>CP141135.1:69769056-71019056 GCA_035236585.1 Warburgia ugandensis
ATGGTAGGAAAAGAATTTCTTGGTTCGCTGGTCCTTCAGTGTGACAACAACATTTGTATTGAAGTTCAACATGCATATTACTAGTAATTAATGCAGTGGGCCTAGATGACAGATCAAATAGGTGTAAGCAGAGGGAACCAGAGCGGAGTGATTACCCTTCTAGTAGTAGTAGTTGCACTTTCTATTGCTCATACAGCGTTTGGTCAGGACTCAATGAGCTGTAGGTGCTATTTCTAGAAAGCTATTTATTCTCCATTTTTACCTGCCCAAAAATCTCTGCTTTGATAGTCTTGGCAAATATTGAAATAGAGAGGAGACGCAGGTTGTCAGACGAAGAAGAAAGTTGTATTCATTCTTTGTCTTTCAACCGCTGAACTAATGGCTTGGCAGTGTGGTGGGTGATAAATAATTGACCATAACGTACAACTTGCTGGCGATTTGCATGCAAAATTCAATGCCCGAAGAGCTCAAATTAATGAGGGGGTTACATATCAAAGTTGAACATTCATCGGGGTTCAAAACATCAAATGATCCAAAAGAACTCTAGCAGTCCGACCCCCACTTTCATGATGAGCCTTTGGTTGATCCGACCACTCTGTCTGATTTCTCCAACGTTGGATGTGAAGTAGGTGATCGGATGATTTTAGAAGAAATCCCAGTGAAACAAGCAGTCCTTTGTAGTCTTAGGTCCTAACCTTTGACCAAGACAGAAGAAAGGTTTATTAATAACTTTTCTAATTAAATTTTAAAGTGGGAGTCTTTGCGCAATAGTAAAAGTTTTCGTTGTATGATCTTGAAGTTACAGGTTCAAGATGTAGAAATAGTCTCTTGTAAAAATGCAAGGTAAGACTTTCTATTATAAGCCCTTGTGATCCGCCCCTTCCCCGGACCCCGCATAAAAGGGAGCTTCGTGCACCGGAGCTGCCCTTAGATTTTAAAGTGGGGTTTATGGGTGTAAATGAAGGAGATATTATTTGTATTTTTGTAGGAAAAATCATGAAGTAAAATGAACGTCATTTAGAATGTCTCGTGAGAAGTTCTCCGGAAGAATTTCATCATTTTAAGACTGAAGAGGAGCATCTGGAGGGGCTTGACTCTGTTAAAGGGCATCGGTATTACCATCCTACAAAAATGGACTATGAGCATTGTTTCGTCGTGATGATTTTAATACCCATAAATTATGCTTCTTACGTATTTATTTTGGACCATTCTCTAAAACTACTTTCGACCATACATTTGTTATGCTCAAAAGCACATCCTTTTAGAAATTACCATCATCCATGTGTTATGCTCAAATGTTGGATACGAGATTCCTCATGCTTAAGATTTGCCATTAGAAATTCTACACAAGGATAGAGGCATTATAAAAAGAAACTAATGAGACAGGATTTACTTAGCTTCATTATGAGTTAAGCGATCTAAGTTCTTCTCGAATTGAATTTGAAATAGAAGGATCTAATCACCTTGAAGTGATCGTCTTCCTTTTTTTTTCTTATTTTATTTTTCTTTTTATGTTTTGCTCCACAACATCTAGTATAAAAGCCATTTTATGATGGCGAGTTTCTTGTATTTTGGGCTAATTTTTCTCCGACTAGAAGTTTTCTAAAGGTTTTTTAACTTTTGATGGAAAATTTTTAATATTTCAATTTACTGCTGCTACCATCTATTTAATTTACCACCATCTTCTATTAGCAGTATTTCCATCAAAGAAGTTCTTTTGAGGTGATTTTTGCAACGTTAGAAAGCTCCTGACGAGGACTTCAAAATATTCATAGCTTAGATGCATGATGATTTGTTCAAAAAAATGAAAGTGGTTACCTATGAAAAGAGATACTAAAGTTTTGATAGAAACACTTAAATTAATATTATAATAGTGAAGAATTTTCAAATCTATATCAACAAAAAGTGATGACAATAAAGAGCCATTATTGATAGCAAAATTGAGTAGTAATTGAACAGAGAAGACCTCATCACTAATACCATTTTTAAAGCAATCAACAGAGGGAGATGTGCCTCTCACATACATTGAGATTTTGCATGGAGGTTTCACTTAGTCTACTCCAAAAAAGGTCCAGATGCTGAATGCGCAACTCTATTGATCCATCTTTCATGAAGAATACATAAAAGATACATAACAAGCTCAAAAGATGCAAAAATGAACCTTGAGGATATGGATCAATTACAAAGGGTTAGAAGGGTAGGAATTCAACTAGAGTTATATTATGCAATGAGGAAAAGTTGCTAAATAGGAGTACACGTCTTTGCATTCAAGTTATCAACTATCAAGATAGTATCTCATTAGCTGCCTTTAAATTTTTATTAAATACTAGATTTCTGTGTGCTTAATATTGTCATTAGAAGTTCTATATAAGGATATAAATATTAAAATGAGAAAATAATAAGAAAAAGGTTGACTCTACTGTGAGCTAAAAAATCCAGATTGTGTGAAATTGAACCTGAAATAGAAAGAAAGTCTGATTCTGCAAGTGATTATCTTCTCTCTCTTTTTCTTTTATTTTTCATTTTAAGTTTAAGTTTATTACATCATGCCGCAACAAGTTGGTGCCCGTTATGTTATCATTCCTCTTCTTGAAGTCTACACATAATTTATTGGTCCCCGAAGCCTGTATGAATGAAGATTGTCCCCGAAGACTATATGAATGAAGATTGTCCCCGAAGACTATATGAATGAAGATTGTCCTTAGATATTAATGTTAATGCCTGTAGTGGCACTAGTGCTAATGGGGCCCGCTCTAGTGTAAAGATCACAATTCAGATCGAAGTTGCTCATAAGTATTTGACCACAATGATCGAAAGAAGTGTACGGCCAACTTGGAATGATATCATAGCGAGCAAGTTGGGAAACAGAAGAAGATACTTAGGTAAGCTCCACGCCCATTGCGATAGTTGACTGCGACAATCTTTTGACATTTCTTTCTAATCCAACTTCTGTCTGTGGCCCCAAATTGAAAAGTGGAGTTTTTCTAACGGGCCTCGGTCCTTCCTCTTTTCAGAGAGGGCATGTACGGTAGAGGCAAATTCCTTCATGAGAATTTTGATGCAATGAAGTGCAATACTATTTTTTATATGCAAACCATCGAAAATAGTCAGGATATACGTGCAACTTTCTATTTAAGGTTTTTTTTTTTCCAATAGTAAACTACTTAAAATACTAAATAACACTGTTATTTTCTAGCTAACAAACCCATATAATATATGTAGTTCCATTGGTTACAGTCCGAATGTTGCAGTTATCCTAAATGTAAAAGCTATGACCCAAAATTAGTAATTTACTTGGTAGTCTTAAATTACAACCGTATATCTTTCACAGTTAATAACTTCAAGTTGACCCACGTTTTAGAAGGTCTAAATCATTCACATCGTTGACCATGGCTTGTATGAGATTTGTTGGTCATAGGAGATGCAAGTCATTAGAAGGGGAGCCTTGGTGCAACGGTAAAAGTTGTCATCATGTGACCTTGAGGTCACGGGTTCAAGGCGTGGAATCAGCCTCTTGCAAAATGCAAGGTAAGACTGCCTACTATAGGCCCTTGTGGTCCGCCCCTTCCCTGGACCTAGCATAGGTAGGAGCTTCGTGCACCGAGCTGCCCCCTTTTTTTTAGGAGATGCAAGTCATTGAATGACTTAGATCTTTTAAAATGTGCCCCAACTCTTACATGACATTAATTTAAAAGGATTAGATCTTTTAAAATATGAGTCCAAGTGTAACAAAGCCATATGATTTGAGTGGTTTTAGAGGATCTAAATCATTCGCCATATAGGAGATGTGCCTATGTGTTAGAAGATCCAAACCATTCAAATTATAGGCCATGTAAGAGCTAGGCCAATATTTTGAAAGATCTAAACCACCAAATGATAAGCTCTATAAGATCTTAGTCAATATTTTAGGAGATCCATATCATTCAATACACACACATAAAGAATTGCATAACAAATCATTCAGAGAGAGAGAGAGAGAGAGAGAGAGAGAGAGAGAGAGAGAGAGAGAGAGAGAGAGAGAGAGAGAGAGAATTACAAAATAAATTGCTCACATTCATGCACTATCCTAAATCTACTCCCTAACTAGGGAGAGAGCGGCAACTTCAACCTACAACCTAGCCTATTTCAAGGAAGATGCCGAGTTGTCTGCCCCCTAGACAGAGAGACTGTGTGAGTTAACACTTTAAAGTTCTCACTAGAGTAAATACTTAAGGACTTGTGAAGAAGTAGTCATTTTTCTTCATGCATGGTTATTTTATTTGAAAGATCTAAAGTGTTCACCTTATTTAGCATAGAAGAACTAGGAACCGAAGAAATCAATGCATTTGAATGATCCAAATTGCTTACTTTGAGGCTGTGAAGACGTGGAATGACAGTTCCTCAAGAATAGTTGGGATCGGTGATGTGCAGATAAAAACAAACATAGGCTGCACAGTAGTACTCAAGGATGTGCGACACATACAAGAACTCAAATTGAACCTGATATCAATCTTTGTCACAACCACGTCGTGCCCACAGTAACGATATTGTCCCGTGCGCACTCAAATGCCACGGGTTTTCCTCTTCCCCCGCATTCAGGGGAAAACCAGTTGTTACTGTGAAGGGAGGCATTCCCCCTTATAACTCAGGCCCATCACCTCCCCTAGCCGATGTGGGACTAACTCTCAAGCCTCACCTTGCCTAGAAGCCTGTCAACCTAGAAGCCTGCCAGCCCTCCAAGCCCGCGATCAGCCCGCCCTCATCAGCCAAGGCTAACCCTCTCCCCCTTAGGGGACACGCGTCCCTGCGTGTCACATGTCGAGCACCCGCGTGCGATTAGCCATCCACCCTCGAGGTCGGGGTTTGGCTCTAATACCATTTGACACACCCCACACTGGTGGGGTCCACAATAACGATATTGTCCCGTACATGGCCCGCTAGTCCCACGGGTTTTGCATTCACCCCCTTACAGGATAAAATGCCTCGTTACTGTGAGGAGTGTTCCCACTCCTTATCACCCAGCCTAGCTCCCCTCTCAAAGTGGTATGAGACTAACTCTCAACTGTCACCCCCTCAGCCTTCTCCGCTTCGCCGTCATCACTGTACCTCACAGTGCCTGAGCCAACAAGGCTAAATATTTGACACACCCCACACTGGTGGGGTCGACAATAATGATATTGTCCCATACGTGGCCCGCTGGTCCCACGGGTTTTTGCATTCACCCCCTTACAAGGTAAAAGGCCTCGTTACTGTGAGGAGTCTTCCCACTCCTTATCACCTAGGCCAGCTCCTCTCTCCAAGCAGTATGGGACTAACTCTCAACTGTCACCCCCTCGGCCTTCTCTGCTTCGTCGCCGTCACGGTGCCTGAGCCGGCAAGGCTAGATCTCTCCCCCTTAGGGGACACACACCCTCGTGTGACCGAGGCACGCATACGGTTAGCCACGCATCACCACGAGGAGACTGGCTCTGATACCACTTGTAACAGCCCGATGGCCCACACCTTGCAATGATATTGTCCATGTCAGCAGACTAGGGCCCATATCACCCAGCCCACCCACAGTTTTGTTTTTCCCCCCGTGGGGGAAAAGGCCTCGTTCCGTGTATTAAAGTGTACAGCGGATATGATATTGTCCTCTTTCGGTCCCTCGCCACTCCGGGCTTCACCCCTCAAGGTTTTGTTCCCTTAGGTCCCTCACCCCTCTTGGGCTTCACCAATCGAGAGGCCTCATTGCAAGGGAAGTCCTCACCACTCTTATCAACAACCCAGTAACTTTTCCCCCAGTGATGTGGGACTAAGTCTCAGTCCCTCACCTTGCCTAGAAGCCTGCCAGCCCTCTTGGCCCGCCCTCATCGGCCAAGGCTTCACAACCTCTCCCCTTAGAGGACACGCATCCCCGCATGTCTTACCACACGCGAGCGCCCGCGTGCGGCTAGCCACCCACACCGAGTTGGGGTCTGGCTCTGATACCACTTGTCACAACCCCGTTAGGCCCACAGCAACGATATTGTCCCGTGTGCACTCACGTGCCATGGGTTTTGCTCTTACCCCACGTCTAGAGAAAAACCAGTCGTTACTGTGAAGGGAGGCATTTCCCCTTATAACTCAAGCCCATCACCCCCCTAGCTTATGTGGGACTAACTCTCAAGCCTCACCTTGCCTAGAAGTCTGCCTACCCTCCAGGCCCGCCCTCATCGTCCAAGGCTAGCCCTCTCCCCCTTAAGGGACACACGTCCCAGCGTGTCACACGTTGAGCGCCCGCGTGCGGTTAGCCATCCACCCTCGGAGTCGGGGTCTGGCTCTAATACCACTTTAACTCCCTAACTCTAGGCTCCCTCAATAACGATATTGTCCCGGTTCTACCAGGTTTTGTTCTCACCCACGATGGGGTAAAAAGCGTCGTTACTATTAAAGCCCACCCAGACCCTTATCAATAGCCCAGGAACCTTCTCCCGAGCGATGTGAGACTAACTCTTAGTGCCTCACCTTGCCTATAACCGTCGGGCCCACACGTGCGCACTCACGTGTCACGGGTTTTGCTCTTCCCCTGCGTCAAGGGGAAAACCGGTCATTACTGTGAAGGGAGGCATTCCCCTTTATAACTCAAGCCCATCACCCCCTAACCGATGTGGGACTAACTCTCAAGCCTTACCTTGCCTAGAAGCCTGCCAGCCTAGAAGCCTGCTAGCCCTCCAGGCCCGCCCTCATCAGCCCGCCCTCATCAGCCAAGGCTAGCCCTCTCCCCCTTAGGGGACATGCGTCCCCGCGTGTCACACGTCGAGGGCCCGTGTGCGGTTAGCCATCCACCCTCGGGGTCAGGGTCTGGCTTTGATACCACTTTAACGCCCTGGGTTCGTTTCACATCTAACCATATTGTCTACTCTGGGCCAAGGGCCCGCACGGTTTTGTTCTTACCCACGACGGGGTAAAATGCGTGGTTGATGTGAAACTCCTCCAAACCCTTATCAACGGGCCAAGAACTCTTTCCCTAGCCAATGTGAGACTAACTCTCAGTGCCTTACCTTGCCTAGAAGCCTGTCTGCTTTCCTAGCCCACCCTCATTAGCCTGCCCTCATCAGCCAAGGCTAGCCCTCTCCCCTCCTTAGGGGCCACGCGACCTCGCGTGGGGTTAGCCTGCCACATCGGGACAGGGTCCCGCTCTGATACCACTGTAACGCCCCCGGTATGGGCTCATCAGTAACGATATTGTCCCAGTTACACTGGGTTTTGTTCTCACCCACAACAGGGTTTCAGAGCCAGATCCCGACCCAGTGTGGGTGGCTAGCCGCACGCGGGCGCTCGCGTGTGGTAAGACACGCGGGGATGCGTGTCCCCTAAGGGGGAGAGGTTGTGAAGTCTTGGTCGATGAGAGCGGCCTGATGAGGTCGGGCCAAGAGGGCTGGCAGGCTTCTAGGCAAGGTGAGGGACTGAGAGTTAGTCCCACATCGCTAGGGGAAAGTTACTAGGCTGTTGATAAGAGTGGTGAGGACTTCCCTTGCAACGAGGCATTTTCCCCCACGGGGGGAAGAACAAAACTATGGGTGGGCTGGGTGATATCGGCCTCAGTCTGCTGACACGGACAATAACATTGCAAGGTGTGGGCCCTCGGGCTGTTACAAATGGTATCAGAGCCAATCTCCTCGTGGTGATGCGTAGCTAACCGCATGCGTGCCTCGGTCACATGAGGGCGCGTGTCCCCTAAGGGGGAGAGATCTAACCCTGCCGGCTCAAGCACCGTGAGGTACCATGATGGCGGCGAAGCGGAGAAGGCCGAGGGGGTGACGATTGAGAGTTAGTCCCGTACCGCCTAGAGAGGGGAGCTGGGCTGGGTGATAAGGAGTGGGAACACTCCTCACAGTAACGAGGCCTTTTACCCTGTAAGGGGGTGAATGCAAAACCCGTGGGACCAGCGGGCCCTGTACGGGACAATATCATTACTATGGACCCCACCAATGTGGGGTGTGTCACTTATCACAACCCCGTCGGGCCCACAGTAACGATATTGTCCCGTGCGCACTCACGTGCCACGGGTTTTGCTCTTCCCTCGCGTCTAGGGGAAAACCGATTGTTACTGTGAAGGTAGGCATTCCCCCTTATAACTCAAGCCCATCACCCCCCTAGCCGATGTGGGACTAACTCTCAAGCCTCACCTTGCCTAGAAGCTTGCCAACCCTCTAGGCCCGCCCTCATCAGCCAAGGCTAGCCCTCTCCCCCTTAGGGGACACGCGTCCCCGCGTGTCACACGCCGAGCGCCCGCGTGCCGTTAGCCATCCATCCTCGGGGTCAAGGTCTGGCTTTGACACCATTGTAACAGCCCACATGGGGCCACACAGTTAGAATTTTGTCCGCTTTGGGTCAGGCTCACACAGCTTTAAAATGCGTTCTAACTTTTAAGGTCTACCTGGACCCTTATGTTGATTGTTTAATCGCAAGTGCACGGGCTATTGTAGTATAGCTATACAAATACGGGTCGATCCCACGAGGACTTGATTTGAAGTGATGGAGTTTTAAATAAAATTCAACTAAAAGAATAAAAACAAAGATTATACTAGAAATAAACTAAAATCCAGATGCATGCAATTGTTCCAATGTTTCTAAATATTTATTCCAAGGAAAACAGAAAATAAAACTAAAATGCGTCCTGGATAAGCTTGTCCTTGGATTGCACTGTCTCTATATTAGTCTGTCCTTGAATAGTCTGTCCTGGATTGCACTGTCCCTAAATAGTTAGAATGAAGATAAGTTAAAACCAGAATAGCACAGGGATACAGTTGTAATTAAACAGGAGACCCAATTGGTATTTCTGGAATCTGCCAAGGGACACAGATGTAATTTCTGAAATCTGCCAGGGACACAGATGTAATTCTATTGGGGACACAGATGGAATTTCTGAAATCTACCAGGGGACACAGTTGGTATTTCTGGGTTTTAATAGGGGCAGACTTGGAATTTCTTCAGGGGTTCTGGTTTTTCACGAAAAAACCAGGAAAACACGTTTTGGGAGAAATCTGGAAGAGTGAGAAGAGGAAGAAGAATAGAGGAAGGAGGAGAAGAAGGAAGGAGAGGAAAAAGGTGGGGAGAAAAGAAGGTGGATTGCGGGAGTGCGTTGGGTTTTCTCTCCCGTGGCCGTCCGGCGGAGGAGATGGAGGAGGAAGAAGAGGGCAGATCAAGGGAGAGAAGAAGGTGGAGATGCAAATGGATGGGGGTTTCCAACGTCGCCTCCTACTCTGCATCAATCAGGCGATGAAAAGGATGGTGGGTTCTGGGGGTGAGTGGTACAACCCGGCTGTAGAGAGATAAGATTCACTGGCCAGTGCTGGGATTTTCGGCCAGTGATGGAGAGGGGGATGCGGGAGAAGAAGAAGATGCTCTGAAACTGGGCTTCATGGAAGATGAAGACCATGGAACACCTTGTTTGTGGAGATGGTGATTAGGGTGGCAGTGAAGGGCTTGCCAGAGGTGAGTGGAAAAAGGAAACAAGAAGGCTTGGGCAGATAGTCCAGTGGAGGGGTACCTAGTTTGCCTTGGGTGAACAGGGAAGCCAGGTTTGTGCCTGGCTAGGAAATTAGTGGAGCTCGAGTGCGACAAGGAAGAAGAAGAGAAAACAAAAATTGGTGAGGAGAAGAGAAAGGAAAAAGAAAATTCAGCCGGTGAATGCGTGACGGACTGGAGTGAAGGGAGAAGCCTGGTGTAAGGGGTTGGTGAAAAGATGGAGAATGCAGGAGGTGGGCTTGGGCAGAGCAAGAGAGGGAGATAGAGGAGCTAAGTAGAGGTGAAGCAGCCGGCTAGGTGTGTCACGCACCAATGGCCGGCTAGCCCAATCGAAGAAGAAGAAAGAACAATTATAGAGGATAGAGTGGAAAGGAGAATGGAAGAGAAAGTGAGGGAGAAAGAGGAGGGAGAGAGTGAAACAGAGAAGGGAGCATGGAGAGAATGAGAGAACGAGAAAGAGAAGGAGAGGGAGAATGTGCTAGCCCAGCCTGCACCTTCCTAAAAGGGGAAAACGTTCCTTTTTGGAGAAGAAAGAAGGGTCTTTTAAAAGAGAGATAGGGAGAGAGGGATAAGAGAGAGAAAAAGAGAAAAGAGAGGAGAAAGATAAGAGAAAAGAGAGGAGAAAGATAAGGAAGATAAGAGAGAGAGAGAGAGAGAGAGAGAGAGAGAGAGAGAGAGAGAGAGAGAGAGAGAGAGAGAGAGAAAAGAGAGATAAGAAAGAGAGTGGGTCCACTGGAATTCTAGTCTTACTAGAACTCTGCAAGTCTTGAATCTTGTTTTGTACTATGACTCTTCAAATTCCATCTGATTTCCATGATTCAATCTGGAGCGTCCATGCCTGAGTTGACCGATCTGCAATGCACAAGACTCAATTAGCGAAATCTAAACCGTTCATTAGCTTTAATAGTCATTTAACCACTAAATTTTACAATTCAATGGTTGGATGACCAATTAAAGCTAAAATGAAATATTTGATGTAAAATCTTAAAATTAATGGTCTAGATGCTCTAATCAAATACTAAATTAGGGGTATTTTGACCAAAATTGAACACTTAACACACCCCCCAACCAGCATTTTACTAGTCCCTAGTAAAAGATGCGAAGAAATCAACTCAAAAAAATTTTTTTTTTTTCAGGTCATGTCCATTTTTTTCTCAGATAATTATCTTCAATAAATCTATCAACTTTAGCAAACTAATAAAGATGACTGAATAATTCAAAAAACCCTACCCATATGCTAAAAATATTCCACTTAAGCTCAGATCTCAGATTGAGTATGTGCATATGCAGTCTACACATAGAATAATCTTTATCTCTAAATAGACTTCTAAATTTTGAACTCCATTTGAAATATGTTTTGACCTCAATCCTTACTAATGGCATACGCTCAGAAATAAAGTCTCTCAGATAGAGGGTTTAAATCATATCTCTCTTTTAATTATGTGAGAAGAGTCAATGAAAACAAATATATCTCACATATACTCATGAAGAACAGGAGTTACTAAGGAATTTCTTTTGATCCCTTTGGAATATATGCCATTACCTTTGCATATTTAGAAATACCACTCTTTTAATCCTATCCATTCATTTCCTCATCAAGACTATATTCATCCTAGAATCAATAGGTCTTTAATTGGGACGAAACATAAGCTTAGGACAGGGTACCAAAGAAAGGGTATAAAGGTATTCAAAGTTTCTTCAAAAAATAAGTAGAGGTCTTCTACTAAAGTTGACAATTCTTATTTTCTTTGCTTTTTTCTAAAGTGAATATTTTTGTTTCCATTTCTTTGCATTCTTCAAACTCTTTTTCTTTTTCTTTTCTTTTCACTTTTCTTTCTTTTCATATTTTTGACTCACTTTGAAGAATATTTCTTTTCTTGATATCCACTTTTCTACTTTCGTTGCAACTAAAAGATATTTTTTTCCTTCTTCTCTAACTTATTTTTCAAAGAAAAATGGGTAATGGATAATTTATACTGGGTTAATATGGGTATATGGTAATTTGGGTGACAAAAGAAAATGGCTTTATATTCAAGGCTCAACTTGGCTAACTAGTGGTAAAAATACTTCTGGGTAGGCTTTATGTCTTTAGGTTAATAACAAGGATGGCTTAAATCATTTTCTAGGTTTCATATAATCTATCAAATTCAATGAAATTTCAGAATTTTAAAGGTAGTATTCTAATCATTCAGGTAATTAGCTAAATTTAAGAGTTTGGGATCAATTTTCTTTAAGCATGCTGAAGAAAATTTTGAACATTTATAACCTCTCAAAAAGGATGAATGGTTCTAAAACTCACTTGTGTTATAGGTCTCCACTGAATTTCTTTAGAATTTCTAAGTTATAGCCACTTATCAATCTAGATTATCTATATTGAACTGCGTGTACAAATGTGATATGAGACTTTGCTTTTATGGAATACTTTAGAAAATGAGTAAAATGATGAATTAATCATATTCAATTCTATTAATAAGCTAAAGTTATCTAGATTATACTTTAGAAAATCCAATTCTCATCATGGTATAGGAAATGACCTAAAATTTTTCATTTTTTTTAAAAAAAACCAAGGAAAACACCTAAAAACTAAAAGAAAACTAGAATTTGCTAGAATTCTACACCCCCAACTTGTGAAACATTGTCCTCAATGTTTAAAAAGTAGGACCTAAAATGAATATGGGTGATATAGAAAACAACAAAATACAAAATATGGTACAAAGAGATCAAATTCACTCAATCCTGATAAACAGGATCCTCCAAAGTTGTGGACTCAACTTCTGGATTCTCACAATCTAGGAAAGGCTTTAAACGTTGACCATTCACTTTAAAAGAATGATCAGTCCTAGTATTCTCAATCTCGACAGTCCCATATGGAAAAACTTCTTTTACTATGTATGGACCGGTCCATCGAGATCTAAGCTTACTTGGAAATAGGTGGAGCTTAGAATTGTAAAGTAGAACCTTTTGGCTTGGAGTAAAGGATTTTCTCATTATGTTCTTATCATGAAAAACTTTCATCTTTTCTTTATATATCTTATTACTCTCATAAGCTTCTTGCCTAATCTCTTCCAACTCATTAAGTTGGAGTTTGCGATGTGAGCATGCTTTATCAATATTGAAATTGAATGTCTTTATTGCCCAATAGGCTCTATGTTCCAATTCCACAGGCAAATGACAAGCCTTACCGTATACAATACGACAGGGAGACATACCAATCGGGGTGCGATGTGCAGTCCTGTAAGCCCAGAGCGCATTAGTCAATCGAAGAGACCAATCTTTACGATCTGGATTAACAGTCTTTTGAAGGATTTGTTTGATGGCCCGATTAGATACTTCTACTTGTCCACTTGTTTGTGGGTGATACGGTGTTGCAACTTTATGTGTAATATTATATTTTTTCATTAGTGCTTCAAATGGTTTGTTGCAAAAATGTGTACCGTTATCACTTATAATGGCTCAAGGAGTCCCAAATCTAGAAAAAATGTTTTCTTTTAAAAATTTAAAAACTATTTTGTGATCATTATGCCTACATGGGATAGCCTCAATCCATTTTGAAACATAGTCTACGGCCAATAAGATATAAATGTAGCCAAAAGAAGGTGGAAATGGACCCATGAAATCTATACCCCAACAATAAAAAATTTCTATGATAAGAATAGGATTTAGAGGCATCATATTCCTACGGGTTATTCCTCCTAACTTTTGACATTGCTCACACAATTTACAAAACACATGTGTGTCTTTGAACAACGACGGCCAATAACAACCGCACTGCAAAATCTTTGCCGCTATTTTCTGGGTAGAAAAATGTCCACCACATGCTTCTGAATGATAAAAGGAGATAACACTATGTTGTTCTAAGTCAGGGACACATCTCCTAATGATTTGATCTGGGCAGTATTTAAACAGGTATGGATCATCCCAGAAATAGTGCTTAACATTGGAAAAGAATTTTTTCTTTTCTTGTTTAGTCCAATGTTCCGGAATTTTCCCCGTGACTAAATAATTTGCAATATCAGCAAACCAGGGAGGATGGGAAACATGAAAAAGTTGCTCATCAGGGAAAGTGTCTTTAATTGACAACTCATTTAAAGGCTCTGTTAGAACTAAGCGAGACAAATGGTCAGCTACCACATTCTCTACTCCCTTTTTATCTTTTATTTCAATGTCAAACTCTTGGAGTAGGAGAATCCATCTAATTAGTATAGGCTTAGCATCTTTCTTAGAAAGAAGATACTTGAGGGCCGAATGGTCAGTGAATATGACTATTTTAGATCCAACCAAGTAAGACCTGAATTTATCCAATGCGAAGACAACTGCTAAGAGTTCTTTCTCCGTAGTAGAATAGTTCATTTGGGTGCTATTTAAGGTCCTACTGGCATAGTAGATGACGTATGGCTTCTTTTCTTTTCTCTGTCCTAGTACAGCTCCTACAGCATAGTCACTAGCATCACACATGATTTCAAAGGGTAGACTCCAATCAGGCGGCTGCATGATAGGTGCAGTGGTCAACTTATCTTTCAACTTTATAAATGCTTCTTGACAATCCTTAGTCCACTCAAAAGGAGTATCCTTTGTGAGGAGGTGACATAGTGGTCTAGATATTGCACTAAAATCCTTAATGAACCTCCGATAGAATCCTGCATGACATAGGAAAGATCGAATGTCCCTTATAGATTTTGGAATGGGTAGATTGGAAATTAGATCAACTTTAGCTCTATCTACCTCTATACCTTTAGATGACACAATGTGACCTAAGACAATTCCCTTAGGAACCATGAAATGACATTTTTTCCAATTAAGCACTAGGTTCTTTTCTTTACAACGAGTTAAGACTTTTCTTAGATTTTCAAGACATGTTTCAAATGAATTACCGAAAACAAAAAATTCGTCCATGAAAACCTCTAAAATTCTCTCCACCATATCACTGAAAATGCTTAACATGCAACGTTGAAATGTGGCAGGAGCATTACATAATCCAAATGGCATTCTTTTGTAAGCAAAAGTGCCAAAAGGACATGTAAATGTGGTCTTTTCCTGATCCTCGGGTGCAATTTCTATTTAGTTATACCCTGAATAATCATCTAAGAAACAATAGTACTGGTGTCCTACAACCCTTTCTAACATTTGATCAACGAAGGGCAAAGGAAAATGGTCCTTCCTTGTAACAGCATTCAACTTTCGATAGTCGATACACATACGCCAACCAGTAGTAACCCTGGTAGGGATCAATTCATTGTTGGCGTTAGTTATTACTGTCACTCCAGACTTCTTTGGAACCACCTGAGTAGGACTTACCCATTTGCTATCACTTATGGGATAGATGATTCCCACATCAAGCAACTTTAGGACTTCTGCTGTAACCACATCTTTCATATTAGGATTTAACCTTCTTTGCATTTGACGACATGGTTTAGCTTCATCCTCTAGATATATCCTATGGGTGCAGATTAAAGGGTTAATGCCCTTTATATCAGCTATAGTCCATCCTATAGCACCTTTGTGTTCTTTTAAAGTGTTTATTAATTTGTTCTCCTGAGATGTTTCTAATTGGGAGAAAATTATTACAGGAAAAGTCTCTTTGTCTCCTAAAAAGGCATATTTTAAATCTGATGGTAGAGATTTCAATTCAAGCTTAGGAGGTTGTATGAATGATGGAAGGGGAGTGGACTCCCTCAGTGGAAGGTCCTCGAAAGGAGGTTTTCATTTTTCTGTTTCCATGATAGGAACAGAATCAAGGAGGGCATTAACTTCCTCTATTAATGCATCCTCATTAAACTCATTAAAATGGGCCAAAAAGGCCTCAAGTGGGTCCGACAAGGAAGATGACTGAAACTAATCTTGCACAACTGAATTGATCATGTTAACACAGTGCAAATCATCAGTAGTTTCACCAGGTTGCTTACAGATATTGAAAATGTTAAGCTCTATTGTCATATTGCCAAAGGACAATTTCATCACACCATTTCTACAATTGATTAAGGCATTGGACGTAGCCAAAAATGGTCGTCCCAGGATGACTGGTATTTCATTCTTCTCATTCACCACCGGTTGTGTATCTAGAACCAGAAAATCGACAGGGAAGCAAAATTGTTCTACCTGGACTAACACATCCTCTATTACCCCTCTCGGTATTTTTACAGAACGATCAACTAGCTGGAGCGTAGTAAATGTAGGTTTCAATTCACCCAGACGTAACTGTTCGTATACCGAGTATGGTAATAAGTTTACACTAGATCCTAAATCAAGAAGAGCTTGGTTAATTTTGTAGTTGCCAATAATGCAAGTAAGAGTGGGGCAACCAGGATCCTTGTACTTCAGTCAAAAATGCCTTCTTCTGGACATTTAATTTTCTCTTGATGGTGCATAAGTCTTTTAAGAATTTGGCATATGATGGGATTTGTTTTATAGCATCTAAGATCGGTATGTTGATCTTGACTTGCTTGAAAATCTCTAAAATCTCATCATTAGATGCAGACTTTGGGGCTTGGCGCAACCTTTGAGGGAATGGAGCAGGGACTGGACATGGCTCAATAGGTGAAACATGGTCCTTTTCTTTAGATTTTTCTTTAGGTTTTTCTACCTTTTCAATCTTTTTAGGCTCATCTTTCTCAATTATTTTACCACTCCTAAGAATAATAACAGCTTTAGTTTGTTCCATGGTAAAGCTAGATGTTTCATCAGATGCATTAATGCTAACCGCATGCACTCCCTTAGGGTTTGCTTGAGGTTGAGCTGGGAATTTTCCTTTTTTCATATTTTGCATCATTTGACTCATCATGTTTTTTAGTTCATTCACAGACTTTTCTAATTGAGAAATTTTCCTTTCCTGATTTTGATTAACTTGATTATCCTCTACATGCCTTTTAGGTGGGGGCAAGTAAAGTCCAGGAGAATGAGGTTGATAAGTTTGGTATGGTGGTGGAGCAAGTAGTCCTTGGTTTGGTTGTTGATGACTCTGGTATGGGCCTGGTTGTGAGACATTTGCATTAGGTCCATTTCTCCAATTGAAATTTGGATGGTTTCTCCAGTTGGGATTATATGTCTCAGAATATGGGGAGAAAGGACTTTTATAATTATTGAGTGCATTAGCCTGATAATGAAGTACATCTTGAAATGCAGGGATGGTAGGACATTCCTGAGTAAGATATGATGTACTTTCACAAATGCTACACACTTGTTCATCATTAGTTAAGATTTTCGTTCCCATTTCCATGGCTTCTACTTTTCTAGCTAGGGTTGCTACTTTGGCACTGATTTCATTTTTTTCAGTCATGGCATACATGCCTCCCCTAGTAGATGTGGTAGTGGGCTTAGGTCTATCTGAATGTTCTACTCTTTCTAAGTCAGCCCAGGTCTGTGCACTTTCAGCTAGCCATTCCAAATACTCCTCCGCCTCATCTGGTTATTTATTCAAAAAGTTACCATTGCACATCATCTCTACAAACTGGCGCATGTCAGAATTAAGTCCTTCATAAAAGAAGCTGATAATGCGCCATGGTTCATAGCCATGATGTGGGCAAGTAAGTAATAAATCTTTGAACCTTTCCCAGCATTGGTAGAATGATTCTTTATCTTTTTGGGTAAAGTTTATTATCTTACGACGGAGTGTATTTGTTTTATGTGTAGGGAAAAACTTTTTCAAGAATTCCCTAGTCATTTCATTCCAAGTCCTTATGGAACCTGGTGGTAGTGCATTAAACCATATTTTTGCTTTTTCCTTTAAAGAGAAAGGAAATAGCTTAAGCTTTGACGATGGTCTAGACCTATATTTTGGGTTCTTTGGGTACTACATACCTCATCAAATTCTTTAAGGTGCAAATAAGGACTCTCACTATCTAACCCATGAAATTTGGGAAGTAATTGAATTACTCCCGTTTTTAATTCTAACGCACCAGCATTTTGAGGAAGAATGACACAAGAGGGTGTACTGGTGCGTGTAGGTTGAAGGTAGTCTCTTAAGGTTCGTCCATGAGGATTCTGATAAACATCATTTTCTCCATGGTCACTCTGTTGGTCCCATTCCCTATTTTCATTCCTTCTCCAATTTCTTTGTTGATGATTATTCCTCCTTGGTGGAGGTTGATATTCATCATCAATTAGAGGTGGTGGGTCCTCATTCATGATGAGTGGAGCTTGATCACCTCTAACACTACCATGGGGTGAGTTACCCCTTGATCATTGATCAGCCATTGTTGGTTTGTCTTTTTGGTCGTACGAGACTAACCTACCAATTTCGTCGCGTATCCAAAAGGGCATACAATGAAAGATCTTTTTGGTTTTTTATGTTTTTATTTTTTCCTATCCTAAATGATGCAACCTAAATGCCTAAAATGATGCACAAAACAGGACACAATCAAGCAATCCCCTAAGGTTAGCAAGCATAGATATTTTGATTTTCTTGATTTTCTTTGGGGACAACGCTTTTAATTAGCCTACTCTAACGCTCCTACTCTCTTTAGGAGTTGACTACTGCTTACCAGTTAGGTTCTAACCAAAGCGATTAATACAACCCTCGTGTAAGGAGGCATTTAGACCTCAACAAACGTCGACAAGAGGTAAGGGAAGAGCGAGGCTCTATTAGACAACCCCCAATAACCACAGTGATCAAAAGCAACCAGAGTAACAGTAATTCATGTCCTATTAAGAGGGTCCTACGAGCATGTGATAACCCTATAGGTCTCTTCTGATTGATTTTAAATTAATGTGAAAGGAGAGGTTGCGCGCTTGAGATGATTATCCTAGGTGGGCCAAGGAGTGGTGATGAAATCCACCCTTGATCGTGTGGGGTAGGGTACCCTTACTAATTAAATTTCACACACCATGGCAATTCGATCAACATATAATCCACCTTAAAGCGTTAGACGTGTCCTAAAATGCAATTGAAAGCAATAAACTAATGCAAAACCCTAAAATGCAACAATTATAACATATGCTTTCTATATGCAATTAAGTACCAAACAATGCAAATTATTCTAAATGCAAACCCTAATCTAGAAAATAAATGAGTGAGAAGACTTACAGTGAGGTTTCTGATGAAGATCAAGTGTGGGCCACCTTGTCCCACACTTGCCCTGTATTATTACAACCCTTTAAAAATTGAAATTGAAAATGCAAATTACAAGGGGCCTCACTACAAGATTCACTTAAAAATAAAATTTCTAATCTAAGACAGCAAGAAAAATCTATCAATTGATGAAGCTCCACTCCAATTTCCTGAAAAAGAAAAATAACAATTAGTACCAAATTCAGGAAATAAAGTGATTATGCACTAAAAATTCCTAAAGATAAACCTAAGAATGCATAAAATGCAATTCCTATTTTTTTTGTATTTTTTGTATTTTTTCTTATTTTTTTCTTATTTTTTTTTTGGATTTTTAATTGAATTTTATAAAAACTCCATTTCAAGTCCCCGGCAACGGCGCCAAAAACTTGTTGATTGTTTAACGGCAAGTGCACGGGCTATTGTAGTATAGCTATACAAATACGGGTCGATCCTACGAGGACTTGATTTGAAGTGATGGAGTTTTAAATAAAATTCAACTAAAAGAATAAAAACAAAGATTATACTAGAAATAAACTAAAATCCAGATGTATGCAATTGTTCCAATGTTTCTAAATATTTATTCCAAGGAAAACAGAAAATAAAACTAAAATGCGTCCTGAATAAGCTTGTCCTTGGATTGCACTTTCTCTAGATTAGTTTGTCCTTGAATAGTACATCTGGATTACTTGTCCCTGAATAGTCAGAATGAAGATAAGTTAAAACCAGAATAGCACAGGGATACAGCTGTAATTAAACAAGGGACCCAATTGGTATTTCTGGAATCTGCCAAGGGACACAGATGGAATTCTTTTAGGGACACAGATGTAATTTTCGAAATCTGCCAGGGACACAGATGTAATTCTATTGGGGACACAGATGGAATTTTCGAAATCTGCCAGGGGACACAGTTGGTATTTTTGGGTTTTAATAGGGGCAGACTTGGAATTTCTTCAGGGGTTCTGGTTTTTCACGAAAAAACCAGGAAAACACGTTTTGGGAGAAATCTGGAAGAGGGAGAAGAGGAAGAAGAATAGAGGAAGGAGGAGAAGAAGGAATGAGAGGAAAAAGGTGGGGAGAAAAGAAGGAGGATTGCAGGAGTGCGTTGGGAGAAAACCCAGATTGGGTTTTCTCTCCCGTGGCCGTCCGGCGGAGGAGATGGAGGAGGAAGAAGAGGGCAGATCAAGGGAGAGAAGAAGGTGGAGATGCAAACGGATGGGGGTTTCCAATGTCGCCTCCTACTCTGCGTCAATCAGGCGATGAAAAGGATGATGGGTTCTGGGGGTGAGTGGTACAACCCGGTTGTAGAGAGATAAGATTGACTGGCCAGTGCTGGGATTTTCGGCCAGTGATGGAGAGGGGGATGCGGGAGAAGAAGAAGATGCTCTGAAACTAGGCTGCATGGAAGACGAAGACCATGGAACACCTTGTTTGTGGAGATGGTGATCAGGGTGGCAGTGAAGCAGTGAAGGGCTTGCCAGAGGTGAGTGGAAAAAGGAAACAAGAAGGCTTGGGCAGATAGTCTAGTGGAGGGGTACCCAGTTTGCCTTGGGTGAACAGGGAAGCCAGGTTTGTGCCTAGCTAGGAAATTAGTGGAGCTCAAGTGCGACAAGGAAGAAGAAGAGAAAACAAAAATTGGTGAGGAGAAGAGAAAGGAAAAAGAAAATTCAGCCGGTGAATGCGTGACGGACTGGAGTGAAGGGAGAAGCCTGGTGTAAGGGGTTGGTGAAAAGATGGAGAATGCAGGAGGTGGGCTTGGGCAAAGCAAGAGAGGGAGATAGAGGAGCTAGGTAGAGGTGAAGCAGCCGGCTAGGTGTGTCACGCACCAATGGCCGGCTAGCCCAACCGAAGAAGAAGAAAGAACAATTATAGAGGATAGAGTGGAAAGGAGAAGGGAAGAGAAAGTGAGGGAGAGAGTGAAACGGAGAAGGGAGCATGGAGAGAATGAGAGAACGAGAAAGAGAGGGAGAGGGAGAATGTGCCAGCCGAACCTGCACCTTCCTAAAAGGGGAAAACGGTCCTTTTTGGAGAAGAAAGAAGGGTCTTTTAAAAGAGAAATAGGGAGAGACATATAGGAGAGAGGGATAAGAGAGAGAAAAAGAGAAAAGAGAGGAGAAAGATAAGAGGAAAAGAAAGGAGAAAGATAAGGAAGATAAGAGAGAGAGAGAGAGAGAGAGAGAGAGAGAGAGAGAGAGAGAGAGAGAGAGAGAGAGAGAGAGAGAGAGAGAGAGAGAGAGAGAAAAGAGAGATAAGAAAGAGAGTGGGTCCACTGGAATTCTAGTCTTACTAGAACTCTGCAAGTCTTGAATCTTGTTTTGTACTATGACTCTTCAAATTCCATCTGATTTCCATGATTCAATCTGGAGCGTCCATGCCTGAGTTGACCGATCTGCAATGCACAGGACTCAATTAGCGAAATCTAAACCGCCCATTATCTTTAATAGTCATTTAACCACTAAATTTTACAATTCAATGGTTGGATGGCCAATTAAAGCTAAAATGAAATATTTGATGTAAAATCTTAAAATTAATGGTCTAGATGCTCTAATCAAATACTAAATTAGGGGTATTTTGACCAAAATTGAACACGTAACACCTTATCAATCGTCTAGGAACTTTTCCCCTTCCGATGTGGGACTAACTCTCAGCGCATCCCGCCTTCGTCCTCAGATTATGTTGGGGACCTCCCCCGCAAATCATCTTGGCGACAGCAACGGTAGCCCTCTCCCCTCCTTAGGGGACACGCATCCCCGCGTGTCTTACCACACATGAGCGCCTGCTTGCGGCTAGCCACCCACACCGTGTTGAGGTCTGGCTCTGATACCACTTGTAACAGCCCGAGGGCCCACACCTTGCAATGAAATTGTCCGTGTCAGTAGAATGGGACCCATATCACCCAGCCCACCCACAGTTTTGTTCTTCTCCCCTTGGGGGAAAAGTCCTCGTTGCAAGGGAAGTCCTCACCACTCTTATCAACAGCCCAGTAACTTTCCCCCTAGCGATGTGGGACTAACTCTCAGTCCCTCACCTTGCCTAGAAGCCTGCCAGCCTGCCAGCCTGCTAGACCTCTTAGCCCGCCCTCATCAGCCCACCCTCATCGGCCAAGGCTTCACAATCTCAGCTATTGGTAGACAAGCTACATCAACTACTTTGGCAACAATACCTGGAAACTGATGAAAGGCACTATGATCGTGGCTAAAGGACACATATGCAGCACACTGTACAAGACCCATACAAGAATATCCAAAGACAACTTTAACGCAATGGAGGATGAAGGATCTCCAAACCTTTGGCACGAAAGACTAGGCCACATGGGAGAGAGAGGTCTGTTCACACTTGTAAAGAAGCAGCTCATCAAACTAGCCAAAAGGTATAGCTCTTAATCCATACAATTACTATTTATTTGGCAAGCAACATAGAGTTGTCTTCTCCTCTTCTAGTAATAAAAGAAATGAAATCTTGAGTTTAATATACTCGGATGCATGTCGTCCCATGGAAGTAGAGTCATTGGGTAGGAACAAATATTTTGTAACATTTATAGACAATGCATCTAGGAGGGTATGGGTATACTTTGTAAAGAATAAAGAACAGGTATTCGAATGGTTCAAAAGATTCCACGGATGGTGGAGCGACAAACTGGAAAGAAGCTCAAAAGCCTCAGAACAAACAATGGAGGAGAATACACATCAAAAGAGTTCAGGGTGTATTAGGCAGTACACGGCATTCGACACGAAAAAACAGTTCTACGTACCCTACAACACAATGGAGTAGCTGAGAGGATGAACAGAACCAATGTGGAGAGAGTAAGATGCATGCTCAATATGACTAAGCTACCTAAGCCATTTTGGGGTGAAGCTATGAAAACCGCCTAATACTTGATCAACAAGTCACCATCAACACCACTTGACTTCAAAGTTCCAGAACATAAGTGGACCAGCAAGAAAGTGACCTATGCACATCTGAGGGTATTCAGGTGCAGAGCTTTTGCACATGTATCCAAAGAGATGAGACAAAAGCTAAACCTGAAATCTACCCCATGTATCTTCATCGGGTATGGAGATGAAGAATTCGGATACAGATTGTGGGACCCTAAGACGCGAAGAATCATCCATAGCAGAGATGTAATATTTTAGGAGAATCAGTTCTATGAAGATCTAAGAAAGGCTAATGATATTAGCACTCCAGCTCTAGTACCAAATTCAACACTTATTCAGATCTACTTAGAAGCTAAACCAGAGGCAGAGGAGTTCTAGCAGGGGAAGCATCAGTCCCATGTACCAGAAAATGTTACAACATCAGATGTTAAATTATCATCTCAGCCTGAAGCAAAATCTTAGCCAAAGATGTTAATAAGAGGGCGTATTCTAATTCCATCACAGAAATTTTCCAAATCAGAATATATCATGCTTAGAGTGAGGGGGAGCCAGAGAAGTTTCAACAAGCCCTGGCGCATGTAGACAAGGGCAAATGGGTGCAAGCTATGCAAGAAGAAATTAGCTCATTAAAGAAAAATCAGACATATGAGCTAATGATACTTCCCAAGGGGAAAAGAGCACTAAAAAACAAGTGGGTCTTCAAGGTGAAAAGAGGGGGAAATGGAGAACCAGTCAAGTACAAAGCACTATTGATCATCAAAGGTTCTGAGCAAATGAAAGGAATAGACTTTGACAAGATCTTCTCACTAGTAGTGAAGATGACATCAATCAGAATTATACTTGGATTGGTGGCAAGACACAACTTGGAGCTTGAACAAATAGATGTCAAGACAGCTTTTCTACATGGAGATCTAGAGGAGGAGATATACATGGAACAACCAGAGGGTTTCGAAGTTGAAAATAAGAAGCGTATGGTATGCAAGTTGAAGAAAAGTCTTTATGGCTTCAAGCAAGTGCCAAGACAATGGTATAAGAAGTTTGACTCATTCATGATGAGTCAAGGTTGCAAAAGAATAGCTGCAGATCAGTGTGTGCACGTCCAAAGATTACCTGATGGAAAATTCGTCAGTCTACTGCTCTCTGTAGATGACATATTGATAGTTGGATCATATATGATCATGATTAGCAGGTTGAAGAGAGAGTTATCTAAGTCTTTTAACATGAAAGACTTAGGGGTAGCTCAGCATATCTTGGGGATGAAGATTACACATAACAGGAAAACAAGAAAGTTATAGCTGTCACAGAAAAAATATGTTGAACGAGTAATCAAGAGGTTCATCATGGAGAGTGCCAAGCCAGTCAACACTCCAATAGTAATCATTTCAAATTAAGCAAGAAAATGTGTCCCTCAACACCGCAAGAAACAAGCAGGATGGCTAAGATTCCCTACTCATTAGCAATTTGGAGTCTAATGTATGCAATGGTGTGCACAAGGCCGAATTTTGCTCATGTACTAGGAATCGTGAGCAGATTTCTTTCAAATATAGGCAAAGATTATTAGGAAGCCATGAATTGGATACTACAGTACATGAAAGGCACATCTAAGTTATGTTTGTGCTTCGGAAGTACAAATACACTCCTGGAAGGTTACACAGATGCTGATATGGCTGGAGATCTTGATAGAAGAAAGCCAACATCAATGTTCATTTTCACTTTTGTAGGGGTAGCTGTATTATGGTAGTCCAAGTTGCAGAAGTGTGTAGCTCTATCGACAATAGAAGCTTAATATATTGACATAGCTGAAGTAGGCAAGAAAATGTTGTGGATAAAGCAGTTTTTTCAAGAGCTCGGTATCACACAGGAAGAATACAAGATATATTGCGATATTCAGAGTACTCTAGACTTGAGTAAGAACTCAATGTATCATGTACTCACCAAGCACACTGACATACGGTATCACTGGATGTGAGAGGTGATAGAAGAACAAATGTCAAAGCTGAAAAAGATTCACACTGATGAAAATCCTGCAGATATGTTAACAAAGGTGATAACCTATGAGAAGCTACTATGTAAAAACATAGCTTGCATGAGTTCAAACTAGTGGAGTATGGCATGGAGATGGATGGGGAGAATTGATGACTTCCATCCCCATAATTGTTAATGTTTAACCGCAAGTACACGGGCTATTGCAGTATAGCTATGCAAATACGAGTCGATTCCACAGAGACTTGCTTTAAAAAATTGAGCTTTAAATAAAATATAATTTTCTAAAATTAAAAAGAAATAACAGCAAATTACTGGAACTAAAATTAGATTTCAGATCAATTCAATTTCTAACTATTACAGAAATTTCAATTCAAACAGAAATAAAATAAACCAAATAACATAAATAAATAAAACTACTTCCCTAGCTTAATCATCATCAATATCTTCAATTATGATCTTATGAGAGTTGATCAGCCTTTATAGATGTTTTCAGCAAGTCCTTGATTAGAGATATACCAGTTGGATTTATCAGATTCCTCAAAATCATAGAAATCTAAGCTAATTTGTAAGTTTGAGATTTGGATGGCTTAAATTAATTTTTGGATTTCGGATTGAAGATTAGAAACATCAATTAGGTCTAAGGATGTCCTAAGAATAAAACTGTAAAGTTAATTTGAAATCAGATAAGAAATGGATGAAAAACAAGTAATTCTTGGTTGATTAAAGCTAGCTTATTGATTTTGTTAGACCTTAATTAATTTGATCTGGATTGGATTGTTCCTGGACAAGCAAAAGACAGATAATGCAAAACTAGAATAAATAGGGATAGAGATGTAATTAAAGAAAAAGGACAGAAATGAGATTAGAGTTAAAGACTTAAGGGCAATACTGGAATTAATAACAAAATTCTAATTGAAACGCAAAAACACAGAAGCCGACGGAAAGAAGGAAGCTGGAGGAGATGGGGAAGACGGAAAAGGAGAAAAGAGAGGGAGAAGGAGGATGCAGGAGGAAGTAGAGGGAGAGAGAGGGAGCTGGTGTGGCCGACGAAGTCGGTGACGGACTCGACTGGAGATTTGGTGGCCTGGTCAAGCGTGGAGAGATGATGCAGAGGCCGGTGGAGTCTTGCCTGCTTGGCGGTGCTGGAAAGGCCGGCAATGCTGGTGGAAGATACTGCAGAAAGCAGAGAAAAAGGAGGAAAGGAGGGAAAGAGTGAAAGAGGAAAAGCAAAGGGGAAAACCCGATTTGGTGCAATGATGGCTGGGCTGAGGAGGATAGATGTCACCGGTCTATTTGGTTCATGCAAACGATCGTCCGGCTTCTAGAGCTACCGACTGGGAAAAGAGAGAGGTGAAGAAGACGATGGATTGCCAGTGGAGGGTGCCAGCTCTGAAAGATGACGGTGGAGGAGTACTTGGTCTGCGGTGTCGGGACACCGAATGTGAATGCAGTGACGAGGGAGTCGACTGGCAGCGGTGAGAGGCCAGTACTGTTGGGTGCTCGTCGACAGAGTTTGGGCGTTGAAGAATGAAGGAGATGGTTTGAGCGTCGCCTGGGCAGTAGCTAAGGAGAGGGGGTGACCATGGAATGTGACGAGCAATGGGAAATAAAGGGCTGACGATGATTAGACTGGGAAATCAAGAGGGTGCGAGCAGAGGAGTTGGGTTGAGAAGGAAAGAGATGGAGGGTGAGAAAAAAACTGGCCGGAGGAGAGGGGATAGGGTGCTGTGTTGAAAAGAATAGAGAGTAGAGAGAGGTAGCAGATGAGATGGGAAGTGAGTAAAGGGGAGGAGGTTGAGAGAGGAAGGGAAAGGTGGTGATAGAGAGGGGGAAGTTGGAGATGATGGGTCTGCCTTTACGTCCAACCAAGAGGAGAAAGAAAAGAGAATGGAGAGAAGAGGATGGTTGAGAGAGAGAGAGGAGTGGGGTCCACTAGTAGTCCAGTCTTGCCAAACTCTACGAGACTCCTCTATTCTTCAAATTTCTTAGGAGTCTTCAAAGTCCTCTCTTTTCAGGAAGCTTCATCATCCTCATCTAATCTCCTTGATTTGATTTGGATCATCCAAGCTTGAGTTGATTGATCTGCAATACACAGGACCCAATTAGAATCATCTAAACGATTTATTACTCTTCTGAGTAGCTCCGATGATCATCTGACCGTTAAATTTTGCAATTTAATAGTTGGATAGCCAATTAAAGTTAAAATGAAATATTTTATGAAAAATCTTGAAATTGATTGCCTAGATGCTCTAATTGAATACTAAATTAGAAATATTATGACCAAAATTTAACGCTTATCAATAATCACACCCAAAGAATCCTGCAAAATAAGGCAAGTTAGTTAAATGTAATCTTAATCTGATTAAGAGTCCTAATCAGAGAAGGAAAAGGAAAGTAGGATTAGAATCCTACTATGAAACTTTTTACCGCCTCTAACCTCTATAAATAGGACCAGAGGCAAAGCCAAAATCATTGGAACAAAATGGGTGTAATCCTTTCTCATAATGAAGATATTCCCCTCCTCTCGTGGACATAGGCTATACATAGCTGAACCATAGCTAAACCTTTTTGGTGTTCTATCTGTGATTGTGTTTCTGTGTGATTTGGATCATAACTGCTATGCCTAACACCACGATCCCATATAGTATGGAGTCACTGGCCTCTTCGACTGCATCAGTAAATTCATTCGTCGGAAAGCCTAAAGAAAGATATCTTGGATTTCTTCCGAAGATGTAGGCGACTGCGCCATCAAACCTAACTTCATTAATTAGCACATCTTGCAAGTCCATGGTACACTCTTATCCTGCTACGCGAGCTTAAGACGGGAAGAAGACCCTCTTGCACCACCCCCTGGCTTACACGATTCCTTTCTCCTGAATCTCACATGAGCCATCTTTTCTCTGACGTAGCTAATTATTCGAATCGACATTGATGAGCCCATCTCCTAATACATCTAAAGCCTCTATTTATTTGAATCACAGGTGACCACAAACCCGCAGCCTGTGAAAATGGAGCTTTTCATGTCTAACGTCCCACCATTCTCGTTGAACGCATCTACAACCAGTCGTTTAATTGGCGAGCATTTAGTAGGACAGATGGGAGGCAACGGAGGATAGGCCAATTTACTAGGGCATGTTCTTGCGTCTTAAGTACCACGTAAAACATAAGAAGGATAGGAATGTTAGACAGACTTCAGGCCATCTCTTCAGCTGATAAGCCCAGGAGGTGAGACTCACTGAGAACTCCCATCTCTTTGGGGTTGGAGGGAGAAAGAAGTGAGAAATGAGTTATCGTTGAGAAGCAATGAGTATTTCAATAAAATGCTACGGCCTGCTATGCAGGAGGAGGTATTTCATATCATGCTTCGGGAGATGCCACTTTTCGCTTGTTCGGAGAGATTTTAAGTATGTTTAGGATAATATGTTTAGGTAGTTTGCTTTAAACTGTTTGTTGTCTTTTTTTTATAAAGAAAAGGCATACTTTTATTTTGAAAATGAGTGAGCAAAATTAAAAGTGCGCCCATTATTGTAATAATCCAAATCATTTATTTGGTGGATCTTGACACTGATGAAGAGTACATAGAATTCTTCTTGGTTAGATTATTAGTGTTTTGATTTTCGAAGAATTTTGGTGATGATTAGTATATGTTTATCTGCAGTTTATGTTTTATTGTAGCTAACCACGTAAAGATAATTTGCAGTTTATGTTTTATTAGGTTAAAGTGACCAAGGAGGGGTTCAAAACAGCTGTCTATCCATTTTGTTTCTATCGAAATGGATCTGTTATGCACGAGCTGGAAAACTGCACTATCACTTATAGGGGAGTGAACATCTGATGTTCAAGGATAACTGAGACTAAGTTGATATCATGTAAAATCCTAGTCATTTCCTACTTTATCTCCAACCATCTCTAGTCCTCTCTCTCTCTCTTGCAACGTGCCATTGCAAGTCTTGAATGCATTATATTTTCATTCTCATATTTTGTATTTCATGCATCTGTTTGTCTGTTGCTCAAGTTTGACTGCTCAGTTTGTTCGCAATTTTTGAAGAAGAAGGAAGTCTTTGTTCCTCATAAATGTCTTTCAACCACTAAGGGACATTTTTGGTGTGGAATATTGCTACAGCTTTAGTTATCCTACATTTTGTCGGGAATTTCGTGCAAAAATCAATGTCTAAATAACTGATTCAGGGGGGTCACCAATCAAAATAAGTGGTTATCACATTATTTTGTGGGGTTTTGAATCACCAAGTTGGAATCTCCTTGCAGAGGGGCTGTAAGTAGGATCCTGCAGAGCTTAAAATGTTTTTTTTTTTTTCCTTCTTTTTCTTTTATGTGCAAGAAAAACTTAATTTATAATAGAAACGATTACAAAAATCTGGGCACTGAGGTGCCTCTAGCATCTTCGTACACAAATTTACATAAGCATGGAGGATGAATATATATCAGCTGCATATCTCCATCCTTGTAAATGTGGAGACTTCTCCAGCTCTTAAAATTTTATGAGCAGGCAATCAAACCGAAGCACATCTAGCTCCATGAAGGGCTGTAAGTAGGATCCTGCAGAGCTTGAATCACCAAGTTGGAATCTCCCTATATGATCATAAATAATTCTTTAGCAAACAATACAAACCTTGTCTCAAACCAATCATTCTGCTAAATTATCTGATTTCTCATGCACAAAAATAATGCTGAAAGTAACACAACAGTTCACTTGCGCCTCTCTAATGAGACCACCAATGGCTGCTCTAGCAGGATTCTTCATGAGGGCTCCAACAAAGTTTAAAATATAGAAAACCCAGTGGAGGAGCTTCCCGCCTCGTCATCTTAAACTGAACTCTGTGTAGAGTAAATTTTTCTTCATGCTACTCTAGAATTTTAAGATCCTCTTCCTCGTAGAAGAGTTGTCCCGGGTTTTTTATATTTGTAACTTTAGATGACTGCTGCTTTGATTTGCTGTCATGAAACTTCAAGATTGTGTTAAGATCATTAAAAAAATCGTTGAGTTTCTATTTTTTCAAATAAATGTAGTTCATCATCATTATCAAAACCTTATCTCGATTAAGAGTCAGCTACATAAATCTTGTTCTTCCATTTCATAACTTCATTTAGTCATAAAGTTTTTAAATCTTTTCTCACCATTTCTATCCATGTTCTTTTAGGCTTTTTTCTTATCCTTTTAGAACCTTCAACTTGCATTGCCTCACTCCTACTGACCTGTGCCGTCGTTTTCGGTCTTCATTGGACATGTCCAAACCCTAATCTCTCTCATCTTGTTACCTATTGGTGATACTTCTCTAAGTTTTCTCTGATGCTTCTATTTATAATTCTATCATTTATTATCTTGCTACTCATCCATCTCAACATTTTCATTTCGGCTACATTCATCCTATGTACTTGATATTCTTTATTTGTCCAACACTCTAATCTATAATCATAGTAGCCTTATAGCCATCCTATAAAAAATAAAAAATTCAATTTGAGTGATACCTGCCGATCACACAAAACTACAAAATGCACATTTCCATTTCTAACCCGCTTGAATTCTCTAATTAACCTCCCTCTCAATCTTTCTACTCTTGTGCATCATCAATCCTTATTACTGTTGTGATGTTTTAATTAACTCTCAAGTGCACGAATCTGTTATAGTATAAGCACGCAATGGAAGTCAATCTCATGAGGAATCGAACGGTTTGTGTAATTAATGGACTTTTGCTTAGACTACTTAACCTATCCAAAGAATTGGATTAGACCTAAGCTAAGGAACTAAATTAAAATAGAAACAAAAAATACACAAAATTACAAACTTTCCAAAAACTAAAATTGAAAATAATCTAACCTAACATGCAAACTAAATCTAAATAATGATCTAACTAAGAAATTCAAATATGTAATTCTTATAAAAACAACAAAACAAGTAGTGTGCATGGAATTAAACTAAAAAGAATACATGAAACAAAGTAATTAAGATGCATGAATGAACGTGACAATATGGATGAACTAAGATGTAAACTAATCTATCATGAGATGCATGAAACTAATCAACTAAAGCATGAAGGTCTAAATTAAGATTGAACATAAAATAAACAACTGGTGCAAGGGAGTCACCATCCAAAATCATGCGCATGAACCATGGGTTTGTGGACATGATTTTGAATGGAATGCATGCTTTTCTAAGTGCAAAACTGGACATGATTTTGAATGGAATGCATGCTTTTCTAAGTGCAAAACTAACATAAAACTATGTATGGAAACTTGGATAAAAGATATATACAACTATATGAGAAATATGGACTCAAAAAAAAAATGATAAACAAGAATTAACTCAACTAATCATCCATAAAAATAAAACTTCAAACCATGAATCAACATCACTTTTATTGATTGAAATGCAAGTTATCGATTTACCAAAGGTGGAGCCCATCATGCAAATGTCGCAATACTACAGAATTGTTGTCGTGTCGCGCACCATGCCACAAGCAAAATACCAGAATTTACCGGAAACGAACAGCCGTGAATTTACCAAAATATGGTCCGGAAAGGAGGAATTCCCTTTCTATTCCGTTCTCCCTACAAGAAAGAAACTTTCTGGGAATTGGGACAGGAACAGAATGGATTCATAACAATGCATCAAATGTTATTTTCGTCCTCCTAGGGAACGTAACATGCCTTCAAACATGTCGAACGTCCCTCACCATGCACTTTAGGTAGTGCCAAGCAATGCTCTTAGATTTTTTCATATTTCCAACATTGTTTTCATCACCAAAACAGAAGTTTATTTTGGTCCTTCTACCCTTGCATGCTCTTGGACACATACACACAAACATCTCTGGAGCATGTCTGACTTAAGGTACTGCAATAATAATAACAATAATAATGGCTAATCTTCCAATTATCCAAGACGTGTGTGAAGTACACTTCAACAGGTAAATAATCCTGATCAGATAATACCCAATAATTCAGTTCAATAAACTACAAGTTGCAAATACAATTTCTTTTTGCTAATAATTATATTAAAGGGAAAAAGGGAGAAGAAAAACAATTATTCACACAGAAAACAAAGTCAAAACCTGTATTGAGTTCTTAACACCAATCACTGCAAGAACCAAGAAGAATATTTACACAAGCTTCAACTAGTCATCCAGTGCCTGCAAAATTCTCTTTGCTTCGTTGCAGTCTAATCTCAACCCAAAACATCAAACACCTTTGGACTAAACACAATCATGTTCAGTTGAACTGCACACACAAAATCAATAGCACTTCTTCTGAATTGAACCCTGGAACAAACCCGTAAAACGCCTTTGACATTTTACGTTTGGAGAAACTAAAGCTGTGAAGAAATGGGATCAACCACTCTTTCATCAGACTAACTCTTGTATTTTTGTGGGTTGATACATGCTCACATCTATAGAAGTGGTAAGCTAAATAAACCAGCACGAATCTCATCATGTCATATTTCATCTTCTGCAAGCTGTACGTTGTAAGCGTGCTTGTCTGCAACAAAGACCCAAAACAAGACTCAGGGTGAAAGTGACAATGCTGTGGAAGGCAGATTGAGAAAATAAGTAACAAGATCCTGTTTCTACGGTGACAGTGTTTATAGGGATGCCTACTGATAGAGGATTGATCTAAAAATACACGAGTTTACAAAATGCAATGAATCATGAATGTGGTCATCTAATGAAACAAAGGCACTTGAAGCCATATAGATATATAGATTAAACAAATAGGCAATAAGATCCTGTTTCTAAGTAACATACAGGATATACAAGGATAGAGAATTGATCTAAAAATACATGGGTTTACTAAATGCAATGAATCATGAATGTAAATCGCCATGCAATTAAACAAAGGCACCAGAAGCCCTATATATTGTGTTTGCTGGTATTTTAAATTCTCGGTATTCAACAATCAGCAAGGATAGCTAATAAAACAAATGACTCGCTAACTCAGAGTCGAATGCCAAAACTGATTATTTAACACCCCAAGAAACAGTTTAGCAGAGGAAAAGGACAAGCAGGAAGCTAAGTCAATACAAGTGTTAACTTCTGCGTTCCTCAGTCTTTTGACCCTCCTCTAAATCTCTGTCCTTCAAAAAACTGAAGTTAGACTATGAAAATTGAAAATTGGATACAATCGAATGAGGTTGCAAACAGAAGTTCTTTAGAAGTTTGAGTCCCCTATGGGATTGATGGGGTGTACCCTTCGCTCATAATTGTTAATGCAATTCAATCCCTTCCTTTTGTGGGGCCGGGGGGGGGGGCGCGGCGGGCGCGCGAGCTCAAGATAGGGAATCCCCTGTATATTCAGTAGCCCTCTGAAGAAGAAACTGCTAAGATCATTCATGGCATCACTCACTCACAAGAAATACTGTTGGATAATTCTCCAGGCTGCTCTCACTATTGCTCAGAGGACCAAAAAGACGCAGCATACCTCACAAGAAATAATGTTTGATAATGCTCCAAGGCCATTTTCACTTTTTGACGAAAACCAAAAAGATGCAGCAGTTTTATTGCATCCCTTCAGGTCAGACGTTACCTCTTAGAAATATGAATTTTTCCGCCACCATCTTTAAAGGTCAAAATGAAACAGAGTATATGCAGATTACTGGCGGTCAAAATGGCAAAGCTCATGCGTATCACTTAAGGAGCACTTCTGGCATCTATATAACCCAAGTCACCAGCATTACGAAAATATAGTTATAAGGTTCAACAGTGCCCTAAGTTTTGGATGGAAGGCAGTCTCCTATCAGCTACAAGAAGAATGACTAATGAAAATAACTTTGGACTGAATTCACAAGTACTTGCTAGTTTGCACCCAAATCCTTGGAGGGTGAGGTGCTTGAGGGACAACTCCCATCATATATCTATCTAGTATGTACTGCCAAAACTTTAATGATGTTAGTGCATCCAGTCATTGTCATTGTCCAATGACTGGGGCATTTTCACTACGCAATTCTTTCAGAGTTAACCTCACATGCCAACTATGACAGTATCATCTTTCCCAGCTTCCTGCCCGCTATCACTAATAGATCAACAACGCTTTCTCTTCCTGGGGTTACCTTTTCCTATCTCTGTGCTTCTTGGTCTTTACAAGAACTTCATCATTATCTTCCAAAAGAGTTCTGCCGTCTGTTTGACTAACAGGTCTTGCTTCATCAACAAATTGTCCAACGCAAGGAGATGAGATTGTATACTGTAACCTTGCATTGCAATGATTAACCAACTTAACTTGGGAAACTCTTTGGAGGCCAGTTGTATCAGTTCCTGAATAATTTTAATACAACTCAACAGAAAAAGGTTTTAACTTTTGAAATTGCTTAGATTTCTAATGACAATGACCAGATCTCTTTGCTCCAAGAGATGCATAAATACTGAGATTTACTGTGAAACTAGCAAGACTCCCTTTTACAGGCAACCATTATGCCCTGATGAAGAAAGATATGAGTGTATCCCTTACCAGCCTCCTTCGCATTTTGATATCAGTCTATGTGCTTCACTCATGGGTATCTAAGCAATTCTCCCTGTTGCTTTTACAAAACTTCCCTCTTGTATCATCAAAAGCACAATGGTCCACCACATCAAATCCCTTGAGATGCAAAAAGAGAAGAGGAAAATAAAGTAAAAAAGGGCTGCCCAGTGCAGGGTCCGGGGAAGGGGAAGGGGTAGATCTTAAAGGGCCTATAGTATGCAGCCTTACCTGGCATTTTTGCAAGAGGCTGTTTCCACACCTCAAACCCATGACCTCAAGGTCACAGGAGGACAACTCTACCATTGTGCCAAGGCTCCCCTTCAAGGAAAATGAAGTGCCCGGGTAATATATTTGTTCTTTATGTATATGTACGAGCGCACACACACACAGATAGATGATAGACCGGGTGGGCAATGAACATGACTGCCAGGGGCAACAAGAAGAGATAAGTATTATCAGGATTGAATTTTGGAGTTCAGAAAAAGGCTCTAAAGGTGCCAAGAGCTGCTGAAGAATAAGGCAAATGCACGTCAGCAAAAAATATATGTATATGCTACTAACTGTAACCTGCTATTTTGGTTCTTCTGTAGAAAACTTAGAATCACCGAAACAAGCAAACAGAAGGCTCATATTTTACAACCCTCTCCTGATAGCCCACCTGTAGCACGCAAAGAGTTTTCTGACTTGTACAAGTTTCAAGACCTACTTGTCTAGCCACATGTTCACCAAATTGAAAGAAAAAATACAATCCTGAGAGAAAATATAATCTTTCCCAGCAAGCGTGGGACATGATGAGATGATTTTGGGTGCATCACTAATTTATTCTGTCTCTTATTTCATTTTGACATTTTGCATACCTACACTCTTAACTGTACATAGAGAGGCATTACAGTAATCTTCCTGTGAGACATACAATTGAATGACAAGGAACAGAGGGCTAATGCTCCAGCCATCTATATTACAGACAAAAAATATTTTCTACTTCTCGCTCTTTTTCATGGTATCAGAGTGCTATCAATGAGGATTAGGAACATGACGACTTGCAGTAGAGGTTGAAATGGACAGACTACATTATTAATACACCCAAAATCATCTCATCCTTTCCCACAATAAAAACTGTAGTTGTAACTCAGAAGTTGCTAAGATGTGTGGGCTTGATTGAGCATTGGTAAAGCATAATAACCAAAGAACTCCCGCATCCACTAAATTAAAAGAAGGGTGCAATTGATTCAATTCACTTATGATGTGCAGATACTTACTAATGACAGGTAAAGGTGAAAAAGGGAAATATGGAAAAACATGTGATTTCTTGTTGCATCATCTTCTGGCTTCAATACTAGTTAACACAACTATCAGACAAAAAGACAATGCAAGCTTTGCATTTTGAATTAGTATCTATTGCAATTCTGATGCAGCAATAAGTAATGTAATGCAGAGTTAAGATATTGAACCACTGACCTTTAAGCAAAGGCTTCTCATATTTATCTTTCCTTGCATCATCATTTTTCCATTCATTGTCATCATCAGCCATTTCTCCCCTTTCATCATTTCCAATATCACTTTCGCTTGCTGTTTCCCACTCAGAATCATCACCCTCTTGACCATAGACATCCCCAGTATCACCCTCGAAGTTCATACCTCCATGTTTCAAGGATGCTTCTCTAAACAACCAAGCAGCACGCATTTGCTTCTTGACTAACCGCTCAGCATAATCAGGAACTTTATTTTGTCTCAAGGAAAGGTCAGGATCATTTGACTGGGAACATTCATTTATGAAGAGAATGGCATCTAACAAGCTTTCTTTTGCCAAGCCAAGCATATCATATGCCTGAGCTCGTCTCCAAAGGCTTTTTGCATGACGGTTTACAGGGTTATGTAGACACAGTGCACGGGTCGCATCACTTATGGCTGCCAAGGGTTGTTGCAAAAGCAGATGGCACTGAGCTCTATTGCTGTATAATATAACTCTCTCTTTTTTGGACCTCATAGGACATAACGCCAACGCTTCCGAATACTTTGATGCTGCCCCTGCTATATTTCCTGAAGAGAAAAGTGAATTTCCTTCAAGTTTGACAACCAATGCTGCCGCCTGTTTGATGTGGAGATCCTCCTTTGGCATGTTCTTCTCCCATTTTAGTCTCTGCCTGGAATTTGCTAGTTCATCAATCAGTTCCTTCGGAAGGTTGCCCAGAGAGCTGCGAACTCCTTGTTGTTGGATGCATTCTTGAAGCACATTAACAATGGTATCTCCAAGTTTTTTATGATCACCCAGCATTGAAATTTCTGCCAAGTCCGTAAGTGCAGGTACTGCCTTATCTATCACCTACAGAAAAATATGTGAAGCAGCTCAGTAAAACAATAGCCGAGAACCAAGAAGCCATTTAGTTTCCAAAGAACCTATAAACTCATCATACATCAGAACTATAACTGATACAAGTCGTCCATTCACATAACTTCATCATCTAATCTACCACCCCCTAGGTTGTTCCACACCCAACGGTAGTATCAAATCTAATCACACCAATAAAGTGGCTGGCATAGAAAAATTGTCGAGATATAGTATTTTGGAAATACATGATATGTGAAATACACATAACTATAATGGCAGAATATATAAAAAGATAGGCACCAATAAATTGGCAAGCATAGAAGATCCTCGAGAGTATAGTATCTTGCAAATACATGATATGCAAAATACATTATAAATATAATGTATAAAACACATTCAAAATCATTTATACAACAAGGGTGAGCGTTTCCTATCTGCTTGCCAACCATGGATTACAGAATGCTGAACTTGATCTAACATTTCAAGTTTGTACACAAACGAGATGTTCCACTTACCTGTCAACCCCATAAAGCAGAAACCTATATCGAGTCACCCATTCTCAATAGGTGTATTCAATGGGTAGATGGCCATTCTTTTAAAGGGTAATATCTATTGAGAAGTTTACCATGAAGATTATTTACCCCCTGAATTGCAGATTTGATTTGGTAACTTTTCCGTTGTGATGGAGGCTATCTACCAACATATCAGAGCTGTATCTAGTAAAAAGATTGGTCCTCACCAGATCCATTCGCTTTTACGCAGCCTACAAGAAAGGTCATTCACCAATCTCATGTGTCTGTCTAATCGAATATTTTGCCCAACAATTTAACCAAGGAAGTTATGTAAACCAAATAGGATACTTATAATAGATCCAAATGCTCCCTACCTCAGTGTATCACCTCCAACCTCATGTAGAGGGACATATCATGGTAGGTACTCTGTCGCTCATCCTTTCTCTCAACCACCACCAAGACCTCATCTGCAACATATATTGAGTGTGAAAAATAAATTGAGGCTCCGTCAAATATACAAACTGAAGATGGAAGCCTCGCTTGAGTGTTAATTTTGTCTCCAAGATAGTTCAGATGACTTGAAGGTTCTAAAAGTTTCTATGAGATTCTACATAATTTCTTCAAGGTCAAAGTTGTTTTCAGAATACGCACTTAAATACTTCCAGGAATCCTTCCAGGTGTCACTCATAAGTTTGACAATATCAGCTACCTATTTATAATCTTAATGTGCTTAGATCTCCTTGTATGTTTACTACTATTATCATAAAGTTCAGATAGTAGGCATTTATGTGACCTTTCCGGGTTTCCAAGTTCTCCTTTCCTTTTCCTCATCGCTAATGCTTGATTGCAGCTGCCTGTTCCAGTTCAACCGAGCAATCTGAACATTTGAGATAGTTCTCTACTACGTATTTGAAGGAAATCCGATAATGGGCAACAGGCCAGGTCTAAGAGATCCAATAACATACAACCAAATGAACAATTTAATGGGAAAAATAGTGTGCTATTCTGACGTGCATCACTTGAATTTCTGTGGAGATATAACTAAATCAAGTTGAGTATGTGGTAGAGTTGTAGCCGTGTGATCTGAAGGTCAAGGGTTCAAGGCATGGAAACAGCCTCTTGTGAATGCAAGCTAACGCTGTGTACTATAGACCTAATGGGTCCACCCCTTCCCCAGACCCCATATGTGGGAGCGTCGTGCAACAGGCTACCCTTTTTTATGTTGAGTATAGGTGAGCCCACACAATAAAAAAGACAAAGCAAGTCCATGGACTGCATAGTAAAGTTAGAGTAAAATTCTTACCTTATGACAAGTACTTGGGTCCTGAAGCAACCAGAGAAGGCAGTCTATGGCCATATACTGCCAGTCATCTGATGAGCGGGCAATATTACATAGTGCGTCAACAATGCCCAGACAGCTAGCTACAGGACCCCTACCCAGCTTGTGCTGGCAAATTGTTCTCAACAAACCAATACCAGCAGGTGAATTCTCATTGACAAGTCCACCCCACATACCAGGTAGTTTGACTAAAAATTCAGGCTTGCAGATAACAGAGAGAAACTCAGGCTTGAAGGCAAAGCAGTTGATAAGCTGAAGGGACCAGCACTGTAACTGACTTGCCCATTCTTCTGCCTTCCTGGACTCCATTTCCACACCTCCCATGCCCCGCGTTAGAAGATCACAGTGATAACTGACTCTTCTGTCCACATACTGGTAAAAGTGAGAGTAGACCATTTCCAATGAGCTCAATGCCAGCTGGATAGAAAGCTCAAGAACTTCCCCATGACTTGCCACGGCGGGAAATGTACTGGGGTAGGTTGCCAAATGTCCTAGGGCCCGAACTGCTACTCTTTGTTCCACCCAGGTTAACCTTCCTCTCAGAAGCTCAACTAAGGGAGGAATAACCCCAGCATGCACAGCACTTTCTGCAAATTCCTCCATATTCATAGTGTAGGATCCAATAATATGTGCTGCATAGTATGGGATATATGTGTTTTGGTCATGAGAAAGCCAACGTCGATTTTTTAGACCCTTCCATATAAGTGCAGCCATGCATTCAAATATTCCTGAATCAATGAACTCAGGATCATTGGGATGTGCCATGGCAGTGTTCCAAAGGCCACTAATTGGGAGAACTTGGCCATCATCATCTTGAGAAGGAAGCTCTCTGAAGAACTTCAATATACTCGTTCTGCGTTTACTTGGATTTGCTTCCTTCATGACACAGAAGAAGCACCCTGGGTAAGGGCAATCTGCTTGAATTTTATCCATTTAGATGTAATAAACTTTGCTTTCAGCACATGAGTTTCCTTTGGGAAGTTCAAGGCTGCATATTAACAAAACACTATTTAGAATTAGGCAGACAAATTTAATTGATCGTTGAGATGCATAAGTAATAAGGGATATCATATGTTTTAATACAGAAGTAGGAACAGTCCCATGCCAACAAGAAGCTAAATACAATTTTGCTGAAGCTCATTAGTAATATTCAAATAATTACATGGAAATGCTTTAAATAATAATTCAATTCTTGAACATAATGAACCAAATCATATATAGTATGCTAGCACAAGGGATAGGAGATGTATCGCTGTTGTAACCATTTCTAGAAATTGGATTGAGTACTTGAAAACTTACTAAGTCAACTAGTCTTGATTGAGAGACAGGTCAGGTTTAAGGTCAAGTTCTGTATTTTTTAAGACCCAAAAGAGCTCAGTGGAGATTCGAGAAAATTTAATATCAACCATGTACTTGGAAAACATTAACCTCATATCCAAAAATGCAAACAAAAAGGCAACACGATTATTTCAATTAAATGTGTCATCAACTTGCACAAAAACCGATATAATCCCCTCAACATGTCTGAGTTTAGTTTGATTTTGAATTGTGAACCTTCGCCGAAAAGAAAAAAACCTACATTTATCTACCACAGGTTCACAAAATTGAGAGTCCACTAGATAAGGAATGCCTTGATACCAAATGTTCATATAAAGTACTCAATATGAATCACGCAATACCTACTCAAAAGGTAAGTCTTTGTAACTCATCACTTCACAAATTTCATGCATAGTTTTCTCTTATATTTAGTTAGAATGTGCACTTACTTTACAGGTTTCCTTTTCTGTTATCGTACTAGACTATCATGCATCACAAAATATCATGTGACAGGGACATGCATCAGAAAATTGCAAAAGCCCTAAATCCACCAAACTATGCACCCAACCATTTTGTAATTCAAGAAGCCTAAACAACTGCATAAGTTTTTCCAGTTGGCCAATGAATACAAAGCATCAAAACAAGGTAATAACATGATGCAGTGAATGCTCAAAAACGTTCTCTTTGGGTAATTAGCTGCATAAAATCACTGAACCTACAGTAACTGCATCACCTGACCACACAAAATCACTTAGTTTTCTTCCTGTAAGCATTCAATCCCCAAGGTAACAAACCCAACAGGAACAGTATGGAAGTGCCATAAAGAGGCAAAGAGAAAACACTAAGACTGTTTTGGACAAGAATAAGAATCATGGATTAGGTTGTTCAGGAATAGTGAAACCTTTCAAGCTATTTGCAACCTTAAAACATAGATAAAATTACTTAAACACAGATAAAATAGCCTCAGAAGCTTGGCTGTTTGTTCTGAAATAATACTATCTACGTTTTAAGGTCATCATCATCATCATCATCATCAAGACCTTATCCCAATTAGGGGTCGGCCACATGAATCTTATTCCTCCATTCCACTCTATTAAATACCATGGCTTCATTTAGTCCCAAAGTTTTTAAATCTTTCATCACCACTTCTATCCACGTTCTTTTGGGCCTTCCCCTTGCCCTTTTAGAACCTTCAACTTGTATTGCCTCACTCCTTCTAACTGGTGCCGTTGTTGGCCTCCTTTGAACATGTCCAAACCATCTAAGTCTAATCTCCCTCATCTTGTTACCTATTGGTGCTATCCCTAAATTTCTTCTAATATTTTCATTTCTAATTCTATCCTTTCTTGTCTTACCACTCATCCATCTCAACATCCTCATTTCTGCAACACTCAGCCTATGAGTATGATGTTCCTTAACTGCCCAACCCTCTGATCCATAGAGCATGGCCGGCCTTATAGCCATCCTATAGAATTTTCCCTTTAGTTTGAGTGGCACCCGCCGATCACATAAAACCCCCGATGCACATCTCCATTTGTTCCAACCCGCTTGGATTCTCTGGGTAACCTCCCTCTCAATCTCTCCACTCTCATGGATCAATGATCCTAAGTATCGGAAGTGGTCTCTCATGGGGACCTCTTGGTTATCTAATAATACTATCATGTTTTAAGGTAAAATCACTATTATGAAATAACATAATCCACGATTCTTATTCTCATCCCAAACAGCCCCTACAAGAAATACCTTGTCAATCAAAGATCAAAACTGCTAAACCAGAATTGCTTCAACACCAAAACGCAAGTATCTGTGTTCATTTGTTCAAAGTTCAAAAAGAATAAATATACTTCAAGCACACAATCCATTCATTATAAGATGGGATAACTAAGCATATCGTTTGCCAAAGCAATCACACCCTTCTACTGTATCCACATACCACAAGCCAGCCCACCAAATACTAATCTTTCAACCTAAGACCAACAAATCCTAAGATAATTTGAACATACCAAGAACTGTCAAAAAGATCCCCCAGACTATTACAAAGAACACTCAAATCCACTAAACCCAAAATTGAGAAAAAGGGTATAATCAAATAAAATACAGAACAGTACAACAGAAACAAGCACAGCTAACCAAAACAAAAAAGAGGTAAAAAACAATGCTTCCATCTGTGCAACACTGAAAAGCAAATAACAAAGTCAGAACTTTCTCTCACTATAAACCAAAACAAGTTTTCCAATTACGAGATACATCTAATCAAAACTGACATAATCTAACTTTCTAAAAAGATATAAAAATGTAAAATAACAATAGTGCTGATGAATTATTCAAAGACAAGATTCAAGAGTAGTACCAACAATCTACACATTCAAGCAAAAACCAGAAAACCCAGCAATAGGCAAGCAAAATAAAGCAACGCAGATAAGAAAAGTACCTTTTGAGGCGGAAGATGAGCAAATCAAAACATAATACATAAACCAAAGTGACCTTGTCAATCTACTTAATTGTCAATTCCTTTTCATTCCAGTTGTTATTCCTGATGAAAATGGGAATTAAACAGAATTTGCAAAAAAAATGCCAAAGATTTCAGTAAGAAGAAAGAAATCAATCTCTGCTCCATAACTTACCTGTCTTTTAAAAGATTTGCATTCATCACCTAAATAAGAAAAAATAAGAGAGAGAAATACGAGTAGATTCAAGATCAAACAAAAGCCCTTTCAATCTCATCGTGGCTACTGCCAATTGCAATTAGTCTACAGCATTGCTACGTACACTTGGTTTTTAAATATCTAAATATCTCTTTCCTCCTTGCCCTTCATAAATTTTGTACAAATAGCTAACGTCAGTTTTGTCAAGAGTTTGCTTTCTTTCAAAACTTGTCAAAATAAAGAAGAAGAAAAAAAAATCTTTTATTCAGCATAAGAATTCTTTTAGAAACTGGTCAAAATGAAGCAAAAAAAAATTCTTAGTGATTTCTTGTTGTTGCTCACTGATCCTCCGGGTTAATGACATAAACTGGATTGTGTAAGCCTTGCGAGTATGACCATTAGTAATCCAGCTTATATCTAAATGTGGAAAGTAAGATCTTATTTTACATTGGAAAGCGAAATTTATTGGATTTGGCTCAACAACATTTTTATGGTGTGATGACGAGACATAGGAGGGTGAGATTTAACCGTGCAATGTTATTGAATTGAAATTCATCTACAATGTGCAAACATATGGATATATCATTCTAAGCTCTAGGTTCAAATCAGTTGAAGAAGACAACTAACCAAAAGAGAACCAAGGTGATCTTAAGGCTCCAATCACTTGCAATGTCATCCAAGTAGTTGAAAACGGTGATATAGTTTTGCCCCTAGTACAAGACAATGGGTAGCAAGTTGCGACAATTTAACTGTTTAATGGCACTTTTCCTTGGGAATTTGAGATTGGAGGACACAACTGCTTGTTCCCCAACACCCTGCCACCATAAGCACACTAATAATAGCATAGAAATTGGCTCTTACCAAATCAATAAATGAACTCTAAGTGCACAGGTGGGTGTGTTTACCATTCAAATAAATAAATAACAGAACTTTCTATATAATCACCCAACTTGCAACCCACTATCTTGTACTGGGAACAAAACTACACCATTTTCAATTACTTGAATGACATTGCAAGTGACTAGAGGGTTAGGATCACCTCCACTCTCTTCTAATTGGTTGTCTTCTTCAACTGATTCAACCTAGAGCTTAGAGTGATATACCCATATCTTTGTGTGTTGGAGATTTCAATTCAATAGCATTCCACCATTTAGAGCAGTTAAATCTTCACCCATCTACGTCTTGTCATAGCAGTATCACACGAAAAAAATGTTGTTGAGCCAAATCCAATAAAAGTTCACCTTCCAATGCAATATAGGCTCATACTTTCAACATTTAAATATAAGCTGAATTATCAATGGTCTTATTTGCAAGGCTTACATAATATGGTTTATATGATTAAGCCAGAAGATCAATGAGCAAACAACAAGAAATCATTAAGAAATTTCTTCTACTTCATTTTGACCAATTTCTCAACGAATCCCTATATTGAATAAAAGAATTTCTTCTACTTTATTTTAACTACTTTTAAAAGAAAACGAATTCTCAAAAAAACTAATGTTAGCTGTTTTCACAAATTTTATTAAGGGCAAAGGGTAAAGAGATCTTTGGAGATTTAAAATTCCAGCATACACAACAATGCTTGAGATTAATTGCAATTCGCAAAAGCCACAATGAGATTGAAATGGCTTATGTTTGATCTTGAATTTACTCATATTTTCTTTCTCTTATTTTTTCTTCTTTTGGTGATGAATGCAAATCTTTTAAAAGAGAGGTAAGTTACAAATAAGACATTGATTTCTTTCTTCTTACTGTAACCTCTGGCATTTTTTTTAAAATTCTATCGAAATATCATTTTCATCCGGAATGAAACGTTATTGACAATTAAGATGCCAACATACCCTCCTCCAAATGAAAGAAAATTCTGGTATTTTAAAAACAATTGGAGTAAAAATAGGCACGTATGACCTGCCATACAAAGGGAAACGGAAAAACAATGACCATTTATAGGACTATGTAAAAGCAAGAGAGAAGGACAAGAAATGGAGACGCATTTGATTTCTGCATTCAAAATATTTCCATTCGAAGAAGACAGCAAGATCTTCTCTCCTGTAAGAATTCCAAACAAACAACTGCTTCTTCTACTCCTCTCTCTTCAATAACCAGAGGAAATCATAACCAAATTCTTGTTTTATTGACCATGCTTATGTGATTGATGAGGCCACTCTGGTTGATGTATCATTTTTTTATTTGCTCATCTTCTGCCTCAAAAAAGTACTTTTCTTATCTAGGTTACTTTATTTGGCTTGTCTATTGCTGGTTTTTTTCTGGATTTTGCTTAAATGTCTGGATTGTTGGTACTAATCTTGAATTTTATATTTGTATCATTCATCAACAGTCCTTTTAGATCTTTTCAAAAAGTTAAGAATCTATAAGTTTTGATTCCATGTATATCGTGATTGGAAACTTGTTTTGGTTTATAATGAGAAAATATTCTGACTTTGTCATTTGCTTTTCAGTGTTGAGCTGGTGAAAGCACTGTTTTTTACTCCTTTCTTGTTTTGGTTATCTGTTCCTTTTTTTTCTGTTATAATGTTTTGTATTTTGTTTAATTATACCTTCTTTCTCAGCTTTTGGGTTTGGTGGATATGAGTGTTCTTTGTAATAGTCTAGGGGATCTTTCTAATAGTGGGTGATCTTGGTATGTTCAAATTATCTTAGCATTTGCTGGTCTTAGGTGGAAAGATTTGTATTTAGTGGGCTGGCTTGTGGAATGTGGATACAGTAGAAGGGTGCAATTGCATTGGCAAACAATATCCTTAGATATCCTATCTTATAATGAACAAATTGTGTGCTTGAAGTAGACTTGTTCTTTCTGAACTTTGAACAAGTGAACACTCATAATTGGGTTTTGGGGTTGATGCAATTTTGGTTTAGTAGTTTTGATCTTTGATTGACAAGATATTTCTTGTAGGGGCTGTTTGGGACAGGAATAGAATCGTGGATTATGTTATTCTCATAAAAGTAAATTTTTTTCCCCTTTCAGCCTTAAAACATAGCTAGTATTATTTAAGAACAAAAGGCCAAGCTTCTAGGGCTATTTAACAGTGTTTGAATAATTTTATCTATGTTTTAAGGCTCCAAATAGCATAAAAAAGTTTCATTATTCCTGAACAACCTAATACATAATTATTATTCCCATCTAAAACAGTCTTAGTGTTTCCTATTTCCTCCTTTTACAGCACTTCCATCGTGTTCCTGTTGGATTTGTTACCTTGGGGACTGAATGGTTACAGAAGAAAACTAAGTGGTTTTGGGTGGTCAGGGTGAAGCAGGTAGTGTAGGTTCACTGATTTTGTGCAGCTAATTGCCCGAAGAGAATGTTTTTGGGTGTTCACTGCATTATGTTATAACCCTGTTTTGATGATTCGTATTCATTGGCCAACTGGAAAAACTTCTGCAGTTGTTTAGGCTTCTCGAAGAAAAAGAGATTCTGGTTTGGAATCTAGCAATATGAAAGACATCCGCAATTATGGGAAATAAAACTTGATGGGAAGGACAACAGGACACGGAGTCCATTTTCAGTAAAGAAGTCCACCATAAGAGATTCAAGCGCAGGTAGAGAAAATTGGCAATATTCAGCGAAACCGATAAAGAAACCAGTGTAAAGAAAAGAAAAATAAAAACTTCCTAGAACAGCATCGAGAAAGAAATTGCAAAGAAACCTGAACAAGAAAATGCTACACAGCCCGGCAAAAAGATCAGCAATTGGCGATCTGAGCAACACGAAAAACAAAATAAATGACAATAGAGATCAAAGGAGAAACAAAACAGAAAAGGCTAATCAATTCGCCAAAAACACTAGACAATACTCAAACTCCTGAAACCCTAGGTGTTTCCTTGGCTTGGACAACTGCAGAAACCAGAAGATCGCCGGAAGAAACGAGCTTTGCAGAAGGAATAGCAAAGATAAACGCATAAGTTAGAAGGAACACCAATTTTGTCGATAAAACCCCTATTTTGCAAGAAACAAACCCGATCTGCAAATCTTCCAGTCCAGATGGTCGAAACGACGAGTGGAGATCAATTTAGCAACCGATTTCTTACGCGCACAAGCAGGAACCACAAAAGGAGGGAAAAATACAGGGTGAGTCGTTTTCTATTAAGGATCTGACAAAAACGACACTCAAATCTCACATTTGTGGACTAAAACAGAGAAAGATTGGGTTGACAAAGAAATTAGCAACAGCATCAAAAGTTCAAAGTCAAAGCAAAACTCACCGATTTCCAGACGCCGAAACACAGCTCCAAAAACCTGCAATCTTGAATCTTCAGCTATAAAGGACCGTCTAATAAGATATTATTTTCATTTTTGAGAAATTATAGAAGGAAAGAAATGTAATAAACGGATTTCCTTTTATTTCCGTTCCCGAAATTTCCGACGCTTTTTCAAATCTTATGGCTTATTTGGGACATTGATTGAAATTACAATTTTGGCCTTAAGGGTGGCGGGAGTTTTGTTACTCCGGAAACGAATTTATGGAAGTCTTCAGAATAACAATAATGGCCTCTTTACATCCCTTCCGTACAACGTTTCAAATGCAACGGTCTTTTCTGGGGACAGCTTGTAGCCTGATTAATTCAGGTGGGCCTGGCCTTGATAACTTGATCCGAAGGCATAGGGTTTCCCTTGAAATAGACCTAGATTTTGATGCCTTCATCCAGTGAGATCGACTTGGTCAAAGCCTAACCTTCCGATCAAATCTTAAAGGATTCCGTGGCGAATGCGTGAGTCATTGAGATTGTTGATCTTATAGACCAATGAGAAGCACGATCCATTGATATTGGCAGCTAAAATCGAGTGTAGTTGGATCAAGGGCTAGAATTAACCGGTGTAATGTCTACTTAGAAGCTATATCACTTGCTTGAAATCTCTCTAATAAAGGAAAAGTGCCTTTCCTGAATCCCACATAAGTGAGAGCTTCATGCACCAAGACTGTCATTTTAATTTGTTAAACATGTAAAACATGTGGCATTATACATTCATTGGACAACAACATACCAGTATTTTTTTCCTTTTTTGATAAATTACAAGCCAAACTATTTATACCCTTAAATCTAATCTTAGACCAAAGGGATATCAGCCTATACATCACCAAGGAGAGTAGCCAACAAGTATGGTAAGATACTATCAGGCTTTAAGGTGCACGGAACTTAGTCTCACATCACCTAGGAGAAGAAGTCTTGGCTAATTATAAAAGGACGAGTGCTTTATAGTATATATGTATTTTTCTTAAGGAACGAGCAAAACCGTGAGGCTTCATCCAAAGCTATATATACTATTGTATTGCATCAAGGACACAATTTTTTCTACAATCACCCAGCTTCTCATTTGACTTAGAGCTTGCAAGCACTAGCTTTCGGTTGGGTTATTCGGAGAATTTTGTGATTATGCTAGTGATTGGTGAATTTGGATTTGACCCATAAGATGAACACTGGAGATCACTAACTAGCATTGTTCAAATATACCTTCTACACTTCTGCGCTGTTCTACGCGGCCAAAAACCTTGTAAAAACTTTAAAGAGAGCTTTTAAAGGAACCCTTTTGTCGCTCTCTCGAGGAGACTGTGTTTGCGCTTGCCTAACATAGTATTCGATGGTGGCTCTCAAATCTGCACGCACGTAAAGGGGAGTAGATATTGGCACGCCCTTTAAAGGGCTCCACTTTTGAATGATAGGCCAATCAAAAGGTTGATTAGACCCCTCCATCTGCATTCTTTGGCCCCAGATATCTGTTAATGCGAAACATCAAAGTCACTTAAATAATTATAACATCTAAAATTATGCCTCTTGCTGGTTGAATATTGACCGTTTAAACAGTGGTTCCTACTGTCCATGTTTTACGATGATAAGTACTTTCTTTTTTCTGATTTAAAAATCATGAATCTTTGTTATTTTTAGAGCAATAGTCGTCGGAAGCCGGGTGCGTAAGTTTGGCACTGCAGTGCGGGAGGGCGTAATGCCGGGGTCAAGACTTGTAGAGGGCTTGTATGGTGTGGCTACTCATCTAATAATATTGATAAGGGTAACCGGGTGTACGAAGCTCTCACGTATGTGGGTCCGAAGGAGTGATGGACTACAATGGGTCAATCGTGTGCTGTATTACCTTGCATTGCAAGACGCTATTTCTATGTCAATAATAAAAAAATTACTGTGTCATATAAGCAAGCAAAATTAGTTTTCACTTAAACATATCTGCTCTCGTTAATGCATAAAACTACTACTACTAATAATAATAATCAAAATAAAATTTGGGTCTTTTCGAGACGGGAATGGCGAAAAATCCATACACCGGAACGGAATCAGCAACTCGGCAGTGGAGTAAGGGTAGTTTCGTCATTCTACATTTTAATGCCATTTTATAGTTTCTATGGCCCACATTTATTCCAGCGATAGAAGGCAGTAGAAGCCGAGTGCCAACGGACAGATTGGACGTCTTATGTGGGTCCAGTTTGTTCTGTTGTTGAGAGATGTTAATGTGTTGGGACCCACCAAGTACGACTAGTCTTCTCCGTTCATTTGGCGAGTGAAAGTATCCGTAGGGCGCCTTCGGCTTTTGTGCTTTTTACATTTACACACTTGTGGGGCAAGTATACGTGGGGCCACCTGTTTGAAGATCCACACCGTTCATTTCGTGGAAGGTTTATGTCTAAACATCTTCTCCGGCAGATAATTCTGATACTACATTTTGCAGGATTTACAGATTGAAGAATTAGGATTATCCTACGAGAGAATTCTTGTGTATGGTCCATCAATGTCAGATTCCAATCAAATGTAGGGTTCAGATCATCAAACAAGAGTCCTTTCGTTTAGGAAAAGAAGGGAAACTCAGTTAGTTTCTGAAGCCAAAAAAACACGTTGAAGAAGAATGGGGCCCCTGTGCGGAAAGAAAGAACCACGCAATAATGCATGGTGGGTCCATTCATTTTGTTCAAAATATCTAATATTGCATTACATGGAGCCAATTCATTTCAACATTTATTAGTGGGTCCTACATCAATCGGCTTCACCTGATGGCCACACAAATTAGTGTTAATAAAGCGGAGGAGATGGGACCATGTCGATGTGGGTCCCTCCATTGTAAGAGCAATTGATGGAAGAGAACGTAAATGTAAGCAAAAGTTGCAAGACAAGATGACACGTGGTGGAGCCATTGAGTTGTGAATGTGACAAGGCGGCACTTGTTCATGTTCCTTTCCTTGGGCCCACACCAGACCCAACATTCCCCTTCCATTTAATTTCATTATCATCGGTATCGAGATTGGCTGTTTCTTTTGCTAGAAGGATTCTAAGGTACATCGCCTTCGTCAGATACATCTGAATTTATTTGGTGGGTTCCACTCGATGCATGCGTCCGTACGGATATCACTTTGAATGTAGGCCATTGATTATTTTGATCTTGATTGCTGTCTACATGCAACGGGACCCACCTAAGGGAAAAAGGATGATATATGAAGGAAAACGGACAGAGGAGTACCAGCTTTGATGGATGCATATGTTGCGTCCCTTTGACGAATAATCTGTACAATGTGGACCCCATAGTTCTAGTGAAGCCATCAATCCAACGGTCTGCGTCTCAAATGATGGTATATAATATCTTTTCCATCGGATGATCGCACCCATCATTTCTCTGATCAGTAAAATAGACGGTTTAGAAGGAAAAAGAAAAACATTGGGGGAGAAGCCTCCACCAACCAACTAGGCGAGGAATGGTTTGATCACTAGAACAACCTTTTTTTCTTCTCTCTTAATTTCAACAAAAAAAAGTTAGTTCTGCCATTTATTTGCTTTGATTTTCTTCTTTCTGAACCTTGAACTTCGTTCTGGTGACAGAGATCGGTATTCCTGATAACATGCACCTGCTTCTGCACATGTTTGCACATGCTCGAAGTTGTTGGTGTTGTTCATGGGTTTCATTGCTTAGGCAAGCCAGTTATGCAGCCATGGACGAACCTTCCTCTCCTTCCGACGATTAATTGCGGGTTCGGGATTCTACTTCTGGATCATCAAGAGATCAAGATTTACTTGATGCAACGTGAATGGTTTTGTTCTTCCTCAATTTTCTTAGGAAAAGGCCTTATTGTAAGGAGAGTCACACACCACTTATATCAATAGCCCAGCAACTTTTCTCTTAGTGATGTGGGACTAACTCTCTGTCTCTCAATCGTCTTCCATCTATGAGGTACCTAGGCCTTCACAATATAACTGGTGCATAGGCCAAAAGTAAGTGGGTGTTTGCGGTTTAGAGTAGGAAATAAAACGCTTTTCTTCTTTTATCAATGAATATAAGCTGTAGAAATTGCAAACCATATCAATGGATTTTTTCTATGTTTGATTGAAAAGGAGGTTCTACAATTTTTTCTATGTTTGCCTCTAAGTTTATCACCACTCTCCTTCTTATATTTGATCCCTAGGTTCATGTTTTGACAATCCTAATTTATATTATTCTTCTTATTCTAATATTACAAAAGTTTAACTTTTTTTGTCTAGTTGTTAGTTTGTTTTGCATGTACTATGCAATCTAGAGCGTCTATGGCCAACATTGGTATCAGAGGCTAGGTTAAGGTTCTAGATAAGTTAGATTTGATCTATCTAACAGGAATTTTCCTGTAAAATTTTGGGTGCAATAAATACGGCAACAATAAGACACTATTTTAAGGAAATTTTTATGAAAATTTTCACTAAAAAATAGGACACTATTTTCATCAATATTAGGCATCTATTTATTGCCCAATTTTTTAAGAGATTAATCAACTAACTTAGGTTCACTTTTCTCTACTTTTAGACATGATTTTTTATGTATATCTTACTTGTGTAATAATGTTCTTATAGCATGATTTATGTTATGATTTCCAGAGATGATGTGTTGCATGTTTTAGGTGTTATTTTATATACTATTTTTAAGCATTGATGATATGCTTATGTGTAGATATGATATGAACTAAAATATAGGAATTCTTTGATCTTATAATTCTTGTAAGCGATCAATTTAATTTGAGCTAGTAGATTATTATATATTAAGGGGTTTAGACCTTGTCTGATTTTTCCTAATTAACCATCTTTTCATAGTGGTATGTTTCTCTCAAAATCACTTGATATTTAACATTATTAACATAACTAAAAATTATAAATTTTAAAGATTAATCTCTAATTTTTCTATAATTTTTAGGATCAAGCAATTCCTTATTTTGATCACCTACTAGGACAATTAATTAGAGCTAGAATATGGAAAATTTTGATTCTAACTGTTGAGTGTCTAATTTCAGCTTAAAAAATCCTTGATTTAGCATCTAATTAGATCATTTAACCCATCAACTTTGAATTTTTAGATTAAAATTGTATTATAGTTCCGATTGACTATCTAACCATTAATTTGTGAAATTCAACGGTTAGATGATCATCATAGCTGATTGGATGATTAAATCATGATTTGGATGAATCTAATTAGATTTTTTATGTTGCAGATTAATTCAATTAAACTTGGATGATGCAGATCGAGTTAATTGGGAGTGAATCGTCAAAATGATATATGGGTCCCACTTAACAAGATATACATGGACAAGGAATCTTGCACATCTTGAGTGTGAGGAAAATGTCAAAGATCGGATTTGATTTTCAAATAAGGCAGGCTGCATGTGATGAAGGGGGCTGTGGGAATATTGGCAAAAAAAGAGGAAAAAGCTAAAGAAAGTCTATTAAATGCCGAAAAAGAGCTAAAAGAGGAATCCCGCATAGGAGGCTCCCAGGTGGGTTGGCAGCGGAGGGTGGTTCTCTGCACCAAAGGCAACAGCAGGGAAAATCTGCAACTTCTCCTTTCCCCGTACTCTTCTCCTCTTCCCTTCTTCATCACGGAGGAGAGGCCGAAGGACAATTCCTCTCCCCCACTCCTATTCTCCCTTTCTCTATTTCCACTGCATCACTGTCTCCCTCTAGTCTCTCTACTTCTTATGCTCACTCCCTTTGTCTCCCTCATGCCAATCACACCCTGCCTGACCAGCACGAGTCAGCTGGTCTATTCCCTATTCCCTTCTGCCTCCTGTCTCTGTTCCACCATTTTACCCCTTCCCATTACTCTCTCCATCACCCGCACCCCATCTCTTCCTTAGTCTCTCTCTTTCGGGTTTCATTGCACCCCTTTTTCTATCTTGTTCCCTTTGTCTTCCGACTCCATCACCAACATTATTTCCCTTCTTCTCTCATTCTCATCCTCTGTTTGCCCCTGTGTCATTCCTTTCTCTGCCCTCTACTCTGTTCTCCCTCAACACTAGCAAGGCTAGACAACACCACATTGCTCACAGTTCACTTCTCTCCATTGCCTCACCATTGCTCCTCTGACAGTTGACTACATCCCATGTTCCCATTTCTTCTGCTTCACTCTCCCCTCTCCTTTTCAGGCACTAGATCTCCAATTTCCAGCTTTATCTTCTTTGCCAAGCTCTCTCTCTCTCTCTCTCTCTCTCTCTCTCTCTCTCTCTCTATTTGATTCACTTGATTTTCATTCCAGTTGTGGGGTATCATTGTTTCACTCAAAACCCACTTTAGATTTCATCTCAAATTTGTAGTTTGAAGTGATGTAGCAGCTCTGTTCTTTGTCTCCGTTCGTCGATCATTGTTCATGAACAATACTTTCTCATTAATGTTCAAAGAACAGTAACTTTACTATTCCAACATTAGCTTTTTGTCATCAAATTCTAGTTTTGCCTATAATCTCTCAGTTTTAATTCCATACGCATCTTGTTTTTTTATGTTGTACCCTATTTTGTATTTATATTTTTTTGTATTCTAGTTTAATCTTGTTTTCGGATTAGTTGCTAACTTATGTATTTTTGGTCCCTATTCATTGTGCGACACAACGATCAAGGCAGGGAAGTTGTATTCAGATTGTTATTGTATTTTCTTTAATTTCATAATTGTGCACTTAAGGCTTAATAAATATGAATTTTCATTCTATCAATTGTTTGAGTTAAAATTTATGTAAACTCCAACATTTAAGTCGAGTCCCAGTGGAAATTGATCCAATCTTGCACTAGCTATAATACAACAGCCGTGCACTCATGAAAAACTCAACACTAATAATATTTGCCTAAATAAAGATTATTTTAGATGTTAATTCATATTATTGTTCAATATATTCTCTTTAGAATGTGCTTGAATGTTTAACATTGATAATTTTCATTTTGAGATTTACTTTGATTAATATTGATATACATGTTAAATAGTGATTTTGAGATTAGGTAAGAAATTGCTATTTTTTATCTTCCTATTTCAAGATATGTTTATTTCGTTGTTTAGTATTCCTAAATTAGTAGTAAAACTAGTTTCTAATCTTTAACACAATGATTCGTTGTGATTAAAGCATCAGCAAGTCATAAAGCATCAGCAAGCCATATGTCCATGTTAGGAGTTGAATTCTAAAGAAGAGAGAGGAGATTTAGGGAAGACTTATCATGCGAATCTTTCTAAAGCTAAAACACATGGATCTTCTTATAAGCCAGATCAAATTCATAATAAGAAAATAAACTTTAAAAAAAGGGTAAGAAACCCATATATAGTGAATGACGAGGAAAAAAGGATCAGACCCTACTGGATATGTGATCAGAGTGGACATATTAAAGCTAACTATCCTAGGAAAAGCAAATGAGGAAGTAATAGATCAAACTATGATAGTAGATTCAAGGGTAAAGATATCATTTTCATGGTCATTAAAGCATTGATCATGGGAATGGATAAAGATTCATGGCTACCTGATTCTCCTACAACTAGTCATACCATGAAGGCCAAAGAACTATTCTTTTACTTCAAGAAAAAGATTGTAAGAGATCATAATTTGTTCATAAAAAAATAGTTTTTATGACGTACGAGACTCCGGGATTGTTAGATTTTATCTTCCTAGTGGAAGACACCTTGTGTTGACTATGGTCCTATTTGCACTAGGTCTTAGGCAAAGGAACCTTGAAGTCAAGTTTTGTAGAAACATTACTACAGGAGGTAGTAAGAATAAATGTTTTGTTCTTTGGTGTGTTATATGATGGACTTTATAAACTTGATGTAATAGTTGTTTCCACTGATATTAGTAACTTTAATCATTCTTCCTACTTTTGTTTGCTCTCTAAAGATGGTTCTCTGTTATGTCATATTAGGTTAAGACATGTTAATAAAGATAAGTTAGAAAGGATGGTTACATATGATTTATTGCATAGGTTGCATAATAAATTAGATTTCTTTGAACATTTTTCGTCTGGTGAGATGGCTAGTGCTTCTTTTGATAAAGGAAAGAGAGCTTATGAGCCACTTTAGATTATTCACTACATTATTTGTGGTCCTTTGAATGTAAGGACTTATTAGGACCTATTTCATCACATTTATTGATGATTATCTTACTCCCAAATATATTTATTTTATAAGTAATCAATCCAAATTACTGAGAAAAAGTTTCAAGAACAAAATCAACTATGTAGGGCTGTTAAAGCCCAGAGGTTTGATAGAGGTGATAAATACATGGTTGATATATTCACTCAATTTTATGAGAGTTCGAATATAGCACACATTAGTTTACCTTACTATATATTCCTCAACAAATGGGATTGCTGAAAGACATAATCAATCCTTGTTGAATATAGTTCAAAGTATGTGTACATCCTTAATTGGATATTCGTGAAGGCAATCAAGGTGATTCCTTATGAGTTATGGATAATAAACTAGACATAAGAGATCTTAGAATGTGGGTATTAGTGCTCATGTAAGAATACTAGACAAAAATAGTTCTAAACTAGACCGTAAGATTACAAAGTGTAACTTTATAAGTTCTATTGATTACTCTAAGGGCATCGATTTGTTCTGCATCACTTTGATAGGTTAGTGGGAGTTATGAAAGTAAGGATACATACTTTTTGGAATGTGTAGTAGACCCTAAAATTCCTATGAATAAAGTTGAACTATTCTATTTCTATGTAGTAAAGCATGAGGAGAAATATAATGATTCGATAGATATCACAAATCCTAAGCTTGATATGGTTTCTAAAATTTTGAGAGATAGGATACCACCTTCTTATTTCAATGATTAATATATGATCTTAGGAGAGACGGAGAGGATGTTGTGGTTGATGATGAGCCTCAAATTGATGATGATCTAATCAGCTATTCCTAAGCAATTAATGTCGATGATGGTAATAAATGGCTAGCTTCTATTTGGAAAGAAAAAGATTTTATCATAAAGGACCACATTTGAGTTTATGATAATTTATCTAAAGGCAAGCCAGCCATTGACCATAGATCTTCAAAACAAAATTGAAATTAGATTGATCAATTAAGAAGTGTAAGTCTAAATTAGTTGCCAAGGGCTTTTCTCAGATTAAGGGCATTGATTATCAAGAAATATCCTTTCTAATATCCAGATATACCTTGATTAGGATTTCGATGGCAATAGTTACGCACTTGGATATGGACTTACACAAGATAGATGCTAAGAGGGCCTTTCTCAACGGTGACTTCGAGAAAGAGATTTTTATGGAGATTCTTAAGGATTTTTAGGATGAAGCTCCTGAAGATAAAGTGTTCAGGTTAGTTAAGTCTCTTTATAGTTTAAAACAATTGTCAAGATAGTGGTATCATACTTTCTATGAGGTTATTTTGGTATGGTTTGAGCTCAATATATATGACCACTATATATACTCCTTTGTCAGTGGAAATATTGTCACATGATTTGTTATTATATATTGATGGCATCCTGTTGATGGTGACTATATTGATATGATTGTTAAAACCAAGCAGTGGTTAAGACCCAATCTAAAATAAAATATTTAGGCGAAGCATCTTATATCTTGGGTATAAAAATAGAAAGGGATAGGAAAGTTACAAAACTTGACTGGTATTAAGAATCATATGTAGATTTGGTCCTCAAGAGATCTAATGTAGTTGGTGGAATCCTATGGACTCACCAATCTATAAAGGTACTTAGTTGAGTAATAAGATGGTATCCTTGAGTAATTAGGATAGGCTAGTTATAAAGTTTAAGCCATATACTAATAGTCTGTAGGCAATTTAGTGTATGCCGTGACATATACTAGATTGAATATAGGCTTTGTTGTTGGCCTTTCAGGAAGATGAGCTTGTACCTTTTAGGTTTGCAGATTCCTATTATGCGTAGACCAAGATAAAAGGCAATCCATCTATTATGTTATGTGGGAGACCTAGACAAGAGGAAATCCATTTATTATGTGGGAGGCCTAGATAAGAGCAAATCCATAGCTTGACATATGTTTATGTCTGGTGGAGTTGCAATTTCATGGAATAGTAAGAGGCAAAAGTCCATCTCCAAGTCCACCATGGAGGTTGTATTTGTAGCTTGTAGTTGTGGTTTTTTAGCAAATTTAATGCTAGATGTGTGCCCAAACATTCCTATATAGCTGAGGTGTGAAAGCATGGTTGCAGTTTACACTCTTATAGGAATGACAAGATCAATTTGAAGGGCAAGCATATAGAGACACATTATTTATATGTATTTGACATTACTAAAGATGATAGTGACCGTGAGTCATACTCTTAATGGTGAGATGTTGGATGATCCACTAACCAAGGCCTTAGGCATAAACACGCTGGAATTAAGAAGAGACTGGTGAGTTTCTTGCATTCTCAAATCTAAATGACCAAGTCATAGATGATGGTCCCTAGTGATCAATTAAATCACATGATTAATTTCTAGCTTGAGTAATTAAGCTAAATCATGTGTCGGATCATTTAGTTGGCTTGATCAACGTATCAGATGAACGTGCAGGACAATTGAGATTGAAGGGACACGTTCATGTTAGTTGTGGATGAGCCCTTTATTACTATTACCCATTTAATTATAAATTCTAGATTAACTAATAGTATTAAAGGGCTAGGATTACATCTCAGCATTGCCTAGTAAGCAATCTAATTAAAAAATTGTTCTAACTAAAAAAGGAACAAAAAACTATATTTATATATAAATAAAGAGAGGAAATTGGTTCTCCTCTCCTGTGCATTTTTCTTCTAGCATGTGCAGCTTTTTAATTATTAAGGCTCTTGTGGTCTGCCCCTTCCCCGGACCTCGCATAGGCGGGAGCTTTGTGCACTCGGGGCTACCTTTTTTTATGTGCAGCTTTTTATGGAGAAGAAAGAAAAGTTAGATAATTAGGTTTCGATCAAGCCAACCTTGCAGTATTGTATTCAAACCCTAGTATATGCTATTGTCGGTTGATTGGAAAGGAAATTCAATCTTCTCATGGAAGACAGACCTTGGCTTTCCCCTGGGCAAGGGTGATCCTCTTGTCTAATAGCATGGCTGAAGGATTTACGTCTGGGGAAAGTGGAAATTGGGCTCTCTGCTGCAATGGTAAAAGTTATCGTCATGTGACCTTGAGGTCACGGGTTCAAGGCGTGGAATTAACTTCGTGCACCGGAGCTGCCCTATATGGATCTGCTAATGAATTTTCCGACTCAAAGCTAAAGAGTGGATTACAAAGATCACCTTTGCATGTAGGAAAATCTCGATCTGTCCTCTTTCTGGTTTTGCTCTCTACGAACATTTGTGGAACGAAGAGCATGCTCCAACTCCTTTTAACCGAGCAGTTCTTGTTAATTAAATTGATATTTTTTGTTGAGAGAATAATGCCATGTACAGAAAAAAAAAAGTCAGTACAAATAAATGAAATGGATCACAAGGAGACACCCTCCATATAATGTATATAAAAAAAGGCAGCCCCGGTGTACGGGATTCCCTCGTAGGCAGGCTACAGTGAAGAGGTGGACCATAAGGGTCAATAGTACGAAGTCTTTACCTTGAGAATTTTGCAAGAGGCTGTTTCCATACCTCAAACCCATGACCTTAAGGTCCCACGACGACAACTCTACCATTTCACCAAGGCTTCCATAATTGTATATAAACATTCAAAATTCTGTGATGCAAAGCATTGAAGGGCCATCATGTGCCGCACAAAGGGAAGCAAGAATCAGTGGCAAAGTAGGTAGACGATGGGCCCTGAAGTGCAAGACTAAACTAATAGGCTATTTGGCGGGCCTTCGGGAGTTTGGCAGCATGACTAATTGCATTGATTGCGCTCATCATCCATGATCCATGCAATCAGTTGCCAAATCCGACACTAGAATTAACCACCTGATATGATCAGCTTAAAATCAGTAAGTGGTCAAAGAACATATAGATCACCAATTGGACAATATTCAATCAAATAGATCATCGTCATCACCTTATTATGGGTTGGCCACATGAATATTGTTACGTTCATTTCTCTCTATTAAGTATCTTGTCTTTATTTATTTTTAGAATTTTAAAATCTTTTCTTACCTTTTCTATCCACGTTTTTTTGAGCCTTTCCCTTGTCTTTTTAGAATCTTTGACTTAGATTGCCTAATTCCTTCTAAACGGTCTCTGTTAGACATGTTCAAATCATCTAAGTCTAATCTCTCTCGTTTCGTTACCTATGGTGATAATCCTAAGTTTCTTCTAATATTTTCCTATATAATTCTATCCTCTCTTGTCTTGCCACTCATTTATTTCAGCATCTGTGCTCATCTTATGTACATGTTGTTCCTTAACTGTCAATACTTGGTCCATAAAACATAGCCGGCCTTACAGTCATCCTATAAAAATTTTTTTTTAGTAATCTTTCTATTTTCCTCCATCCATGCTGTAATATATTAGATATCTGTTTTGAGAGAGAGAGAGAGAGAGAGAGAGAGTAACTAGATGGATGATCTGAGCCTTTCATCTTGTTTGGCCTGTCTTAGATTGGCTAGATACCAAGTGTGCTATTTTTGAGTTTTTAAATCATGAACACTAGATTTTTCAAGTGAAAAAACTAGTACCTACAAGCATCCAAATCTAATGGGCACAAGTTTTTGTAGTTAACCAAAATGGAGAGGCCAAACAAGATGATTGGCTCAGATCATCTAAAGGTGGGAGCCTAGCTACGGGTCACAAAGTTGGTCCGAATAACATTTCTTATTAAGGTCCACGCCTATGGCATATGGATAGTGATTTCCTGTGCTGCTGTCTAAAGACTTGAAATAAAAGAGGAAAGATATTTGATCTCCTAAATTGTTGTGGCCTATTCTCCAAGAATAAGACTTCGAATAGTTACAATGTTGCCCTTAACTTAGATGAGCTAGGTTTCAAAATTCTCATCCATCGGACGGCATCATTGGTAATTACATATCAAGCACAAAAGGGCTGAGAAAACACATAAATTCTTACCTAAAAAAGGGGCAGCCCCGTGCAAGATATTCCCATATATGTGGGGTCCGAGAAAGGCATGGATCAGAAGGGTCTCTAGTACGTGGTCTTACTTTGTATTTTTACAAAAGGCTGTTTCTATGCCTTAGACACATGACCTCAAGGTCACACGATAATAACTTTACCATAGTGCCAAGGCTAACCTTCTACATAAATTCTTACTTATTGTAGGGAAAATTAATTATTTGAATTCACGAAATAGCTACAGATGGAGACTAATCTGTCTTCTAATCTTTAATCTAGGACATATATGCCACCATTTTTCATTTAATCTAGACGGTCCATTTGATAGGTAGCTAAATCTCTAATGGTCCATGAGTTACTTTTGTCCTCCTCATCGGATCCCAAGGCTTAAAGTTGTGGATTCAAAACATTTGAAATCTGTGTTTTATTACAAGGGAAGAATTACAAAGCAAATCACTCACACACTCTCTTATATTTGATCTACGCTACAAGAAAAAATAACAACTCCAACCTACAATAAAGTGTACTTCAAGAAAGATGCCGAGTTATCTGCGACCAACTGTACTAGAATTTTATTAGCCATGTAAGTGAAATCTTGCTACTTTATAATAGGATTTGTTTCGCAGTGACGTTTACCTAGCACCTTCAATGGTTTGAAATTATAATAACCGGGGACCATAACCATCCCATCAGAAACAAATTTGCTGTTCAACTTTAGTTAGTGGCTACGTCGCCTGACTTTGAACCCATGACCTCAAAGTCACACGACGACAACTATACTGTTGTGCGAAGGATCCCATTCTTATACTGTCTACATCAGACTGGCAAAAGATGCGCCCGATGCCTCGAATCTATACTTTTAGGCTGCAACCGCATTACAGCATACTCATGTAAGCATTTGTCTTTTCCTAAGTATTATAGTCAACATATGGTACAGACTCAGCTGGATGATGCTTACCTTTGCCTTCTCTATCAGCCACCGACACCAGATCCAATCGGGCCTTCAAATCAACTCTAGACCTTGTTGTTAATACGATTAACACATAATATTTATGAAAATTAAGCATGCAAATTGATCAAATGGACTATTCACGCCTTAAACCCGTGACCTTAAAGTTATGTGACGACAAATTTTTACTGTTGCACCACGACTCTCCATCTAAAAAGACAATTAAGTCATTTCACAAAATCTGAAACTTGAAAGGCACTCTTTCCCCATTTGGTACAGAAATTTTTCCTTGATTTTTTATATTCATTCATTCATTTCTCAACTTTTTATCACACGTCCACAAGAAGAAAGACACTCTTTCCACATTATTCACTTTGACTGATAAGACTTTCTTTCAGACAACGACATTTTTCACTTGCCCATAACAAGAAAAGGAGGAAAAAGTTAAAAATAAAAATAAAAATAAAATCTAAAACTGATATTGACACCCATGTTATGATATTGGCACCTTTCTCATTCTTGTAACTTAACACACTCTTCTGACCCCATATGCACCGTACCTCAAACTTTACAATTAGAAGTGAAAGGTGCAGGGGGATGCCAATATCAAAACAAGGGGGGTGGCGTATCAAATTCAACACAAGAAATACATAAAGATAGGACTTCTTGCTTCAACTCTTCTTACAGTCGTCCTCACAATCGTCTTGTAAATACGCCTTCTTCCTCCTATGGGCCCCAGTAGACAAACAAACTAGGAGAAAACAAGTGGCATAAATCCCATGAATCTTCCAATTAGTCTTGGGCGGTTGATTCAAAACAGCCCTGTGAAACACCGCCAGATAATAGTGTAGTCCCACAGCCAGGCTCACAAGCATCTGGGTCAGGCTCAAAAACTTCAAGCCAGTCCCACTGTCCTTAGAGAACACCACAATCAGGCCCAGGAACTGCATCAGAAGGTACATAACGTACCCAAGCATTTGGAATATTTGCATTGAAACATAACTAGACTTGGACGTAAAGTAGAAGAACTTCAGAGGCTCAAATCCTGTAGCAAAGTAAGATAGAGAGAGAATTGCAAAGTAGATACAGAGATAGGCTTGGATGAAGATCAAGATCTTTTGCAGAGAAATGTAGGTTTTGATTTGGTTGTAAATGATTGAGAGGAGCAGGAGAGGGAGTAAGAGGAAGATGCAGGAGATTAAGGAAGCTATAATTGGTGCATATTTGTGGCCCACCAACGGTTTGAATCCTTGTGTGATCTCTTGATTGGCTCTAGTCAGATAGGCTTTTGATGTGGTTGAGATCTTCTCTAGATCAGGTATGAAGGCTTGGTGGAATTTAGACGGTAGATCTCTAAATTCCGAGATCAAATCCTCATCATCGGTGTCGAAGCCGAATTGTGTGAATTTGGCTTTTGGTGGGGCTTTCTTGGTGTTTTGAGAATTGGGCTTCGTTGATTTCTCTTGGGTTTTTGGTTTTGGGCTTGTGGATTTCTTTTCTAGTGAGAGCTGATTGGATTTCTCAGCGGTTTTGGTTTTGTTCTTGGGGGAGGTGGATTTGGATAGATCAACTGAGGTTTTGATCTGGGCTGATTTGAGTTTTGTAGAATTTGAACTGTTTGAACTGGAAGTGAGGTTCTTGAGATTGGTCTTTGTTGAATTGCTGGTTTTGATGGGTTTGGAAAGAGTTGAACTCTTGGTTGAATTGGTGGCTTTCTTGGGGTTGGACAGAGTTGAACTTTTGGTTGAATTGGTGGCTTTGTTGGGGTTGGACAGAGTTGAACTTTTGGTTGAATTGGTGGCTTTGATGGGGTTGGAAAGGGTTGAGCTTTTGGTTGAATTGGTGGTTTTGATGGGTTTGGATAGCGTGGAACTTTTGGTTGAATTGGTGGTGGTTTTGATGAGTTTGGTCTGATTTTTGCTTCCTGAACTGGTTTTCTTCTCGGGTTGTTCTTCCTCTATGGCTAATGTTCTTCTGCTCAACCTGAGATCTACTTTCTCTGTTTGTGCTTCTGAGAATTTGAGAGCAAAGAGAGAAGCATAAAGGAAAAGAACAAGACAAAGAAGAAGAGATTTCTTACGCCAAACTTCATAAGAAGCCATCTGGAGAAGTGAGTTTTCTGTGAGAAATCTGAAAGAGCTTGCGAGAGCTTACATGGATTTATGGGCTTCCTCTTGAGTGTGAAACCAAAGATAGATCTAGGCTTCTGGAGGAGAGACTGAAGCAGAAGACAGAGAGAGAGAGAGAGTTTATATGTGGAGAGAGAGCAGCGTGAGTGTTTTAATTGCAGTACAACTACATGTTTGTCAGGTGATGATGAGAGCTCCCTCACATGGGAGTGCGAGTAGACAAAAGTAGGCCCAGGAAACGCGGTTTTTCAACCAGGCAAAGCCAAAGCTACTTCACCACTAGGCCATAAAATAGCAGATAAAAGTCCTTGAGATGCCTTGCTTTTAGCTAGAGATTGAGAAAGGATATATTTCCAGTCTAATCTACAATGGGAACACCATCCTTTGAGGGCAACTGACTATGGATTTCCACTTTCAAATCAGGTCCTATTTTTCTCTTTTTGTCAACTAATTACATTGATTTCATTTGGGATCTGAGGTTAAGTAAGGCTAAGGTGGTAAAAGTATTGGGTTTGCTGAACATATTTGACCCATTTTCTAGAAACGTATACTGATTTTACTAATAACCATGGCACTTCAAGATTCAGATGGGGTATTGCATTTAGGTCCCCATAACGACTGGTTGGTTGTTGATTATGCAGTTACAATCTGTGTTAAGGTTATTGGAAGGTAACTACAACTGCAGTACTGATTCTTGGGTTCACCTGTTGCTTATTCTGTGTTAATCGGCATTTGACAAGTTATTATGTGCAATTTACATCTGGCCAAGCTCGGTCCAGTTGCGCCGAACCGAACCGGACCGAATCTATAATGAAAATTCAGCACTAAGATGATGGGCTTGGAAGTGTAGGTGATGGATAGGAGCAGGATGCCCTCTGTAAAAATGGGATCAGTGACAGGAGTAGAAGTCAATGTACAATGGCTGTAAGCTTAATCACAAGATTTGTTTCTATTTGAGTTTTATTAAGTAATAAATTAATAACTTAGTAAGATGTCTCCTAGCTAGTAAATCTGAACTGAATGGAGACAAGACTCACTATTTGCTATCTTGCACTATAAACATCTGAGTTGATTCATATATAGTGCAATATAAAATGACCTTTTGTGTGTTAGGCATGAAACATACTGTCGGCACCAATGTTTCTACAGATTAACTATGGATAAAACAAGACAAACCCAAATGGGACAAGGCAATGCAGGTAAACTATGGGCCTGGTGCACCGTAAATGTTTAATCCATTCCATCAATTCATTTGCCAAACCAGATTTGGTGGACCAGGACAAAAATCTTTTCATTTCCTCACCATCCATTTAAAGGCTTCAAATATGCGGTTTATCATTGTTTTATAATCTAGTTTCTTCTATCTAAATCAGTGCTGCAACTGGGTCACTGAGCTTCTTGGTCTCAGGAACAAAAACAGGTGGTAGTGATTAGAAACAAGAAGACCAATTTGGTCTGTAAATACTCACAAAAATATGTTGATGCAAGAAGCTAGGAAGAACATGAAACAATGTGAAAGGGAGAGAGAGAGGAGGGGCTGGAGAATCCTTGAATGCATTGTTGGGTGTAGGATCTGATCTTCCAATCCATGTGATGAAATGGGTGGAATGTCTCCAGACCATATTCATTCACTTGGTATTGCTGATTCTACTGAATTTAATGGCACACTGACTGGCATTGACAATGCATTAAAAAGGTCCATCTTTTATAACATTCTACATGCAGCTTGGGTCACTGTATCCTCTCTTTGAGAGATTGAAAAAGGTCTTAGTTAGGTCTCTGTCTACCTGGATCACCGGATATAGATCTGCTGGTCATGAAAACGTCATCTTATGTTTGATCTGATAAAATGATGGGCCTTTTGAGAACAACAGAAGATCAATTATTTTATGGTGGGAAAGGTAAATGGAGTCTTGGCGCAATTGTAAACGTTGTCGTCATGTGACTTTGAGGTCACGGGTTCAAGTTGTGAAAACAGCCTCTTGCAAAATACATAGTAAGGCTGCGTACTATAGTCTCTTGTGGTTCCCCCCTTCACCAGACCCCACATAGGTAGGAGCTTTTGTGCACCGGGACTGCCTTTTTTAGAGGTAAATGGACTGCCATCCACCAAAAAGATGGTTTTACATCATAAAAGTAGGAAAGATAGCAAGTTTGGAAACGTGGGAGAAAACATGCGAGCCCTTTTGTCCACACGGCCATGGTGTAATGGAGAAGAGGGAGAACTGAGCAAGGATAAGAGGGATTTTTGTAGGAAGAAATACAGCATCACTCTTAACTGTTACATCTAGCACAGTTGATCAAAGACGACTTGGTCTCTCCTTTGGAATATGCTTCGTCATAGGTTTGAATTGTGGCCTTTTCCTTTGGTCAGGATTATATTTATGAATGCGCGTGAGTGAGAGTACGTGGATGATTTGCTCTGTAATTCTTCACTTATAAAAAACCAAAAAAAAAAAAAACAGCTGTATACTAACTATTGCATAATACAATGCAGTTTGGCTGATCTAAGCTGTCCATTTGAATAGTATATTTTTTGGCAGGCCCCTAACCATCTTTTATTAATAAAGACTGAAAAAGGTCACAACTATATGAACTCTTTTTCATTGCAGTCTCAGTGATGTATCTTACGTTTGAAGGCATGGAAGATTAGTGAGTATCTTTCTTATATGAGTCCAGAGTAAAATTTGCCTCTCTCCATATCTGAATCATTTTCTAATATGTAAATTGATCAAGGCCTTGTAGAATATTTTTCTTAACACCAATGGTTCTAGAGATAGATCTGATTCCACCAAAGCTTACAAACCCCTTCTTTTATAGGCATTATAAACTCACCCATCAGAACAACTTTCAGTTCAAGGAAGGTATGGATCATGTAGTGGTGTTCATCTTCATAGAATAGGCTGAGACAAGACTACCAGCCGAGTGGAGCCTTGGTGCAACAGTAAAATTGTTGTCGTGTGGCCTCAAGGCCAAATGGTTTCACGGCATGAAAATTGCCACCTGCAAAAATGCAAGAGAAGGCTGTACTATAGACCCTTGTAATCTACCCCTTTCTTGGACCCCGCATATGCTGGAGCTTCGAGTGCCAGGGCTGCTCGTTTTTTTATGAAAAAATAGTTTCTAATTGTTGAATAGAAAGATTTTACATTTGCTTGATTTTTAGGTTGTTGAAAGTTCAATTCATTCCAGCAAAGGTAATATGATGAAAAACTCTCGTCATCTCATCAGTGCCGTCCACGAGAGGGCGGTTGAAAGTAGGACAGATCATCCACCTCTCAATTATTGTCTTAAATTTGTTGTTCCACCAGAACTATCATGAACCTCTTGTGACCAAACCTACTACTTCAACAGTGTTACGAAGCAGAGTTAAAATGGTTTGAAGCAATGTCGGACTTTGCTCCATTATTTTTGTAGGAGCTTTATACGGTGGATTGGGCAGGTAAACTATTAAAGGGTTAAGGCCCACTATTTCCAATGATCCACGCCAACGATGTGATAGACTATGGTACGGATTATCCATGCACCAAAATTGGAAGCTATCTTATTGTTTTAGGCCATTTCTTCTTAGCATGTAAATGTTTTTTTCTTCTTTGTTTTTAACTGATAAGTCGTACACCCAATAAGTAAAAAGGGATAGCCCTGGTGCACAAAGCTCTTACGTATGCAGCGTTCAAGAAAAGAGTGGACCACAAGAGTTTATAGTACGCAACCCTTACTTTGCATTTTGCAAGAGATTGTTTTGATGCCTTGAACCAGTAACATGGAGGTCACACGACGACAACTTTACCATTGCGGCTAGACTCCCCTTCTCGATACACTCAAATAAGTCTTAGTATATATATCTTTTTCACAGGGATGCTTGGAACACCTCGTTTCTCTGTACACCCTTGCCGAGCATATCTTCAGGATATCTTCTTAACACGCAAGTATCCTAAGTCTCCCAAAGAAATACGATGCACTACCCACTTATAGAAGAAGCACGTAAGCCTAATCATCCTGCAATATCTGCTTATGTGCCGCAAAAGCAGCTGGTTCAGAGAAGGAAAAAAATGAATAAACAAAGTCACCTCACGTAAATGGCGTCTAATCAGAGAGCAGTGGATAACTTTTGTTCATCACTCACCCATCTCGAATACCACAAGATGAGTGATTTGGATCATTAAAATAGTGGGCCGTACTTAAACTTCTAAGTACAATATGAGTATCCACCATGTAACGCGGCTGTTATATTTCTCTGCCCATTCATAATTTCTTTAAATGTATAATTAATTTCTATCATATTAAAAATATGTTTTAACCAGTAGAGTGGGTCACAATCATGCAGGCCATGGGTTCGAGTCTGCTCAAAGATGTACGAGAGTATTTATCTAACATGGTCACAATTGTAAGTACCATTTATTACAATAAAAAAAAAGGGCCTATTTTTGGTCGATCTATTGGTTAATTTCATTGTTCCGGATTTGGTAACTATTAGTTCAAACAGTCGACAAATTAGATAATTCCCCAATTATATCGCGTAACTAAAATCCACGGTGGCCAAAATGATATTTCCACCAAGTGATAAATAGAAATCTACCTGCAGCAGAGAGAGAGAGAGAGAGCTTCTCTATAAGCAAGAACTTCCCCAAAGTGTCTGTGGAGGTGCTACTAATCTCTTGCTATGTGGATTTCCCTCCTTTGTTTGGCAATGGAAAACCTGCTTTGCCGAAATATTTCCTGTTGGCGGGTGATTGATCTTTGGTGGGATAGATTTTTCATGAAACTGTGTTTCTTTGAGCAACAGTTTGTCAATCAATGGCCTACTAATGGATTTGTTTTTTCCTTCATTGCATTCTTTCAAGTTGTAGAACCTCTACCTATGCTTGGAGGGTTGTTCCCAAGCTCTTAATAGCCAATGACACGAATGAAAAGGGAGTTTTGGGTTTGTTTTTCACTTGAGAAATCTGAGATTTTTCTGTTTCTTTCTTTCTCTGTATCTGCAGGGAATTCCATAGAGTGGTAAGACATCTAGCCCAGTAGCCCTATGTGGGGGATCTCCTGTATCCTTAGAGTGGTGAGCTGGTTTAATCCTTACCTTTCATCCGATATCAGCAACCAACAAAAACAAACGACTGAAAATATTTGGCCTTCGATAACTCATCTGCTGCTCATGGCTTCCATCCTTGGCTACAACTTGATGAATGATTCTCGTCTCTTTGCAGTAGATAGTACACAGGTCTTAAGTGGTCACATATATTTGTCTGAAAGAGAATTGGAAGATCTGTGCGGAACATGTGACCTGGTGGGGTTTACATGTTTTAGGAATGGACCTTTCATCATGCTTAGTGTAACCAGACCCAACTGAGGTTGATCGTATTTCAGTATTTCCAACTGTTATTGATGTTCGCACTCCTTCCCTCCTTTTCTCAGTATATGTAAGCTCAGAAATCTTGCCAATGTATGTGTATGTATAATGTGTTGATTGTCTACAACCTCACAGAGAAACATGTACAGTAATACTGAACGGAAGAGCAGCAGCCATGTATAGTTGCTTGTGTTAAGATTTTGCATCTCTCTGTATATTTTCGGGAGATGATAGATGTTAGAAAGACAATTCAGTTTACAGGATACTTGAAGGTGCCATGTATTAAGCCCCCTTGATTGGCTTGAAATGATGATATTTTGGTCAATCTATTGTGCCCAGTTGGAATTCTATGATCAAAACTAATCTCCTATTTGATGTTATCAATTTCAATCAAAAGGCTGATCCTTCAAATAAGTGGATGCCAATTTATTTTCCTACTTCTAAAGTTTTAAAATGGACTTATAATTTTTAAAAATGAGGAGAAACAAGAGAATCTTGATATGTAAGGGCATAAAAGTTCTGCTATCATATCCTTGGCCATTGATTCTTGTGGTGCATGATATCGATGGCTTGGAGAAATGGATTCATACCACCACAATAGTCATGAGGATGCACAGTGCAAATCCAAGTTCATCTCTATAATCCCTTGAACTTAAATTAGCAAAGATTAATCAGCATCTTATTTATCAAGTCATCGCAATTCTCTGTCTATCTTGTCCATCTGTTGTGCTTGCATGATCGAGGGGTTCTTGGACGTTCGATTGAACGAACAGTGGAATGCTTCCACACTGTTGATGTTGCACTAGGGGCAAGTAAACTCATTTCATGACTGCATAGTTGTGTAACCATTCAACATTTACTGTTTCCACTTCCATACCTTTGTCATGGTGCTGGGCGTTCCACCTAAACGTGCAGAAAGTCCTCAACCTTGATTTGTTCACAAAGCTAAACGCAGGCAAAAAGAAATACAGGGATGCTTATACTCCATGAAAGGACTTATTTTCCTTTTCCTTTTTCCCTAAACGGATAGTTTCAAACTGGATTAGGCAATACTAATCCTTTCCATTCACAGATATTGCTCTGTCATAACTTCTCGATTGACTGGTATATTTCCTCTCAGCTGTCCTGACAAACAAGGGGCGGAATATATACACAGAAAAAATGAGGAAAGAGGGAGTGAACGGCCACCATGAGGCCAATGCCTGTGAGTCTTGGCTCGACACCCCGATGTTGTCCAAGTCAGGCTATCACAAGTGACCCAGTGTAATGACAACTGAGATAACATGGTACTTGAAGTTGTATGGGGAGATATTCACCTCATGGTGCCATAAACTAGCACATAGAGCGTGTAACCAACGGCCCGAAGAAACCAGCTTAGTCATTGAACAGAGCTTCATGGGCTTGTAAGGGACCAACTTCTTACAAAGGCTTCATAATGTAGCTACATACACGATTTGTTTGCATCAAGAAGTAGACAAATATTGGAAAAAGTAAAAATAAAAATTGCTCAACGGTTTCATACTGTGATGCTGACGTTACATATCCCAGAAATGCCGAAAATCTAAGTTCACCAGTATCTGTATGTTCTGTGCACGTATGCATCCTCCAATATTTATGCTCGACTGTCAGAAAGTGTTTTCCACCTTGAATATTTCAATTTACCCATGATTCCTATAGTAGTTCACTCATCAACTGTTTTCATTTGTTCAAAATCTGATGCTTGTTAAACAGCTAGACATGGTTCAAACCATCCAATTAACTTGAACTGCCAAATATACTCGTCAGTGTGCCTCCCAAATGCCGTATGAGAAGCTAGAGAGTCTCAAAAGTCTATTCACAGGATTAAGATGACAACAACAATAAATTGGGATCTATATTACGAACTTCCAGCAACCACTTTACCAACTGATCTGCTCAGAATTAATCACAGTAAAGATCGCAGCAAGACCCATTGCTTCTTTTGTCTAACTAAGTTTTACGGAAATCGATTTCCAAGATATGCAATTCATCAACCAAAGAAGTTTCTTACTGGTGGTTGATGGATGATACCCATTGGGCAATACTAAACAACTCATTGATCCAACTTGTCAATGCCCCATATTTGAAAAAGTGAGTTGACGGGAAAGCAATGTTTTCTCATCACTGTCATCAGTATCCAAACCTTCATCCCCATGATCCATGTCAATCACGGTCCTTTCGTTTCCATTTAGTTCTTCTCCTTCAGACAACCAAACATGGGAATAATCTCCACCACGAAGATGATCGTCTGCTTCTATTTGTTGCAACTCTGATTCTATTAGCAAATCCATCCTTGCACGATCCCCGTCTCTGGGGTAGGTGCAGTAGAGGAAGGAATAAGTGAGGCAACAGAGTGCCATGGGAATTCCTATTGAGATGTAGAGTGCCTTCGCCAATGCTGCAGCATTCTCTCTGTCTGTCTTAATCTCACAGCCTCGCTTGATCCCTTAGGAACTAATTTGTATCCATACAGATGCTGAGACAGAATCGCAACAATAGGGGGAGCAAATGAGGAAAGTGTGGACTCAAATGACCGATCCAAAGCATAGATGCTTGTCCTTGATCTCTAAGGAACTATTTCTGCACGTATGGGACTGCACACACCATACATATCAATAAGTGAATAAGAGCTATGAAGAGATAACGACCATAACCTTTATTTGCCAAAAGACTGCTCCATTCATACTTATTTACAAATGTATTTTTGGAAAGAAGAGACAGGCAATGAACACAAGGAATACTGTGACACCATGGAATCTACTGAATTTGGTGCAGCATGATCTCCACTTGCATAAGCGGACAAAGGTTCCAAAGATTTTCAGTATTCTCAGATCTATCTAGGTATTCACAATATCGTTGGTAGCGACTGCCTAGTCAAATTTGGTGACCTGAGCATCTTGCTGAAGACATCAGGCTTGAGACATGATTGAGATCGATTCAGTAACTTTTTTTGCGCATCTTTAGATATTACTACTTATTTTTCTCAATTTTCTTTAGCTATAAAGAATTTGATAATGATTTTTTACTATTGACAAACTTCAATCATGAGGCCTTGATGATAGCCTAGACACTTCAGCATTTACCCAATAAAACAAAATCAGTAGACAAATATCCACTTTGCATGATTGACAACATAATCAGTTGTTTGTGTTTGATATGAAAATGTCATGTGAAGTTCTCAAATTCTTAATATGGTAACTAGAGTAAAACACAAAAATTGAAAACCTGAGCTATACACGGTACTTAACCTATCATTGAAAGAGAAGATTCATTCACCTCTCAAGAAGTACATTAGAAACACATATATAGACCTAACAGAATTTAGGACTCTAGCATACAAACTAGTTGTATAGGACCGATCCCCTAGACCAACCCAAGAAAAGACAAATTCTATGTGGGAACTTTGTAGCAAACATATAAACTGTAATGAAAGAACCAACTCTGTAGGAGTTCACCACCACTCTTCCTGAGATGAAGTTACACCAAGAAATGCTGAAAGTTACTCTCAAAAGGAGCAAAGTCAGGTACCATCGTTAAGCTAGAATGAAAGTTTTGGTCCTCGTTCTGATAAAGTTGGTACTCAATATTTGTGATCTTCCCTTTGAATGAGGGTATTGAAGTCTTTTATTCTTTCTGAATGCCGAGAGTAATGAAGTCTTGAAGATACTAGAGCTATAATTAATAATATATCACAGTGTTCATCAAAGTTCAACATCAAAGGTATGAGCTGCATTAGTATCCCTGAATTCATGTCTTTTAGGTCAAATTAATCCATGTAGATAAGGCCAGCTCTGTTGTTTTTCGTTGACCTGGCTTACAAATATTTATGCACTTGTTTCTTTCTTTTGCATCAGTGGGAAAGGATGTTTCAGCACTCTTAAATTTTAACACAGTTCATTAACAGGACATATAATTAGCATTTAAAACAGAAGAAGAAAGAAAAGAAGGAAACACAGGTTTTATCCCAGCAGAGAGGTGTGCCTTAATGGGAAAAGCAGAACCACAGTGCGTTCTCCTCCATGAATGTCAAGCTAGCACAACCAACATTAACAATCATAGGCTACACCCTAATTCATTTTAAAAGTTAGTTTTCTATCAATGTTATTAAAACACAGATTCTACATTTGGAGGTTTCCTATACAGAAAAAGAAGAGAACACAGGCTTCGTCCCAGCAGAACCACAGTGCTGCTCTCCTCCATGAATGTCAAGACAGCACAACCAACATTAACAAAAATAGACTAGAGCCTAATTTGCTTTAAAAGTTAGTTTTCTATGATGTCATGAAAAACTAGGTTCTATAGGTAAAGATCAGATCACAGATTAATATGCCTCCAAGTATTCCATGAGAAAAAGAGATTAAGGATGGATTACAAAGAGTATACTTGTTTGCAGCAGGAGCATTCCATGATATGAATAAACCCATGACGAACAAGACCAAACCATGCATAACTCCAGTTGATGGATCATCTGGTAAAACCAGCATGAGTACCGCTGCTAGTGGGATGGCAGAACCCGAGCTTATCTGTGATAGAATAATCCTGCCAGAGTTCGGTAGGCGCTTTGCCAGAACATCTCCCATCTTTCCTCCAAACAGTCCTCCAAGTGAACTAGCAACGACAAACATTCCCCTGAGTAGTGCTGTTTTCTTGTGGGTGAAGCCAATTAACTCTAACCACATTGGTGCAAATGATAACGATGACATGGAAATGATCCAATGACACCTGAGTTACAATTATCTGGAAGGATGGTATTTTCATCACTGCCTTAGCTTCATGAGCTAACTCCTTCAATTCCGACCAGAAAGATGTGTATGAAACTAGATCACCACTTCCTCTAACACCATCAGAAAATCGTGGATCATTAGCAAATAGGCGGACAAAAACTCCTACAAGAATACTCACTATACCAACCAAATCAAAATCAATTCTCCATCCTGGTATCCCCATGAATGACGTTGAGGCTAAAAGAACAGAAAAGAGGCCACCTATTATGGAGCCAAGATTTCCTGTCAGCTGTAGCCATCTAAAAGCTATACCAGGATTGCCATCATCAGTCGAGTCTGCAACAAGAGACTGAATGGCAGGTGTTACCATGGCAAGTCCAATCCCATTCAAGCCTCTTGATATTGCAACCCGTTAAGAGATGCAAGAAATGTTGAGGAAACAATTAATTCATTGAGAATTACTATTTCAGAGATAGAATAGTTTCAAATGACTAAAATGCAACCAGAAGCAACTTTATGAGATTTTTCTGAATCATTCCAGGTGTTGGTTGGCACATGTTTATTGTGCTATACACGAAGTAACATATCTAACTGAATTCTGAACAGTAACAGATTAAACTGAGAATCGTACTTGAAATTAAAGTTGACCCATCTTCTAAGACTAATTGTAACAATAAACTGTATAACATAACAGAGCACCAAAATTTGGAACTGCCCACAACCATGGATATACAACTGATATTCATTGCTCATTCAATTCAAGCAGACATTTCAAGAGAAAACATGAAATAATTGGCTTAACGGAATACTATCAAACCAAATGCTTCTTTGATACTTGCATAAATTAAGTTGCAAAGTTTGGGGTAAAAACACGTCCAATTCAATTTCTGTAATCCAGTTGCTCTAATAAACAGTTGCAGCAAAAGCAGTCATTACTGCCATTTCACTGTCGCTTTGCAACCTAGTTTCAGTCCATGTAACTAATATACGTCTTCACCGTTCCATCTACCTTCCAGTATAATGGTTCACAAGTAACTGTAAATAAGTGGAAACTGTTTCTTCCTCCCTCTGACTATAAATCTTGCAAAAGAAGATGAAAGACAGATATGAAAATAACCTGGAAATCCAATAATCAGTAATATCATAGAATAGGTATACCAAAAGTCTCACCAAATCATGAGAAAGCATATAGGTAGTGCAATTACCATCCAACACAACCAATGGTAAAATTTTCAGTTCTGAACGAAAGTCTTGAACAATTCATTGGTAGGTCGATAAACGAATCGCTAATGCTGGAACAATTTCCTCTGAGCCACTAATAATACTTTCTTCTAAAACTGAGAAAAACACTACAGAACGTATGTGGAAACGAAATCACTCCTTTTATCAACAAGGGCACTAAAAGGACAGCCCCGGTGCACGAAGCTCTGGCCTATGCGGGGTCTGGAGATGGGGTAGACCATAAGGGCCTATAGTAGGCAGTCTTACCTTGCACATTGCAAGAGGCTGATTCCACACCTTGAACCAATGACCTCAAAGTCATAAAATGACAACTTTTACCGTTACGCCAAGGCTCCCCTTCTAAGCATGCATAAATACTATTAGAGCGTAATATGATGTGTGCAGTGAAATTATACTCTATAAGCAGAAGAGAAGACCATGGTTGTTCAGGAAGGGCCAATACACATAAGTTACAGTTATAAGCAGGGAACAAAATGTCAGTCTCTACTTTGATTGTACTTGCCAATATGTGCCACCCTCCACGACGATCATATCAGCCACCATGGCCTCTATATCATCCATAAGAGTTCATATTGGTTGATGCAAACAGGTACGGTTGTAGTGGGTTATCCTCTTCTGTAAAATCGTTAAGGAATCCAACACTTTTCAGCGACGTAGCCTTTGATTGCCATTCAGAAAAATGAAAAAGGCAAACAAATCAAGATTGAGACACTATACATTGAGATGAGAAGATATTACTTCGTTTCGTATGTTAGGTAGCAGCAAAAGTGACGTCAGTTATCTCATCTCAAATCAACTCATTCCATCTCAAGCATCACAAACACCTTGCTAGTCATCTCACCAGTAACACCCAAGAGTTTTTTCCTACATGGTGTTAGTTGTGCAGGAGTTGAAGTGAGCTGGCTTGAGATGAGATCTGTCTTGAGTTCAATTATGATGAGCCAAATTTGGCATGAGATGAACTAAGATGACTAAAACTTCAACTTAACATCAAGTAACGATGAGATGATTATCAGCTCAACTTATCTCGAGCACTACTAATAGTTGGATGAAAAGATATTATATCATTTCTTCTCTCTTCAAACCCCAATAACAGCGATGCCACCTGTCTCATCTAATCTCAACTCAGCTCACTCCATCTCAAGCACCACCAACACCCTACTAGTCATCTCAATTTTATGTGATGTAAAATTTAAATAATCTAATATCATCTCCAGTTAGCTCACTCCATCTCAAGCATACTAATGGATTTCTCAGCACATGCTTCGCTCCATTGGAATCCCAGCAATCACAAGAAACGTAATAAATTCTGTCTTCAATAGAATCTGCCACCTTCTCCCTCCCACAAACATTTCCTGTAGTCTCTCTCTATTATTTGACGCAACTAGTCTCAATCGTAGGCGTCCTTAAAAAGTGGGTGGTGAGCCCACTTTTTCTTCAATTTTTTTTATTATTTTATTCTTTTTATGATCCAAACATCCCATCTGATTGATCTCAGCCTAGATGGCTTTGGTGTGAAATTTTTTATCTGTTGCGTATTTTTAAGTTCTTCGATGTTAGACTTATTAAAGCAAAAAAATAGATTGTGAAATACAAAAAAGCCCAAAATTAAGTATATCTTTTTTTCTTTTTTCTTTTTTTGCTTTAAAACATTCAAAGGGCAATCAATTGCACAATGCTTCCATGTATATAAGGTTTGGGAAGGGATGGACTATAAAAGGTCTATAGTAAGCATATATAGTATACAATCTTACCTTGTATTTTTGCAAGAAGCTGTTTTCATAACTTGAACCCGTGTCATACAATTATAACTCCATGTGCCTAGGCTACCCTTAAATAAATTTAAAAATATTTCAAAGGTAAAAATTTTCATATCTAAACCATCTACCATGGACAATTTGGATCATAGAAAAATTGGAGAAAGTGGCCCTTCACCCAGTTTTTAGGGATGCCAGTGATGCAAATTTCTCCATTCTATCTCTCTCTTGATGAGATGCATAAATAGGGAATTTTCTCATACACCATTGTGGCTACTCTCTCTCTAAGAAGACTCACATGCTGAAAAAGGGGACATTTAAAACCCCTAGAGAGTTATTTCTCTCACCCCTTTAAAAAATGGCAAGCTGTTTCTCTCACCATTTTCTCTATTCCTATCAAAATCATCATTCAACAACTGTACTTCAATTTATGCTTCAAAAGAAATACAAATCCTATCACCTACTTGCGAATGGTGCCTAAATCGTCTCTATAAAGAAATTCTACCCGGAAAGAAAATTCTATATCAGAGTTCAAAGACTCAAAGTCTACCCTTTAGAAGAAAAGACCCAAGCCTCAAAGTCAATTGTTTAGCCCTCTGTCTAGTCTTTTTGATGGTATAAAATCAGAGTTCCTTTCTTAACTAGTTGTACAATATCCTTGAATTTCAATTCTTAGGTTGGACCTTTAAGTAGCATTTGTAGGAATGAGTGGAAACCTGATGATCTTGGAATTGAAATGCTGTCAATTCTGTTACTTACCATGTTGGTTCTCTCTACGGATACACTGCCGTCGTTGGTGGATAACGCATTTGTCGGTTATTTGAGTATGTGGGGTATATTTTGAGTGGGAGTTTTAGAATGTGCTTACTTGAGGACAGTTAAGGCAAGATCCTAAGAGAGTAGTGAGTGAGGCTAAACTAAAGGTGTATACTGATCTCTATAATGTATTATAGTTAAGAGAATGTAAGAAAAAAGTGTTCAAACTTGCAAAAATAAGATAAAAGAATAATAATGGCTTAGAACACTTTAACTTTATTAAAAGTAATGAGCAAAGGATGTTAGTCAAAGATGACAAGATCAATGAAAGGTGAAAAAGTTAGTTTCAAAAATTGTTAAATAACAAATGTCTTGGGAATATAGAGATTGAAAGAACTATAAACTCAAATAACATTAGAGTATATAGATATGATTACAGGATCATGATATTTTAAGTGAAAGAGGCCTTGAAAAAGATGAAATTAGAAAAGGCATTGGGGTGTGATAGTATACTATAAGGTTTGGAAGTATATGCGAGTAACTAGGGTAGTTTGGTTAATAAAGTTGTTTAACAAGATTGTAGAATCGAAGAAAATGTCAAATGAATGAAGGAAAAGCTCTATTGTGCCAATTTATAAAAACAAAGTAGATATATAGAGTTGCACTAATTATCGTGAGAGCGAACTTATGAGCCACTTCATAAAACTTTGGGAAAGAGTGATTGAGAAAAGGCTCCAACATTAGACGAGCTATTGAAAACCCAATTTGGTTTCATACCTAAGAGGTAGACCATAAAAGCTATTTTTCTACTTAGACAACTAATAGAGAAGTATAGATACAGGAGAAATGACATCAACATGGTCTTTATTGACTTAGAAAAAGCTTATAATAAGGTTTTCAAAGAGTTGATATGGTTGTTGTTGGGTGAGAAATGTGTTTTATTGAAGTATATAAACATAATTAAATATATGTATAAGAAAGCTACAACAAATGTTAGGACCACTAGTGGAGAGACTGCTAATTTTCTTATCATTATAGTATTACACTAGGGATTAACATTGACCGGGTACCTTTTCACATTAGATATGAATGATTTAATAAAACATCTGAACGAAGAGATTTTATCGTGTGTTATTTGTAAATGATAAAGTTTTGATTTATAAGATAAGGGAGGGCGTAAACACAAAGCTAAAGTTTTGGAAAGATGATATAGAGTCTAAAGAATTTTGAATTAGCCCGACTAAGATATAATATATGAAAGACAATTTTAGCAAGGAGAAAAATGAGAGTAAAGCACCACTAAATATTGATAACTAAGAAGTCCATCAAAAAGACTACTTTCAATACTTGGGATCAATGATTCGTGAGAGCAGAGCACAGAGGTTGAGAGGAATGTTACCTAAAGAATTCAAGTGGTTTGGAATAAATGGAGATGTGCGTCTAGAGTTTGGTATGATCGACGAGTGCCACTCAAACTGAAAGAAAAATTCTATAGGATGGCTGTAAGGTTGGCATACTCTATATTAAGCAGTTAAGAAACAACAAGTACATTACATGAGTGTAGCTGAAATAAGGATATTGAGATAGATGAATGGCAAAATAAGAAATGAGAGAATTAGAAATTCAAACATTATAGGAAACTTAGGAGCATCATAATTATGTAATAATACAAAGGAAGGTAGATTTAAATGGTTTGGACATGTCGAACGATGACTAAAGACGGCATTGGTTAAAAGGAGTGAGTTAATCTAAGCACAAAAGTTCTAAAAAGGTAAAGGAAAGGGGAAAAAATGTGGATAGAAATGATAAGAAAATATTTAAAAACTTTTGGACTAAAAAAGGCGAAGTAACAGGAGAAGAAGATTCTTGTAGGCCATCCTAAAAGGATAAGGATGTGACGATATACGTGTGCTAACTCCTTGTCAAACATGTGCTGTAGTCTAGTCATTTATTAGCAAGATCTTCTTCAGGTGTGTCCCATCTCGGCTTCTGCAATTTCCAAGAACCTCTCTGAACATGTCTTCCAACAATAAAGAAAGGTTCCTTCCCCACTCCCAAAGTAAATGTTTCCAAAAAGAGAAGGCTGTTATGTTAATATCATCTGCTACAGCGCAGTGATTAGATTGTTAGAATCATTCCACTAATTCATGGGATGTCCATGGGTTGGAGCTTGACTACATGGATAGCCAAGATTGATGGTCGAACTTGCCACTAGGTCTATGCCATCAATTTACTCCATGTCATGACACAAGCTGGACAAAATCATTCGTCTTCCTCATGAGTGTGTTTAGTCTGACATGTTTCTTTCCTCTGCAGGATCTGTTGAGTTCGCTGGGCTGGGTTGTTAATCCCAGTTTTCAATCTGGTGTCAAAATTATTTGATGTGGCCTTAACATCACTACATCCTTTGCTGCTGAAGAACAAGCCTTGGTCCGTCATGATGAGAATGATTCACACCAAGTCGACAAAAGTACGAAATACCAATATATAAATTCAAAATCCCTTTCGTTTTATGTTACATAAAATCTAATTTTTATGCATGGTTAAAATCATATAATTCATTTTATGATTCAAAACATTTGGGTTCTGCACTAGCACATTACCAAGGTAATATATCTTTCTAAACTTATGCATTGTACATCCCTTTCTGTGTGCTGATTATTTCTGTTTCACATATTCATTTTGATTTTTTTTATAGATTTTACGAGCTTTGTGAAAGAATATTTTAATTATAGTTGTTCATCTGTATGTTCTTCGCATGTGTGTGTGTGTAAAAGAATATTTTAATTCCAGCCATTCTTGTCGTGTAGGTGCTCTGTTAATTGCCAGAACTATTGCAGTGCTTATAACTATGACATTAGCTACATTCATGGCTGCACGACAGGGTCCTGTTCCTTATGAGCTGGTCATAAAATTTGCTTGCAAGTTTGGTCGGCAGTGTCCTTGCTCAATGATGCTTTAACGCTTGCGGTTCTGGTAAATTAACTTTTTAGTTAGTATCTAAATAGTTTTTTCTTAACTTTTTTTATTATCATAAAATTAACTTCTTTTTTAAGGGAGTCTTGGTGCAATGGTAGAATTGTGGTCGTGTGATCTTAAAGTCATAGGTTCAATGCATAAAAATAGCCTCTTGCAAAATGCAGGGTAAGACTGCATACTATTGACCCTTATGATCCGTCCATTCACTGGATCCTGCACACGCAAGAGCTTAGTGCATTGGGGCTGCCCCTTTTTATCTAAATAGTTTTTTTATTCGGTGGCTAAAGTTGCACTTGACGAACTTTGGCCTCTTACGTTTAAATAAAGTAGATCGTTCACCATCTGCACCTTGGTACATTCCAATAATATAATTGCTTTATCATTGCCAAAAAATGAAAAATAAAGTAATTTTGATTTGTATAATGGTTTGTTGTTAATCTTGTGAGTGCTTGTAGCTACAAAGAATTTCATGATCGTAGGTCACTTACTGCTACTAGTACCAGTTTATTGGGGTCCTTTAATTTCATGATCTGGCTGCCCTTGCGAAAGATCACATCGAGGTTCAAGTTCCATGGACTATATCTTGCACAAACCGTCATGATCTGGCTGCCCTTGCGAAAGATCACATCGAGGTTCAAGTTCCATGGACTATATCTTGTACAAACCGTCTCTTACTCACTCAAAATGTTTCAAATTTTTTTTATCGGAACTGTTAAAATCATAATTCACAAAGTTTTTGCTGAAATTGGCTGTTCTACATTGTTTTGATAAAGAGAAAAATAAATTTATTATTCACCGTATGAAGTTCTTTTGAGCGTTCTTCAGCGAAACCATGGAACATCCCACAAACTGAAACCATCAGAAAAGGCCTCGATTCACCGATTATACATACCCGTTTAAGGGCCATGTTTGGATGTCAGAGATTTCAGATGGGGGAGCCTATGGATCAGCATTAAGGCCATGTTTTAGGAATAGTGCAGGTTGGGATGTTTTCACTGAGGAGCTTATTCAAGATACGTTTTTATTGGATTGCAAGCCTCTAGAAGTTGAACCCAAGCCCTCTAAACTAACAACACCATGTCTTAACAGCCCACCCACCCAATAACCACATGTGAATATTAAGTGAGATTTTTAAATATAGCTAAGAGTAAATAAAATATTATGAAAATTTCATGAGAGTATTTTGGAGTCACCTATGAGTTGCTTCGATTTAACTCAACTCGCTCCACTTTCGAGTTGATTAGAGTTTTTCAAGTTGCTCAATTATAGTGAGAAGTGTTATGCTGCTTTTGCTTCCCTCAATCTGGAGCAGCCTTCCATTTCTTTGGATTTATCTTCCACCTCATGGGATTTCAAAATTGACATAAAATAAACTGATTGTTGACAAATAGGATCTGATAAGTGTTGTACTGTAGAAGAGGATAATTGAAAAAAAAAGAAAAAGAAAAAAGAAACTCAACAAGATTTTACATGATGAATCAATGATCAATAAAGGATGCAATTTTGTGTGGGAATTGTCAGGCTGCAGACATGAAAGATCAGTAAGTTGAGAGATGGCAGGAGTCTTGGTTGTTGTAGATGGAACTGCATCTGAGAGTGGTCTAAACTTCCTATGCCATGGGTATGCAGTGTCCAAAGAAAAGCTTAGTAGCAATACCCAAACCTAGCCTTGCACATAAGGAAGATATATATTCCTGACAAATAGTCAGTAAAGAACAAAACAATATATCAATGTCGAGGTACTGGGTGGTCAAGAAACCCTATATGCCTTGTTTTTGTAGTGGGTTGTCAAGAAACCCTAGATGCCTTGTTTCCTTGTAAAATTGGTCTTGTTATTCTTGAAATTACATGCAACTCGTTGAAAAAATATTCCCATGTGAGTTCGTAAAGCTCATAAATTGAGCGAATATCAAGATGAAGTTCCTGGTCTTAAGTACTTTAACGTGTGAATTTTTTCTCACCCGTTTATGAACATGTTTGTTTCACAGCCTCTTCTTCCCAGCTTTTGTGCTCAACAGAATTACAGGCAAGCCCGTGACGTGATTTACAAAGTCATACAGGTTAATAAAATTCCCATCATCAAGAAATTTACTGTGCCTTTTTCTTATCAGGTTAAAAATAAATTTAAAAAAAGGACAATTAATGGCCAAATCTAGGGCCCTCTTTATCTTTTAAGGGCACTTGGGTTAACTTGGTTCATTTTGGGAATTGTATTGGAATTTGCTATGTATTACTTGAGCATTATCTTTTGAGTACTTATTATTTGCTTCACCATCAGATTGGGGTTGTAACTGGGATTGCTTTGGTTTTCATGTTATGACTTGGATTTGGGGCCTTTTCTGGCTTATTTACCACAGATTCTACCGTTCTGGGGATCACTTTATCCGCAATCTTGGTAAGACTTACTTGAAGATGTCCAGGTCGATACATAGAGAGTGGAGAGAATCAGTTTCTTGATACCAGAATCGCCACAGTTTGTTGCTGGATCTCGCCAATCAATGCCCTTGCATTTGCTTTTAATGGGCTCCACTATGGTGTTTCCGACTTAGCATATTCGATGGTACTTTCTCTAAGGCTGTCAAATTCATAGTATTGATTACGTATGTCTATATGCTAATGGGACTCAAGCTTATCGATGGATTCTTCTGCTCAGATGTTGGGGAGCCTTAAATCCTGTGAGTTTCTGCTGGTGGCTGCACCCGTATTTGGTCTTGCTGGAGTATGGACAGGGTTGTTTCTTTTCATGAACTTGAGATGGACAATGGAGGTTCAAAGGGGGACAATGGAAAATGATTTGGTCTCAGATGGAGATGGCAGAAAATTGATCCGTGGCCATTGTGTTCTTACGTTGGTTTCATGGGGCCTAAATTATAGGAAAAAAATAACCGCTGAGTATCACTGTTCAGGAAACGTGCCACAGTTGTGCCATTTGTGTTGGCAAGCTGAATCACAAGAAAATCTGAAACTGAGGAAAGAGTGAAAGTTATGACCGAGTGAGATAACTGGATCGACTAGGCAATTGAGAAATGTCCATGTTGGTGCTTTCCCACATCTCTCCACTGCCTTCTTGTGGTCTGCTATACACAAACTTATCAGCACAGGGCAAATGCTATTGAAATTAGATGAGTCTTATGTACAGAAGGTATTGAAATGTTTCATTTCACGAACTCGGTAGTATGCGCTCCGCAAATAGATATATACTGGGAATGCCATTCCTAATTGTAGAGCAATGCTCCATGTGCAAACTTTGAGCTGCTGACACCAGTGGATCAAATTTTCAAGCCTGCTGCTGTATAACACTTCTGCAGATAGACAGCCAAGACCCCAAAATTTGGAGAACAGGGGTGGATATTCGAGGTGAAATAATTTGTTCTTACAGGAGGGTACAGTGTTTAATCACACTCCCAGTTTGGAAGGCCAAGCCAGCCCAGTTTAAATAGTAGCTAGGCCCAAGCTGCTATGAACATCAGAAAGTTGCTAAGCTCAATATGCTAATTTGAGGTCCAGACCATGGGTAAATCGCGTCTATGTAAATCAGTCTCTGTTTTCCCCGCGCAATCAAAGGAATGACTAAGCAAATGGAGCAGGCACAGACCACCCTGCTGATCACCAGTAAGATGCTGTACTATCAGTTTGCAGCTGCATCAACGAAGCATTGAAGCATGTACAATAAAAGTTCCATAAAGCACGGGAGCCCCCGGTGTACGAAGCTCCCACGTATGTAGGGTCCGGGGAAGGGGTGAACCACAAAGGTCAATAGTACGCAGCTTTATCTTGCATTTTATAAGAGGCTGTTTTCACACCTTAAACCCGTGACCTCAAGGTCACACAATGACAACTCTGCTGTTGCACAAGGCTTTCCTTCTAGTAAAAGTTCCATGAAGTAATGATTGATAATTGACAATCATGCTAAGATAATATAATTTTTTCAGTGCCAACTTGAGCTAGGTTAATTCTCATTGCTTATAGACCTGAATTTGGGTGATCTATCTATGACTAGGATGCAGCTTAGAAGAAAATAGCCAATGATGATTTTGCACTACGGAGTGGATCGAGGAGCTAGGGACATTTCCAATACCAATACTTAATCATCTTAGCAAATTTATGATATAATACATATTTTAAAAAAATTAAGAGCTCACGTAGAAAGAGAGATTTGTTTGGCAATTGATAGAAACTTAGAAAGTTAACTGAAATTTAGAAACTAAAGGTACATACATACATACATACATACATACATACATACATACATACATACATACATGTGGAGTTAACAAAGAAAGAAAGAGAACGACAGATTTAAAAGTTTTAAAAGGAAAAAGGAAGAGATTTATTTATTTTGTATAAAATAATATACACAACAAGGTTTTCATATATGTAAATTTATTGAAATTAAATTTTTTCTAAATTAATAAAAAATTCTTTGGCCTAAATCTCTTAATATATTGGACTTCCACTGTATACAGGCAAGACGGCGAGCAACTGTAACACCCCGAATTTTCAAGACATTTTTTTTATTTTTAATAAGAGCATTTGGGATCCCATGAGAAAAGTTTTATTTATCATTTTACTAAAACATATCTTAAAAACTCCGGGTGTTAGTTTTCCTTTCTCAAAATGGCATACATATAAATTAAAACATAAATAAATTTTTATGATAATAGATTTAAAACAATACGCGTATCAATCAACATCAAATAAATCAGCGCCTTTATTTTGAATCAAATAAATATCCAAAACACAATAATAATATAACCCAGGGTCTATCCATCATAACATCCCATATAAATGTCTAATATATGTCCAAACATCTTAATCAAATCCAAAATATAAAGTATACAGTCCGTAATTAAATTCAAATGATAATCCTGTTTATTTACTCACATCACTGTCTAAAATTGTAACATTTTGATTTTTTTTTAAAAAGAGAAAATAAATAAATAAATAACAAAATAATATAATAAATAAATAAATAAATGATATAAGGTAAGGAGAAGAGAGAGAGTGCTCAAAAAACGCACTCTCCTCTCTCTCAAAGTCTCTTTGTTTCACGTGAACCATCACGCACCGTGGAGACGGATTTCTTCACCCTTAAATAACTACGAACGAGGTAGGATCACTCCACCCTTTCCTTTTGTGTTAATTTCAACGTTTAATTACCTATAAACGCCAGAAAATGTCATGAAAACGTATGTTTTTGCAAAAATCTGTGCTTACAGATTTGCCTAAAATTTTTGGATGAGACAGTGTTAGATTTAGATATGGATCGTTTATATTGTGTATGATAAGGAGAGGAAAGAACTCACAAAATTTCGTGATGATCAGAAGGCTAAAGACACCAGAAAACACAAAAAACAGTCATACGGGATTTTTGAAAATGAAACAAAAAGCATGAAAAAATAATAGATTTAGGAAGGATTTGGGAAAATGGATGGTGAAAATGGAATGTACGTGAAAAACCAGACACAGGGGTAGAAAAATCACAAAAAACGGAATAGCTGGGGTCGCCGGCGATGGCGAACCAGTCCGGTCATCGTTTCCGGTGACGACGATCGTAACAGGAGGAAATACATGGCTGAGGGCGTGCCACGCGTAGGGGCTTGTGGTACGACTCGTGAGCGCCACGTGGAGAGGCTGGAAAGCACCACGCGCGTTGTTCCGTTCCCCATGCGCAGAGCGCTTCCACAGAAGCGCCTGCTCCCCTGGAGCGGGTTCTAACGCGAGGCGCTTCCACAAAAGTGCCCGGCACGCGCCGCGCATGCGGCGAGCCCCATTTGCTGGATTTTGGTCTCTTTTTTTTTAATCCTTTTTGCCTTTAAACCTTGATTCTAGGAGCTATAGAGGTCTAAATTACGATCCGAAAGAGGCGTTGTGATCGTCTCGACAAGGCGCTACGAAATACTATTAGATGATTCATATCGAGCTAATCAATAGATGATCAGGCTTTAAATTTTTGTTATGTGTTAACCATGACATGATTTATGGCATAACAGGTACATCAGGGCATACCCCTTGATATTGGTTACGTGTTGTTTGGGGATATTGCCATACTGAGGTAGGTGATTTCATTCACACTTTTTCTATGATTCTCAAAGAGTGATTTGATGATTTGAGTCTTTGAGGCATATGATTTATGCTTTACCATATGTATGAGATTGACTTTAGCATGTAGCTTCGCATGTGCATGCTATCCTTATGGTGTTTATTGCATGCACTGTTTTTTTATATCTTTCGTGATATCCACTTGATTTTTGGTCTTCTTGATATGCGGGAGTCGCTCTGGCTTGATATTTGAGACTATTGATCCTGTGGTAGGATGCGATTTTCACCCTGTGGGTGTCTGAGTGCCCGTGAGGGTGAAAGGGTGAAAGCGAAAGTGGTGCGCGTAGTTCCCGTGAATGCCTGAGTACCCATGAGGGTGCAAGGGCGAAAGCGGATGGTACGAAGAGCTGACCCCACATTGCCGTGAGTGTATGTGAGACACTCATAGGGCTTGACTGTGTATGAGGTTTGATACTTTTGACATGCATTCATATGTTTCTAGATTTTCTCGGATTGTGCATGTTCGGATATCATGGTTGATGATATCGTATTTATTGCATTGACATGGTATGTCCTTCATCGTGTGATTTAAGACTATATATTATTGATCATCTTTCGATCTTTATGCCTTGTGCTATATGCTTTGTTTTATTGAGTTATTTTGAATGTATATCACCTGCACAAGCATGACTTGCTGAGGCATTGCTTTGTTTTGCAATGCCTCAGAATCAGAGCACGACAGTCAGAAAGGAAAGAAGGTGGACTAGCGTGGAGTTGGACGGGAGCTTGAGAACAGAGACTGTCAGATACTGACAGAGTGGTCTACTTTTGATTGGACTGGTATTGACTTTTTGGCATTCTCCTTAGTCGTTGTATATATTCATAGATTAAACCCATATCACTGTATAGTAGTTATATGTTTATTCATGGATGATGTGGAGATCTTAGACAGATCCTGGAGCTTTGGAACTTCACTATTACGTGTCTTTGCAATTACAAAATTTCATTGTGGTTTTAATGTGTGAGCATGCTCAAAATGGTTACTTTTCGTTCTGTTTTTCAGTATGGTTTTGAGGAGAAGTGACCCTCGGGGTTTTCTTAAATGGTATTTGCTTGAGGAGAAGTGACCCTCATTTTGCATTGATTTTGCCAAAAACCATATTTTTTAAACAATTTTTTCCACCGTTGGATCTCTTCCAAATTTAAAGGGTTTGATCTTAGCTCTCTTGTGCACTAGTTGGACGGTGAGATTTTCAAACAGATGTGGTTTCGTCAATGAAATCACACTCTATCAGTAGCGTGCACAAAGTTCCTAGGAAAACGTAATTTTTTCCTGATTTAAATGTATTTCTATTTTATATTTCATATTTATTTAATATAGAAATTAAGGTTTAAGGCTTACCTCGCGTTGTTAGTTGTTGATGGACATTGCCGGGGTTCCACTCGTCCAAAAATTTTAACTTTGCGGAGTTAGGCTTTCTGAGTAAAACTCAGTGAAAACGCTCAGGGTAGAGCATTTTGGCACCTGGAGGGGTAGATATAGACCTTAGTGTCCTAGGGGAAGAGAAACTCTTCCCTTCACGCCTCTTTCCCTAGTTTCTCCGGCAATTTTTCTGGATTCGGTAGAGGCATGTAGAAGACGGGGGTGCCATTATCAATTTGGGCCCCTGTGTTATACATCTCTGCCAAAAGACTAAAATACCCCTATAACTTCAACGGCTCCTAACTCTCTCGTTTGAGCTCCGTTTTTCGCATTCTTTGTGGAGTTGGAATCCTATCGATGAGCACTTTCAAATTTTAGTTTTCAGGAAAATTTTCCATCTATAAATTTTTAATTTATTTTATTTAACAAATTCCTAATTTATATAAAAAATTAAGGATATTACATCATTCCCTCCTTATAAAAATTTCGTCCTCGAAATTTAACTACATACCTCTATGTAAATAACTCTGGATAGATCATTCGCATCTCCTCTTCTGTTTTTCCAGGTAGCCTCCTGTAATGAATGATGCTGCTCTCCTCAAACGTCATATTAGACTGTAGCCCTCCTGGGATCTGCTCCAACACGTGTGAGGGATCTAGCACGTATTTCCTCAGCATAGACACGTGAAAGACATCATGTACATTTGCCAGCTGTGGTGGTAAGGCTAGCTGGTATGCCACTGACCCAACTCTGCGTAATATCTCAAAAGGTCCAATATACCTGGGGCTAAGCTTCCCTTTATTTCCAAACCTCAACACTCCTTTCATAGAAGAAACTTTCAAGAATACATGCTCACCTTCAAAGAACTCTAAGTCTTTTCTCCTCTTATCTGCATAACTTTTCTGTCGACTGTGAGCTGTCAATAACCTTTTTCGGATGAGTTGGACTTTCTTTGCACACTCTTCCACTAACTCAGACTTCACAACGCGTCTTTCTCCTACATCACTCCAACATAAGGATGACCAACAAGGTCTGCCATAAAGTGCTGCGTATGGAGCCATACCAATACTAGCGTGATGACTATTATTATAGGCAAATTTCACCAAAGGTAAATGATCTTCCCAGCTACCCTTCCAATCCATAACACATGCTCGTAGCATATCCTCAATAGTTTAGATGGTTATCTCGCTCTATCCATCTGTCTGAGGATGGAATGCTGTGCTAAATTTCAGTCTCGACCCTAACGCCTCTTGTACGCTTTTCCAGTACTTTGAGGTAAACTGCGTATCTTGATCTGATATAATCATCAAAGGAACCCTATGTAGACTTACGATCTCCTTCACATGTAATTTCGCTAAACTATCCACGGTCTGATTCTATCTGATAGGAAGGAAATGAGCGAACTTTGTCAACCTGTCTACAACAACCCATCTCATGTCGTGGCCGCTAACAATCTTCGGAAGACCCAGAATAAAGTCCATGGTAATATGATCCCACTTCCACTCAGGAAGGTCCAATGTCTGGAGTAGTCCTGATGGACGCTAATGCTCAGCCTTGACCTGTTGACAAGTCAAATATCGTGCAATGCACTCTCTAACATCCTTCTTTATACCATTCCACCAAAAATGTCTCTTGAGATCCTGATACATCTTCGTACTCTCAGGATGAATTTTATAAAGGGAATGGTGCGCTTCTTGAAGTAACTCACGCCTCAATTCGTCATCTGCCAATACTACCAACCTTCCCTTAAATGTGACTCCTCCATCTGATCCCCTCGAAAAATCTGCCTTAGCTGTCAGATCCAGTGTTTCTTGATCTTTGTCCTGTGCCTCTAAGATCCTATCAAAGAACTTAGACCAAGTCGACAAATTGGCAATCATCACTCCAGACCTCCTACTTAGGGCATCTGCAACGACGTTAGCCTTCCCAGGATGGTACTGTATGGTGAAGTTGAAGTCCTTGAGATACTCCATCCATCTACGCTGCCTCATATTCAAATCACTCTGAGTAAAGAAGTACATGAGGCTCTTATGATCAGTGAATACCTCAAATCTCTCACCATAAAGGTAATGTCTTCAGGACTTCAACGCAAATACCACCGTTGCTAATTCCAAATCATGTGTTGGGTAATTTACCTCATGTGTCTTCAACTGTCTTGACGCATAGGCAATTACCTTCCCATGTTGCATCAACACTGCTCCTAATCCCTTACCAAAGGCGTCGCAATAAACCACATAACTACCTACACCTGATGGTAAAGTCAATATCGGAGCAGTAGTAAGTCTCCTCTTGAGATCTTGGAAGCTCTCCTCGTAAGCCTCGGTCCATACAAATTGAGTGTCTTTCCTGGTCAGGGTGGTCAATGGTAACACAATCTTAGAGAATCCTTCTATGAAACGACGATAATATCCTGCCAAACTGAGAAAACTGCGTATCTTAGTCACTGTCTTGGGCTTCTCCCAGTGTAGTACTGCCTCTACCTTCGCTGAATCCACGGCCACTCCATCTTTCAATATGACGTGGCCTAAGAAATGCACATGGTCTAGCTAAAAATCACACTTACTGAACTTGGCATACAACTGATGTCGATGAAGTGTGTCTAATACCGTGTGGAGATGCTCTCTATGTGCCTCATGACTAGGCGAATAAATCAAGATATCATCAACGAATACAATCACGAACTTATCCAAATAAGCTCGAAAAACACGGTTCATTAGATCCATGAACACTGTAGGTGCGTTCATCAATCCAAAAGGCATCACTAGGAACTCATAATGACCATAACGACTCCTAAAGGCAATCTTTGAGATATCCTCTTCTCTAACCCTCAGCTGATGATACCCTGACCTCAGATCTATCTTGGAGAACACTTGTGTCGATTGAAGCTAATCTAATAAATCATCTATGCGTGGCAAAGGGTATTCTTTATAGTAACACCGTTCAACAACCGATAGTCAATGCATAGTCTTAGTGATCCATTCTTTTTCTTCACGAAAAGGACTGGTGCTCTCCATGGTGATCCACTCGGCCTGATGAAGCCCTTATCCAATAATTCTTGCAATTGTACCTTAAGCTCTCTTAACTCTGCTGGAGCCATCCTGTATAGTGCCTTAAAGATAGGCGATGTACCGGCACCAAGTCAATGGTAAAGTCAATCTCCCTACTTGGCGGCAATCTTAGTAATTCCTCAGGAAAGACATCCGCAAATTCACGGACAACATCAATCTCGTCAAGTCATGGTTGCTCCTTGTCCTCAACAGTCACATATGCGAGGAATGCGCTACACCCTTGTGCATAAAATCGTGCTACCTTCATAGCAGAAATGATGCATGTACCTGACTGATCTTTCCTACCCTGAAACACTATTTCTAGTTGCCCAAGTATAAGAAAAGTGACTCGCTTCTTTCGGCAGTCTACCATAGCCCAATAGTTGGCTAACCAATCCAGCCCAAGAATAATATTATAGTCTACCATGTCTAGTAAGATGAAGTCAGTGTCCATACTTACGCCTGATATCTCTACAGGTATTTCCCTAAGATATTCGGTAGTCTTTACTGTCTCTCCCACAGGTGTCATGATATCTAATCCAAATGCTAATTTGTATACACATACATCAAGGCAAGATGCAAAAATACATGATATAAAAGAATGTGTAGACCATGTGTCAAAAAGAACCTTGGCATGTCTATCTAAGACTAGAAGAGTACCTTCAACAACCTGGTATGATGCCTGCGTCTGTTATGACGTGATGACAAATACTCGTTCCTAGCTACGTGGCACGTTAGCTGTCTCTGCACCCATCTCGATCTGCCTCTCTCTTTGCCCCTTAGGACAGTCCTTAATGAAGTGGCCGACGTCTCCACAGTTGAAACACCTGTATGGCTGTCTCTAAAAAGGTACATAGGGCCGTCGCTGTGGTTGGGGCTGCCTCTGCTACTGTGGCCTGTTAAATCTATTGCACCCTCACCCAGGGTATCAACCCTTACACCTATCACATCTCTTCCTCTTAATATCTCTCTTAAATTTGGCCTGCGGTGGATGACTTGATGCACCATGTGTCTGCATAACACTAAACGGTCTCTTGCTCTTAAAGGGATGGTACACACCCCCTCTAGTCCTGAGAGAGTTCTTCTCATGCATGGAAGCCATGTCAGCAGCATCTCGCACGGAAGTGGGTTGGGAAGAAATCACCCGATCTCTTAGCCAAGGTGTCAACCCATCCACAAATCTGTCGGTTGCCTCTGTGTCTGAGGCCAGCGTGTGAGGTGCAAATCTCCTCAATTGTGTAAATCGGTTCAGATACTGCTAAACTGTCATGTCTCTCTGCTCTAAGGTGGCAAACTCTTTCTTCATTGACTACAATGCATGGGGTGGAAAGTACTGAGTGTCAAAAGCTTGTTTAAAGGCTGCCCATGTCATCGTCTCAGTCAGATCTGGTCGGGTGAGTGTAAAGGTCTACCACCAGAAGCCTGCCTCACCTTTCAGTAGGTAGGAAGCTACTCTAACTTGATCCTCTGGTGAGATCTTCATAGCGTCAAATGTCCTTTCGGCCTCAAATAACCATCGTTCGGCCTCCTCCGTGTTACCATCGCCATAAAAGGGTTTCACCATCTTTTGAAATCTCTCTAATGATTTATCTGTCTTCTTAGAGTCACTAGTAGCATTGCCCTCAGTGGCTCTAGGTACGGGTGGTTCTTGTACTGGTTGGGAGGAATGAACTAACGAAACCATGGGTGCCACTTGAGGTGGTGGAATAGGGCTAGGGTTAGCAGCGTCAATAGCAGTCCTAACCTGTTGCTGTATAAGTGGTACTATCCCTGACATTAATTGATTCAATAACTCGGCATCTCGATCTCCTTGATTAGAGGACTCAGCAGGTGAGGCCACGGGTGTAGTAGGGGTAGACATTTTCCTTCTTCGAGGAGCCATTTGTCAAAAGTTTTAAATATCACTAAATGTAAGTTTCTCTCTCATGGTTTCTCTCTCTTCAACAATTTATGGACTGTTACTCACATATAAATGGACATTTGCAAAGATTATGATGGACTAGACTGCGCTCTGATACCAACTTTGTAACACCCCAGATTTTTAAGATTTTTTTTTTCATTTTTAATAAGAGCATTTGGGATCCTATGAGAAAAGTTTTATTTATCATTTTACTAAAACATATCTTAAAAACTCCGGGTGTTAGTTTTCCTTTCTCAAAATGGCATACATATAAATTAAAACATAAATAAATTTTTATGATAATATATTTAAAACAATACACGTATCAATCAACGTCAAATAAATCGGTGCCTTTATTTTGAATCAAATAAATATCTAAAACACAATAATAATATGGCCCAGGGTCTGTCCATCATAACATCCCATATAAATGTCCAATATATGTCCAAACATCTTGATCAAATCCAAAATATAAAGTATACATACCATAATTAAATCCAAATGATAATCCTATTTATTGACTCACATTACTATTTAAAATTCTAGGAAAAGGATCTTCCGCAGCTCTCACGGTTTTTCAACAACCTTGCCTTTCTTGTTATCACCCTCAAGATCTAAGGCATTGCAAAACAAAGTAATGCCTCAGCAAGCTATCGCTTGTGTAGGTACATAGACAATTAATGTAATAAAATAAAATAAATAATTAACAGTATTGATAAAATGAAAAGTTTATGATTTATGAAAATAGTAGTATCATAAGTCATGTCAACATAATTGCCAATTTATTCCATATGCTAAAACATGCATTTCACGGAGTTAAAACATGACATGAATCAAGGTAAATGAGCATACAATAAAAATAAGGGCACCCTAAGGTAATGGGTCCCACAACATCGCACTATATCACTAATCATGAGTACTCACAGTCGACCTCTAGGTGTCGTCACACCCAGGCATACTATCCATAACCATGCTCATCATACACGCACACATAATAAGAATATGGGCTATCATGCCGCAGTGGTAATCCTCCATGGGTATCAACCACCGCCGCTCTTCGTCGATACCATAACGGGAGACTTAACGTTTGTCCCCATGGAAAGGCTCAGACCGGTAGTGTGGACTATTCATGTTACCAAACCCCTACTGAATGTCATCTATGGGCAGGTGTCTATCATATCACAATATCATCACATCACAATCTCGGAGGGTGGGTGGCCGGCCCTATCCCTCCTAGCATGACGCCCACCAAGTGAGAGCACCCGTCATCAAATATAAAAACACTAAAATCATAGGTATATGCTAAAACTTAAGAGCACTAGTAGTTCGCAATCCCCAAGACACGCCCCTCATCTTGATGTTAGCCTATAAAAGGACCAACTAACAAGTCTCTATTCTTATTTCCATGCATTTCCAATATATAATAAGAAAGAAGTCTCTATTTAAGCATAACTAATTAATATTATGCTCATAAAACATTTGTCATGAGTTTATTCAATAAAAGATGTCAATTTGTAATAATCATAAAATACTCATAGTCTCATGAAACCAACAAAAATTATTAAATGCGCTTTAAAATACAATCACACATGATGCTATGTTTATGCATGGTTTAAATATCAAGGCAAAGCATTAATTGTTATCACCTACATCAATGTGAGACCACTTAGCTTGCTAATAATTCACTTAACTGGTATGTTCAAGTGCACCTGTACATGTCACATCACTATTTTAAAAAATTTCTAAATTTAAAGTGGTCATTTATAAGTTTTTAAGTTAAAACTAGGTCCACGTCGTCAATACGGTCATTCTCAGAATTTTCTCTAGAATTCATTTATGCCCTCATTTTGCATTGATTTTGCCAAAAACCATATTTTTTAAACGATTTTTTCCAAGTTCCTAAAAACGTCCTTAGGTACTGGTTTTCACGTTGTCTGGAGAAACCCATCGTTGGATCTCTTCCAAATTTAAAGGGTTTGATCTTGGGTCTCTTGTGCACTAGTTGGACGGTGAGATTTTCAAACAGATGTGGTTTCATCCATGAAATCATGCTCCAACAGTAGCGTGCACAGAGTTCCCAAGAAAACGTAATTTTTTCCTGATTTAAATGTATTTCTATTTTATATTTCCTATTTATTTAATACAGAAATCAGGGTTTAAGGCTTACCTCATGTTGTTAGCCGTTGATGGACGTTGCTGGGGTTCCACTTGCTAGAAAATTTTAACTTTGCGGAGTTAGGCTTTCTAAGTAAAACTCAGTGAAAACGCTCAGGGTAAAGCGTTTTGGTACCTGGGGGGTAGATATAGGCCTTAGTGTCATATGGGAAGAGAAACTCTTCCCTTCTTTCCCTGGTTTCTCCCGCGATGTTCTCGGATCCAGTAGAGGCGCGTAGAAGACAGGGGTGCCATTATCAATTTTGGGCCCCTGTGTTATACATCTCTGCCAAAAGACTAAAATACCCCTATAACTTTAACGGCTCCTAACTCTCTCGTTTGAGCTCCATTTTTCGTATTCTTTTTGGTGTTGGAATCCTATCGATGAGCACTTTCAAATTTTTAAGTTTTCAGGAAAAAAATTTATCTATAAAATTTTAATTTAATTTATTTAACAAATTTCTAATTTAAATAAAAAATTAAGGATATTACAGCAACAAAGGTGGGGAATATAGCTGTTTACCGTTGCTTCTTGTATGATGGACTTTGGCCTGATGCTCAAGGCATAGCTAGGCCTAGAGCTATATAAATTATGTATTATGTTTGTCTGTGGATAAAAACCTCTCTTTTACTTGTTGATCCAAGAATCTGTATTTGTGGGCACACCTTAATAGCCCACGAACCAAACACACCAATTAGATGATCCAAACAATTCAGAGTGTTGGATGCCCTTGACTCTCGTGGGCCATGCCCAGTCGTCATCCAACAAGTGATCCTAGCCATTGTTACCTTAAGTTGTTAAGTGGATTATAGAGATAATATAATGGCAGTCAAGAGAAAAGTTAGATATTAAGTCCTTCGGGTTAGCTTCCTATTGTTATCATGAGGAAGATCCTTTAGGTGGTGTTGCAGATTTAACATCATTGGGCCGGACACGAACGGTCTGGATCAGATCGATATTCTAAATTGCGGCATCAGACAATAGATAACAGATAAAAAGGAAAATATGACATGAGATAAATCTGTCTGGACCCAGCTTTACCAGTGACAATGATCAGTATCCATGGATAACTTAGTACTCAGATTGTTGTTATCCCAATCCCAAACAGAGTTGCAATTAATAGTGATTAGTAAGGGTGGAAATACCAAAACTGAAGCGTCAGGATGCCGTCTCTCAAAAGGCCTGTGGACGGACCATGGCGGAAAAATTCTTCCGTTCTCAGTCTTCTTGAAGTGCCCATAATGCTCCATCATTACTGTACGGGCGTTCATACGTTTACAGGGTCAAGCGTGGTGTATCTATCATTACTGTACCTGGTGTAAAAGAGCCAGAAGTATAGCCGACGAAGGGATCAACACTGCCCCATTTTTATAATGGCACTCCTTTCCATTCTGAGAAACCATTTAGTCTCCGCTTGTCAAGAAACCATGCGTGGCCAGTCTCACGATAGAAGCTTCTCCTTCGATAAAAATTACATACTAATCGGCACAAGTACCAGAGTTGGACGCTCGTTAGATCAGAACCATTCATCTGGTTTAAGGGTCTCTTCCATTAAACTTTAACAACCGTCCAAATTGGGCCAGCGTGAAACAGCAACCAAACGGACTAGATTCATCCAATGAATGCAGATATTCCACTAAGCAAACGTGACGGGGCCCCAGACAAACCAAATATTGGTTAGATGATAAAAACTAAGAAGGTGACAATTATTTAGGATTTTCTGCAAAAATATTATTATATTTTATTTTTGCAAAAAATTCTAAGGTATTTTTAGGCTTCTAAATTTACCATTACGCATTTGCGAGCTTTGCAAAATAGCCATTTTATTTTCAATCCTCCTTTTCTGTTAGTTTTTTTTTTTTTTTAATTTCACTATTACCCTTCTCTACCATTTTTGCTACCTCACATGTGCAATTTCATTTAAGTTACAGACTTTGGCTACTAAGTTCAATAACTTTTCGATAAAAAATTTCAGAGAAACTTAGTATCTAGCGCAATTTGATGACAAGCAATCTAATAATATGGCTAGATTTCAACAATAGCTAACCAATTTTGAGATATTTAATTTCAAGTATACCATGTTCACCAACCTATGCAAAAGTACTTATTAAGCTTCTTTGATAAAATTCAATAATGTATACTTCAATTTATCACTAAAAATTGATATAAAACTCCTATTAATATAAAGTATAATATAATCAATGCTTTGAATCAATAAAAAATATAATAAGTTAATATAAAATTTAAAATACAAGCAAAATACTATGTTTGTGAGAACAACCTTAAGTAGCGTACTTTAAGCTTTTTATTGGATGCTTTTTGAATAAGAATTTAAAATTTAGGGTTTATCATTTTTTCTCATTGTTTTCTATCTAGCAAAATAATTTTAGAGAATTTTTTTCTGTTAACAAAGCAAAAAATTACTCGCAAATTCCTCTTGTTCGTTTATCAAGAAAAGGTAATATTAGAATTTCAAAAAAACTAACAGAAAAAGTAAGATGAAAAATTAACAGAATTACAATTTTATAAAGCTGGTGAAAATTTAATAGCAAATTTGTAAAACTCAAAAAATATTAAACTTTTTGGCAAATATTTAAAATATAATAATATTTTTGCTAAAAAAAACCCAGTTTACCATAGAAAGGAAAGGGTGTCGGTATCAATAGACTGTGAAGAGTGTTCAGGACCCGCGTCAGGTTGTGCAGCAACAGCCAACAGTCGCACCATTCCTACCATGTCATCAAATCATTACTTTAAGTACGGAAGGTGCAGGTGCAGGTGCTAGACGTGCCACCACCCCATGTTGATGTGGACACCCCGTCCCCATCAAGCCCCATCGCCTCTCATAATTACAATCCCCCTCCCACTTGGTAATCAACGCCGCAAATCTCGCTGCCCTAAACTGGGCCCATAAATCCAACGTCATCATGACCGTTGCACTCACGTCATTAACTTAGGAACGTAGTATCTCGGTAATTTCACTAATCACTAATTACTTCATAATATCCCCTCTTGATTATCTATTTATTACACGACAATTGATGAGAAAAATCCCAGAAATTGAAATGATGAAAAGATAAAAAGTAATTGTATTAATAAAATTCTGAAAAAGTCAACGATTTAATGGGGTTAATAGTTGCAATTTTGACATTGGTTGATAAAAAGTCAAACAAACAGTGATTGCATTTTGCGGAGCACTGTGTGGGTGCCGACGCACAAATTCTGCGAATTGGTAAATTTCATGATCGCCCCCAGATCAGGTGGGAGTGATGGTTGATGTGAGTCCTACTTGTCGGCTCATTCCGTATCTTTCTTCAGAAGTTATACTAAGTGGGCCCGATATTACATGATTTAGTGTAGATTGATCTGATCAGCTGGTACCAGTAGGGTGACCATCCGGATGCTTCACAATAGCTGATTCTTCCAAGCAACTCTCATTTTGTTAGTAATCCAAGCCGTTCATAGGATTTTGCATGTCCCAGATGACCTACTGCTAAACATTTCATCTACTTATTAATCAAATTCTTCTTTGACATTAATGGATCATTTCTATGTAATGCTTACTTGCTTACTTGAGCAAGAAGTGCAAACCAACGACAGCTATGTAGCAGTCTTCTTGAAATTTTGTGCCTTGTTACAGAGAAGATATATATATATATATATATATAGTTATAGTTATAGTTATAGTTATAGTTATACACTAATTAAGCCCCTCAAATGACCTTAGTAGTGAGTCACTGTCATATCTAGTTGGCTACAAATCGAAAAACCTTGGTCCTATGACACTAACACTAGCTACTTGTGGTACATAAAAGATTTGATAACAACTTTCTCAATGATGGTATCAGAATCTAGCCCAATGATCAATCCCTTAGGCTCTACAAGGGGTATTAATTTGTAATCAGGACTGTTGATCTTAATAGACCACTAAGAGGTGACCCACATGGTTCTGGTTCCCCATCTAGCAGACATCGCAGCCATGAGACTAAGTCTAACAAGGATAAATTAAGGGTTTAGGGTCATACTATTAGAGTAACACCAATATTGGCAATAAAAGCAGTCTCCTAAATTAATTCATTAATGATTCTAGGAACTAAGAGGGCAGTTCCGGTGCACAAAGCTCCAGCCCATGTGAGATTCGAAGAAGGGGTGGACCAAAAGGATTTATAGTATACAATCTTACATTGCATTTTTGCAAAAGACTATTTTCACTCCTTGAAGCCTTGACCCCAAGGTTACCGTTGTGACAACAACAAAGATGATCCCAAGACTTGTGGACTAAAAATTGCAACCGACAGATAAAGGGGAACTCGCAGATCATGAGTATAATAAAATCACCCATTTATGAGTATAAAACTTTCAAAAAATTAAGGAGAAAATACGCAAATTTGATCCAAATTATTGGGAATACGATCATGAACGAACCAGACGTATAGAGAGCGAAATAAATGTGCTGATATCCTAGCAAATAAAGCAATATCGGACCAGGATCAGAGCACATGGATGAGGTAGGAACCACAGTTCATAGGATGGGAATAAAGGAGTACTGGATTACAAAAGAGTGATGTTGCTTTGTTTTTAATTAATCCTGGTATGTAATAAATGTGGAACTTCTCTGATTTATGGTTTCTTTCATTATAATGTGCTGCCATTTTGGAGGAAAAATGAAAAAAAAAAATTGATGACCCCAGAAAGCCCAAGACTGAGCTTTAGTTAGCAACGGGAAAGCTGTTTATTTAGTGCTCTAGGAGAGATGTAACTATCAAAAAACGCGATTTGATCCCCTAGTTTTCAGTCTACGTTATTCATGGACTCCAAGAGACGGCTCCGATCTCATCTAACAAGCCACCAGTTGAGCAAAAGTGGTGGTTGGAAGAGATGAAGGGCAGAGATATTTGCAAATTATCAAACACATTTTTGATGTGCAAGTCCACATCGCAGTTAAGATGGGTGTTGGGAAGTGACTCACCGAAAGTGTGTTTGTCTCCCATCTTATCATCGCTAACCCCAACAGTGAGTTGATATCGTATTGTAGTACGTTTCCATTATTACCAGAAATGCCTTTTGAAAGGGAGGGAGATGCATTCGAGTGTGTTGCATTATAAAAATCAGATAACACGGGAAGGGATGGCCCAACTGAGTCACCCTGGCTCTTTCATGACTCGCATGCCATGATTGCGTAAATATGGAATGGGGGGTACTGGGCATGATGAGGGACACGACGGTTGCCATTGATCGCGCCCTCCCAACGCTCGTCTTTTGTCTCTACTTAGAAAGAGAAAGGTTTAGAGCTTGTGGGAGATGAATCCATTGATTGCACCACAAACAAAGGTGCACTTGGCGGGCTTTCTCTCTCTACTCTTTGCATGCAGGTTTATCTTTGCACGTGGATGTGCACGCACCCACCCATCTCTAGCATCTGTCCATGTACATTTCTACTTCTGTATTCATATATTATGTGTCTATGTAAATGTCTATGCATGAGAGATGATAAATGCAGCCTTATAGACAGTGCTTGTGTATTGCAAAAAATAGTAAAAATTTGCATGCCCTTACAGTGCTTGTGCAAGCAAAACCAAATATATAGAAAACAAGGCAAGAACGGTTCCTTGCTCAATACAATTACTCTGTGCATGTTTGGAGAGAGGAGAGAGATTAAATGTTTTTTGTGCATGTAATCCAGGGGAGGTTTGGGGGGAGAGGGTAGGCTGGTAGTAGGGATGAATGTTAGATAGGTAATGTCCTGGAGATTATCTACTTCAGATAATCCTAAGCCTAGAACAGTTTTTTATTGCAATTATATTAAACCTTTGGGGTCATTTATCATACATACTACAATAATAGTGCTTAGGATCATCGCTGCAGTGTGAATGGATGTGTGTTCGTAGCATTGCTCCACAGGAGGTTTAGGGGGAGAGAGTAGGCTGGTAGTAGTGATGAATCTTAGACAGGCCATGTCCTAGAGATTATCTACTTCAGATAATCCTAAGCCTAGAACAGTTTTTTATTGCTATTATATTATAACTTTTGAATCATTTATTATACACACTACAATAATAGTGCTTAGGATCATAACTGCAGTTTGAATGGATCATGTTTGCAATATCGATACATATGCATACAATATATATTCATACATATGTATGTTTTTTATAATATATTTATATGATGTTACAAACATATGTTTAAACAAATATACATACATATGATTGTATGTCCGTATACATACGTGTCTGCATGTGTATTTACTTGGGGGGAGAGAGAGTATATCAGTTACATGATGGGTGCTCTACATCAAGATCTTCAAAATGATGGCATGTGTAATGATCAAGAATCCTCTTCCTGGACCTGCGTGTCCAGTCCACCTCTCTCTCTTCCCCCTTCGATGATATTTCTTTTGAGAGAGAGAGAGAGCATCATAATCTCATTATCTGAGTCAGTTCAATAAAAGTGAGAGGAGGAGAGATCCGTTTCATTACAAAGGCATCATTTTACTTTTAACTCTAAGTAACGTTGGAAGCATGGGTTGAGAATAGTCCCTATGATTAAAGCAAGACTTTGGATATATGCACGAGTTTCCAACAACACATAGTGCAACCTTTACATTCCTTTCATTACTATAGACCCTTCAAAGAAAAGCAACGGGCCATAGAATTAGAGCCCAATTATTCAAAACTATCTGCATTTTAATTTAAAATCTAAATCATGACAGGTATAACTGTATAAGCTTTAAGTATCCTGGATCTGAACCTTTTAGCTCTTGGATACTAATACTATATATATTCTTAACTGCAAGCTAAGTTAAAATAAAAAATAATGTAGAGAATCGCTAGTAATCGGAGGTTAGTCATACGGCAGTGAATTTGTTCCTGGGCCTTGTACACCAAGCCTGGCACACTATGGAAAGCTGGCCATGCCTAAAGTCGTTACCTTAACTGCAAGGAACGGAACGCCAAAGGTGAGGAGGCTAGTGATTGGGGTGAAGTCGTAACAAGATAGCTGTATTGGAAGGTGCAGCTAATTCACCGCCTTTTCAGGGAGAGCTAATGTTTGATGAGTATTTTGGTTTGATACTGCTTGACACCCAAAAAGAAACTAGCTATGCCCTTATTAATTACTAATATGGCTAAGCTTCGAGATGGAACAACATGTGGGCCACTGAAAATCACTTACTAAACTGCCAAAGATAAAGCAAACATGAAAGAGAAACCCTTTATTTGCAGGTTTCAAAAAACATCCTTGATTAAATTAACCAACGGCATTGTCAGTGCCTTCCTCAAAGTTAGGACTTGAAATTAATATGAGATACTTATCAAATCCTATGTAGCCGAATATGAAGGCCTCGTTTTGTGTATTCAAGTAAAGGGCAGTCTCAGTGCATGAAGCTTCTGCATATGCAGGGTCCAAGGAAGGGGCAGATCATAAGAGTTAACAGTATTCAGTTTTACATTACATTTTGTAAGAGGCTGTTTTCATGTCTTGAATCTGTAATCTCAAAGTCACATGACAGTTCTACTGTTGCGCCAAAACTCCCCTTTATTTTAAATATTTAAGTATAAAGTGAAATTGTGGTGAAGTAATAGTTTTTTGTTGAGCTTTCAGAGAAGTGCATCTCTCCTGATTCTTTCCTTGCTCTGACCAACTTGAGGTTCTCCAGACTAGCTTGCTCAGCTCTCTCATCACATGTACTAAAACAGCTGTTCTCCTCGTTGTCTATTGACCTATAACTGCTATTAACTCTGCAATTCAAAGTTCAAACGAAAGTACTAACCCAAGTCAACAAGCTTGTACAAATTGTCTTCATGAGTTCTTAAACCAGGCTCATCAGTGGTTTTCACGAGGTGCCACGCTGCTTGTGACCATGTGAGTCTTCTTGCACAATTCATGTGAAGAACCCATGTAGGTCCATCATGGACTACTATGTCAGGCTGGCTCTAACCTATTTGGCCATGTCGTCATCAGCCATCATGTCATTTCTAGCACCACATGGGTGCCACCCATCATAACATATAGGTCATCGGCTATGACATAAGGATCCTATTATCAGAAACTAATTAAAAACTGGTCATTAATTGTGGGATTTATCTGTATCCCAAAAGAACAAACTTGTACCATGTTATATAATCTTTGACTTTTAACATGGTGGGGACTGCAAATCATTTATTTCTATATGGATACCAGGAAGGATTCTCTAATGCCTCCTTTTGAACAGTAACTTGTGAAATATTAGAAGTAGAGACAGAGAAACTGTTGTGTCAATCGCAATCTCATTGGATGCTAGAAAGTTAATCTTCCATGAATGGGAGAATACTGAAGTTTCAGAAGCATTTGCAACGACGAAAATGGAATCGAGACCAGCTGAACAAGGCCTTAGCTCACAGTGCTCGATCCTATACTGTCTGATCGAAACAATTACTTGAGCTCTCTTGTTGTTCAATTAAATTCTCTTAATTGAAGTACATTTTAGCCATTGACAAAACATGGCATGGAAGTTTAGTGAACCCCAGCCATTTACCCGAAGCTCACCACATGGACCAGGGATTGACAGGTCTCGCCTGTGTTGTAAACCTCTAGCATAAATTGACATCTGAAAATGACTTCGGATAAAGAATCCACATTGAAGGAGCAAAAGTGCTCATTCAGGCTAGTTGAATTCATAAATCAATGATATCACGCATCTCCACCATGTGAAAAGTTCAAACACACCTTAATTTGATTAGGCGGTGTATACTACGGTGTTGGTGGATCAGTCTGACTGTTCCACAGCGGTATTCAAGCTGGATAGAGCTCCAAATTCTTTTAGATAGAAATATTATACGTAGAACAAACTACAGAGTTAGAATAACAGGCTTAAGTTACTCGGAAGTTTCAAGCATTCCGTCAATATTTGTTTTGTTCTTTCCACGTCCTCATGTTATCATCCTACAGCTACTCTGGCCGATAGTTTCTTACACGTTATAACTATTCTTTCCTTTTAATCTTGACAATGAAATAGAGATTGCCTCGGAACACACTGATTCTAAGAGCGCTTCTTGAAAAATAGTAGCCGGCAAGAGTATACTTAGGGCTTACTCTTATTTAAGCTAGATCACGTTATGGATGAAACATGCATCAAAATCCAAATCCATTTGATATCTCAGAAAAAGGACAAAAAAATCCAAACCCATTTGACTGCACTACCCTCTGATTTTGGACCTTTAAACCGACGGTTTGTGTTTGAGAAAAATTCCTTCACAGATCAAAGACATAGAATCATCCAACGATGAAGAACTTCTGCATATAACTCATCTACAGCAAGCTTTACTAGATAAACGGATTGGATTATTGAAACAGTGGGCGCCACTAGTACTTTTGTCTGCTTCTATATCAAATTGAAAAATTATGCTCATCCACTTACCTTATCACTCAACTTTCTGGGGGTAATAATCCAAAATTATAAGGGAAATCATCTCCCAACTTCCTTTCCCCACAGTAGCCTTCTATACTTATTAACACTTTTCTGATTGGCAGATGATAGCCTTTTGAGAAATTATAATTCGCCATGAATATTCAATCAAAAATCACTCAATCAAGAGACGAGGGCTACTATGAAAAGCAAGTGCAGATATCATTTCAAGTTTCATAATAGCTTCACCCGTTTTAAGGTCTTTCCAATGCTAATTTCTTAGTCATAATACACTTAGCTGGGATTTATCATATTTTTGAAAGAAACCTCGTAGTTCAGCAAAAGAAAGAGACAACTAATAGTACATAAAAAGGTAGTTCCGGTGCACGAAGCTCCTGCATATTCTAAGTCAAGGGGTGGATTATAAGAGTCAATATTATACAACTTACCTGTATTTTGTAAGAGGCTGTTTTTATGCCTTGAATTCATGGCCTCAAAGTCACACGACAGCAACACTACCATTGTATCAAGGCACCTTTTCATAACTAATAGCGGATGCTTTGTTTGAAAATGAAAAAGGTAAAAATACAGTGGTCTTTAAGTGCTTTCATTCTAAGGTGCCACATGGACATGATCAACTCTGCTAAATTGTTAACTTATTATGTGATTTTACCTTTATCGGATAATCTAGACCCTTGGTACATGTAACCTCATCTAAGATTCTGCTGGCAAAAGGTGTCTAAAGCCATGGTAGCAAAATCAGTGCATAAACCTGCGACTCGGCTAGACTCGGGGCTAGTACTCGGTAGACAGAGACAAAAAGTGGCTAGTCCTTTTAGCTATCTTTTTGCCGTAAGGAACATTAGTTGCGTGATTATTGGTGATTAGTCGATATGGTACGTGTCTTTTATGCACGCCTTCCATTTAGGATTAGAGTTTGTAACAAATCAAGGAAGATATCTTAGCACATGATGGTGAAGTCTTATCTAACACTAAAACAAAGAATCTTGGATTTCTCTTTTAGATGTAAAGTATACTTTGTGGGTTGTGCCAAATATTAAGTCCTCTAATTAACAGTCTTAACATAAATAAAAAAGTTTGTCAACGTTTATGATGTTGGATCACTTGGGGTGCATATGGTTGGTGACTCAAACTCGTTTTGGTAGACAGTACCACAAAAGAACCCATCTACAGTAGGCAACCCATGAATCTCAACCCTTGAGATTAGTTAAGACTTCACAACTAGTGCATCAGAACTCTTTGATCTGACCCTTCAGGGTGGCCATGTAAGATGTAACCTGACGATGAAAGGTTGGGTTACCTAAATAGGTACGGGGAAATAAAAGGGCAGCTCTGGTGCACAAAGCTCCCACCTCCAAGAAAGAGACAGACCACAAGAGTCTATAGTATGCATCCTTAACTTGCATCTTGGCAAGAGGCTGTTTCCACAGCTTAACCCCATGACCTCAAGCTCATGTGATGACAAATTTACCATTGTGCCAAGCTTCCCTGTAAATATAGTACAGATTTAGACCTGGTGACACTTGATCAAAGCTCTATATATCGGATTAAATAAGATCATGAAAAACTCAGGATATATATGGTCCAATCAGGTTCATTGGCTTAATCAAGTTTTAACTTAACCGGTGTGTCTTCTCAATGTGTCGCCATTCGAATCTTATTGAATCTTGTACACGGCTACCGCAACTTAATCTATGTCAACTGATTACTAGAGCTAAGTATTTTGTTTAATATACTAATTTGACCTTGATTAAGCCATGGAAATTAACCTAAATTAATGGGTGGAGTTTTATATTCAGGAAACAAAGGATGGGCCCTTCAGGAGCTAAGAAGCCTAGTACTTCATATTATTTAACAAGTTAAAAGGGACCAACCAAAACATGTGGCTTTATTCTTTACGACAGGCCTTTTTTTCTAGTGGGCTAACCTTAGACTATACTAGGATAATGACATGTCTTAAAAGAGACTTCCTTCCTTTGGTTTTTCTCTGAAGCTCGTGTTGCAAAATGATGCACTAGAATGGCATACTTTGGATCACCATTAGATGGTTTTGATCAAGTGGGCCCACCAAAGCATCCATACCTCCAACAGCTAGTGGGCTCCATCTTTTAGGATGCTAAGTACACCAAACTTTGGTGTATATCTAAACGTCAAGTCAGTCCTCTAGCATATGCAGCAGAGATAATGACAATACGCTAAAACACAACATTCTCTCATAGTGGTATTACACGAGAAGGGCAATACAAAACTGCACGGGAACCTTCGATAGGAATACTTTCATAGGCAACCCCTTGTCTTTATGCCCACCCCTCTATATCCTTATTTTAAGCTTCTCCTTTCCTTCTAGTACTACCTAAAGTTCAAGAGCCAGTGAAAGAGAAGTTTGAAACAAGCAAGGAGGTGCAAATATCAAACAAGATCAATCAGATATGAACATTTTTTTCATCTCTTAATTACAAGACCCTTAAATTATGCAGTCAAAGGAGCCCATGTTTGCAAATCCGAGGGCAACTATTGTGGCCACGAGTCCCGGGTTCGAATCTTCTCAGACCACCTCACGTCAGATTGCAGTCTGGTTTCATCATAGCTTACATAAGAAATACAACATAAAGAAGGCATGGAAAATGAGAAGAGGGCAGAAATATTCGACTGCATAAGTTGACAAGGAGTACCAGATATATTATAATACATACCCGAGAAGTGCCAGGTTTGTTAGAAAAATAATAATATAGAAACCTTTGGGAAACCCCAGAAGAAGGATCCCAATGTTTGAATATTTTTTCTTCTATTCTTCGCCTGTTATTAACCATGGTTTCTTTTGAGAGGAAAATGTCCAAACTATGGACCTTTAAATTATGTTCACAATACAAAGCTGAGTACAAGACACATAACTAAAAAATAAAAAATAAAAGAAAACTATAGATACATATATATTATGTATCTATATATTTCTTTTATTTTTCATTTTTTATAAGTTTGCTAGCATGTTTTCACATGGAAAAAACAAGTGAGCAAAAGTACAACTAGGATTCACCCATTCAGTGATCTAAAACACTGACCTGGCTGAGCATGTTATGAGCCAAAGGCTTTGATTTTTTGGTGGGAATTTGATCTTCCATAAACCAAGGACTTAAAACTGTGAAATGGATTTGCATTTCATTGCATTGCTCATCGGTAGTATAACTTAGTAGATAAACGATCTAGATCATTGAGAAGAGTAGGACCCACTGTTCTTCTGTCTCCAGCTCCGTTTTTCATGAGAAAATATGACATCTCATATACTGTATTGATGCATAGATGGGCTAGACATATTCATATATAATGGGGGTACCTCCACATCTGAATATGTCTTTGCTAAGGAGTATGGCTGCCAGCTTCTATGAAGGGAAGATACGAAAAGCTAGATGGCTTCTGGGCTGTATTGAAACTGTAGGCTTTTAGGTAGGCGGCCTTTTAGGGGCCTCTTTCCATCTCCTTCGGTGACCTCAAGACAAGAGATGCCATCATTGCTAAAAAACAGATTATTCACTGGCATGGGCCACCATGATTTCAAAAGAAAGTGTCAGATGTCACACTCGAGGTCCCCAATCTCCCAAAATCCCATGGCTAATCATCTTCACTTTGCAATAGCATTTAAAAAAAAGCTGTAAAAATGGGGGTTAAAAAAAAAAAAGAAAGAAAGAAAGAAGAAGAAGCAAACCTTCTTCCCCATTCTCAAGTTCCACAAAATCCCGTAGCTAATCATCTCTCCTTTTTCAAGATCGTTAAAATAAAACTGAAGAAAGTTACCCGTCTCTCAACAGAGAAATTCATTTTACTAGTAAATTCTAGCCACAAAAAGTGGCAATCAAATAAAGAAAAAGAAAATGCAATCATGTGAAGTGAATCTTTTTCACAGTATCCGAAAGATATTACTCAAAACCAAGCCAAAAACCTTAATGCATGGCAACTTTGTTCATATTCATCATCTAAAGAATTACTTGGCGTATGTAAATCCATAGGTAACCGTTTTAAATTGCTAACATCAACTAATTATTTAATGAAGGAAAGAACAAGCCATTAAAGTAGCCTCATTTACTTGTGGATTTCTGAATTTTGATTGATTCTGTTAATTGTTGTTGTTACTGTTAATATTCGTTGACTGAACTAGCTACAGTCTAGAGGGATTCCTTCAGAGAGCTTTTTGAATTCTTTATGGAGACAAATCCAAGGGTCAATATTAAAATTTCAATTCAAGATTTCGGCAGCTAACAGTCCCTCAAATCTCGCCACCCATCGCTCCATGACATCAGCTCAAAAACAAAACGTAAAGACTGGTATCTTGGACAGGTAGAGAAGAAGAACAAAACAAGCCAAAATTCCGAAGTAACGCTTGCAAGTTGCAATGTTGCAGCTCTTTATCCAGTTCTGAGTTTCTAGGAATAAAGCCAGAAGGAAGACTAGATTCTCGGCGGTGTTCTTCAACATTCTCTTTGCGACTACGAAAGTCTACCGTAATGAAGGACAATATTTTAGGCTGCAATTCCATTTATTTTGTTCGTATGGCACGGGGCTAACAACTCGTGGACTGAATTATCCATGAATAGAGGCCTTCTTGCCTGCTTTTTGCAGCCTTAATACATGATAAAGCTATATAAGAACAAACAGCCCCAGGTATTAGGCCTATCTTACCTAAGTTTGGATAACTTCCATGTTCTATGCCGCAATGGCAAGGGATAATATCACTATTCATAGTTAACCAGGATTAATAATTAGAAACATTCCTAGAGAAGCTGATTCACTTAACTGCTTCCCAACGTAACTTATTTGATTTTCCTTCTTAGTTAATCCTATTGACATTTAAGAAGGGAGGAAAAAAAAAGAGCAAGGCATTTCGTTGTAGCAAGAGAAATGAAATGCATTTATAGAGGGACCTGGAAAACCAAAATTTTCATAATCATGTCTGTGTATAATCATAAGTGAAAAAACAGAAACAGAAAAAAGGGAGGCTATATATACATAGAAACAAAAACAGTGTAGTATCCTCTTTCTTTTCTTTCTCTTCATATTATCTAATCTGAAGAACAAATCCATGAATCAACCATACCTTCACCTCTGGAAGCCACGTTCTCCGCACCCTTCTCTGCATGAAAATCTGATGATGAAGCCGTGAAGTTCATCTTACAACTGTGAACCCTCTGAGAATTACTGAGACTCCCATTAAAAGTACTCCTCAAATGAGCTTGATCTCCATCACTTGATCCAACTCCATCACCCCAACTTGAATTATTGCTACTCCTTGATGAACTGATCAGATTAGGAGGCATCCTTAGATGTGTATTCACATTCACAGGCCCTTGATTCATTGTAAAGTCATCCAACATACCCATTTTAAGATGTGAGTCTTGTGTGGATGAAACCAACGGTTGAGATTTTGCACTGAAAATGGGCAAGTTTGATAATGGATATTTAGGAGCCTGGGGTGGATTTTGGAGGAGAGATTGGAAATTGGAAATTGGGTTTTGCATGTTAAGTAGAATTTGATGTGGGAAAGCATTAGTAGCAGAAGTTGAAATAGAACTAGTGTTTGTTGTAGTAACAGTACTGGTGGAAGGAATACCATCAACCATGATGGAAGAAGAAGTTGAAAGGGGGAACTGGCCCTTATGAGCAAATGGACGGAGGAGATATGGTGGAGGGGCAGGGTCCGAAAGGCCAGATCTTAGGGATGAAGCGGTGTTGAAAAGATCTAACCGTGTACGTGGAAATGGAGAAGCTGAAAATGGGGGTGCTGGAATTCCGGTGAACTCTTGCACCATGGCACGGAAATTTGACGTGTCGGTAGTAAGCACCGTTGTGGGTGCGCGTCTTGAAGCTCGGGAACGCTTCTTTGAGTTACGAACTGGCTGGTCTGTAGCTGCAGGAGCAGGTCGCCGGAGAGCGTTATCGGACGGTAAGGGAATTGACGGGTTCATGCCGGAAAGTTGTGGAGTTGCAGAGGAACTGGAGCCCATTAGAGAAGTGATATCAGTGCAATTGGGGCCGTCAGATCTTGGGGGTTTGGACCAGATTGTATCGAGATTGAGGAGGGAATTTACATTGGGAGGTGATCGGGGGAAAGGGTCCACGTAATTTGAGAAGGAATCAAAGAGAGATTGTGGTGGTTGTGGTTGTGATGGTGGGTTTGATATGGCACCTACATGGGTGGAAGGGTTAAGAAAGGCTGAGATTGATTCTTGGCGTGAATCATATTCTTCATCGCCGGCGCTTGAGGATTGCAAACTGCCACTATTGCCGGAATCCATGGATGTAGAGAGAGACGGAAGACTGAAGCCAAGAAAATGATACTTACAGCCCAAAAAAAGAAGAACTTGCCAGAGGAGGCATGTTGTAACTGAGGAGATCGTCTAGAAGAGGGAGGAGAAAGTACCCATCCAATAAAGCCTTGATCTGAACATGAGATCGATGGTTTTACTCCATGTTTTGCTTTTTCTCTGCTTTGTATTCAAGAGGAAGTAGTGTTGCAGAAGGAAGAAGATAGAGAACAGAAGCGGAGAGAGATCTTAGCTGCTTCAGAGACAGATGGGATGAGGAAGGAATAGAGAAAGGATTCTGCTTGGATTTTGGTTAATTTAGGGTTTGCATGGAGTGAGAAGGAGAGGAGGGAGGGGTTGATTTCTTGTGTAAAGGAGAGCCGGCTTCCGCTGAGGTTTCCACTTAAAAGATCCTCTAAAGATTGTGAGGTGTGATCGCCATTAGAGGGTCAGCTATGGGTGGTACCCGGTCAGAGAGAGAGAGAGAGATGTAACCTCAGGCGTTGTCGTTTCGATTGAGTGTGAAAGCAAGAAAAAGAGATGCAGGTTAACCTCAGGTTAAGAGAGAGAGAGTGTGTGTATATGTTTTGGATTATGAATGGTTATGCAGGTTAACCTCAGTTTAAGAGAGAGAGAGAGAGAGAGAGAGAGAGAGAGAGAGAGAGAGAGAGAGAGTTTTGGATTATGAATGGTGGTGGCTCTTCTAAACTTTCCTTCATTTCTCCAACCACCAACTCACCCTAAATTGGTTGCTTGCCTACTTCCTCCTCCTCTCTATTTATCTTTATCTCCCCATCTTAAGACAATAAGTATAAAGGTGCAGATCTGATTATCCAAAATTCACTGATTTTCCTTCTTCAACTAAGCTAACTCATCTTTTGCTCTTTGATTTTTCTTCCAAAAGGAAAATTCCTTGTTTTTCCTTTACAGAACCTGCCTGCCTCCTTCCTGCTGACCAAGTCAAAAACTACAATAAAAATAAACAAAAAATCGTTTTTATTTATTGAGAAACTTCAATAATTCTTTTTTGAAGTTTTCCATCTTAACTTGGTGGGTCCACCTTTTACTAATTTTCAAAAATTCAAGGAAATTTTTGAAACAATTTTTTGAAAATATTGAAGAAAAGGATGGTAGGGATGAGACATCCACCATTCTAGATTTTGATTGGTAACGGGATTTGCTTACTGAGAATTTATGACTTATTATCAAAGATTTGTGTTAAATTTGATATTATTTGCATTTAGTCTGAAAAATTTTAAACAGTACACAGGACTTCGTACTGTTTAAAGTAGCACTTCAAAAGTCGCTATTTTTTCAAAAATATATAGATTATTCGGAGAAAGTTGTAAGTATAGCTGGAAGCATTACTGACTGCAACGTTCATATTCATCCATATTCCTCTTAATATATTATTCAAAGAATTTTTGCAGTAAGCTTTTCATTTATCCTTTGATTTGCGGCTTGTTTACTGAGGAAATCCTGATTATCATCTAATTTGCACTCTTTTTTGGATGGTTAGATTTGTTGAACCACACCCAAGTTTGATGCAACTATCCACTAATTAAATAATACGATAAAACATACACTTAATCTCAGTAAACAACGATATTTAGTTAGGAGACTTGACAACCACGAGCCCTCATTTTGATATAGACAACCTTTTTGTTTCTGTTCTAAAGAAACAAAGTTGCTATAGACCATGATAGGGAGGTACAGAGACGTGGGATACCTTGTTAGGTTTTTTTCAAGTGTTATGGTGGGCTTTAAGCACTTTTAAACCTAATCCTAACTCTGAATTCTAATCTCTCACGCTTTCCAAACCTACACGGAATGTTAGGAAACTGTGGCCTGCCTTTCCCGTTCTTGATAGTTACAGGCTTACAGCAACAAGAACTGGAACAGTAAGGACTCTTGAGCCCTATATTTCTAGGCTGCCTAAGTGGGCACCAGTCTCCCAACCCTAAAATCAGTCCCCACATTAAATCAATCTTTGGTTTGATCCATCCACCAGAAGTTACCATCTTTTACAGTGGGTTATATTCACATTACTCGATTATCCAAAAAAAAAGAGAGTTAATTAATCAACTAAGAAAATTATTGAGAAATGATATTTGAAAGCTGCCGAAAACCGGCAGGTCTGATGCTCGGCAAAGCCACCTTTAAGGTGGATAATGTTGTCGTTTTAGTGCCAAATTTGTGGACAAGTCGGGGTGTTTGATCATGGATTATCGTAGTTGAAATGAACTGATTAGGTTTTGTGACCTCTAATTGTCATTTCAGTCCATTAGCTTACATCAGCAAAATGAAAATAGGTTCTTAATTCACATACCAAGAGACCCGAGCTCTAGTGATCCAAAGATTCCAAACAGCTTATTTTTGGGAGATGTCTTTAGCCAGTTCCTTCATCAAAATCTTTACCCCTGAATGATTCCAAACAGCCACTATCACTCTTAAGCCCAAAATGGACGTCTTAGGCAGTCCGGAAACAACTGATATCAACTAATTAAAGAGTGATATCGACTGGGATGAGATTTCTGATTATCGACTATCTATACAAACTTAGATGTTAAAGTTGTCCTCAAGTGACCTTGAGTTCACGGGTTCAAAACTGTGTACTATAGACCTTTATGGTCCGTCCCGAACTCCACATAGGCAATAGTGTCGTGCACGGTGGCTGCCCTTTATACAAGCTTAGACGTGAACCATAAGATAGAATGGCTTCGTTCACCAACCATTTGAGCCCCATATATTTGTTTAGTTGTAAGTTATGTATTAGGCTTTAAATATATCTTAATGGGTGTTTTTCATGTTTAAAAGATGAGGAAAAATGTGTAGTTTTCACTAGAATTGAAGCACTCCAAACTGCATGAATGGAGGCATGGATTTTGATTTTGAATGAATATGGAAATTGCTTAAGGAGATCGTCATCACTCTCCCCATATTTGTATATATTTTTTGTTGTTACAGTCCTGCTATTTTTGCTCTTATAGTCAGGGTTGCTTTCCATCCATTTCACCGTCCCATCTCCATCTCATAGGTGGCAACGTCAGCTATTGTGACCGCATATCCAAAAAGCAACGTTGTAGATGGGCTGAGTCCAGTCGGATAATGGTATGCCATTCAATCCTGGAAGTTCCCCATTGTATGTGGATTACCACCTTTTTCTGCCTTGATTATCCATCTGTGGGCCACTGTTGAATATTTAGGCATGTTAGATACGCTAAACATTCGAGCCATCAAGGGCCAGGACCACTGTTGTAGCCACTCGATTAGACCGATGACTTGGATCCCCGTACACGTGTCCCTTTTTCCCAGGCAGTTGATCGTTTTCTATCAAATCAAGTTAGGCCCATTAGAATATGACCGTTCAGTAAGATACATCTAAGATAACTCTTGTCCATAGCTTATGTACTCAAGATTCGATGTATGATGTTCCCCCCAAGGTTTTGTCGATGGATGGACGGTAAAGATCAACCTACAAAAAGCCACGAACTTTCTGGGGATTAACTCGGTCGACACGGATATTGTGTGTGGTCTTCGTTATAAGACATATCTGGGCAGAATGGTTAAGATTATGTATTATCAGAAGTTGCATGTTGTTACATCATGATCTCGGAACTGTTTGACTCGGATGAGTGAAAAACCATCTCGCTCGGCCGAGTTCTGAGCGAGTACTGCCTTTTTGAGCGAGTCCTGAGCGAGTACCTTGCTAGCGTTGAATATTAGGTATAACCTAACCTTCAATGTTTATTTGACAAATCACGGGCTTTGGCAAATGGTATATAGACTGTGAGTTGGGTATATGCGAACATACACCAAAACCACGGTGTAAATCCTGTGACCTCAGTGATGCAACCAAAGTTTACGTCACAGGGGGCCCAGCTCTAATTTATTTTTTCTTTTGGTTAGGCAAGATTCGTGATAGAATGGCATTTACGGCCCCAAAACGCTAATCTAGAAGTTCACGGATCTTTTCGAGAATCATTCGAGGTTTTGCAGGATTAAGCAACTTACTAAGGTTAAATAGCATGGGACCCAGCGAACATATTCCGTAATGAAAGGTGTATTTCTTGTCGAATTTGCTTTGAATATATCTTTTCTTGGGTGGTTTTTGCTTTTAAAAATGTACGCTCACCGCCCATGGAGAATCAAAATAAACATCTGAATCTGTGAAGGACAATCAAGGTGTTGTTTGAATCTCCTTTTTCCTTTCCCACTTCTAAATCTTAAAACTGGATTTTGATGGGCCAACCTCAGATCAACGGTTTATAGAAGTGATAATATGATGGGATTTTTGTACAGGCCTTGTCTCTGATCGTGTTTTTTTTTTTCTGTTGTCACACTTTCTGGTCTACTGGTTCTCTTGTACGTTGATCACCTGTTTTCAAAGAAACTCTGATCGGATGATCACAACCGATCATACATCCAAATTTCATCTAAATGTGCCATGGGATCAAAATGAATTCATTAGTCCTATCGTGGCAGAAGATTGCTGAAACATCCCCGATCTAGAATGTGGGCCTAGTGATAAAAAGTTTGGACCTGCAGCCATGTGAGCGCCATCATATGCTTGTAAATGCACAAGTTTGGCAAGTCCACGAATAAGCTTTTACTTGGATTGGGTTGTCTCAAGGTCAACGTTTTCCTGCAGAATGCTCATGCTTTCTGTAGACCCTTGCTGTTTACAGACAACCAATAGCAAGGATAGGATAGCTATCCATGGAAAACCTTATCCATTTATAGCTATTGATGTGCCAAACAGCCCCCTACTAAATGTGCAAAGGGTAGGATTGCTAATTGACTAGTAAGATAGTTTCATATGTAACTTTGTGATGCCCATGATAGGCCCCACAATATGGATGGCCAAGATCGATCATCACCAACTGATAAGTGTCCAAAAGAAAGAAGACACTTGGCCACTACTGCAGTATCACTTATTTTATATGGTATATGTATTTTACGTGGTGGGTAATCTAGTCCCAGGTTGTATCAACACGCTACCAAAACTATCTATTTACTATGTAAGCGCCTATTTTTTCATAGTCATTTTCGGCCTCTGGTAATAGCAAAGTCAGTTTGGTTTTTCTTCAATTCTTAGCTTACCTACACTGTAAGTGATAGCCAAAAGTTTACATTGTGGTGAAATGGAATCCATCATCACCCAACTTTATGGTAACTCTGCCCATAACTTTAATTTGCACAGTTTCGTTTCAGGTTTGTAGCCCATTTGGAATTCATTTCTTAAATGAGAATCGATTCCTGGAATCTAATTCTGTGGTTTTGTGCCAAAATGAAAATGGGAGAGAACTGAAGTTGAAGACCCAGGCGAAAATTAAATGGCACCTCATCAGGTGAGAATTCAATTCTTTCATTGAGGAATTTTTAAATGCACAACCACTGGAATCTAATTCTGAGATTATCTACAGTCATCACATGATATTAGCATGGTCTGAGAGAAACAATTGTTCATTTGAGTTCTTCGGAACGTTAGGAATGTTTATCTGGAGAGGTATTCACATTCAACAGGTCCAGCTGGTGCGCCCTTGGTTGAAGGACCCAGTCATCCTTGATCTCATGTTGATGGGCACAAGACAAACTTCTCAAAATGCTTTCCATAACTTGCTATTTGTTTTCTTCCTTTTTTGTTTGGGTAGACAAGCACTCCTCCAAGTAAAGCATTTGCCACCAACGAAGTTTAGCTATTATTTACATTGATGTGTAAGTTTACTAGCGTAGTTTTTATATTCCGGTTCACCAACCAAAACCACAGGCTCAGCTTTTTGGTGCTCCTAACTATTCACCTACTGGATCCGATGGTAGATTAGACCATGTCCAAATCTACCGGTTGGATGATCCAATATTTTATTACTCTACAAAGAGTTCTGAGTTACAAGAATGGTTCAAAGAGTTGCAAACTAAGGAAACAGTTTAGAGCGATCAGAGAGATTTCTAAGACAACGCTTGGTCAGTGGCCCACTATATAAAGTCTCATTAATATGTTGGTTTAACTTTGGCATTTGAACCAAAACAAGGCCAAGGTTAAGTCATCTCAGATTGTCACAATTGGATGTACGATTCCTAATCCAACCACCCAAAAGATTGATGGGAAATGGGAAAGAAACTTGCATTGATTGTGATATATTTTTTAAGATTCCTCCTCAAGGATGTAGACTCCTTGCCAACGAGTGTAGAAACTACTAAGTGGCACCCATTTAAATTCATGTTGCGCTTTTGATGAATGAAACATATGTCACTGTCCTTGGAAATGCTAGTCCATTTATGGTCTATGAATTCTTCGGTGATGGGGTCTCGTCTAAGAACCTGCAAGCACGTCACAATTGATAGGAGATGCCGTGTAGCGCGGTCGTTGCAGCCTGCTGGATCTTGGTTAGTCGTTAAATGGCATTTTTATCAAGCAACAAGCAATTGGGTTGTAACAGTCAAGAGGCCTACCAGTAATAAATATTGTCTACTTTGGAGACTAAAGCTCATATCATCTAATTTCCACACGGTTGTTACAGGTAGAGTCATCCCAAACCCTTATCAATAGCCCAATCACTTTCCCTTTAGTGATGTGGGACTAACTCTTAGGCCCTCACCTTGCCAGCCCTCTTGGCCCGCCCTCATTGGCCAAGGCTTCACCTCTCCCCCTTAGGAAACACGCGTCCCCGTGTGGCACACGCAAGCGCCTGCGTGTGGTTAGCCACCCACACCAGGTCAGGAGTTAGCTTTGATACCACTGTAACAGTCGGGAGGCTCACCCAATAACAATATTGTCTGCTCTGGAGGCTGGGGCCTATATCACCCAGTCCTCGCACAGTTTTGTTCTTCCTCAGTTGCCCAGGGAAAACGCATTGTTACTGGTAGAGTCACCCCGAACTCTTATCAATAGCTCAGTCACTTTCCCCTTAGCGATGTGGGACTAACTCTCAGTCCCTCACCTTGCTTAGAAGCCTGCCAGCCCTGTTGGCCCGCCCTCATCAGCCACAGGCTTCTAGGCAAGATGAGAAACTGAGAGTTAGTCCCACATCACTAAAGAGAAAGTGACTGGGCTGTTGATAAGAGTTCGGGGTGACTCTACCAATAACAACACATTCTCTCTGGGCAACTGAGGAAGAACAAAACTGTGTGGGGACTGGGTGATATAGGCCCCAGCCTCTAGAGTGGACAATATTGTTATTGAGTGAGCCTCCCGACTATTACATGGGCCAACTTAGTGTAGCTTGCTCAAAGAATCAAATGACTGTTGTCAATGTAGCTCAGTAAGCGAAACCAGACAGTTAATCCTAGGATTTGGGGAAGCATTTTATTTGCCAGTCATTAGAGGGTGTTGGTAAAGACTGTGAAAAAGGACAGAAATATCAATTATATTTATTGTCTCTAAATATAAAATAACGAAAGAAAAAAATTACAGCATCAACGCAACCTCGAAAGCTCAATGGCTTTGATTATCCAATGGAAGAGGATTTTGGTGTACAATCAATTCATAACAGCGCCTATAACTCAGCTACTTTGATCATTGAATAGGTGGTAAATATTTTCATTCGTCGGATTAAAGCCTACATCAGAAGGGATAACATGGGTCTAGACTCATCCTTTAAGGTTGGGAACAGTGGACAAAAACAGCCCTCGTTGGCATAAACTTCTTAATCATCTTGCAGCAACGAGTAATTGCTAGGCCTCCTCTTATGCCCCTAATAATGTAAGCTGTGCTTAAGTTTAACTGATGGGGTGCTAAGAAGGACAAACAAATTTGATTTGGATTTCAGTTGGTTATGAAGCTTGGCCTGGTCTAATCTGTCTTAATGGGCTTAACAGGCCCGAAAGTCACTGTTGAGTTCAAGTTTTGTCTCTCATCATGGTCCACATGGGAAGGTTAACTATATAGATGCATTGAATGGCCCAGGCCATTTTCATCTAAACGGCTCAATCCGAGGAGAAATGACACGACCCTTTCAGCCGTGCATCTGCATCGGCTTGATGAGTTTTGGTTGTAGTTTTTTTCTCGTAATTTTGCAGTCTGATCAAGCTATAGGCCATGGCACAACACTAGGATATCATCCTGGTAGTTGACGAGCTGATCGGTGGTCCAAATTATTGTACAAATTTGTTGTTTCTTTCTGATGGATGTGGCCCTTTGTTTTTGGGGGATATGTGAGCCGTTTTCTTCTCATGAAAGGATGTGGGATCGGAACAATGAAGATGTAGAGATGGTCTTCTTCATGATGAGTTTCTTTATGATGGCCCGTCAATCACAATCTCTGGGCTAACGCCTACGCCCAAAATTAGAAGTGGAGGCATTAAACCTGTTGGATGTGACTGAATTGAAGCTCTTCTTTTAATCTAGGTAAGGTTTAACGAGAAGTTCCAAGTCAAGTATCCTCCAAAAGGGCATTTCTGTTGCCTTGTTGGAGCTGTATAGTCCGGTGAAGAAGATTCTTCACGGAATTCATGGGCAATCTACAACGTGGCCACCAGCTGAATGATCCAGATCACTGGAAGTTATGGAGATAATTTGTGGTTTAGTCGGTTTGGATTTTTTAAGATTTCGTATACTGTTATCTCGGCCGTCCATATGAAGCTACAAACTAAGAACCTCGGAAGGAGATCATCGAACGGATAGGATTATATGTCATGGGCCTCAAATGTGATCAGCAGATGAAAGCCATATGCTCAACACTGATCCCGCCTTGCATATGGGCCAATATCATCAGCTTACTTTGATACCACGTGGATGTAGGCAGCTTCGTGTAACATGTTTCCTAACACCTGTCCAAAGAACCATGCATTCTCTCTCTTTTCTTCTCTCAAAGCTGAAGCAAAGAACCATCGACACACGAGAGAGAGAGAGAGAGAGAGAGAGAGAGAGAGAGAGAGAGAGATGTGGAGGAGGGGAGGAGTTTCCATGAACTGGTTTCGCCATGGCTACGATAAGATGGCAAATTTACTGAAGCGAGATAACCCAAAAGATGCTAATTTTCCCATATTGAAGGGCCATCCTCGAGCACAAGAGCACGCAGAAGCCGCAGTAGAAAGCGTTGAAGCGGTTCAAAAGAAGACCGACAAGAAGAAGGAATTCCAGATCTATCGTTGGAATCCAGATAAGCCTGAGAGGCCCTTCCTCCAATCCTTCTATGTGGACCTCACCCAGTGTGGGCCAATGGTCAGTTTCTCTATCTCCCTCTATCTCTCGCAAAGCCCAAAACCTTCTCCTTATCTTTGCTTCAACTGGGCATTGCTACTCTGGGATCAAATCATGTAAAAACAGAGTATATAGATCCAAGTCAAGTTGTTTTACATGGCTGATAAGAATTTATGTATTCCCTGTTATTTCTCTAGGTACTAGATGCACTTCAGAAGATAAAAGCAGAGGAAGATTCAACCCTCAGCTACAGAAGATCATGCAGAGAAGGCATTTGTGGGTCCTGTGCCATGAACATCGATGGGACCAATACTGTTGCATGCTTAAAGCCCATCGACACTAACACCTCAAGACCAACTATAATTGCTCCTCTCCCTCATATGTTTGCCATCAAGGACCTAGTCGTTGATCTCACAAACTTCTACCAACAATACAAGTATAAGAATCAAATACAACCATCCATTCTCTTGCAATCTCACTGTATACGGTAGTTTCAATCCAAAAGCATTTCTAACTTTATGTAATGTTGGTAGTGAACTTGATCCTTGTAGGTCGATTGAGCCATGGCTAAAGACCAAGAAACCAGCTGAAGATGGGAAAGAATATAGGCAGTCACCAGAGGATAGAAAGAAGCTAGATGTGCTCTATGAGTGTATATTGTGTGCTTGTTGTAGTTCCTCCTGCCCTTCTTATTGGTGGAATCCAGAAGAGTTCCTGGGTCCAGCAGCTCTGCTTCATGCTTACCGATGGGTCTCGGACAGGTAAGGTGCGCCAATTTGATAGTAATTTGAAGGAGTAGTGTGCTTAATTGAATAATCTACCATGTTCATTTGCAGCCGGGATGATTTCACTGCAGAGAGAGTGCAAGCATTGACCGAAGATCATAAGAAGCTTTATCGGTGTAGGACTATACGGAACTGCACGGCTACTTGCCCTAAGAGTCTTAATCCTGCAGATGCAATTAATAAGATAAGGGGTAAACATCTACTTGCGTTGTAGCAAAATCTATGGGCCGGGACTTGAGGCTTCCCCCAATGTGGGCTTGTTGTCCATGTCTTCATGTTTACATTCTGTATCATCAAGTATGAAAAGAAATAAATGTAAATTGTTGACATGGCGTGAATGCAGACTGAGATGGACTGTTGACAATGTTTTAGATAAAGTATAAGTATAGAAAATCTAAACATGTAGGAATGATTCTATCATTCGAGGGAGATAGCGCAACGGTTGAGTTGTCGCCTTTGGATGATATGTACTTTTCATTCAATTGCTCCACTTCTAATGCATCAGAAATCGAAAATCATATGATCTATATATTTCTAGTATGCTAAAAACTATGCCTTGTCGTTCATGTTAAACCCTAGTTAGTACAAGATAACTAGCCTTTTTTTTTTTTTAAATCAAAAGTACAATCTTTAAGATGCTAGATTCATCTATTCCATGCAGTTTTTAGATTACTGGACACTCTAAGCTAGAAAAATCAGGTGAATGGTTACAAAGCAAATCACTCACACACTCACATATACTCCTAAATCTAGTCCTAAGCCAAAGAGAAAAGTAGCCACTCAAATTTGCTATCAATAGTATATTAGGGAAGATTCTAAGTCGAATGTCATCAACTATGCTAGACATTTGTTGGCTGATTAATATCATATTTTTCTATATAAATTAAGATTGAACAAATAATTGAGACTATATGCCAACACACGATTAATGCAGTTGGTTGTAGACGACTCGACATCTAACCAAAAATATGTTTGGTCGTTCGATTCTGTGGCGACCTAGGTTTTTATAACACATTTTATAATACATTTTGTAAAGATAGGGCCCTTAGAGTAAAAATTTTTCGCAAACCAAAGCAGCGGAAATTCTTTTCTTTCGAATTTGTTTTGTAAAACCTAAGTCACCACTTCATACATAACATAAGTAGAATTTTGTATAAGATAAAATTCCATTGAAGGAATATACTTTTATTAAACTTCAGGATCCATCCGGTGGTTCTGATACCATGACCCATTGTATCCTTACAATACTTGTGCAAATATACAAACCAAATTACAAAGTTCAAAATTCAATACATGTTCTAATACAATGTTTCGAGGGATATACCCTGATTACTTATTCTTCAATTGTTCTTCAAGTCTTGAGCTCCTAAGTCTCCTTCTTCAGTATCCGAGATATTGTAAACATTCGAACATTTACAATATCTCGGCCAAATACTCTTGGTAGGGGATAAGAATGTAAGTGATTGACAGTTATAATCTCAATATTCAAGTATCCCATAATTCGTTCTATATCATAAACACATTCATTAATAACTATTAATTATAAGGACATCTCATTTCCTTGTCATTTGTGTTCACCTTTATACATACATATTGTATAAGGACAAATCCATTAAAAATGTAAAAATAATCAAGCATCATTTCTATACAAAGGCTGATTAACTCTTTTCATTATAAGAGATTTGTATTTGACTAGTTACTATACGGGAATTTCCCTTCTTGGGAAAAATATTGGTAATATACAATTACACGACATTTCATCATGTCATCCCTTAAGGCATTTCACTATGCCAATTTCATATGCATCATAGTGCAAAATAATCAAGGACTACTATGCTTGCGGATCGATCCGTCTGTATAAGCTGTTCAATAATCCACTTATACCATTCTCGGTGGAAATTACAATATCCATGTCCATATGGGAGGACCATGGCTGTCACGGTGGTGGCCTTCCCATAATTGCCCCACGGAGCTTTTAGCCTTTCTTAGGCTTGGTATTCAATATCATCAAGTTTCGAGAGAGTGGGTGGCCAAACCCTCTTAACTCTCCCCAGCATAGCATCCCAGGGCTTATGCTGTTTAAAACAAAACCCCAAACCTCAAGCTTGTGTAAAAATACTTATACATACATATCGGACTATTTGTCATTTTATACTAGAATGGAATATTTTCTACTTTCCTATTCACTTAGGGTTGTTCTCAATTCTCAACTTGACCATTTAATACTTATTTTCCTCATCATTTGGTTGGATCATATTTTAATTTGAGGTATTTACCTTAATATATTGGTATCATACATGTCAATACTTCAAAACATAAGATCATGTATTAGACATGTATCTTCATGTAAAGGCATTCTTAATAATCCACCTACCTCACTAAGGTATTCTTACTCCTTGAAATGCCATATAGTCTCGATCAACATATATCTGTCCAAATCATATATATAATGTCAATTTTCTAATCACATCTTACGTGGTCTTTTGATCATCCTTATGTAGGATGATCTGAATCTTTCTTCCTTGAATATCCTATATCCATGGGTTTAATATCATCTATACAAATACTATCTATATCATACATAACAATCTAATTTACATAGATGTTTCTTTTCACTTATTGTTTTTGATCATACAAGATCTCATCTTGTTTGATCATCCTTATCTCACTTACTATTTTTATTAGGGTTAGATAATTTGCTATCCTTATGTTCTTATTATTATTCAACCAGTTAGTGTCTTACTTGGTTGAAGATAATTTATTTCTTCCTATCACTAGACAACTCCTCCTTATTTCGGGATGACCGGTCTTACCGGTTAAAGTCTGCTGAAAAAGAGGTTAATACAACCCTCATGTAAGGTGGCGTATAGACCTTTCTAACGTCAATGGGAGGTGAGGAAAAGCACTTGGCTCTTGTATACCCCCTATAACCACAATGTTCGAGTCCTTTGAGTGGTACTAGCTCAACCTTTGACAAGGTTCCTATGAGCTCTTTACCTTAAGTCCCTTCTCTAATTGATTTTAATTAATTTCCATGGATATGCACAATGTCATCCATGGATGTTCATTATTTTCCTATTTTGGGCCAAGGAAATGATAAATCATTCCTTATATTGTCCTACTAACTATAGCCCTTACTAAGTCAAAATCATTCATTCATCTTAGTTGTCCATGAATTTCTATATTTCATTAGTTTACATTTTTGGTGATTTATGCTCCTTATATCTTAACAATTACTTAACAATTGAATTAAATATGACAATAAGTAAATCATCAACTTGAAAGCATAAATCAAATATAAATTTAACAACTAAGTACTAACATTCTTCCTACGAATATAACTTAAGCTAGTGAAATAAAACTAACATGATCCTAAGTTATGAAACACATCTTCTATCATAATGAAATCATGTTTAAATCCTAATTTACACTAACATGATCCTAAGATAATCAAATCTACTAAAAAATTACTCATTTAGGGCATATCATATACTAAAATTTAAAGATTACACTATCATGCTTTCTAACTTAGAACATAAATCACATTTACACTTCTATATCCAATAAAAGACAATTAAAACTTAAAACATAAATCACATTTAAACTTATATATCCAATAAAAGACAATTAAACTTATTTTATTAAGATTATTATAAACCTTTAAATATGATCCAACCATTAGATCTTAGGTGTTTTCCTTTAGATTAAGGGTTTTAATTAACTTTAGGGCTTTTAATCCATTAAGATCCAAAAATCATATCCACATGATTTTGTCACATTTCATCCATGATCTAACTGGATTCCATCATCATATCACCCCTTTAATCCATCCCAAGGATCTGAGGCTACTTGATCTCATTGATCAAGTGGGTCCCTTTGTATATTTTTATTTTTATTTTAGGGTTTTTCTACCATAAAGGGTAGATCCTTATTTTATCCAAGATCTGTCCAAATTAACCCTAGATATTACTTTATTATATTATTATATCATCACTAAAATAAATTTCCAAGATCTGATCACCTCAGATCTTGAAGATCTTAGAAATTGGACACTTATTTAGAAAAATACAGAAAAATACAGAAATAAATTTTAGAAATATTATGACTTCATTAGAAACTAGACATTACAAGCTTTCCATAGCTTCTTTCTGATCTCAATTTGGAGTTCATATGACTCCACAATCTTAAATTGAAGTTTTCAGACCATTCTAGGGACTAGATTTGATCTGGGCCCACCAGAATTAATCTCTCTCAATTGAGGGTCCAAACTTTGTTAGATTTTCTTGAAAATTGTATCCTAGGGGTTTTTGACCCTCCTGGATTGATTGGAAAGCTCAGAATTTCAATCTGAGCTCTCTATCACCATAATTTAAAGGGGCTGGTATTTACTTTATTTTTACCATTTTTCATTCAAATTAAATTACAGAAAAATAAAAATTATACTAAAACATAATAAATATGAATGGGAAGTAATTCCACCTACCTGATTGGAGAAAAACAATATAATTGATGCCCAATTTGAGAGAATTACCGGTTGATGATAATATAGCCCGATTATCCACCTTTTTGTGATTTTCTGTTGTTGGAACCGTTGGATCTAGAAATTGATTTGGGGATTTTGTATATACTGTAGTATAGGATGTTATGGACGGTGGAATTGATGAGATTCTTCCTGGAACGGAGTGCCTAATTGAATTTAGGTCTCTTGTTCCAATTAGAAAGAGGAGAGAGAAATAAGGAAAAGAGAGTTTGGGGAGGGATGAAGGGGAATTTGGGGCTGAAATACCAGGGAAGATTTGGAAATTTTGTGGCTAAGGTTGTGAAAATTTTGGAAAATTTTTGGGACATATTTATAGCCAAATTTGAATTTTTTTATCATTTCCTTTGATGAGATATTTTATTACTTTAGAATTTTTAATTACTAATGCATTCTCCACTCCCACTACAATCTCCACTACTATCTCCACTACCAGCAATAATGCATTGAGAAATTATTGGTGCTTCTAGAAACTTGGCCCACTTTGTGGGCCCCACTTTATGTGAAAAGACCTTTTTGCCCTTTTTAACTCTAAAATTGGAGAATAATAGGCAATATTTGTCAGAGACTCGAGAATCGAGCGTACTTAGTGGCGTTGGAATCGTATTTCTAAGTACTTCATGAATATTGAGGTCTTATTTCTTGGATATGGGATATGGGTAAAATTACCATTTTACCCCCAAATGGAAAAATTAAGGAATTTTCATTTTAACTCAGAATTGAACGTACTTAATGTTGTTACGATCAGTTTTCCAAGTACATCCATAATTTCTATTTTTTTAATTTATAATATAATCTCTATAAAAAGAGAATTTTCAATAACCTAATATTCCAGCCCAGAATTTCTAAAAATTCAAACTTTATTAATTTTCCTTAATAATTTACAAAAATTCGGGGTCATTACAGATTCACACCAAAAATATGTTTGGTCGTTCGATTCACCATTTTCCTTTGGTCGAAGATTAGTGTTTGGAGTGTGTACGATGGGTTAAAGATTTTCTCGAAAATCTTAGCATAAGCTTTAACAAGTTTATTGATAGCTTGGAAACAAGCTAAGGAGTCAACTAATTGTCTCATGCCAGCTTATTTGAAGAGAGATTTTTGCCCATATTTTCGCTCAAGCTAGGGCATTCCCCATAAGCGACGCGCTACATTGGATCCCGAATGCGGTAAAAAATAAGAAGGGTTGCTAGGGCGTTCTCCTAGAAACGACGCGCTACATCGGATCCCAAGTGTAGTGAAAAATGGGCAAGGGCTGCTAGAGCGTCCCCTCGGAAGCGACGCGCTGCATCAGAACCCAGGTGCAATGAAAAGTGAACATGGGTTCATACCATGGAGGTCAAGAAAGGCGATAGTAAATAGGGTATCTCCAAAACAGAAGATTCGCATCGCTACATGAAATATAGGGACACTGACAGGTAAGAGTTTGGAGTTAGTAGACACGATAAAACGTAAGAGAGTTAACATCGCTTGTATCCAAGAAACCAAGTGGAAAGGGGCTAAAGCTAGAGAAATAGATGGGTATAAATTATGGTACGTAGGAAAGGAAGATAATAGAAATAACGTAAGAATAATAGTGGATAAGGAATTAAAGGATAAAGTTGTGGACGTTAAAAGACTTAGCGATAGAATTATATTAATACAAATGATTTTAGGAGAGCAGATTATAAATATTATTGTGGACGTTAAAAGACTCAACGATAGAATTATAATAATAAAAATGATTTTAGGAGAGCAGATTATAAATATTATAAGTGCATATGCACCACACGTAGGGTTACAAAATATAATTAAGAGACAGTTTTTGGAAGATATGGAGGGAGTCATGCAAGAAATTCCCAACACTGAGGGGATATTTATAGGAGCAGACTTAAATGATCATGTAGGAAAAAATAAGGAAGGATATGATAGTATACACGGAGGGCATGGTATAGGTAAACGAAATGAGATGGGGGAAAATATCCTCGATTTTGCTTTGTCATATAACCTATCCATTGCAAATACACTCTTTAAGAAGAGGGATGAACACTTAATAACCTTTAAAAGTGGACTTCATAAAAGTCAAATAGACTTTTTTCTACTTAGGAATAATGAACGATTTATATGTAAGGATTGTAAGGTGATACCCGGTGAGAGTTTAACCTCACAACATAGGTCAATGGTTATGAATATTCATATCAAAAGATGGAGTAAAAGAACTTAACTTAATACACATCCAAAAACTAAGTAGTGGAACTTAAAAGGAGAGAAAATAACCTCATTCAAAAATAAGTTGATAGTAGAAGGAAATTGGAACTATGAAATAGAAGTAAATACCATGTGGACTAATATGGCTGAGTCCATTAAGAAAGTGGCAAAAGATGTCTTAGGAGTATCAAAAGGTAAAAGGCTATTAACAAAGGAAACATGGTGGTGGAATGAAACAATGCAAAAAGCTATTAAAGAAAAACGAATGCATTTTAAAGCATGGCAGAAGATTAGAAATAATGAAAACTATGAACAATATAAGAATGCTAAAAACGTTGCTAAGAGAATAGTAAGTGAGGCTAAACTTAAAGCATATGATGAGCTCTATAATAGACTAGGAACAAGAGAAGGTGAGAAAGATGTGTTTAAACTTGCAAAAGTAAGAGACACAGAAGGGTAAGGACTTAGAGCATGTTAGGTGCATTGGAAGCGATGATCAAAGGGTATTAGTCAAAGATAATGAGATGAAACAAAGGTGGGAAATATACTTTCAAAAATTGTTAAATGACAATAGCCCTGAGAATATAGGGATTGAAAATACTATAAATCTAAATAACACTGGATATTATAGATATGAACGTAAGATTAGAATACTTGAAGTAAAAGAGGCCTTGAGAAAGATGAAATCAGGAAAGGCCATGGGGCATGATGGTATACCAATAGAGGTTTGGAAGCATATGAGAGATATTGGGGTAGTTTGGTTAACCAATATCATAAAATCAAAGAAAATGCCTGATAAGTGGAGGAAAAGCTCTATTGTACCAATTTGTAAGAATAAAGGAGACATTCAAAACTGCACTAATTATCAAGGGATCAAACTTATAAGCCACACCATGAAACTTTTTGAAAGAGTGATTGAGAAGAGGCTACGACATGAAACAAGTGTATCGGAGAATTAGTTTGGTTTCATGCCTGGGAGGTCTACCATGAAAGCTATTTTCTTACTAAGACAATTAGTAGAGAAATATAGGGAGAGGAGAAAAGATCTGCACATGGTCTTTATTGACTTAGAAAAAGCTTATGATAGAGTCCCTAGAGAGTTAATATGGAGGGTGTTGGGTGGTAAAGGGGTTTCTCAGGGATATATAGACATAATTAAAGATATGTATGAGGGAGCAGTAACAAATGTTAAGACTACTAGTGGCGTGACTGGTGATTTTCCTGTCACTGTTGGATTGCACCAAGGATTAGCATTGAGTCCATACCTTTTCACATTAGTTATGGATGAGCTAACAAAACATCTGTATGAGGAGATTCCCTGGTGCATGCTATTTGCAGACGATATAGTCTTACTTAGAAACATTAGAATCGGAAGGATTTAAAATTAGCCGAACTAAGACAGAATATATAGAATGTAATTTTAGCAAGGAGAGTAGGAGTGGAATACTAGTTAAGATTGATAACCAAGAGATCCCCATGAAAGACCACTTTCGATACTTAGGATTAGTGATCCATGAGAGTGGAGAGATTGAGAGGGAGGTTACCCAGAGAATCCAAGCGGGTTGGAACAAATGGAGATGTGTATCGGGTGTTTTATGTGATTGGCGGGTGACACTCAAACTAAAGGAAAAATTCTATAGGATGGCTATAAGGCCGGCCATGCTCTATGGATCAAAGTGTTGGGCAGTTAAGGAACATCATGCTTATAAGATGAATATTGCAGAAATGAGGATGTTGAGATGGATGAGTGGTAAGACAAGAAAGGATAGAATTAGAAATGAAAATATTAGAGGAAATTTAGGGATAGCACCAATAGGTAACAAGATGAGGGAGATTAGACTTAGATAGTTTGGACATGCTCAAAGGAGACCAACAATGGCACCAGTTAGAAGGAGTGAGGCAATACAAGTTGAAGGTTCTAAAAGGACAAGGGGAAGGCCCAAAAGAACGTGGATAGAAGTGGTGAGGAAAGACTTAAAAGCTTTGGGACTAAATGAAACCATGATATTTAATAGAGTAGAATGGAAGAATAAGATTCATGTGGCCGACCCCTAATTGGGATAAGGTCTTGATGACGATGATGATGATGATTTTTGCCCATATTTTTGCCCTTACCTTCTTCCGACCGTTCAAGTTCTGCTAATCACATGATCAGCCGTTAGATCTTTCGTTGCTCGGAAACGGTGAGTCCCCCATATGGACGGCTCAGATAGGTAAATGGAGGTCGTAGCTGGCGGTGCAAGAGTATTTCTTGTCATCCAAGTAGACAGTCGAAGGAGCGCTCTTTTCTTATGTCTTGGCATTAGCCCATGCGTTTGCTATCGTTCTTCGGACAGCAGAAACCTTCCCCGCCAGCAACATTTCTTCGTTAGTTAGGGAAAGAATCAGCACAAATCTGATTTTTTGAGGAAGATATTGTGAGAGAATTTGATTTAGTTACCAGCAAGCATAATTTACTAATAGGAGCCCAGCCCTATTAGCCGTCTGTTCTTCTCTTATTTATTTCCCAATCTTTCATCTCTTCCCGCCTTGTTTTCGTTGTTCTGATCATACCCATCAGGCCATCACCGTTTTCAAACTACCCGACTGGGTTTTTCTCCATTTTCTCTGTGAATCCGCTTTCCGCATTTGATTTTCTATGGAACCCAGTTGCTCAATGGGTCTAAATCTTTAGGAGCTAATGAGGTTTTTCCTGTCCAAGACCATTTCTACATCTCTGTTCCTGAAACGTTTAAGAGCTTCTTCGAATCCTCTTGAAGAGTAAGTTAAGCTCGCTCACTTCTTATCTTTTCCCGTTATTCAATTGTTCATGTAAATTTTATTGTTTCTGACTTGAAGAATGTAATAAACTTGCAATCACTCCATGCTCTGACTGTTGAATGCTTTTGTTTATCTGGGACTGCTTCGTGTGTTGTAGTTCATACTTTGGTTCATTGGAGAAATTGTAATGTTAAGGATTTTCTTTTTGTTGGTATCTGATAACTCCCATTTACTGTACTCTTTGTTTGTGCATAACTTGTGACTCTCTCCAGTGGAACTAGTAAATAATGGGCACTCAGTCATTCATAGCTAAGTTGGCCTTAACCAGACAGAAGGGACAAGTAGGATCAAACAGCCAAATTACAGAATGAGGATAGAGGAATGTCTCAAGACTTGTAGATGGTTCTGACATTTTATTTTCTTCAAGGAGAAAATGGTGGAAGGAAATTACTAAGAGGGCTTTAGTAAAGATGGAATTAATTCTATGGTGGATTCAACTTGTTTGTAGAATGGAGTTCTGCGTTTGCCTGTAGGTGAATTCCACTATACTAACAAACATTCCAGGTTCCTGGTAAAATCCATGAGAAGTGGAATCTAATGTTGTGAATTTCACCGATCACAAAGTCAAGAGTGCAGGGTGGCATTCTGTCTAGACTTATGGCGCCTAATGGACCAACAAATTTGAACTCCTTGCAAATCTGCAAGTCTCCTTGAAGCTTAGCCCTTTGACTGACAAGGTTCCTTCCATGATGACAGAGTGTGAATAGGAGCAGTGGAAGTTGAAAGATTCCCAAACTAGTAGAGAGAGAACTTCCTCCTCATTTGAAGTGTCAACGCTTATAGAAATACCTTAAGATCTCCAATCAGCCTGAAATTCAAACACAATTATTCAAATTCTTCCATTGCAATATCTTGTTGCTCCAGTATTGTTTTCAACTATGTCAATATTCTGACACTGACAAGGTAATTACACCTTGGTTCTAGGATGAAATCTATGCATATGTGATGCAAGACAATGGGAGAGAACAGATCTGAGAGGAACTTGTTCGAAAATTCAACCCAAACAGTTGAAGTCTCGTAGAAATATGGTGAAGTAGCACCCATGGAAATCAAAAGAACTGGAACAACAAAGAAAATATATTCAGAATCACTCCAAATAACTAGGATAGTGCTAGGAATCGCACCTTTTGATGCATACAAGCACATCGAAGTCACATCAACAACTTGAAGACCACCAATGGAGTCGCACCATGGGGATTTCTCTTTAGAATCACTCCCAAGGACAAGGCATCACACCCATACTGCTGCAGCTGCAAAATCTCTAACTTCTTCATTGGTTTCAAAGTTTTTCACATCAAATTTACAGAGATTACAACCAATACTTGCTAGCTCTATCGGTTATTAACTCCCTCAAATGCATAAACATTTATGGTAGCAAAAACTAATCAAATGTGGTCAACTTTTGTTATCCAATAATGCATAGGCATTTATGGAGACTAAGCCAATCAGTGCTTAACTTTTCTGCTGCTAATATGCATACACACTTATTATAGAAACTAAGACAATCAAGTCTGGTCAACTTCTGTGATCCTGTAAATCACATAAATCCTATAGAGAAATGTGCTATCTGGTCAACTCCTCTGGAGTAGGCTTACTGGAACAGGCCACCCTTATGGGTCTTCAAGTAGGGTAACTTAAGTGGAACTTCATCCCACTAATGTAGATCTAATCCTTGTCAATGTGATGCTTGGCAGTTTCCTTGTGCAGTAATCTTTCAGCTAGGCACATGTATGTAAAACATATTATGAATTGGAAGTCCTTTTTCTATCTGTATATCTCTATTACTACTAACATGGTGCCTTTTATGTAGGCTAGGTCCCTTTTGGGGCTCTCAGTTTCGTGGTTATAGTAGATCATCAAATTACAAGGGCAGAAAGCTAAATAGTCAGGCTCAGTTAACTGAGGGACCATCCCGGTCCCCCTCATGGCATCAATACATCTTTATTGTATGATATTCTTCAACTTCTTTACCATCCCATAGTTATTCACAATAACAGTATACAACTCATCTGAAATTGTGTTGATTTGGGAGCATTTACTGTCCCAATTTCTTTCCTTGGAAGGTGAACTCATCCATGTTTGCATGAAATGTTGGATGTTTGCAGCCGGCAGGTTTGGTGGTGATAGCTGGAGCAGGCTTACTACTGCACTATAATGATGAGAGGAGAGCAATTCCAAAAGGTGTGATGCTGCGACAATTAAATTGTCCATGCAACCTGCTATGTTCTCAATAGACCATCATATCTGTCAAAAAAACATGTGCTCATGCAATCTGCTATGTTCTCAATAGACCGCCTTTTGAAAAAACATGGAAGGGTTGTTTAAATTCTGCTCTAATGGTTACATCCTTGCTATTGGAAATGTTGTTTAATGCCAAAAAATCATTAGCATTTCTCGTTCTATTTAGCACTGTGGTTTGTCCGGCACTTCTATTTCCTATTTTATCTGTGTAAGACATGCGTCAAACTGACAGATGTGTCAACACTCACAAACATACTAACAAGCATCCAACTCAAAAATAGCCTTTCGTGTGGATTTTGGACTCATTATAACTTTCAATGGAGCTATGCATTTTTACTTGATTTCGTCACTAGATTTTTTGTAGTTTTACTTTCCTTCTTTAATTTTGTTTGAATTCAACATTTTTTTCCTTTTTTTTTTACCATTTCTTTGTCTTTCGTACATTTATCCTTCTTGTCATTCATTTATACTAAAAACTTCTTTCTTCATTCTATTCTATTTAGTTCAATTCATTTTTCTGCAACTAATTCCATATTTAGGTTTTCTTTTTGCAATATTTAATTATTTAGGGTAGTCCCGGTGCATGAAGCTCCCGCCTATGCAGGGTCCAGGGAAGGGGCAATATTTAATTATTTAAATATATTTATTTGCCATGTCCCTCTGTCTGATTTTTGAGGAGTTATCGTGTCGGACAACATATCTGTTATATCAGAGATTTTAGCAGGACAAAAATTGTAGCATATATGTAGATTAACTACCGTTCCTTGGAGGCAAGTCAAGGGACTAATGTCCTTATTTATATAATTACAAACATGTAAAATAATTGAAAATGGATTTAGTATCTGAAAACATTGAACGGTGGCATCCTAATTTCTAGCCCACCTTTCTAGAAAGTGTTACTACTATTCATTTAAAGCAAGAATGCTGCAACGGGTAGCCTTCCAGAAAACAGTCACAAAGAAACCACAAGGAAGAAAACAAATCTGCATGTTTTCCCTTGACCATGGTAGTTATGTTGTTATAACATCATAAGTTACCCATCAATTGTTTGCTTGTAAAGAAACAAGGTAGTATTGGTTTCCTTGATTTATTGAGAATTATGGACAGCTATCATCAATTTCAGGACTTCTCTGGGTTGTTAAGTTTCTGTCTTTCAGAAGTTTTGAAGGTATCAATCAACACCAGCCAACTTCTAAAACGTCTCTGTTCTTTGTTTCTGTGATACCTCTGCTTTATAGCTTGCAGAAAATAGTCTGTGACACCCCAGGTTTTCTCAACAATAACATAACCATTTATAGAATATGTTAGGATCCCTGTTTTAAAAACTTTGATTTTTAAATCTATCAAAAACAAAACTCGAATAAAAAGCATTTATTTCAAAATCCCGGAAGTTATATAACCACAAAATTACGGATTTAACGGTGAAATGATATCTCATTTCTATCGAAAATCTGACACAGTCTCTTCTATATTTTGGACCATTGCACATCACACGTGCGATACAAAAACTACCTGATAAATATAGTACATGACCTGACACTTGGGAGACTCAGTCTCCACGCCCATCTATATAAAGCAAATATTTTACTCAATAAAACACGCACTCCAACAACGGATAATAAAATCAAGATATGGCAAAATTGCCTAGGGTTTGTCCATACAATCATCACATTCAACATGAATACATATCCTTACATCCAGATTACATTGCAATTTATATTAATGTACAGTCTGTAAACAATAGCCAAAGTGAGGGCCTAAACAAACCTTATCATTTCTGAAATGTCCTCAATACTTCACTAGAAACTGTCATCACTTTTGCCTTCTCTATCAGTGCGTCAAACCTATTGCTATTCTTTGTATCTGAGGCATTGCAACTAAAGAAATGCTTTAGCAAGTTATTTCTTGCGTAGGTGATTACAAGTAACAAAACATGTGATAAAACAGTTTGCATAGGATATCAATCTCATAGAGTAAATTATTTACAAGGCACGTTAAATCATCAGGCATCTATAATGAATAAAGCATGAAAACTCACAAGTCTAAAAGAAACAATGATAATCAAAGCATGCTTTTTGCCTTAATAAAACAATATCAAATCTAATTACCATGGCATGCAAAGCATGAGTAATACATGGATATGTATCCGTCAAAGTAAATAAGAATCCGTGTCCACATCATAATATAAATGCATGTCATGATGAACAGGGCACCGTGCATAATCAAGCCCTAAGAGTGTCCATTACACTCATATCACTAGCAATGAGTACTCATTTCAATTCCAGGGTTTCTCACTTGTAGCTCGCACACAAGGTAGCTCGCTCAGCTTGTAGGCCCGCCTACATCTAGCCGCCCACATAGGCTTCACCCAATATATTAATACTGCATATAATCCTATGGTTCCTTACCTGTAGCTCGCACACAAGGTAGCTCACTCAGCCCGTAGGCTCGCCCACATAGGCTTCACTCAATATGTCCTTATTATATGAGCATACAGAATAAGAGTATGTGCTACTATGCTGTAGTGGTAACCACTTCAGGGTCTAAACCATTGTCGCTCCTTGTCGACATCAAAACGGGAGACTTCCTTTGTCTCACATGGGGGAACAGACTTATAGTGGGGGTTATTCATGATACCACAACCTACGTACATTGCCTCCTTTTGGGGCTGGTGTCTAAATATAAATATCATAAAGTTTGAGGGCGGGTGGCCAACCTTACAACCCTCTTAGCATAGTACTTACCGAGCAACAACACCGGTCATAAAACAACAAAACATGATATAAACCATGAAAACTTCCATGTGTAATAAGTCTCAATAAGCTTGAGTCAAAAAGCATGATACACATTATCAGTCATGTGTCAAAACATGAGAAATTGTATAGATTAAGATGCCATGATATTAAACATGTATAATGAATACATTTTAATAAAAACATGATAGGGCGTAAAATACATGCCTCAAGTTCCCAAATAATACGTCATGATCTATGAAACCATAGAAAATTCCAAACATAATCACCTACTTCAGACGACGTACTACTCGTCTGTACCTCCCAGTTTAGTTGGACCCAACTCTAGCGCGGTCGACCACAATTCCATCACCGGAATTCACATTACATCCAATCATACTCACAATCCAGTTTATCTAACTTGGATTCTTAATTTCACAACATGATGTTTTTGTATTTCATTATATCGCGTTCAAGATATTCAAATGATTCCCAGCCCTGGAATCTTAAAGGCGGGCCTGCCGTAATTGGCTAATAATTCAAATCATACTGAATCGGACCCACTCAATCATTTAGTCCTTCTTGATCATATCATTGCCTATTTCAGAGCTACTAGGCTCAGATCATACTAATCTTAGGTAATTTATCATTTAAATCAATTAATCGGGCATTATTATATGAATTTCATACTCAATTGTATCTAATCACAATTAAATCAATCCATCAAGTGATTAAGATAGTAATCTTACCTTGTACAAGTCAATTTGAATAACATCCAGCTGTCTGTTTGGTCGAATCGTCCACCGATCGCCTCAATTGTGCCCGATCATCAGATATCCATGCTAATCTCATCAAAATTCTTCACCTGATCACCCCAGATCATATAACAATTTAATAATTCTAACCAATTTATCTAATTAAGATTTCTAAATGGTTCGAATGATCAAATTGGATCCCATTTCATACCTTGATCTTTAGTTGATCTCAGCCATTGATCCACATTAGCTAAATCCTCTCCATAAATGATTCAAATCCAAAATATCTAGTATGGATTTTAATCTATATTTCGTGTGGATCACAATGGACTATTTGAATAAGAAAAATGAAGTCAAATCATCACAAATCAAACGATCTGACGTCTGATTAATGGTCCGGTCATATTAACGGTTGGATCTTTCAAGGAATGGGAAGATGGTTATTGTTCCTTGCATTACAAGTATCGCGAGAGTACTCTCGGATCTCTGAGATTCTTTCTGGATTGTCCAGAATGAAGGTTCAAAGTTCAAGGGGGCCATAGGGTTTGTTGAGTCAACTCAACTCTCCCAAAACGAGTTAGGAGGGAGTTGACTCAGCGAGTCAACCCTGCCCTAACTTGTTAGAATAGAGAAAGACAGGGGGAGAGGAGAACAATGGTTGGCGGTGACTGTCAAGGTGTCACCAGCTGATCTTGAGTAGGGGGTAGGGTTAGGCCCTGGCTTGGCTGAGTTGGTGCTGGAGATGATAAGGGGAAACAAAGAGGGGAAAACCTGGCTGCATGGCTTGAAAGGACACTTGATCTGGGTTTCCGTCAATGCTGGAGGTTTGGGGGGAAAAATCCGAATGCGTGGCTGGCTAGTGCGCACAGGCATGCCGGTCGTCCACCCTGAAGCTAAACCCGATCCAAAGGGGGAGAAAGAGGAAGGTGGGAGCCAGCGTCATAGACGGGTGATCGGGTCTCTGATGTGGCTCGATCTATTTTCTGTTAAGGCCAAAGAACATGCCGGGAACAGGATCTTACACTCTGGAGCTGGAGAAGGCAAATGGAGAGGAGAGGGGAAAGGGAAATGGGACGCTATGGGAGGGAGTGATCAGGTCTTTGTTAGTCACCACTACTTGAAGCTAAAACCCGTTCTGGGTTTCAAACAACGCCGAAGAGAGCGAATGGCCAACCACCTGAAAACCTAGCAGGGGAGGGGCTGCACCAGAGCCGGGGAAGGGGAAATCAGGCGGAAGGGGGGGCGCAGGTCGCTAAGGTTTTCTCTCCCTTGCATTCCCCTCATCTAATCTTGTTTTCATCTTCTGCATCCCACTACAGACAAATAAAGGGGTTTCTGTTATCAATTTCAGCCCCCTCTAAATTTGTAAAACTTTTGAAATTTTCACTCTCGATTTCCGTTTCGCCAAAATTAGTGTCGTTGGATTTGTATCGATGTGTATATTCCAAATTTGATAATCCCAGTCTAAATTTTGAGTTTACAAGGAGGTTACTTTATTAAACCCAAGTTTCATGAAACTTAATTCTGTTTTTTATCTCCCTTAAAATTATAATCTAATGCATAGGAAAGGACCTGAAATTGAGGGTCGTTACATAGTCGTAAAGAAACTTAAAATACAGGAATTTCCCCTTAACTGTACTAGTTATTTGCTTGCAACGAAATTGAAAGTTGTCTTTTATTTGTAAAGAATTATGGAAAATGAGGTTAGAACTTCCAGAAATTGTATTTTGTTTGCTAAACTTTCTTCCTTTTGGAATTGTGAAGTGTCTTTTAGCTTTTGTGTCATCTGGTCTTGAATGCCTTACTTAAATTCAATCATGGAATACCTTAGTTCACCTCTTGATTTGAAGTGGTTGTATGCTGTCTAAAGGGAGTGCCTTTTCTGGTGGATAGTTTAGGGTCATTATGCCTTTGTTTATGCACAAATGAGAGACTTTTTTCTCCTTGTAAGATCACATTTCATCCGTGCATCCTAATTTTCTGTTTGTGATTTGGTTTTCATCCCAGTGCCAGCCAAGTTCTGACTTTTTAAGTCCATGATTGTGGTGACGCCAGTTGTTTCGATAATAGGAAGGCCAGTTGGTTTGTTGGTTGCAAGTTAAGAAGCATGTAGAGATGAAGAGATTCAGGATTGCACACTTGATCTCAAGCAGATTTCCTTGAAGTGTTAGGAAGTAGTTAACTAGGTTAGTTTGGTATTATTAGACATTTTGGCTTAATATAAATCAGATTCTCTCCTGCCAACTCTTCTATTTTCTTATCGACTCATTAGGATTTTACATGGTATTAGAGCTCCGGGTTGGAAGATTTTCTTCATCAAAATTCTCTTCTTTTCTCATTTCTATTAGGCAGCTGTCTTTTCCCTGCTATTGGCTGATAGGCACCTGACACGTAAGTTAGGTATACATCAGATCTCACTCAATAGAAAAGCCCGTTTTTTATGTAACTTCTGAGATATTGAATCTGAGTGGAAAAATGAGTAATTCAGAGTGAATCATATAGCCAGTTAAAAATTCCTTGGGGGACCCAAATTTTGGTTACGGAAACCATTCAACTTTTGAGCCGTCTTGCATAGGCAATGTAAGAAAAATCTCGTCCACTGCATGAGCCTGGATTTTTTATTTTGTTCTAAAATGGTTGGTAAAACATTTTGTGCACTTGAACCCGATCATACAACAACATTGCAACGCTGTTCAAACATGATACCTGACAACGTGCTTAATGTAAATGTGTGTTTCAGCAAATATTGTTTTCTTGGTTTGTATCTTTTTGGAACTTATCATTTAGGGCTGATAGCTTCTGATTTTGTTACTAGAAGGTATCATGCTAAAGCCTTAATATTTATGCCATGCCACTTGATGATCTCGGTGATGCATGTTATCCTTGACTGCTTACATTGATGCCTTTAATGAAAATTGGTACCACTTGGCTGCTGAAGTTTCTTATTTTTATAGGTTGAATTGGGTCTGTATATTTTTACATTGAAATTACATTTTAGTGGATTCTGGTTTCTTAGAGTTTCCAGTGTCTTTCTGTCTAAAGTCATTAGTGAATCTTTGGGGGAGATTATTAAATAATCTGGTTCATTCTCTGTTTTGTGTTGTCTCTCATCTTTTTTCAAACCAATCGATCTGGGAACCAGATTCCAAATGTGAACTTTCTTTTTGCTTCTTTCAGATACATAATATAGTACTTCTAGTCAAGGGACTGCTTATGAGCTCCTCACTTGCTACAGGTCACCCACTTGTTCATTTAAGTCGTTTCGTGTGCTTTACAGTCATTACCCTATTGCAATTTTCATGTGTATACACTTCTAGTCCTTTTTTCCTATCTGTTTAGTCTTCTCTCTCTCTCCATATGAGAAATTCGTAAATCCAAGTCTAGTAATAAACCAATAGCTTTTTGAATCTTTGGATCTCTTCATTCTTTTATTTGAGATGGGTGACACCAATACCTGCTTACAGAAGCTTGAAAATTTTTAAAGCAAATGGATCGCAGTCTTGGATATTCTCAAAGCTAATTTTGCTCATTTCTCACATTCTTTCTGCAGGAGCATATCAAGACAAAGTGCATGAAATTCGCGGCACAAATAGACCTGCTTTTGGAGGCCCATTTAAGCTGATAGATACAGAATATCAGTTGGTAACTGAACACGACCTTCGTGGACATTGGACACTCATGTACTTTGGCTATACATCTTCTCCAGATCTTGGTCCACGAGAAGTCCAGAAAATGGCTACAGCCATTAACTTATTAGGTCTGCATTCTTTTTCCTTAGCTTATTTGTTTACTACTGCTCTAGATTTATGATGTTTTTGTTGTTTGATTTATGAATAATTCTATTCTAATAATACCTTAACACTGCATATTTCCAACTGGTTGCTAACAATGTTATCGAAGGATATAGCTTGTTTCTAGTCATACTAACAGAAAGTGCCATACATTAAGCATGATAGTTCACCCACCAAGCAAAAATATATAGTTCCAGTGTGATACTTAATTCTGCAACTAAAAATATCTGTGCAGGACAGCATCTACATTGGAATTCGTGTATACATGCATAATCATGTTTGTTGCAGTGTTTTTGTGTTTCCGTGTTCTAAGCATGATATTCATTGGCAAACATGAGTTTCATAATCTTTTGGGGCTACAGGCCTTACAAGGAAAGTCTCCTTGTTGATGGTTCCATGACAGTTTGAATCCTTTTTGTAGGATCTCCATTTAGTCAGAATGGAAACTATTATCTCTATCCTTTTCATAGTTAAAGACAACCGGGCATCCTAAGAATGCATCCTAGTCAACGTCTTGTATAAATTCCCCGGAATGGCGGATGCTAAGGGCACCTGCAACAGCCAGGTTATTCTATGTAGACTGATGCCTTAATATCCGTAGCTAAAACCTCATGGGGATTACATCTATATAAGGATAAGGACATATCATTGTTGTGTTCAAGTTGCTTATTCTTTGGCAGGAGATATAGATGCATGTATTCATTTCTCTGGCACTCTCCAGTCTCTATCCTTTCAATATTTGTACTCTTCTAATATCATTTTCTGTTATAATAATGTTCCTCCATCATGGTTTTTTCATTTTACATGGTGCCCCCAACCCACACTTTTACAATTCTTACAATTCCAAGATTCTGATGGTAACATCTTCTTGCTTATTTGATCCTATTGGCATTAACATAATTCGATTGAAGCAAATTTAGGGCTCTTTTTATTGTTAGTAGGACCTTGTAAGGAGTTGTATGGGAGATTGTGGATAAGATGTGATTCCATGAATATTGTTGGATGGACTAGAAGTTTAATGTCAGGATCTTTAGTTTAGTAAAAGAGCGTCCCTGAAGGAAGTCTTTACTCATTAAGCAAGCTTTTCCACCGACTTAATGAGTTTCTCCTTCTGTTCACAAATTCCTTATTACGGAAAACAAAAAGGCAGGCCCTTGAATGGGTCTTATGACTTTTGCACTTTTTGGTCTTTAATCATAAACCAATGTGGGACAGTGTAGTCTCTCTAATTGAAAAGGTGCTACGGTTGAGTTTATAGAAATTTTTATGTTGCTGATCTATTTGATGAAGGGGCTTCGACTAGACAACATGAACAAGTGTTTCAGTTTCTAAACATGGTTGATGTTAATTGAATAAATGTATCACTGCCCGTGGTTTTCTAGGTTGAATTTCATTTGTTTTGATTTGAACTGGCCACAGAGGTGCTAACTAAAATGTTGAGATCTTTTTTTTTTTTTTTTCCTGGTATGATTATTACGTTGCTTGCTTTTTCCGATTTTTAGTTTGTGGGTCTCTTCCTTACAATTGCAACAAGCTGCTTTGTAGTTGACTTATTTTTATTTTCTGTAACAAGAGTCTGAGCAGAATGTGAAGCTTAAACCAGTTTTCATAACCCTTGATCCTCAAAGGGATTCTCCTTCACAGCTCAAAGCATATCTGAAAGGTCTTTTCTCGGGCAACCTACAACTTTTTTTTTTTTTTCCATGTAGGTATGTTACTTTATTTTCTGTAGTAAGGTTCCTCAAATGTTGTCATTATCTAATTGCAGAATTTGATCCTAGAATAATTGGTTTAACGGGAACCACTGACGCAGTTAGACAGACTGCATTAGAGTACCGGGTTTACTTTAAAAAGGTCGAAGAAGAAGGTGAAGATTATCTGATTGCATCGTCACACAACATGTAAGCCCAGGGTACTCAAGTTAGTTTGATGAATCTGTGCCAGACTCATTGCTTTGATTGGCTAAGACACTAATAACCTCTTCTGTATAACAGGTACTTGATAAACCCAAACATGGAAATAGTGAGATGTTTTACCCCGTCATATGATGCGCAGCAATTAGCTGAAGACATACTGAAGGAGGTCAGGAAATCCTCCAAGATAGATAAACAAGCGTAATAATGATGTAGGATCTCTCTCATTGGTATGGTATCCACGATCTCGAGTGGAAATGCTAGCACCAAGTGGAGATCATATCACTGTTCTGTTGTGATTGGAATAACCACTATTGTCTATCATCAGAAGATATGTATGATTCTTTTCTGATATCTGAAGCATTTGTCATGTTATCGGCCTTTTTCCCTGTGGCCAAATTGCTCATTTGAGGTGATACTGATCCTTATATTTGGAGGGAAACTCTCCAAGATGATAATCGATCCTCTTTTGAGGTGTACTGAGTATGTCAAAATTTTATTTGTTCTTTTACCTGTACTAAGGGAATATTATAGGCCAAAGAATCTATCTCACTTACATGGACAGTTTTATTTATCATCTCATTTACTGACCATCGATTGCAGTTCTAACTCGAACTGTTGCTGCTTCTACTGATACTATCACTTTCATTTTTTCCTGCTTCTTGTTGCTACAAATGCAGTGGTTCAAATTGGTATAGAACCTGAAACAGGTATGTGTATTTTCAAGTACATCGGCAGTGCAGTTGGGAGCCCATGTCTTGCCTTGGCAAGAGTGATCTGGGCTGCCACTGCATGCGCGAGTCGATTTTCATCATCAAGTGGCACAGTTGTCTGCCCATCATTTCTTCACTTGGTCATAGAGATCCGATGTCCTTCAATGCTTTCATCATGGTGATTGGCTACCAAACAGAAAATCAGAATCCTCGAACCAGGTGACTACTGAGGGGCCAAAAGAGCCGTGTGCAGCGCCAATCAGGCAGCAGATATTCAAGGCAAAGGAGATTCACTCCATCATAGCAAGTGCAGAATTCTTGTTACTGCAAAGTTCCCCACATGCATCAGATTTGAAGTGTGAACGACAAGGTAACCGCATTCACACTCCTATATTTTGCCTCTTATCGTGGCTGTTTGGCGCGTGGATAACAATACACGGATTAAAGCTAGTCACTGATAGTAATTTTATCCCCTAGATATTTGCAACCGGACAAGGTTTTAAGGGTGCTTTTTTTTAATTTTTTTTTATTACCATTTTCTCCATAACTTATCCATATTCAGGACTGCCAATAGCAATGGATGCTATCGTAAAATAATGGATAAGCATATCCATGGTTTGTGATTCCTCTTATAAACGGCCCTATTAGCATCCATATTTCCCCAAAATTTTCATTACAGACCTTTGCTAGTGTACATTCTGTATATGTCAATTGGGCCTTTGATTTGGTGGCACCATCCATTTTATCTGTTCACTGCGAGTTCCATCATAATTGGATGATCTAATTTGCCCCTTGATCAAAGCCAGTAAAGCTGCTACAGAACAAAGAGATAAGTCTATGTAGAAGCCATGACATAAGTCTGGTGATCATAGTAAGATAGGTGGTACTGGACTGAATCCTTGGACCCCCCCACACAATCATTCCCTTGAACTCATGCATGGCAGCAGGAACCCAATGTATAAGCTGCCATCTTGAACCAGATGATCTTGGTCTGTTTACCACCAGCTGAGGCTCCCAATGGCCCTGATGCCCATACGTCGTCCATAACGTGGGCCCATCGTGATTCGTCTTTTTGCAGTGCAACTTATCTCTTTTATCACCACTTTTCTTCTCTTGTGTCTTGTTCAAGGCAATGCCTTGGGAAAGCTGTAGAGTTGGGAAGTTCAAAGTATGCTGGATCATGTGAGTTATGTTCCACTTTACGTAGAGAGAAGTAGAACAACAATCTTGGCTTTTGGCTCTCCCTTACACACCATACTCCTTTAGTCCCCGTGGCTTGAAATCCAAGCATAAGAACCTGCACTTTGTTATCTTGCCTATACTTTCGGAAGCTGCTAGGCCAAGGAACTCAAACAACGAAGGGCCCTTCTCTTTTTCAGTTATTCTAATCATCCCACATTGGGCCTTCTTTTCACATGACTTGACTTTGGAGGGGACTTTGCATGCTCTGCTTGGAACAAGAAATTGCATGTTACATGAATGTGTGTGTGATCAGGACCAATGATGAAGGGAATATGCATGGTTTCGATCCAAATCAGAAATTGGGGTTTTATTTTCTATCTAGAAAGCCTAAAGTCAGAGGCTTGTCATTGAGCAGATGAATAATTTGGATCACCAAACAATCAGGAGGGTGATACAGCCAGCATAGACAAGCATGATGCAAGAACTGGTAAATAACATGGACATACATGTGGAGGATACAATGTATAAGCCATATCACACTCAAGCTTGCGAGATTATAATTTTTCTGAATCTTTAGTGGCAATGGTATTGTGGGAAACATAATACAGGAAGTGGATAATAATAGAGCAATTCCTTGCATATTCACATGGCATAGGATTATCTACAACCTCAATTTGAGAGCCCTATTATGAAGATGATATTATCAAAATCATTCTTGTTTGAATATTTTAATTGTAGGAATAACACCATCCAAAAGTTAACAATAAGAAGACCAAACAGAGATCTAGGATAGAGGACCCAGATCTGTACGGCTAGAAATGCTTATAAGTGATTTTCACGATATAGCATCCACACTTACAGCCCTAGGATCAAGTACCCAGATCATGGTGAGAAGACATCAATTAGTGGCCCATGTATGCAAAACTCATGTCGAGAGAGATCGAGAGAGAGAGAGAGAGAGAGAGAGGAGAACTGGTCTAAGCATCTTCAGTTGGGGCAGCAACGGGTGTAGAGCTCTAGCACCTACGGAAGGACCGCACATAGCCATTTCCTTACCAGTAAAAAACTGGGGCCCACTGTTTCTTAATAACCAAAACCTGGAAAAAAAAATAAATCTAATTTTTGGGAGATGGAAATTCCTTCCAGACCGGATCTCACGTTCTCCTTAACCAATTTCACCCCCAAAATAATAATAATAATAATAATAATATTCTTATTCTGTCTCTCTTGTGACAATTTAAAAGATAAGACAATATCAAAATAATCTTAATTTTCTTCCAAAAATTCTCTCTCTCTCTCTTGTGGAGCAAATCCCTAAAAATAAAAATAAGAACTAGGAAATTAATTTCCGTAATTCATTCCTGGCCCCCCTCTCAAACTCTTGATTTCCCTCTACTTCCATTTTCCCTTCTCTCTCTTCCTTGCCAAACAAATCCCTAAAAGTCCTCTCTCTCTCTCTAGCCATAGATTTCCCCTAGCCCATTTGTGCTGCTCTCTCTCTGTCTTGTCTAACAAAACCCCTAAAAATGCAAAAAAAAACAAATGGGAAATTAATTTTCCTTATTCCATTTTCCCATTCTCTGTCCCTTTCTCAAATGAAAACAAGAAAATAAATGGTTTCTTGAGAGGCACTCCAGGATGGGGTGACATAAGAAAACACACTACCTTGGGCAGGCCTGTTCGCCATCTTCATTCACAAGCTATTCAACGCAAATCCCTTCTTTTCATTTTTCTATCTAACTTTGCGTTCCTGTTCTCTTCTTATTTGGTTTCTCAACCTTATTAGTAGTCTCCCTCTCACACGTTCTGAATTCATTTCTCAGCCGGAAACATGCCATTTTCCGGCAGCCCACTCCCTCCATTTTGATATTCCTTCCCCTTAAGTCTTCATCCTCACATTTCAATTCAAGTCCAATGATGACCACGGAATCGCCTCCTTCTCCGGCTGAGAAAAAAGCGTCCGGATGTGGGGTGTTAGTCCTCTACGCCGGGATTTTCAGGCGCAAGAATTTGTGGCATAGAAGAACAGCTTCAGCAAATTCACTTTCTGATCCAAAAGAAGGAAGTAACAATCTAAAATCCAGCGGAGCAAATTCAAAACGAAGACGGGGTGGTTCTCATGAAGCTGTGATTTTCGAAGCACAAAACCCATCAGACAAAGTTGCACCCATCAAAACCAGCTCAAATCCCCGAGTTCCACCAAACCAGAACAGAAAATCAACAGAATTAAACACCTCATCCGGGTCCGGAAATTCAATGAAAATAGTTCCCGCTCCGGCGAGAATTGTTGGTCCACAAAAGACTAACACAATTTCCGGCGAGCTAGAGAGTGTTATTGCAGATTATAGAGCAAAGGGGTGTAATGGTCTAGTTAGAGCTTCTTCGAGCAATATGATGGTTTTCGGGAATTTGGGGAATTTAAGGCAACCAGGAAACGGGATGTTGAGCAATTCACCAAGTTCGAAAAATATTCTCGATTATCTTCCACGGACAGCGAGAGAGAAGCCGGAAAATGCGAAAACAGGGAATTGGAATAGAAATGGAGTTATGGGGAATATAGTAGGGAACAGAGCTAGTAATGAGAGAGAGAAGAAGGAGCCACCACAACAGGTTTTGTGTAGGGCTCTCTCGAGGCGATTGGACCCCGAGGAATTGAAGGTTATGGGAAATCAAGAGTACAAACAAGGGAGATTTGCAGAGGCATTGGCTTTGTATGATAGAGCAATCGCTCTTGATCCTGATAAAGCTTCATACAGGAGTAACAAAAGTGCCGCTTTGATTGGTATGGGGAGGCTTCTTGAGGCTGTTGAAGAGTGTAGAGAGGCTATTAGGCTGGAGCCTTCTTATAGCCGGGCACATTATCGGTTGGGTAATCTTTATTTGAGGTAAGTAAACAAAGAATGCTTGGATGAAGAGAAAATCATAAATTTTGAATTGGTATGATTGAGTTTCTGCTGTTTTTTGGGGTTAAAATTGGTTAGTATAAATGTTTTAGGAGAAACCAATCTTTCCATTTTCCATCATAATTTATGTTCTCTTTGAATTTCGATTCGTGGAAAGGAATAAATTCTCCTTCTGTTTTACTGAAAATTATGTAGTTTTGAGCGGTTATTCAGAGTCAAGGATGGGAACTCATACTCATTTTATGTTGCTTTGTTGCAATTCAAGGTAAACATTGCAGTTTAAGTATTAGAGATCTTGAAATTGAAAGACCCATTTCTTGCTTCTTTATATTACCTTTTAAGCCTTTGTTCTTTTTTCTAGTAAATTTCACCATTCATCAACTCCAAATATCATCAGCAGTTCTTTCTCTGTTTCTCAGATTCACTGATAGTTCTGTAATTTTCAGCAGTAGTTCTAACTGCAGCATGAAAATCCATTGCTTGTGTTCTGTCTATATCTGCAGCTCAGAATGAATTTGCATTTTAAGATTTTCAAAATCTTGAAATCAGACAGCCCATATTTTCACTCAGTTTCCTGATTATATTACTCTGTTTCAGTTGATTCTAATCCACCATCAAGTCTGAGTATAGCATTAACAGCTTCATATAACTTTGATTTTCAGCCTGTTTGCCTCAGAATTCAATAAGAATCCACCAGAACAGAAGAAACCATCCCTTTGTTCGTAGTTTTGAATCTGCATGTAGTCTTACAAATATCTCTCCAAAATTTTCAGATTAGGAGAAGGAGAGAAGGCTATGAATCAGTACAAACAATCAGGAAACGAAGCCAACTCCAAAGACTTCCAGCAAGCTCAATCCGTCCAGACTCACCTAGCTAAGTGCAACGAAGCAAGAAGGCTAAGAGACTGGCAAACCATGCTAAAAGAAGCCGGGTGCGTTATTTCCTCTGGTGCAGATTCATCTCCACAGGTCTATACCAGCTCTCAATCCTCCACCCAAATTGCTTATCCTACACAATCTCTGTTGTCATTGTCTGATTTGGGGTGTCTTTATCATTTTTGGCCTTCCAAAAGGCGTTTGCATTGCAGGCAGAAGCACAGTTGAAGCTTAATCGGCACCAAGACGCAGATACGTCCTTATCCTCGGCACCAACTTTTGAAGTCGACGTGTGTACTAAGTTCTTTGGGGCTTCTGCCAGTTCGTATCTATTACTAGTACGGTCGCAGGTTGACATGGTTGCCGGCAGGTTTGTTATTTCCATTGTAAGAATTTCTATTCTGATCTGTTCATATCACTTGCAATCTAGGTGATGTAAGTGGTATAAATGCAGTTGGCAATTGCATCTCAACTCTTCATCTAGCGGGCCTCCATGATATTCAGAAGATCCTAGCCGTATAAAAGTTTAGAAGGTCCATTTTTGATCCGTAAGGTGAACTAACATATTAATTTGTAATGGTTGAAAGGTTTGAGGATGCAGTATCGACTGCACAGCGAGCAGCTCGGCTTGATCCAAGCAACAAGGAGGCTGGCACGGTGGTGAGGAGGGCTCGAGCAGTGGCATCAGCTCGGGCTAGGGGGAATGACCTCTTCAAAGCCTCCAAATTCAGCGAGGCTTCGGCCTCTTATGGTGAGGGTCTAGACCATGATCCCCTCAATGCCGTCCTCCAATGTAACAGAGCAGCTTGCCGATCCAAGCTTGGACAGTTTGAGAAAGCCATAGAAGACTGCACTTCCGCCCTTGATATGCGGCCTTCTTATAGCAAGGCTAGGCTCAGAAGAGCAGACTGCAACGCTAAGGTAACTATGTACTCTCAGTACGGTAGAATTATGTAGATTAGTGATTTTAACTACTAGAAGGGGAGCTTTGGCGTAATGGTTGAGTTGTGCTATGTGACCTGGAGGTCACATATTTGAGATTCAAAAACAATTTCTTACAAAAAAAAAAAAATACAATGTAAGACTGCATACTATGGACTCCTACATATGTGAGCACCTTGTGCACCAGGTTATCCTTCTCTAGTAATCTTAACCGTTCATCAATTTAGATCCTCATCCTCTACTCAAGGTTTCAAAGTCTCCCTTGATATGGTAGGCAGTTTCTGAATCGTCTTCTTGTCATGCAGTTGGAACGGTGGGAGGCTTCAATACAAGACTACGAGGCGTTGATAAGGGAAACGCCAGGGAATGAGGAAGTGGGTAGGGCTTTGTTTGAGGCCCAGGTCCAGCTGAAGAAGCGGCGAGGCGAAGACGTAAACGACATGAAGTTTGGGGCTAACCTCGTCGTTGTCACCAGCAACGATCGGTTCAGACACATCGTCACGTCACCTGGTAAATCTCTTTTCAGGAGCTATGATTTTCGATTCTGCACCCCCTTGGTTTGGCATATCTTCCTTTGCCCCATCTGTAAGAAGTGAGAATCCGCTGTCCCACCTGTCGGGTGATCAGGATGATTCATCCTTTGCAGCTCATTAGACGATCTTAACCCTTCAAATTGTAGGCAATTTTACAGGCATTTCGGTGGTGTTATTCTGCAACAAGTCGAGAGATACAAGCAAGCTACTGCCGTTCATTGAGCAACTCTGCAAGAGATACCCATCTGTCAACTTCCTCAAGGTTTGCAACTATTGCAATACTACCTCACTTATCCTTTTTTCCGTTTATAACTGATAAATGGCATCCTCTTACTTACTCGAAATAAATGAATGATAAGACAAAAAAATAAAATTAAAATTAAAACATTAGAGTAAACTTAAGAGTAACATTAATAGGTAATAAGATGATAGGGATTAGACTTAGATAGTTTAGACATATCCAATGCAAGTAGAAGGTTTTAAAAGACAAAGAAAAGACCCAAAAGAATATGAATAAAAGTGGTGAGAAAAGACTTAAAAACTTTAAAACTAAATAAAGTCATAGTACTCAATAAAAAAAAAAAAGAGGAACAAGATTCACATGAGTGATCCCTAATCGAAATAAGGTCTTGATGATGATGATCCTTCTCTTCTTTTTCAAATTTACCAACTCTTTGTTCCATATCCTTCGGGACCCATATGGTCCTGTTAAGGGGCACAGGCCGAAGACCTTGACCTGTTCTGTTGTCGACAGTTCTGGATCATTGAATTGGCTGAAAGATTTGAACCCCCATCGATTGCCATTTGTACCTTCTATCAACTTAACAACAAAGCTGTCGGCAGGAAACGAGAGAACATTCAGAAAATGGGGTGTCCGCATCAAAATACGGGTCTTGTAAGCATTAGCCTGTGTCTTCTTTTCCTTTAGTCAAGCACGACTTTTTCTTTTGCTCTCAGCCTCTCAGGTGTGCCCGTAATTTTGTCATTCAAGAAGAGCAGGCAGTCAAACAGGGAAACTTTCCGGCCTTGGGTCCTGTCGAGATTTGTTGGAGTTCTAACATGGTGGTAGGTGTAGTTACAGTGATCCATCTCTGCCGCACAGGTTGCAAAGAGGCTTTGGGATTGAGAAATTCGAGATTGTTGATAGAAGAAGGATGACTTTTCCTGTGAAAAACCATGGCTCATAATAAGCCTGTGAACAAAGGATCTAATGCCATAAACAAGAAACATTATTGAGGTGATCGAGACCATTGATCTTGTGAGACAAAGCAGTGCATCTCTTTCTATTATCTTACTAGAAAGAATATGAAATGCTTTAGTCATAAAGGAAAGATTTGTTTGTGCTACTTAAACAAGTGGTTTCTTTATGAACCAGTCAGTCTGTGGCCTAGCTTAATATTTTTCTCTGGAATCCAAACATTCCCGAAAATTAGATGCTAACAGCTGGATTAAGGCCCTTCTAAGACTGCTTTTTCTGTTGGTAAATTCGTATCAGCTATGATCACAGGGAAAGACATGCGGCCGACATGTTTTAATTTTTCATTATACATTTAAATACTGAAAGAAAATTTATCTTTTTTTTTTTTTTTTAGACAAGCATTTGTTGTCTTTTTGTTTCTTTAAATTTCCAAATGGGGTCTTTGATCCGAATGTTTGCGTTTGATTCGTCTTTCATAAAACAAATCTCCTTCTTGTCTCTCTTTTCTGGTTTTGTCTTTCTAAATGGGTCGTTTAGTTATTTACTCATGATCATATTATCATCTCCGGGAGAATAATTCTCTTGCTTTTGATCGTTTCTTGTTTATTTCCTCAAGAGGATACTTGCATTGTTTAGTAGCAGAATGAATAGCTCTGGATGCTGAACAACCGACATATTCTAACTTTTCCGTAATGGTTCATTAAAGAAATAATCTTCTTTCATAGAAAAGTCTCTTCCTCCCCTGAATAGTCTTGTATCTTTTTGCTTCTTTCCTCAAATGGGTCTTTGAATTATTTGATGATCATGATGAATTTCTCTTTAATATTTGTTTATCCTTCTAACTGGTTGTTTCAATATCCAATGATAAAAGGGTAGCTTGGTGCACGAAGCTCTCATATATTTGCGGTCTTGGGAAGGGCCAGACCACTAAGGGTCTATAGTATACAACCTTATCTTGTATCTTGCTAGAGACTGTTTCTATGCCTTAAATTTGTGATGTCCAGGTCACACGGCGACAACTTAACCGTTACGCCAAGACTCTCCTCCTCTCAATATCCAGCGATACGCACCTTAAATCACTTTTCATAACATAACTCTCTCTCTCTCTCTCTCTCTCTCTCTCTCTCTCTCTCTCTCTCTCTTATTTTCTTCTAAAAAATGGGGCTTTAAATCTTAAGATTATGTCATGGCATGATGATTTTCTTTATTGTTTCTCCTTTTTCTTATTCACTCTAGAATTCTTCCCTTGAATTATTAATAATATTGATGAAATTTTCTTTGTTCAGGTTGATGTTGAAGACCATCCCTACATAGCAAAGTCAGAAGGGGTAAGCTCAGTGCCTGCCTTCAAGATATACAAGAATGGTTCCAGGGTCAAAGACATTGATAGTTCAAACCAGGAACTGCTAGAAAGCTCTGTCAAATATTACAGCACTTAAACAGACAAAAAACACAAGAAAAAGACAGAAAAAATGTCCTTCACCTATACGGATTGACGAGAGAGACTTGGTCAGAGATAATTTAGAAAAGAGAAGGAAAAAAAGGAAAACAAAAATGAAAACTAAATTGCTGTTTCTTCTCTCAAATACCAAAACTCTACAAAGTCTAAGCTGCATTGAAGAAAAAGAAATGTAAAGGGCCGGTTTTGTATTACTTAAAATGTAACTATGTACGTTTGTACGTGTAAGTTGGTGTGTCTTATAATGTTTGGCATGTAATTCTTTTCTATGAAAAGGCTTCAAGGAATACAAGTTTGTTTATTAGAATTATTAACTCAATATTTGTTTTTACACACATCTCTCAAGCCAAAAATCAATGACAATTGTGAGTGGAACAGGTAGAAAGGTCCTCCTAATACATTTACAGGACTTGATAAACATGTTGGTGACTTTCTTGTATATAGTGGCCTGCAGACCAAATCATACAATAGGCCTTGAGCCAAAGGTATATGATGGGTTCCATCTCAGATTCATAGGTCCATTCTTTCCAAAAAATAAAAGAAAAAAGGAAAAAGACACCTTCCACAAAATCTTGTCCGTTGGATGGTCCTAGAATAAATGGATCATCAATCTAAACCTTTATCCTTCTGCTGTATAAAATAGACAACTAAAAAATAACGGGAATATGAAGCCTGAGCAATCAGAGTGCTGGACCCTAGGTGCAGGTAAGTAATGGCCTGATGACACAAAACTAGGCTCCTCCAAAATTCTTAGCTTCAATTTGAACGTTTGACGTGACCAATGGCCCGACCACCATGTAAAAGGTCTATCATACAAATCAAACAGTAAACAAAAGATCGGCAAATGATACTACGAAAGCAAGCCCAATTTTGTGCAAATGATACCATTTAGCATGATCTCCACCCTTCCTTGGAAGCCTCGGATCGAGATGTATTGCTTACGGTCATTGGCTTAAAAGGCAGAGAGTTAGAATAAAATGAGTACCAGTTGCTTGCAATTATTTATGGAGAAGTGATATAATCGCCTCCCATTCTTGTACTGCCATGGAAGGGTTCTTCCCAATCAATAAAATTATTCTTTCCTTAAAAAATTGCCCTCCAAATTTTTATTCATTAGCCTCCTTACTAAATAATGTGAAGATTTATGAAAATTCAGATCGTTCATAATGTTGCGCTTGACTTAGTTCCAATATTATCTAAAATACTCATCCACTAAATAATTCTAGGCATGGACACATTTTTATGATAAAATAAACGAAAAAAATAGAAGCCGATTATATCACTTTAGTTATTTTTTTGCACGTTCGTCTACCTTCTCATAAAAAAGGAACAGCCGACATTCTACTCTTAATATAGACTGGTTAAGAAATGGGGCATGAAGTGATATGCATGTTATGCCATCCATGAGATTGGTCCCCGATTCCACAGATTAAGGATCCAGATCATGCCGACACCATCTGGATGGTCAAAGATTATATTAGTTTCAGTTCCACAAGATATTATATAAAGCTTGCTTGTCTTGCTCTATCAGCCTGGCCGGTCATATCAAAGGCATGATTAGTATTAGACTATGACTACGTTACATTTATGTTCATTCTAACAAGGCAAGGTTTGTGACCAGTGTTGTTCCACAACGGTTTCTTGATTGCATTACTAATTCATCACATTAAACAAATATAAGAAGCCGTTGGCATGTTATGTCTAGTTAGTAATGATCGTTACACTTTCTAATGACTGTCTAGGTTCATCTCATGGTCCATAAAGACAGTACTTTTATCATGTTCATTGGTCAATCACGATCTCTTAGTCGTAAGCCCACCATGATCTGATGATCTTACACCTTTGTTTTAACATATTGATAGAAGAACGAAGAACTCGATTTGAGAATTTCATTTACCAAATCCTAAAACATGTTCTTATTGTCACATTAATTAGTTGGTCAATCACCACAACCATGTAGTACAATGGTGCAAGAAGGAGCCTCTCCCATGGTAGGTCATGCGTTAATTCGAGGCTGTTCATGAATGCGTGTTTTCAATATTTGGAAAAAAGAAAGAAAGAAAAATGTCAATGAGGTGGAGAATTGATAGTCTGCTAGATCAAGAAAGCTAATGAATGTGAAGTCATATCAATGGCGTGCTAAATTCAAGTGAAATGGCAAGAAGAAGAAGTCTCTGAAGCCTTCTTAGGGCGGCTCTAATGGATATTATTGACTAATTATACATTCTTAACATGGAATGGTTCACGCTATAACAAAATATGAATAATGTAGGTTTCATACTTATTTAAAATCTAACTATGCAAACAGTAGCATCAATAGGCGGCCCACGCGGTTCTAGTCATATGCCAAAGGGATATCCGAAGTTCAGGCCACAATATATAGACCGAGACAAACATCACAGGACACAGTTTTTCATAATCCCATAATAATCTCATCGATCAAGGGTCTAGGATCATTTGATGAAGGTGAAGTCAACAAAGATCGGACGTCCTTGTGCTCACTTTTACAATCTACGGATTTCATCACATCTACATAGGAAAAGGTTTGTCCTGGTGCATGAAACTCCTGTCTATGCAGGATCTGAAGAAGGGCAGACCACAAAGATCTATAGTACACAACCTTATTATTTTCAAGCCTTGAACTTGTAACCTCAAGGTGAATAAACAAAAATTTTTACGTGAAAAAAGAGAGCTTAACAGCCAAATGGCTAAGCTTATTCAGTGAATCGAAGTGGTTTTGTTACTGAAAGGCCAAAAGGTTGGGCCATGCAGGTTGGTTTTGTCACAAAATGTCACGTGTATTATATAGTTGGTATCTATATTCCGAAGTATCTCCGGTAACTTTCAGAACTCGTCAAAAAAATTCTAGAAATTTACAACTCCCATTTATTAATTGCTCATATTTAACTAACTGCATATATAATATGTATAAAATTAAAACACTTTATAAAGTGCTATAACTTGAGTGTTCATATAGACAAGACGACTTTCCACCATACGTAATGTGGACTATTGACCATCTGAGCCTAAGAAGAATGAGGAACTAGCACCTAAGATGGGCCACTGGTAAGCTGTTCTCTTCACCAGCCAAGGTTGGGAGTTACAGTCAGCTTGTCAACCACCTTCTAAGAAAAGAAAGAAGAAACAATCAACAGTCAACAACATAACGTTAGTAACAAAAAATATATTAAAAAAGAAAACTTAGCTATGGGGAAGACTTACCCAGTGTACACGAAGGTGACCTTTTATTATAAATGTGCAGCTCGGGGTGCACAAAACTCCTGCATATGTAAGGTCCGGAACCACAAGGGTCAATATAATACGCAATTTTACCTTACGTTTTACAAAGAGCACTAATTTGCACATAGTAGATGATGAATGACTGTTTGAAAAACTGAGGCAATACTGTATATAGCTATTCATTGTTTCAGCTATGCTAAACATTCATCAACTGCTATAACTCTCCAAAGTGGGCCCGGATGTATGAAAATCAAAGCGTTCATAATATTGCCCTTGACTTAGATGTTCATTCAAAATTCTAGCCATTGCCATATTTAGTTATAAAATGAATGGTAAAACTTTTAACGGTTTATTTACAACTCAAAAAAATAGTGGCTTGGATCATCCAACAGATGGAATTTATCTGCATGAAAATGAAGCTAATGAATCAAAGTGTGGGGCTAATGAAAGAAATACAGTGCTTGCAGGAATTATGTCCATAGTACTTCGGTAGAAGGTGATGTAGTAAGCGTCTCTTAACTCTTCCACTGTAATCACATCCTTTTTCATGCATCTTACACTTAATATTTCTCCTCTGATTTGTCGGATTTAATTACCTCTCACGATTCTTTCCGACGGTTGATCGTCGTTAATTGTTCTGGATCACAAACTATTCTCTTCTGACTTGCGTTTTCTTCTTGTTGCTTTCCAGGTGAAGAACATATGCTTTGCTCTCTGCACCTTACAGTATACAAAGACGGCCATTTTGGGCTACCTAATGTATGGCCAAGGTGTAAAATCCCTAAAGGGCAGTTTCTGTGTACAAAGTTCCTGCCTATATAGCGTTTGGAGAAGAGGTGGACCACAAAGGTCTATAGTAAACAGTCTTACATTACATCTTTGCAACAGACTGTTCTCAGACAACTTCACTGTTGCACCAAAATTCCTCTTCTTCAAGGTGTAAAATCCCTGATCACACTAGATCTTCCCCTCCACAAAATTGGCTCCAAGGTGGCAATTTACGCAACAAGAAAAGCAGCTGGTACGCACTGGTGAATGAGCCGGATGTGAAGGTCGCTTCTCCATCAACAACAACAAAGCTCTAGTCTCATCATCGGAACTTCACTTGTAATCAACACTGCTATTATGGCACAAGCAGTTGATTACCTCATGGCTTTTGCTGGGTCATTTCCAGTTGTTAGCACGGCCTCACTACTGATGTCATGTGCATACAGTGTATGTTAAGGCTCAAGGGTGAGCAAGTTTGAGTTATCGATTATCTTAGGGACTATTCTATCTATGTTGTCGGTTGTAGTCCGGGTACTTGACATTGTAATACTTTTTGTACAGATTCATGCTTATATATTGTTTTGGAGTTTTGACGCAATGGTAAAGTTGTCATCGTGTGACTTTGAGGTCTCAAGTTCAAGGCATAGAAACAGACTCTTGCAAAAATAAAAAATAAGACTGCATACTATAGACCCTTGTGGTCCAGCCCTTTCCCAGACCCTGCATATGCGGGAGCTTCGTGCACCCGGGCTGCCCTTTTTTACATTGTTTCGAAACTGTTTGGCACAGGACTAACAGGCCATGTACTAAACTATTTCTATAATAGCAAGGCATTTGAAGCATTGAAAGGTTGATAATTAAAATGAGTGGTGAAAAGACACAAAATCAATGGTTTAAATCCAGCAGAAAACGTCCAAAATTAATGGATTTGAGCTACGGATATGTCCACCATTAGGATTTCCTTCTTGTTAATTCCTTCTGTCCAAGTCCTCGTGTGGTTTTTCCTTTGAAGATTATTAAGTGAAATTGAGTTTTCCGAAGTCAAGTGCAAACATAAAATGTATAGGACTGAGAGGGCTGTATTTCCTTAACTTGCCTACCCATGTCCCCTGGTCTATTTTCTACATGGGATAATTTGTAGAGTGGTCACATTTGACCTAGCTCATAATTGGGCCTATAATCGCAGTTATTCGCTTAAGCCACAACTGCAGTCATGTCCAATATGCCCATTGATCAGCCGGCCCATTTATAGTCCTAAATCCAGAAAAGCTTGATCTTAGACTTCCAAGCTGGTCGAGTACAATGAGGTGATCTGAACCGCCCCAAATGAGAGCACATCCTTTGGATTTTCAATGACCCTGTAATCATGAGAAATGAAAATCCTGTCTGATCAAGCCTCAGTTACATGTTATGATTATAATCTGTGCTTATTGACCAAGTAAAGGGAGAAAACCATGACATTTCCAGGCTAATGGAACTCATCTCAGTGACCACCGTCCCATATGGTAGATCCTACTGCAAGAAACGCCCTACAAATTTGGCTGTTAATTCTTCAACACTGGATTAACTGGTTAACTTAGGTATTGAAGGATAGTCCAAGCTCACTATGTTTATACTCTGACAACATTCACGCAATAGACATCGGGCAGTACACAAATTTGGGATTCCCCATCGATGAACTGCTTTCTCTTTTGGGTATCTCTTGTTATCAAGTGCCTTTGCGGGCCAACCATTTGGATGACTCGGTTATTATCCAACTTGATCTTGTGAAATTAATGAACTTCAAGCTGTATCGCTTAGAAGGGGAGCCTTGGCGCAACGGTAGAGTTATCGTCGTGTGACCTTGAAGCCATGGGTTCAAGGCATGAAATAGCCTCTTGCAAAATACAAGGTAAGGCTGCATAATATTAATCCTTGTGGTCCGCCCCTTTTCCAGATCCAATATATGCAAAAGCTTCGTTCACCAGGCTGCCCTTTAAGGCCTAATGATTTCATCTGACTACTATGGCGACGGTTTTAGCGTCCTGTTTCTCCGCTACTCTATAACACAAGTAGATCTTAAAAATGCATTGCTTCCTGTTTAATCATAGTTAAGAACAAGAGTTCCTGTGCCGAACCATGGGCTTTCTGGCCATTCAGAAATGTTTCTCCTTGTGCATCAGTCGTAGTTGTCAATTCGGTTATAGTGACCAATCCATTTGGATTACTGAAAAAAACGATCTAGAATTTCGTTAATCTCATAACACAATTCTGGTTTCTGTTCTGGGAATTTTTAAACTTTAAAAAATTAAATAACATAAAAAGACCAGAATTCAGCAAAAGTCCACACCAAAATGACTGGAACTGGCTGAAATGAACTGGTACAGGCAGAATAGATTTGGATTTTGTAAGGTCAATTCTATTTTGTTTTGCATAATATTTCGGCTAGAAGAGAATGAAAATGATCACTTCTGCGTCAACTCAAAGCAACTTGTGGATGACTCAAAATAATTGCATGAGCTGTTGCACCTAACATGGGGATTCTTATTAGTTGGTCTTTGATGTATTGCATATGGACCATTCACCAAGTAGTTTCATCTTTCTCGTTTCCCATGTAGACCACCAATATCCTTTGTTTCGATGGTTCAGGTCAACCAATTGATGTCGTTTCTAGCTTGGTTCTGGTCCAGCCAACATGGTGATTTGCAATTAAATGGTCTAGATCACTTAGCAGATGGCATATTAAAATGTCTGAAAGAATAGCAAAACCTTTTAGGGACATTTGTAATAGAAAGTAAAAAAGCAGGACTAAAAAGAGGGAAATGCAATCAGGGTTGTTAGTTTGATCCACAAAGGTGACGGATATAAAGGCATGCCATATCATGTTTCCATTGAAATGCAAACTAATGTAAAAATCACATGGGATGCCTTTTATGGTCGTGCCAGCTATGTTATAGTGGAAGTGTCCCCTAGGTGGATCCAAGACTGATTAAGTTATAAAAGAAAAAGGTAATGGTATCTGCACTACCGTAATGACTCACCTCATTAGTCACTATGATTACTAATTATATTTTATCATATTTATACTATATAATATGGTAAGTGTCTGCCCCTAAGAAGGGGAGTCTTGGCGCAACGGTAAAGTTGTCGTCGTGTGACCTTAAACTTATAGGTTCAAAGCATGAAAATAGCCTCTTGTAGAAATATAAGATAAGACTGTCTACTGTAGGCCCTTTGTGATCTCCGAGCTTCAGGGTTCACCCTCCGGCTGTCTCTTTAAGTGCCTGCCCCCTCATACTTTATAGGGTCCTAAAATTAAAGAGCCTAGAGCTTGATACAATGGATAATCCAGCGTGGGTTAGGAGTTCTAGAACGCACTTCCTATGTTTTTATTGAACAGTAAAAGGTCGAATTTATTAAAGACTGATTCAATGAATCGCTGAAAGTACAGAGCTTACTTTGACAGGGATGGTCATGTAAGGTAAAGTAAGAACCAGGCATGGGTTCGGTGGATGTATCTGCCACTGAGAGACCCCCACAAGGCCAAACCCGTCGAGAAAGTACAAAAGACCACGAATGAGAATAAAAACTTGAGAGGAGGACATACAAAACAAGAACTCAGTGGTCATGACCAAACAAATGTTGGCATACTCACTTTCTTTGTTCTCTCCAACCAGTTCCTTTCGGGCCATTCCTCTTAAGAGAGACAACAGCAAGAAATAAAAAGGCAGCCCCACTGCATGTTCTCGATTATGTGGAGTTTGGAGAAGAGGTAGACCATGCAGCCTTACTTTGTATTTTGCAAGAGGCTGTTTTCATGCCTTGGACCCATTACCTCAAGGTCACACGACGACAACTCAACCATTGCACCAAGACTTCCCTTTAGATAAGGGCAAGAAATAAGTGTCCTAAATGTTACAACTATGAAGATAATTCTCTCAACAGCAAAGGAGCTTAAATCATGCAGCTCTCATGTGGGTGAAGATGAATCAGGCTCTTATATACTCAATAGTTTAGCACGGGTGTAAATTTATCCATCACTAATTTTCCCAGATTTTTCTGTAGATTATGTCCGCCATAGATAACCTATAAGACTTAGAAAAAGAAATAAATCACAGGCATATAAAGAACTATGCAAAACATTCCAAGGATAGAAGAAAATTTAATAAGATTCTCAGGAAGCATATGTAACAAAAACACATGTGACATCAACCATTTTTGCTTCTTACTTTTTATGAATAAGATTTACAAAAATAACACAATCTCAAATCAGACTAAAATCAAAGAACCTGTAGAGCTTTGGATTCTCCAAATAAAATAACATATCAAATGAGGCAAAAAAAGAAAGAGCAGAAAATCACAGATATAAACAAAAAAGGGAAATTTTCGAATTACCATGTTCATCATCTCCTCCAACTTCGACTCCTAGAGAAAGGATCTATTCTTCCAACAACCCATGTCTCCTCCAATTTGATACTCATGGGCCTTTTGACTTCTTCTTCTTCCTCTTCCTCTTCTTTCACTTCTTTCTCTTTTGAGAACCTCTTTGCAGGAGCAGACCTACAACGCATAAGCAACAAAGCATTCTTAGGAGGTGCTACAGATTCTTCTTCTTTAGCAGACCCACCTTTCTCTTTCTCTTCAACTTCTTCTTTAACAAATCCATGATTCTGATTCTCCTGTAAAATCATAAACCATTTGGAGAAGATGGTCCTTGAACTATCTTCCTCCACATCATGTCCTCGACCTTCTTCCTCATCTGAACACCCATCAGAATCATTCACAGACCCATGATGAAAAGAACCAAAGCATCTCAAATCAAAACGTAAGCTTCTCAATGCTGTCAAGAACTGCATGACATCCTTCTTGATCCCAACTGCTTCAAGCCAACTTGGTTTTTTCCTCTGTTTTCTCTGATTATGGAGCCTCTCAATTTCCTCCATTACAGACTGCCAATTCTTGCATGAACTAGCTTTGTTCCTAGCCTTGATCTGACCAACGCAGGTGACTTTTGGTGATGTGGGCTCGGAGATTTCTGACCCAGATGGATTTGATCTGGTCCTGAAAAGAGGACTCGCTTGCCCTCTATTAAAGGATTTTGAATGGTGTCTCTTGCTTCCTTCTGCTCCTCTTGCAGGGCTACAAATGGGCTTGGGCATTAGAGCTAGATGAGATCTAGAAGGAAAGCATACCAGGAGATCTGTTGGAGCATTTGCTGTTCTTACTCCCTCTCTTCCTTTCATTGTCTTCTTCTTCTTCTTCTTCTTCTTCAGCTCTTCTTCAGCATTTGTTTGGGGTTTTGATGTTCAATGTTTATTTGTTTTAAAAGGAAGAAGTTTGCCAGCTTTACTTCCTCTTTTGCCTTTGGGCGTTGTCACGAGAGAGCTTCCTTCTCGGCCTTTGCTTTTGTGTTCCCAAATTTTTTAATTAGAAAAAAAAAGTACTATCAGCAGGCCTGCTTTCATGATCACAGCACATTCCTACTTGCATAGGATTTATTACTTGAAGAGGAGGAGATTATTATACTAATTAGTTATTTGGTGTAATTATACTATTAGTTATTTGGTGTAATCTCTTGCCCTTGCCTTTGTTACAAATTACTGGATTACTTAATTAGTGGTTAATGATTCACATCATTATCATACACCGGAGCTTGGTGTATGGGCTATCTTATGAACTACATTCCTTGGCACTCTTTATGAATCATATGTGCTTAGATGATAGTAAGGTCACTTCTCCAGTTATTGTAATTATCAAAGTTTTGATCTGGAAATGATTTGGCAAAGGAAATGCTTCAAAAATGCTTAGTCACTAATATTCAAAAAAGAATTTGTCTGAAAAATGCTGGACATGTTGTGGAAGAGTTTAAAGGCAATTAGCAACGAAATCCTTCTGGTATATAATTCTTATCTTTTGCAGTAATGTTAGTTTAAGAGCATGAAGTGATAACGTTTTAAGCCAAAATGAATTTATTGCCAGGTTTAGAAATCTAGATAAGAATTTAATGAATTATTCATGAACTGTGTGTTTCAGACAGTAAATTTGCAATTAATTTGAAGAGTGCGAGTTCCTCTTAATTATTTGATACTATTAAGAGCGTAAATGGATATGACTAAAAACAAAATAAAAAAGGTGGAGGTTGTGCAAACTATTTGCTTCTTTTGCTACTATCATAGTTATAGTTTGATTTTAGAATGGAAATGGGAACATATCACTATGAATTTCATATTACTGAGAACCCCAAATAACCATGATATCTCCTAATAGCTCTAGAATTAAGTTTACTCTTATGCACAAATAGATTATGCAAAAAGAAAACACAAACCAAAGACTCAGATAGGTAAATCATATGAAAATTTGACTGAAGGAAGCAATGGGTTGAGGATCTTCACCTCGTTCCCATGCGCACCAAATGAGAACTTGGTTGGGCTATTTTTAGACTGCCATTTATGCCCAAATGTAATTTAGCTAAGAGCTTCGTATATACCCTTATGTGGGTCTACATCCACCAACCCTAACAGCAAGCGACTGATTTGTTGATCACCCAGTACTCCATTTGCTTGACAAGTGGATACACAAAACTTCGGTGTTTATGACACCCATTGTAGCCTGGGGTGTTTTGGAACCTGTTCTAAATGTAGCAAACGTAAACTAGCAGTAGCCAAATTTTAAAAAGTATAAGGTTTGATTAAAGCAAGGGAGCAATAATGGAAGGTATAATGCAATGAAGAGCATGGAGGGTGGTCCAGCCCACTGTGTTTTGTGGTGGATTGGACTTCTTGTTCCTTAGCTTTGTTTCCTTCCTTCTTTCGGTAGGTTCCAACAACTTTAATGATGAAGACATACCTGTAGATAGATGAGCATGGCTTACTTGTTGTCACCTTTGCTTTTCTCTCTCTTGTTCATCTTCTTTAGCTGGGATGATTGAAATGTGTTTGCCTTTATGGGAATGACTATAATTTATGCTAATAGTAGATGGGAGGGCTTTTTAAGTGTGAAATCAACTTCGGATTTCTCCATGTAACCTTGGTTTTTATCTACAGTAAGGAAAGAAAGACATAGGTTAGGTTAAGCCTTAAAGAGGGTCTCTCTCTCTCTTTCTTTCTTCCCTTGCTCCTTCTGTTTTTGCCTTTCTTTTTTGCTGTTGGGTCAGAGCAAGGCATGCTAGCTAGAGGAGTGCAAAGATGAGAAGTAGGGGGGGTTCAATTTTAAAGAAAGGAAATAGCACGGCATCACCATCATCATCATCATCATAATGGGTATACTTTTGAAACCTATAAACTAAGGAATGGATGGTGTGGTGTGAGTCAAGTTCAAAGATTCCTTCTCTTTGATAGGCATCATCATTTGACATCCATTTTTCATCTCTCTCTCTCTCTCTCTCTCTCTCTCTCTCTCTCTCTCTCTCTCTCTTGAAGTTCTCTTCAAGGTAGTGGTTGACACTTCACTTGGAAAATTGAAGGGCAACTTTCCCCTTTATGATCAATCCCCTACTCTAGGTAAGCCACCAGACTTAACCATGAAACTTAAGAGTGAACTCCTACCATTGACCTAGAACCAATCACTTTTTGGTGTCTTTATGGGACATAAACATGGACTCCCTCAGCCTAGTGATCTTTAGTTTTGTAGTCTTTTCGGTGTAAGATTCATGCATTTCTTTTGTATGCACCACAAGAATTCATATAAAATCCAATGCTTGGTGATCCAGACGCTTGCCTTTTGTGCCCATTTGATCAGATGGGTCTCTCTTCTCTCTTCTCCATTCGATCAGTATGCTTCTCATTCTTCTGGGTGTAAATGCATGTACCTGAAAGGTCAGGCCATGAGATCTTGAGCTATCGAATGGTTAGGATTGTATAATATATAATAAAAATTTGAGGCGCAGCTAGCATCCTAAAAAATGTGTAATCAGTAGTTCAAAATCCGCCAAAGGTAGGGTAAGTTGCTTAACCTAACTCTTTTTTATTTTTATTTTTTTGATAGAAGCAAATAATTACAAAGCAAATTACTTAAACACGCTTCTAAATTTAAACCCTGGATACCCTGGGCAAGGGAGAAAGCAACGACTAAAGTTGGGATCAAATATTCTCGAAGAGGAGAGATGTCAAGTTGTTTGCAACCAACTGAGCTAGACATTTGTTGGCTACTTAGCCCTGACTTGTCGTGTGCCTTCTTGAATCATTTCTCTTCGAAGTTTATAAGCCATTCATTTTATCACGGGAGAATAACAGTGGCTAGGATTGCTTTTACTTTTAGTTATGACATTTAAAAATTGGATCCATAAATGTATGGATATCTCAGCAATGTCAAAGTTTTCCTTCACAGAAATCACAGATGGTTTTGTGGAGTAAAGAATAATGTGGGAAGAAACATTGATAATCATGTGAGAAGGATGAGGTAAAAGGCATTTCATAGCAGAGAGGCCAGAAAATCATCATGCAGAAGTTATGAATGTCGCTTGGATAATTTGGAGCCATCTGTCACGATGGAATTAGGCTTCCACTAGATTACAACAAAGAGCTTAAGGATCCACTAGAAGGGGAGCTTTGGTGCAATAGTAAAAGTTGTTGCTGTATGGCCTTGAGATTACAGGTTTAAAGCGTGAACAACTTCTTGTAAAAATACAAGATAAGAATATGTACTATAGGCCCTTGTGGTCTGTCCTTTCCCCAAACCCTGCATAGGCAGGAGCTTCGTGTACCAAGGCTGCCCTTTTAAGCTAAGGAAAATATCCAAAGAATCCTGTAAATATATCTTTGAAAAAAGTAATTTTTCATCTAGTAAATTCATGCTAATTTTTATAGATGTGCATTATGTTTGGAAAATAACTCCAAAATTATTTGTAGTTCAAATTCAGGAATAAGAAAGTGTGTGTGAGGGATGTGTTAATTTTAATTATTTAATATACATATAAAGTGCATGTGATATGTAATTAACTAGAAAAAAATTAAAGAAAATAGCCGTTTTTTACTTTTTTCAACTAATAATATCTAACCTACATTCTACTTTTTACTTTTTCACTACCAATTAAGTGTTGGCTGTTTCTTACACCTGGAATAAATTACTGCAGCTAACGCACATATATTTGTCCACAAGATCGGGCCATTTGCATTTTAGCTCTGCTCAAGCTTCAGGGAATTGAAAACTCTGCATGGTGGATTAGTACATCCGTACATGTGCCACTTGTCCACAAACTGACGGTTGATGCAACAAGCTTTAGATGATCCAATGATCTCTCTACACACGTAGGCCCCTTAAAATAGTATTGGCAGAATATGAGTCGAATCGGTCGGGAGCTTGGCCCCATCTCCATGATTCTTGAGCCTAAAAATGTCTGAACGAATTGCTTTTACTTTTGATGGGACCATTTGAATCATAACCTCCCCTATGGCTGTAATCTCCCGCATAATTCCTGTGCCGGAGACGTCCATTCAGTTTGTGGACCATACCATCCAGTCCCCTTAGATATCACCAAATCAACAATTTTGACTAATTACACACAAAATTCTCCCAGAGCGACCCAGTGATTGTGATGTCCCGTGTCTTTAGAAATGGTCAGGATCCTTAGTATATATTTTTTTCTTTTTTTAAATATATCATTTATAGTAGTTTTCAAAACTATCCTTTCAAGTTTGGGTGTCTTATCAAAACTCCATTTGTACCTAAGATAAGTACATGAGAACAAGCACTCCCAAACAACTATAATGAAACTATAACTACATGACAAATTATAATATCCATAATAAAATATATTGTCTTATTACATCACTATTCTCAATGTTTAATAGTAGTGCAAAATAAAGTAAAATAACTCATTTGTTCTCATATTCCTAAGCCTTGAGCAATGCTTTATTCTCATTTTTGACCAAAAGATTTACGAAAAATTATTGGTAGGAGTAAGTGTGACTATTCAATGGAAAATCCTAAGTCAAATAAAAATATGCTGAAAACACATGAATGCGTAGACATATTAGAATACATACAGTTAAACTCAATCAGCATCAAACCTTGAAAATGTTCAAAACTTAAAATCAGTGATGAATCACATCCATATCTATAATAATATATATTATTAGAAGTTGTTCTCATCGTCTGAAACATATCATATAGTATCAACCTCAACAATATTTAAAATTCAAAATCCATGACCAATCACATAAGTTTGCATGAATCATATTCTGTTAGATACACTACATTGGCAATTATTCCTAGTGTCTGAAACATGTGACGTAATACAAATCAAAATCATAAATCAGCATCTTGCTAGGGCCAAAAAAGGCAAATGGTATAAATCCCTCGAGGTTGATCGATGCCTATAGCACAATTCAGCTGCCATGCACGTAGAGAGAACCAATGTCTTATGCTTACGTTTGATCATAGATACCTACAACCTACACTGGTCTTCATGAGGGAGAATGGATTACACTAAATGGAAGGTCCCATGATCCATTCAAATGCACAAGAGCCTTTACCCTAGGCGGGTATCAAATGTGATGATCCGGGTTTTTAAAACATATTTTCATAAATATTTGCAAAGGTAGGGCCTTGATTTTGAAAATTTTTAAAATACAAATAGTGGAAACATATTTTCTTTGAAATTTATTTGCCAAAAACCTGAGTGCCACATCAAATTACTTATCATAATAGATTTTCGTATAAAATATAATTTTCATTGAATAACAATAGAAATACTTTTATTAAAATCAGGATCAATCCAGTGGTTCACATACACAGCCCTAGTAGTCATTACATACATTGTCCAAATATTACAATTCAAATTACAAAACATTCATTATAATCTTCCTCAGAGTAAATACCTTGAGTTGTAATTTGGTGATGATTATCCACAAGTCTTAAGCGTTCAATCTTCCTTAACTGTATCTGAGATATTGTAAACATTAAAACATTTACAATATCTCAGCAAGCTATGCTTTGTGGGAGATTTAATAAATATAATTAATATGGCAACTCCGCCAATGAATCTGCATTTGTATATTAGTTTGTGAGGAAGAAATGAAAATCATCTCCCTCTTCTTAAATATGGCAACCCTTGTGTCAGGTGGCTAACCGGCAAGGGTGAAGCTGACGATGGTTTTGCTATTTCTTTTTAGCTTGCAAATGAATGTATATTAGTTTATAAGGAAGAAATGAAAATCATCTTCAGCTTTTAAGAAATACAGCAACCCAAATATGACATGAATCGAAAACAGACATTCCCTCAAGCTAGGGCGTTCCCTATAAGCGACGAGCCGCATCGGATCCCGGGTGTGACGAAAAATAGGCAAGGGCTGCTAGGGTGTTCTCCTAGAAGCGACGCACTGTATCGGATCCCGGGTGCAGTGAAAAATAGGCAAGGGCTACTAGGGCATTCTCCCAGAAGCAACGCGCTGCATCGGATCCCGGGTGTGGTGAAAAATAGGCAAGGGTTGCTAGGGCATTCTCCCAGAAGCTACGCTCTACATCGGATCCCGGGTGTAGTGAAAAATGGGCAAGGGCTGCTAGAGCGTCCCCTCGAAAGCGACGCGTTGCATTAGAATCCAGGTGTAGTGAAAAGTGGACATGAGTTCATACCATAGAGGTCAAGAAAGGCAATAGTAAATAGGGTATCACCAGAACATAAGATTCGTATCGCCACATGGAATATAGGGAAACTAATTAGCAAGAGTTTGGAGTTAGTAGAAGTGATGAAACGTAGGAGAGTCAACATTGCTTGTATCCAAGAAACCAAGTAGAAAAGGGCTAAAGCCAGAGAAATAGATAGGTATAAATTATGGTACGTAGGAAAGGAAAATAACAGAAATGACATAGGAATAATAGTGGATAAGAAATTAAAGGATAAAGTTGTGGATGTTAAAAGAATCAGTGATAGAATTATAATAATAAAAATTGTTCTAGGAGAGCAGATTATAAATGTTATAAGTGTATAAGCACCACAAGTAGGGTTACAAGAGATAATCAAGAAACAGTTTTGGGAAGATATGGAGGGAGTCATGCAAGAAATTCCCAACACTAAGTGGATATTTATAGGTGCAGACTTAAACAGCCATGTAGGAAAAGATAAGAAAGGATATGATAGAATACACAGTGGATATGGTATAGGTGAACGAAATGAGATGGAGGAGAATATCCTTGATTTTGCTTTATCATATAACCTATCCATTGCAAATACACTCTTTAAGAAGAGGGATGAACATTTAATAACCTTTAAAAGTGGACTTCATAAAAGCCAAATAGACTTTTTTCTACTTAGGAATAATGAACAATCTACATGTAAGGATTGTAAGGTGATACCTAGTGAGAATTTGACCTCACAACATAGGTTAATGGTTATGGATATCCATATCAAAAGATGGTGTAAAAGAACTAAACTTAATACACACCCAAAAACTAAGTGGTGGAACTTAAAAGGAGAGAAAATAACCTCCTTCAAAAATAAGTTGATGGTAGAAGGAAAGTGGAACTATGAAACAGAAGTAAATACTATGTGGACTAATATGGCTAAGTGCATTAAGAAAGTGGCAAAAGATGTCTTAGGAGTATCTAAAGGTAAAAGAGTATTAACAAAGGAAACATGGTGGTGGAGTGAAACAGTTCAAAAAGTTATTAAAGAAAAATGGATGTGTTTTAAAGCATGGCAGAAGATTATAAATAATGAAAACTATGAGCAGTATAAGAATGCTAAAAATGTTGCTAAGATAATAGTAAGTGAGGCTAAACTTAAAGCATATGATGAGCGCTACAATAGATTAGGAACAAGAGAAGGTGAGAAAGATGTGTTTAAACTTGCAAAAGTAAGAGAATAGAAGGGTAAGGACTTAGATCATGTTAGGTGTATTAGAAGTAATGATCAAAGGGTATTAGTCAAAGATGATGAGATCAAACAAAGGTGGAAAACATACTTTCAAAAATTGTTAAATGACAATGGCCTTGAGAATATAGGGATTGAAAATACTATAAATCAAAATAACATTGGATATTATAGGTATGAACGTAGGATTAGAATATCTAAAGTAAAAGAGGCCTTGCAAAAGATGAAATTAGGAAAGACCATGGGGCCTGATGGTATACCAATAGACGTTTGGAAGCATATGGGAGACATTTGGGTAGTTTGGTTGACCAAGTTGTTTAACAAGATTATAAAATCAAAGAAAAATGCCTGATGAGTGGAGGAAAAGCTCTATTGTACCAATTTATAAGAATAAAGGAGACATACAGAGCTGCTCTAATTATAGAGGGATCAAACTTATGAGCCACATTATGAAACTTTTTGAAAGAGTGATTGACAAGAGGCTGCGTCATGAAACAAGTGTATCAGAGAATCAGTTTGGTTTCGTGCCTGGGAGGTTTACCATGGAGGCTATTTTCTTATTAAGACAATTAGTAGAGAAATATAGGGAGAGGAGGAAAGACCTCCACATGGTCTTTATCGATTTAGAGAAAGCTTATGATATAGTCCTTATAGAGTTAATATGGAGAGTGTTGGGCGGTAAAAGGGTTTGGCAAGGATATATAGACATAATTAAAGATATGTATGAGAGAGCGGTAACAAATGTTAAGACCACTAGTGGTGTGATTGGTGATTTTCCTATCATTATAGGATTGTACCAAGGATCGGCATTGAGTCCATGCCTTTTCACATTAGTTATGGATGAGCTAACAAAACATCTTCATGAGGAGATTCCCTGGTGCATGTTATTTGCAGATGATATGGTCTTACTTGATGAGACAAGGGAGGGTATAAACATAAAGCTAGAATTATGGAGAGAAGCATTAGAATCTGAATGATTTAAAATTAGTCGAACTAAGACAGAATATATGAAATGTAATTTTAGCAAGGAGAGTAGGAGTAGAACACCAATCAAAATTGATAACCAAGAAGTCCCCGTCAAAGACCACTTTCGGTACTTAGGATCAATAATTCATGAGAGTGGAGAGATTGAGAGGGAGGTTATCCAAAGAATTCAAGCGGGTTGGAACAAATGGAGATGTGCATCTAGAGTTTTGTGTGATTGACGGGTGCCACTCAAACTAAAAGGAAAATTCTATAGGATGGCCATAAAGCTGGTCATGCTCTATGGATCAGAATGTTGAGATGAATGAGTGGTAAGACAAGAAAAGATAGAATTCGAAATGAAAATATTTGAGAAAATTTAGTGATAGCACCAATAGGTAATAAGATGAGGGAGACTAGACTTAGATGGTTTGGACATGTTCAAAGGAGATCAACAACGGCATCGATTAGAAGAAGTGAGGCAATATAAGTAGAAAGTTTTAAAAGGGCAAGGGGAAGGCCCAAAAGAACGTGGATAGAAGTGGTGAGGAAAGATTTAAAAACTTTAGGACTAAATGAAGACATGATATTTAATAAAGTGGAATGGAGGAATAAGATTCATGTGGCCGACCCCTAATTGGGATAAGGTCTTGATGATGATGATGAATCAATATATCTCAAAATCAATAGTTCTTTATATCTATGATATAAATCAATTTATACAATTGGATAACCAATTTATCATTCACTCATCATATGAATTATATGTATATATTACATATAAATAAAACCACTGAAAATCATGAATATAGTCAATATCATCAATAATATCTCATTTCTAAACTGATTTTAATATTAACACTAGGTGTTAATATATAATCATATCATATTGGGAATCATCCTCCAATACAACATTCATAATAACTTTTACTAGACATCTCATCATGCCATAAAATAAGGCATCCCATCATGTCATAACATAAGGCATCTCATTATGCTATAATCAGTTTCATTATAATGCAAAATATAATCAAAAGACTACCATGCTTGCAGTCTCAATCTATACAGTGCACTTAGATAATTACTTAATACTCCACTTATACCACAGTGGAAAATATAGATTTATATTCATATGGGGGGAACTATGGTTGTCACAGTGGTGGCCTTCCCATAATTGCCCCACCAGACATTTTGCCTCTCTTTGGGCACGGTATCATTATCATAATCAGTTCTGGAGAGCGGGTGGCCAAACCCTCATAACTCTCGTAGCATTGGTATCCCTAGGCATAAGCATGTCTTAAAACAAAACCACTAGCCTCTATACTTGTATGAAAAATAATATTTCATACTTATAGACTGTGTGTTTGGTTATAATAGGACATGCCTATAACTTATTTCCTTAAGATTTGGGAATCTAACTTATATAGCTCAAATCTTCTCATTCTACCCATTAAGTAATTTCATAATTACTTAATCAATCCCTTTGATTCATTTTCACATCATTTGTTGGCTTAAATAATTTCATAATTACTTAATCAATCACTTCATATTCATTTCAACATCATTTGTTGATTCATAAACAATTCTAAGGCAATTATAATCAATCTATAATTATCAGGATAAGATCATGTGTAAAATACTTATATTTTCTATATTTTCTATATTCTTAAGGTCCACCTACCTTTACTTTCAACAATCAATCTTCTCATTGATCTTGATCATCATATCCTTTGTGTATCTGTCAACTCATATATATACAGTCATTCCTCAACTCATTTATACTTCCTATTTGTTCTTTGATTATCCTTATATAGGATGATTTGGATCTTTTTCCTCGGATTATATTGATCAAGGGTCTAATCTATTGTTCTGCATTTGAATCTAATATTTATACTACTTCAAAACATACATACAATATTATGATTTTTATTATTCTTGATCATTCAAGATCTCCTTATGGATCTTGTTTGCTCTTTTATCTTCAAGCAAAACACTTTCTGTCAGAATTAAGGGTTTGATATGGTCAACCTTCTTAATCAGCAGTTACCTTTATTTCTCTCTTAATTACATGATATTTTCTATTCATTATTTCTTGTATTATTGGTAGGTATTATTCTGTAATTACTTAGATTGTTCTTTCTTATACCTCATACATATTCTATACCTTATAGAATAACAATGAATGAAATCATCAAAAAATATTTTTGACAATTGTATTCTTTGACATGGTATCAGAGCATGGTTCAATCTCCTCTTCTTTATCTTAGGATTTGAATTTTGGTCCTGTGTTTACAATTTTTTATTTCTGTTCATATCATTTCGCTACAAAATTCTTTTTTAGTGTCTTTTCCACTATGACTGTTTTAAAAGAAAGTTGGAATGATTTTCTAGAGAAGAATGAATTTAATACTATATTAGCTCGGTTCCATATGTAGGAAACTTCTCTAATCACTCTGAAATGGCTAGATGGTACCAATTATATTGAATAGTCTTTGAATGCTCAAAATAAGATCCGTGGGAGGACGTTGGGGTTGTATTTCAGGTACTAAGGTTGCACCAATAGAAGTCCATTTGGAGAAATATGAAGCATGGGAGAATGAAAACTGCTTGGTCAAATCATGGCTTCTTGATGCAATGACAAAAGACATTAGATCTCTTTTTCTTCAATTGGCTACGACAAAGGAAATATGGGAGGCGGTCAAATGGACATATTCGGTTGATCAGGATGCATCAAAAATCTATCAACTATACTACGAGGTAATTTCTATACGCCAGAATGGATGTTTTGTTATTTCTTATTTTGGCAAGCTACAGAAAATATGGCAGGAACTTGATGATATTGATGATTGTACAATGGAGTGTGCTAATGATATTGCAAAATATACAATAAAGGTTAATTCCCAACATGTGTATATATTTTTGGCTGGTCTTAATCCTCAATTAGATGGGGTTTGAGGTCGCGTACTTGTTACCAAACCTCTTCCATATATACAAGCTATTTATGCTATGATTTGTATGAAAGCCAATCACCAAGACATTGTGCTTGAAGCAAAGATTGGAGAAGGGGCTGTAATGGCCTCTCGAAAAACTCCTACCTCAAAAAAGATCGAAAATGTACTAATTGTAATGGTATTGGTCATACGGTACATACATGCTTTCGACTCCATAGATATCTGGATTGGCATCCAAAGGGCAAAAAGGTGTCTCAGGTGTCTTTGAATGCCAAGGAGGAGGACACCAATCCAAAGGGGAATCTAGCTACAACTCCTGGATTTACTGCGAAGTCAGGTATGTGTTTTACTGAAAATAGTGATTGGATAATTGACACTGGTGCAACAAACCATATGACTTATGATCGTTATAGGTTTACTCACTTACCCTAAATGTTCGAAATCTACCATTACCAATGCCAATGGTGTATCATCTCCAGTTATTGGAGTTGGTACAATCTCATTATCTCTCACCTTAGTTATCAAAGATGTCTTATTTGTGCCATCATTAAATTGTAATCTTATCTCTGTTAATCATCATCATCATCAAGACCTTATCCCAATTAGGGGTCAGCTACATGAATCTTATTCCTCCATTCCACTCTATTAAGTACCATAGCTTTATTTAGTCCCAAATTTTTAGATCATTTCTCACCACTTTTATCCACGTTCTTTTGGGCATTCTCCTTGCCCTTTTAGAACCTTCTACTTATATTGCCTCACTCGTTCTAACCAGTGTCGTTGTTGGTCTCCTTTGAATATATCCAAACTATCTAAGTCTAATCTCCCTCATCTTGTTAGCTATTGGTGCTACATCTAAATTTTCTTTAATATTTTTATTTCTAATTCTATCCTTTCTTGTCCTACCATTCATCCATCTCAACATCCTCATTTTTGTGACACTCATCCTATGAGCATGATGTTCCTTAACTTCCCAACACTCTGATCCATAGAGCACAACTGGCCTTATGGCCATCCTATAGAATTTTTCTTATAATTTGAGTAGCACCTGCCGATCACACAAAACTCTGGATGTACATCTCCATTTGTTCCAACTCACTTGGATTCTCTGGGTAACCTCCCTCTCAATCTCTCTACTCTCATGAATCATTGATCATAAGTACCAAAAGTGTTGATGTTTAACCGCAAGTGCATGGGCTATTGTAATGTAGCTTATGCAAGTACAGGTCAATCCCACGGGGACTTAACCTAAAAAGTAAAATTTTTAATAAAATTTAATTATCTAAAATTACTAAAATTATTGAAATTATAATCAGATTTCAGATCTAATCAACTTCTCAAAATTACAGAATTTTCAGTTCCTAAATAAAACAAATAAATCAAATAACATGAAAAAAAACTACTTTCCTAGCTTAATCATTATCAATATCTTCAAATATGATCTTCTAAGAGATGATCAGCCTTTACCGATGTCTTCAACACATCCTTGATTAGAGATCTATCAGTTGGATTTGTCAGATTCCTCAAAAATATAGAGATTTAGACTAAATTGTGATTTTGGGATTTGGATGGCTCAGCTTAAGTTACTAATTTCATATTAAAGATTAGATATGTCAATTAGGTCTAAGGATGTCCTAAGAATGAAACTATAAAGTTAATTTGGAATCAGATGAGAAATGAATGAGAAATTGGGGATTCTTGGTTGATTAAAGCTAAGCCGTTCATTAGGTTAAGCCTTTATTGATTTGATTTGGATTACGCAGTTCCTGGATAAGAAAAACACATATAAAATAAAATTGAAATAAAATGGGACATAGATGTAATTAAAAGGAAAGGACATAAATGTAATTGATTTTAAAGGAGAAAGAGCAAAAACGGAATTGAATGAAAATTCTGGTTAAAAACACACAAAAACCTAACGAAGAAGAAGACGGTGATGGAGGGGGTAGAAGGGAAGAGAAGGTGGAGAAGAGAGGGGGAGAAGAGATAAAAGGATGAAAACCCTTTTCGTGTTTCCTTCTCCGGACTGTCCGGTACCGAGGAAGAAGGTCGATGACGAAGCCTAGGCCAGTGATCTAGTGCTTGTTTGGTGTGATTCCACTAGCGAACAGAGAGGAGAAGAGAGCAGAGATGAGGGGTTGATCTGAAGGAGGGAGAAGTGCTGGGGCAGTGGAGATAACTCCGGTGATGGAAGCTAGGAATGCGATCCGGCCGGTGGGTGGGAAAGGAAAAACAAATGAGGGTTGGCCTGGGTGACAAATGACGATGGAGGCTGCTTTAGAGAGAGAAAGAGAATAGGGGTGATGGAGATGGCTAGGCCAGTGATAGCTGATGAAGACGACTCCTGCTGATGAAGATGACCTGGGTACACATCAACTGGAAGGGGAGGAGCAATTAAGAAAATGAGAAAGAGAAAGAGAACAAGAGCAAGAGCAAGAAAACTAGGAAAAAGAAGGGGGATGTGCGGATCAAAAGAGGGAAACTAGGAACTGGAGGAGGTTGATGTGGTGTGAGCGATGATGGGTGAACAGAGGGCAGAACTGGGTGTTGATGTGGAGGTGGGATGGAACAGTGGCGTCGTGTGGTGGTAGAGAGAAAGAGAAGTATTGCTGAGTAGAGATGTTGGGAAAGAAGGATGGATAGAGAGAAAGAGGGAGGTGAGGAAGACTGCGGCGAAGAGGGAGAGTCAAGGAAGGAGAAGAGAGGGGGTTGGTGCGTCTACCTTGTACGGTCTAAGGAAAGGGTTGAGAAGAGAAAGGAGACTAGAGGAGAAGAGGAGGATGATGGAGAGAGCAAGGAGAAGAGGTGAGGGGAGGGTGGTGAAAAGCAAGGCAAGAGCGTGGGAGAGAGGGTGGTATGAAGAGGAAGGAGGGAATGAGGGAAAGAGTGTAGAAGAGGAAAGAGTGTGAATAGGAAGTAAGGATAGATTGAAGAATAGGAAAGAGAGGTGGGGGAAAGAACGTGGAATGGGAGTATGGTTTGCATGCCTCTTTGAAGCTCTTCCTTTACTAAGTTAGTTCTCCCCCCCTTTGGAAACTTCTCTACAATTGCAACTTGCCTTCTCCATGTTTTTCCTTTTTTTCAATGATTCCCAATTAAGCTCAATTGTACTCTAGGAAACTATCACATTTATCTTTGTGCATGATCTGGCCCATCCAATGCGCTTTAAGATGATCTACACTGTTAACGTTTAATCGTAGCCATCCATGCATCTTTTGGTTGATATGCAAAATAAAAGACAAAATTAGAATAATCGGAATCATACATTAATCATCTAATGAGCTCTCATCTGACCATAGATTTTGACAAATTAAGGTTTGGATGGTCAATTGGAGCTAAATTTAAAATTGAGCTAAATTTTGCCAATTTGAACTGGTAGATGATCTAATTGAATTTAAATTAGAGGCATTTCAACCAAAATTGAACACTTAACAAAAAGTGGTCTTTTACGGGGACTTCTTAGTTATCAATCTTGATTGGTGTTCCACTCCTACTCTTCTCCTAGCTAAAATTGCATTCTATATATTCTATCTTAGTTCGGCTAATTTTAAATCCTTTAGATTCTAATGCTTCTCTCCATAACTCTAGCTTTATGTTTACACCTTCCCTTGTCTCATCAAGTAAGACTATATCATTTGCAAATAGCATGCACCAGGGAATCTCCTCGTGCAGATGTTTTGTTAACTCATCAATAACCAATGTGAAAAGGTATAGGCTTGATGCTAATCCTTGGTGTAATCCTACAGTGACAGGAAAATTACCAGTCTCACCACTAGTGGTCTTAACATTTGTTACCACTCCCTCATACATATCTTTAGTTATGTCTATATGCCCCTGCGAAACCCCTTTATCATCCAACACCCTCTATATTAACTTTCTAAGGACTTTGTCATAAGCTTTCTCTAAGTTGATAAAGACCATGTGTAGGTCTTTCCTCCTCTCCCTATATTTCTCTACTAATTGTCTTAATAAGAAAATAGCTTCCATGATAGACCTCCCAGGCATGAAACCAAATTGATTTTCTGATACACTTGTTTCATGTCGCAGCCTCTTCTCAATCACTCTTTCAAAAAGTTTTATAGTGTGGCTCATAAGTTTGATCTCTTGATAATTAGTGCAGCTTTGTATGTCTCATTTATTCTTATAAATTGGTACAATAGAGCTTTTCCTCTACTCATTAGGCATTTTCTTTGATTTTATAATCTTGTTGAACAACTTGATCAACCAAACTATCCCAATATCTCCCATATACTTTCAAACCTCTATTGGTATACCATCGGGCCCCATGGCCTTTCTAATTTCATCTTTTTCAAAGCCTCTTTCATTTCAGGTATTCTAATCCCACGTTCATATCTATAATATCCAATGTTATTTAGATTTATAGTATTTTCAATCCCTATATTCTCATAGCAATTGTCATTTAACAAATTTTGAAAGTATGTTTCCTACCTTTGTTTGATCTCATCATCTTTGACTAATACCCTTTGATCATTGCTTCTAATGCACCTAACATGATTTAAGTCCTAACCCTTTTGTTCTCTTACTTTTGCAAGTTTAAACACATCTTTCTCACCTTCTCTTGTTCTTAGTCTATTATAGAGCTCATTATATGCTTTAAGTTTAACCTCACTTACTATTCTCTTAGTAACCTTTTTAGCATTCTTATATTGTTCATTGTTTTGATTATTTCTAGTCTTTTGCCATGCTTTAAAACACATATGTTTTTCTTTAATAACTTTTTGCACTGTTTCACTCCACTAGCATGTTTCCTTTACTAATTTCCTTTTACCTTTAGATATCCCTAAGACATCTTTTGCCATTTTCTTAATGGACTCAGCAATATTAATCCACATGGTATTTACTTCTGTTTCATAGTTCCAATTTCCTTCTACTATCAACTTATTTGCGAATGAGGTTATTTTCTCTCCTTTTAAGTTCCACCACTTAATTTTTGGATACCTATTAAGTTCATTTCCTTTCTTCCATCTTTTGATATGGATATCCATAATCATTAACCTATGTTGTGAGGTTAAACTCTCACAAGGTATCACCTTACAATCCTTACACATAGAGCATTCATTATTCCTAAGTAGAAAAAAGTCTAATTGGCTTTTATGAAGTCCACTTTTAAAGGCTATTAAGTGTTCATCCATCTTCTTAAAGAGTGTATTTGCAATGGCCAGGTTATATGGCAAAGAAAAATTGAGGATATTCTCCCTCATCTTATTTTGTTCACCTATACCATACCCTATGTGTATTCTATCATATCCTTCTTTTTCTTTTCCTACATGGCCATTTAAGTATGCTCCTATAAATATCCCCTTAATGTTGGGAATTTCTTGCATGACTCCGTCAATATCTCCCCAAAACTGTCTCTTGATTATGTCTTATAACCCTAGTTGTGGTGTGTATGCACTTATAACATTTATAATTTGCTCTCCTAGAACAAGTTTTGTTATTATATTTTATCACTAATTCTTTTAACATCCACAACTTTATCCTTTAATTCTTTATCCATTATTATTCCTACGCCATTTCTGTTATTATCCTTTCCTACATACCATAATTTATACCCCATCTATTTCTCTAGCTTTAGCCCCTTTCCACTTGGTTTCTTAGATATAAGCGATGTTGACTCTCCTACATTTCGTCGCGTCTACTAATTCCAAACTCTTACTTGTCAATGTCCCTATATTCCACTGGAGATATCCTATTTACTATCATCTTTCTCGATCTCTATGGCATGAACCCATGTCCACTTTTCACTGCCCCTGGGTTCTGATCTAGCGCATCACTTCTGAGGGGACGCTCTAACAGCCCTTGTCCATTTTTTACTACACCCGGGATTTGATGTAACACGTCACTTCTAGGAGAATGCCATAGCAACCCTTGCCTATTTTTCACTACACCTGGGATCTGATGCAACGCGTTGCTTATGGGGAATGCCCTAGCTTGAGGGAATGTCAATTTTCGATTCATGTCATGTTAGGGTTGCCATAGTTTTAAGAAGTTGAAGATGATTTTTATTTCTTTTTTACAAACTAATATACAAATGCATATTCATTTGCAAGCAGAAAAGAAATAACAAAATCATCTTCAGCTTCACCCTTGCCAGCTGGCACGTAACGCAAGGGTTACCATATTTTAAGAAGCTGGAGATGATTTTTATTTCTTCCTCATAAACTAATATACAAATGCATATTCATTTGCAAGAAAGGAATAACAAAATCATCTTCAACTTCTCCCTTGTTGGCTAGTACCTGATGAAAGACCCTCCTTTTTCATCCAGGCTTAGGACCGGCATTAGCGGAGTTAATCTTATCTCTGTCAATCAAATAACCAAATTCCATAATTGTGTTGCTCTATTTTTTCCTACTTACTACGTTTTTCAGAACATCCATACCAAGGAGAAGATTGGCAGTGGTAGATAATATGGAGGATTGTACGATTTGGAGGATGGGTTCCAACATTCCAACAAACAAAGGCAAGCTCAATTGGTGGAGGAAGATTTGGTAAATAAGAAAAAGGAAAAAATTTGGTTGCAGCATAGGAGACTAGGACATCTCACTTTTAGCTATCTTAGAAGATTATTTTCCTCTTTATTTTGGGGGGTGTAATTTTTTAAATTTTATTTGCAAAACTTGTGCAATGGCAAAATGTCACCGTACTATTTTTCATTTGAGTGATAATAAAGCAAATCTCCCTTTTTCATTAGTTCATTTAGATGTTTGTGGACCAGCACTAATTTCTACTCTTAATGGGATTAGGTGGTTTGTAACTTTTGTTGATGATTGCACTTGAATGACTTGGGTTTATCAACTGAAGCACAACAGTGATGTTTGCTCAGTTTTTTGCTTATTTCATCAAATGGTGACCACTCAATTTAGCATTCCAAATGAAACAACTTAATTACTTGAAGTACTTTCTTGGGATTGAGGTAGCCCAATCAAAGAATTGTATTTTTTTATCTCAATGAAAATACATTCTTGATTTGTTAACTGAAATAGGTAAGCTTGGATGTAAGCCTGTGAACTCCTATTGAACAAAATCATAAGTTGTTTCATTGTTTTGATGTAACTTTTACTGATAAAACAAGGTACCAGAGACTTGTGGGAAAACTGATTTATTTGTCTCACACTAGGCCAGACATTGCTTATGCAGTGTGTGTAGTGAACCAATTTATGCATAATCCCTGTAAACCTCACACGGATGCTGTAGAACGTATATTGAAGTATTTGAAATCTGCTCATGGTGAAGGGTTACTTTTCACCAAGCATAATCACCTAAAGGTCGAAGGCTACATTGATGCAAATTGTGCAGGTTCAGTTGATAATAGAATATCGACTTCATGATACTTTATTTTTATAGGGGGTAATTTTGTGACTTGGAGGAGTAAAAAGCAATCGGTAGTAGCAAGGTCAAGTGCAAAAGCTGAGTACATGGCTTTTGGAGTGTGTGAGTTGTTATGGTTGAGGAACTTGCTAAAGGATTTGGGTATTGACTCTCAAGATGCAATGTAATTGTATTGTAATAACACTTCAGCTATGAAGATAGCCCGCAATTCAGTTCAACACGATTGGACAAAGCATGTAGAAGTTGATAGACACTTCATTAAGGAAAAGCTTGAAGTTGAGATCATTATATTTCCTTTTGTGAAGTTTGAAGATCAATTAGCCGATGTTCTTACTAAAGCTTTAGCCAGCAATGTTTTTTATGAGTATTTAAGCAACTTAGGCATGTGTGATATTCATGCTCCAACTTGAGGGAGAGTGCCAAAATTAAGGATTTGATATGGTCAACCTTCTTAATCAACAATTCCCTTTATTTCTTTCTTAATTATAGGATATTTTCTATTCATTATTTCTTGTATTATTAGTAAGTATTATTCTGTAATTACTTAGATTGTTCTTTCCTTGTAAATATACATCACACATATTCTATATATTATAAAATAATAATGAATGAAATCATCAGAAAATATTTTTCACAATTGTGTTCTTTGACACCTTCCACTCCCAGGAAGGGAAGATAAGCATAACAGAACTGCTTTACTCTGCTTCAAACCTGCCATTACTTTGCTAAACTCACACAAATCCACGCCTGACTTTTCAAAGCGGGGCTCCAACATAACCCTCTCGTCCTCACCAACTTCATTGGAACATCTTCTTCCTTAGATATTGTCGATTAGGCTGCTATCCTCACTTTCTCGTCTCTCAACAACTCTTATCACACCAGCCTTCTCTTCTAAGATTTTTTCGGAGCGCGGGCGGAGTACCGGCTGAGACTGGTCGGAGCAAGGTAGGGATCAGTTGTCGCTCTTCCACATACGATCGTCTGCTGCCGGTTGTCGTTCTTCCACAGACGATCGTTCTTCTGTTTTCAGCTTTTAAAGAGGGAGAAGAGGGAGGCGTTTTTGCTATTTTACAAAAAAAATGACGGTGAAATACTAACAGAATGGCATTGTGGCAAAGTTTGAAAATTTTAATGGCATAAAATGTCTCGATATTTTAGCAACAACGCAAAAAATCAGTAGCAAATCGGCAAAAAACCCATATGAAGTGGGTACCTTTTTTCTTTCTCAATTACTAGCCGTTGATTGCAAGATCTTTAGTCGAGAGCGGTTTCTGTTATCATCTTATCTTCATCGTGGGACCTTCCAGCTAAAAGTTTAGGGTCCACTTGTCATCATGTGGCTAGAACCAGGAGAAGCGTCTCAAATGAAGGCTTGTCCGTCTATTAATTCCCACTATTTTTGCTATTTTTGTCCTTTTGGAGGGGTAGCTCTAGATTCATGGAGAATTCCGTCCAGTAACCAGGTTAAAGGTGCAATCTGATGACATTGTTGAGCCCGTTTTAGATAAGCCATACCGAAAACTCCACTCTAAGAACTCACCGACTGACCTTAGCTTTGTTGGCCAGCCCAGCTGCACAAAGCTCCTGCGCATGCGGGGTTTGGGGAAACGGCAGATTATAAGAGTTCATAGTATACAATTTTATCTAGTATTTTTACAAAAGACTGTTTTCACGTCTCAAACCTGTGACCTCAAGGTCACACGACATCAACTTTACTGTTGCGTCAATACTTTCCTTCTCTAGGTATATAAATGATGGCTCCAATTTAAACACCATATGAAGATGGAAATCAGAGAATTCTTGTCCGATGAATCAGAAACTTGGAGTCTGGCCTACATCTAAAGATTGATCCACGAGGATAAACGGTATCTAATCAACGCAGATCAGGGCCCACTTCTGTTATTGCTAATCCCATTGCCACGTGTACTTTTAGATGCATAAACTTATACAGTAAAACACCCTTAAATTAACAAGATTTTATTTTACCAATTAATCCCTTTAAACTAAAATACACAAGATGCCTGTCGTTTCTATTAATTTAGCAAGTTTTTTTTTTAAATCTTGTCTACGCTTTCTTTTATATGTTAATGCCTTTACTATATTTTTTAAATGTTCTTTTCCCTCTTTAACAATCACAAATGTGCTCTCTTTCTTAAATGAATCCTCTCATGCCTTTATCTATTCCCATTTTCCTTCTGCATTTTCAATTTCTCTCTAACGGACAAACAAATATTTCTTCTTTCTAACTCTCTCTCTCTCTCTCTCTCTCTCTCTCTCTCTCTCTCTCTCTCTCTCTCTCTCTCTCTCTCTCTCTCTCTCTCTCTCTCTCTCTCTCCATGATATTGACTGTTATTTTATGTAATCAATGACCCTTAAGAAAAATATACAACTTCAGCCCAAGTCAGCACTAAACACTTTTTACTAAGTTATCAAGATAATTAATTTATCAAATATTAATTTAAAAAAGACGGAAGGAGGGCTTTAGTACAATGATTGAGTTGTCACAATGTGATCTGAAGGTCACAGGTTCAAGACGTGGAAACAACTCTTACAAAATGTAAGGTAAGGCTACATATTATAGGCCCTTTATGGTCCACCTCTTCCTCGAACCCTACATATGCAGAAGCTTCATGCACTGAGCTGCCCTTTTATTAAGATCTGCTGTAGTTGTAGGATAAGTGCTCCGACTAGTATATTCTAGGCCTCATGATTTTCATAGAAACAGATCAGTCAAACTAACTTGAACCCCTTCCAATTGGACAAGAGTAGATAACTAGCTTAAAGCTAATTGTTCTATGATCCAAGAGTTTAGCCTGAAATACCTTTCTCTGCATGCCATACACCAGTTCAATCGGTTGTTAGATAATGAAAACATGACAAAATCCTTGAAGAAAGTCTAAGCAGATTAGAGGTTTTGAGTCATCTGATTGAGATCGCTTTTGATGCATGAACATCTACACAAAACCTCAAATAAATGGTTGGATAATTCAACGATTGTCTCCAAAAGAAACTGACTTCGATCTGCATTGTAGTGGTTCTGTCAAAACTAGTAGTTCATCCTGCAATTACCTGAGCTAATGGGGAGAGACGTTTCAAAGTATGACCAGATTGGTAAAGAAAACAAAAACAGAAAAATTGCATTCAGTAATCTTCATGAAATGCTTCCCCAAACACTTTACATATCTGACTAACCTTGTGATGCTTTTTGAGCTTTGTTAATCAAATTGCTGTCTCAGTTGCATCTCTGTTTCACTCTTCCAAGTTGCACGAGACGATTGGCCTTTCATCCTCTTACTCTTCTCCTTGTCTTTGATTGTTGATCCCTTTTTCTTCTCAGACTCCTTGCTGGGGTCAGTGTTGGGGAATTTCAGTCCCCGCCCAAGATCATACACACAAAAACACAGAGTTTAACGTGGTTCGACCAATAAGCCTACATCCACGGGAGAGAATGATTTCACTATGAAAAACGGATTTTTACAGAGAGGTATACCCGGGGATTTTTACAGAGGAATGGGTTCTAATCCTTGACCTCAAACCTTGATCTGGAGGTTGAGCAGATGGATGTGAAGACAGCGTTCCTCCACGGTGACTTAGAGGAGGAGATATATATGGAGCAGCCAGAAGGGTTTGTTGGTCCAGCCCCATTTTCAGGCGGCCACTGTATTCAACGGTGGCGGGCGCAGCAGTCAGTGCCGACTGCTGACTTCAACAGTGGCGGGCACCGCCGTCGGCCACCGCCACTGACTTTGTGTAAAACGGGTTGAAAATCAGACCCTAAAATTCCCTATAAGTAGGGATACCAAGAGGCCAAGGATTAGAACCCATTCCTCTGTAAAAATCCCCGGGTATACCTCTCTGTAAAAATCCGTTTTCATAGTGAAATTATTCTCTCCCGTGGACGTAGGCTTATTGGCCGAACCACGTTAAACTCTGTGTTTTTGTGTGTATGATCTTGGGCGGGGACTGAAAATCCCCAAAATCTTACAAATTTGAGAACACCACTGCGTTTGCCAAGAACTGGTCTATCCCCTTGAAAACCTACCAAAAATAGGTCTACTCCAATCGAATCACTGTTGCAACTCGTTACTATTGCAACTCAGCTACGGTTGCACTCGAACTGTTGCAACCCGGTACTGTTGCAATACGCCACTGTTTCAACTTAGCTACTGTGCAAATGCGCTACTATGTGCACTCGTACTGTTACAACTCTATACTGTTGTAACTCCGTATTTGTTGAAACTCGAACTGTTGGAACCCGCCTGTAGCCGACAGTAATGATGATGCTTTTACACTGTAGCCGACAGTAATGATGATGCTTTTACTGTAGCAATATGATAACGTGCTTTTCACTGTAGCAGCAATGATGATTACTGTAGCAACTGTAGTAGGAATAGTTTTCTTCCTCTTCTCGACCGGAGGAACTGCAAATCCGTTTTCTGCCTTTGTTTCACGGAAGAACCGAGCTTTGATACCACTTGTTGGGGATTTTCAATCCCCGCCCAAGATCATACACACAAAAACACAGAGTTTAACGTGGTTCGGCCAATAAGCCTACGTCCACGGGAGAGAATAATTTCACTATGAAAACGGATTTTTATAGAGAGGTATACACGGGGATTTTTACAGAGGAATGGGTTCTAATCCTTGGCCTCTTGGTATCCCTATTTATAGGGAATTTTAGGGTCTGATTTTCAACCCGTTTTACACAAAGTCAGTGGCGGTGGCCGACGGCAGCGCCCACCGCTGTTGAAGTCAGCAGTCGGCACTGACTGCTGCGCCCGCCACCGTTGAATACGGTGGCCGCCTGAAAATGGGGCTGGACCAACAAACCCTTCTGGCTGCTCCATATATATCTCCTCCTCTAAGTCACCGTGGAGGAACGCTGTCTTCACATCCATCTGCTCAACCTCCAGATCAAGGTTTGAGGCCAAACCCAATACAACTCGGATTGAAGACATTTTAACAACAGGAGAAAATATCTCCTCGAAATCAACACCTTTTCTTTGACCAAAGCCTTTCACGACAAGTCTAGCTTTGTATCGTGGTCGTGAAGTGTCACCTTCGTACTTCACCCTATATATCCACCGATTCTTCAAAGCTTGTCTGCCCTTAGGTAATCTTACCAGCTCAAAAGTGTGGTTGTCTTGTAAGGATTTCATCTCATCCTTCATAGCTGCAATCCACTCTGCATTCTCTTCACTTTCAGCTGCCTCTGTGTAGCTCTCAGGTTCTCCCCCGTCAGTGAGGAGTACGTACTCATCTGATGAATATCGAGTGGAGGGTTGACGATCTCTCGAACACCGTCTCAATGAAACTGCTGGTTCCTCAGTAGGAACCTCCTGCTGAATATCATCAGCCTCTAACGAAACATCCATGTCTTCAACAGCTTCATGTTCTCTCTCAGCCTGATTATCTTGAACATCAACTGGAGCACCACCATGGTCATTGGTGCCATCTACACTTGGCGTATGTGAAACAGGAACTGGATCTAAATCTGTCAAAGTATCAGAACTCTGAGTTTCTGATACTTTGGCTTTGTCGATGTGTTCAATGGTTTGGTCTTCCTTAAAGACCACATCACGACTTCTAACCAGCTTCTTTGCAACAGGATCATATAGCCTGTAACCAAACTCATCCTGCCCATAGCCGATGAAAATGCATTGTTTGGTCTTGACGTCTAACTTGGACCTCTCATCCTTAGGTATATGTACAAACGCTTTGCACCCAAATACCCGCAAATGATTGTAAGAGACATCTTTTCCATACCATAGCCTGTCAGGAACATCTGCATTCAAGGCAACTATTGGAGATAGGTTAATAACATAGGCTGCTGTGTATAGCGCCTCACCTAGAAAGGCAGGCAGCTTTGCTTCAGAAAGCAAGCATCTGACCCTCTCCATCAATGTCCTGTTCATCCTCTCTGCTAAACCATTTAGCTGAGGAGTCTTCGGAGGAGTTCTTTGATGTCTGATCCCTTGCTTCTTACAATAAGCATCGAAAGGTCCACAATACTAGCCACTGTTGTCTGTGTGAATGCATTTCAGCTTCTTCCCCGTTTGCCGCTCAACAGAAGCTTGAAATTCTTTAAACTTGTCAAGCACCTAATCCTTAGTTTTCAAAAAATAGACCCAGAGTTTCCTGGAATAATCATCAATAAATGTGACAAAATATAATGCACCACCAAATGTGCGTACCTTCATAGGACCGCATACATCTGAATGTACCAATTCAAGCATGCCTGGCTTTCTGGAAGAATGATGGATTTTGAAGGAAACTCGTTGCTGCTTCCCGGCAAGACAATGAGCACATTTGCTTACCTTTGTAGTTTTGAGCCCTGAAAGCAAATTCTTCTTGACTAGACAACCTAGTCCTTTCTCACTCATGTGACTAAGCCGCCTGTGCCACAACTCTGAAGAACCAGCAATATCAACTGCGTTCACAGAGTTAATAGGAATCGAAGCTTGTATCACATACAAGCTAGATGATTTCTTCCCTCTGGCAACCACAAGCGCTCCCTTAGAGAGCTTCCACTGTCCATCGCAAAAGGTACTACAGTACCCATCATCATCAAGCTTTCCGGCTGATATTAAGTTCAATCGGATATCTGGTACATGTCGAACGTCCTTGAGAATCAACCTTGTTCTGTTGTTGGTGTCCAAACAGACGGATCCGATACCAACAACCTTTGACAGCCCATCGTTACCCATCTTCAACACTCCAAAGTCATCAGGAGTGTACGAGGTGAAAAACTCCCTCCTCGAGGTAACATGAAAAGAAGCACCACTGTCAACAACCCATCCAATCTCATTGGAGGCTAGGTTGATTTCATTTTCATCACAGACCACAACAAGGCCTGAAGTAGTGGTAGCTACACGATCATTCCCCTCATCATTTCTTCTCTCCTACTTGGCATTATCTGTTTTGTTCTCGGCTTTCCACTTGTAACACTGCCTTTTAATGTGACCCTTCTTGCCACAATAATTGCATTCCAGATTCTTGTATCTGGACTTAGATTTACTCCTGCTTCTATTATTCTTCTCCTGTCCTTTGATCTTGCTTCTCCCACGATTTTCTGAGATCAAAATCTCAGATTGTGATGTGGTGACAACTTGAGCTCGTCGCCTCATTTCTTCATTTAGAACTGCGCTTCTGGCATATTCCCATGTCACAGCACCACCTGGAGTAGAATTAGCTAGAGAAACACGAAAATTTTCCCATGAGTCAGGCAAAGTATTTAAAAGCCATAAACCCATGATATCATCGTCAAACCTGATGCCAACATCGGATAGTTGCTGAAAGCATCCGGTCAACTCGTTCAAGTGGTCGGAAATAGAACTCCCTTCCTTGTATCTCAAGTGCATCGCTTGATTAAGTAGGAATAACTTATTATTCCCAGTTCTCGACGCGTACAAGGTTTCTAATTTGATCCATAGAGTTCTAGCATGTATTTCATTTTGAATATGATTCAAAACATTATCTTCTACCCATTGTCGAATAAAACCACATACCTGTTCGTGTTCAAAAACCCACTCTTCTTCAGACTTATCTTCTGGTTTTTGAGTAGCAAAAACAGGTAGATGTAATTTCTTCACAAAAAGAAGATCTTTCATTTTTCCTTTCCACTTGTGATAGTTAGTACCATTTAAGCAAATCATTTTGCTCATGTTTGCCTCTATAAGTAAAGAAAGAGTACTTACAGCAATTTCAGGAGAAAATCTTACAAATTTGAGAACACTACTGCGTTTGCCAAAAACTGGTCTATCCCCCTTGAAAACCTGCCAAAAAATAGGTCTACTCCAATCGAATCACTGTTGCAACTCGTTACTATTGCAATACGCACTGTTTCAACTCAGCTACTGTGCAAATGCGCTACTATTTGCACTCGTATTGTTACAACTCTATACTGTTGTAACGCCGTATTTGTTGAAACTCGAACTGTTGGAATCGGCCTGGGTACTGTGCCAACTCAGTACTGTAGTAGTACTGTAGCGATCACTGTAGCCGACAGTAATAATGATGCTTTTACTGTAGCAACATGATAACGTGCTTTTCACTGTAGCAGCAATGATGATTACTGTAGCAACTGTAGCAGGAACAGTTTTCTTCCTCCTCTCGACCGGCGGAACTGCAAATCCATTTTCTGTCTCTGTTTTACGGCAGAACCGAGCTCTGATACCACTTGTTGGGGAATTTCAGTCCCCGCCCAAGATCATACACACAAAAACATAGAGTTTAATGTGGTTCGGCCAATAAGTCTACGTCCACGAGAGAGAATGATTTCATTATGAAAAACGGATTTTTACAGAGAGGTATACCCGGGGATTTTTACAGAGGAATGGGTTCTCCTTGCCCTATTCGTATCCCTATTTATAGGGAATTTTATGGTCTGATTTTCAACCCGTTTTACACAAAGTCAGAGGTCGGTGTCGGTGGTCGACGGCGGCGCCCGCTGCTGTTGAAGTCAGCAGTCGGTGCCGACTGCTGCGCCCGCCACCGTTGAATACGGCGGCCGCCTGAAAATGGGGCTGGACCAACAGTCAGTAGGAGGGTGATCGCCACATATGGGACAGACCACACCTCGAGCATTGGAATACGTCTTTGGTACACCACACTCTGCAAGCAAATTCCGCAAAAAAGTAGTATTTTCCTTAGACAAGGGAAGGGGAAAGGAAAAGACAATCAAGAGAACCACAAAAATGGATATAAAGAAGTCAGGTTCATAGGTGCAGAAACGCCCAGAGGCTGTTCTGCACGGAATAACAAATCGTGGATAAATTTATCACAACAGTAGATATTATCCCTTGCTACTCGCAGCCGTAAAACCGTAGGCTGCTTAATCTTGTTAACTTCATCTAATGTTCTAAGGCTGCAACGAGCAGGGGTAAAATCATTATCCATGGATACTTGCAACCAAAAAATCATTATCACCTTATCCACTAGAAACAAATAGGAGTACATCAAAAGATCTGCAGCATCTTTTGCATCAGGAATGGTGGCAGAAACTACACGTTTACCTTCCACATTTACTGAGATCTTCTGAGTTGAAGACGTATCAGGAGCACTCTCCTCGATATCACTTCTTACTCGGTCACGAATTCCAACCAACTGAGCTTTGGCCTCCAAAACAACGCCTGAGAATAAAGAACTCACAGGAAGCAAATAATATTGACTCAGAATAAGCCATTGCACAATACGTTAGTTCAGAAAATAGTATATCGAAAAGAACAATACTTGAGGTTGAAAGATCCAGTAAAGATTGAATTCTAGAAACAATAATCTGCCAAAACCAAGAGTGACATTACCTAGTCTGCACCTCAAGTTCACTTGGTTATGTCAGGAAAGAAAATCATATTGTCAACAGGCAAGAATACTTCCTTTGTGATTTGGGTATGCTCTCTTCCAAAGTAGCAGAGAGCATTTTAGCAGGAAACTGGAGTTTGCTTTTATTCTACTCAATATCAAACTATAGTAGACAAGGCAGGAACCAGAACCAGGAGGACAGAAGCAAGAAGCAAGCAATTGTGGGAGGGTGGGAAGGGGGAAAATAAAATGCAAAAAGAACTGCAGAAAATTACAAACAGTAAAAAGAAATATTTTAGAAACATCAAGAAGCACCAAAGTGTGTGTTCTATGCATGAGGTTGCAAGACCAACCTTGCTGGGTGCAATTTGCCTTTCAAGGAAAAAGAAAAAATTAGAACAAAAAAAAACACACACACACACACAACTAAACAACCCTCAATTTTTGCCACTCATGTAGCACACTGGGTTAGCACTACGAAGCTTCTGGGAGATGAGCTTCCCAATTTCCCAAGAGCTTCAGGCAACTATGACTTAAACACATAATAATAGTGTGTGGGTGGCTAGGAGAATAAGAAAAGAGGGAGGAACGTTTTAGCTCTGTAAATAGAAATAATTTGCTACCGTGAAACACTTATTTTAATCAACTAACTTTCCAAGCCTTGTAAGCAACAGCGTACATGGAGTAGGATAGATAAAAGCGAGAGAAAATTCTACTTCTAAAATTGAAAACCATAGGTTCGGTTTTATGGTGACACCTAACAGAGGAGTCTAGAATCAAAGAAATAAAGTAATGGAAGAGGAAAAAGGGCACATAGATAAGGTTTCTGATGAAAAACAAACCAGAGTTCCAAAGATCAAAATTGAGCAAAATTAAAAAGTTTGGCTCATCTTCTGACAACCCAGAGATCACTAGCACTTCATCATCTGCTACTCTGGATGATTCTGAGGCTGACAGAAGCAGCTCCAGTGAGAGGTTGACCTCCAATGGTGATAAGAAGAGAGGCATTTAAAAGGAACCCCGCTGCCGCAAACTTCTTTTAATTTAAAGTCGTTACTTGGCAGCACAGATGCAAGTCTTCATTATTAGAAAAAAATAGTAGCTCTGATACTTCTCTCAGAGAAATGGCGATCCCACCATGAAGACCAAGATCTGAAATTTGGGGACTCCAACCTCGAAGGTTGTGAAAAGACACTGGATGTTGAATTAAAGACTCCTTAATGATTATAGCCATGAGGTGAGACTATAGTATAAAGTATACTGTGGTTTAAAGGTTTGACTTCCCTTGTGGGACGTATCATTTTGCTTAAAATAATCTTTCACTGATGGTAATCCTGGAACCAGGTCTTTGGTTCATTGGAGGCATATTATTTCTAACAAGACAATAGACACAAATTTGAGATTCAGAAAGAAATATTACCATTATTGCCTATATAGAGTAAGCTATCAGATCTACATTTACAGTTCTGGTCAGAGATCCCTAGGATCAGAATAACAAGTTCTGTGCGAACCATTATGTATGATAGACCACAGGCTGATGGTTAATGGCCATCAATGCTTACATCTGGGTTGAAAAAGAGATGGCAAAGTTGCTCAAACCAATAGGGAACAGAAGCATCTAATATACGTGTGCCCATGACCCATAACACCTGCTTACTACCACTACCACCACCCCCAAACCCAAGTCAGGATTTCAAAGGATATAGTGTCAAAATTATTAACTGACCTATAATGGGGGAACAGAAGTTGATCTTTGCTCCTTACCCATGCCAAAAAGATTTCTTGTCCCACTATATTCAAACGCAACCACCTAATACGTCTTTCCTGAAACTCAAAATATCCTATAGGTCATCTCTTTCCATATAATCCATGCCAGAACAAAACGGAGACATCACCCGCCATATTTCACATTTGTCTTCTATATAGACAAACTTCTCCATCCACCCAGAAATGTCATTCAAAGATTGGGGAAACCCTTGACATGATATGAAATACCCCCAAATCAACCTACCACTGCACAATGAATGAAGTATGGCTAAGCATTTCTTTGGCATGCTTATAAATTGCACACCAACTAGGAGTTATCTCTCCCTTTTTCTACAGCATGTACTCACACATTACAAGCCAACTAGGAGTGAATCCCTCCCTTCTTCTAGAGCATGTCTATGGTTCTAAGCTTTCAATGTCAAGTGACCAACAAAACACTAGGAATTTTGGCAGGACAAAGGCACTCCAATGTTCATCCATCTGAAGAAAGAACTTCCCACATAGATTGGACAAAACGACGACTGACCCGAGACTATAACATTCAATAGTGCACCAAGACTGTACCATTCGATTCTGGCATCCAAATTCCCTTGTCCTCGGAGGCAGGCAAGACAGTGGCTTCATGAAGGAGAATCAATCGTGAAAAGATGTGGATTCTCATTTTTCACGTTCCACCTAAACATGACCCTAACCCAAGTCCCACTCCCACTCCTTGAGAAATAAGATTCAAATTCTGGACATAGATAACACATGCGAAAAAGAATAACAAATTATAAAAGAGAAAAAGTTGGGGATGATGCAAAACAAATTATCTACCAGGATGTAACTTATATTGTCATAAACTTTACAAACTTTTAGACGTTCCCATGCTAAGTCCAAGGACATGCTACTAGAAAATTTAGTTAGTAAAGCAGCCAGGTATAGTCATCTTTCATCGAGATAGCAAAATTAATTCAACCATTTTGGTCTGTTCTCAAGCCACCCAGATCACAGTGTAGAATAACATCCAAACCCATTAACGATAACATTGGATGAACTACGGATAACTAGATAAACAAAAGAAACAACTTTACCTTTCCTTTTCTTCAATATCATCAACAATTCATCAAATAAATTTCAAGCGTTTAGATATTTTCTCATATCACCCCAGATTGCAATGTGGGTTAGCATTCAACCGCTTAAGAATAGCATTTATAGCATTCCTAAACCAGATAAATAATAAAATAGAAGAGCTATCGTCTTATTTTCCATTCTTCAATGGCAAGAATATTTTTACCAGTGGGTAAGTCTTTCTTCTCTTTCCGAGGCTTTCTTCCATGTCTTTCTCTCCGATCAAGAGCCGTTTCTCTACCTGCCATTTTAAGGACAAAAGTTAAGAGGCCAGGATTAGCAGATGGAATTTAACTTTGGTATATGGCTCATCCAAAAAATGGGCCTAGAACATAGATGGTTCGAATCATGGAGGTAAGTGCGTAGCTTGCTTATCTTTTACATGCACATGCACCTTAATAGGATTCTTATATGATAGGGACGCAATAGATGGAGCTGTATGCGGTGGATGCCATATTTTCACTTTCATTTCATTTGTAAAATATTAGCTTGAGAAAGTGGAAATGGAACCTGTTCATTCTTGCATCCTTTAAGTAGGGTTTTTGATCATTCATATAGTATGAAATAAGGCCAGGATATTCGCATGAAGGGGAGCCTTGGCGCAACGGTAAAAGTTGTCGTCATGTGACCTTGAGGTCACGGGTTCAAGGCGTGGAATCAGCCTCTTGCAAAAATGCAAGGTAAGGCTGCCTACTTTAGGCCATTATGGCCCGCCCCTTCACCGGACCCCTCATAGGCGGGAGCTTCGTGCACCGGGGCTGCCCTTTTTATATTCGCATGCAGGTTGAGGAAGCCATAAGCTTTCACGTAGTGGCCTTGCACGCCAAACGTGTACGAAGATAGCTGTTTTTGCTCCAGTTGTAAAATGGACTGCTGGCCTCTGAAAACTAAGAGCAGTCGCTTTTACCTCTGAAAGCAACAAAACCAGGATCATCCAACGGATGAGATATGGCCCATGGCCTGCTAAGGCAAGAGCCTGGACTGAACGTCGAGGGTCTCAAAGACATCACGGGAATGGCCCAGACCTCTGGGTCACCATCACGAGTCGGCGTCACCAACTTCTTGTTCATCCACCGGTCTAGATACTGAACATGAATATGATGAACGATGACACTTCCCACACTAATGCCACCCGTGAGAGAGAGAGAGAACCCATGCTTTCTTTTAGCTTTTAGGGTTTATTTCTTAGTTCAAGATCTCTATTATTAACTAGAATAAAAGAATTAGCAAATATGTTCCGGCCCAAGCCAGACGTCAAGTTGCTTAGATTTGAATTATCCGGAAGCTACCTTATATAAAGATGTACAATCAAAACATATTTTTTTATTTAATCGAAGTCCAAAGAAGTTATAGGGTACCCAAATGACGATATATATTCCGTTATGTCAATTTACAATAATAAAAGCAAAGAGCTTTACCATCCATTTTACAAGCTGGAGGAGCAAAGGCTACAGTTATCCAATGGTTAAGATTTTTGAGGCAGACTATTTAAGAAAAGGCTTGTGACCTATAGGTTAAGGGTTCTTTTGCAAAAATACAAGATAAGACTGCATGCAGCGGACACTTTGTTATATATATTTTAGCCCATATGGTCATATATCTCCCGTATACTCTTAAAGCCACTAGGTAATAAGATGAGGGAGATTAAACTTAATTGATTTCAACATGTCCAAAGGAAATCGAAAATGACATCGGTTAGGAGTGAGGCAATGCAAGTAGAAGACTTTACAAGGGCAAGGAGAAGGCCCAAAAGAGTGTAGATAGAAATGGTGAGAAAAGATTTAAAAACTTTGAAACTAAATGAAGCTATTGTATTTAATAGAAAGGAATAAAAGAATAAGATTTATGTGGCCCCTAATTGGGATAAGATCTTGATAATAATGATGATATTGTTAAAACCGCTGCACAAATTCGATTTCTTCGACACTTACTATCCAACATAGAAGACCGAAATGAACGATCGGGACCATGAAATCATCAGGCAGGTAGACCCAGATGGAACTTCCCGCAATAATATCCTCCGGAGGAGGAAAACAAGCCAAAGAAGGTTGACTAAGTAAAACAAACAACAAGACGAGAGGTGAATAGTGCATGGCAAATGACGGAACCCGGCTGTCTCCACGTGTGTTTCTCTTTCCCAAGCTCCCTCTTCTCCATTCTGGTCCAACCCTATTACCTTAACCACCACCCGTTTCCTCCCTCCACCCTTCCTCCATCTTCCAATGGCGGAAGGGGTCTCACCGCCCAACGACGACCAATTAGCAGAAAATTCCCCCGTTGATCCACGTTTCAAGTCAGGGACCTACGTCGTTCAAGTCCCCAAAGATCAAATCTATAGGGTCCCACCTCCGGAAAACGCAATCCTAGCGGAACGTTATCTGCAACCGGTTCACCAGCACAATCCTCTCCGCCGGTTGTGTTTCCGGGTTCTCATTATACTCGGTGGTCTCATTTTCGTCCTGGTAATTGCCAGCGCAATCTTCTTCGTCGTCGTAACTCCAACGGCACCCAGTTTCCAAATCGAAGGGTTGAAAGTTAAAAACCATGCAAAGCCGGAATTTGACTTGACGTTAACTACCCGGAATCCGAATGCTCAGATAGGCATCGAATATCAACAAGGAGGGAGGGCAACTTTGTTCTATAATGAAGATAAAAAGATTGCTACAGGTAGACCACCAACCCTACTTGATGTGGGTCCCAAGGAATCGGCGGAATTCAAAGTGAGTCTTAAGAGTTCCAAGGTTTCATTGCCTAGTGACATAAAAAAGAGCTTGAAAAATCCAAAATCAAAGGCAAAGATCCCTCTCTCGGTATCTATGATCCTTCCTTTGAAGGCCAAAGTCGCTGGATTGAAGAAGGCAGATATGGATGTGAATGTGAGGTGTGATTTGGTAGTGACAAAACTTACAAAGGCTACCAGAATTGTGAGACAAAAGTGTGAAACAAAGATGTAATGATGGTAGTCGTGGGGTGGTGGTGGTGGTGGTAATGGTACGAAGGTTCTCTCTCTCATTTGGTTTGTTTTTTCTTCTTAAAGTCTGGCCAATGCAGGAAATGGGACATTGGATTCATTCGTAGTCGTTGTGGGGTCAGAACTTTTTAATTTCATCTATAAGTGTTTGTATGTGTGCATTAAATTGGAGATGAAGACAATTATTCCTTTCTCTTAGTAATTTTTTCATTCTTTTTCACAACATTAAATGTAGATTTTTTATCTTATGAGTTATAATACTGTAAATTTACTTTCTGGAATTGGCCTTCTCAATTGATACGTCTTTTTTCTTCTTATTCTCCCTTTTTAATTCCATTTATGTATCTCTTAGCTATTGTGCATGTCGTGTATAATTTGGACTATATAGATGACTATAGATAGATTTTGGAAATCTAAGTCCAAGAATTGGCATTGAACCTGTACCTTTCTACGTTGGTTGTGGATGAGCTAACAAAATAGTTGTACAAGGAGATTTCAGGTGCATGTTATCTGTATATGACAAAGTTTTTATTGATAAGATAAGAGAGGGTGTAAACACAAAACTAGAGTTGTAGATGGATGTTGTAGAGTCCAAAGGATTTTAAATTAGCCGAATTAAGACAGAGTATATAAGATGCAATTTTAACAAAGAGAAAAGTATGAGTAAAGCACTAGTAAGATTGATAACCAAGAAGTCCCTCAAAAAGACCACTTTCAATACTTAAAATCGAGTTAGAATAATAGGAGATGTGCCTTTGGAGTTTAGTGTGATCAATGGGTGCCACTCAAAGTGACAAGAAAATTCTATAAAATGACTATAAGGTTGGACATGCTCTGTAGATCAAAGAGTTGAGCGGTTAAAGAATAACATCTATATAGGATGGGCATAGCCAAAATGAAGATGTTGAGATGAATGAGTGGAAAGACAAGAAATGATAGAATTAGAAACGAAGACATTAGAGGAAACTGATGAGTAGCATCAATAGGTAACAAGATGAGGAAGGGTAGAATTTGATGGTCTAGACATGTCCAACGAGGTAAAATGATTATGGTTTAAAGGTGTGAGTTGATCCAAGTGAGGGCTCTAAAAGAGCAAAGGAAAAGCCAAAAAGGATCTGGATAGAAGTGGCGAGAAAATATTTAAAAGTTTTTGGATTAAATGAAGCTATGACACTTGATAGAGGGGAATGGAGGAACAAAATTCGCGTAGCCGACTCCTAATTGGGATAAGGCTTTGATGATGACAACGATCGTGGTAGGCCATGACCAAACAAGGATCTCCTTTGGACGAAATTCGACCTATGCGAAAGACCAAGAGAGCTGATGGCTCTCAAAATGCCATTCTCCATAAGAATTCTGATTTCCTGGAGCAAAGATGAACAAAGAGCCTCAACTTGCAGTATGTAGAGAAGATTTCTGGCCTAATATCTGGGGCAGAAGATGAGGGGTTTGGATCACCAACTTCCCCATGATAGTATCTTCGATCATGTAAGGCGCAAGTAGGGAATCATACAACGATCACGACATCATTCTCGGCCTCTGCAGTTCCTATACTTTGCATCACTGAATGATTAAGAGCTTTTGATTGGTTAGTCTACTGATAAATGCAGACCATTGTATTTCTGTTTCCTACCAATCTTTTCTTGGGTTTGGGTCTTTCTCTTATGGGTTTGAATTCTTTTCCTTCTCTTCCAAACTCCGGAATACGTGTCATATCGCGTTCTTAAATGAACTTTCACATCTACAACTGGTTTAAAGATGCCCAGCTTAAACCGGCGACCTGGCATCAATGAGGCACTTCTTCTGAAACCAGTTTAAAAAGCCATTGGCGATGAGTTTGAATTCTGCTGCTCATTCGAGTACTCTAATGCCAGCGGGATAGTTTGAAAGAACAGACCTTAATTATATTTTTGGCACGCACAGATAATATGACCTGTTTGAAAACCAAGACAAGTTTTAATAAAAAACTAGATGCATTAGACAACGTCTTCACAAATTCTACAAGAATTATTTTGGAGTACAACGCTTGTACTTTCCAAGTTTATCTATTGGCATTGTATTTGCTGAACTTACAAAAGCAGCTCTGCGTTGTCTTAGGCAGTGCAATCGAATTTCCTTTATCCAATGATTCTAGATATGGTTCCGATACATAACATAAAAAGATTATATAAAACGCCAATGTGCCCCTGATATCGGATTCTAATCCACTGCCCAATGTCTTTGAGCCACTGACACCCCTGCTAGCTTAGATAGAAGTAACTTGGAACGTTAAAACATTATTCAGCGGAGAACAGATATTCACCTACTCTTAGCTCTACAAAATTCAGTCCTACTGTTACAGTAATGATTTCCAACTTTAAATAAATATATCGATGCAATGAATATATAAATTGTATGCACAATGTTCATTGCAGGAGCAAGATGGGAGCATGCTTATAAATTTAGCCAGGGAGGAAATAAATTTCCCTTTAAAAACTGGTCTATGGTTAAACTTCCTTGGCAGAGAGTGGAGGGCCATTGATTGGAAGTTAAGTATCGCCTATGCCATTTATGGGGACTTTCTTTAGCCTGTCAGGGGCCGAAGATGGAAGGCATGATATTCCCAAACCATCAACATAACTCAAGGGAAGGCGATTAAGAATATCTCACCAGTTGCAAAGTAAAAGAAAGCTCTATTTAGCAGAATTTGAGGCATGGACAATGCATAAAAGAGTGAACTTATCTGATGTGAGATAGTTGTTGTAGGTTATAAACAGTGCATGTGTGCATTTTAACATGTAAGCTCTCAAGTAACTCAGAATTTTATACAGGAGGTGCATGCAATTCAACCAGGAATATGCATGTCCCTTATTGTTGTTACCAGAAGACAGGAAATGGAAGCCGAATTCCGAACGAAATGAGTAGCTCAGGCAAAATGACAAGCCATCACAAACCCCAAGACATACGATCTGCAAGACTGTAAGACAGGGGGCCACCCAAGAAAATGATGCGAAATATGCTAGTTTACAAATGCCAGAGAGCTAAATGTGTTCCTCTTCTATTTGGTTTACCTTATCCATTATTTCTTGAGAACAACCAAATTCTGAAACTGGAACTGCAGTTGACTTGCGGTCTTTACAGCTATGAGCTTCTTTTTGGAAAACTTTACCAGAAGTTGTAGACCGTCTTCATGATTATAGGTAATGGTTTTATCGGGATGCAGAATATTCAAGTCCCCTCAGATTTGAATCCTGTAGTTCTAGCACAATAAATCAAGTTCAGTATAGCTGTGAGAGAACATTATTCTTCTGCAACCATCTTACTAAACACCTTGCATTAGAAACCAAACCAAGCTGGAAACCCTATTATAAACACAAATTTCATGCTATTAACGTAATTATTCTTGGGAGAAATGGCCTCTATATGTCTAAAATATATACCCATAACAGGTAAAGGATCCAAGAATGGAGAAACTGCTATGCCTGCAAAACCTAATAAGGATAGAATGAAGTCACTGATTCAATAAAAGACTTACATCTTGCATATAAACATTTTCTATAGTTTTTGTAACATATTAGGCGAAGGGGAGCCTTGATGCAACGGTAAAGTTGTTGTGGTGTGACCTTGAGGTGTAACACCCCGGGTTTTTAAGACATTTTTTTATACAATAATAATAGCATTTTAATAAGAGCATTTGGGATCCCATGAGAAAATTTTTATTTATCATTTTATTAAAACATCTCTAAAAACTCCGGGTGTTAGTTTTCCTTTCTCAAAATGGCATACATATAATTTAAAACATAAATAAATTTTTATGATAATCAATTTAAAATAATACTCGTAGCAATCAACGTCAATTGAATCGACGCTTTTATTTTAAATCAAATAAATATCCAAAACTCAATAATAATATGGCCCAGGATCTATCCATCATAACATCTCATATAAATATCCAATATATGTCTAAACATCTCAATCAAATTCAAAATATAAAGTATACAATCCATAATTAAATTCAAATGATAATCATGTTTATTGACTCAAATCACTGTCTAAAATTCTAGGAAAAAGGATCTTCCGCAGCTCTCACGGTTTCTCAACAGCCTTGCATTTCTTGTTATCGCATTCGAAATCTAAAGCATTGCAAAACAAAGCAATGCCTTAGCAAGCTATCGCTTGTGTAAGTACATAGACAATTAATGTAATAAAATAAATGAATAAAGTACTGATAGAATAAAAAGTCTATCATCTGTGAAGATAACAGTATCATATGTCATGTCAATATAAATGTCAATTTATTCCATATGCTAAAACATGCATTTCACGGAGTTAAAATATAACATGAATCAATGTAAATGAGCATACAATAAAAATAAGGGCTCCATAAGGTAATGGGTCTCACAACATCTCACTAATATCACTGATCATGAGTACTCGTAGTCAACCTCTGAGTGTCGTCACACCCAGGCATACCATCCATAACTATGCTTATCATATACGCACACATAATAAGAATATGGGTCATCATGCCACAGTGGCAACCCTCCATGGGTCTTAACCACCGTCGCTCTCCATCGACACCATAACGGGAGGCTTAACGTCTGTCCTCATGGAAAGGCCCAGACTTGTAGTGTGGATTATCCATGTTACCAAACCCCTACCGAATGTCATCTATGAGTAGGTGTCTATCATATCACAATATCATCACATCACAAACTCGGAGGATGGGTGGCCGGCCCTATCCCTCTTAGCATGACGCCCACCGGGTGAGAGCACCCGTCATCAAATATAAAACACCGAAATCATATGTATATGCTAAAACTCAAGAGCACTCATAGCTCACAATCCCCAAGACACGCCCCTCATCCTGGAGTTAGCCTATAAAAGGACCAGCTAATAAGCCTCTATTCTTATTTCCATGTCAATCAATGTATTTTCAATATATAATAAGAAAGAAGTCTCTATTTAAGCATAATTAATTAATATCATGCTTATAAAAATATTTGTCTTGAGTTTATTTAATAAAAGATTTCAATTTGTAATAATCATAAAGTACTCAAAATCTCATGAAATCAACGGCAATTAATAAATGCACTTTAAAACACAATCACACATGATGCTATGTTTATGCATGGTTTTAAAAATCAAGGCAAAGCATTAATTGTCGTCACCTACCTCAATGTGAGACCGCTTAGCTTGCTAATAAATTCCCTTAACTGGTATGTTTCAATACACCTGTACATGTCACATCACTATTTTAAAAATTTTCTAAATTAAAAGTGGTCATTTATAAGTTTTTAACTTAAAACTAGGTCCGCGTTGTCGATACAGTCACAATGCATCTTTCGCATCGTGATTTAGACTCCTCTATCTCCTAAAAATCAAGTTTTAGTGAAAACACTCTCAAAATGGGCTAACCGACCACCGTAAGGTGGTTTATATAAACTGACATCATGAAGACCCCCACCTACGTGAAACACAGCCGAGACGCGCCGCGTGCGTCTTTGGTATCGTGATGCACCGCCGCGTGCGTCACGGTCGCCAGGACGTCGCTCATCCCGACCCTACCGAGATAGCCAATGCCGTCTCTTCGCGTTCGCGCGATGTCGACTCCGTTCAATGTCCTCATTGGGGCGTCTTGCTAGGTGTCCCAACCTCAGCACCAAGGCGCTGAAGTGGTTGCCACCGCCGGAGAAGACGACCGGATTCCGGTCATCTCCGGCAATCCTATAGGCCTCCATTTTGTACGATTTTTGCACTGTTTTTCTTAGAATTTCCTCTAGAATTCATTTATACCATCCTTTTACATTGATTTTTCCAAAAACCATGTTTTTTAAACGGTTTTTTCCAAGTTCCTAAAAATGTCCCTATGTACTAGTTTTCACGTTTTCTGGAGAAACCCACCGTTGGATCTCTCCCAAATTTAAAGAGTTTGATCTTAGTTCTCTTGTGCACTAGATGGACAGTCCGATTTTCAAACATATATGGTTTCATCCATGAAATCACGTTCCAACAGTAGCATGCACAGTTGCCTTGTCTGGCTGGGGTTGATAGACGTTGCTGGAGTTCCACTCGCTGAAAAGGTTGAAATTTTCGAAGCTAGGGTTGAGATGCAACTCAGTGCAATCGAGAGGAAATAGTGGAGTATTTTGGCACCTGAGGGGGATAGATATAGACCTAAGAGTCTAAGGGGAAGAGAAACTCTTCCCTTCACGCCTCTTTTCCTGGTTTCTTCGGTGATTTTGCCGGATCTGGTAGAGGCATGTAGAAGACGAGGGTTCATTATCAATTTGGACCCCTATGTTATACATTTTTGCCAAATGACTAAAATACCCCTATAACTTCAACGGCTCCTAACTCCCTCGTTTGAGCTCCGTTTTCTGCATTCTTTGTGGCGTTGGAATCCTATCGACGAGCACTTTCAAATTCTTAAGTTTTCAGGAAAATTTTTTATCTATAAATTTTTAATTTAATTTATTTAGAAATTTCTTAATTTATACGAAAAATTAAGGATACTACATGAGGTCACAAGTTTAAGCGGTAGAAACAGCCTCTTGCACAAATGCAAGGTAAGGCTACGTACTATAGACCCTTGTGATCCACCCCTTCCCTGGACCCCACATAGGCACCAAGGGGCTGCCCTTTTTTAGTAACATATTTGGTAGATTTCCCTTCTCTAGCCTGATTTGATCTCCACCATTCAAATAACCTGTGAATGAGAATCATACACAGTTACCTCTATAAGGAAAAGACGGGACAACATGAGTGTCTCAAGTTGCAGTTGATAATCTTCAAATGAAAACTAATTGAAGGACACACGACCATGACATCCATAAATTGATGATCACATTTTCCAATTTTTATTTTCCTCAATATTTTGGAGGTTGTGGTAGTCATAACATTATGCAAATCTTAAAAACATTTTTGCTTTCCTCCTGCATTTATAGTTCATTGATGCTAACCATTTAGCTTAATAATGTCAAGATGCAGAAGTTGATACTAACACATGCTCATTCAACTACAAAGCACTCGAACCTACAGTAAATGAAAAAACAAAACTCACTTCCAGGTTTATTTCCTGAAAATCAAAATATCATAATATTTTAAACTCAAGAGCTCCTTCAAGTTCCTTTCCACAAAGCATTTTTGCACCATAACAGAACACTGTCTTGGCATAACCTCTAGATCCACCAGGAAAACCATAAAGATATCCGCCTTCATCAACATTTGTTAGCCTGAGGATAAATGTATTAGTTACATCTATTAGAATCCAACTTGGTAAAGAGGATTACCAATCAAAATCACAGGGGAATCTCACAGTCTATCCAGAGGAGACTCTTATGAAGCCTTGAAATTCTACAGATTTTAACTGCAGCCAGTCATGCAGAAGATGCTTAAGCAATTGTCCAACTTTCCTCAATGTCAACACCGAGTCTACCTCTGGAATCCTCATGCCTGCAGCTTCATGAGCAGTCTCTTCTTGATTTTCCACTCATCATCATCATCATCATCATCATCATCATCATCATCATCATCATCATTAAGACCTTATCCCAATTAGGGGTTGGCCACATAAATCTTATTCCTCCATTCCACTCTATTAAGTACCATAGCTTCATTAAGTCCCAAAGTTTTCAAAATCTTTCCTCACTACTTCTATCCATGTACTTTTGGGCCTTCCCCCTTCCTTTTTAAAACCTTCTACTTGTATTGTCTCACTCCTTCTAACCGATGCCATTGTCAGTTGCCTTTGAACATGTCCAAACCATCTAAGTCTAATCTCCCTCATTTTGTTACTTATTGGTGCTACCCCTACATTTCCTCTAATATTTTCATTTCTAATTCTATCATTTCTTGTCTTACCACTCATCCATCTCAACATCCTCATTTCTAAGACGCTCATCCTATGAGCATGATGTTCCTTAACTGCCCAACACTCTAATCCATAGAGCATGGCCGGCCTTATGGCCATCCTGTAGAATTTTCCTTTTAGTTTGAGTGACACTCGCCGATTACACAAAACTCCAAATGTACATCTCCATTTGTTCCAATCCGATTGGATTCTCTAGGTAACCTCCCTCTCAATCTCTCCATTCTCATGAATCATTGATCCTAAGTATTAAAAGTGGTCTTTTACGGAGACTTCTTGGTTATCAATCTTGACTAGCATTCTACTCCTCTTTGTTAAAATTGCATTCCATATATTCTGTCTTAGTTTGGAGCTTTACGTTTTCACCCTCCCTTGTCTCTCCATAACTCTTGATTTTCCACTGAAAGCAAAAAAGCATCCCTAGCAGCTTCAAGCTTCTTATTTAAGCAGGGAATCAAGCTTACATGGTAGACTTTGTCCGGCCTATTAAATATTCCCTAATCAAGTTATTGGCATGTACAAGCAATAATGCACTAAAGGCAGCATAATATAAAGAGAGAAACTACAAGTTACATAACAAGTTTGGCCCCTGCGCATCTCAAACGAAAAACTAAAGCAGAACGCCTCCCATGAAAATATAACCATTCAATCACAACAAACATTAGCATGTGGACCGCAAACATTCTGATGTAGAGATTGACGAAATATTGACTATCACAGGCAAATAAGCCAGAAGTATAGTTTCCACCTTTGCCAGCTGAACTCTTAAAATTGATAAATGACCAGTCTGATTCTTAAGACATGCATTCACAAGTTCAATGGAAAATTCTGAATATACAAACTAGCAGCAAAGAGGGCTCCACATATTTGATAAATCCAAAGCATCTTATAACCTTGGAATCTACTAGTGGAGGCGACAGCAGGAATGGATTCAATGCCGCATCAGTTGCATTACAATGGGGTTGGGTTGATAGTGACAGGTACTATCACCAGGAATGATTGGCTGATGTAATATCAGGACTCAAAAATTAATTCTTTTCTTGGCCAATAGGAGTTGGTACCTCCAGAAATAAGTGAATGGCATTTGCAAACAAACTAAAGGAAATATAATTACAAAATATTTTTCCTTCTTAAAGGATAACCAGAAGTATGTTATAAGAAAATACAACAGAAGTATAAGCAAGAAAAGAGAACAAGGTGGCCCCCAAGAAAAGGTTTAAAAAAACCTACACAGTGCCAAAGAGTTGCCAGCAAAAGAATTCAACAGACAAGCTAGAGTACTGCCACATAATTGCACTAACAATAATTCCGAACTAAGGCTGAATTTCCAAAATGTCATTTGCTAATCTCCATCTAGAATTATTTTTTTTCCTGCTTAAGCCATCACATTCGAGGAGTCTCCCCCTCAATGCAAGGAGATAAACATTTTTGCCCCCTTTTTTTTTAATTAAGAGCAAAAGTGTTTATAGGCTGCTCATGGGTGATTTCTCCAATATTCAGAGAAACAATTTCCCATTTCCTGAACATGATGCTAATTCTGCCAACTCTAAGTCGCTACAAGAATTCACAGAGATTTTGATGACAAACATCTCTGTATGTGCAAAATTGATAAGGAGGGTTACATTTTCCTTTTGTGATGGACAAAGAAAGTCTTCGGTGTGTTCCCTACTTCTAAACATACTGCTATCACTTCCAGCTGTAGGTTGCTACAAGGACTAGTCAGTAATTCAGCTTAACAGGATCTACATGACAAACTCAGTAACAAAGCAGTTAATGTGTCCTAGAAGATCACAAATATCTTCATTCAAACTTGAATAGCTATAACTAATTGAAACTGTTGCTCAAATGCAGCTCTAACATCAAACGAATTTGATCTTCTTCTTGATAATTTCAGAAAAGGTAAGGTTATTGCCTCTATCAATCACCTTGTTCAGATTCAAGAAATCTTAACCAAAAGAAAAATAACCCAGTCCTATTTTCAGTATCCTTGTTGTCTTTCTGCAAGGTATGATTTTTGGCCAACTAGCGGTGAATACAGTTCATAGAAGTGCAACTTAATTAACCAAAACATAATCAGATAGAAAGGCACTTCGCACACACCTCACTCTCATCATGGAAATGCTGTCAGAAAGATTTAACTGTGGACCATAAATTATTGAACAGAGTTCTCAGAGTCTAGGTAATATATGCTTGTCCAGAAAAGATAGCACATTACACTCCAGTTATCTCACTGCAGTTTTAAGACACCAGTATGTGACTCAATAATAGAAGTAAACAGGAGCATCTGAAACATAACGTTAACAATTAGCATTTCGGTGTCACATGAAACGTAGAAAGTTCAAAGTAAACAGCTAATGAAGCCCTTGACTAGGAGAGGGAAACTATAACCGTCTCTCCCTGGCAGATATGAGAACGGAACTGCTCCAGATCTTGCTTCTCAAGCATAACTCTCTCCACTGATGTTATGCAACCACTGGATTGCCAGAAAGCAGGTCAGACAGCCTATCACAATATGCTAGTCAAAAAGACAAGATCATTTGGTTATGGATATGAAGATGCTCTGGTGAATAAAATGGCCAACAATACTCCATACATCCTCATGGTTGTACTATGCAGGAGAAAAAGGCACAACATCAGAAAGCTACTGGTGGCTAATGGGCACATAAATCATGGTAATGCTAATGCCACTTGAACCAGTAGACATCACAGGAATCTCAAGATTCCACAGAACTCGAGGAATTGCCTCATTTAACTTATTAAAAGATTACGTGAATTCCATTAAAGAAGAAACAGGGACAAGAGGAGACATATAACCAATTGTTCAAAGGTAGCAAAATAATGTTTAAAAAGTTGGCGTAAATTCACCTTTTCTTTTTCTTCTTTGTGAATTTACAAACATGCATATTCATAGGTTCCCTGAAATGCACTATCGATGCTTTCTCCAATAAAATTCAAAACAACTTTTAGTATGTATATTTTTTTAAAGAACTTGTGAGGAGAAAACCACCACTGACTGGTGCTTCTCCCATTGGCATTTGATTACTTGTTAACTAGTTGTTGTTCTCTTCATTTAAGCTCAGGGAATGTGTCAAACATATCTTGAGTTCTTCAATCAGATGAAATCATGTGTCAAACTGCGATCTAGTGTAGATGCCGGAAACAGATGTTGCTGGATTATCTAAACTCCTATGTGCCTACAAATATTCTATTTTGACTCACGTTGATAACTTCTAAGTGCAATAGAAGAACTACAAAAGTAGGATTATTTCTAGTTTTAGGAGGTGAAGAATACGAATTGAAATGCCACTATTTCTCTGGTGCGCAATGCCAAACCTTCTGGTCCATATGAAGACCATAGCAATCTCTTGATGAGTCCCCGTAAGAGTGGGCACTCAAGGGCTTGTAAAAAGGTGGACAACCTATTTTTTAGCTGATTATTAATTCTTTTTGGAATCTAAGCTGTTCATCTTGTTCAAAATGCATTGAATAGGCTGGACACCAAATTTTATCATAAACTATATTATAAGAGTTGAAAATTACATCCACAAATTGTTTACTTTTCAAAGATTGAAAATAAGTGGTTAGGATCATCCAAATGCATTCAGTTTTGTCATGGACCACCTAGTTAGGGTAGGCCCCAACAAGATGAACTGCTTTGTTCTTCCCAAAAGGACAACCATTCATAACAACATAGGGTGTCGACTTATTTGCACAACCTTAATGGCCAACTCTTACTAGGATTCAATCTTAAACTACCTTATTTTCCTTAAATACGACATATTTTGGGAAGAGGAGTATTGGCGCAACAATAGAGTTGTCATGAAAGCCATGACAATGACCCTTGGCCAAATCTGCGAACTCATCAGTTCAAATCATGAAAATCCCTAAATCATGAATGTGATGGATTGTCTTGCACTATCAACCTATGTCTGGTAGTGTGAAATATTTTGTTAATCCAGTTCTCAATTTATGATGTAGTCATTTAGTTGGCGTTGTCCTCTATATAGTATTAAGAGCTAGATGTGTTATTGCAAAAATGTGTGTTTTAATTTCATCTCTAGCCTTATGGTTATTATGTATTATGCCATATCATTATTATTTCATGCCTTACTTAACACTCCCTTAGGGTTTATCATGAATTTAACCTGTCAATAATTATCTCTCAACTAATTCATCCCTAAAGTCATCTATTATAATCAATCTAAATTTGGACACAAGGCATAACTAAGTGTTTCACCTCATTTTAATTTAAATGTTATGAGAAATTTGAATACTATGTTCTAGATGAGTTAATGTTTAGTGCTTAGGTATAAATACCTTGAACTATTGAAGCTAAGGCATAATAAACTAAACTTTTTATGTATCATGCCCCTAATAACTAAGTTAGGGGTTATTCAAGTGATTTTTGTGTCTAAGTCTTATATAGTTGAGCCAAAATAAGTTTGCAAGTGAAGATCCCTTAAAGGTTTCACTTGGTTTCTTATGTGTTTTAGGACTTCAACTTAGGGACAGTTCTGTAATTTCCTTCACCTAGGATAATTACTTATTTTTCCTTCTCTACTCTCAATTTAATGATGGTTTCTTATTCATCAATTAATGATGATCACTTTTCTTTAGAATTTTGGCCTAAGGGCAATTTGATAATTTTTTTCACTTAAGATAGTTACCTTTTTGCCATCACTAATTCCAATTTAAAAAGTAGTTTTACATTCTTCGTATCATTAATAAGAGGTTCGTTAGTGTAGTCACAATCCTAACATGAAAAGGTTTAAAATTTAAAGCTTTTCCTTTAACTAAAATTCTAGAATTCTCAATTAGTGCAAATTTTACACAAAGTTCTAGAACTGAAATTCCTTGGAACTCTAGAATTGCAGTTGTCTTCTTCACTTGAACCAAAACCAGTAACATATAGCTGTTAGAATCTACATTGCTAGTGAATTGATTGATTCTGAAAAGAGTCACAAATATGCATTATATAGCAGTTACATGTTGATGAGAACCAAGATCTAGGCTGTGATTATAGCAGAATATATTGGCAGGAAATATTCTATATAATCTCTTGATGATACTGTAGATCTGTTTAGCCAATAATTTCTCTAACAGATCATATCTGATAACACCTTCCCTCAAACTAATGCAAAGATAATTTTGGCATTAGCTTGCTAATTAAATGTTGTATTTGAAGGATTGCTTCCTAATGAACATAATCTCAAGTCAATCCATACTTCCTTTGTTGATGGAAGTAAATCCGAAATCGATGATGTCTTCTTCAATGAACTGATCTTGATCGCATTTTAACGGATAAAGATATCTAGTAATGAGCATTATATCCTTTAACATTGATCGCGAAATCGAATGACAATTGAAGTGATTCAAGGCAGTCCATCAGAATAATCAGATGATCATGACTGAATTCGCCAGAAGATGTCGGATTGAAGGCTTTTCAAATGACTTTGATGAGATTGATTTTTTACTAAAGGAAATTAGATGACACGGCTCCCATGCCTATGAGCCGTGATCCCTCCACATCGGTGATTGATCCACAAAATTGGGGGGCTTGAGCATTGTTGATTGTTTAACCGCAAGTGCACGGGCTATTGTAGTGTAGCTTATGCAAGTACGGGTCGATTCCACGAGGACTTGATTTGAAGTGATGGAGTTTTAAATAAAATTCAACTAAAAGAATAAAAACACAGAATATACTAGAAATAAACTAAAATCCAGATGTATTCAATTGTTCCAATGTTCACAAATATTTATTCCAAGGAAAACAGAAAATAAAACTAAAATGCGTCCTGGATAAGCTTGTCCTTGGATTGCTGTAATATCCTTAATATTTAAGATAAAAATAGGAAATTATTAAATAAATTAAAATAAAAATTTATGGATGAAATTAATTCCTGAAAACATAATAATTATAAAGTGCTCGTCGATACGAATCCAACGCCACCAAGAACGCGAAAAACGGAGCTCAAACGAGGGAGTTATGAGCCGTCAAAGTTGGAAGGGCAATTTGGTCATTTGGTAGAGACGTATTAGACAGGGGTCCAAATTGATACTGGCACCCCCGTCTTCCACACGTCTCTGCCGCCGGAAAAATCGCCGGAGAGATGGAAAGACGTGGGAAGAGTTTCTCTTCCCCAAGACTCTAAAACCCTATATCTATGCTCCTCTAGGAGCCAAAACGCTCCACTTTGAGCGTTTTCTCTAAGTTTTACGCAGAACCCTAGCTTGAAAAGATTTCATTTTTTCCGGCGAGTGGAACCCCGGCAACTCGAGCAACTCCGGCCAGGTGCAAGGTAAGCCTCAAAACCTATGTTTTCTGTATTTATTAATTAAAAAAAATTAATTAGAAAACCATTTAAAAATTAGGAAAAAAAATCGGATTTTTTGGGGGCTTTGTGCACGCTACTGTTGGAGCGTGATTTCACGGATCAAACCTAATCAGTTTGAAAATTGCACCGTCCAACTAGTGCACAAGAGACCCAAGAGCATACCCTTTAAATTTGGGAATGATCCAACGGTGGAATTGCCCATAAAAATCAAAAACCAGTACCTAGGGAGGTTTTTAGGAACTTGGGAAAAATCGTTTAAAAACCATGGTTTTTGAGAAAATTAGTGAAAAAGGAGGGCATAAATGGATTCTAGAAAGAATTCTGAAGAAAATGGCGCAAAAATCACGCAAAACGGAGCTCAGAGCTTCCGCCGAGGCGACTCCTGTCGTCTTCTCCTGGCGTCGCCAACGGCGTCGCCCGCGCCTGACGCCAAGACGCTCCTCGACGCTCGAGGGACGACGTCACATGACGTTGCCGCCGCACGCTGGCGCTGCCGGCGCGTGCGGAGCGTGCGTGGTTGGTCATCGCGGTGGGGCCGGGACGCGCGCGTCGCAGCGGTGCGTCACGGTCCGAAGCACGCGCGGCGCGTCTGCGGCGCGTCATGCGACGCCGTGCGTCCCTCGTGCGTCAGGTGTACGCCGGTGTAAACCGGCGGAAAGAGCGCCGCACGGTTTAAACCACCTTATGGTGGTCGGGCAGGCCCATTTGAGGGTAGTTTTCACTAAAAACTTGATTTTTGGGAGCTAGAGAGGTCCAAATCACGATCCGAAAGAGGCGTTGTGACCGTATTGACGACACGGACCTAGTTTTAACTTAAGAACTTAGAAATGACCACTTTTATTTAGAAAAATTTTAAAATAGTGATGTGACATGTACGGTGCACTTTGAATATACCAATTAAAGGGAGTTATTGGCAAGCTAGTGATCTCACACTTGAGGTAGGTGACGACAACTAATGTTTTGCCTTGATTTTTAAACCATGTTTAAACATAGCATCATGTGTGATTGTGTTTTAAAATGCAATTATTATTTACCGTGGATTTCATGCTACATTGCGTAGAGGATGGTTATTCCAAATTGAAATCTTTACTTGAATAAACTTATTTCAAATGCTTTTACAAGTATGACGTTAATTTGTTATGCTTACTTAGAGACTTATTTCTTATTATATATATAGAAAATGCATGGATTTACATGGAAATGAGAATCGAGGCTTATTAGTCCTTTGATAGGCTAACCCGGGATGAGGGGCATGTCTTGGGGATTGCAAGCTATAAGTGCTCTTGAGTTTTAGCATATACATATGATTTCCTGGGTTTTATATTTGATGACGGTGCTCTCGCCGGTATGCCATGCTTGGGAGGGATAGGTAGCCGCCACCCACCTTCCGAGATTATGATGTGATGAGTTTGTGATATGATAGACACACCGGCCCATAGATGGCATTCGGTAGGGGTTTGGTAACATGGATAGTCCACACTAGGTCCGAGCCTTTCCATGGGGACAGACGCCCAAGTCTCCGTTATGGTGTCGACGGGAGCGCGGTGGTTGATACCCATGGAGGGTTGCCACCGCACAGCATGATGGCCCATATTCTTATTATGTGTGCATGTATGATGAGCATGGTTATTGATGATATGCACGGTGTGGCGACACTCGCAGGTTGACTACGTGTACTCCCGATCGTGATGTTAGTGCGATGTGATGGGACCCATTACCTTAGGGTGCCCTTATTCGGATGTATGCTCCATTTTATTGATTCATGTCATGTTTTAACTTGAATTTCATGTTTTAGCATATGGAATAGATTGGCATTTATTTGAACATGGCATTATGATATCACTATTTCCATAAATGTTAGACTTTTCATAAATGTGTTCATTATTTCTTTCATTTATTACATTAATTGTCTATGTACCTACACAAGCGATAAGCCAATTGAGGCATTGCTTTGTTTTGCAATGCCTTAGATCTCGAGCGCTACCCCAGGAAAGGAAAAGCGGTTGATAAACCTTGAGAGCCGCTTGAAGACTAGTTTCCTATAGTTTTAGACAAGATAATGTGAGTCATTAGAGTGGATTATCATTTGAATTTCATTATGAATTTGCGTATACTTTATATTTGGATGTGATTTAGATCTTTGGACATATATTGGACATTTATATGGGATGTTATGATGGATAGACCCTGGGCCATATTATTGTGTGTCTTTTGGATGTTTATTTGATTTAAAATAAAGGCGCTATTTATTTGACGTTGATTTATACGCGGATCATTTATTTGTGTTTAAATTACATGTACGCCATTTTGAGAAAGGAAAAATTAACACCGGAGTTTTAAGATAGGTTTAGTAAAATGTTAAATAAATCTTTTCTCATGGGATCGCAAATGCTCTTATTTAAATTGCAAAAAAAAAAAAATTGTCTTAAAAATCTGGGTGTTACAAAGTTGGTATCGAGCCAGTCTAGTCCATCATAATCCTTGTGAATGTCCATTTATATGTGAATAATGAGTCCATAATAGTTGTAGAGAGAAAAACGATGAGAGAGGAACTTACACTTAGTGACATGTAAAATTTTGACGGATGGCTCCTCGGAGCAGGACAAGGTCTACCCCTCGCTACACCGTAGCTCCACCTCGCCGAGTCCTCTAATCAAGGGGATCGAGATGCCGAGTTATTGAATCTGCTAATGTCGGGACTCGTACCACTTATACGGCCAAGTTAGGACACCGGACGCAGCCTAACCTAGCCCTATTCCACCACCTAAAGTGGCACCCATGGTTTCGTCGATTCGGTCCTCCTCACAACCAATACAGAACTATCGCACCTGCAGAGCCACGGAGGCCGATGCTACGAGTGACTCAAAGAAGGCGACAAATTATTGGAAAGGTTTCAAAGATGGTGAAACCCTCATATGGCGATGGTAACACGGAGGAGGCCGAGCGATGGTTATTTGAGGCGGAGAGGACATTCGACGCTATGAAGATCTCACCGCATGATCAAGTTAGAGTAGCCTCCTACCTGCCGAAAGGTGAGGCCGGCTTCTGGTGGCAGACTTTCACACTCACCCTGGCACACTATTCGGACGTATGCACATGAGCACAGTTGCGGTGCAACTAAGAGCGCACGCGTATACTAGAAACCGTAGAGCGCGCATTCTGTAACCGCGGCATGTAGGACCTCAGGCACTACAATTGGGTCGTCCATTAAGGCGCGACCTTGAAAAATCCAATTTCTGAGCCTATATAACTCGCTTGACAAGCCAAAAGGACCGTTGCGTCAAAGTAATTTGACACTGGACCCAATTATACAATAAAATGCGTGACATTCTTAGATAAAGATCAACCTAAAAATATCGAGTAACCCCTAGAAACCAACAAACCATATAGGATGGCTCCAGCCAGAAGCCGAGAGAACTTCGTGTACAATTGCAAGAGAGTTATTGGATAAGGGCTTTATCGTGCAGTGGATCACCATGGGGAGCACCAGCCTTGTTCGTGAAGAAAAAGGATGGATCACCGAGACTATGCATTGACTATCGGTTGTTGAATGGTGTTACTATATAAAGAACCGATACCCTTTGCACACGCATAGATGATTTATTTGATCAGCTCCAATCGGCACAAGTGTTCTCCAAGATTGATTTGAGGTCAGGGTATCATCAGCTGAGGGTTAGAGAAGAGGATATCTAAGACCGCCTTTTAGGAGTCGTTATGGTCATTATGAGTTCCTAGTGATGCCGTTTGGATTGACGAACGCACTGCGGTGTTCATGGATCTAATGAACCGTGTTTTTCGAGCTTATTTGGATAAGTTCGTGATTGTATTTGTGGATGACATCTTGATTTATTCGCCTAGTCATGAGACACACAGAGAGCATCTCCACACGGTATTAGACACACTTCGTCGACATCAGTTGTATGCCAAGTTCGAAGTGTGATTTTTGGCTAGACCGGAGTGCATTTCTTAGGCCACGTCATATCTAAAGATGGAGTGGCCGTGGATTCAACAAAGGTGTAGAGCAAGACTACACCAGGGAGAGGCCCAACGGTGGTGAGATGATACGGTTTTCTCGGTTTGAGGTATTATCGTCGATTTATAGAGGATTCTCTAAGATCGCATTACCATTGACCACCACGACTAGGAAAGACACTCAATTTGTATGGACCGAGGCTTGAGGAGAGCTTCCAAGAGCTCAAGAGGAGACTTACTACGCTCCGTTGACCTTACCATCCGGGCAAAGGTTATGTAGTTTATTGTGACGCCTGCGGCAAGGGATTAGGGAGCAAGTGTTGATGCAACATGGGAAGGTAATTGCCTATGCGTCTGACAGTGAAGACACATGAGGTAAATTACCCAACACATGACTTGGAATTAAGAAAGTGGTATTTGCGTTGAAGTCCCTGGAGACATTATCTTTATGGTGAGAGATTTGAGGTATTCACCGATCACAAGAGCCTCAAGAGTACTTCTTTACTCGAGTGAATTGAATATGAGGCGGCGTTGATGGATGGAGTATCTCAAGGACTTCGACTTCACCATACAGTACCATCCTGGGAAGGCTAATGTCGTTGCAGATGCCCTGAGTAGGAAGGCGGGTGTGATGATTGCCAATTTGACGACTCGGTCTAAGTTCTTTGACAGGATCTTAGAGGCACAGGGCAAAGACAAGGAAACACAGGATTTAACAGATAAGACAGATTTTTCGAGAGGACCAGATGGAGGAGTTAGATTTAAGGGAAGGTTGGTAGTACGGCGGATGACGAATTGAAGCGCGAGTTACTAAGAAGCACACCAATCCCCTTATACACAATTCATCCTGGGGGTACGAAAATGTATCAGGATCTCAAGAGGCATTTCTGGTGGAATGGTATGAAAAAGGATGTTGGAGAGTGCGTAGCACGATGTTTGACCTGTCAGCAGGTCAAGGCTGAGCATCAGCGTCCATCAGGACTACCGGACCGGACCTTCCAGAGTGGAAGTGGGACCATATTACCATGGACTTCGTTCTAGGTCTTCCGAGGACCGCCGTGTACACGACATGATATGGGTCGTTGTGGACAGGGTTAACCAAGTCTGCTCATTCCCTTCCTATCAGACAAAATCAGACCGTGGATAGCTTAGCGAAATTATATGTTAAGGAGATCGTCAGTCTACATGGCGTTCCCTTGACAATTATATCGGATCGAGATACGCGATTTACCTCAAAATCTTTGGAAGAGGCGTGCAAGAGGCATTAGGGTCGAGATCGAAAATTAGCCTGACAAGATTTCATCCTCGCATAGACGGACGGACGAGCGAGAGGACCATCCGGACTATTGAGGATATGCTACGAGCCTGTGTTATGGATTGGAAGGGTAGCTGGGAAGATCATTTACCTTTGGTGGAATTTGCTTATAATAATAGTCATCACGCTAGTATTGGGATGGCTCCATATGAGGCACTTTATGGCAGACCTTGTCGGCCACCTTTATGTTGGAGTGATGTAGGAGAAAGACGCGTGGTGAAATCCGAGTTAGTGGAAGAATGTGCGGAGAAAGTTCAACTCATTCGGAAGAGGTTACCGACGGCTCACGGTCGACCACGTAAAAGTTATGCGGACAAGAGGCGAAAGGACTTAGAGTTCTTTGAGGGCGAGCATGTATTCTTGAAAGTTTCTCCTATGAAAGGGGTGTTGAGGTTTGGAAATAAAGGAAAGCTTAGTCCCACGTATATTGGACCTTTCGAGATCTTACGACGAGTTGGGTCGTTGGCATACCTGACTAGCCTTACCACCACGGTAGCAAATGTGCATGACGTCTTTCACGTGTACTATCTTTGAGGAAATACGTGTCGGATCCCTCACATGTATTGGAGCAGATCCCGGGAGAGCTACGGTGACATGACATTTGAGGAGAGACCAGTGCGCGTCTTAGATACAAGAGTCAAGGAGTTAAGGAATAAGACCATTGCCTTGGTCAAAGTCCTTTTCAAGATCATTCACTACAGAGGCTACTTGGGAGATCGAGGAGGAGATGCGAAAGATCCATCCAGAGTTATTTACATAGAGGTATGTAGCTAAATTTCGAGACGAAATTTTTATAAGGAGGGAAGAATGTAATATCCTTAATATTTAAGATAAAAATAGAAATTATTAAATAAATTAAAATAAAAATTTATGGATGAAATTAATTCTCGAAAACATAATAATTAGAAAGTGCTCGTCGATACGAATCCAACGCCACCAAGAACGCGAAAAACGGGCTCAAACGAGAGGGAGTTATGAGCCGTCAAAGTTGGAAGAGGCAATTTGGTCATTTGGTAGAGACGTAGAGACGGGGTCCAAATTGATACCGGCACCCCGTCTTCCACACGTCTCTACCGGTGCCGGAAAAATCGCCGGAGAGACGTGGAAAGAGCGTGTGGGGAAGAGTTTCTCTTCCCAAGACTCTAAAACCCTATATCTATGCTCCTCTAGGGCCAAAACGCTCCACTTTCGAGCGTTTTCTAAGTTTTACGCGAGAACCCTAGCTTGAAAAGATTTCATTTTTTCCGGCGAGTGGAACCTGGCAACTCGAGCAACTCAGGCCAGGTGCAAGGTTAAGCCTCAAAACCTATGTTTTACGTATTTATTAATTAAAAAAATTAATTAGAAAACCATTTAAAAATTAGAAAAAATCGATTTTTGGGGCTTTGTGCACGCTTACTTGTTGGAGCGTGATTTCACGGATCAAACCTAATCAGTTTGAAAATCGCACCGTCCAACTAGTGCACAAGAGACCCAAGAGCATACCCTTTAAATTTGGGAATGATCCAACGGTGGAATTGCCCATAAAAATCAAAAACCAGTACCTAGGGAGGTTTTTAGGAACTTGGGAAAAATCGTTTAAAAACCATGGTTTTTGAGAAAATTAGTGAAAAAGGAGGGCATAAATGGATTCTAGAAAGAATTCTGAAGAAAATGGCGCAAAAATCACGCAAAACGGAAGCTCAGCTCAGCGAGGCAGAATCCGGCTGCTTCTCCGGGCCGTCAAGCGGCGGCGCCCTGCACACGCAAGACGCACGCCCGAGGGACGGCGTCACATGGCGTCGTCGCCGCACGTCTTGCGGCGCGCGCGCGGCGCGTGCGGAGCGTGCGTGGTTGTCAGCGGTGGGACCGGACGCGCGCGTCCTGGCGGTGCGTCACGGTGCCGAAGACGCGCGCGCGTCCCCGTGCGGCGTCGACGCCGTGCGTCGTGCGCCAGTGTACGCCGGTGTAAACCGGCGAGAAAGAGGCACGCCGGTTTAAACCACCTTATGGTGGTCCACAGCCCCATTTGAGGGTAGTTTTCACTAAAACTTGATTTTTGGGAGCTAGAGGTCCAAATCACGATCCGAAAGAGGCGTTGTGACCGTATTGACGACGCTGACCTAGTTTTAACTTAAGAACTTAGAAATGACCACTTTTTATTTAGAAAAATTTTAAAATAGTGATGTGACATGTACAAAGGTGCACTTGAATATACCAATTAAAGGGAGTTATTGGCAAGCTAGTGATCTCACACACTCCATTAAAGGTAGGTGACGACAACTAATGTTTTGCCTTGATTTTTAAACCATGTTTAAACATAGCATCATGTGTGATTGTGTTTTAAAATGCAATTATTATTTACCGTGGATTTCATGCTACATTGCGTACGGATGGTTATTCCAAATTGAAATCTTTCTTGAATAAACTTATTTCAAATGCTTTTACAAGTATGACGTTAATTTGTTATGCTTACTTAGAGACTTATTTCTTATTATATATATAGAAAATGCATGGATTTACATGGAAATGAGAATAGGCTTATTAGGCGGTCCTTTGATAGGCTAACCCCGGGATGAGGGGCATGTCTTGGGGATTGCATAAGCTATAAGTGCTCTTGAGTTTTAACATATACATATGATTTCCGTGTTTTATATTTGATGACGGGTGCTCTCGCCGGCATGCCATGCTAGGAGGGATGTGGGCCACCCACCTTCCGAGATTATGATGTGATGAGTTTGTGATATGATAGACACCTGCCCATAGATGGCATTCGGTAGGGGTTTGGGTAACATGGATAGTCCACACTACCGGCCGAGCCTTTCCATGGGGACAGACGCTAAGTCTCCCGTTATGGTGTCGACGGGGAGCGGCGGTGGTTGATACCCATGGAGGGTTGCCACTGCAGCATGATGGCCCATATTCTTATTATGTGTGCATGTATGATGAGCATGGTTATTGATGATATGCACGGGTGTGTGACGACACTCAGAGGTTGACTACGTGTACTCCTGATCAAGGATGTTAGTGCGATGTGATGGGACCCATTACCTTAGGGTGCCCTTATTCGGATGTATGCTCCATTTTATTGATTCATGTCATGTTTTAACTTCGTGAATTTCATGTTTTAGCATATGGAATAGATTGGCATTTATTTGAACATGGCATTATGATATCACTATTTCCATAAATGTTAGACTTTTCATAAATGCTGTTCATTATTTCTTTCATTTATTACATTAATTGTCTATGTACCTACACAAGCGATAGCTTGTCGAGGCATTGCTGTGTTTGTTTGCAATGCCTTAGATCTCGAGCGCTACCAAGGGAAAAGGAAGCGGTTGATAAACCTTGAGAGTCAGCCGAAGACTAGTTTCCCTATAGTTTTAGACAGTAATGTGAGTCATTAGAGTGGATTATCATTTGAATTTCATTATGGACTGCATACTTTATATTTGGATGTGATTTAGATCTTTGGACATATATTGGACATTTATATGGGATGTTATGATGGATAGACCCTGGGCCATATTATTATTGTCTTTTGGATGTTTATTTGATTTAAAATAAAGGCGCCTATTTATTTGACGTTGATTTATACGCGGATCATTTATTTGTGTTTAAATTACATGTACGCCATTTTGAGAAAGGAAAAATTAACACCCGGAGTTTTAAGATAGGTTTAGTAAAATGTTAAATAAATCTTTTCTCATGGGATCCCAAATGCTCTTATTTAAATTGTCAAAAAAAAAAAATTGTCTTAAAAATCCGGGGTGTTACAAAGTTTAATCCAGAGAGTCGCACCCCTGGGTCCTGCCACAAGAGTAGGACTAACCGTCCACACCACCTTCATACCCCCGCTCGGGTTATAAGCTCACGCTGCTGATGAGGGCGGGCCAAGAGGGCTGGCAGGCTTCTAAGCAAGGTGAAAGACTGAGAGTTAGTCCCACATCGCTAGGGGGAAAGTTACTGGGCTCTTGATAAGAGTGATGAGGACTTTCCTTGCAACGAGGCCTTTTCCCTGAGCAACTAGGGAAGAACAAAACCGTGCGGGGTGTATGGGCACTCCGGCACGGACAATATCATTGCAGGGTGTGGGCCCTCGAGTACATTGCAAGTGGTATCGAGCCGGACCTCGGGCAGGTGTGGGTGGCTAGCCGCACGTGGGCGCTCGTGTGTGGTAAGACATGGACGCGTGTCCCCTAAGGGGAGAGAGGTTGTGAAGCCTTGGCCGATGAGGGCGGGCCAAGAGGGCCGGCTGGTGCTTCTAAGCAAGGTGAAAGACTCGAGAGTTAGTCCCCACATCGCTGTGGGGAAAGTTACCGCGGGCTCTTGATAAGAGTGATGAGGACTTTCCTTGCAACGAGGCCTTTTCCCTGAGCAACTAGGGAAGAACAAAACCGTGCGGGGTGTATGGGCACTCCGGCACGGACAATATCATTGCAGGGTGTGGGCCCTCGGGCTGTTACAATTGCACTACCCTTGAATAGTTAGAATGAAGATAAGGTAAAACCAGAATAGCATAGGGACACAGATGTAATTAAACAGGGGACCCAATTGGTATTTCTGAAATCTGCCAGGGGACACAGATGGAATTCTTTTGGAGACACAGATGGAATTTTCAAAATTTGCCAGGGGACACAGATGTAATTCCTAAGATATGCCAGGGGCAAATCCAGAATTTCGTGGGTCTCTGGTTTTTATAGAAAAAAAACCAGGAAAACAACAATGGAAACTAGAAGAGGAGAAGAAGGAAGAAGGAGGGACGAAAAGAGGAAGGAGAAGAAGAAGAAAACGCGGGAAATCCCGGGAATGGAAACGCGGGAAGGAGGAGGAAAAGAGATGGGAGAAAACCCAGAACGGATTTTCTCTCCCAGGACCGTGCGACTCGGAGAAAAAGGGGAGAAAGTGGCCGGAGAAGAAGAGGAGAAAGGAGGGGAGAAACAGAGGGCAAACCCCTAGGGAGGAAAACCCTTGGGTTTTCCTTCTCCTGTCCGTGCGGCTACGCAGAGGTTGAGGGCAGTGGAGCCATGAAAGATGGGAGGAGAAGAGGGAGATAGAGCCGGGCCGGAGTTGGGATCTCTGGGCAGTTCGGTGCTGGGCTACTGCTGGGGCTTCATCAGCTTTCGCTTGACTGGAGTAATCCAGTCAGAGAGAGAAAGGATAGAGGGGAGCTCTGCTGTAATAGAAAGAGGAGATGGGCCATCGTCTAGGTGATGTCCAATGCGGTGTTGGACTACTGCATGGTGGGAATGACAAGAGAGAGAGAGAGAGAGAGCAGAGAGTGGTGAGATGGGGAGAAGAAAGAGAGGTGGGCTAGTATGGTGCGATGGAGATGAGAATTCCAGCCAGTGGATGGAGAGAGAGAGAGAGAGAGAGAGAGAGAGAGAGAGAGAGAGAGAGAGAGAGAGAGAGCGAGAGAGAGAGAGAGAGAGAGAGAAGGTTGATGGTACGGTGAATAAGGGAGTAGGAGAGGGAAGATGTGAGAGATTGGGTGAGAAGGAGGTTGGGAGTGGCGTGAGAGATGGGATTTTCATGGGTCAGAGATAGAGGGAGAAAGAGAGATATGGCTGCGAGTTGATAAGGCGTTGGAGAAAAGAAAATAGAGGGAGAAAGAGATCGATGAGGAGAGAGCGTTATAGAAGAAGTGGGGTGCAGTGATGAAAGAGAGGGTGCGAGTGAGAATTAGCAAAGAGTACGAGAGAGAGTGGAAAGAAGAAGAGAAGAGGGGGAACGTGAAATGGAGAAGGGATCATGATTAGCGAGAGAGAGAGACCAGCCCAGCCTCCCCAAGAGAAGGAAAAAACCTTTCTTGGAGAGAGAGAGAGGGGAAGAGGTATAAAAAGGAGAGTGAGAGATAGAGACGTGAAAGAGAGGGAAAGGGAGATTGAAGAGAGATAGGAGAGATGAGATAGGAGAGATGAGAGAGAGTGGGGTCCATTAGAAGTTTAGACTTGCTAAAACTCTGCAAGTCTTAAACTTTGTTCTGTCTTAGGACTCTTCAAAATCCACTTTTTTCTATGAAACTTCATTTGATCTCCATCTTGTATCCTTGATTCGATCTGGAGCATCCAAGCTTGAGTTGACCGATCTGCAATGCATAGGACCCAATTAGCGCAATCTAAACTATTCATTAGCTTTAATAGTCATCTAACCACTCAATTTTACAATTCAACGATTGGATGGCCAATTAAAGCTAAAATAAAATATTTGATGTAAAATCTTAAAATTAATGGTCTAGATGCTCTAATCAAATACTAAATTAGGGGTATGTTGACCAAAATTGAACACTTAACACACACCCCAACCAGCATTTTGCTAGTCCTTAGCAAAAGATGCGAAGAAATCAACTCAAAATTTTTTATTTTTCAGGTCATCTCCATTTTTTTCTCAAAGAATTATCTTCAATAAATCTATCAACTTTAGCAAACTAATAAAGATGACTGAATAATTCAAAACCCTACCCATATGCTAAAAATATTCCACTTAAGCTCAGATCTCAGAGTGAGTATGTGCATATGCAGTCTCCACATAGAATAATCTTTATCTCTAAGGAGACTTCTAACTTTTGAATTCCATTTGAAATATGTTTTGACCTCAATCCTTACTAATGGCATACGCTCAGAAATAAAGTCTCTCAGATAGAAGGTTCAAATCATATCTCTCTTTTAATTATGTGAGAAGAGTCAATGAAAACAAATATATCTCACATATATTCATGAAAAACGAGAGTTACTAAGGAATTTCTTTTAATCCCTTTGGAATAAATGCCATTACCTTTGGAATATTTAGAAATACTATTCTTTTAAATCCTATCCATTCATCTCCTCATCAAGATTATATTCATCCTAGAATCAATAAGTCTTTAATTGGGACGAAACATAGGCTTAGGACATGGTACCAAAGAAAGGGTATAAGGGTATTCAAAGTTTCTTCAAAAAAATAAGTAGAGGTCTTCTATTGTTGACAATTCTTCTTTTATTTTCTTTGCTGAAGTGAATATTTCTTTTTCTATTTCTTCGCATTCTTCAAACTCTTATATATATATATATTTCAGTACTTTTGACTCACTTTGAAGAATATTTCTTTTCTTCATATCCACTTTTCTACTTTCATTGCAACTAAAAGATATTCTTTCATTCTTCTCTAACTTATTTTTCAAAGAAAAATGGGTAATGGATAATTTATATTGGGTTAATATGGGTAAAAGGTAATTTGGATGACAAAAGAAAAGGCTTTATATAAAAGGCTCAAGTTGGCTGACTAGTGGTAAAAATACTTTATGGGTAGGCTTTATGTCTCTAGGTTAACAACAAGGATGGCCTAAATCATTTTCTAGGTTTCCTATAATCTATCAAATTCAATGAACTTCCAAAATTTTAAAGGTAGTATTCTAATTATTCAAGTAATTAGCCAAATTTAAGAGTTTGGGATCAATTTTCTTTAAGCATGTTGAAGAAAATTTAGAAACATCTATAATCTCTCAAAAAGGATGAATGGATCTAAAACTCACTTAGGTTATAGGTCTCCACTGAATTTCTTTAGAATCTCTAAGTTATAGTCACTTATCAATCTAGACTATCTATATGCAACTGCGTGTACAAATGTGATATGAGACTTTACTTTTATGAAATACTTTAAAAAATGAGTAAAATACTGAATTAATCATATTCAATTCCATTAATAAGCTAAAGTTATCCAGATTATACTTCAAAAAATCCAATTCTCATCATGGTATAGGAAATGACCTAAAATTTTTCATTTTTTTTTCTTTTTTTTTTGTTTGAAAAAAACCAAGGAAAACACCTAAAAACTAAAAGAACACTAGAATTTGCTAGAATTCTACACCCCCCAACCTAACAGAAACATTGTCCTTAATGTTTAAAAAGTAGGACCAAAAATGAATATGGGTGATGCAGAAAACAACAAAATACAAAATATGGTACAAAGAGATCAAATTCACTCAATCCTGATAAACAGGATCCTCCAGAGTTGTGGACTCAACTTCTGGATTCTCATAATCTAGGAAAGGCTTTAAACGTTGACCATTCACTTTAAAAGAATGATCAGTCCTAGTATTCTCAATCTCGACAGCCCCATATGGAAAAACTTCTTTTACTATGTATGGACTAGTCCATCGAGATCTAAGCTTACCTGGAAATAGGTGGAGCTTAGAATTGTAAAGTAGAACCTTCTGGCTTGGAGTAAAGGATTTTCTCATTATGTTCTTATCATGAAAAACTTTCATCTTTTCTTTATATATCCTATTACTCTCATAAGCTTCTTGCCTAATCTCTTTCAACTCATTAAGTTGGAGTTTGCGATGTGAGCCTGCTTTATCAATATTGAAATTGAATGTCTTTATTGCCCAATAGGCTTTATGTTCCAATTCCACAGGCAAATGACAAGCCTTACCGTATACAATACGATAGGGAGACATACCAATCGGGGTGCGATGTGTAGTCCTGTAAGCCCAGAGCGCATCAGTCAGTCGAAGAGACCAATCTTTACGATCTGGATTAACAGTCTTTTGAAGGATTTGTTTGATGGCCCTATTAGATACTTCTACTTGTCCACTTGTTTATGGGTGATACGGTGTTGCAACTTTATGTGTAATATTATATTTTTTCATTAGTGCTTCAAATGGTTTGTTGCAAAAATGTGTACCGTTATCACTTATAATGGCTCGAGGAGTCCCAAATCTAGAAAAAATGTTTTCTTTTAAAAATTTAAGAACTATTTTGTGATCATTATGCCTACATGGGATAACCTCAATCCATTTTGAAACATAATCTACGGCCAATAAGATATAAATGTAGCCAAAAGAAGGTGGAAATGGACCCATAAAATCTATACCCCAACAATAAAAAATTTCTATAATAAGAATAGGGTTTAGAGGCATCATATTCCTACGGGTTATTCCTCCTAACTTTTGACATTGCTCACATAATTTACAAAACACATGTGTGTCTTTGAACAACGACGACCAATAAAAACAGCACTGCAAAATCTTTGTCGTTGTTTTCTGGGTAGAAAAATGTCCACCACATGCTTTTGAATGACAAAAGGAGATAACACTATGTTGTTCTAAGTCAGAGACACATCTCCTAATGATTTGATCTGGGCAGTATTTAAACAGGTATGGATCATCCCAGAAATAATGCTTAACATTAGAAAAGAATTTTTTCTTTTCTTGTTTAGTCCAATGTTCAAGAATTTTCCCCCTGACTAAATAATTTACAATATCAGCAAACCATGGAGGATGGGAAACATGAAAAAGTTGCTCATCAGGGAAAGTGTCTTTAATGGGCAACTCATCTAAAGGCTCTGTTAGGACTAAGCAAGACAAATGGTCAGCTACCACATTCTCTACTCCCTTTTTATCTTTTATTTCAATGTCAAACTCTTGAAGTAGGAGAATCCATCTAATTAGTCTAGGCTTAGCATCTTTCTTAGAAAGAAGATACTTGATGGCCAAATGGTCAGTGAATATGACTATTTTAGATCCAACCAAGTAAGACCTGAATTTATCCAATGCGAAGACAACTGCTAAGAGTTCTTTCTCCGTAGTAGAATAGTTCATTTGGGTGCTATTTAAGGTCCTACTCGCATAGTAGATGACGTATGGCTTCTTTTCTTTTCTCTGTCCTAGTACAGCTCTTACAGCATAGTCACTGGCATCACACATGATTTCAAAGGGTAGACTCCAATCAGGCGGTTGCATGATAGGTGCAATGGTCAACTTGTCTTTCAACTTTATAAATGCATCTTGACAATCCTCAGTCCACTTTAAAGGAGTATCCTTTGTGAGGAGGTGACATAGTGGTCTAGATATTGCACTAAAATCCTTAATGAACCTCCGATGGAATCCCGCATGACCTAGGAAAGATCAAATGCCCTTAATAGATTTTGGAGTGGGTAGATTGGAAATTAGATCAACTTTAGCACTATCTACCTCTATACCTTTAGATGACACAATGTGACCTAAGACAATTCCCTTAGGAACCATGAAATGACATTTTTCCCAATTAAGTACTAGGTTCTTTTCTTTACAACGAGTTAAGACTTTTTTTAGATTTTCAAGACATGTTTCAAATGAATTACCGAAAACAGAAAAGTCGTCCATGAAAACCTCTAAAATTCTCTCCACCATATCACTAAAAATGCTTAACATGCAACGTTGAAATGTGGCAGGAGCATTACATAATCCAAATGACATTCTTTTATAAGCAAAAGTGCCAAAAGGACATGTAAATGTGGTCTTTTCTTGATCCTCGGGTGCAATTTCTATTTGGTTATATCCTGAATAACCATCTAAGAAACAATAGTACTGATGTGCTGCAACCCTTTCTAACATTTGATCAATGAAGGGCAAAGGAAAATGGTCCTTCCTTGTAACAGCATTCAACTTTCGATAGTCGATACACATACGCCAACTAGTAGTAACCTTGGTAGGGATCAATTCATTGTTGGCGTTAGTTATTATTGTAACTCCAGACTTCTTTGGAACCACCTGAGTAGGACTTACCCATTTGCTATCACTTATGGGATAGATGATTCCCACATCAAGCAACTTTAGGACTTCTGCTCTAACAACATCTTTTATATTAGGATTTAACCTTCTTTGCATTTGACGACATGGTTTAGCTTTATCCTCTATATATATCCTATGGGTGCATATTAAAGGGTTAATGCCCTTTATATCAGTTATGGTCCATCCTATAGCACCTTTGCATTCTTTTAAAGTGTCTATTAATTTGTCCTCCTGAGATGTTTCTAATTGGGAGAAAATTATTACAGGAAAAGTCTCTCTGTCTCCTAAAAAGGCATATTTTAAATCTGATGGTAGAGATTTTAATTCAAGCTTAGGAGGTTCTATGAATGATGGAAGGGGAGTGGACTCCCTCAGTGGAAGGTCCTCGAAAAGAGGTTTCCATTTTTCTATTTCCATGATAGGAACAGAATCAAGGAGGGCATTAACTTCCTCTATTAATGCATCCTCATTAAACTCATTAAAATGGGCCAAACAAGTCTCAAGTGGGTCCGACAAGGAAGATGACTGAAACTGATCTTGCACAACTGAATTGATCATGTTAACATAGGGCAAATCATCAATAGTTTCACCAGGTTGCTTACAGATATTAAAAATGTTCAGCTCTATTATCATATTGCCAAGGGACAATTTCATCACACCATTTCTACAATTGATTAAGGCATTGGACGTAGCCAAAAATGGTCGTCCTAGGATGACTAGTATTTCATTCTTCTCATTCACCACCGGTTGTGTATCTAGGACCAGAAAATCGACAGGGAAACAAAATTGTTTTACTTGGACTAACACATCCTCTATTACCCCTCTCGGTATTTTTACAAAACGATCAGCTAGCTGGAGCGTAGTAGATGTAGGTTTCAATTCACCTAGACCTAACTGTTCGTATACCGAGTATAGTAATAAGTTTACACTAGATCCTAAATCAAGAAGAGCTTGGTTAATTTTGTAGTTTCCAATAATGCAAGTAAGAGTGGGGCAACCAGGATCCTTGTACTTTGGTGGTGTATGATGTTGAAGAATAGAACTAACCTGTTCAGTCAAAAATGCCTTCTTTTGGACATTTAATTTTCTCTTGATGGTGCATAAGTCTTTTAAGAATTTAGCATATGATGGGATTTGTTTTATAGCATCTAAGATCAGTATGTTGATCTTGACTTGCTTGAAAATCTCTAAAATCTCATCATTAGATGTAGACTTTGGAGCTTGGCGCAACCTTTGAGGGAATGGAGCAGGGACTGGACATGGCTCAACAGGTGAAACATGGTCCTTTTCTTTAGTTTTTTCTTTAGGTTTTTCTACCTTTTCAATCTTTTTAGGCTCATCTTTCTCAATTATTTTACCACTCCTAAGAATAGTAACAGCTTTAGTCTGTTCCATGGTAAAGTTAGATGTTTCATCAGATGCATTAATGCTAATTGCATGCACTCCCTTAGGGTTTGCTTGAGGTTGAGCTGAGAATTTTCCTTTTTCCATATTTTGCATCATTTGACTCATCATGTTTTTTAGTTCATTCACAGACTTTTCTAATTGAGAAATTTTGCTTTCCTGATTTTGATTAACTTGATTATCCTCTACATGCCTTTTAGGTGGGGGCAAGTAAAGTCTAGGAGAATGAGGTTGATGAGTTTGGTATGGTGGTGGAGCAAGTAGTCCTTGGTTTGGTTGTTGATGACTCTGGTATAGGCCTGGTTGTGAGACATTTGCATTAGGTCCAATTCTCCAACTGAAATTTGGATGGTTTTTCCAATTGGGATTATATGTCTCAGAATATGGGGAGAAAGGTATTTTATAATTATTGAGTGTATTAGCCTGATCATGAAGTACATCTTGAAATGCAGGAATGGTAGGACATTCCTGAGTAAGATGTGATGTACTTTCACAAATGCTACACACTTGTTCATCATTAGCTAAGGTTTTCATTCCCATTTCCATGGCTTCTACTTTTCTAGCTAGGGTTGCTACTTTGGCACTGATTTCATTTTTTTCAGTCATGGCATACATGCCTCCCCTAGTAGATGTGGTAGTGGGCTTGGGTCTATCTGAATGTTCTACTCTTTCTGAGTCAGCCCAGGTCTGTGCACTTTTAGCTAGCCATTCCAAATACTACTCCGCTGGTTGTTTATTCAAAAAGTTACCATTGCACATCATCTCTACAAACTGGCGCATGTCAGAATTAAGTCATTCATAAAAGAAGCTAATAATGTGTCATGGTTCATAGCCATGATGTGGGCAAGTAAGCAATAGATCTTTGAACCTTTCTCAGCATTGGTAGAATGATTCTTTATCTTTTTGGGTAAAGTTCATTATCTTACGATGGAGTGTATTTGTTTTATGTGTAGGGAAAAACTTTTTCAAGAATTCCCTAGTCATTTCATTCCAAGTCCTTATGGAACCTGGTGGCAGTGCATTAAACCACATTTTTGTTTTTTCCTTTAAAGAGAAAGGAAATAGCTTAAGCCTAACAGTATCTAGACCTATATTTTGGGTTCTTTGGGTATTGCATACCTCATCAAATTCTTTAAGGTGCAAATAAGGACTCTCACTATCTAGCCCATGAAATTTGGGAAGTAATTGAATTACTCCCGTTTTTAATTCTAACGCACCAGCATTTTGAGGAAGAATGACACAAGAGGGTGTACTGGTGCATGTAGGTTGAAGGTAGTCTCTTAAGGTTCGTCCATGAAGATTCTGATAAACATCATTTTCTCCATGATCACTCTGTTGGTCCTATTCCCTATTTTCATTCCTTCTCCAATTTCTTTGTTGATGATTATTCCTCCTTGGTGGAGGTTGATATTCATCATCAATTAGAGGTGGTGGGTCCTCATTCATGATGAGTGGAGCTTAATCACCTCTAACACTACCATGGGGTGAGTTACCCCTTGATCATTGATCAGCCATTGTTGGTCTATCTTTTTGGTCGTACGAGACTAACCTACCGGTTACGTCGCATATCCAAAAGGGCATACAATGAAAGATCTTTTTGGTTTTTTTTTTTTTTTTCCTATCCTAAATGATGCAACCTAAATGCCTAAAATGATGCACAAAATAGGACACAATCAAGCAATCCCCTAAGGCTAGCAAGCATAGATATTTTGATTTTCTTGATTTTCTGTGGGGACAACACTTTTAATTAGCCTACTCTAATGCTCCTACTCTCTTTAAGAGTTGACTACTGCTTACCAGTTAGGTTCTAACCAAAGCAGTTAATACAACCCTCGTGTAAGGAGGCGTTTAGACCTCAACAAACGTTGACAGGAGGTGGGGGAAGAGCGAGGCTCTATTAGACAACCCCTAATAACCATAGTGATCAAAAGCAACCAGAGTAACAGTAATTCGTGTCCTATTAAGAGGGTCCTACGAGCATGTGATAACCCTATAGGTCTCTTCTGATTGATTTTAAATTAATGTGAACGGAGAGGTTGCGCGCTTGAGGTGATTATCCTAAGTGAACGAAGGAGTGGTGATGAAATCCACCCTTGATCTTGTGGGGTAGGGTGCCCTTACTAATTAATTTTCACACATCATGGCAATTCGATCAACATATAATTCACCTTAAATCGTTAGACGTGTCCTAAAATGCAATTAAAAATAAAAAAAACTAATGCAAACCCTAAAATGCAACAATTATAACTTATACTTTCTATATGCAATTAAGTACCAAACAATGCAAATTATTCTAAATGCAAACCCTAATCTAGAAAATAAATGAGTGAGAAGACTTACAGTGAGGTTTCTGATGAAGATCAAGTGTGGGCCACCTTGTCCCACACTTGCCCTATATTATTACAACCCTTTAAAATTAAAATTAAAAATGCAAATTACAAAGGGCCTCACTACAAGATTCACTCAAAAATAAAATTTCTAATCTAGGAAAGCAAGAAAAATCTATCAATTGATGAAGCTCCACTCCAATTTCCTGAAAAAGAAAAATAATGATTAGTATCGAATTCAGGAAATAAAGTGGTTATGCACTAAAAATGCCTAAAGATGTACCTAAGAATGCCTAAAATGCAATTCCTAATTTTTTGTATTTTTTTAGATTTTTTTGAATTTTTTGAATTTTAATTTTAATTTTAATTTTAATTTTAATTAAATTTGAGAAAAACTCCATTTCAAGTCCCTGGCAATGGCACCAAAAACTTGTTGATTGTTTAACCGTAAGTGTACGGGCTATTGTAGTGTAGCTTATGCAAGTACGGGTCGATCCCACGAAGACTTGATTTGAAGTGATGGAATTTTAAATAAAATTCAACTAAAAGAATAAAAATACAGAATATACTAGAAATAAACTAAAATACAGATGTATTCAATTGTTCCAATGTTCACAAATATTTATTTCAAGGAAAATAGAAAATAAAACTAAAATGCGTCCTGGATAAGCTTGTCCTTGGATTGCACTGCCCCTGAATAGTCAGAATGAAGATAAGGTAAAACCAGAATAGCACAGGGACACAGATGTAATTAAACAAGGGACCCAATTGGTATTTCTGAAATCTACCAAGGGACATAGATGGAATTCTTTTGGAGACACAGATGGAGTTTTCGAAATCTGTCAGGGGACACAGATGTAATTCCTGAGATATGCCAGGGGCAGATCCAAAATTTTGGGGGTCTCTGGTTTTTACAGAAAAAAAAAACCAGGAAAACAACGATGGAAACTGGAAGAGGGGAAGAAGGAAAAAGGAGGGAGGAAAAGAGGAGAAAGTGGCCGGAGAAGAAGAGGAGAAAGGAGGAGGGGAGAAATAGAGGGCAAACCCCTGGGGATGGGTTTTCCTTCTCCTGTCCGTGCGGCTACGCAGAGGCTGAGGGCGGTGGAGCCGTGGAAGATGGGAGGAGAAGAGGGAGATAGAGCCGGGCCGGAGTTGGGATCTCTGGGCAGTCCGGTGCTGGCCTACTGCTAGGGCTTCATCAGCTTTCGCTTGACTGGAGTAATCCAATCGGAGAGAGAAAGGATAGAGGGGAGCTATGCTGTAATAGAAAGTGGAGATGGGCCGTCGTCTGGGTGCTGTCCAATGTGGTGTTGGACTACTGCACGGAGAGAGAGAGAGAGAGAGAGAGAGAGAGAGAGAGAGAGAGAGAGAGAGAGAGAGAGAGAGAGAGAGAGAGAGAGAGAGAGAGAGAGAGAGAGAGAGAGAGAGAGAGAGATGGGCTAGTATGGTGCGATGGAGATGGGAATTCCGGCCAGTGGGTGTCAAGAGAGAGAGAGAGAGAAGAAAATAACTGGGAGAGAGAAGGTTGATGGTGCGGTGAATAAGGGAGTAGGAGAGGAAGATGTGAGAGATTGGGTGAGAAGGAGGTTGGGAGTGGCGTGAGAGATGGGATTTTCACGGGTGAGAGATAGAGGGAGAAAGAGAGATATGGCTGTGGGTTGATAAGGCGTTGGAGAAAAGAAAATAGAGGGAGAAAGAGATCGAGGAAGAGAGAGCGTTATAGAAGAAGTGGGGTGCGGTGATGAAAGAGAGGGTGCGGGTGAGAATTAGCAAAGAGTACGAGATAGAGTGGAAAGAAGAAGAGAAGAGGGGGAACGTGAAATGGAGAAGGGATCACGATGAGAGAGAGAGACCAGCCCAGCCTCCCCAAGAGAAGGAAAAAAAACTTTCTTGGAGAGAGAGGGGAAGAGGTATAAAAAGGAGAGTGAGAGATAGAGACGTGAAAGAGAGGGAAAGGGAGATTGAAGAGAGATAGGAGAGATAATATAGGAGAGATGAGAGATGAGAGAGAGTAGGGTCCATTAGAAGTTTAGACTTGCTAAAACTCTGCAAGTCTTAAACTTTGTTCTGTCTTAGGACTCTTCAAAATCCACTTTTTTCTATGAAACTTCATCTGATCTCCATCTTGTATCCTTGATTCGATCTGGAGCGTCCACGCCTGAGTTGACCGATCTGCAATGCACAGGACCTAATTAGCACAATCTAAACTGTTCATTAGCTTTAATAGTCATCTAACTACTAAATTTTACAATTCAACGGTTGGATGGCCAATTAAAGCTAAAATAAAATATTTGACGTAAAATCTTAAAATTAATGGTCTAAATGCTCTAATCAAAGACTAAATTAGGGGTATTTTGACCAAAATTGAACACTTAATAGGCATTCTGGGTGTTGAGAGAGCATCTACCTTCAGATGGAACAACATAGATGGGATCGTCGATCAAGGATGAAATTGATGGTAGGTGAGGTAAATTGCATGAGATCAGCAGTGATCAAGGCAAACCTTACTTACATATATGACATGCGATACGGCAATTTGTTGTTAGCATAGTCAACATGGAATCTACATTGCTAATGAATTGATAGATTCTAAAAAGAGATACAAATTTGCATTATATAGCAGTTACATATTGATAAGCACCAAGATCTAAGCCGTGATTATAGCAGAATATATTGGCAGGAAATATTCTGTATAATCTTTTAATGATATTGTAGATTTGTTTAGCTAATAATTTCTCTAGCCGATCTTATCTAATAACAATAGCTACTGTTCGATCCACTTCTATTTACGTCCAAACTTTCAATTTAATATTCTTTACACGATCCTAACTTATTTTTCCTTCTTTCCTAACCTTTAGGTCTCTTAAAGATTTAAGGCTCAACCTCTTTTAAATCAATCATCATTTCCTGTCCTTCACGAACCAGGAATGGTGCTCACTGTCACCTTAGTTTTCCCCTCCATTTGCAGTCCCTGATTCCACACCTAGGGGACGAAATCATAGAGTATCATTGAGCCTTAACTTTCATCTTAAAATTTTTCATCTTTCCTCACCAATTCATGCCTCAATCAGCGAGGAATTGACACCAGTTTCCTGCTCCTGTGCGCAGGAAACTGCTTGTTTTCATTCACTGTTGGCACTCTCTAAACAGTGAGTTTTTTAATTGACCTTCAGTAAAAATTTGTGCTACTTAATAGTTCACTCAGTGATCTAAAAGACCCATGTTTTTGTTTTCATTGAAAAATTCAATTTCATTAAGTTATCCGCTTATTGGAACTCCTTCTAATGATATGCATTCTCTTATCATTTCCAGCCAGTTGGACGATCCATTAATCCAATTGGAGTAAGAAAGGAACTCTGTCCATTTTCATACCAGATGAACAGGAAATTTGGGAGGCTCTACAGGATATTGGATCTACCAAAGCCCTTGGACCAGATGGCATGACAGCACTCTTTTTGAAGCATTACTGGGAAGCGATCAAGGAAAATCTTGTTACATCTGTCCAATCCTTTTTCACGACGGGCTTCCTTTTAAAGAGGATAAATCATACAAATATAACCTTAATCCCGAAATCTTACAACCCCTGCATGGTGAGCCACTATCGACCAATCAGTCTTTGTAATGTCTCCTACAAGATTCTTTCAAAAATCCTCGCCAAAAGACTAAGGATGGTTATGGATAAGCTTCTCTCTCTTTATCAAGCAGCTTTTGTCCGTAATAGGCACATAGAGGAAAATACCATACTTGCCCATTCCATTCTGCATACAATAAAGGGTAAGAGGGGACGGGGTGGTCTTATGGCTATCAAAGCAGACATGGAAAAAGCTTTTGACAAGATGAAATTCTCGAGGATGGCGGATCAAGGCAAGGCGATAATCCCTACGCTACATCTTGGCTAGCCTAAGATGGAAGGAATCTTTTTTTTCCTCAAGGAAGCCAGCCCACTCTATTATAGTATATCACTTTACTGACTTAGGTCAGGAGAGAGTTTAGTCAACTGAAGTAGTGGCAGACCCAATAGAGAGCCTTGCTAAGAATGAAGAAGAGGCGGAAATAGCTTTTTCAGCTTCCAATCGACTATGCGTCACTAAATTGATAAAGTACCTCTTTCTTGTATTAGTAGTGCTATCTAGGTGAGTACCCATAGACCTATCAATACACTGTATCAACAGTGCTTTGGGGGGCTTTTTGGAAAAAACTGGCTAACATTTGATCTGAGAACCACTATCAATGCAATCTTTCATATAGAAAGTTGTGGCAAAGTAAATCAATCTTACTAGACTAGCAATTGGTATTGCTATTGGTAACACTAGGCCAGCCAGTGCCAAGAAGCAGAGAAAACAAGAAAATTTGCCTTGCCCCCTATCCTTTTCATTTTCCTATTGAATCAAGATTCTTTCTTCTCTTCTTAAATGAGTCAGGTATAACGAGCTTGTCTCCACATTGGATCAAGAACAGGACCACCCCTACTAGTTCAGCTTTAGTATCATTTGGTTTAAATGCTGTGACTTAAAAAAAGGAGGCATCTGTGCCAACAATAGAAAGACCACTTTCTCGAGTGGACCGAGAGGCTATCATAGCAATGGAGATGGGCGGCACTTTTTGAAGCACACTGTAACAGTATAGACGGTGGCTAAGGGGTTAATATTCTTACTGAAGCATCCTGGAAGGCTATTAGGAAGAAACCTTTTTGCCATCACCATTCAAGTTACGGATGGTGGAAAAGCAGGGAGTACAACAAAGGGTATGCTCTTCAACTTGAAGGTCTTTTCCTTTCTAAAATAAAAGAAACCTTTTTTTCATTTTGCAAGTATTAGACAAAGCCCAAGGAGGATATGACGCCCTATTAGGTAGGGTGGCCTTGGCTCCAACCCCGGTGGTCCATGATTGGGCTAATCAAAGACTCTTACTATAGTAAGACGAGTCATGAGAAATCTCCAAGATGGAAGCGAGTAGAAGATCTTATTCCTTTTAGTTCATATGATGAGCGGAGATAGTACTTCTTCTGCATCTTTAGATGACACGGACTATTAGCCGCAAGAGGGAGTGGTCTTACTAGACCCTTGCACTGAGGATGAGTTTCTTCCAAAAGTGGATTAGAGAAGTGGCAGAAACGCCACTATTCAATTCAGCATTGCCTATTTTTTTAGGTTACTACATAGGTCCTAAAACTAATCCAGCCCAACATGTCCCTATTCATTTCTAGGAGGTCCGTGAGAGACAAATGCAACTGATCTACGACCACCCTCCCATTAGGTAGGAAAAAACAATGGGCGTCCTCCAGTCCGCATTGCCTTTGATGAAATGGCAGCTGACGTAAAAGAATTCGTGCAGATATATGATTGAGGTGCCATTCGATGAGTTCATGTGCGCTGCCTCACCCCTTATAAGATTGGATATGGAGGCCAATTTGTCCCACGCAACCATCTCATCTGGCCGTTCATGCGGGGCGTTTAGCCCCAAAAAAGAAAAGCCATTTGTAAGTGGGAGCAAACCAAGGAAGTCGCTCAATGCAGCGTTGGAGGTCCCACCCAATAGCAGTGAACCGCTTTCAAGCAGGAAAGATAGGACCGGAAAACGAAGATTGCCACTATTGGCTTTGCAAGCCATTTGACTTCGCCTTCGCTAGCGCTACTTGTTCTAGCGCTGCCGCCCCAACTTTTCTTTCTTTGTATGTCTAGAATAACTTAACTATGCATTTGTGCCGGAAATGGAAGACTTTTTCGCTTCCTGGCATTGAGACACTTGCCAACCATTCTATATACTGGCTATCAGAAAAAGAATTGCAATAGCCAAATGATGAAAGCTTTGTATACAACTTCGAAAGTGGACATACTACCACCTATCGCTCTACACAGAAAGGGTAGGAATAAAGATCCAAAGGAGGATTCTTCCCTATCAATTGAAGAACATCTGGCATATCAGAGCGGCTTCCAAGTGATAGAGTGGCTTTACATTTCGGATATCCTAGGCCTTCTTCTCTTCTTTCTTGTACATGCATTCCCAGCTTGGATTGAGATGCCCCCAAGCGCTCTAAGCCTTTCCTACTGTCTAGGCTTTCTCTCTTCTTTTACCTGCCTTCGCTCTGTCTCCTGTTTGATTTCTTTGACTGGATTGAATCTCGGATTTGTCTCGCTTAAGCCTGATTTTTTTTCTTTAACGACATTTTCTTGTTACTGTGTGCAGGAAAATGGTATGCCACTCCATAATCAACCAAAACCACATGAATTTTCTGTGCCAATTTGATTGGAACACGAATAAATTCATCATGGAATAAAACACAGTAAGGATTTTCAAAACAAAAGTAGGTAATTGAGATGATCGAGCGATCAATTCATCCCCTTTTTCCATTAACATGCAGAAGCAAAAACAGGATATTAAGAAACTTCATTATACAGGTGGAATCATCAAAATTAAAATGGGATTTTTCTACCCACACGCAACCATATGAAAGGGAATTCATCAAGCAACAACTTTTCAAGATAATCTCACGAACTCAGTAGCTAAAACGAAGGATTTCTCAGCTACTGTATGCATGTAAGCTACACTAGCTGTAACTTAGAAAAATCAGATCTTTTCTAGCTTCTCCCTTTTAAGGCTAATTCGATGGCATGCATTACTAATCCATCCTGCAAGATTTCCCCTAACTGTGATTGTGATTTATACGGTTGGATCTGTACGTTTTGGACTGGTAGCCTGCACTGCTTCAGGACACCATGAGCCAATACAAGGTTTGGAATTCAAACTATATGTCTTCTTCCCGAACAATGAAAAAAAAAAAAAAAACATTTACTCCGCAAAGATAAATACTTATAGTCCTCACGTTCATAGACTAAAAATGACAAAATTAACAACTGGAAAAGATAAAAATTGGAGACCTAATTTCATTCACCAAGGATAATACCAGCAAAATGTTTATAAAATCCATTTAATTCTGGTATGAACTACAATGGCATTCTTTAACTTACACTCCCAAATCTCAAATTCAACTAAGAAAACAATGATTGTGGAGAAAAAAGCTGGGGAACAAAACAATTGGGACTAACTAATATATCTTACCACTGCCCTATCCTGTCTTGTCACTTTCGTTGTTGCAGAAGCTTTCAATGAAACAATACAAGCTTGCGGTGGTGCAATACATCATTGAGATCTGCCAACCCTAGTATTTGCGAGAACTTCTCTGACATCTCTCCACTGAAGAAGAAAAAAAAAAAAAACGAATAAATAAGCAAAATCTGTAGCGAAGAGATGGGAGGTTGTGGCATTGTAGCTCTCAAATTAGATTCATAAATGGAGATCAAAGGATCGAAAAAAATATAAGTCAAATGATGGAGGTTCTGACTTTGAAATTCTCAAACTCCCTATTAGAGAGTAAATAAATAAAGAGGAATGAGGGTCCAGAGATTCAATTTAGGAAGCTAAATGAAATGGATAGTAGTAACAGAGAGAGAGAACAGTATGACCAAGTTGGGACTGTTACCCTCTTTCACTGATTAGCTGACTTTAAACCTTATGGAGAGAACGTTTGTTGAGCATGTGACCGCAACTTAGATATCTCCTAGATAATAGACTTTACAAATGACATGATTAATTACCACCTGATATGCATAGAAGGGGGTAAATTCATGAATATGGTGAGGAGCAGCCACCATTAAGCAGGAAATCCTCAATCTTGGAAGGCCAGACTGATGGCAGGCCAGTCTGCCTGCATGAGGACATGACCTGGTTGATTGGTTATCCTGTTGGTTGGCATTGTTCCCGATGCTGGAAATAATATGGCAGTTGTTTGTTTGCATCACAGTGTCCATGAATTAGTTCATCTATTTTTTTATGACAATATCATGGAGCACAATGCATTGCTAGGAGATCAAATATTGACTTCAGCAAAGATGGTAGCATCTAGCTTTATTGAATAGAAGCTTTACTGAGAAGGCAAAGTTCAGAACACTGGGATTGTTTTTCTTCCTAGGCCACATCAATCTAGTAGAGCTTTCATATGTATTCAAGTTCAGCTTTCAATAGAAGTATAAGAAATAAGAATTTCTGAGAGCTCCAATTAGGCGCTCAGCAGATTGAGGAATAGACTATGATTCGACAGATGCGGGTGTTACAATGTCAAAATTACTACTCTCTCTCTCTCTCTCTCTCTCTCTCTCTCTCTCTCTCTACATATCCAGCTAAAGAACTCATAATAGCAATTTAAGGTAGAAAATTAGCAATTTAATGTGGAAAATTAACATTTCGAAATGCAGACGTAATTGTTGTGATGGATCAATTTCTTCAAAATAGTCCGCCTTAATTTCTGTATCTTCTTCTTCTCCTTCTGGAGTTGTTCTTCTTTTGTTTTGGTCCGGTAGTTTCGTTTGGGAGCTAAGCACAGCAGGGTTTCTCAGGGAAGAATGATTTGTTTGGGTTATTTGTGGGCTAGGATTATTTCACCGGAACGCCATTTTAATGGGCGTATTGGTTTCTGAAACTTTCGTTCCCGAAACGAGTACGAAACTCAGTTTGGCTACCTTCACTGGAACACTAGATTAATGGTTTGGATGATTATTGGGCCACAACTACTACTTCAAATCTAACAAGGAATGTGGTCTGGTGGGCACACTACAGCAAGCCAGTTTGGCATCACGGGCCCTGCAATTGGTTGATCAGACGTCCATCTGATTTATCTATCATTGGATGACTGCTGAACCAAACATAGTGAAGATGGAATAGCTAGGCATGCTATTTGAAGAAGTGTACTTTTGATCAAAGCTTGTTGAAAATACTAGTTAAAGAATGGTCTATATTCAATGTATAAGATGCACAAGTTTTGGACCATCTTCATATTTGACGTAAAAGATACCAAGTCAGAGAAGTCAGCCGGGCTTTCCTCAACAGGCTGTCACACTAGGCTCGGCTGCTCATACCATTAAAACATCTGCGAAGTTTTTTCCTATATTCATCCTCAGTTTCAAGTTTGCCGAAGAAGTCTCCTGATTGCGCTTCTAGCTGGGCTCTCTCCTAAGTCCTCGCTTCTGGTAACTGGGGTCTATACCCAAAGTTACAGACTTTAACTTGGAGGAATGCTATGATAGAGCACAGCCATCTGGCAAGCAGCGTCCACTTTTGCTTGAAGAGCCTAATCTTTGAATGATTGGGTCCGTGTCTGATTTCTCCAGCTTTGGATTCGTCAGGCACAGAAGATTGTGAAAGTGGAATGATTTGAAGGTCCCAAATTTGTATCTTTCATCACTGACCCTAGACTCCTTACCAACTTTCAATCTATTTCCTGCCATTCACAAGGATAATTTTGAAGGTTCTAGGAATCATCAAGTCTGCCCGTCTTTTCAGTTATTAGACATCCAATAAGAGTAGTAATATGTTGTTTGTAATTTTGCCATGAACTTATGTGGTATGTTATGGAATTCTCATCTATATGGGCTTTTCATTGTTGTTTTAGAAGTTTTCCAAACGTATTGGATAGTTTCACATTATTTACAGATGGTTTCCTATTAGCCCGTCATTAATGCTATAGTTTATGGACGGCTTTAACTCTAGGCAGGCCCATAATTTTGTAGATCCACCATGTTGTCCTTGAGGTAGATGTTCTCTCATCCATTTGATTTGATGATCCTCGTTGTTGCTTTTTGGGTTATAAATGAACGATCAAAGTTTTCACCGTTCATTTCGAAGGTGATTCCAAAGTGGTGATTGGTTGGCTAAATGATCCGGAGCCGATCATGTGGAGATTTCCAAATACAATTGATAAGATCATGGATGTGGTGCTGCTTCCCAGCTGCTCAGTCAATCACATACCAACATCTGCGAACGAATTGGCTGATTGCTTGGCTGAAGAAGGAAGTAATGCTACGGGTCAGAATCACCACAAGCCCTACAGGTGCTGCTTGGGTATCTCAATGTTGTGCAGCTGCTTTCTTAGCTTTGGCTTCCTGTACCTTTCTGGGTCTTTTCATCACCCTGATCTGCAGCCCCTTTGGCCTTTCTTAATAAAATTTCACCCATCTGATGGGCCATGCGATTAAGAAAAAAAATTATCTGATGGTCCACCAAACTGTGATTTGACCACTGGAATCTATACAAACGGGTCCATACATAGAAATATGATGAGAAAGAATTCCTTCTCTAACTCGACAGACCATTCTCTGTAGGCTACAGATTTTCTGAAGATAACACCTTATCCTAGCTAGCAACAGCTTCAATATAATAACTTTTTAGTAGATAACATCTTATCCTACTTCTCTTTTTAGTTTTTAGTGTTTGGGTAGGTTGTTTGGGATAAGTTCATTTTATTTTGTGATGCAGCAGGAGGTTCTAGATAAGTTCACTCATATGATATATATCTTCTGCCTCTAAAATTAAACAACTTTAGAAAGTAAGATTTTGTGCAATTCCACAGCACATGGTTAGATTAACACTTATCCTTAAAGCCTGAACTTAAAAGTTACTTTTGTCTGGGATATATCTTTGTCATTTTCTGGCAAACAATGCGTATCTGCATTTGAGGATAGATCTTATCCAGGACTATTTGTCCTGCAATCCAAACAATCTCGTAGCACACTTCTTGTCCCAGGCTAGCTGAAACCACTGAACAATTAACGAGGTCTAACAAAGTCTAGAGCAGTTGTTTGTAGACTACTCGAGCATCTTCCTTGGAATAAGCTTGGTCACAAGTTTGAGTAGACACTTTTTCCTTAATCTGGGAAATATGGATTTAAGCAAGTACAATTGCATGTGTGATTTGCATCTTAACCAATAAAGTCTGGTGCAGTTAGTCACTAGCTACTTCATCATCTCCCCTGGAATGCACTTGGCCGCAGGTTCGAGTAGCTGCTTTTTGCATTGGATGCATGTGTATATTAAAGGTTTCTTAGAAGTCTATTTATATGCCGGATTAGTAATGGGTACAGTCATCCAAAGGAAGTGGTAGTTTTGAGGCCTAACATATCTCGGATGAAGCCCAACAGTTAAGATCACAGCGATACGTGCTACACTGTGCATGCTAACACTTGAATTGACACTTAAACAGTGAAGGCATAATTCACCGTGGAATTGAATTCCTGTTTAGCTGATCCCACTGAAATCCATCGTGTAGAGCCAACCAACAAAGCTTCCAGATTCCAGCACATAGAATCCTACATCAAGTGGAATCTTATATAGTGGATTAAACCTATAGTTGAATTCATGAGTGCATTGCAGGAAACAGTAAAAACCCTGGAATCCACCACAGAATTCAATTCCATCTTGGCGAATGGCCTCTTACAGGTAGAACTTCCAACTTGGAGCAGCTATCTAGAATATATAGGTTTATAACAACAGAGGCAGGAGAGAGTGCCATTACTAAACCTTCCCATGCCCATAAACACGAGTTACTCAGAATGATATTGCCACTCTCTGTACTTTCCCGTTTCCAGCCATTGGTTTTCTCAGAGTTCTGCTGATTGATCCCACACGAGGACGGGTGGAATCCCAAAACAAATGCTGGTGCAATGCCGTTTCCGATTATATTTGAAAATATCAAGCCCACGGTTCATTATGTCAGCACCATTGTTACATGACGTATCCATGGAACGAGGTAAGGGCGTTAGTAACACAACCGCGTCTTGATATCATGCGACGAAAGCAATCAGAAAATAACAGGCTGATATATAAACATCATCACCGTAAATGCACAAACGATCCATCCATCTTGGAGTGATCAATGATCGTACAAGCATTTGATCTAGGCCTTTGGCTTGATTAATCATTCATAAATCTTGTTGTTAGCATCATCATCCATGGATGTCTGAACTATTAAACTGTTTGGATCATCCTATCTTCAGCTCAGATTCCAGTAACAAGTGGATGAATCTCACAGTCACAGGTGGACCTACTTGTATAAGCTAACTAGACCCCACAGAATATTCTCACATGACAGTCTCATGCACAACCATGTCCTCATTAATACTTGTTATTTAATTTTCAAAAAATATCTAAAAATTCTGTAGTTTTCTGATTGGGCCCCTCGTAGCATGTGAGGTACTTGTGTCGTTGTCCTTATGCTAACCAAATGATCCAGTCCCATAATAATGGAGATTTTCTCCTCAAAGATTTGACTATTTGCAACCCACATAAATGCTCCCAACTGATAAAACTTGTTATAATGCAGGCTGTTTAGCATGGGAGAGTAAACAATGGATCAAGTTATTCTTAGATTGCTACTTTTCCCGCTATATTTGCATCCTTAAAACAAACGGCCAGAGTTTACAAATGATGAACTCCTGCACTAACACAAGGGATATATTGTTTATCAAAAGAAGGGGAGTCTTGATGCAACAGTAGAGTTGTCGTCGTGTGACTTTGAGATCACGAGTTCAAAACATTAAAACAGCCTCTTGCAAAATGTAAAGTTAAGCTGCTTACTATTAACCTTTGTAATCTACCCCTTTCTTGAACTCTACATATGCAGGAGCTTCCTGCACCAGGACTGCTTGATGGCTCTAACATTTTCCATTCTTTGAGATAATTAGGTTAGAAGTAGATGTAGCTTGCGATCTCCTCGATCGCCAATTCTAAAAGGAAAAACACTGTTTATAGTACAAACTGATCGTCCACTAGCCCCATAGGATTCCTCTTAGCCATTCGTAGGATTTAAACCCACAACGTGTCAAGCCACAAACATGCGTGCAGCATCATATGAGCGCCACAAAACTCCACGTGAATCTCATGAACCAGCTGGTTTCCACTCCTTAAAAGCAAGAACCTCAGTTTACATGCCTTCTTCTCTTTCAACTCTCTTCCTCAAGTCTCATTGCTTGACATCTTATTAAATAAACTGTAGAAATATTGCTTGGATTTCCAAAGTTCCTAACTCCTCAAAAGGTGTCTCAGTTTTCAACAGCAACACACTCAATCAACCCAATATTGTATTCCTAGTCATGAGAGTTTACTAGGACCATTGTCGTGGTAAACACCAGACCTGATCTGCAAGTCATTCGATCATGTTACACAAATATAAAATATGTGCATTTGTATACGTATATGGTGAAGATGGCAACCCTCCATCGATTGGAATCTCCTTCACATGGGGGGAATACATGTGACAAGAGCTGGATGCATTGGATGAGCCCAATGCAGCATTATATAAATGCCAAGACAAGGGTCTCACCCCCAATAATAAGGCTCTGCATGGCTCGGTCCTATATGCGGGGACCGATCCTCCAGGTAGACACGTGTGTAGAATCAATAAGTTCACTATTATTTGTGGACCGACACGTTTGTTGGAGGACCATCATTGGATGGAACGGGTCGTTATAATATTGTTCATGTAGTGGTTAAGCTGGGATTGAAAGTGTGAGACCTTGCTGGTGTCCCCGGCAGACTTAACTGCTACTGCACGAGGTAGGACCTTATTCTTATCATAATGGTGTTGATTTTATCATTTATTTAACTATTTTTTGCTTCTTTTTTTAGCTTTTTGGAGGACATGGTTATAGGTTTCACATGATGGGTTTGAGGCATAAATTATGAGGACAGTGGAAGTATATTTTATATGGTTTCTTTGGTCTGGTTTAGTGGGAGCATGGGCAATCCAACTCAAATCGTATCTCAATTGCCACGAAGACCTCTTTCATGTTATCTACCTACCTATGTATACAATACATACTATGTATATCTTTGTCTGTGTATGTTGTAGAGAGAGAGAGATTACTGATATTCCATACATTTATGCATGTGTATATCTGTAATGTTTGTGTTTTATACATGTACATGCATGCCACACATATATACATACACACACATATATATAGAAAGAGAGAGAGAAAGGGAGCCTTGGCCAATGGTAGAGTTGTCATCATGTGACCTTGAGGTCATGAGTTCAAGGCGTAGAAACAGCCTCTTGCAAAATGTAAGGTAAGACTGTGTACTATTCACTCTTGTGGTCTGTCCTTCCCTAGACCCTGCATATGCAGGAGCTTCATGCACTAGGGCTGCCCATATAAATATACACAGTATACACAGAGAGAGAGAGAGAGAGAGAGAGTTGTAGGGAGGTCAAGCATGCAGTTAATAGTGTAATTGGTACTCACATTTGCCTCAATCCAAATTATTGATCTTCGAGTTGTAGGGAGGTCAAGCATGCAGTTAATAGTGTAATTGGTACTCACATTTGCCTCAATCCAAATTATTGATCTTCGAGTCCTAATCTTAGGCTAGCCCATGCTCCAAAAATTTCTTCAAACGAAATACCAAAATTTACTGTTCCGAGGTGTAAATCAGATGGCTCAAACAGTTATAGAATAAGCATTGTAAACATTTTCAGTAGTCATAGGATTAGGGACTTAGGATAGTCCCTGATTGCCCCTTGTATGGGATTGCAGGTGCATGAATTACCTAAGACAAGGGCCGGAAGATGATGGTTTGGATCACCAAATTTGTGAATCTCTCATGTACTTTAGCCGCTAGCTGGAGTAAACTTGGATTCTTTGGCGATCAATCATGAAATTTTCTAATATACAAAAGGGCAGCTACCATGCACAAAGCTCCCACCTATGAGGGGTCTGGGGAAGGGGCGGACCACAATGGCCTAAAGTACACAGCCTTACCTTGCATTTTACAAGAGGCTGTTTCCAAGCCTTGAACCCATAACCTCAAGGTCACATAATGACAACTTTTATCGTTGCGCCAAGACTCCCCTTCTAAATTTTCTAATATACAAAAGATAATAATCTTTGAATGTCTACATCCTATGCACAAAATGCAAATAAGAGGATACTTTTCTATGAGAGAGTTGAATGATTGAGTTGGATTTTTTAGTGCTTAGTGAGAGGATGAGTTGTTGCTTTGGGAGGTCCCTTCCCACCAATTATTGGGGCTGGCAAGACTTAGTTTATTTGAGTTGATGGACCAATGATGGGTTGAATCTAGTGGACTCCATCTTTCCACGCAGGAATGGCCGAGGTTCTCAAAGCTTGGAAGCATGTTAGTGTCACTGTTCAAATGAAATAACATAAAAAAATTGCATGTGTATTCTTCACATCAAGCCCCAAGTGGAATCCAGCTCCTCTTCAACCACGGGTTCCTCCATATAGTGGGGTTTCCCTTTCATGACCTAACTAAAAAGGATATCCCCAAAAGTCCTCAAACCCAAGACAGTGTTGAGATTCCCTTTCTCCCTAATGTAGGCCTCTTAGAGATCAAAACATCCAATAGCACATGCTTGTTCCTGTGTTTGGAGATCAAACCCCAATTTTCTATCTCCTACGGCTAATGCAACTTGACTTGCAGATTTTGTGGGGTTAATAAGATCACATTGGAGATGGCTTTGTCTTTGTTTCTTGGTTTAAGAGATTGGGAACCTAGATTATGGTGTAAAATATCGGTAAAAAAGAGAAAAGAAAGCAACACTCCTTTTACTATGATAATTTATGTCATGTACCGTATAATGATGCCAACGCATATTCTATTTCAGTGGATCTTTGCACATTTGAGCTGGGGATCTCAAGGACAATAACTATCAGCTAGCTGGTCTACCAATTAAAAAAACTCATTGGTTGAGGTTATTCTTGTCTGAGGAGAGGGTGAAGGGTTGATGTGAATGGAGGAAGCAAAAGCAAAGAGAGTTGAAGTAGATTATATGATTAGTTTGGCTCCCCTCTTCCATTGAATTGGTTGTCCAATGAGTTGTGCAAGAGAACATGAAAAGAGGATGAATGGACCATTTTTTTGTATATGTTTTCAAATAACACCAATTATTGCACTTATTATGAAAACCCAAAGACTCATTTCGAGACTACAGTGGATATGAAGGTGTTTTTGTTAAAGGGGATTAATACTAAGAGTTTCTTGACCCAATTTATATTTGCTAAAATGAACAAAGTGTTTAGTCTATGGTTATTCCATGTGTTTGGTATTCTCTATGATGAAATAGCTAGGTGTCCAGAATCTAATTAGTTGCCCAGCTAAAGTGGAAGATGGAGAAGATTACCTGAATAAGAATGCTATTCCCTTCCTCAATATTTTGAAAATGTGCCCATAGCTGTCTTAGCTCTGATGCACTGCATATATAATCATCAATCCGATGATCTGTTTGCAACATAAACTATATAGAATGGAATCTTCTCGCTGATATTATTGGACTCTACAGGAACTTTAGTACCAATGGTTTTATGTTCAAGTCACCTTCGACATTCAGATAAGATTGAAGGGGACTTTTGGATGCTATCCAATCATCGATATCATACAGATATCTTGCTCTCTCTTGTAATCTTGTGAAGAATTGGTAGATAATGCATATGGAGTGGATAAAGACTATGAAGTGGAAGAAAACTAGCAATAAGAAGACAAAATATGTTTTCTTACAGTAGGAAAGCCAAAAATTAGGATTTGAAGTGTGGTAGTAACAATCATAAGACATTGAAAGGTAGTGGGAGATTCAAAGAAACAAGACACATTTCTTGGCCTCATAACTGTGTCTTTACCTTAAAAATGCTGTAACATGGAGAGAACAGCAAATGACTAAACAATCATTAAGACTAAATGCAGTGCCTGAAAGAGGTGTGGGGGTGGAACATGTGAAGGGGCCTAGCAAACGTTACCATCACATAAGATTTCCATGTCTGTAAACATGGCTTACCAGCTAAGTTCAAAGAAAGTAATCCAATTATCTAATATTGTGATGCTGGTACCTTAATCTGCCGATGAAACAAGAAAGAAGATTAACATGATAACTCTCTGATAATGATGTTTAAGGGGATAGAAGATCCTCGAAAGCTCGAAACAAGGCTAAACCTGACATGTTTACTATCAGAAAGGGTCGCAACCTTCTGGGTGAATGGTTAGGTCCCAGCTTACCATATCTCATAATTAGGAAATTAATCATATCTTTAGTCTCAGTAAGTGCTTGTTAAATACTGATCTTTAGGGTGAGACTAAAACTAACATGTTTGGGTGATCGAGTGGTTTGATCCAAACTTATCCAATCTCATAATTAAGCAAATCAATCATGTCTTTAGTTATCAAGCGACTGTTGGTAGCCAATGAGGAAAATGCTTCATGAAATGAGGAGTGCCATTATTAAACAAGCTATCATTGTTTAGAAGAAAAAAGAAAGGGAACATGGAAAGAAGGACCTAACTACTTCTAGTCCACGACAGTTATATTTCTTTTGACTCGAAGGAAACCCCCTTCAAGTTGTGCAACCATTGTCAGGGAGGAATATTACTTGGTAGAGAAAACGTGAGTAAAGGAGTAGAATGACCTTAGTTTGGTTGAGCATATATACACTTGTTTTCCCATATATTCTTGAGAATCCTACACACAAAGTCCAGTAAAAGATTTCTAGTATCAAAAAGGAAAAATGTAAAAGATTTCAATCTTTAAATATTCTCTAGGCTCTAATGTGGCATATCACTAACTGACTATCAAAAATGGTAATGACACCCATATCGCTTGCCGGAATTTCTCTAGATTTCTTCGTAATTAAGTTAAAGATCTTAAGTTTTGAATCTTATGTTTTTTATTGTATTTGCAGGTTAAAAATGATTAAGCCATGGCATTCTAGGGCATTGGTGCAAGGAGAAGCATCTCTCTCTCTCTCTCTCTCTCTCTCTCTCTCTCTCTCTCTCTCTCTCTCTCTCTCTCTCTCTCTCTCTCTCTCTCTCTCTCTCTCTCTCTCTCTCTCTCTCTCTCATAACATATCCAAATTCAAAGTTGCCCATGAGTGTTCGAATTCAGTAAAAATAAAAAAATAAATAAAAGGTTCAACACGATCGAGTTTTCAAGGCATCACCCATCCTAGTACTACTTTTGAACAATGCACTTTTTACCCAGATTGATGTGGGATTCATAAAAGTGAATCAAATAACACAAATTTAGATGGTGCAAATCCCCAAAATTACAGATGTTAATGCCAAATTTATAATACTTTGTTGGGATTATTACTTTAAAATCCTAATTTAGTTTGTATGAACTAATAAGCCCTTGAAAACTGGACAATACCTAAGAATTTAATGTGCAAAAAACAAAGGGTTACCATAACATCCTCTAAGTTAACAACTTTAATTAACCATTTAAGAATATGATTAAATTAATAACTTACCCCTAAATTTAAACCCTTAATCTATGAAGTGTACTTGTCAAATTTGCTATATATTTTAGTTGATGAATTATGCTAATGCAAGTAGGTAAATTGAGTCTATAAAATTAAACAATTGAAGAAAATGTATTGGCAATATTTTAGTATTTTCTCTTTTTTGTCATTTTTATTCTTTTAGGATTATTCCTTGGATGTAAACCTCAAAAGATGAAAATTTTGGTTAGTATAGAAATTGAGATTTTTACACTGCTAAACCATTGATTCAAGACATGATGAAAGATTAATGTTTCCCTAATATGATCATCTTTGGCATTTGATCCATGAAATATCATTCAAGCTTCCACCAATAAAATGGGCAGTTGATTTTGTATTATATTTATATTGCTGAATAGATTACTATTATGTGTAAGATTGGGGCCACGTGTGATGCCATCAATGTTATAAAAGTTCAATAGCTGCAATCAGAACATAATATCTTCATGTAGGGACATGACCATAATGCTAGACCTAAGAAAAACTTTGAACCAAAAAAAGAGATAAAAAAGGTTCAGACTCCAAGCTTTCCTTACATTGCTATGCTACAACAGTCTCATCCATTTGGGATTATGCCACCTTGCATGCTCTACTTTCACCTATAAAATAATGTTTTAATCATTATGTCCCATAAAAAAAAATGGCTGGGATCATTCAATGGACAAGATTTTTTAGTATCTCATCTTATTTAGCTTCTGTATATAATGGTTTGGATCTCACATATTCTAAAGTTTTGCATGGGATGGAAGTTGGACTGAGAGAGAAGGAAAATAGTATTAATTATGCATTGAATTCCACTTGTCAATGTTGTATGACAGAAACGCCTTGAATTTTTCTTAATTATGGGGTTTTCTCTTCTCTTTGTGTGTGTGTGTGTAAAGGGCAGGCCCGGTGCACGAAGCTCCAGCCTATGCGGGATCCAAAGAAGCTGCAGACCACAAGAGCCTACAGTAGGCAGCTTTACCTTGTATTCTTTGCATATATATACATATAGACACACACATTTCACTGAGTGAGTGAGTTACTCAAAGATGGTTGTTGGTTAAGTTTTGGTGTTTAAATAATATTTTCTCATAATTTATATTGGAGGCAATAATCACATTTTCAAGGCTTATAACTTGACATAATCTAGACTAGGCAGGGGATTTTACCGTAAAAATCTCTAATTTGTTCCATTAAGTCAAATGGGCAAAATTACATTTGCTCTTCCTCGTTATACATAAGAACTAGTTACCAGAGACCTTGATTCTGGTGTAAATGAGGCAAGAAAGCCAACTTCCAACAGCCTTCCAGCCCAAGTAAAAAGGAAAGAAAAAGAAGAAACGAGATTCCGAAAGACTCTTTTGTCTTTCTCTCTTTGGATGCTAAACACAAAGCAAATACAAATATACTCCTCCACCAATCGATATACATTTACTGTGTAGAAGGCCCCCGTATCTGATATTTACACCCTTGAGTGTCCTTGCAGCGACAGACGTTTCCACTCCACCAGGCGATGCAAAAAGTCCATGACCTACGCAGGACCGCAAAGACCCACATCAATTCTACCGATGAAACAGCACCAAAAAATGTGACATCTCTAGTCAATTTTCTCATAATGACTCCTTGTACTTTATCCAACACCTCTGTGATTGGCTCTTGATGGCTTTTGCCACTAATGAGAGGGGGTGTCCCTATCAACTTTCTTCATAAATATCAAAGAAATGCATGGGAGGATGAACTTGATTGGTGAAGAGCCAGCTCTTACCTCAGAGGGTTCTTGGAGAGAGTAGGATGCATTTGTATCCTTTGGAATTTTTGAAACCAGAATTCCAAACCCTTGTCCTCTTTCTCTCAAGACCTGATACAAACACTTATCAGGCATACACATGAATGCATGAATGTATATTGCATCTTACGAGGAATGGATGGATGAATATATTAAGACAGACGATCACCTTGAAAGCATCTTCATCGGTCCGATCGTCGCCTATGTACACCGGCAAAACATCGTCCCAGTTGGCGAATCCTGGAGGGTGACACTACGATGATCAAATCCATGTTTTGCACAGGTTTGGATCATTAAAATATAATTAGCATGATCTGATGATATGGGCGATAATTGTTCCCAGTTTTGTTTAATCGCTTACCAAGAGATTCTAACAAAAACTCAAGGGCCTTGCCCTTGTCCCACTTAATGGTTGGTCGAATCTCAAATACCTGAATTAACAAAATCACAAAGAACAAAAAGATCAATATCAATCCCACAGTCCACAAATAAAAAATAGCTACCGAAAAAAAAATGAAGTGAAAATAGTCCACGAACAAGCAGCTGGGCTAATCAGGTAAGGCCACGTTTCTCACCATCCTTCCTTGAGTAAGTCGTAGCTTGGGATACTCTTTCAGTACTGATCTGACCAGCTCGGCCAATGCACTCCATTTCTGTAAAAAGAAAAAGAATAAATAGAAATAGAAATACTTATATTTTCACATAAAATTGTAAATGGGCTTGATATTAACCTTTTCATCAACACATCGGAAGTGAACCGAGCAGCAGAATCTGTTATTCTCCACTTTGGCACCTGGGACTGATTTAGTCTTCTCTACCAATGCTTTATAAGCCTGTTAACCAAATAAGGGAACTCATTTAGTTAATGAACAAGAACGGATTGAAGGGGTGTGACTATCAAAAAAGAGGGGGAAGTTTAAGGTATCAGGATTGAAGACCCACCTCATCTATCATTGGTAGGAACTCACTGGCTGGTTGGAAGAGTACTGCTTTGTTACCCTGTTAAGGGAAAAAAATTAAAGATTGAGTAAATTTATCTATTTAAAATAGGATTTTTTCTTTTTTAATATTTTCTTTAGTACTTACTTTCTTGTATTTGGGGCCCTTGATGTCCATTCCATGGCTCCCAGCATAGTAAAGCTCTGTTAATCGTACAAAACTGTACACCTAAAGTAACCAGAGAAATTCAGAAAAATGAAGATATTCCCATTTTGGGGAGTCTATTTATTATTAAATGATAAAAAAACAATGAAATAAAAGAGAATGTACCTTGTCTCTACACCTCCCGCTCACAATAGCAGTCGGAAAAAATGATGCCGCGTCACGCACTGCAGCTCTCATCTGATCTTTACAGAAAAAACATCATTAGAAGAAGATAAAGTAAATTTATCCACCGGAAGAAGAAAGAAAAAGAGAGCAGTGACCAGGATGGGGTGGCGATATCAAAATACAGGGTGTATGAATATATGTTCTTCTCAAGATTACACGCCACTCACCGCCTCGGACATGAACGCGCGATCTGGGTCGTCCACAATGGGCGAAAGCGTGCCATCGTAATCGAGAAACATAACAATTTGCTTCCCTATGGAAGCATTTGTGATTTCCTCGAACATACTGAGAGCGGATGGATGACGAAGCTGCAGAGGAAAACGGCAAGAAAATGTCATTTTGTGCATTCAAATCGATTTAATCCGAAGAGAAAGAGCACTCTGGAAACTCACCATCCAAGACCCTTGATCATCGGCAGCTGGTAAAGGCATGGATTTGATATGGGTCGGAGAAGAGGCTTTCATGGAGTCAACATCCACCCATGCATTTATACGGGCACCCCCTGTTTCCAGCTTCTTCAAGTTTCTCAGATTCTTCTGAGTAATCGCTATGAACCGCCCGCTTGAAGGCTTCTGACCCGCCGGCGCCGGAGCGTAAGGGAAAAGGGGAGAGTTCGATACAGCTACCGTGATCGCCATTTCAATGCCGGATTTGGTCAGAGCTCCGCTTTCAGGCAATATCACATTCTGCTTCGTCATTTTCTACAATACCCAGACGAAAAACCGATCCAACATCAATAAAATTCGAAAACCCAGATCGCTTTGAGTTCAATGCATAACAAAAATCAATCCAACAAAGCAGAAAAACAGGTACCTTTCTGTGCTCTGTTTTGTGCAACTTCTAGAGAGAGAAAAGCTGAGAGAGGATGAGATTTGTAGAGAAACAGAGAGGTTGAGATGGAGAAAAAGAAAACGGGAGAAGCAGGAAACAAAGAGAAAGAACTCTCTGTTTCTTCTTCTTCTTTAGGTTACGACTGAGGTTGGGATTTAACGCAGAGGGGTTAATTCTTCTTCCGTTATGGCTCAGTGAAGAGAGAGACAGGCGTCTTGTCAATTTATAGTTGCCGTCGGACAGAAACAGACGAATATGGGATGGTGGTTCCCACTCAAAACCCGAAATCCTGCATCCCAATTTGTGGGGCCAGCGGGCCACTCCTGTTTTGGACGTTTCTGCCCTTTTCGCCGTCAGACAAACAGCCCCACAGTCACAACCTCACACGTGTAGAGCAGACGTGGGCCATGTTTATACCACATGGATATGCTTGCGTGGCATTTCGCACTGTCCAGGTCAGAATTGGTCCTCCCCGCGCCCTCAACGAGGTCTTGCTTCCCCATGCCCACCGGATTCTTTTCTTTGACAAATTAATCAAGTTGGGCATGAAAATTCATTTGTTGACAATTCTGCTTTTCACACTTTCCTAATTGATAACGACACCCTAATCTTTGTCAAGGCACTGGTCTGTGGGCACATCACATTTACTTCTCTTATTCATAACGGCACACAAGTCTTGCACCTCAAGTTACCAGAGAAGCTAGTTTTTTAGTGATCTAAACCATTCATTTTCACAGTCCTCCATTCAGACAGAGAATGATCCAGAAACTTTGATGCGTCAACAGTTTTAAATTCTATGATTGGTTACTATTTTTATAATTCACAGACTTTAGTATCATTCATTTTAAACCTTAGAATAATCAATTAAAATATTGGGTCATGGTCTACACAACATACGCTTAGAAGATGAACGGTCCGGATCACCAAAATTTTAAGACTAACGTGTGAAACCAATAGAAGAAAATTGAACATGTCCTTTTTGGTCGGTAGATTAGATTCTAAAAAACAGGTTTATTCTAGAGAAATGCCACCGCAGAGGCGGTAATTAAAGGGCGAAATTCAACAAGCTAACATGTTATGGAGGTAATAGTCCATCTCTAGAGAGATTAAACTTGTCAGGAATGGTCTAACTGTCTGTACCAAATACAACCCACGCTCGACAGACCAACATAGTCGGTGCATCTAGTTCTCTTTTCTCTCTTATTTTACAATGTCTTGCTGGTGAAGAAAACCTCGTTGAAAATCGTGGCCATTAGAGAAGGCAGTAAACTAGACTGAGCAAGGCTGCTAGTACGAAACTGTAGGAGGACTTTGAATTTCACTGTTTGAGTTTTCAAACCTGAGTGTGGTATCTGATGTTGTTGTAAGTAGCCGTAGGTTTTGTCCGGGAGAAATCAATAGAGAACGCCCCTTGTAAGCTCTCCAAACAAGCTGCCATTGGAGGCCTGCACCTAACTTGTAAGGCTGGAAAACCAGCGGCCTTATAAGCCTTTTCTTTATGCAACAAAACGACATTTCCACATGAAAACCTAAGCACAAGAACATTAGCTTTTCCCTTTCTGTCTTGTGTTTCTAGAGAGCTTTTTGTACGACTTCGCAGCTTCTTCAGTTCAACGAATCCAGACACCATGACCGCATATTATAACGAGTCGAGCATTCTCTCCTTCAAACTTTGATGTGGGCACCCCAGATTGCTTATCTGTTATCAAGTCTTCTTGCACCAGGTGTCGGATTGCCCGCGTTTTCTTAAGCGGCTTTTAATGGGCTATGCTGTAGGAAGTCTGCAATCGAGCCACCTGGCTTGGTGCCGAGTTAGTCCCTGCTCTGTGGGGAGTTCTTTGGAGATGACTAAAAACAAGCAGCAGGGACACGTATGGTGAAGCTTTTGTATTCTTTTTTCCATTTTTTGCTTTCTTTTCTTTCAATCTCTTGTTGTCAGACCTTGGCTTTTGACTTGTGGTTTCTACTTGTCTGCCAGTTTTACTTGCTGGGGGACCTTGGCTGCCCTTCCATGACTAAACGATGAACGGCCTAAAGGGTTCTTCTCACTTTTTATGCCCCTTCATCTCTCCATCGATCAACGTAAGAATGGTCAAGATTGGTATAGAAATGTACATGAATAGATAGACATATTAGAGGGAGGAAGGCAGATAATATAATTGAACTAATTGGACTATTCATTTATTACAGATAGATGGACAACTAGATGGGTAGATTACGGGGAGACAGAGAGAGATGTGACTAAACAAATTATATTATTCCTTTATAAAGAAAAAGCCATTGGATTGTTCATGGTTCTTCTCTGAAACCAGCCACATTTCAAAAGACATACTCCAACACTAAAAAAAGAGTTTGTAGATCAAAAAAAGGGTGTCTCAGTTATAACTCAAACAGTACATTGCCATCAACAGCTCTTAGATAGTGTTAGCATTAGTATCGGAGACTATATAATGATAATATGAAACCCCACACGGATAAGATCGTAAATGATAACAAATATCTAATTGGAATAAGATCTTGATGACGATGATGATCTGAAAACATTCACTGCACCAAAGCCTTGTAGTATGTTGGCATCAAGAGTAGCCTCTCCCCTAGATGAGTAAGGTTCAAGGTTCTGCATGGATGTTTGTGTGTCTATAATTTCTAACTATTGGGAACAGACTGAAAAGTTCAATTAGTCAAATGGAGAAGATTATTATTTAATAAGTGACTCAGGCTAGAGTCACACGTGTACTTTTAGCCATGTAATCCATATGCTAATTTACATGCATAGAGGCTAGGATTCCGCAAACAATGCCTATAATTTCGACCGGTTGGAAAACTTGAACTTAGTCTAAAAGGTAGCTACATGCAGGATTCGAGTCATTTGACTTGGGATGCTTGAAACTACCCACAAACAAGTGAGAAACAACCAATTGATGGATTGAGAATATTAACTTCCAGGGAATTTCCTTTTTCTTTTCCAACTTTCTCCCTCAATTCTTTAACAAAGCAAGAGATTCTCTAATGGAGAGTCCCTCCTTATTTCCCTCACATGCAATGGAATTCTCAGTTCACCTTTAGTCATAACCGGTGGCCTTGAAAATGCCTTGGGAAACTAGTGGGTTAGGCACAAATAGGAAAAGAGAACCCATTACTTAATCACAAAGTAATCGGCTTCATTAATCTCTTAATCCTTGATTAACTATTTCTTAATCACATCATCCTTTTTTCCCAAATCTTTCTCTCTCTTGTTTACTGCTCTGCCGAATCGAAAAGTCGCTTGGGTGTTTGCAGGCCACCCAACAAGAAACATCCACGCAGACTGGCAAACTTTCCACGGTATGACGCGACCCAGTCCGAAACGCCTTTCCTTTTAAGCAAAAAATATCGTAATGACACGTGGATCCAATTGTTCCACTTCGAGTGGGACCCATTAGTAGGGCAAGCTTGATTTGGAGTTCCAACACCACACGTGTATGTGGGCAGTAATCGCTTTCGCAGAACACGACTCGGGCTGTGATTGGCGCAGATAGCTTTCGCGGGACCCACATTTGAGAGGGAAAGATCTCGTGGGACCCATTTTTGAAAGTGATTTGGACGGTTGGATTCCGGAATGCAGCGAGTCACATGAAACTCGGTTGGCCACTAAGGTGCTCGCGCGTGCGGTTAGCGGAAAAGGGAATGCGATTGTGAAATGTTTGGGCCGGGTAATGTTTGTGGGACCGGTAACTGTCATCGCGTCGGGAATTTCTCGTGCTTTTTTAGCGTGGGAGAATATTCTAAGTTTAGATATTGTTACGCGGAATCGCGAGTTGTTTCCACTTTCATGCGTCTTAGAGATGCTTTTTCTGGTCCTAGATTTTAGGTTTTGGATGGCAATTGTTGATTGATTATATCGTAAGGTAGTCGCCCAACTAAGAAGTATGAGTTTGGTCTGGCAGATAAAAGTATATAGGTGGATTTTCACTAGCTATGATTTTTTTTTCTTTTAATGTAAGATGGATCTTATTTAATACAGTAATTTCTACTCGCATACACTCATCTACACTTGCATCACATCTACGGTTAGGATGGACGTCACAACCCTATTGCAATGGCTGCTTACTTCGAACCCACCCATGACATAATATATACACGCTAGAGGTGCCTATTTTCTGCAACCAATTGTGCAAAACATTATTTGGCTCGTAAGAAAGAGTTCACATCCATGTGTGCACGGGCTTTATTTATACTTCTTCTTTTTTCTTCTTTTACAGAAAAAGAATTACAATGGAAATTACTCACACTCTCCTAGATCTAAATCATGTGACCTACCATCGACATGAAAAGTGCCTCTTTTTCATTTCCTTTTTGAACATGCAAAGAATTATAGAACAAATCATTCACGCACTCTTCGAAATCTAATTCAGTGCTAAATTAAAAAGTGATAACTTGAACTTGTTATCAAGCATGTTCCAGAGGAGTATTCGAGTTGTCTGCAACCAATTATGATAGACATTGTAGGCAAATAAAGGGCAATTAGAGGGTTAGGAATGAGTAACCATAACGTTTAAGAAGATTAATTAATTTTCTATGTCACAGTGTCTCCTGACTCTGCTGGGTGGTAGAAATTCCCATGGAAGGGATCTGAGCTGGGGTCTAAGAAGAGAAAAGCCAATTACTCCACCCAACTTCGCACACCTGGTTTGGCTAAATGATTTAGATCACTGAGCAAGCAACAACCATATCATTTGTCTATAAGAGAAGCATCTTCTTTTGAAGGCCCCATTAATTGTCCTTATGGCATGGTTTTCCTTTTTTGTGATGGGTCCATACTCATGTGGAGACATCTGCAAAGTTCAAAACACAGCAACAGAAGTCAATATTCAGTGCAGACAAATTGGAATTCAGCACCGAAAGAACAGTAAAAGATCAGCCCCAACTAAACAATCAAAATTAGCAAGCATAAAATGTGATTTTTTAAGATCTGCTGCACTGCAGATCTTGACAATCGGATCATCTGCACTCTATTAATAGGGGAGATCCGATCTCTGCTAGTATAGGTGTAAGAAGCAGATCAGTTGATGTCTGAAGAGAGAAAAGAGTGTGAGAGAGAGTAGAGTCAAGTGAGGATTTGGTTGTGATCCTCCTCCTCCTCCATTGCATTCCTATTCAATCTAGTGAGTGTTTTTCTCTTTTCCCCATGGACGTAGGCCAGATCAGGCCAAACCACGTAAATCTCTTTGTGTGTTATGTGTGTGTGATCTCAGATTCATAGATCTGGTGGCTAGATCTGTATAGATCGTCAAATCTAGATTGCAACAGTAACTTCAGCAACAGTGACATCAAAGCTCTGCATTCTCAACAGTGGTATCAGAGCTCAGCATTCTCAATGCTTTGTGTTGTACATTAAAAAGTGATTAGCAGTGGCTGCTGTAACTAAGAAAGAAATATTCAAAGTAAGAGAAAAAGAGGTGTGGCATTAGTTGAATATAAGAAAGTTTGATGATCATATGTGGTCCAATAATTGTAATTCTCCCCCCCAAAAATGGCAAATAATGATTGAATCATCTTTCTTGCCCTTGTGGAATCCCCTTTGTGGGAGAGAAAGTGGGGGCTAGCTAGCCGTGATACAATTCCTTGTACACCTACAGAAAGAAGGGAGAGGCTCAAAACTTACGGAAAGTTGGGTGGGGGGGGTGGGGGAATGATTAGAACTTCTTGCACGTATTATTGCATAATTCACATAAAGTTGAAACAGCAATGCGAAAGATCCCTTTACCAAAATTCCATTATTAGAATTTCATGCATGTTTGAAGTCTAAATATAAAGAAGGAAATGAATTCTGCATCTCAAATGTGTTTCTTCTAACTTTTGCCAATTTCTCTAATATTTTGACTTAGATTAGAAGGGGAATCTTGGCGCAATGGTAGAGTTGTCTTCGTCTGACCTTGAGGTCACAGGTTCAAAGCATAGAAACAGCTTCTTGCAAAATAAAAGGTAAAGCTGCATACTATTGATCATTGTGGTCCGCTCCTTCCCTGGACCCTGCATACGTAGGAGCTTCGTGCACTAGGGCTGCGATTTTGACTTAGATTAATTAACGATTAGAGCATTAATTTTATCTTCTTTGATTTTTAAAGTAAAAAGATACACTTTTGTATGTTAAATCCAACTAAAAAGGTTAAAGACTTGAAGATGCATGATCAGGAATTTGTGAGTCTCCAATTAGTTTCCACAAACCAAATTCCATTCTTATATGTGGAATCAAACCTGAAACAAGAACAACAAACTTTTCTTTAAGTAGCCTAAAACGAGCAAAGATCCATTTAGAAACCTAATCAATTACGCCTGGCAAATCTTAGATTAAGACCTAACCTAATGCTCCAACGAGAAAGCATCCAAGTCCACTTTCTCTAGAAGAGGAACTTAGCTGTCTAAACCTAACAAGAATCTCATGTGCCACACCAATATACCAAACTTGTGTGGACACAAAGACTCACTTTAGAAAGTAGGACTAGTCTATAATTCCAAGAACCTCTCTTTGGTTTATTGCCTTGTGATTCACACAGTATTCGTTGTTAATGGGGGTCAAATGTGATAGAATCTCAAGTGTCAATTGTTTAAACATAGATTTCAGGTGAATCACATCAAGCAATCTGTGAATTATTAAGCTTCTTTTCTCTATTGCTACCTACCCGTAAATTAAAAGGAGGTTTAATGGTTGAGACAAAGAAAACCTCACCTTGAGGTTGCAGGTTCAACCCCAGCTTACTTATGAAAAAAGAACATACAAATTAAAAAGGTGTTGGAAAAGACAATGGAGTTGAATAATTGCAGCGAGAAACACACAAAATATAACTTGTTGAAAGCTCCCTGATTTTTTGTTGATAGGTTTGATTGGCATCCTGACAATCAGTGTGAAAGGTCAAAGGAATTAGCTGCGCCAGTATCGGCTATCAATGTCTAGTTAGATTATAAAGCTAGAATCAGCTCCAAACTCCCTTGCTTAGATTGCTTTACCATTGTGATTTTATAGAAAATAATCTTAGGTTTTCAAGAAACTTTTTTCAGTATCTGGGTTTTTGTTCATGAGTGTTCTTGAGATATATTAAGGTACTGTCAGCGAAAATTCCATAACTAAGTCATGAATCTTCTTCAGATCTATTTAGTCTTCATGTCTACAGAACTATCTAACCCCAAAAAAAAAAGTCATTCAGCAGACTAATTAAAAGGCAGCTCCAGTGCACAAAGCTCCCGCATACATAGGGTCTGGGAAAGGGAGAGGACCACAAGGGTCAATGGTATACAGCTTTATCTTGCATTTTTGCAAGGGGCTGTTTCTACGCCTTGAACCTGTGACTTCAAGATCACATGCGACAACTTTACTACTGTGCCTGTCTGAAAAATGAGCAAATAAGAGGAACAAATTCAGTGTTAGTAAGTACAACATCCTTTTCTTTTTTTTTATTGTTCTGTTTTGTTAATGTGACAATTGTTCTCTAATTCGGATTTACAAGGTGTTTAATATTTTTTCTTAATGCATTTGCAATGAAAGATGGGTGCTTTTCAAGTAGTTAGCCTCTGTCATTGGTGGAAGTGATGGGACCAACTGACATCACATGTTGCACTTCTTTTAGGTCCTATTGATCCCACAAATGGGAGTTCCCAATTGTCCTCTCAGAGTTGTCTGCAGACATATGAATAAGGCATGGAGGTCCAAATTGTCCTCTAACAGTTGCTAAAACTATGTGCTGGCAATTGAAATGGCACTACCCCATAAGACAAGCCTTAACACGTGGCCATGACTAGGCAAAGGCATTTCCTTTTGCTTTTTTCCCTTTTTTGTTTAGTAAGCTGGAGGTTCACAATGCCTGTACCATTTTATGAAAGGAAAAAGGTCTTACATTATTGCATCAGTTTTACTGGCCTTATCATCCTCAATGATTTGAATCATACAAGGAATGAAAACTACATATATTGAAGTACCAATTTAAGATAAATGACCAATTGCCTCAATTGTATCCATCTGCGTGTAGGAAACTTCCCACCTTTGTAAATTTACTGAGAGGAAATGAATGGGATGATGGAAAGTTGTCCTGTAAATGGCTCGGAGTCTCTAGTTTTGCCATCTCGACTGTCAAGGAGGAAGTAGGCTTTATCAAGAACTAGTTGAAGTCCTTTTCTTCTAGATCTTGGATATCAGTGTCCACATTCAATCACCATAACCGTTACCAAATACTTTACCTTGTGATGGGTTTTTCCCTTTGGCTAAGATAATCTATTTAAAGAAGAGTTATGGTAGAAGGAACTGCTGGTTTACCTAAATAAACCACAATAAATATGTGGATTTTAGTCGTTTAGTTTCCTCGTGGAAACCCCATTGGATGGGCTGTAGATAGGTAGCCATTTGCCTGACATGTCAAGCCAACACTTGGCCTGATTTTGGGAGCCCTGATTACTGGAAGCAGTAACCAAAGACTTGGCTTTCGACCACTTTATGGGTAAAACTAGCAAGATCGAAGTACAGTTCACTTGAGTCCCCTTTTGGAGCTTAGCAGTCCAATAATTTCACAGTGCACCCACTTTTATGGCAGCAGAAAGACTGTCTATTAACTGTAAAGATCATTATCCATTGCACTCTAACATCGTCTGTAGAGATGAGTCCCTTGTAGTTGAGTTTCTTCTTCCTATCACAACATAACCATGTACCATTTTTTAAAAATAAAGTACAACCCAACCATGTTTAACTCTGTGTGTGTGTGTGTGTGTGTGTGTGTGTGAGAGAGAGAGAGAGAGAGAGAGAGAGAGAGAGAGAGAGAGAGAGAGAGAGAGAGAGAGTTTTCAAAGCCTAAGGTCATTTATAAAATATGAGGACTCAAAAGGCAGGGGCTTTTATACAATATAGAAGATAGTAGATAAGTTGGCAAAAGGTCAAAAAGGAGAGAGGAAGTACAGTGAATTAGGATATTAAAATGTAATCCGTTTGTTTTTTATTGCAGTTTGATTATGTTTCAGTCCATACTTCTTGTCATCTCCCTCATTTTCTTTTACTTGTTTGACCAACATTACATTGGAAAGTTCACTAGAGTTTCCTTTGAATTTCTTATGAATTTGCAGTCAAAGTGATCAAAATAATGTTCCATAATCTTCAGTTTTTAGTATACAAGCCCAAGTCCAAGCAACCAAACGCAATTAACACCATGGTGCATTGTTTATCATCTTTCACAAATAATTTATCTAGCAGTTAGTAAAGGTCTTCGTTAATTTAACATGTTCTTCCAGCTAACATAACCGACGCATGAAAATGAAGAAGGATTACACATTGTGTTCGTATACAATGAAATAGAATGAATCATAAGCAGGATCCTTTTCGCTACACCAAGTAGAAAATAGACATCTTTCATCCAAGTTCGTGAATGATTTTAGCATAATTGAAAGTGCTCATTGTGGGAGTTGATACACTGTGGAAACCAACTGTGAGTTCCTGGCTAGAACTTAATTTCTATGTCAAACCAAATTAAACTGTGGAAATCACTGAAAGTTGGACCGGTTTCCATTTCCATCTTTTTCCCTTCTGAGTAAGCCCCCAAAAGTTGTTTTGGCCAATAGCTTATCCATGCATGTCATGGCCCACAAAATACGTGCTCTGGATCATTGGAAACAGTTGGGCCCCTTTGTACTTGACTCCTAAGGCACATTCATAGCAAGATCAAGCAGCACCAGCAGCTTTGATCCTTAAAAAATGGAATCCATTGGTTTCTTCAGCTGCTCATATTTTCCTTGAAAAATATAGAGAGACGCATCCAATCTCTAGTCATATAACAATTCTGTTTCCCAAGAGCGTCTGGTTGTGATCTCAATCTCTTTTCCAATTTCTCGCATCTCTAACTCCTAACAGAAAACTACCATCAAAACCAAACAAAAAATATAAAGCCAAGGATTGAGTATCGTGGGCCCAAGTGGGGGCCCATGAAAGGAACACACGCGTCAAAACGACACACACTATCCCTCATACTTTTTGATCTGATGTTAACTTGTCATGCCAAGTAGATTACTAGTCCAGGCCCACCAAATTAGTGCTCCAAGCACGCAAACTTAGATTTTCCCACTTCTCCTTCCTTCCCCTTTCTATCAAAATCTGAATATTCTCATCTTCCCCCTCTCTTTTATTGATTTCTCAAATTCTAATACTCAAAAGTGTTGAGATCAAAAGTTGGTGGTTGAGATGATGAGCCTTAAAAGGGAGGAGATATTGTCAAAGAAACCCAACTCACTTGCATGCTTTGAAAGCCTTCCCTCTTTCTAATCACATCTCTATCTCATATATTCCAATTCTCTCTTTTCATCATTCCTCCCTTCTCCTGTCTTAATAATATCTTGCCTCCTTTTTCATCTGCCCAAGTTCTCTAGATCTTTCATTTGCATGATGAGAGGATCATTGGAGAAATACTCACAGGATTTTCCCTTTTTATTTTTTGTTTTCAATCTTTCGCAGCCATGCCATGATTAGCCGCCACTAATTTTGAAGTGCTTGTAGAAAGTAATAGATTAAATTGGAGGAAACCCACTTTTTAAGATTAGTTTATTTGGCAGCAGTATGATCCAGGGAAGTCCATATCAGCATGGAGATGTCGACACCCTCGCAATGCTGGCGACACAGTCTGGTTTTGTATTTCATGCCACAAGCTCCTGGCGGCCGAATACATGTTAGGAACAGAAAAATCGTTTTTGTGAGTCATTCGGTAGTAAAAAAACTGTGATCAGACAAAAGTTCATGTATTGATTAATCTAGGATTGTGATAAACACACATCTGCCCCATACAAAATACTCCTAGATTAATTTCATGAGACTCAAGAAGTAAGTGTGCAAGTCAATGTTACTAATAAGGTTATTAGTTGTAATCACAACAGTTAGGGCTGATTTTAGAATATCAAAACAGTTTCATACGGCAAGTATATAGACTAAACACGTAGACAAATCGCCGTATTATACCCATTAATAGCACATGTAGGTGTATATACCTATATGAAGTCTTAGTCATTGTATTGGATTCCAAATCTATAATGCTTTAGAGCCCACTTGATTGTGACATTTATTTGTGCTGATGAGCCCACCAATACTTTAATATCAGAAGGATATTCAAAGTTTCATATGATTTGGGCTCCTAGTTGCACTTTAAAAAAATCTAAGAAAAGAACCTTTGGAGGATTCAAGCTAGGGGCTATCTTATAAAACAGATCTCCATATTGCTTTTTATTTGAGTGCATATACCAACCTTTTGTATTGGGCATGAAGCAAAGTTCAGCCACCTTTTTGTTTTCTTTCTTTTATTTCTTGGCCTTTGTTTGCAATCAGTATAAGCCAAATGAAGTTGGAATAAGATGAACACTATCTTTTTTATCAACTGAAACAGTTGTACAGAGAGAGGCTGAGACATTCTTGTTGCTGTGCTAGTTGTATTGTGGACTTCCACGCAGCAAAATAAGAGAAGGTTGTGGCTTGACTAGAACTCATCAAATGTCAAGTACCAAGTTGCCCAATTTCCATTCAAAATCGAATAATCCCCCCTCTCATGTAAAACAACACATGTTTTTCAATAGGAAGGTGATATTGACAATGGAAACCTTTCATTTTAAAGCAAAAAGTACCTGCAGGAGCCCACTAAAAAAGTTCCTTAACCCACCAGCCGCCCCCCCTCTCTCTCTCTCCACCATATTGGGTGTTTATTTTTAAAGATAAAAGGGTCCCTTGGCATCTATTAGCTAACAACTAACAATTAAAGCCACACTTTTCTAAAGATGGGTTGAAAGTTGTCATATGCTGGTCGATCGGCCCATATTTTTTGTGAGGCAAAACATACATCGAGACTGCACCCCTTTTGTGCCAATTGTAACTAAGCCAAGCCCAAAATCCTTCTTCATTTGATGATCTTCACTCAAATTAAGTTCGAACGGTAAATGGTACAAAAATCTTAACAGATCAGCTTCAGATAACGAAATAGATACTTCCACTTGTACCTTTAGGCCTTAGCAAAGTTGCAGGTTTTGCTCTAGAGATCACCGTACAAAAACTAAGAAACAAGAGCACTTCTCTTGTTTAAAGAAATTAAATGCGGGCAATATAATTGTTTTGGTACTTGTCCTTTCACAACCATATGGGTGTTTTAGTGTTCTGCACTAAGAGTGAGCTTTTGGTCACTTCTTGAGTGTACTGAAGAACTGCCACCTCTAAAACATAGAAAAAGATAGTGCAGGCCTTTCAAATATCATTTCATTCCAGTTCTCTCATGGTAAATTTTATTAAAGGCAGCTTTCTAAAGCACAAGCACCAAGCTTTGGTGGGTGGATTTCGAGTGTAAGGGCCCAAAATAAAGAAAAGTTATGGTTTTTGGGAAGAATAATGAGGTTCTTACTTGGAAAAGGTGCCAAGTGGTGCCGTATTTTACTGTAAAACTCTCTACCCCAATTGATAGATGGAGTATCCACCTTCTCATCAACTATCAAAAGCTTTAAGATGTTTGCACGTTTCTGTAACGTTCCAAGTCAAAGGACATCAACTAGCTCACATTCTTCACTTGAATTGATTCTCTACTGCCCATTAATAGTTGTTGGAAGTTACTTCACTGCTATACCAGCCATTATTCCAATTTCCTTTTTCTCCTTTTAGTTATTATTCTAGTTCTTTGTAAGATATGTACCTTAGATGAATGATTCAGTCCATTGCATTTTGGACTTATATCTGACGATGATGAGAATAAATGCTGGATCCAAAATCATTCTTCTTTGATTTTCTTTCTCATGGTCATCGTCATTAATGTCTTCGTCGTCATAATCGTTAGCAGTAGTATTTATGCGGCTAGGTTGGATTGAACTCATAGTTTAATGTTAGAACCATGTCTTTCTAACTAGCTATCCATGTGGGCCTTTCCTTTATTGAGTTGTTCATCTCTTTCAAGTGACAGATACTCCTGAAAGACCATATAAAAGTTAGAACTGCCATTAAGCTAACTGACGGTGTTCTAGATATGTATTATCATGAAACTTTTACTAACCATTTGAAGAAGAAAAGGAGAAAAGATCTCTAACGATGACTTGACTCTTATTTCAATCCACATCACCATTCCAAAGTTAAAAAGGATGAATGCTTTCTGTGAGTTATACCAGGTTCATTTGATTGCCTAGTGTTGTGCTTGGGGAAAAAGATGAGTTAGACAGTCCTGCATGTCTAAGTGCACAGTGCATTATTCACACTGCAGACTAGTGGACGAAGCTCCAACTTATGCAGAGTCTGGGGAAGAGGTGGACCAGAAAGAGTCTATAATACGCAGTCTTACCTTGCTTTTGCAAGAGCCTATTTTCACGCCTCAAACCCTTGACCTCTAGTGCATTGTTCAGGGGCATATGACTAGATCTCCTTTTTGAGGGAAGAAAAGTGACGATGTTAGTCTCTTCTCTCTGAACACAAAAGCTCCAAATTCTTTTTAAGTAGTCCTAATGGTTTGTAAACGTTCTTAGACTTAGACAATTCTCTTAAACAATCCCAGATTACAGTAGGAAGACAAGGTGGCAACATAAATAATGTCTTTTGCTGTTAAGATTTGAGTTTACTTAGTGTTGATTAAAAATATACATAATAATGATCGCAGTTATAATTAGAAGGAGCAGGGAACTAACAAAAGAAGGTGCATTGAAACTGAACATAAGTTCCATTATAAAGCTTGATGACAAAGATCGAGCTCTATTTTTTCCCTGCTTTGGCAGATCTAAAACATAGATAGAACTATTTACAAACAGTCACTCTTAGTTAGGTTTAGCATAACTTCTGATGTCCCCTTTTTATCCTGAAATGGAAACAATGTTTTTTAATATTTTTGAATAGGAAAATCGGTGCAACAGATTTTGTCTACATCCTATGGGTTGTACAGGTGCTTAAGCAAGGGTTGTTAGTTGGGTCTCCGTAGCGCGGTGGTTAACTAACTGTGGCAGAATTATCTATGTATAATTGTCAAATCCAATGCTAATGGTCTCCTAAGACATAATAAATATTTTAAAAAATATTTTTTTTTAAAACCCCAAAAGTCTTCCTAAGTCATATGACCTGGGGTCACGAGTTTGAGTCGTAGAAATATCCTCTTGCAAAAATGCAAAATACTAGTCTACCCCTTCCTTGAACTCTGCTTATGCAGGAGCTCTGTGCACCGAGCTCTCCTTTTCTTTTTTTTCTTTTTAAAAAAGCCCCCATATGCAGGAGCTTCATGCACCAGGCTGCCCTTTTTCAGCCTCAAAAACTCTTGCATTGTTTGTTGGTAAATGTTTTCATGTTTATATTGGAAGGCTCTCAATAGAATAAGATAACCTCCTTGGATAATTTTGTCCATGATTTATTTTTCCTCTGCCATATGGCTCCATGTCTATTTCTTAATTGTCTGCAAGAATTGTGAATTCTTCGATATTGCGACATAGAGCCAGGATATACATCAACCTGATGCATGGTGGACGTCAAAATTTACAATATTCTAAAGACTCCAAATGATACTACCATGTAATTCTGAATCGAGGATGGCGTGAGATATCAATTGGTGGATGTTTAACAGCATGGTAAGTTTATCTCTGAGGTTATTAAAATGGCTCAGATTCCATTCCCTTGTCAACCAACAACTTTATCTGCAAATGTCCTGGCCCTTGACTTTGAGGACACTAAAACACGCTTAACCTACCAACGACAGTGCCTAGATCTTCAGACCCGGTTGAAGGTGTGGGACGCGTTGAAAGAGAAATTGGAGACTCATTAGTAAGAATAAAAAATTGGGTCATTTTCAACATGTTTGCTCGATGTTCACCATAGTGTATGGCTCGGTGCTTGACATTGTCCATCAAAGGGACCACCCGAATAGCTACTAGCCTTAGACATGACTCCTTGAATAAACTAAAGCCACTTGCTGTAGGGATTTTAAGGGCATTGGTCAGATACATAACATCAACTTTTATTTTTGGGCTATTCCAGTCAATAATAGAATTGTCGTCATGCGACTTTGAGGTCATGGTTTAAAACTATGAAAACAGCCTCTTACAAAATGCAAGGTAAGGCTGCATACTATTTACCCTTGTGGTTTACTCCTTTTCTGAACCCTGCGTATGTGAGAGCTTCGTGCATCTGGGCTGTCCTTTTCATACCCATCAATTTTAATGTACAAAAAAGACAAGTGAAGGACATGACTTCCCTAGGAAGTGTAGAGGGGCATTAGTCCTTTGATCAAGATGTTTATAATGGCCAAAGTGGAACAAGGATATCAACTTTCGCAAAATGTTATAAGAATAGAGAAATGATATCCAAACTCCCTTTCTTGATATGGCATTATTGAGCACTATTCTGATCGGCTGTTGACGTTTTTCTAGGTACTGCAATAGCCTTTAATAGCCAATAAGAAAAGCACAGCTAAAAAGAGGAGCACCAAATGCTTATAGGGAGAATTGCTTTTAGGTGTACACCGGGTTCCTTATTAGTTCCATTGCTGTTATAAGCTATTCTTTTAGGTGGTATATGACCTTGAACTTTGCTTTAAAGAAAAAAGATTTATGCCCTTGTTTCCCATCAATGGTCCCAAAATTACATTTGGTTAAATGCTCCACTCACTTTCGGTTTAGTTGGAGCCATTCATGCAGTCTTATGCTTTGCTTGGGCTTCGTTTTAGGCCCAACTAATAAGTTAGTGGGGTGAAGCTCGGTTGCTAAACTAAGGTCCAAACATTAAACGATTCAATTGGGCCCAAGTTTTGGAAAGCTCAAACCATAAACATAGGCCTGTCAGACCATGAGAATGACAATTCTTTAGGTTTTCACTATGAGTCTAGTTGCCTTGAACAAACCTTAACCATGTCCACTTGCAGTCCTAAACACTTTCATTGTGTTAAGTCGTGAACGGAGCTAAGCAAAACTACAAGTCTCATAAACCCAGGTCCATGTTATGGATGCGATTTTCCTATCATTTCGCCTATTGACAGACAACGCCATCCATATCTTTCTAATCCATTTGCATGCAATGGCAAATATAAGTTTGTACATGCTGGCCACACTAAAGCCTTCTAAGTGACCTTGAAGTGCTGTGGCACAAGAGTCTTTACCCTTGGTGACCACTGACCAGGGTTCGAGGCTTTGCATGGGTGAAGAAACTTTGTACATGCTAACCATCCATCTACACGTTTATGATTCATAAATACATGATTTAGAACCTCTTATTTAGGCTTCAAAATATAAGGTAAAGCTACATACTATTAACACTTGTGATCTGCAACTTTCCCGAACCATGCATAGGTAGGAGCTTCGTGCACCGGGCTGCCCTTTCATTTACATATTAATTTGTATTTGATCATTAGAAGCATAAATATAGTAAAGAGCAACCAAACAGCTAAGATAAAACAATCACGAGCATAATCTCATTGCTTACAAATTCAGTATGTGTGCGTATGATTAGATGATTGATCTGAAACAAAGAACTGACAATGGCCCACTTTAATGGGTAAAAGTTACATCGAACATTTGGTGATCCACTTAGATTTAGTTTAATGCCCAGCTGACTTTGGGCCTAATCGAAGGTTCTAATCCATCCCTAAGCTCTAGTGTAGGCGTCATCTTAGGCCCAATTGAAAACAGACATGGGCTTATTAAGCTAGGCTTCTAGATAAAAGTCCAACCACAGATGATTCGATTGGGCCCAAATTTTGGCAAAGGTCAAACCAAAAGGGTAGGCCTTTCAAGCCAGGTAATATTAATTCTTTTAAGTTTTCATTATTAAGCAAACGCTAACCTTGTCCACTTGCAGTCCGGATCTCCTTTCATTTGGCCTAAACTCAATTTCCAGTCTCATAGCAAACAATCAGAATAGTTCATACTAAGTAAGAGGTGAATTATGGATGCAAAATCCTTCAAGGCAAACGTAATTAGCAAAAACTACTGTAAGTTCGTTTAGTGGAAGGCTAAACACATTTAGAGAGAAGGTATTTGGTAGTTGATGTTCTCTCTATGCATGAAGGGTTAGATATTCCATTCTTTTCCATTCAAAACTGACTTCTACCAAACAAGATGACTAAGAAGAAAGATAATAAATTAGCTTGTAATGATTCATCTTTTCATCAATATTTTTTGTTGATACATGCCCTTTTTTCATACAGGGTGTAATATTTTTTGCAAATCAAAGTCATTCACTGCATTTAGAATACCAAAAATAGGTAACTCATAAAAAAATTAATGCATCTAGACAATCTTAGCCAATTGTTGAGATCTTTAAAAAACTTAACAAAAATATATTATCATGATTTTTTACTTAGAGGAACATAAGCTACAAACATCCGATGAGCATGAAATATGATGTTTAGCCTTTCTAATTCATTCCTAATATGACAAATGGGTTAGATTTAACAAAAATTATTTCACCATACATGAAAATTGGCAGGTGCACTTCTTTCTCTCTTGCGCGTATACACCTACCTAGATTCTGTTGGTTTTGGGCGTCCCTTAAAAACCCTGTTTACCCACCAAATAGGAAGTATATGTAACAGCTTTACTCAGACACATTTGAACAGGGAAAATGATCTCGAAATTCCCTTATATTTGATACTCAAATGGTGGTTTTTAGAGCCACAAATAGAAAGACAAAATGCGACAGGGCCTGTCAGTTGAATGATTCCAAACGTCCAGCTACAAAATATTCCCCCCCCCCACTTGCATTTTTCTCTGCCCTATCGTGCATTTAATCATCATGTAAATACCTTCAATTTTATGGCATCAAAAAAGTTGAAAAAAAAAAAGAAAGACTTACGAAGTAAATCACTCACACAAACTTCTAAATGTAAATCAAGTCAAAGGGAATAGTAGTAGAAACATGTAACTAAGCATATTTTAAGAGAAGTCCGAGTTATCTACAACCAACTGCACTATATATTTATTTGCTAAAAAAAGATTTAGAATTTTAACTTTTCATCCACGCGCCAAATCCGATGAACAGAAATGGCTCAGCTAGTGCTGACCGTCTCGTCCAAAGTACTTCAATGCAACTGGTTGCATGGCATAGTCCACACAAAATGTCATGTGTTTCTGAACTGTCTTCCTACTTCCTCCATTGCCTGGTCTTTCATCATGTTCAAGATGCCCATATTCTCTTGCGTTCAGAGTCTGCTCAATCCATTCCTACCTCTCCTGTAGTCATGCATTCCTCAGGTCCATCATTCGCAATATATATTTTTCCGAGGCTTGACCATGGCCATTCCTTCCCGTTCCTCCACCACCTCCTGTCCGGTACGTTCTTTCTGATGAGAATGAAGTATATTGAACGACTGAATCGCTCCTGTGGCATATTCACCTCTCCACAGATGAGTACTTTAGCAAAGCACCCTTCCATCATACTGATCCAGTTCAAGATAGATTTGAACGAGATCAAAATGTGGAAGGCGACCACCTTGTAATATACCATCATTCATTCATGCAACATAACCAAAATTACACAAACCTAATAATATATAGTTTCAGAGAATTACAAATCCTGCACAAAGATCACCGTGCTCTTTCAATATTTACGATGATAAATAACTTCCAAACGCGAAGTCATCCCTATCTTAGGAATCCATCTCCACATAATCTCATATACAACTTTTCATCCATCCATGTTATGAACTTCGATCTAGAGCAAAGATCAAACCCACCCATAGTCAAAAACACCATGATTAGGACCATAGTTCAATTTTGTGAGACCCCGGGTTTTCACAACAATAAAATAATAATTTATAAAATGTATCGGGATCCTGTTTTAAAAACTTTGATTTTTAAATGGACCAAAAACAAAGACTCAAATAAAAGCATTTATTTCAAAATCCCAGAAGTCATACAACTACAAAATCACGGATTTAACGGTGAAATGATATCACATTTCTACCGAAAATCTAGCAGAGTCTCTTCTATATTTTGAACCATTGCACATCATACATGCGATACAAAATCCATCTGATAAAGACAATACACAACACGACACTTGGGAGACTCAATCTCCACACTCATCCATTTAAATGAAAAAACTATATTCAATAAAAACGTATACTTCAACAATGGATAATAAATCAAAATACAATGACATTACCCAAGCTCGTCCATACACAACCATCACATTCAACATAAATACTTATCCTTACATCCAGGTCACATTGTAATTTGTATTAATGTACAGTCTATAAATAATAACCAAGGTGAGGTCTTGAACAAACCTTATCATTTCTGAAATATCCTTAATACTTCATTGAAAACTATAAGCACTTTTGCCTGCTCTATTAGAATGTCAAACCTGTTGATGCTCTCTGTTTCTGAGGCATAGCAAACAAAGCAATGCCTCAACAAACTATTGCTTGTGTAAGTGATTACAAGTAATAAAATATGCGATAAAATAGTTTGCATAAGATATCAGCATCATGGTGAGTCTCATAGAATAAATTATTTACAAGGCACGTTAAATCATTAGGCGTCCATAATAAATAATGTATGAAAACTCATAAGTCTGAAAGAACAATAATAATCATAGCATACTTTTCGCCTAAATAAGACAATATCATATCAAATCATCATAGCAATCAAACCATGAGTAATATATTGATATGCATTAATCAAAAGTAAATAAGAATCTGTGTCCACATCATAATATAAATGTATGTCATGATGAACAGGTTACTGTGCATAATTAAGCCCTAAGAGTGTCAATTACACTTATATCAATGGCAATGATTACTCATTCCAATTCCAGGATTCCTCACATGTAGCTTGCACACCAAGTAACTCGCTCAGCCAGTAGACCCACCCACATTTGGCCACCCACATAGGCTTCACAAATATATCTATACCACATGAGCACACAGAATAAGAGTATGATCTACTATGCTACAATGGCAACCACTCTATGGTCTAAACTACTGCTACTCACCATTGACACCGAAATAAGGGACTAGTGTCCGCCGAAGCATGGGAGTCAGTAGGACTTGGTCTGCCCATGATTACCACAAACTGTACCCGATTGCCCACATATCAAGACTAGTGTCTACAATATATAAATTCAGAGGGTATGTAGCCAACCCTAATACCCTCCTAGCACAACACCTACCGGGCATAAACACCCATCATAAAACAGCAAAAACATGATATAAACCATAGAACTTCAGTGAAAATAATTTCAATAAGCTCGACTCAAAAGGCATGATAACATTTTGTCCGTCATGTGACAAAAGATAGATAATCGTATAAATTAAGATGTCATGTGCATAAATGCATTTTAATAAAAAGATGATAGGGCATAAAACGCATGCTTCAAAGTTCCCAATAACACATCATGGTTTATGAAATCATGAAAAAATCCCAAACATAATCACTTACCTTAGACAACATACTATTCGTCCATACCTCCCAGTTTAATAGGACCCAACTCTAGCGCAGTCTACCACAATTCCATCACCAGGATTCATATCACATCCAATCATACTCAGAATCTAGTTTTATCTAACTTGTACTCTTAATTATGTAACACTATGTTTTTGTATTTCATTACATCGCATTCAAGACATTCCAATGATTCCCAGCCTTGGAATCATCAAAGCAGGCCCAACCCTAATTGGCTAATAATTCAAAACATACTGAATCGACCCACTCAACCATTTAGTCCTTCTTCTTAATCTTATCATTGTTTATTTCAGAGCTACTAGGCTTAGATCATATCAACCTTAGGTTATTTATCATTTAAATCAATTAATCGGGCATTATTATGTGAATTTCATGCTCAATCGTATTTAATCACAGTCAAATCAATCCACCAAGTGATTAAGATAGAAATCTTACCTTGTAAAAGTTAATTTGAATAACATTCAGCTATCTGCTTGGTCGGATCATCCACCGATTGCCTCAACTGTGCTCAATCATCAGATATCCATATTAATCTCATCAAAATTCTTAACCTGATCACCATAGATCATATAACAATTTAGTAATTCTAAGCAATTAATCCAATTAAGAATTCTGAACGGTTTGGATCATCAAATTGGATCTCATTTCATACCTGGATCTTCAGTTGATCTCAACTATCGATTGAGATCAACTTAATCATCTCCATAGATATTTTAGATCCAAAATATCTTATATAGATCTTAATCTACGCTTCATGAGGATCATAATAGACTATTTAGATTTAAAAATAACATCGTATCGTCTTAGATCAGACAATAAAAAATTTAATCAATGGTCTAGTCAAATCGACAACTAGATCTTCCTTGATGGAGAAATGGGAGATGAATTTTGTTTCTAGCATTATAAGGATCGTAAAGGTACTCTCGGATCTTTGAAATCCTGCCTGGATTGGTCATAATCAAGGTTCAAAGTTCAAGGGTAAAAAAGGTCACTGAGTCAACTAAATTCTCCCCAAATAAGTCAAGAGTGAGTTGACTCAGCAAGTCAATCCTACCCTAACTCTTTAAAACAAAGAAAGACAGGGGGAGGAGAACAGTGGCCAGTGGTGGCTGTGGAGGTGTCACCAGCCGATCCCGACCATAGAAGAGGAAGGGGTGTAGGGTTAAGCCTAGGCTCGCCCACCTAACTCTGCCCCTAGCTCAATCGGTCCCAAAGAAGAGAAGGGGGAAGGAAAACCCATGTGGCCGATTTGTCCGGTCCCCACCCAATTTGATAGATAAGAGGGAAGAAGGCGGAAATCGATGCGTGGTTGGTCACCCTGAAGGGAAACCCAATCTAGGTTCTCCATTTTTGGTAGAGAACAGGGTGACAAATGTAGTGGATGGGGGATTTGCCCAAGGAAAGGGGCTGCTCATTGGTGAACATAGGGGGAAAAAGGGCAGATAGTGGCCGCCCTGAGTGCAAGGGCATGCAGGGGCGGTTGCTTGAGAAAAACTGCGATCCAGGTTTCAGTCAACAGCAAAGAGAGAGGGGAGATAGTCACTTGTTGGCAAAAACTCGATATGGGTTTTTCTTTTTTGTCCCTGAAAAAAGGGGAAAATTGTTACCGAAAAAAGGGGGGTGTGGTTGCAACGAAGAAGAAGATTGAACGGGCGGACGCAGGGTTTTTTCCCCTTCTTCTTTGGCATCCCCTAGTAAAAACCCTCTACCTATCGCAGCCCATCGCCGGGGAGATGACCTGATGAGTGGTGACTAATAGTCTACATGTCTCGTCCACTTCGCATGTGCCGTTGCACCTGCAATCCACAAAACAACTAAGCAGAGAAGGGCCATTATCAAATTTAAACTCCCTTAATTTGTAAAACTTGTGGATTTTCCACTCTGATCTTTGTTTCGCGCAAAATTAGTGTCTTTTGAAATCGTATCGACATGTGCATTTCAAATTTGATAGTCTCCGGTTCAAATTTTGACCCATAATTGAGGGTCATTACAAAAAAATCATGAAAGACAATCTTGGCTAATAATGACCCATAACCAATGATTACAAGTTCCATCACTTGGACCTCTAGACTCAATTTTGTGGCAGCATTCTATTTTCTACCCATGGCCCACAAAATCAGCTATCCAGATCAGTACATCCTGCACAAAACTATACGTAAGAGCCAGAATTTCCTCCCTTCAGGCCTAAGATTCTCTGTCACAACTCACAATTAGCAATTATAGCAAAAGATAAAAAGAACAAAAACTAAACATAACCAACACAGGTCAAGGGCTGTTATTATTCTCTCTCTCTAAAACATAGGCAGCCTGTCCTTTAACCTCCGAGCCCCATAATAATCACGGAGAGATTCTGAGAAAGACGAAAAGGGGTTGAAATTTCTGCAGCAAGGAACAAACCCAGTTCCTCTTTTCCATCTAATTCCTCTCTATACAGCAGATTAGATTCAGAATAATAGCCCTTCCTGAGGAATTCTCTCTCTCGTTCTAGAATCACTGTCTAGGTGCCGCCATGAACGGCATCCTCAATAAGCTTAGACATCTGGATGCATATCCAAAGATTAATGAGGATTTCTACAGAAGAACGTTATCTGGAGGTGTTATCACCTTGGCTTCCACCTTTATCATGCTTTTGCTCTTCATCTCCGAGCTCAGTAAGTCCTTTTCCTTCCCTTTGCTGAGGTTTATGGATGATGGAATAATTGATCTGGATTTTAGTTCTTAAAAGGTTTTAGGTTATGGTTTGTTTGTTTGGGAATTAGGGCTAATGGGTCTTTGCTTGTTTTCCTATTTAAAATAGCATGTTTGTCTGTGTTCTAGTTTGTTTTTGAGAATACTCAGATGAGAAACTAATGTTCTGGAGGAAATTTACTGGCCGATATGGATGGATTGGTTAATAAGATTTATGGCCTACATGAACTACAACCATGTTTTGAATCATGAGTGTAAATGATGATGTTATATAGGATAAATGATTGGTTATGAACTGCTTCGACAGAGAACTTACTGTTAATTCTGAGTTCCTATACATTCAAATTGAGTTCTGGGGAAATTTCATCTTATATAATTCTGCTGGTCAAATCTCATATCCCAACGTAAGATGCTGCATTGGCTTTTTGTGAATAATTCTCTATGTATCATCTATTTGGTAAGTAAGCTGGTTGAAAAGTTTGTTTTTGGATCAGCATTACTGCAGATTTTGTTATAGTCCAATTCCAAATGACACCACTTAACCTGTTGGACTCAAGCTCTCCTATGAAGAGTGAGGTACCAAAGGGATTGGAGGTCCCAATGATCTTCATCCTCCACGGGGTAAAACTGGGTCACTCTTCTTCTATTTTACTCTGAGAATTGATCTTATCCATCATCCACCTAACACATACATCTTACGTGCACATATATACAGATCCTAAAATCATGCTGGAAAAGTTCCAAATTGCGCGTTCACCTTTTGTATTCAGTGTGCAAATCTCATTCCCATTCATGAAGTCACCTTGTGTCCAACCATTTTGTTCCATTAGAAATTACCTCTGGTCTCTTTGGTTTTGGCAACTAATGCTGAGAACTAAGATATTAAACTGACATATTGAAAAGGTTAATTTGAATTCTCTCTTTGATACGTTTGTGCTTGATAGAGAAAGTGGAGAAATTTCTTGCGAAGGAATGGATCTCATTTGATACAATACATATTCGATGATATGAAGTGAATATTATATTGAAAATAATTCTGAATCCTGATGCATTTTCACAAAAATCAGGGAAATACTATATTGTTTCTCTTTAGAAAGATATAAAAGTAAATACCGTGCGTAGCCCCTCAAAGGGCCTTATAGAGAAGTAGACTCCACCATAGTCCATCTTTCTTTTTTTTTTTGGTTAAGATTTAAGACGTTCATCATTTTGCATACATAAGTAGGTAACATGTGAGAGATTGATGCTTTTGGATGACTCTAAACACTTGTTTTGGGTCTTTAAGAAAAGTTAATGAAAATTGACAGTCATGATTTTCAACTCAAAGAAACATAGTCTAAAAGCATCCAATGGGCATGAAATTTGGTGTATGTCTATCTAAGCCAGGCTTATATGATGAATGGCTTGGGTCTACAAAAAACTATCACCCCACATGGAAAAAAGGGGAGTCTACCTCTCCACACACCTTTGAGCACCTAATTCTACTGGAACTTGTATATAAGATAGCGTCAAGGAAGAATAAGAAGTTCTTTTGTCTCATTTACCCAAACTTCAACAAATAGTTCTTAGCCAATGTTTAATCCAGTTGGTGATGGACCAGCTAGGAGGTCTCTTTCTGGATTTAATTCTTTCTTTGTTTATTGGTTTCAAAGTCTTTTTCTTCAATCTTAGCACTATTTAGGTTCTCTAACCTCTCCCTAGGCCTACAATGCATTTTTATCCAACCAGGCCAATTTTGGGAATCTTGCTTCTATACAAATAAGTTTCTCTCTACAGAGAAAAAACCTTGAAAGGAGATTGTCAAAACCCCTTTTAAATGACTGAATTTCCTTTCTCCATGTAATCAGTACTTTTGTAATAATTATGAACTTAGTTTAGTAAGCTTATTGCCCTGAATTTTTTAATCACTAAAGCTCGTCTTCTAGGAGATGAAGTTAGTTTATCTTTCTTCTTTATTTTTGAATCCAAAGTTAGAAAATTATTTCTTGGAAGCAACCACGTTGATTTTAATATGTTTGTAACTGTCATAAAAATAAGCCATGATATGTCCACTGGTTCTTGTCAATTTACCCCTGTCCATGGAAAAAACTGCCATTGCTACTTCTTCAGCTAACTCTCTTCAGAGTACGTAGGAGAAGAACAAGGTATCCTCTTGAATTCCACCAGATACATTAATGGTTCACTTTCCTCACACTGTGGATTTTAAATTTCTTGGAGAGAACTATGTGATTCTCCACCTTCTCTTCCTTTTCAACCAATCTCCAGTGAATCTAATTCATCTTTTGGATGCGATCTATTGAAGAGGTAGCTCTTTTTTTATGAACATCATCACCTTCCAAAATGCCTTTTTAACTTCTGGGTCCCTTGCCTATGGGCAAGATGCTCTCAATCTCCTTTCCTTAATTCAGTTCTCTCCTATAACATCTCCCAACTTTGGCCATATCCTCATCAATCTTTCCTTTTTCCCTAATGATCTGAAAAACATGGAAATTGTACTCAATTACTTCTTCACTCTCTCTTAGGTTTTAGCTAAAATCCTTATAAATGTTCTTTTCATTTATCCTTGCCTGCCATTTTGATGTAAAATTTGGAGCTCGCCACATCCATCCAAAAATAAATGTATTTGATGGAGCAAGCACCATTTCATACCTATGTTTTTGCAAAGTATGACAACCCTCCAACATACAGATCCATAAGTATTCCTTATATTAAACCTACTAAACCCTGCCCTGTTCATTATTCGTGGATTTCTCTCTCTCTCTCAAAAGAGATTAACCTCTAAGCCTGCAAAAGCGGGGGAAAAATTACCCATCTCTTTGCTTTCTCCATATTGGACAAAGAACTTTTCTTTGTATATTCTTATCATCATAAATTGCTGTCAGCAATGACCTAAATAATCCATTCTGAACCTCAAGAGAATCTACCAAGACTTTCCCTGATTCAGAGTTCCTAATATCAAATTACAAAATAATCTTCTGAAACCTTTTCTGTTAGGTTTGGCTTCTTGTTAATTTGTTTCCACCTCATGTTTTCATTGAATAATGCACTTTTTATATTCACTTCTTCTGCATGTTTTTTTATGTTCACTTATGCTTTTCCTTTCTGCTGCAGGACTGTATCTTCGTGCAGTTACAGAAACGAAACTTGTAGTGGATACTTCAAGAGGAGAAACTCTTCGTATCAATGTATCATCACATTTTACTGAATTAGTTTACTCTTTGGGTGCTCCATTTACGATTTCTATTTTCCTTCTCTTCTTTTTTGGAAGGCTAGAGGCATTCTAAGGCATTACATATAGGCTGTCAATATTGTGTTAGACATCAAATCAGCCTGAGAGTAGATATGGAAATTTCAATTTCCATTTTGATATCGGTTTTGATATTGTTACCCATATCAAGAATGTGGGGTCCGGGAAAGAGGCAGACAACAATATGTCTATGGTATGCTACCTTACCTTGCATTTTTGCAAGAGGCTATTTTCATGCCTCAAACCCATGACTTCTAGGTCAATATATATGAAGGGGAGCCTTGGCGCAACAGTAAAGTTATTGTTGTGTTACTTTAGGGTCACGGCTTCAAGGCGTGGAAACAGCCTCCTACAAAAATGCAAAGAAGGCTGGTCCGCCCCTCCCCCGGACCCCGCAGACGCGGGAGCTTTGTGCATCAAAGCTGCCCCTTTATATATATATATATATATATAGAGAGAGAGAGAGAGAGAGAGAGAGAGAGAGAGAGAGAGAGAGAGAGAGAGAGAGAGAGAGAGAGAGAGAGAGAGAGAGAGAGAGAGAGAGAGAGAGAGAATTTTTTATGGAAACAGAACATAAAACCCCAAAGAAATAGAAAGAAAATTTTAATAAAAAGAAAAAGAAACAAATTTAGATGCAATCAAAAGTTCAATTTCAAGGAAGATTTGCAAAACCCCTAAATTTGCAAGAAAAACCCAAACAAATTAAAAAAGAAGAAGATAAAATTGAAGAAAAAGCCCTTCTCTGTTTTGCTTTCCATCCAAAAATACTCCAAACCCATCTATTTCTCTGGTTTTCCAAGCTTAATCCATGCCTTTTAGAACTGACTGAGCTCCCGATCTTCAACGTGTATTACACTTGCCAAGCTTTGCTTCAGGTTATTATTAAGACCATTGAAGTCACAATGCACTTTAGATTGCTCAACAAGTTTGTGGAAGAAAACTTGGGTTTTTGGGTGGATTTGGGTCGTCTTCTTCCCTGAAAATGGGAGGTTGCAGCTGCAGGTAAGAGAAGAAGAACTAAAAGCCCTAAAAGTCTCTGCCCTTTCTAGTTTTTACTTGAAAATTCTCCCCAAATTGATTAGAATTTGGAAATGATGTAACTGCCCTTCCTATCCCCTGCTTAATGACTAATAAACAGGAATTTTTGGTCATTATGGAGAAAAATTATGTTTAAATAAAATGTGTAAATATTGTGATATTTACTGTTGTCAGTAATAGCTATATATCTCGTTATTTACTAAAATGGTGGAGATATTGAACGATAGGAAAAGGAACTTTGTTTCTTACTGGAATTTCTGCTGATATCAAAATATTGATGATATTTCGCTTATACAAAATGACATTGACAACATTTTGTGATCATCAATCAAGAAGGCTTTTGAATCATAAAATGGTTTACGAAGATATCCTGCTTTTTTAATTTAAAAAAAAAGATTCTGCTTTTAGAAGGGGAGCCTTGGCACAATGATAGAGTTGTCGTCGTGTGACCTTGAGGTCATATGGGTTTGAGGTGTAGAAACAGCCTCTTGTAAAAATGCTAGGTAAGGTTACGTACTATATAGACCCTTGTGGTTCGCCCTTCCTTGGGCCCCACATAGCTGGGAGCTTCGTGTACCTTGCTGCCCTTTTTTATTCTACTTTTAGTTTAGTCAAACTTTGAGTCCTACGTTTCTCAAGTTCTCCTACATTCTATTGGTAGTTCATTGATGCCATATGTGAATCAAAGGAAAACAGTTCTGCAAGACCCCTTGTTAAATGTTTGTCTGGCTATGTGTGGTCTCTTTTATTTTTTTCACTTTGTGTGTGTGTGTGTGTGTGTGTGTGTGTGTTTTGGCATTGTAGTTCTGCCTGGGGTACTAACTCTTGCCAGTCCTTCAAGATTTATGTTCTCTCTCATCTTTGAAACTGCAGTTTGACGTCACATTTCCAGACTTGCCATGTTCGATACTCAGCCTTGATGCTATGGATATCAGCGGAGAGCAACATCTTGATGTAGTATGTACCATGAAGAGAGTGGCATCTTGTAATTTATGCTCTGGACTTACATTACTTATCAAAATCTTGTTGTTTCTGTTACTTCCCTCATGAAATATGCACTTGCTGTGATTTTTCTTGGTATGGCCTTAAGTATTTGCATCTGTCCTAACCCTTCTATTTAATTGTTCTGCTTCAGCTAAGGTGTTGCTGTTGTTTTAGGTACTAACCCTATATTATTTCTTGCAGAGACATGATATTGTGAAGAAAAGGTTAGACCCACATGGAAATGTAATTGAGGCCAGGCCAGATGGAATTGGTCATCCAAAGGTTAGTAACTAGCTTCCTCTTTGTGCTTCCGTCTTGGGAACTTAGACACATGTTATATATCCTTTCATCTCTCTGTTCTTTTGTCCTAATTGTGTTTAGTTCGGCTAATTCTTGTTTCAGTTACTTCAAATTAGAACCAGAATATGAAGAGATTCATCATGTCAAGAAAATTTTATTGGACTTCTGTTTGTCTGGATAGACCCAATTTTACACATATTTCTTAATTCAAATTCACAATCTATCATGTTACCACCTATAGGAACTGCTACTAAGTTTTTTTATTCAACTCTTTTAAACATGTGCTACACATATATGGACAATTTGTCTTGCATGTAAGGAGTGCACCAATTCAATTTGTGTATTGGTGCACCTTCATATGTTCCTTCATTGCAGGTTAGCAGGATTGAGAGATTTAGAAAGTGGCTATGTCTTCTATATAAGTCAAAGCTTGCTGATGCCTCAGTGACTGTATGACTATTTACAACCTTGTTGATTTTGTAGTGCGCAGTCTTCAAATTAGCTTTCTTCATGGAAAACTGGGTAGCTATTTTTAGTTTGTTCTGGTGAATTGATAGGTTGTAGAAGTCATGACCATGTGTTGTAAACAATCTGATTCAGAGCCCAGAATCCTTCTCTTTACAATTTTTGCAGTTTAAGAATCTGAACTCTTTCTCTGTGATTCTGATTCCTAAACAGTGTTATGTGTTCTGTTCTTCCCCAAATAAATTGTTGTGCGTTTGTCTTCCATGGCTGTGAAAGAATCCAATCCAACTATTCACGGCAAAAAAAGAAAAAAAGGAAGAGAAAGAGAAAGGAAAAGAAAAAAGAATCCAATACTCATATAGGAGCTTGTTCCCTCCTTGCTACTATAAACAGTGAAAGCATGAAGTCCAATATGTAAAGATAAATCTTTTCATTACAGTTTTGGAAAAAAATGTTCCATGCCTATGACACATATTATGAGACATCAGTTTTGAACCTTATCTTGGAAGTTATCCTGCAGAAAGAAAAAAAAAGAAAAGGTGGAGCTAGTGTCATTTTGTCAATTACCACAGAAACATGCTGAAAAGTCATTCAATACTGTGTTTGGAAATTGATAGTTTATTAGTTCTGTCGGTTTTAGTTGTTGAAAACTTCATACTTCATGGCTTCTTGTTTAAGGAACTCAATTTCTTGCTCAAGCAGTTGCACAATCTGACAAACATAATTATAATTTGGCTACATCTGCATATAGATAGTTCCCAGTTTTATATTCATTTTGGTATATATTTTGCAGCATCTTATGGTTAAATGACTTAACAGTATACACAAATTTTCACCTCTTCTATATGGACTAAACATTGTCGTTGTTATTTGGCATAGTCATTTGGAAGGAGAATGCAGTTGATAATTGCAAACTTGATAAACTCTGGAGGTCATTATTAGTTCATGATAGGTTGGTGAATTATTTGAATATCCTGCAAAAAGTTCCAACTTACATTGGACCAAAAGACATGAGTTGAACTCTCAACATTTATAAAATGAAAATGTGCACTTCTGTTTCATATCCTTTTATTCTATCAGATCACTAAAAATATATATGGCCCGTATTTTCCATCCCATGTTATTTTGTTCTACCCAATTACCAAAAAAGATTTATTAGCATGTGCAATATATAAGTTTTGCTTCTCATTTTTCACTTTGCGTTTGGAAATTCCCAAATCTGAGCACTCTAACTGTGCTCTTCAGGAAATCTTGAAACTTATTCCATTCAACAATGTGTCTGAGGCTAATATCTTGAATTGCATTTGAGTCCACTCTTTTGGAGCAGGTCTTGTAGTACTAAATCCAGGCCCCACTAAAAAATTTCATATTCCTCATTTTATGTGGGTCAGCTGCCCTTAGCTTGTTGAGTGATTGGTCCTAAATTTAGCTATGAGAGGCCAGTTTCAACTGGAAACTTTGAACTACTTATTTGTGCAGTTCTCCAGTCATTGGTTCTGAAATGCTATGGAATCCCTTTGGACTTTCATCTGAACAACGTTAGTAACATGTGGAACACTAGGAAACCATTGACATTTATGGAGAGATAAGACCCTCATCAATTATATTCTCAATTAACAAAACTCATTTGTCTCTATTCCTTTTCTGAGTTTTCTTACGTTGTGGTTTAGTTGTTAAATACTAGATTCCATGTTCATGAAATCTGTGGAACTACTAACCATTCTTTTGTTCTGGCTGGTTTCTTTTTGGCAGTAGTTAATTCATCATCCTTTTGTTTGTTCAGATTGAGAAACCTTTGCAGAGGCATGGTGGAAGGCTGGAGCAAAATGAGACATACTGTGGTTCTTGCTATGGTGCTGAAATGGTAAGTTCTCCAGTATGTTGCTTGAGAACATGTGGTAATCTAGTAAGAAACAGCTGGTAAGCATTGTAGATCTTGATTAGTCTCATTTGGTTAATCTGTACTAAAAGCACCTTAGTTCTGGAGCGGTTCCCCGTTTTGTTGAATTGTGCATACTCTGGAACACCCTGTGGTTCTTGATGTTGGTTCTTCGGTTAGTATCAGATGGAACCATGAGTTACCTACTTTAGTTTTACCTGGTTTCGGTACTGCTATTGGTATCCAAGTTGGTGTCAAATTCAAGACAGAAGGCAATTAGTTCTTGAGCCCTATGGAGCAAGAAGTAATTCAGGAAGTCGAATGATCATTTAGCTTCTGACGAGATTATCTGCAATCACTTCCCCTTATATCAAACTTGTTTTTGGAAAACCTGGCTGAATGCAATTTAGCAAAATCAGCCATTTTTTCTTTGATCTTTTGCATATTCTCTTGCCTAAAAACTAAGGTCTTTGAAGAAAATGATTGACCTGAGCTTACTTTTCATATTGTAGCCATTTTATTTCTTGCATGAACTTTTCCTGGTAGCAGTCAGATTCTCTCAGTCTCATGACATGTCTGTTTTTCTGTCTCTCTTTCTTTTGGGTGAGTTCTTTACTGAGAGCTCTATTCCCAGTTAATGTGGTTTTTATGCCTTGTTTCTATTCCCAGGGGTTAGTGGCAGAAGGCTTGGTGGAATCCCCTGGGGTGGGGATATTTGGTTAGGGCCATAAAAATGAAAACTATGACTAAACAGGCTGTAGCACAAAACAATAAAAGAACTTAAAACAAAAGGCTGATTCTCAGTACTACAAACTATAGATGTTGGATACATTGCTTGTGTTTATTGCAAATTACTCGTAAGCATCTTCTTCTTTCTATCAGTTATAGTTACATCTACTTTATGCAGTATAGTTGTCTGTTCTTTACTTTTGTTGTAGCTCTAAACTCTGTAAGGAACTTTTTCTCATTTCTTAAAGTAGGTAGTACTTTTTCTATGTTTAACTATTATCTTGAATTTCCTTTTGCAGTCTGAGGATGATTGTTGTAACTCTTGTGAAGAAGTTCGTGAAGCGTACAGAAAGAAAGGTTGGGGCATGTCGAATCCTGATTTGATTGACCAGGTATTTTTCTGGTCACAGCCATTGTTTTTATTTCATACTTAGTCCATAATCAAAGAACTTAGCATATACCGTTGCACAACTTTTAGCTCCAATAATCTGAATTGACATTGTTGTAGCTGCCTCGTTTATGCATTTTTGTGTTAGCTCTTAAATAACTATATATGCCAAATTTTTTAACGAAGTCAGGGTCATTATCTATATAAATGTTGATTGCTTTCAAGATGAGTTCCTAATTGTTTCCATAGATCTTCCCTTCCCTTCTGCAATTGGTATGACTTCTCTCCATTAAAGGAACATGATCCTAAGAAAGAGCAAATGGATGGATGAACCAGCCCTAGGGATGACTGATAATGCAGCTGGATAGAGGAATTCTTGGAGAGGGAGACTAGGTAGCCCAGTTTGAAGTCCGAAGAGATAGAATAGTACATGGTCAACTGTCCCGCGTCTGGATGACATCCTTGTTGGACTGGCTGTCTCTGGGCTAGAAGAATGGACTTGTTCTATTACTCATATCTATGTTAATGAAGCAGCAAAAGGCAATGGACAGCTCTGGCATTCACTTTTACTGTGGTCTCTGCTTAATTGAGGTTGTCATGTCTGAGACACTTATAGCAAGAAATCCATATGCATGTAGATTCACAGACCATTCTACACTGATGGTCGAAATGCTGCTGCACAGGATTGTGCCTTCCATACAAGGACAAAACATGGGTTGTCTGCCATTTTCTTAAAGAGGTGGAAGTAGTTGTAAGGTATGGCTGTGAATTGTTGCATGGAGATCAAGTTGCAGAAATCCTCCCAAGAGTCTCACTATCGAGCTTGATATCAATATTTGGTTGGCAAGCTGACCATCTGCAAATGAAAGGTGCAACTTGAGGATAAGTGTAAAGAAAACACCATATTGGCGTACAACCCGTTAACAAGTTCATGCTTGTCATGTTTTGTCGTTTGCTTAAGTTTATATACATAAACACACTCATGCGAGACATTTCTGTTGAAATTAGTACAGGTTGACATCTTCCAAGACCCCAACCTCATGATTTTTAATTTTGTTTTCATCTACACTCTCTTATCAAGTAGATATCCTCACATATAGCCCATTGGTTCACTGGACAGAGTGGCAATGACACTTAATCTTGTCAATATCATAATTGGATAACGTGGTAGACATGTCTTTGACAACATCCCATATAACTTCTCAAAATGTTTAGCTAACATCTATAGTCCATGCATAGTAGCTCTAATTGTTCAATCTTTACCCCCATGGAAAACGGTGTGATAGACATGGTGTTTCTGAGCTTTTGAAGTGTTTTTCTGTTTATGAAACTTGAGCTTCTATAATTATGAAAGTTTAGGTCAATTGGTAAGTTTCTAACTTGAGCATGTTTCCTTTTAGTGCAAAAGAGAGGGCTTCCTCCAAAGAATTAAAGATGAAGATGGTGAAGGATGCAACATCTATGGATTCTTGGAAGTTAATAAGGTGGCTGGAAATTTTCACTTTGCTCCTGGGAAGAGCTTCCAACAATCAAATGTTCATGTACATGATTTGCTAACATTTCAGAAGGATAGTTTTAATGTAAGAGGAATTATGTCTTTAAACTTTAACATTTCATTGAGTTCTCATTTTGGACAATATGAAAATTCTCATTTCCTGTTTATCCGTCAAGTTTCGTTTTCCTATATTAACAAATTTTCAAATCCACTTCTATGTTCCAGATCAGCCACAAAATTAATAGATTGACTTTTGGAGAATATTTTCCAGGTGTTGTCAATCCTCTTGATGGGTAATTTCTCTTAGCTTATCCTTTTGTTCTGTTCTTTAAATTGAAACTTGCAACATTTATATCAAGAATTTCTTTGACATGCTTTGGTTTCTGAACATTCAGAGTGCAGTGGATACAACGAATGCCATATGGGATGTATCAATATTTCATCAAGGCAAGTACTCACCAGGCTGTCCTTTTTTTTTGTATAATTTTCTATCCTCTGAATATCAAGGAGCTTAAATTCAAAACATGCTATTACCATCTCAGATTCTTTTAGCAGGGCCTATGCATAAGCTTGCCAGAATTGTCAATTTTATGATAGAAATTTCTAGTCTGTGCAAGATATGTACATACAGTTAGGAGTCTTAGGCCATTTGGCCTTATTAGCATTTCTATCTGGCCATGTGCTCAACTCATCGTTGATTTGTTTTTCTGTCTATCAGGTGGTTCCTACTGTATATACAGACATTAGTGGGCACACAATTCAGTCAAATCAGGTGCACTTGGACATATGACTCCCTACCTCTGCTTTCGATCTGGATATTTTTCTGATCATATGGGGTTTCTCATTTTTATTGAATTGTGCAGTTTTCCGTAACAGAGCATTTTAGGGGTGCTGAACTAGGTCTTATTCAGTCTCTTCCTGGAGTATTTTTCTTCTATGATCTTTCTCCAATTAAGGTGTGGGTTCTCATTTTAACCCAAAATGTTTAAAGCTTGTTCATTAGTTCTTTCTTCTACTGCTTGTTGGTTGGTGAACCAGTTCTCTGTATCACTTGTTTTGAGGTGTTTTAATTATTCTCTACCATCTTTTCTTGATACTTGTATATTCATTTCTGGTGAAGCGCCCATTTATATGGAGAAATGTCTGGGAGATGGAAAATGAGATGCATGCAGTTCCTATGGTGACATTGTTCACATAAGAGAGCATGTCTTAGTTTGAAGTTTGTCCTGATTGAGTTTGTGAACGTCATTGTGCTTACAGTGCCCGCTCATATTTTGCCATTAGACCTTGATTTTTAGAGTTTTGGGGGGGATTTGAAAACCTGCAACTTGCCGGTTCATGTTCACTCTTCATGCGAGACAATCTCTATCAACAAGGTTTCTTCATTTTTTTTTCTGTTTTCCTTCAATGTTGAGCTGAAAAGACTGGATTTCATGCAAATACAATGTTTGCTGAATTTTTTCTGCAATTTTCATGCTTTTCTGAAAATTCCTGAATTTTACCAAATTTTTTTACATTTTTAGTTAGTTTTTATTCATATAGAAGGAGAGCCTTGGCACAATGGCAGAGTTGTTGTCATGTGACCTCGAGGTCACAAGTTTGAGGTATGGAAACAGCTTTTTGCAAAATGCAAGGTAAGGCTGTGTATTATAGACCCTTGTGGTCTGCCCCTTTCCCAGACCACACATGTGGGAGCTTTGTGCTGCCTAATACTTAGTTTTTATTCATACTGCTCAATACCAGTTTGCTATTGCCCATTCCGCCAGCACATACCGGTTGGATGCCCAGTCTTCAAACTTCTTGATGCATCCGTTCAAAATTCTCATTGACCATGTTACTTGCAACTCCATTTCATTTCTCAAATTATGTAACACATTCTAGCCATATATTTCTGTACTGATCAAGTAATAATATTCTGTACACGTATGATTATCACAGCTTACAACCTGAAGTAATCAAACAAATTATGAATAAGTAATCTTGATCATCTCTCTCTCCAATCAAGTTTACATTGTAAAGGAACGATTGCTGCAGGTTACTTTCACAGAGGAACATGTGTCATTCTTGCACTTCCTGACAAATGTCTGTGCTATAGTTGGAGGTAATAATGTCTTTACCTATCTGAAACCTTTTCTATATATTGCTTCTTTCATCATGCACTGTGCTTGTAAATCTTGAAAAATGGAGTCAAATCAGATCTTTTAGTTTGTACAGAAAATTGTGCAGTAAATATTATGTTCCATCATTTGATGGATCTCTAAGTTAAAAATGCTCTTTTAATTGCAGGTTGGGTTCCTTAATTTTGACTGAAAATTTCTTGCCTATGTTCAGGTGTCTTTACAGTTTCCGGGATATTAGATTCTTTCGTATACCATGGTCAAAGGGCAATCAAGAAGAAAATGGAAATTGGAAAATTCAGCTAATGATCAACTCTGCATGTGATGAGTCTCTTCTAGTTGCAAGTTGTATGGCTTTCTGCGCAGTTGTTGGTGGTAGATTGGAAAGCAACGATGGAATTGTATTCAAAGATGGTTAGCTTTCAGCCATGGATTCATGGCTCTTCTTGTTCTCTAAAGAAAATAATTGCAAATTATGCACTAGCTTTTCTTCTTGTTCTACCCTTTAAAACAGTTTTTATTTTATTGTAATCTACGTAAGCATTGATCTCTCTTGGAAAACCAAGGAAATCTTCTAGCTGCTTGAAAAATACCGGAAAATTGTTCAAAATCGTCAAATTTTGATGGATGATTCAGTAGTAGCCAGAAGATGCTAAATTGTGGCCCGGGACCCGTGAGACCTGCAGCTGGGTCAAATTTGTACCCGTTGAATTGACGCCCGCCAGATTAAAATTGCAGGCAGGTTGACTTATACCCACAGGTACACTGGTTGACACATTCACTTGAAGAAGAAAGTATTCAGAGTTTATGCACCTTTCAAGAAAGATATTTTTTTGCTAATAAGTTGTTTTTTCTTAGATCTAAAATATTTATCTTATTCGTGTCAATATATTTGGTGTTATTATAGAAATTCATGCCAATATGATGATCTTAGTTGCTGTTTTTCTTTTTATTTTATTTATTAATAGGCATGATTTAAATTGCAACAAAAATGAAGAAGAAGCTCTTTTGGTATGTGTAATTTAAGAGATTTCAGATAATATGAATAGATTAGATATTCAGAAAATTATGCCTAAAATAATGGGATGACAAAGTCTTTAAATGAGACTTTTCTTTGAGCGTTTGAAAATAGCATGATTGAGAATCAGTATGAAATCTTTCGGTTCTTTATTTATTTATAGAGCAAATATCTACTTGCTAGAGTGGCCTAGTGGGCTTTGTTTTATACTTGCATTTACTCTCTACAGAGCTCATCAAAAGTCTCGGTAATTTACACACAGTCATTTTTTCATATAATGTAAAACTTATATTAAAGATCTAAGCCGTTCATAGTATAAAGACATTATAGATAGGCTCCTAGATTTCGCCCTAATGGAATGGTTGTAGCTAAACAACTTGTGTATTTTTCAACCCCCATTAGATCAAATAGCACTGTTCCTTATCATCATCAGAATTTTGTCAACCACATCCCAATGCTTCCAAGTTGATTTCTTCTCCCCTTTAATCTAGGCAATGAATCGGCTGCAACCACCAATTCAGCCACGTTTGAATCTCCAAACGGAACAGGACCTGCAATGTCAAGCAGAGTTTGGCTCTAATGGTTTCTCAATCATCATTAATTTTCGATTCATGTCATGTTAGTGTTGCCGTACTTTAAAGAAGCTAGAAGTGATTTATATTATCTTTTCTTCTTACTTACAGACTCATATACAAATGAATATTCATTTTCATCTGGACTTGGGACCGGCATCTGCCGAGTTCTCTAATGGTTTCTCAATAACACCCCAAAACCAGACCTACCGGGGTTGCACATGCAGGCACCATCAAAATTGACTTTCAAGCTACCCTGTTTCATAGAGATCAATCTGGGCTGCTTCTGTTTGGCCATCTTCCAGTTCCTTACCTCATCACTCCCTCTTCTTGTTTCCTCACTATAAAACCCTGAAGTTCTTTGGTCCCTGATGCCCAACAGCAAGCAGTGGATAGAGAGGAGAGACTTTGCAATCGAAACAACGATGATCTCTCTCATTCCAAGTCATCCAAAGGATAGCAGAGACACAAAACTTCGACAGAATCCGATTTCTCGTTGTCGGCTTTTGAATCCACCATTGTTTAGGCATCACCCACCCCATCTGGAATTTCATCAGAAGGAAACTCCACAACTGTCTGACAACAGAACACTGTAAGAATAGTTGGTTAGCATTTTCAGAGTCCGCACAGCGAAGGTGGCATCTTGAAGATCCCTCTCAACCTATCTTTTGCAGGTTATCAAAAATTTTCAACGGGCAAACATCCACCAATAAATCTACACACGTATATATAAAAAGGGAGCCTTAACACAATGATAAAATTGTCGCCCTACTTGAGATGAGTTTGGATAATATCCTTTTTTGACTGGTATGACTTCGATCGTTCTAGGAGCCAGGCAATTAGTTAACCATAGACATATTTTAGTTAATGGTCACACAGAGATATCCCAAGTTACCGTTGCAAACCCCAAGATATTATTATCACGAGGGATGAACAAAGATTTAGAGCTCTGATTCAAAATTCTATTGATTCTTGGCAAAACATTTGAGTCTTTACTCATCCCAGTATCAATATAAATCCCTTCCCCGAATTCCGTGTATGTGGAGCTTCGTACACCAGGCTTCCATTTTATTTATTTATTAGATAAAATCTCAGTAACAATATTGGTTAAGTCATATAATTAATTAGAGCATCTCATGCGTGCATACAAGTGCAAAAACTCGCAAGGCAACGTGGCAATTATCTAGCATCATATGAAACGACTTCGGCAGCTTATACTGTCTCAACCATTCATTTAGACGGGCCCCTAAAGATTGATTAAATTTGCTTTCTTAATGTCCAGTTTTGCACGCGAAACTGTCCATGATTAAGAATTTAGGATCCTTGGGTGAAGAAGATGCTGTTCCATCGCAGTCTCATGATATATCCGCTCCAAACCAACCCACCCCAACTCTGGTCTGATGGCTGGTTTGTCGTCAAGCCTCGTTGATTGGTACCAATTGCTCCCCAAGAAGCGCTTAAGAATGTAGAGATCGACGATGCCATTCAAACCCAAGATTACTTTGGCGAGTGGGTTTGGTTGCTGGTAGACATGCACCAACAATCTGAAGATACGTGTTTTTTTTCAGTTGCTGAATGTGGACTCTTGTCATCATTGATTTCAAAATACTATTTCTAAAGGAGTGCATGCCACTTCGTCTGGAAAACGCTCGAACATGGGCAGAACAAGGAAAGCTCACCCCATAAGATGCAGATTTGGTTTGTTATGAATTTTGATGCGTCTATTATAAATGCAATCTTGTTGTCAGCCTTCATTTTTTGCTTCCATGTACGACACTTGCTAGTTATACCACTATGAGGAATGGTAGGCGCTTGTACAAGTATCCAATCTGCAGCATGATTTACATCAGTCATTCACGGCAATTGCAGGAAGGGCCGAGTTTGTACCAGCCAGGACCAAGCTTGTTGTCTTCAGGACCCAGCATTTCACAGCCAGCCACATCCCTATTCACAGCCCCATCTGTAGCTGCATGTTTGGGAGATACTGGTGGTGGTTTCTTTTCATTTAAGACTCTATGTTTACAGTTCACTTTGTAAATATGAACCATGATGATAGACGTTCTAGCATAGAAAATCTGCACTTTTTCTCTTGAATATGGACTCATTCTTTGTGACGTTAGAATCATCCAATCCACACCATTTTGTGGATTGGTGTATGTGGGAGAGATCAGATGAATAGTTGAGATCAGCTGAAGGTGGTGCTGATCATGTAAAAGGTGAGGCATGGTACTGCAACTTCCCATGTGGTCTCCATTCCAACATCCCGCAATGCATTAAGCTATGCAAATACAGTTACTCGCGTACGATTTTCCTTCTCTTTCCGTTGAACACATCAAATTTCTCTTACACACAAGTTATGCTTTCCCAAACTCAGATTCCCTCAATTTGAGGCTCAATAGCATCAACCTCCAACCAAGTCATCTTGCTGTCAATTTGAAGATCGTGGTTAGGAACTCTCTTCGGTGCCATGAACCCATTTGTAGTAAATGAACATGTGATTGGTCTGACCTTTTGCTACAGAAATATCTTCTCCAAGAGTTAGCTTTGACCATCTCATATGGGATATGGGTACTATATATAGCCTAGGCTCATTATCAGCACTCCACGCAGTCTATAGGAAGGAATAGCAGAAGGCATTTAATAAAGTGAGAACAAACATTAGCGAAATAGAGAACATGGCCTCTTCTTCCGGTGACTGATTTGCTCTAAGTTCTTCAAATAAGCTTTCTCCATCTAACAAGTATGCAGTTAAACCTCAGATGTTTAGTACTTGGTAATTTAATGCTCATGCTAAATTTATACGCAAGTCCATACTTGGACTATCACCCTAAATTAATAATCTTAGTGAACTGATGGAAAAATATGCTTTCAAAATTTTCTAAAGGCTCTCCCTGATTACATAAGCTAATGTGGACGGCATGGCAATTGGCAGGGGAAAAGCATCTCGGATCAAACCTTGTTAAACTATTAAGAATCTGGGTGGCTATATCATATTAATTTATTGACTGTATGCTCTATTTCCTTCATACTTCTTCAAAGAACCTGTTCCCATCTGATTTAGCTTGAGGATGATAAGTGAACCACCAAGTTACAGCTACCATGTATCAACACTACAAGAGTAAAGGGAATACAACAATTTTCTCCAGGAAAAAGCCAAGATTCTTCTCTTAAATCCCAACAATCCTGTAGAAGAACCAAAAGCTTAGCTTTTCTTAAGAAAGTTGAGATTCTTTTATCTCAAATTCCATCCTACTCACACCTAGAAGAATGAAAGCACCTCTAGAGAAGAAAAGTGTAGATTCCCATCTTATCTAAGACAACCAATTAAGGCTCTCTTACTTCCATTGGTGAATATACTGTTAGTGACATGTGAAGAGAACCCCAACTTGCAACTCTCTTTTCTTCTGCTAAAAGGAAGATTATTCTTTTCCCTAACTTACAAGTGAGCCTCAAAGCACTTACCAGTGTATAGACCTGATAGAGGTTCTTTATCAATACTATGGAAAGGAGATGCAGACTAAAAGGTAACTGTTGCAGAAAGAGTCTACATGGCTCAGTTTGGCTGAGTTCTCAAACGACTCGGTTGGTCCATGTGAGTCACAGGAGGAATCTGTAGGACAAAACTTTGAAGCAGAAAGGAAAAGAGACTAAAAATAACTTTCTTTGAATCTAATTTGGTTTTGTTGATCAATACTAATAAAGCAGATGCACAATGAAAGAGACATTGGTAAGATTAGGAATTGAATGGATGAACGGAATGACTCGGCTGACTGAGTAGTCAAATGACTCAATTGATCCATGTGAATAATAAGCAGGCCAGCAGACCAACCTGGGGAAAACTTGGAAGCAAACAAGAGAACTGATTTGAACACAAATGTTTCACAGAACTTTAGTTTCGATTGATATTGCAGAAGGCAAATGCAGATACAAAGCTCCGATCGGTGGCTTAACGTCCGAGTACGCAATGACTTGGTCCATCCATGCAATTCATAAACAAGTAGGCCAACTCAAGGAAGCTCCCATGTATGCAGGGGTGGACTACATGGATCAATAATATTCAGGCTTACCTTGTATTTTGCAAGAGGCTGTTTTCACACTTTGAACCTGTGACCTCGAGGTCACACTACGACAACTCTACTACTGCACCAAGGCTCTCCTTCCGTGAAAATCTTTGATACAGACAGAAAAGTAAACGAAGGCAACATCCAATATATGGAGATTTTCTTTTTCTTGATACATATTTCAAAAGGTAGATGGAAACTAGAAAATTAACTCAGATCGTTGTTATGCTAATAATTGGGTGGATCAATGTGAATCATGAACATGCTAGTTGACTCGGTAGGGGAAAGACTGACTAGAAACGGAGAACAAATTCGCTCAGCCAAGAAAACTCGGATGATTTACCCGATTTACATGAGTCAACAAATAAGGATGGCAGACTCTGTGGGCAAAAATGTGGACCACAAATTAAAAGGCCTCCTTAAGCATATGGGCTCAACTTGAACTAGTGGAGCATTGCCCTGGGCAGTTATAAAATAGTATTCTTCATTAGTGCTTTGAGTGAAAACTTATATAAACTGAAAAGCTTATAAAAACCGGTGATTGTGCACTTAAAAAGCAAACGAATTTTAGTTTTGTGGGGATTCCAGGGCAGCCAAATTAGTTTTTTTTCATGTTTAGGGAAGAAGAATAAAAGAAAAAGGAGATGGGTGGCTGGCATTGGGCACCTTCCAAAATTCCTTACCTTGGGAGACGATAAAGCAAGCAGACATGGCTTGCGTATTCCCACCTGCTAATTGGTCCTTTTAAGGGTAACCAAAACCTCAAAAAGAGGAGATTCTTGTGCCTTCTCTTCTCATATTTCTTCAGCTTATTTGGGGTGAATGGGGAATTTCTCAAGTGGGAACGGGTGATTATGGAGGGTCCTTTGCTGACTGTAGGCTGATTTGGTTCCACGTGGATGGAACCCACTTTATTGCCCATGTTGCATCTTCTAGGCGAACGATTCTCAACTGTGTGGGGTTCCAGAGCTTATAGAAGGTTCTGATTGGTGAATATAGTCTTTCTTTTTACTGATGATAAAATGTTGGCATTCAATAAAGAGAGAGTTGATTCTTTAATAGCCTGATGCAGGCCTTGTGTCCTTTATCATCACAGTCTATAGATACAACAAAGGGAAGGAGTTACTTTCAGAAAAATCAGTTTTCTTGCCAATATTTCAATGCACCAACAAGTAAGGGAGCTATCTTTCGTTATTTCCAAGGTGATAGCTCGGAAGAAAGGAGAAAGATGTAATTGGAATTGCCCCTCAATTCTTTAGATACTTTTCACCCATCTCTTTCCCTTAGAATACGTTTCATGTTCTCAGGTCTACACCCATGAGAGAGAGAGATTGAACTTTGAAAGCTTCAAACTGCTTAAGTATGTATTACCTGGAAGCCAATTTTCGAATGGAATTGGTCACTATCTGGCCAACTAAGAAGGGGAGAAAAAGAGGGAAAAGAATAGACATGTCCCCGGAAGAGGCGTGATATTTTGCCATTGTCCCTGATTGGTAACTGTACACAAGGGCCCAGCCACTTGACATCAACTTGTTTCTAAATGCTTCTAGAGGCACCCACTAGGCAACTTGTATGGTTAAGTTGGTTTGAAATTTTACCAAAAAATGATAAAAGAATTGCTAGAAATTCACGTCAGCTTGTTCACAGATTCATGTTTCGATTTTGTCTTTCTCGTTTTACCTAGATGACCAGATCACAGCATGAGGGCGGAAACTTATGTCTTAGGGCCGGTAATTGAATTCTATGATGGATTCTACATATTTCATGCTTTCAATTTGAATACAAAACTTCTGTTGGTCGTCTCCATGATGGATTTTCAGCAAGTTCAGTCGACAAGGAATTGAATTTTACATGAAGTCCGACTAGACTTACATCCCCTTAGATGATTCTGTGGTATCTTTTGAAAAAGTGAACTATTAAAAACACTTGTACTGCTAAGTAACGAAAGGAAGAACCAAATAAGGAGGATGATCCTCCAAATTCATTATTATCTGCCAATGCTAAACCTAATGGAAGGAACAGTAAGCTGTCATTTTGTCGATGAAGTGAACTACAGCTTCAAGTCTTTTTGTTTCTGAGTGAGACTGCGAGTGACTCACAAGAAGAAATTCCTTCCAAGTACTGTTCTCAACCTACACCTCAACTACTACCAAGTATTTGTAGTATCCCCATGGAAAAGGCCAGCATGAGTAGCTGAAAATTTTTGACTGTCTACAAGAACATAGCAATCATATGCAGCCGAAAAACTTGCCACAATGATTCCATGTCATTGGCTCTAGGCTTGCCCCTTAGGGGAACAATCAAAATTGTGGCAAAATTACATCTGCAGCCAGATACGAAATCTCCACAACAATACTGTTTAAGCCATCAAAACCAAGTCTAGTTCAATCTGAGAAGATGGATTCTAAAACCTGAAAGCAAGATCCACCAAAATGCCTAGGGGTCCAACTACCTTGCCCAATTTGTCCTGAAAGAATGCCTTTCATGACCATAAGGATTTTTCCACCACTCACCCTCTCACTTCATATTCACGAGGAATCTCTCTTCTAAGAGAAGAGAAAGGTTAAGATGCTAGTTGTTCAGCCAATTTCTCAAGATTCACTTTCTAGACCCAACACGTAACAAAACCAGTTCTGTTCTGACCAACCTTCAGGATGATGTTAGCCGCTTAATTTTATGAACCTCATTAAGGAGACCACACAAGTTTCCTCCATGTGCTACAGCATTTGCTGAAATGGACATTATGGCAATGCCTGCAATTAGTATCTCCTAGCCAGCAACCTCTGGCTTGATACACTTTATTAATGGATCTTCATTAATCCTGTATTGAACGGCCAAACCAAACAACCATGCATCCCTCTTTTCCTCAGATGTGAAGATGACTGATCTAACCCCCAAGTTGGGAAAATTCAACCAAAAAACAAAAGCTGCTCCAATTTTCAAGAATTTTCGTGGGTTCTAAAAATCTAACTCTATTGATCTACAGCCCCATGGAAATTGCAAAAATGCCCACAAGAAACAGTATTAATCTTCTGGTCCAGAAACTATCATCCACAGATACGTCTCATGCTGGAAAGAAAGAACCACGGATTACTTCCACATAAACAACTACTAAATCTTATACTTACAATGCTAGAAAAGAGATACAGCATTATTTGAGCCAGTAGCAAAATATTACAGGCCCAAACTCCCTACAGTTCTAGAAACTAACAGAAATACATTAAAGACCCAATCTGGCATTGCAAGAAAAACCAGCAAACCAGACAAATAAAAGATCAAAGCTTAACACAAACCCCTAAATTCCCTACGGCAGCTATGCAAATGTAAAAAATTTCATTGCAACAGCTACTGGAGAATCCTATCTAAGCAAAAGAAAATTGGAAAATAAGTCAACTAGGCACAACACATTACAACCATTTCTCAGGACAGAATAGCCTCCCAATCAATCTCCAATGAAGGAAACTTTTGCAACAGAAAGCTCTCATCCCATGGAGGTTCATTGAAATCAGGGAACTTGATATCAGAAGCAGGAGACGACCCAGAAGACTCATCGCTCTCAGAAGCTGACGGCGAACTTGAAATCTCCACTTTGTTTTCTTCCAAGCCAATATTCCCAATTTCACAGGTACCCACTTGTGGAACTTGCTTTCTTTCATCAACCTTTGAAGCAGCGGTAGGACCAACAGGATTCCCCTGTTTCAAGCTTTGACAGATAGCATGAAGCTTTGCGTCAACAGAGGAATGAAGAGGCCGGAAATCTGCTTCGAGGGACGAATTCTGATGCCTAAGGTGAGGAAAATTTAACCTTGCAAAATCACCACGAAGTTTGTATGCAGCTTTATCATAAGCCAAAGCTGCTTCTTCTGCAGTATCAAAAGTTCCAAGCCAAAGCCTTGTCCTGTTCTTTGGAAGTCTGATTTCCGCGACCCACTTCCCCCAATGCCTTTGCCTCACTCCTCTGTAGAGTTTTGCCGGTTTTGGAGGTGAACCCACTTGTTTCATGGGTTGAATTCTAGGGCCGAGAAAGTTCAGATGCTGTTTCAGTTGCTGGTTTTGGATGGGAGCCGCAGAAAAAGTTGCTGCTGATGCCATCTGCTGCTGCTGTTGCTGAAGAAAGATCTGTGCCTGAATCTGTTGTATCTGAGATGGGCTTAAGTGATTTAGTCCCAATGGACTTGGTTGAGGAAAACCCAGATGTTGCTCTTGGGAGAACCCTTGGAAATTCATGTGGATCGTTGAGGTAGAACAACCATCGGAGTAAAAGTTTTGAGAAGGAGAGAAGGGGCAAGGGGCAGGAGAAAGAGATGTAGGAGGAGGAGAAAGAGTAGAAGTAGGAGGAGGAGAAAGAGTAGAAAAAGAAGGAGAAGGAGAGAATGAGGGAATCCCTGTGGTGGAAGAGGAAGCACTTTTTATAAAAGGTTCAAGTGCTTTCATCAATTCCTCCCTGAAGGGATCCGAGAAAACTGGCCTGCTGCTACTGTAGATATCTATAGCTGCTGCCATGTTATCTCTGCAAAAAGAAACTAGAACTTGAAGAAAAAGATTAGAAGAAGGAGAAAAACAGAAAATAGATGAAGAAAACTAACCTGTTTCTTATCAAAACCTAAGAACAGGTAAAGGATTTGCAAAAGGCAGAAAATTTTCTACAATAAGAGGCTTTATACCCACAAAAATGAGATGAAAAACCTCTGTTTCTATCAACTAAACCAACCTGAGGGACCAGAAAAACAACCCTCCTGAGGCTGATCAAATTACAAAAGAAAAATCAGAAAAATAAATTCAAAAGAAAAAACTGGATCTCTATCTGATCACCTGGCTTCTAAAAAAACCTGTCCAAGTTTGCCTTTTTGTAGCTCAAATCCACAGAAAACAAGCTCAAAACCATTCAAAACAGTTCTTGTCGAAGACAGATGATTACAGAAAGGGATTCAGAGAAGCGGGATGTTAGAGAGGGGGGAAAGGAGAACAAGAAATCAGCAGAAGAAGATGATGTTACAGAAGCAGAGAGAAGAAAAAATCTCTTGGAGAGTCTTTTGTGCTCTTGTTTATGTCTTGCCCCATTCGTCACCCATTGCTCTTTATATAAACGCCTTGCCTTTGATTTTCCAGCTATTAATCTCCTAATTAGTTCTGGTAATTAGAACTTAATTTAATCTTAATTTATACGTTAAAACCTTTTCTTTTCGCGTCAACTTCGCATCATGACACCGCGGAAACCAATCAATGCAAGTTAACCAATCACGTGGCGACGCGTGTATATAATCTGTAGGTAAAGGGACAGCTGTCTGTAAAAGATGGACAGGTGTCCACTACATAACACGTGTCGTGTCGTGGTTGCTCGAGATCTGTTGACCATTTTTGCTTAATTCGAAAGTGGTTGGCTGCATTTGAAGCTTAAGTGATTTCTGGTGTACAGCTATTACCCAGAGGATCAGGTGCATCTACAGTACACCACAAATTTTATATACCCAAGAGTGGCTTGACCATATGAGAACTCCTTATCTCATAATTCTTTGTAAAACCCTAGAATTTTCTATCAATCATTTTGTGCAAGTCATATTATCTGATTCATCCTTCCAACCCTATCATATCCCAAATCTGATGAAATAGGATAAATAGATAAAGTATTTTATAAATATATAATTATCTTAAATATATGAACTATTAGGCTAAAATCCTAAAGTGACAGTCAATTATTTTCCAAAACTCAGGTCATCCTGTAACACCCAGAGCTTATTTATTTGCAGTCCAATAACTTAAGCTAGATTTTTGGCTAAAACCCTATCCTAGGATTATTTGAGCTTGGCCATATGTCTTCTAAGATTATTTCTGAAACTCAAATTATCCAAGAATTATTTAGAGCTCATTCCCATATGCTATAATTGAAGCTAATCTAACAACAAATATTTACTATAATAGGTTGCAGCATCTCCTATAGAGTATTCTTAATTGTAGGTTTGAGTCATTGGTTTCCCATTTGTCCAAAAATTTAGATTTAGGCATGTATGAATGCATGCTTTAATTGATTTGCTTTGTAATTCCTCACTTGTACTGAAAAAAATAAAAATAAAAAAATAAAACAAAAAATAATTAAAACTAATATTTTATCTCAAACCCAATTTGTGAAAAAGTAGATTACCCTAGAATTATCCAATGGTTATTCAAAAATCCTATAGCTTAAGTTGATACATAGCTTATCAAGGATTAGTCAGAATTCAATCACTGCCACTTGGAATATGCTATATAGTCAAATTTAGGGTACAGCTCAAATAATAAATTATGGAGTCCAAATAACCACTCATAAATTCAGGCATTCCCAACGAGAAATCTCATTAAATCCAATGGGAAGTTTGTCAAAATTAAGTGGGTCCCCTTTCCAACTTTATACCATACTTGTTGAACCATTAATTAATGAGAATAAATGAGAATAAAAAGTATTGCGTAAGGTGACATCACAGACCTAATTTTGTGGTCCACTCCAAACCCATCAACATCAAGTGATCACAACCCTCCAACTAGTACTGAAAAAAATTGATGGATCTGAAAAAAAAACCTGAAAAAAATTGACACAGGAGAAGTAGCTACTAGCAAAGTGGGCCTGATTTTCTTTAATTAATCCTGATCCTACATCACAATGACATTTACTATGCAAAGATAATATAATTAATGGCTATTAAATATTTTTAGAGAAAGATAAAGCAAGCCTTTGAAATTGTATGGAGGCAGCCTATTAACCATCCAAACGTTATCCAAAAGCAACGTCCAAAAGGTCACCCAACTCCACTCACTTTAATCTTAATTAATTATATCTTAATCTAATCTCAGCCGGCGAATAAATGCGGCTCTTCTGTGAGACTCAAAGCCATCTTACCATAAGATTAACCATGGTTAGTTAAAGAACCCCACCAGGTTAAATTAACTGGAGCGTGGTTGCCGTAAAGGGTGGGTTTGTGCGCGAGACAAGCTTCGTCAATTGCAGCGCGTGGGAAACTCGGCCTTTTCAGATTTTTTGGCTTTTTAAAAGGCCATTTTGGCATCGTTATTGTTAACCATGGTTAAGGAGTGAACTGAATTCGGTCACGGTGGGGAACTAACCATGGTTAGGGCGTTTAACCACAGCTGTGTGAACGCGGCTTGAGAAGTCAAATTTAGCACGTCTGATGGGTCCCACAAGTAGTCCTTTCTCACGCCTGACTTTCTAGGATTCTTAATTTTCTTTTTCTATTTTATCATTTCTTTTTGTACTCTCATCCTCTCTTTTGATAAGTACACCCCCTCTTTTTCTCGGAATTTATCTCGTCGATTTAATTTCTCGGTGGAAGAGATATCGCCAGGATGATTCAGATTTTTTCCATTTTGTCACTAGGCAAACGTGCACGTGGGCCCACTCGTTTGCGATCTTGTCCGTTCATCTCATAGTGGGTCCATATGCACCAATTTTCATTCTTTTGGTTAGGAATATGGATGGGTTCCAAAGTTCAAGTTTAGTAAAATCTAATTAATTCAAAGGCTAAGGGTATGATTTTGAAAAAGCCATTTTTTGGGGTTTAAAGTACCGCTTTAGGTACTCTAAAATTCTCATGCACTAGATGGTCATGGTCCGAGCAAAAACCTAACTTTTTAGTTGTAAAGTGAATGGTAAAACTCTTTATCGATGTTTTGCAGCTCAAGAAAATAATGATTCGACTTATGGAGTGGGTGAAAACTTTCGAGCGTGGCCAAGCAAAATCAAAAGCAACATTGTGAATGATTTGGATCTTCGAAAATCTACTCTCCCCTACGATTAGACCCGTCCAACTCATTTTGACAAGACTAAAGATGAATGTATTCACCCTCACTTAATCTTAATCCATCTCTAATCCAAAATCACCTTTGTAGATATCCAGCATTAAAGCCAAAAGTGAAAAGTGGCAATCAGTTTCTTCTCGCTTTATACTGCACCCAACTTGCTCGTGATCAGCGTTAAATCACCTCATCTAGATGTGACCAAATCCGCAAAACTCATGGTTAATGGGACTCAATCACCTCCTATTCGCTTTGATCATGAAAGCACAAAAGTTGAACGATTTCATTGTTTCGATTAGACCCTTTGTCTGATGCCCGTGAACCATTTTTTGGATGCCAAATTAGTGATGGAATCTTCAAATAAGAACAGCCCTTCCCTTCCACTACCATGGTGGGTCATACACAAACTCCTTGATTTCTGATTTCTTCTTCATTTGGAGTAATCTAATCATAGAGACCGTAACGCGCCAAAAACTTGAGTTCCTCTTGGATTTTTTTCACTATCAATGACAACCGCTGTATTGTCGTTATATCGTATTATCGTACCGTTATCACAATTAACTTCTTTACTTGGCACATGTGTGCCTGCCTAGACTAATGTAAGAGTTTAGCTCTATCTATAACATTAGCTCTTCCACCAAGAAAGAAAAAAAATTATTCAAGGACTTTCACTGGATGCAAACACATTCAGTGGCATGTGAACTTTGCATGTGGGCTGGAACCCCACGTGGTCACCAAATACACCTGCCCCAGATTCAATGGACATTCTTTTGGGGTGTTATCCTATAGTCAGTTTCCCTTATAGGGGGGGTGTGTAGTTTTTCAAGACGATTCCCAGCTCCTACTTTTGCGTAAAGGCCCCACCTTTAAATGATCTAACATATCCATCCGATTGTTTTTACTTTGGATGTCTAATAGTTCAAAATTTATGTGGATTGGATGACTCTAGCGTCTGATACAATATATTTTAATTCTATGAAGTGACAGTTGAAAAACTCTTTATAAATAATGGTCTACTCTTGACAACTAAGATTACATTTTTTAAGATTCTAAGATATTAATAGTTGGATCAACTAGATGAATGGGTCGGACCATCCAAAAGTTGGCACTTGGATGCAAATGTGGGTACCGAGAGGCAAGTTGTCCTACAGTTGCACGTCACAGTATCATTCCTTATATGTTAGAAAATCACACAATTATGTTAATGGGAGCATAATTGAAAATGATTAATTCTCGATTAAAGTCCATCGTGACCAAGAAAATGAAGGAGGGACCATCAATCTCGAAATTCTTCGGAGTTCTCAATTTCTCCGGAAACGATATATTTGTTTATGTCTGCGAGCGAGAATGTCGGGAGATGGGGCAATGACTTTTCGTTTGCGTAAAATCGAAGCGAAACCGCAAGTTGCTACTTTGCGTCAAACGGGGGACGCGTTTTCTCCGCATTTCCGACGTGGACAACACCACCGAAATGTACGCGGCGGAGTCGCAATCCGACAGAAGAAGGAGTGCCGCTATCAAAATAGATGCAAGAAATATTTACTCATTTTACTTTACCTACGATGGCCCCATCTATCTATCTGTACATCCAACCCGTTCATCTGGTCTATTTCCAATTCAGGACTCATAGAGCATGCCGATCGGACTGTTCAAGGGTCTACATTGGGGTGTTTTGCTCATTGAGTGTGAGCTCTTCTTGTTAATTAATAATACCTTTAAAAGAAGTTCTTAAGGTCCATATTGGATCTTTCTGATTCTACGATTGCTCGATCAGCATGGATTCTGGGCCGTTGGATGAATCTCAAATCGGGGTCATTATGTGAAAGTTGGGAGCCTCACTGTAACCTACAAACTTCCGCCCCATGATTTTGCTCTGCAGCAGGAAACCACCTCGGGTTGCTTCTTCTTGTTAGCATTTATTGGGTAGAACCCTGGAAAATATGGATCGAATTCTGTGGCTGTTGCCGTTACTTGGGACTCTCAACCAGTTTGTGTCTTGGAGGATGAGATGGTGAAAGCAGTAAAAGTGAGAGAAGTGCATGGAAAGTATGATGAAGGCCCACCCACATGGTGCCCATGCTTGCTGGTCACATGACGTGAACTTCACTCCAATTCCGCATTTATCAACTTCCCACTGTAAAAGAAGCACTTAGCCCCTGGTTGCATGGGCTGCCATCCAGTGGTTGCCATCTCGAGAAGACCCAAGTGCTAGAAGGTAAGATCCTGGCCAAAAGTTGGACGGCCGGATGCACCTCATGCAGGTGCAGTGTATCTATCAAAGCCATTTCTGTTTCACTGCAAACAGTCTATCTGAGCTTTGGTCAAGCCAGGCATAAGCTACTAGCTAGCATGTCTGTGTTAAAGAGAAGATGGAAAAGAGGCAAGTAACATGAAAACTGAAGACCACCATTTCATTCAGATATATATGATAATATCTGCAGATACTTTGATCTTTTTTGGATCTGTAATCCAAAGGTGTATTCAGCTCTTCAACGAACAATTGCCAGGACATAGTTTTTGTTTTTGTGAATATCATAGTTCTTAATGGAACAATCAGTGCATATATAGACGTGTGCAATAGATGGTTCAGATCAACATGAGGACTATCGTTGGATGGTTCAGATCATTAGACAGACATCACTGCAATGTCTAAACGATGAAGAATCTTAATCATAACAACGTGAACGATGAACCTTCTTCCTTATAATAAGGCTTTTCATCATATTATTTTGCCTTTTTATTTACAACTTCCTGGGTTTTTTTTTTCTTCTCTCTCTTTCTTTTGAAGGGTATGATCCTGGTTGCACAGGGGTTCATTTCGACCTAACAGCAACTTATAAGCCCACAGCGGATAGCCGATTGATCAAGATCAGGCACACAACCAGCACAGGTTATTTACAACATTATCATCAATCAAAACATACGATTTATAAGCTTAGTAAGCTGATGATTATGTATGGATATAAACCAATAGAAAAGTTAGAATTTTGATATCTTGGTAGAACGGTAAAAGTTGTCATCGTGTGACCTTGAGGTCACGGATTCAAAGCGTGAAAACAGCCTCTTACAAAATACAAGGTAAGGCGGTGTACTTTAGGCCCTTGTGTTCGGTTCCTTCCCCGGAACTGCTTTTTTTTCAAAGAAGGCAGTCTAAAGTTGTAAAGACTGCAGATATGTGACCGTGTAAAAAGAAAAAGAGAAACAGATTAAGAAAGAGAGGAACGACTAGATATACACTTGGAATGCAGTTGTTGAAAAGTTATCGGCAAAGGTGAAGAAGATCTTGCAAAAGCACAATAGCCACGGCTGGTGAATCGATAATGGACCCCATGTGAGACCAGGATTAGTTTAATGGATACCTTTCTTATGACTAATTTATGGTGGGATCCACACGGAATGCAGCCCCTGATGACTTCAATTGATGGACACTGTTTGGCTAATTCTAAACACGATGCATTAAACATATCAACTTCTTTTAATTAATTATAATGGTGCCTCTACGTGACATGTAAATATAGTCCTAGTGCACGTGATATGATTAATCACTGTGAGTCTAGATTTGGTTTCAGTGCAAAATTTTGATTAAGAAACTCTCTCCCATAACATTAACGACAAGGTCATTGTTTACGATTTTTAGAAACTTTATTCCAATTCTTAATGGCACATCACATGAGAGTCAAATTTTTAGAAATATATATTGATCTTGAAGATGCCCTGACACTGTTTATTTGTTTTACTGTGCAGGTAGAATCCATCTGCCAGATTAAGTCTAGAAAAATATGCAGGGTTAGCCTTCTTTTATGGAATCCTAAGGAAGGATTGATCGAGAGGCTGGGGCCTATTAGATTAGAAGACATCAACAGGAAGAAATGAAAGTGAACAGTGTACTCGCCTATCAAATTAACAGACCCAAGAACGTTCATTCGCAATGTAGGATCTTGGCAGGGTGGGCAAGGAGTGAGCCTAACAGCTACTGTAAGGTTTTTAGCTTTGCTATTTCTAGCAGTATCTGCATATATAAAGTTCTTTCTCTATTGTACACTTTATCTTAATAAGATCATTGATCCAAGGCCTTACTACCATCATGGCTCTGAAGGGCCTCTCGTGTGCTCAGGTCATGGGTTGTGGGCTTACCTACAAAACCCAGCTTGCCTACCAAAACAAACAAAGGTTAAGTTCATTTGTAGAGAACTGATTATCATTCCTAAAGAGCATACTGAAAACAACATGCATGGCCCCTTAGTTGAATGCCACAGAGATAATTGAATTTAAGTTGGATTACAATGCAACCTAAAAACTTAAGTTGACAAGAAATGGGCCAACAATAGTTATATCTCTAACGGTATGAACATAGTTAATTAATCTCTAAATGTTCATAAAATTTTGAATTAAGTGCAAAAAATGTGCCATTTAAGGAGGAAGAGGAAAGTGAAAACTGGTGATTATCCCTCTCTTCTAGTGTCAATAATGAGAAAGTCATTCTGAAACGGGTTAAGAATGGAAGAAAAACAGATCCAAAAGCTGGCAAAGATCTTGGATCAAGTCATAAAATGTCCAGCTTTTAAGCAACACCATTCTTACAGTCCCAGTAACTAAGGAAAATGCTGGAAAGATAGTAAGCTCTCTGCCTCCTTCCTGACAAATACTTGTTCAGAGTTACATAAGCCATGTGAATAAAACAAGGACAAAATTTATTGAACATGGATAAAATAGTGCAAAAGCCTTGGTATTCTTGTTCTTATAGAAATGACAGAGGTGAAAATCACTATCCATAGATTACTACGGATGGTATCAACAAGAAATTGATGAGGCAAAGGTCTAGTAAGTGCCGACATAGTACAGGATCTAAGCGTCTGATAAGCCCAAGTACGGTGTGTGGAATTTTTCATAGTCAATCATCCTTCTCCCTTTCCATGGACAATGAGAAGTATCAAACTCATGGGGCCTGTTACACATTGTCGGTAGGAGCAAGACAATTCAAGCCTCAGAAGATTGCACTCTTCCTCTGAAAATTTTCATCGGACCTTCTGTCTTGTCATTCTAGAACCCCTTTTCTTTTTTTTTTTCTTTTTTCTGAATCGTATTTGACATTGGATTTTAGATTTATATCTCACCAAATTTAGAAGGAAGAGTATTAGTAGGGGTGGGGAACCCGTGAGTGCTGCAACCATCATATGATGGTAACATTGACCCCGTGGTTTGCATGGCTATCACGTGTTTCTTTACCCTTTGGATGGTTCCTCTAGCATTTTGCTCAAGACTTTGTGGCTCTATCCCAACAGGGCAGAGAACCCGTCGCTGTCTCAGCTGTGCTATCGGATGCTCTAGAGAAGTCAGAATAGGAGAGCACTCATCTTGGGAGGGCTTGGTCCTGTAGCACAAGGAGATTTTACTCATTGTGATGCACAACAAAAGGTATAGAATCTCATCACAGGAAGATGCTTAGCTTATGGAATGTGTGATCCTAATCACACCAAAAATCGCTTTCTAAGAATGAGAGGAGTTTGAATAGGAACGAGTTAACAAGGAGTTTGAAGTTGGGAGTTTGGTATTTCTTTAATCGTCTTGTCTAGTATTTGCAGTCAAGAATATTGAAAGCTAATTCTTTTTTGAAATAACCCGATTTCTATATTCCATTTTAGACTTTAAAACTCTTGAATAATAAAAAAGAGGAAATAAGACTCTTCCCCCAGAGTTTAGAGGATAATAACACTGAGAAATATCACATCTTTTAAGATAAATAGTAACTTAATTCCAAAGTTTTTTGTAGAGAAATGGTATGGGATATCTTTAATTCCCAATTTTTGTGAGAAATATTAAATTTTTGTTCATTAAAGACAATTTATAGTTACAAGGTCCATCTGACCAAAGAAGGCCGAAGCTAGGAGAGGTCACATTCAACAAGAGGTCCAATGGACACAGGTGGACGCTAGATCAAACCAAAACTAGGACACATCGATGAACAGAAAGAGGACAGTAGAGGCACTCAAAACATGTGAACATCACCAAACACCCAACCAAGAGATGTTACTCCATGTCAAACCATTCAAATATAGGATACAAAACTTTCTATCTCTACATAATGAATAAGAAGATTACTAATGTTTTCGACTCTGAACAGCACATAATGCATCTATTAGCAAAGTTCCACCCTCTTGGCGTGATGTTTATCCACCGTGAGCACTTGGCCCAAGCTATTTAGCCGTCTAAAACATTGGATAAAGGGTAGCCCCTGTGTACGAAGCTCCCACGTATGCAGGGTCTGGGAAAGGGGCGAAAAATAGGGTCAATAGTATGCACCCTTACCTTGCATTTTGCAAGAGGCTGTTTCCATATGACCTTAAGGTCACACAATGACAACTCTACCGTTATGCCAAGGCTCCCCTTCAGATTGCTTCAACATGTCTTCTGCAAAAATGGCTCTCAATGTGTGGGTCTGGGATTCGAGCCTGCTCAAGGGTGTCTGTATTTATCTGACTGTGTCACAGTTCATAAAAGTGAAGGTGCAACCTACGAGTCTGGAGGACACCACTATCCATGTCTCCCAATAGGCCCTAAGTGCTTGCTAATCCTTCCATGTCAAAAATGATTTGTATACTCCTGCAACGTTCTGTGTAGCATTGAATCAGAAGAGTTTAAAACTCAATTAAGAGATCAAGTACTAAGTAAGGCATTGATAAACATAAAGAAGAGTTCTATTTGACCAGCTACCACCAACGTACAAGCTCACTTTGGCTTCAAATATAAGCAGATCTCAGATGTAGCAGTTTGATCTTGTGAATCCTGTCATAGATTGATCATGCCCATACTATCTTCGACTTAAATGGTCCTAAAAGTTATTGGATGCTGAAAAGAAAAGGGTCCCCAGCAATCGAATCCATCAGACTTAGATAACCACAAACTTAGGCCTTGAGCACTTACTAGTTGAAGGAGACTTGTAGGATCTGCTCGGCCTACGACTAAGGAATCGGAATCTTATATTTTACTGCTAAAAGCTTGGACAGTTACTCAAACAATAACAGTAGCCTGAAATCGTGGGCTCTTTTTCTTCAGTGACTCTTAGCTTTCTCCACCATAAACGAGCCTTCGTGTGGGGGTTGGACTCGTGATGAGTTACAGGGTGGTTGGGTTTCCTTTGTTCCCGCAGGCTAATTCTATGTTACCTTGCCGACTTAGTAGGCTACGTCCACACTCAAGGGGATTCCGTGACCTGTTGTCGGCGCACAACTTTCCTGTCAAACATCCTCCAACCACCAAAGACTAATGTGGACCACCAGCCAGTAAAGACGCTCCAGCGACGTAAAATCTCATTGACAGCATTACTTACCTGCAAGGGCCAATCTTCTGCCACGCTGTTGCTTCTGCTTCATTTAATTTTTCAATGCTAATGCTTCCGGGAAAACGTTTGAGCTTGTCTTTAACATACCATGTTAGTCAAGGTAACCAAGTCAAGATTGGACTTAACCCAGGAAAATCCACCTGGTTACGAATCTTTTCAACAACTCCATTAAAAGCAACACCTTTCCAGCTCTTAACAAGGATCTTGGACCAAATCACTGTATGCTCCCCACAAGACCTTTGACGGAGACCCAATTAATAGTACTAGGATTTCATGCCAACGGAAATTTTCTACCCAGAGAGTCCAAATCGTCTGGGAAACGACAATCCTCGTGCAACGTCTAATTTACGTCAACCCTCGAACGTCCGCTCCACCAAACCTCCCAAAGAACTTTCTACTCAAATGTGGTATCCAGAGAGGATTCGGCTGCAATCACCATTTCCTGCCATTCACACTAGGTGTATACATGGATGGTCAACAGTAAAAGACGCCGACTTAATCTTGGGAAGTCTGTTCACGGTGAACCAGAGGCAAGAGCTTTACATCTTGGCGGTTGACAAGATTAAGTCCTATATTTCTGCGTAATCCGTTTATATCAGATCCTAACTCCAGGTGCTACACCAACTGCTTTCTCATTTTGAGAGGCATACAGGGAATGGAATAGCAGGAGTCCACATTCTTTCTACTCCTTGATTACTACAGATTACTATAGAGTAGCATCATTAGATTGAAATCAACAGATAGCAGCATGTCTTAAATACGAATCATAAAAGGTGATGGATCGGGAAAATGCTTCCGCTCTTTCACTACATATTTTATGAACAAATACACAGGATTGATTGAAGTATAGAAATCAAAAATGACTTGAAACATGTTTAAAAGACACTTCCCGGAACGAACGATCACAGACATCATATAAAGTAGCCAATAAAAGAAAGAAAAACTGAACAGCCCAAATCCTTCAACCTTTCTACACCAACACCACCCCTTCTTCATCTGCCTCTGCAGAAAGGGGGAGGCCTTTTTGCGAAACGTATTATGCAGTGAGCACACTCCACTCTCAATCAATTCACGATGATTCTTCCGAGATGAAGAGCCCCTCTTCTTACTCCGAAGTAGAGAATATAGTGCTGGTTCTTAAGAATCACGTTTACCCCAAAATCAAATTGTCGGCTGCTTAAAGACTTGCCTTTTGATGGAGCTTTAGAGAAAACGATGCACCAACATTCATATTGTGAACACCCATCACGTGAGGGAATATAGATACTGATTGGAAAAACGCCACCTGTTGAACTCCAGTAAGCTACCGTAGGTGCGATCTGCAACTCCCACAAAGAGAGCCTCTGTATCAGGGCTGAAGGATATCCCAGCAATCTCCCCAAATAGATCAATTTCCTGGCTCTTGCAGTAACCTGATCTTGTGTCATAGACATGAACAAAGTCTGCAGGTTCTGCCATGGCCATGAATTGACCATCCGAAGTGAATTTGATAGACCGTATTGCTCCCATTCTTCCCTTGAGCACAGCCAAGGAAGAGGAAAGATTCCGGACATCCCACAGCCTGCAAGTTGTGTCTTGGTTTCCAGTAGCCAGGATCCTGCCATCCGGATGCCATGCTGATGAAAAGGAATAGTCTAAATGCCCTTTGAGAATTCCATTTATCTGAACAGTGCAGAACCCATCAATAAGATTGTGTATGTGCAAACAAGGTTAAATGCAGCTTCCAGCTAAACAACAGGACTTACTTTTCCGGATTGTGCATCAGCAATCAAGCAGTCGGAACTGTCCCCAAGAACAGCTAGTAGTTTGCCATCTGGGCTCACAGAGGTGTTCTACAAGAATAAAATAAAATTCAGATTCTGAAGAAGCGGCAGATGGAGATTAAGCAACCTGGATAAAGGGAGTTGTTCTCACATTAACGGACCACGGGAAGCTAAAGCGGCTAAGCGGAGCAAAGTTCTCAGTGTCAAAAACCCTCACATGAGAGTCATTGTTGGCAGTCAACAACCGGATTGAGCCACTACAGAAAGACTAGTCAGATAATATCCCTGTGAAGCCTTTATTAGATATCCTACATGGGAAATCAATTCTTACTCGGAACTATGATATATGTCCACTGAATTGGTAATGGCATTCTCATCGTTGGCTATTTTCGTGCAGAAAGTCACTCCTGGGAGATTCAGATGCTGGCGTAAAAGAAACACCAACAATACATAAGCCACTGAAACTCTGAAAGCACCTTGATACAACTTAATGACCTCTCTGCCATCATACCTTACAGATTAGCTCTCCTTGGAAACCACCTGCCACCATTAAATTGTCTTTAAGAGCCATGGTACTTATCTGAACCCTAGAGAGAGGCTGAGCTAAGGATCCACGGTGCTTCTGCATAAGATGCTAAAATATATTAGTTTTTCATAAATACAATACATACCACTGAATATATAGAATCTCAGGAAAACAATTCAAGTTGCAAATTGGGAAGTGATCCTCACCAAAGTAGGTGTGATTGGTCCAGCAACATTGAGTACTTCTTTGCCTCTGCGGAGTAGTGATGACCAATGCATGACAGAATAGTTTTGCATCAGATACACATCGTGCTTTGAAGTTGCCCATATCAGATTCCTTAGCTGCAAAAGAGTTGATGGGTCCTTAATGACTTGAAAGATAATAAACATCAACAGACAACATATATCTATCTAGATCGTTTCTGTTTGACTTAATAGAAGTTAACTTGGAGATCTAAACAAAAGCAAAACGTCAAATACGGTCATCTCTCCCAATCTTAAACACTTCAAAATCTAATGGTAAACGCCATATCAAAATCATTCTGAAGCACCAGATAGAGCTATCCGTGAAGAGTAACTATAACTTTCGTCTTTGAAATTCAGACGTCGAATACCCTTGAACCAGTGACCTACCATGGAAGAGGTGGCATAAAGTTCCTTATGCCACTGGGCTAGATGAGACTGACGAGAATTCTTGGGTGGCCATTCCATTTACTACTCATTCATCTACTGGCATCTAATCATTTCTACCATCAAACAGCCACAATATTCCTCAGAAAAAACCTGGAGGACTAAATGTCGAAGCTCCGGGCATATCCTCCAATATGAATGGTTGCATGGGAATGTAGCTTCAACAGGTTGCAAATTTGTCTGCACAACATGTATTTCCAGCAACAAGACTCCAAGCTTACAGCACACCAAATCTGGTAGTGCTTATATAACTCCAAAATCTTAAGATGTCAAACTTGTGGAATTCATCTATATGTAGTCGACAAACTTCCTCCTTTTCCATATAAAGATCATAACTCACTAGAAGAGACAACATTAAACATTATATGCACATGTGGAACACGAACAGACAGTAAGAAATTGGAATGAGTATCAGTACACATCTAATTTTTGCGTCTCTGTACATTCTCTCCATGTGTCTATAGGATTATTTTTTTTTTTTTGAATGGTGGACGCATGCACTCACGCAACACACCCTCAAGGAGTTGCGAACTGGTGACATTCACAATAAAGGTTCACCTTGCGCCACCCTCACCCACCCAAAGATTATTAGTTTGTTAACTCTCCGAGATGGAACCAGCAACTCACACCAGTTAATACAAAAACCATGGTTCATTTCGCATACCTATACTCATAGCTAATAATATTGCTAGGTTTAAATTTAGAAAAATTTAAAGATTTCAAATAATGCATGCTGTGCCAAGTCATTGCATAGGGGATGAACCTATTTGCGTCCAGATAAATGCAATCCTGAACAAATTTCCACAAATTCCATGTACAACTGAAATAACAGCCATGAGAGCAGATAATCAAATCCACATGTACATACAATGCATGACAAATATATAGAACTCGGAATGAATAACACTACTGCTCTGATCTGCTTCATGCTATATCCATACGTATCAGAAATGGTCTTGGTGGTTTTAACTAGACTCTGTTTCCTGTGTATAGAGGATTATTACCACTCCAAGACATAACTGTAATGCATATCAGGTAATACTAATGATGCGGTTCTTTCATATTTCTGAGCATATCCATAGCAAAATTAATTATCAGTATTCACCAGATTTTGCCTGAGTATAGCACAATCTTTCCAAAGCATAAAAGTTTATTCAAATACACTTTACACAAATTGGAAACGAATGAAGAAGAAGATATCCTCCCTGATGCATTTGGAATGAAGTACACCATCGCATTGGTTCATTACATGCAAAGAATCATTACTGATTAGTTTCTAATGATGCCTCGGTTCAATGCCTATAATAGTTGCAACAGAAATACCAGAATGATGATACTAATGAAGTGGCAATTTACTCTCCTACACGTGTCAGAACCAAATCTAGCCACATATCCATTCTCTGGGTGTTTCTTGTCAAGTATTATACATAGCCAACATAAGAAATTACAATTCGGGTCAGTTTCTAATGATGGTTTGGCTCAATGCCTATCATAAAAGATCCAAGTTTTCTCCAGAACTTGTTACCTCTAAGTATAAGTCAGTCATAAATGTATTGACAATACATACAAAAAAAAAGAAAAAAGAAACAACCAATCTATGTCAACAAGCATAATTAAGTGTATTGAGCCAAATAGTTCATTGCAAACTAGAACTGTGATATCCTGACAAAGATCTCAACGTGAAGAAGTACCAGAAACAGATACATCTGGCATCAAGATGACAGCACATGCAGAAAATGATTCCAAAATCAACTTTGACGGCATAGAAAACACAGATTCCCATCTCTGAGAAAAGCACTGTCATCATCATCATCATCAAGACCTTATCCCAATTAGGGGGCCAGAAAAGCACTGTCATGAAGCATATTTAATACAGTCTATTCTCTTTTCTTCAACTTCCCACTCGATCTCCAAGGTAATAAAAATCAAACCTAAAAGAACCCACAAATTTACCACTTAGCAAGAATACACGCTCCACCACAGATTGCCAAATCACCCATGAAATTTTCTAACTTATCCATTATTAAGGCTTGAGCTATATCACAAGACAGCAAGTAGGTGTCCACACAAACTACTAATTAATTGACTCACAACAATCAATCAGATTATCTATAGTAAACATGAAACAAGACACGTTACTGGAAAGTAATTAGTTAACACTGCACATCAACATAAGCATTTGCATACATGCAACAGTTCACGGGTTCAGATAATCATGAAACCATGCAGTCATAAGAGTTCAAGCCAACTAATGTGTACACAATGACACGGTAATGAAGCAAAATAAACCAATCGAATAATATTGATGTCATGAATTATCTAGACAAAAACTATATGGGTTTTGGATGCATCAGATTCCTCTGATGACAACCCAACATACACCAGCGTAGGATAACGTCAGTTTGCTGCCTCCATGTCCTGGTCAAACCAACAAATATTGGGACATGACTTTCTACAGTGGCCTCTTAAATACATAAACAGATTCCTATCATACCATATGGTTAGGTTGCCTTATCGCGCCGGCTGCTCAAGAAAGAAGTTCCACCTGTTCTCAATAATGTCAGAATAGATTAAACGGTCACACAGGCAGGGTCAAAGTTACATCATGGTTATAAATTGGAAGAGATACATGCAAATCACCCAAGCCAGTTGGGCATTGTGAAAAACATGAACAATTACTTTTCCACCACAGAAGCAGACATTACAAAACCATAACACTTTCAATACTCAAGCACCTGGCAACCCACATAAACTGGAATGACCAAGGATCATTTTATACTTTTATATAGGTGCAAGTTAAACAGAATCAGCAACAACTAAAAGCAAAGACATGTAACACGAAATATCTGTGTTTCAAACATCCTTGCACCAATAAAAAACGGTATTTTCCAAACAAAATAAAAAGATTGAAAATTTTCAAGCGCAAACATACAGTTTTAATTACAACACAGAGAAAAACAAACAGGTCAGAAAACCTGAAATACAAATCTGCATTGCTGATTGATTTAACGCAAGAACCTGACCTTCAACACTATCATTTGAAATGACAATGGTCAGGATGACAGGATTTTGAAGAAAAAAACAGAGGGCTCTCATACCATGACTCTCTACATCATTACGGGACCGAAACAATGATACCATATGCCATAGAAGACATTAATTACCAAACTGCCACACTGTAACTGTGATTGCTTTCTCAATAGCCCAACTATCTATAATTTGCAAGAATTATTTGCATAACCCCAATAATTCAAGGAAGGCAAGAACACAGGTGGCCTGGTAGGTCATACAAGAGGTTTCTTCCACTAACACTCTCCAGGGACAACGTCCTACAAGTCTATCTATGATCAAGTTTAAGGGTTAAATATTCACCTCTTCCTGGAAAGGAAGGTCTTTTTAACCTTGAATAAACTCCTAGATATAGAGAAACAAGGTGATGAAGCAGAGAAATGATCAGGAAGCAAATATCAGATAAAGACAAAAATGCATCAGCACATGGTAAATACAAAAGCTACATGGAACAGCTAGCTGACCAATTACAAAGAACAATTTCTATGTCTCAGTTTGAACCAGACATGCATGTCAGCACACTTGGAACTGCACTCTAATAGCCAATTGCTAGAATCGAGTGATAAAAAGGCAATAGATAAAAGAGCCATAAATTGCAAAACAATTCCATGTAGTCCCCTGAAACTGAACAACAAGTTACAGAAATCTAAATAAATAGGAGTTTACAAATTCCATAGTAGTTAAGCTAGCAAAACCATTACCATATGCAAAGCAGTTCATTTGCTTGAAGATGTACACAAAGAATGCAAATATAAATCATTCCTTACCTTTCTAGAAGCATAATGATGCATGAAGATATAGATACTTCACTAAGGCACACGGCTACAGGCTGAGAGTCTAAATATCCATATGATATTAACAAATTAAGAACCGTGAACCTGCAAAACTACAAGACTAATAAACTGCAATGCACATCTAGCAACCTAACTTTTATGTAATTATTTCTAGTCCAAATAGGCACTAAACAAGCAAAAGAGATAATATAGTACACATAATCCTACTATAGACAAGGATGTACCTTCAACAGGCCACCCCCTTGGAATCTTCTTAAAACTCCTTAAATCATATATGCAAGTAGATATCTAGAGACATGAAAACCAGGGTTGCATGGCATGACTCAGAAAAGTGTCCAAATCAAAGAGAAACTAATTAAAGGCATTAGCCATCTAGCTAATTGATGGCGTTAGCAGTCAAGATTAGTGAAGAAGATGATGGTAACTATGAGCATGCAGGATGGTGGTCTTACAGAAAACTGCCATTTGTGAAGGAAGCAAAAGAGCCGATACTCGGAAATGTTCAATCATCAAGTATTTGAAATTTACAACAGTTCGCTAGATTAAGTGATATGCAGACACAGATGTGAAACATCTTAGAAGGGATTAGATGACAAAAAAAATTTAACACACATGGCCTACAATGTTTTGGGAACGATTTCTATTTGGAAAGAACGAGAAGATCATAGGCAGGCAGAAGATTTCTACCTGGAAATGCACAATTGTTGATTTGACAAGCCTTGTGTTAAACTGAAAGTCATAGAGAGTGCTTCCTTTCTCTACTTGCTTGCATTCCTGCCAATAGAACACATTCAGCAACAAAAAGCAAACTTCAGATCCAAATGATAATTTTAAAAAAGAGCAGACCTTGAATGTGAAATCGTAAACAGGGCAGCCCCGGTGCACGAAGCTCCCGCCTATGCGGGGTCCGGGGAAGGGGCGGGCCACAATGGCCTAAAGTAGGCAGCCTTACCTTGTATTTTTGCAAGAGGCTGATTCCACGCCTTGAACCCGTGACCTCAAGGTCACATGACGACAACTTTTACCGTTGCGCCAAGGCTCCCCTTTGAATGTGAAATCGTACAAGAACTAAATTTCTTCCAAAAGATAGAAGATGGAGGAAAGTTGAATTAAGTGCTCAAGCAAGAAACCAATCATGATACAACAGATCTGGAAATGATATGACATGTCATGATCAAGTGGACAAAGGCATATGACTAGCATGACTCCACCAGGATAATCCAATCTTAGAAGAACTAACGTTGATTTGGAGAGGTGACGAATGTTCTCTTAACATCCTTCAAATTCGGAATAGAAGAAATAATACAACAGGGAGAAGGACAGCAAGTTCTCTTTTGGAACAGAGTAAATAATGCAAATTAATGAACAAAAGAAAGCTTCATAACCTTTTAATCATCCATGAAAAAACTTGCCAGAATTATTCCAGAAACCTAATTTGACCGACATAAGATTAAAGCAGGGTAGATCAATAAACTGCTCAGATAGCTAAGAAGTGGAAACAAGCAGAGATGCACACACTTCCAATTAGCACCCACAAAGTTAGAAATGCAACAAGAAGAAAAGAATGTCCTAGCAGATTCAAAAGTCGAAGAGAAAAAATACTGCTCGGATCCTGCAACATGAATTCGCAACAAGTGCAGCAAGACACGGACATCGGCCAAAACATACACCCCGATGTAAAACCAGACTCGGTAACATACCACGCTATGAAGAAACTCGTGGTCTTTTCAGAATTATGCAGCCATTAACTTCAGGACAGATACTTCAATAAACGTGCATCGAACAAAATCAACAGAATATAAAGCTGCTCACCTTTTCGAGCTCAGTGCGGGAGCGCGAGAGATTCTCATAATTCTTGTACTGCTTCAATCTTGTTTCACGGTACTTATCCCTCGTGAAGTTCAACCTTTCCCATGGAATTCCCTGAATATCCTTCCCATTTCGAGCCTCCACCGCAGAAGTATCTGTCTTCTGTTTGTTCTGAATTAAAACGAAACAGGAATCGTCACTTACCTATCAAACAAAACCTGATTTCCTTCATTGGTTCTAATCACTTAAAACGTACTATGTCCATATCATCGTACTCGCCGTCTGAAATATCACCGTTTCTCTGGTATTCGTCTTCAAAAGGTTCATCATCAAAATCGTACATATGATAATAATCATCGACAACGTATTCCAACTGGTCGTTCTGGTACTCAGCCATTGTCCTGGGCCACCAAGGAGAAGCTTGTTACTCCTCAAAATATATGAAATACAGAGGCATGCAAAACAAATTTCCTAGAAAATAAACCAGAAAGAGCAGAAACCCCTACACATGGAAAACCAGAATAATGGAGGAGTTCGATAACAGGACAGGAAATAGAGAGAAGAAAGATCGGATTTTGGAGAAACACATTAAGCACAAAAGCATGAAATGATGATCTCTTGGCTGAGCAGAGGGAAAGATCTAAACAGAACACCACGCCTAAACGACGAGATCACTTCAAAATGAGAACTGTCACAAGAAACAGGAGCAAAACGAATAATAGAATTTGAAAATAACAATAAATTTCTTATAGACATTACAGACAAGGAAAACAGAAGCACATGATGAACAAAAACATCAAAATTCACAGAAAAGCATCGAAAGAAAGCCATTCCTGAATCGACTAGCAAAGTAACAATAAAAACATTCAAAATGTACAAAAAATAGAATATTTATCCGAAAAACACGGCGTCTAACAAAAGCTCCGATTTTCAGAGAAGCACAGGATCTCTAGACGAAATATAAAAAAACAGAAACAGCATGCAAGAACTTCAACAGATCAGATAAATTACCAAAAAAAAAGAAGAAGGCAAAAACAGAATCTAGGATGAAGAAGTGAAAAGTACCTGCTTCCAAAGATATCCGACAAGCTAACGACGTCGCAGAGATGAGAACGGAAGATCTCCCAAGCAGAGAAACAGCAAAAACGAAGTAAATAGGAATGCGTAGAGATTGCAATTCTTCCAATCGCTATGATTTGCAGTTTGGATGGCAGAAACGGCAAGGCAGTGAAGAAGAAACGAAGGCACGCAAAGACTAGCCGGTGCCAACACTTCGACGGGTATTTATTAACGGGAGCGAAGGAAGAGGAACTTGGGAGAGTGTGGGGCCGGCATTGCTCCTATAAGGAATCTGAGCTGGCGGGCTCGCTTCTAGCCGTTTCCGAACCGACCTTCATACGACCAACCATTATTACAGTGGGCAACGAGTAGAGGGTGGACAGTTACCAAAATTGGTAGCAGTATGCGGGTATTAAATAATGTTTTATGCCCGGCCGAGTTCCGTAACAAATAGGCTGGACTGAATTAGACTGGCCCCACTTTAATCAAATTTATCTCTATGGAGTATACACATTCCAAAAAAAAATACAAAACATGTCTTCATAGCCTAATTATGAAGTAATTTAAAGCCTCCAATCATTTAAATTATATCTTAATTTTAGAGTTAAATATAAATTTAAAAATAAATAAATAAATAAATAAAAAGAGACACCTCGATGCACAAAGCTTTCGCATATAGAAATTAGATGAACGGTCTAATCAATTAAAGATGGAGCCAACATAATAAGGTAAGGCGCAACATCCTAATTTATGTATTTTGCATAGGCCCAAGCATTTCTGGTACATTAATTTTTTCCAAATTGCAACAAAGAACCAAATGTACATTTATTATCATATTTATTATTTAAAAATTCTTTGGAGATTTAAAATTTTTAAAACTTCTTCCTTAAAATATTTTGCGAAGAAAATCTTACAAAAAATATAAGAAAATGATAAATGAATAATAAATAATCGCCAACAAATGTTTATTACATTCGGTCACAAACAATTTGGTATCTCTCTTGAAATAAACTTGAACATAGGATCAAGTAGCCGCTTTTCCTTTTATCTAAAGATTAGATTTAGGAGTTTGGATGAGTAATTTGTTTTGTAATTCTTCACTTGCAAAAAAATTTTAAAAATTCCAAAAAGCCTATTAGCCTAATGTTGTATTTTAAAAAGGCAATTCTGTCATTGCTGCTTCAAGGTTAGCACCCTCCATACCTTTAGGGGGCGAATAGTTTCCTTTAAATTTTCTTTTAGAATAAAAAAGAGATAATTACTAAAAATACTGTGGAAAAGTAAAGAAATAAATTATTTTTTTCTAAAAAATATTACTTAAATATCAATAAAATTTCAAGTAACTTTAGATATATTGGGAAGTACTACAGTTTATGAAGGTGAGCTATGAAAGTGAATATAGATGGAAACATAACAGACAACCATACCTGGGGTCCACCTAGTGATGATTCAAACCATTTTTCTTCTAGCCCTCTCCACAACTTTTCCTTCCTTTAATGATTCCAATCTTTGATGATCTGTAGCTTATCCAATTGACCAAAAGTCTCAGTCATTAAAGTAAATGGGTCCCATTGTCACAGAAAAATATTGGGCCTACCAACACAAAGATAAGCTCAAGAAACCAGAAATCAACTTTCTTTTGCATCGTTTACGCGCTTAGTAGAATTGGCGATCCAAACCGTTCATCTTCTTAGCCAGATCTTAGATATTCCATCTGCCCCAAAAATCTTCTTTTTTGTCTAATTATCTAATACTAATTTACCCCATTCAATGGTTAGGATTATCCTCAGGATATGTACTCGTGAAGAGTGTAAAAATCCCTGCAATCATCTGCAGACGCAAACACCAAGAAATTATGAACCCACTAATATGATATTTACACTCTTTTGACATTTTCACAATTAGCTCTTAGTCTCTCCCGAAGTCTGGCAACTTATTGACACTTGTCAGGTTTCTTCGCACCGACAATATGCGGAGGTTGGATTAATAATTTCACGTGGGACCCAAACCATGCACGGCAAAACGCGATGCCACAAATTCAATGAAACAACGCCGCGTATCTCTGCAGTTGACACTTACTAACGGCATTGGATTGAAAGCCGCTGTTATTTCTTCTCGCCGTCTTGATTTCCGGCCTCACAGTTAGACGCCGTTAAGTATCGTCGGTTACTTTAATCGGAGTTAGTTCTGGAGCACGGTAACTTAACCACCGCCCTATGCGGCCCACTGTTTAGGTGGGGTCCATTGTGCTACTGTAGTTTCGGTTAATCGAGTGACGCGATGTTATCTGATAAAAACCACGGGCACACAGCCAGCCCTGAGTTCGTACTGCTTTTGGGGCATAATTTGATACATGCACCCCTCTTTTTTACCAATATGTAATTGCTTCATCAAATATTTTGTGGGGCCCGCAAGATTGACTGGGACACCTGATTCACAATTTTTATTGCTCAAAATTGCTAATTTCTGAATTACATCCTTTTTAACTTTTTCTTTTCCCCCTAAACTGCTGAATTACATCCCAATTGGTGATTGGAAATCATAAAGCGCGGCACCTAGGCTGACAGCCAATAGCACAATTAAAATCAGCCAACTCTCACAGGGCCTAATCCCTCCTTCATTGGGACCCATCAATGTACGATGATGGATTGGCAGTCCCAAATATATTTTCAAGTCTTGAACGTGTGATCTCTAGATCACACGACGACAGCTTTATTGCTGCACCAAGCCTCCTCTTTTTTACTAAAAAATATTATTATTTTCCAAAGATATTATTATATGATATTTGTACATGTAAGTCCAAGAATTTGCACTAAAAATGTTTGATCCGTATTAATATAATGAATCTTATTGTTACACGCAAAATATGGCATGCATTAAAAAGTTTAGGAAGTGTGGGCGATACTTCCAAGTCTAAGCAATGAGTAGGTGTTTGTGTCTCATTTATATTCTATATTATCGTGAAGAGAATGTTGTTTTCAGATGTCTTCTTTCCTAATTTTGAACTAGTTATCTGATCTTGAATTAAGGGAACCAATTTTTCATTTTTTATGCAAGTGGTCGGTGAAAAACCTAGATTGTTTATGCCACCTAATTCATAAGATAATTCTTTCTTTTTTTTTTGGGCGCCCCAATCGACCTTTAAGAAGAGTATGTGTTGTAAACCAATCTTTACAATGTTTACAGTAAATCAGAATAAACGGAAGCAAAATAAGCATGAAATAGAAAGTCACCTCCAGCCATAGCAGCAGATTTGAAGTAGATCTTCAAGTGATCTTCTAATTCAACAGCAGTAGACGATGATGGAGAGCGGATATTTCATCTGCTTGAATCAAGGACCCCTTAAGAGATGATGGTTGATGGTAGTTATCCTTCCATCAAGGATAATTGCCATGGGCAATTATAACACAAGTTAAATGTGTAAATAGTATGCAATACGTTGGATTTTTTAATCCCAAATGTTAAGGACCACCAAAATTTTCTAACATTCTCCCACTTGGTTCAAACATTTGTAACTTTATAAATTAAAATATCTTAATGTACTAGTCTAACTTTATGCTCCAACAAAAAAATAAATTACATGAATCATGGCGATAATTCCTTTGCAAACAAATATTACCTTTCATTTATTACAATGTAATTATCTTCTTTGAAAAAGCCTTGCATGTGCCATTTTTATCTTTATAAATAAGCTTCGAATGCTTATTCTTAGTCCAAACTTAAATATTTGTCATCCAATTATAAATGTATACAAACCAAAATAGAGACAAAAGCAATATTTTAGAGTTTCATTACTAATATGTGCTATAAATATAGCATCATAGTTCAAATAGAAGATGACAAATGAGAACAAAGTCCCATTCTTGTTACATAATCCTTAAACAACTTTGGTGGCATGCCTTTCGTCAAAGGATCTACAATCATCAACTCAATACGAATGTGTTCAACGAAGACTTCATTTCTTTTTATGTGCTCTCTGACTGTTAAGTACTTAATGTCAATGTGTTTACTATGACTTCTACTTTTATTATTCTTAGCAAAGAACACAGCATCTGAATTGTCACAGTGTATCTTCAATGGCCTAAAGATGGAATCAATAACCCAAGGCCTAGAAATGAAACTCTTCAACCATATACCCTGCCTGGTTGCCTTAAAACAAGAAACAAACTCGGCTTCCATAGTAGAAGTAGCAATAAAAAACTGCTTTATACTTCTCCAAGATATAGCTCCTCCAGAAGAAGATATATCCAGATGTTGATTTGCCAGAATCAACACAACTAGCGAAGTCTGACTCTGAATATCCAACAACCTCCAAGTCATCAGTCCTTCATATGTAAGCATGTAATCTTTAGTCCCTTGAAGGTATCGCATGACCTTCTTTGTAGCTCTCCAATGGTCCAAACTTAGGTTACTTTGATACCGTCCCAACATTCCAACTGCAAATGCAATGTCTGGTCTAGTACAGACTTGAGTATACATTAGGCTGCCAACAGCTAAAGCATAATGAATGTTTTTAATATGTTCCTTTTCAAGGTCATTCTTGGGACATTGATTCAAACTAAATCTATCACCCTTAACAACAGGTGCTCCATTGGCTGAACAATCTTTCATCCGAAATCTCTCAAAAACTTTGTTGATATAGGCTTCCTGAGACAAGCCCAAGATACCTTGAGACCTGTCTATATCAATCTTAATACCAATAACATAAGATACCTCACACATATCCTTCATATCAAAGTTTTAAGAGAGAAATTGTTTCACTTCATATAGCAATCACATATCATTAATTGCAAGCAAAATGTCATCCATATACAAGACTAGAAAAATGATCTTACTCCCACTAACCTTGTGATATATACATTCATCTATAATGTTTTCTACGAAACCAAATGAAGAGATAACATTATGAAATTTTAAATACCACTGACTGGAGGCTTGTTTCAGTCCATATATAGACTTTTTAAGCTTGCAAACTAAATGATGACTATCACTTAAGACAAAACCCTTTAAGTTATTTTATATAAACATTTTCCTCTAAATCACCATTGAGAAATGCCGTTTTCACATCCATCTGATGTAAATCTAAGTCAAAATGAGCAACAAATGCTATGATGATACGAAAAGAATCCTTTTTAGAAACATGAGAAAATGTTTCTCTATAATCACTTCCTTCCTTTTGTGTGAATCATTTTGCAACAAGTCTAGCCTTGTATTGCTCAATATTACCTCATGAGTCTTTCTTGGTTTTGAAAACCCATTTACAACCAATGGTCTTAGCCCCATTAGGCAACTCTACAAGTGAAATAGCCCAAGGGCCCACACATGCAATGATATTGTCTGCTTTGGAAGACTAGCCGTCCATACAACTAGCCCTCTCACGGTTTTGTTCTTCTCCCTTAGGGGAAAATCGGTCATTGCAATGAAAGTCCTCACCACTCTTATCAACAGCCCACAACTCTTCCCCCTAGCGATATGGGACTAACTCTCAGTCCCTCCCGCCTTTGTCCCTCAACGTATCTTGGGGCTTCCCCCTCAAGGCATCTTGGCAACGGCAACTGTTCACCTCTCTCCTTTGGGGGACAAGCGTCCATACATGTCTTCATGCGAGCGCCCACGTGCAACTAGCCATCCACCATTGGGTTGGGGTTAGGCTCTAATACCATTATAACAGCCCGATGGCTCACACATGCAACAATATTGTTCGCTTTGGTAGATTGGCGGCCCATACAACCAACCCCCTCATGGTTTTGTTCTCCCCCCTTAAGGAAAAACTGGTCGTTGCTGTTGCTAAGATGCCTTGAGGGGGAAGCCCCAAGATAGGTTGAGGGATGCAAGCAGGATGGATTGAGAGTCAGCCTCACATTGTTAGAGGGAAAAGTTGCGGGTTGTTGATAAGAGTGGTGAGGACTTTCCTTGCAACGATCAGTTTTCCCCTAAGGGAGAAGAACAAAACCATGAGGGGGCTAGTTGTATAAGCGGCCAGTCTACCAATGCGGACAATATCATTGCATGTGTGGGCCCTCGGGCTGTTATAATGGTATCAGAGCCTAACCCCGACCTGATGGTGAATAGCTAGCCATACGTGGGCACTCACATGAAGACACGTGGGGACACGTGTCCCTTAAGGGGGAGAGGTGAACTGTTGCCGTTGCCAAGATGCCTTGAGGGGGAAGCCCCAAGATAGGTTGAAGGACGAAGGCGGGAGGGACTAAGAGTTAGTCCCACATCGATAGGGGGAAGAGTTTTCTCCTAAGGGAGAAGAACAAAACTGTGAGGGGGCTGGTTGTATGGGCGGCCAGTCTACCAAAGTAGACAATATTGTTACATGTGTGGGCCCTCAGGTTGTTACAACAAGATCCCATACTTGATTGTCTGTCATAGAATCCATCTCATCCTTCATAGCATCATACCATAAGTTAGATTTACTATTATTAATAGCTTATGAAAACGTCTCAAGGTCATTGTCAGCACAAATATTATAGTCAAATTCTTGTAAGTAGACAACGTAATCAGTAGAAATCACTAACTTCCTTACTCTTGTAGATCTCCTTAAAGGTACATCATTAGCCTCTTATGAAGGCTCATGATCATTAACTTGTTATAGTTGATGATCAATGGGATCTACTAAAACATTATCAGCCTGACCTAGATTTTCAACAACTGGTTGTCCAATATCCATTATATTTTGATGGGTGTCATTAATAACAACCAATCTGCTGCTTGATGCAGGAGTTGAATCAGAAATATGATTTTTCTCAAAAACTAAGTTTTGAGGTTGAACACTCCCACTAACCACTTCATTCTTAAGAAATTTAGCATTTCTTGATTCTACAATTCTACTGCTATTGGATGGACAATAAAATTTGTATCTCTTAAACTTTTCAACATATCCAATAAAATATGCACTAACAGTCCTCAGGTCCAACTTCTTTTCATATGGATTATAAACTCTAACTTTAGCTAGACAACCCCAGTCGTGTATATATCTTAAACTAGGTTTTCAATCTTTCCATAATTCAAATGGCGTTTTAGAAATAGCCTTAGTTGGAACTCGATTTAATATATACACTGTTGTTTTTAAAGCTTCACTCCATAATGACAAAGGAAGATTGAAGTTGCTGAGCATACTCCTCACCACGTCCATTAAAGTTCTATTTCTTCTTTCTACTACACCATTTTGATCTGATGAACCAGGCAAAGTGTTTGAGCTACAATACCTTACTCTTGAAGAAACTTAGCAAATGGACCAGGTACCTGTCCAGTCCCTGCATACATACCATAATATTCACCACCTCTATCAGATCTCACGATTTTGATTTGTTTACCACATTGTTTCTCTACCTATGCTTTATATATTTTAAAAGCTTTATATATTTTAAAAGCATCCAACTCTTGGCTCTTGTTATGAAGCAAGTATAGATACATAAATCGTGAGTAATCATTTATGAAAGTAATGAAATATTTTTTACCATCCATGCTCATGTCAGGAGAACAAATGTCAACATGTATGATCTCTAATATGTCAGGACTCCTCTTAACACCTTTTTTAGTCTTGTTGGTATGCTTTCCTTTAATGCAGTTCACACATGAATCAAAATCTACAAAATCAAGAGTCTTAAGAACTCCATCTTTTACTAACATTTTGATTCTATGAATGGAGATATGTCCTAATCTTTAGTGCCACAACATAGAGGATTTCTCATCCATAATGTTATGCTTAATACTAGCATTACCATGCACAACCATGACTTCATTTGAGACATCATTATTTAAATGAATTTTGTATAAATCATCATTCATTATACCACTTCCAACAAGTACTGAATTTTTGTATAAATTAAAAGAAGTTTCATGAAAGTAGAAGGAAAATCCAAGTGGTACAAGTTTAAATACAGAAATCAAATTCCTAGAAAAGCTAGGAATATAAAAAGTTCTTTTCAAATCAAGTACAAAATCAGTTTGTAAAACAAACCTATATATCCCCACAGCTTTGACAACTAAACGCATCTTGTTTCCTAGATAGATGCTCTGTTCACTTTCCATCTGTCTCCTTTGATTTAGAAAACCCTGCATGGTATTACAAATATGGATTGTGGAACGAGAATCAATCCACTATGTTGTATGTAAAACATCAACCATATTAGATTCATAACATACAAAAGAATTGAGATTACCTTTCTTTTCCAGCCAAACCTTCCTCTTAGGACAATCTTTCCTCATGTGTCCTTTTCTTTTACAAAAGAAATACCTCATAGCTTCTTTCTTATCAATATAGGCTATAGCTTTGCCTTTGGCTTTTCTTTTAATGGCTTGCTTTTTGTCCTTTTTATGGGTTACCATATGTACACTCTCACCCATTTCTTGAACTAATTTTTCCTCTTCTTGAACACACATGGTTAAGAATTCATTAATTGACCAGTTTTCCTTATGTGTTGTATGAAATTTTGAATGGTCCATACTAAGAAGGGAGAGAGTTCAAGACAAAGTACACTAAAAAGGACTCAAATATCTCAATCTGCAATGACTTTAGCTGAGCAGCTATGTCCCTCATTCGTATAATGTGCTCGTGCACTCCTCTAATGCCAGTCAATCTCATTGATGACAAATTGTTCATTAGGGTGATAACCAGTGATTTATCTGATAACTCAAATTGTTCATCAATGGCTTTCATAAGATCTTTAACATTCTCACATTCAGGTATTAACTCACAAATGCTAGTATTGATGCAAGATTTAATGAACATCATGCTTAAGCGATTAGATCTCTCCCACCTTTCATATAGAGTGATCTCGGCATTAGTACTAAATTCTGTAATTTCAGGAGGCTCTTCTTTATGAAAAGCATAGTCAAGATCCATATACCCTAAATGAAGAAGAATTTTTCCCTTCCAGACTTTATAGTTGTTAACAGTTAAGTAGGGAACTTCAAAATTTTCATCAAACAATATTAAAGATTGAATAAATGCAATAAATAAATAACATGCTTACTAACAATTATGAGGTATAATCCATCAATCATAATGATAAGCTTACAAATGTAAGTCAAATCAAATAAATATGAATCACATGTCATTAAAATCTACCTGTGGGCAAAGATTTTAACACAAAATTGATTCACTAACATTTATGATTGAACTAGTAAATTATAAATATTTCTTAATGCCTGTGGGCTAATTAAGAAATAAAAATAAAATTTACTATTTCATCCTAATTAACCATAATAATATAATAAATTTTTTATGGGGTAAAATTATTATATCAATATGTTAATTAAAATTTGATGTCATTTAAAACTTAATGTGATCAATATTTTTAATTAAATACTTAATATATGTATTTTCATATTTAAGGATGCTATGGCTATTCCTCAAATATAAAATACACATTGATCACATGAAATCTATAAAATAATTTTCATATCAAGACAATTTCATATAAGTATACCATTAATTAATAATTAATAATTAATTATATTAACAATGTCTTAAAATTAAACTATAATTATTGACTAATTTAGAAAAAAAAATTTATAAATTAATAGTCAATTAATTAAAATATTCAATGAACAATTAATTTTGGTCATTTCTTCATGTATTCATGCCTAAGAAACTTTACAATTAATTCAAATATTCAATGAACAATTAATTTGGTCATTTCTTCATGTATTCATGCCTAAGAAACTATATAAGGGCATAGCATGTGTTGTTACACAGTTCATCCTTTTATATATTATTATTATTATTTATTAACTAGTAGACTTGAAGCATTGGAAAATTAGTCAAGTGATACGAGCTAAGTCATGAGATTAATTCCCTTGGGTCATTTTCGGTTTACATCTTCCATAACAGTTAAGGTGCTTGTGGCATATGTTATGGTCTAATATAGGTCCACTAGTTTTCTATTTGACAAATATGTGCACTTTCATCCACATGAAATCAAGTATATATATATTTTTTTAAATTTAAGGAATGTTGCCCAATAATGTAAATGGTCCATAAAGTGCACATTACCAAGCTTGCCCCCAATTTCCCACTAAGAGATTCTATCCACATGGAAAGAGAAATGTGAGGCCAATGTTAGCCTAAGTTTTGTAATCTTGAACTTGATTGGAGCTACAAACTTCTCTAAGCAGTTTCGTATGGCATCGGCTGCTAAAGGAAAGACATCTGAAAAGGAAGATGGGATAGTTGCCACCAGTAGGCATGTGCACCATCCCCTGCGCCTTTCCAGTTGTATATACCAGAAGTCTCATGTTTGGTGCCGTAGATCCAGCAGCCATGAAAACAGTGAGATTTCAGAAAATGGCTATACCAGATCTGGATTGGGGATGATTATGTCACTACCCCGAGAGGCACACCAGGGTAGTAGTTTTAGGGAAGACCGGCCAACACTGGAATCATCTTCTCTATTTCTTCTATAGGAATCAGACCGGCTGCACCCCTATTTAAAAAAAATAAAAATACCTCACATCAGATCCAAAATGCTCAATAGGGTTTTCTCTGATGGTGAGGATCAAGCGAGGCTAGCCAAATCTCACGATTTTGTTGGTTTTTTCAACAAGATCTTCGTCGGAGGGATGAGGCAACTCCGGCAATGGGAAAAAGGGTAAAACCCTTGATTGCAATGCCTCTCCATTTTGCAGATTTAAACCTGGCTTTTAGAAGCCAGTAAATCTGTCAATCCACAGTCGTTTGGTCTCCAGTTAAGAGTGAAGTCAAGGTAAGTTTTCTTATTTTCATTTTATCTTTAACCAAATTTGGTTTTCATCATATAATCAGAAATGAAAATAACTTAAGAACTGTTAGGCAGAGGAATCAAACTATGCTCTGATACCACATGTAAACCAACCTCTACAATGTTTACAGTAAATTAGAGTCAACAGAAGCAAAATAAGCATGAAATAGAAACTTACCTCCAGCCATAGCAGTAGATTTGAAGTAGATCTTCAAGTGATCTTCCAATTCAACAGCAGTAGACGATGATGGAGAGCGGATATTTCATCTACTTGAATCAGGGACCCCTTAAGAGATGATGGTTAATGGCAGTTATCCTTCCATAAAGGATAACTGCCATGGGCAATTATGACACATGTTAAATGTGTAAATAGTATGCAATATGTTGGATTTTTTAATCCCAAATGTTAAGGACCACCAAAATTTTCTAACATGTGCCTCTAAAAGTTCTTTCATTAATTACTTTTTAGAAAATTCTAAGGAACTAGGTGAATGCCTACCTTTCATTCTTTTAAAGGTAGGAGAAAAGACAAAGCTTATTATTAATCAAAATGAGAGTTTGAAACTCATATAATTCAACATTTTGCTTAACTCGATACGTTGAGGTAGAGTAGAAGAAAAAACTGCAAATTTTGATCTAATTTATTGTGATCGATTATTTAACATGTTGGTACATGTTCTTGTTCTCTATAATATGATAGAGATCAAAGAAATGGTTTGTTAAATAGTAACTATTGATAGATTGAGAGTAGTGGTTATTATAGCGCTTTCTTCTGATCCTAGAAAACGTCCGAAAAACTTGCTACAAAACTACCAAGTGCAGGCAAAAATATAATAAATAGATACATCAAAGGAAGCATTATTAGATTAATTTATCATGATGGCCTAAGTTGGGAGTAGATATATTATATTAATTTAACATAAGGATTAATTTAGAGTCCTAATACTTCAACCCCTTTTTTTTCCTTGGCACCCCTTTTCTCTCATTGCGTGTGCATAGGTACTCTTAATTTATCAAGTATTAATTTCTTAAGGTTTAACTAGAGACTATAATCCTTTCTTGTTCAATATTTGCACACGCTAATAAGGACAAAGAATTTGGATCCACTCCTTAAATTGATGGTGGCTAAGAACAATGTACAATCTGTTCTAATCAGGTTAGTTCCTTGAATTCAAGGCAAGCACCCTTAGTTTTCAATGGAAGCAGCCAGGTCCAATAAAAAAACAAAGGGGTCCGTGACATTTGCTTCCCATTATTTAATTTTAGAAGTTGAGGGGAGCCTTGGCGCAATGGTAAAAGTTGTCGTCATGTGACCTTGAGCAAGGCGTGGAATCAGCCTCTTGCAAAAATGCAAGGTAAAACTGCCTACTTTAGGTCATTGTGGCTTGCCCTTTTCCCGAACTTTGCATATGCAAGAGCTTCATGCACCAGAGCTATCCTTTTTATTTAATGTTAGAAGTGCCACTTTTAAATCTGAACCCACAAAAAACCACCAACTTTTACAGATGGTGTCCATCTAAAATAATTATATAACTCCAAACACTGAGAAACAGACAAGAAAATGGAACCCCCACCTCGTGACATCTCAACAAATTCAGTCTCTTTTTTATTTATATAATCTAATATTTTTAAATAAATCCGTAGATCTCGGTGGATCAGGAAATCAATATATTTTGCCACCTTGCCTTCTTCTGGAGATTTCTGTGAATTAAATAATCCAAAGTAGAAAGAAAATGGATACTCAAGCTGAAAGAGAAGGGTGACATGAAATGATACTCTTTTTCTTCCTCCTATGTTGACCATGGCATGATCATAAAATATGTAAATTGGCTTTCCATATGATAATTTAATTTGGAGACCAAGCTTTGGTGGGCTACTCGACAGCTAGAAAGGCACTCCTTAGCTTGAACCATTCACCACATCTCCCGCCGATATTGTTATTATTATTATTATTATTACTATTAAGAAAGTCTCGATGTAACAGTTGAGTTGTCGCCATGTGACCTAAAAATTACAGATTTGAGGGGTTAAAATAGTCTCTTACAAAATGTAAGCTAAGCTGCGTATTATAGAGTTTTTTGGTCTGCCCTTTCCTCGAACCCAGTTATTAACAACTTTTGCACTGCTGGACCACATTCAGCCACCCTATATTTATTCATTTTTGAGGACCACTAATAGCAGGGGATTAAGGTTATAATCCATGAATAATTTGATCAAAGGTTTGGCTGAAGGCAGATCCTAGCATTTTGAGGCTGGCCAAACGCCCTTCGAGGAAAGTTTAAAATAATGCATATATTTAGCCATATAGTTCCATAGATCTCTCTGGACTCCCAGCTACCAAAAGGAGAGGAATTTGTGACATGGTGGCGTTCAGATGGGTCCAACCCATTGGAAAAGCCTTGCATCTTAAGTAAATTAGTTGGGTGGATACGACTTTGCCCCACTACTCACATTGTATGTGGGTGGCCATATGTCACCAGCTTTTCTTTTGTGTATCTTTTCTCTTTTCCCATATTCCCACCTTTATAGTCTTTTTTTAGTTTCTTTTTTCCCCTCTTTTCTTTTCTTTTTTCTTTTTTCTGCATATTCCGTCTTTTTTCAGTTTTATTCATTACTTGTTTTCAATTGTAATAATTTTATGGTTTTGTAGAAAATAGATGGAAATTGATTTTCATAGAAGAAAAAAATTTCTACAGACAAGTATTTTATGCCTTCAAATTAAATTATGCTGAAGAAATAAAAATCTTGGATAAAATAAAACTTCTGAGTACTTTTCGTAATTTAATTTGAAGTCCTGCAATATTTTTCACGAAGAATTCCTTTTCTTGTGGAAATCAATTTTCATCCATTTTCCGCAAACCAAACAGGCACTGTAGAGGTGGAATCTATTTCAATTAAAAGTCCAAAATCCGAAAGTCTTCTTAATTTGCCTTCTTCTCATATCTGCCGTCCAAATTTCACATGTTCATGATAACTGAAACCAATTGTTTGCTACCACTACTCTCTTCCTTATTGAGGGGCATCTTCTAAAGCAGCCATCCCATCTAATGTCTGCACTGGAGCAGATAATAACATAGCCTTGATGAACTAGAGAGTAGTGGTAAAAGTGCAGAAATTTCATGAAACTCTAAACCCTGGAAATTGCCAGTGCTAAGAGAACTTTCAAGGATAACCATCGGATAGAAAAGGACGAGCACCCAAATGTTGTTTGTGATGAGTGCAACAGCAGATGAGTGATAAAGAAAGTGAGAAACTGAAGCAGACCCATGTCAATCCCTTCATAAATAGGCATGTGCAGACATATGAGCATGAGCTGGAAGAAAGCAATAGCAGAAGATACTTTCAATGGAGGTCTCTTTTACTTTCTTCTTTCTGAGTTGATATTGACATCCCATTTTCTATTAGGATGGATCCTTGTCTTTCTCCTAAGACAGAAGCATCAAACTGATAAACTCTGGAAGAAGGGTCACCATCTAAAAGGCAGCCTGTTGCACAAAGCTCCCGCCTGTGCGAGGTCACAAGGGTATATAGTACCAGTCTTGCCTTGCAGTTTTGCAAGAAGCTATTTTCATGCCTCGAACCCGTGACCAAGGATCACACGATGACAACTCTACTACAACAACTCTACCATTGTGCCAAAAGGAAGAAGGGTGACTATCTGAAGTAAAAAAGGAAAATATTTGAAGTACTCTTGTATAAACAAGTATGGTTCCCACCTTATGCCTTTGTCCCATTAGTGGATATTTCAATAGCTGCTGCGAAGGAATCATAAGCTGTTATACAGTAAGTGTGCATAAATTTCCTTAATTCATACATGATTTAACTGAAAAACATTTGCTTGGTCCACAAGCTAAGAAGTGCCAAGTGACATATCAAGGGGCTGAGCTTCTGGAGTCCTATGAATAACTGGAGTTCAGGGTTCAGGGTTCATTTCTGTAACTCTATGTCATGTCTATATGTAGGCTATCTATGATGTATCCTACGAGTATTTAGAACGAAGCTGGTATTAGCATTGCCCAAGGCTCTGTTATCCATTACAGAAAAACAGCATATCAAGGCTGATCATCACCTTGAGCAAGAAGAGGCAAGCTGAGGAGATTTTCCTGTTCATATTGCAAATGGTGAAGCTATGTATTTCCCAATGCTTTGTAAGGAACCAGCACTCGATGGAACTGATCATAACAAGTAGGGAATAATTGGTAACTGTTCACTACCTTGAGGGTCCATATGGAAGGGCAAGTCAGTAACTAAACAACAGGAATATGCTTTTTCTATTTAAATATCACAAGGATATGCTTTTAAATAAGGAACAACTTGTGAATAAAATTCTTTTTCTAGGAATGGGAGATGTTCTTCACCAAAAAATTGTTTTCTTTTCAAGTGTATGGTATAACTTGAACTCTTGCATGAATAAAATTCTTTCATGCGTATGTATGACCTTTTATTTTCAACAAAAAGTTTTTTTTTTTTTCATGTTTATGCATGTTATAACTTAAAAACTTTTAAATTTCATGTGGTTAATCTAAATATCATGAGATTAACAGAGAGGGCTTCAACAGTGAGGGAAGGAGGGGTCACTGGTTTATTAATTGAAAGAAAAAATTCAAAAACTCATTCTCTTAACAAATAGATCTGCCAAACTTGGTTAAAAGAACAAAATTGCCTGGCATACAGCTGCTAAGATTCCCTTCAAAACTAACACTGAGGCACCTAACAAGGAGAAAAGTAAGTGTTTCATAATTTAGACTTGCTATTTCTGTGATCATTTCTAGTATTTCTCCCAACTCAAACAATTCAGTATTTCAAATGCTTACACATTTGGGTTTGGTTAAACATCCTCTTTTTTTCTTTTTCTTACTTTTGGTAGGCAAGCAATGTAAACATCTCCTTGTGCTTCAGGACCTCATAATAGTACAAAGAATGTGCTGAACTATTAGTAGGAGAAAAACTGAAGCTGTTAAGAAATTGCAGCCTTCCAAATAGGAACTGGCCAATCCATGGTATACCAGAGCAAAATAAGCACAAGGAAAGAGCAATAGACCGGACCAACCTACAAAAACAAGATGGTCCCTACATAAACAGTCATCCATAATACCAAATAAATCATTTTCTTCTTTGGTAAATCTACCAAGGGCTATAGTCATAGTGATCCTCCATTCAACTACTTCAACCATTTTCAAACACCTCATATCATTCTCAGGGCATACAATGGTTCAATCATCTATGAATGAGGAATCGTCCATTGCCCCTTCCAATGGATTTCGAAGATACAAATCCTTCCTTTCTATTGGACCACAAACTAACCTAGATAAATCCATGAGCTCAATTTTATTATTCCTTCTAACTAGAAAAGGAAATGCTTGAGCTTGAGAAGCTTCTTGCCAGCAGGTCCGTAAAAGTCACTAGGATAATTTCATCTACTAGTATTTACAATACCTCAAGACCTAATGAAACTATTTTAGTGAAATTTCGATCTCTAATAAGTTCCACGTACCATTGGATTTGAACTAATATCCCGCCATACAAAAGCAATACTCTTAACCACTGCATTAAGTAGGTAATTTATCATCATAAAGAGAAAAAATTGCGTACAGCTGCTAAGATTCCCTTCAAAGCTAACATTGAGCACCTGACAAGGAGAAAAGTGTTTCATAATTTAGACTTGCTATTTCCCTGATCATTTCTAGTATTTATCCCAACTCAAACAATTCAGTATTTCAAATGCTTACACATTTGGGTTTGCTTAAACATACTCTTTTTTTACTTTTGCTTTCTTTTGGTAGGCAAGTGGGATGTAAACATCCTTTGCTTGGTCTATTAGCTCAACTAGATTCTTTGTAACAACGAACTGATTTTTCAGGTAATGTAAAAAACAAACGGATATGAGGAAATCCTGAAAAAATGCAAAATGGTAAGACCCTTGGTAAAGAACAAAACGATGACGAAATAAATAAGAAAGTTGCCAAAGGATGCGTACCTCATTCAGTTTGAAAAACACAGCCCCTGCTAAACAAATTTGATGCTTGATTACTTGATCAGTAAAATTTCTCAGAAATGCCTTCCACATGGGTATATAGTATGTAGCCTTACCTTGGATTTTGCAAAAGGCTATTTACACGCCTCGAACCCATGACCTCAAGGTTACATGACAACAACTCTGCCATTGCACCAAGACTTCCGTCGTCTTTCTGTTTTCTTTTTTTGGAAAATTGAGCACGCAGGAATTAACAATGTTGTGGTTGCAAACGAAGTATTTTGCAACCGAGTTACAGGCTCAAACTCATTGTGTGAAAGGGAGCAACAATGCAGGGGTCAAACCTATCAAATAAAAGAACTATTGAAGACATGGACATCACTCGGCTTAGATAGCAAGTCAAAGAAACCTTTAATTTTTGTTAGGAGAACAAGGGCTAAAACCAGAAAATAACATTGTGAACCTTGAAAGGGCTTGGTCATCATTTACAATGATAAACCATACGAAAAGATGGATAGTCAATGCCATCAAATTTGCAGATAATTATGGAGCAAGTGTGACTCTCATAATACACAAAATGCCGTGCAAATTTTTCCACATTATTGTTTCTACATCTTCTAGTGCTCATTGGATGTTGGATTGTTTATTGGGAGGACCAAGTTATAAACTTCACTCCCAATACCCGAGGATATTTAGTTTGCACCAAAAATACATTTCTGATGATTCTTTAACATATGCTCTTACTAGAAAGAAGAATTTTTTTTAGCAAAATTGGACTAACCAACATCTATCTACTGATTACAGACACAGGCAAACCTCCCTTGTTAATAACAATATGTGAAAGCTTCAGTCTAAGGGCCTCAAGTTCAATAATTTCTCTTTCCTCATTGGTTAACCAAGAAGACAGGCACAGATCAGCGTCATCTTTGCCACAGCTCATGGTCATGTCTGCTTTAGGATTCTTTATCCTTCCAAATCTCACAATGTTATCTAGGTTTGTGCCAGATGAATCTTCAGAGAAGCTTAGTAGGACATCCTTCAATGCATTGCACCATATGGGCCGAGCTACCTTAAGGAACTTGTGCGCAGCTAAAGTGGGAAGCTTTACACTTCCCAAATCAGATTCATCATGGCTTCCTCTTCCATGATAATCTGATCCTCCGATCTTTACAAGTTCAAATTCATCGGCCAGATCACTGAATCCTGCAGGTTAGAAAAATAAACACAACATAAGAATTATTTATCACAAACATCAACATAGCAGAACAGAAAAGCATCTGCTTTAGCAAAGATGAGCTTCACTGTATGGGAGAGGTAATAGTAACTTTTATTTTACGAAGATGCTTCACAATATAAAGGAATTAAAGAAAAAAAAATCCATCTACCTGCCAATTTTCCATCACTTCTGTAGACCTCCATGGCATGAAGCCCAGCAGCCTTCAAGCTCTTGATAATCACCACGGGGTTTTTCAATGCCCAGGGATGAGCCAAAGCCGCCACGCCCCCAGTTCGACATATTAATCGCACTGCTTCCTCTGCAAAAGGCTCACTACCCCTGCCATAAGACCAAAACAACTTATGTCAGAATCCAGAAGCAGAAACAAATTAGACAGAAGTGCTACAGCCTTATGATTATTACATAGCATAAGCAGGTCCACCATCATATAGATATTGGTTGAAAGCTTGTCTCAGGTTCTCTACATGTCCAGCTTCAACCATAGCACGAGCTACATGCAGCCTCCCAGGTGCCACTCCATTTCCTGCTATCTTTGCAACATGTTCCCATTCAAGAGGCATTTTGAGCTTATTCAGTTTCGATAGCATATCTTTTGCACGCAGATAACGCCCATCTCTTATACTGGACAAGCAAGCCTCTAGCTTCTCAAATCTCATAGGTCCACAGCTACCATAATATGCAAGGATATGAACAGGCTCCTCATTTCCAGGCTTGCCTCTGTTAGTTTGTCAGATTTCAGCTAGCAACTTTAGTACATAGCATGAGTTACAAAACAAGGGAACAGAAAACAGAAATAGCTCCTCTAGACCAGTTATGCTGGAAAGATTCTCCAAGACCTTGCATCTGAACAGCATGGTGACAAATTCACCGATAAAATATTGGGAATAAAACTTACAGCTCTAACTTGGAATTACAACATTTTCACATAAATGCTTGACGTTGCTCAGATAGAAAACATTACCTTTGAGAAAATATGGTACTAATTTCAACACCTGGAATTATCCTAATGCGAAACTTACGAGCAGCTTCAAGGGCCTCTGGTATTCCAGCCATGGTATCATGATCTGTTAGAGCAAGTACTTTCACCTGTTCTGGACATATGGTAATTAAAATCATGATCCATCATCCATTAAATGTAAGACAAGTAATAATCAAGTCTAGGGAGCACAAAAACTATATATTTGATGTTGCACTAAGCAACTACCTCTAAAATGAGAACATGACTAGAAGAATAATCAGTCATGTTTTCTGCTTATTTCCGCATTACCATAGAAATGAAGAAAGACAGATTTTGAGATATTGATCATGGTAACAGGCAAGCACTGAACTATGAAATCAGAAACTAAAAGGATCTACCAACAAATTTACAGGTTTCATGCATGGGGAGGCCATGGGCCTCTTCAGTGCATATCAATCGTGTTGCATAAAGAATACTAGAAAAGGGCCATCTATTTGAATGAGAAGCACAACAACCAGCATTTAAGGCAGTCTTAATAATTTTCCGGATAACTATGAGATCTAAAAAAGCAAAACTTCATTCAGAAAATTGAAGTGTAGGGAATGCTAGTAACCACACGTCTGAAACACACAAGTAAATGTGGTAACAAAGAAAAGCTCAAGCTCTCATGTTCTATAAATGTGAGACACACACAACTCACAAAGGCATGGACCAGTAGCTACATACATAATACACATATCTACATATACATACATATAACCCTGTCTATATTTACATAAAATGCAATCCTCACTAATATAAGGCAGCCTACCTCCTATTTTTCTTTACTCTTTTATCCAAGACCAGTAGCATGGTGCCAGGACCAGCCGATAAATCACTTGTCAACAGATGCACTGTACAGACGCCTGCAGCCTTCCAGTTGCCCTTTCCTTCCACCAGTTGCTGAAAATAATTTCCTCTCAATGATAATGCAACTTAATGAGGATGAGGTTTCACCAATATTCTCCATGAGCAAATCTCGTCTCAACGATATAAGCCAATCAATACAGAAAAATTCTGCCAGGCTTCATGTAATTTTGGTGGGGGTAGACCATCATCATCATTATCATCAAGACCTTATCCCAATTAGGGTTTGGCCACATGAATCTTATTCCTCCATTCCTCTCTATTAAGTACCATGACTTCATTTAGTCCCAAAGTTTTTAAATCTTTCATCATCACTTCTATCCACGTTCTTTTGGGCCTTCCCCTTGCCCTTTTAGAACCTTCTACTTGTATTGCCTCACTCCTTCTAACCGGTGCCGTTGTTGGTCTCCTTTGAACATGTCCAAACCATCTAAGTCTAATCTCCCTCATTTTGTTACCTATTAAAGCTACCCCTAAATTTCCTCTAATATTTTCATTTCTAATTCTATCCTTTCTTGTCTTACCACTTATCCATCTCAACATCCTCATTTCTGCGACGCTCATCCTATAAGCATGATGTTCCTTAACTGCCCAACACTCTGATCCATAGAGCATGGCCGACCTTATGACCATCCTATAGAATTTTTCTTTTAGTTTGAGTGACACCCGCCAATCACATAAAACTCCAGATGCACATCTTCATTTGTTCCAACCCGCTTGGATTCTCTGGGTAACCTCCCTCTCAATCTCTCCACTCTCATGAATCACTGATCCTAAGTACTGAAAGTGGTCTTTTATAGGGACTTTTTGGTTATCAATCTTGACTGGTGTTCCACTCCTACTTTCCTTGCTAAAATTGCATTCCATATATTCTGTCTTAGTTCAACTAATTTTAAATCTTTTAGATTCTAATGCTTCTCTTCATAACTCTAGCTTTATGTTTACACCCTCCCTTGTCTTATCAAGTAAGACTATATCATCTGCAAATAGCATGCACCAGGGAATCTCCTTGTGCAGATGTTTTGTTAACCCATTCATAATCAATGTGAAAAGGTGTGGGCTCAATGTCCATCCTTGGTTCAATCCTACAGTGACAGGAAAATCACCAGTCTCACCACTAGTGGTCTTAACATTTGTTACTACTCCCTCATACATATCTTTAATTATGTCTATATACCCCTGCAAAACCCCTTTATCGCCTAACACCTTCCATATTAACTCTCTAGGGACTCTATCATAAGCTTTCTCTAAGTCGTTAAAGACCATGTGGAGGTCTTTCCTCCTCTCCCTATATTTCTATACTAATTGTCTTAGTAAGATAATAGCTTCCATGGGAACCTCCCAAGCATGAAACCAAACTGATTCTCCAATACACTTGTTTCATGTCGTAGCCTCTTCTCAATCACTCTTGCAAAAAGTTTCATTGTGTGGCTCATAAGTTTGATCCCTCGATAATTAGTGTAGCTCTGTATGTCTCCTTTATTCTTATAAATTGGTACAATAGAGCTTTTCCTCCACTCATCAGGCATTTTTTTTTTTTTTTATAATCTTGTTAAACAACTTGGTAGGTGTAGACCACACCAAACTAATATCTTTAGTTCACAGCATTGTGAATGGAGGTAGAATTCAATTTCAGTCAAATATTGTAACTACAATTGAGATGTTTTATAATAAGGAAATGAGAATTGAACTACAAACTCCCTGAAATGGGGGAAATGAAAATGAAATCTAGATAACGTAATTCAAGCTTTAAGCAGGTTGCAAATAGAATAAACAAGATTCAACATAATCTGGCAGATAGAGGAGGATTTGAAGCTTGAAATAGCCTGAATAATATTAGAGACTACAGGTGAACTTGATCTAAGCAGTGAATGGAAAGACATGTTGGTCAAAGAATAAGGTGGATCAAATTAAGCCTAGGATTGATCTTCTAGAGCATGGCTGTGGAAATCAAGTACTTGATGGACCTGACAGGCTAAGATCATGACTGAGATCAGAGGTGCTGACTAAAAAAATGAAAAAAAAGGGCAGCCTCGTTGCACAAAGCTCCTGCCTATGGGGGGTCCAGGGAAGGTGCTGACTATTACAGAAAATGAATTTCAGCTACTCCTATATCAGATTGCCAGCAGTGGTAAGTTTATTTGACCAGAATGAAATTCCAAAACTGAACCACAAGCAACTCTTAAATCTAAATTGAAGGGGCAGAATGCAATTAATACACAGAGGAAACAAAGGTCAAGTTTAGAGATAAGTCACTTCAATGGTTTGCAGACAAACAAACATACCATCTCATGATGCCATTACTATAAGGACTGGATCAGTCACATATAATGACATTAACTTACTGTGAGTTGGTAACGCCAACTGCTACATGGGAAACTTAAGAGGTACTGGCAATCCAGGCACATAGCTGGCCTTAACTAACAAAGTCAAGATAAGATTATTGCTATCACTTACAGAATGTGGAAGGGAGATATCATGTTTCCTTGTAAAAGGAATCTGAATAAGCAGAATTCTTCTCCAGAAATGTCAGGTTGAGACAAGCAAGTTTAGTGGGAGTCTGTTGACCATTTAACGTTGACTCCAGTCAAGCTTAGCAAGTAAAGGCTTGTGACTTTTATTTTTTCTTCCCCCTTTAGAGAAAAGACAGATAAACTAATAAAGGGAAAGTTTTAACACAGGCAAAGGCTTCCCTAAATATGTAGGCTCCATACAGGCCAAACTTCAGAAGGACAGCAATTTCAGTTGATCAATCTCAAAGAAATGTCCAACTGCCTTAATACAGTTCTAATCTCATGAATAAAACTCCAACCACCAATGTATCACACTTCTCGGACACCAATATGATGGCATTGCTCAATTTGCTTTCCAACTTTGATCATCCATAAAACCCTTCTCATAATAATTCAAATCCTCATCGAAAAGTGCCTTTGCTTCTTCCAAATTAGAATTGCCTATCCCAGTAGCACCAAATCATACAATCTCAGCACTTTCATCTCTAAAGAAGATACCCATTCAGGCTGGCTCCAAACAAACCAGGTAAAGCGCAACAATATTGCTCAACATCATTAGCATGGAGGAACAGTAAACATTGCTTTCAGCTCTGTCAGACTCCCATAAAATACGTGGATATCTGTATATGAGTGCTAGTCTGGTTGCAAAAAATTTCCATTTCAGACAAGCCTCTCTCGCTCTGGTACACAGCACCTTTGCCAATATGCATAGGTTCCCTATAACACAAAGATCTCATATATACATAATTCAATATCCTAGAGAACTAGTCAGAAAAATCATATGAGATAGAATCCATTAGTGGGTATCAAGGTTGAATCACCAGCACCAAAACCAGAAGCACAAAAAGTTAGAACTACAGGCTGGCTTGCTGCAGCTTGAAACTTGGTGAGGCTGAGGAAGTAGAGGAAATAGAAACAATAGATATCCCTATCCAAATTCAGCTTCTCAATGATACTGTTCCCAAGCTTCTTCGTTTCTCCAAAACCTTACCCTTATTTCCAATTTGGGAGCAAGAATCAACCTAGATTCTCATTCTATATCTCACAAAAAATTGCTTTGCATTTTGCAATTCAAGAAGCTTCCTCCAAATTGCTTGTCTAAAGGCATAACTGCATTGAAGTCAGTTCCTTATAAAACCGAGCTAATTCAATAATTATACATTTATTCTGTTGTACTTCCTAGGCAAGTAATTCAGGCTTTTAAAGTCCTATTTGGTAATCATATATCTTAGTCCCAATATATTTCTATGCTTAAAGATGAATATTATTGACTTATTATACCCATCAATAATACCATAAAACAGTCTATGGAATGTTGCAAAAATAAACGAGCCTGACTTAAAGCCTGACCATTCGCCAATTTAATAATATTTCAAGCACTCTTCTAAAGTTTCTTAAGTGGCAGAAATATGTTAGTTTCCCTTTACAATATTACAAACTTTGGCTCTCTGGCATGTTTCCATAATAAAAGGGTGTAATAGAGGGTGGACAACAACAATGCAACTCGCCTTTGCTCCACTATGATCGACTTGATGCAACCAATTAAAAAAATTTCATATGAGAGATGATAAGAGTTTCACTGATTAGAGAAAATTGCAAAAGAAATGAGGTTGCTATGAGAGCTCCTGCAGCAATACCAAAGGGTTCCTCAGCCTGTCACCATCCCCATTATAAAGAGATGTACCCAAACCTCAACAGTTTCTGAAGCTTGATAATTATCTTAATTATTACTTCTAAAAAAAAAAGGTCGTCAACAACAAAGACATAGACATTCGCCTGCAGTCTTGGTTAAGGCAATGACATCCAAGCACAAACAAAATGTTCTCTCTTTCAAGAATAAGCAACATACTTGCGTTCTTAATAACAAAACACCTTAGATGAGCCCACCTGCTTTATAGGAAAACCAAATGATGGATTGGAACATGGATAGATAGACCGCTAATTATATATATATATATATATATATATATATATATATAGAGAGAGAGAGAGAGAGAGAGAGAGAGAGAGAGAGAGAGAGAGAGAGAGAGAGCTCATTCAGCTATCTTACAAATTCACCATGTCTAATTTCAGCCCATTGCATACAGTGTTAGAGATATAAACATTGTTGGCCCACTTCCTATCAGCTTAAGATTTTAAGTTGAATGATAATCCAACATGTTATCAGAGCTCTATTCATTGAGAGGTCGCAAGTTCGAAACCTAAAACCTTTCATTTATCAAATCCATGTACAAGAGCCCAAAAATGGCCTTCCACATGAAGGGGTATTTTAGATATATAAATATTGTTGGCCTAGCTTTGAGGTCGAATGGTAATACAACATAAAGAACCCCTTCAAATGACTGCTACATTAATCTTCCAACGGATAGCCGTCATGCATTCAAGAAACATCACTCCTTAGATAACCCAAATGGCAAAACCACAAACCCATCATTTTTCTAACCTTCAAATCCTAGATTTCAGCAGTTTCTCAGTGTACACTACGTTCTAAACTAATTTGCAAGAGGATACTATCTGTACTCTAACCATGCAAACAGTATCACGAATTGCCGGGTGAAGAAAATCACTTGAACCATCTCGGTCACAAAACGAATACATTAATCAACTGAAGGGAAACAATGAAACTGCGAAAGCTGAATATATCATATAGCTTAATCACATGCCACTGCAACTAAAACTAAAAGAAATATCTCATGCATTCAAATATGGAACCAAAACCAAGACCAGCAACAACTTACATTGCCAAATTTTAGATAAAACATATCAGAAATTCCAAAACTAATTCAAAGCATCAACGTTTGTGACCATTCCCTCACGGAAACTAGACAACAACAGGAAGAGAGAGAGAGAGAGAGAGAGAGAGAGAGAGAGAGAGAGAGAGAGAGAGAGAGAGAGAGAGAGAGAGAGAGAGAGAGAGAGAGAGAGAGAGAGAGAGAGAGAGAGATCTGAGATTCAAAAAGAACAGAACACCCACCAAAAAACAAAGCCAAAAAAATCATCCGACTCACCCCATTTCTATTGGCTCTCTCAACCAGTGCAGAAGGAGACAAATACCCATCACTGCAAATGGTATGAGAATGCAATTCGAAAATAACATCCTCAGATGCTCCATTGGTTGTGGGCACCAGAAAATCATCGACGGGTGGAGAAGGCGAATGGACAAAAACCCATTCTTTAATGGATTTCTCGGCGAGAGAGTGCTCCGCAGTCATCTTCTTCTTGTCTCTCCTATTCTTCTTCTTCTTGTTCCTCTTCTTCTTTTTTGTGTCGTTGTTGTTACTGTGGTTGTAACCGTCAACCATCACTTCTTCCCTTCCGAAGATACTTGCAGGCATGAAGATATAAGGTCTGGCTTTTAGGGTATTACAGATTTGCAGGTCTCCAAGCAATTTCAGAGCAAGGAACGAGGCCACGACGACCTAGGTTTTTATAACAAATTTTATAATATATTTTGCAAAGACGGAGCCCTTATAATAAAAAAAATTCACAAAACAAAGTAGCAAAAAAAAATTTTTTTTAAATTTATCTTGTAAAACTGAAGTCATTACTTCGTACATAACATAAGTATAATTTTGTATAAGATAAAATTCTATTGAAGAAATACACTTTTATTAAATTACAGGATCCATCCAGTAGTTCACAGTATATAGCCATAGTATTATTACAATAATTCTCCAAATTACATAGTCTATATAATGAAAACTCTCAATACAATAGAATGCTCTCAACTAGAATACAAGTCTTCAAAAGATATACTCTGATCAATTATTCTTCCAAATCTTTTCAAGTCTTGAACTCTTAATTCTCCTTCTCTGTATCTAAGATATTGTAAACATTCAAAGATTTACAATATCTCAGCAAGCTATGCTTGGTAAAGGATTCAAAAAGCATAATAAATTAACAGTATAATCCTAATACTTCATAATTCCATTATTTATAAACATACTCATGGATCAATCTCTTTACTTTGTTATATGCATACATCCTTATACATGGATAAATCCATTAAAATCATAAAAATAGTCAAATAACATTCCTCAAACTAAGCTAATCAACTCTCTCCACTATAGGAAATTCATATTTTAGTTAGTCCTATATTGGAAATTTTCCTTCTTAGGAAATACTGGTAATATATAATTACCTAGCATTTTATCATGCTAAAACATAAGGCATTTCACTATGCCTATCTCATATACATCATAGTACAAAATAATCAAGGGCTACCATGCTTGCAGCCTGATCTATACTAGCGCTTAACACTTAACCATTTTCCCATTTACTGAGGGTTTTCCCTCAACTCAACACTTAACCATTTTATATATATATATATATATATGTTCTCATCATAATGGTTGGATCATATGGATTTTAAAGGGATTTATTACAAGTATTTACATTATACTTGTCAACATCTCTAAACATAAGATCATGTATTCAATATGTATTTCTCATGTAGATGCATTCATAAAATCCTCCTACCTCAATAAGGTATTACTACTCCTTGAAGTCTACCATAGTCTTTGACTAACATATATCTGTCAAACCATATGTATAATGTCATCTTCTACTCAAGGATAAATACTACATAGTCTTTTGATCATCCTTAAGTAGGATGATCCGAATCTTTCTTCCTTGAATCATATATGATCAAGAGTTCAAACCTTCTAATCTAATAACTCTATATTACAAGTATAATCATACAACAGCAATTTACTCTACATTGGTATTTCTTTTCTTTTGTTGTTTTTTATCATTTAAGATCTCTATTAGATCTTGTTTGATCATTCTTATCTTATTTATAATTTTTATTAAGATTAGATAATTTGCTAACCTTTTATGTTCTTATTATTATCTTTCAACCAGTTAGTGTTTTACTAGTTTGAGGATAATTTATTCCCTCCTACTTCTAGACAACCCATCTTATTTTCATTTGACTAAGGTTTACTAGCTACAGTCTGCTCAAAAAGTAGTTACTACAATCCTTATATAAGGAAGTGTTTAGACCTCAACAAACATCATAAAAGGTAGAGGAAAAGCGAGGCTCTATTAGAGAACCCCCCTAACCACAATGTTTAACGTTCACTATAGTGACCTTAGCTCAACCTTTCATAAGGTTCCTACGAGCTTGTATACCTTAAATTTATCTCTACTTGATTTTTATTAATTTTCATGAATATCCATAATGTCATTCATAAAGGTTTATTATTCTCCTACTTTGGGCCAAGGAAATGGTGAACCATTCCTCATATTAAGTCCAAGTAAAGTCATTCCTTCTTATTTGTGTTACGAAACTCTAATTTCTCATTAAGTTACATTTTTGGTGATTTATGCTATTTATATCATAACTAATTAATAATCAAATCTACTAAGAAGAATTGACCATAAATCAATTATAAACTTTAAAGCATAAGCTAATGTAAACCTAAGAATAATGATACAAGGTATAAATAATCTAAGGTAATGTAAAGCAATTATACTATAAGTGAAGAATTAAACTAGCATGGATCCTATTTTATTCTATAAATCAAATTCACAACTCAATTAATAAGTAAAGACAATTAAAATAATAATTTAAGATTATTAAAGTCTTTTAATATGATCCAACCATTAGAGTTTATGTCCATCCCGTTGATCTTGGAGTTTTAATCACATTAAAAGTCCAAAGATCACCCTCACATGTTTTTATTATAACCGATCCATGATCTTACTAGAAATCATCATTATTAACTCCATCCAACCCATCCATAGGGTTTGATCATGCTTGATCTTATTAATCAAGAAGGTTATTTTATAAATTTTTTTTAGGGTATTTTTAACATAAAGCTAGATTCCATCAATTCCTTGTAGTATGTCATAATTAACCCTTAATTTCACATATCCTCATCTTTATAACATAAATATCTCAAATGTGTAAGGTCTAATCTTCTCAAATCTTTAAGATCATCAAAGTATGAATCTTATTTTCTTTAAACAGAAAAATTCTTGAAATATTTCTTAAATTTTATTAGTTCATAAGAAACTAGACATTACAATCTTTCCACATCATCTTTCGGATCTTGATTTGGAGTTCAGATAACTATGAAATTTCAATTTGAAGTTCACAGTCATTCCAAGGGTTCATATTTGATTTGGGCCTAGCAAAACGATGGCCAGATCACTCCTGGCAGAGTGGGTCGCGTCCCCATCATCGGTAAGCAGGCTGCGTTCACTCACAAGCTATTGGCCTTCACGCAAGACAAACGCCCCACACACGGTTCGCATGTGCAGAGACGTTCCCGCAGGGAACATCCCTGTGTGGCATTCCGAAAGTGCATCCTGGGATCCCGTTTGATCTGTAAGAGACCGGACAATCTGTTTTAGACCGTCCAATCAGATCCCTTCAAATCTATGATCAAGACTCAATTAAAAATTTTTGTGACCATCTCCTAGGGGTTTTGGACCCTTTTGAATCGATTAGACGCTCAAATTTTCAATTTGAGCCCTCCATGATGCAGATTTGGAGGGTTTTTCATTAAAACTTGATTTTCCAAAAAATTAATAGAAAATCAAATTTAGTAAAGTTAAAAATGACATAAAATGAATATGAGATAATATCCACCTACTTGATTTGCTTAGAAATGAAGAATTAATGCCAAAATAAATAAATCATCGCCGTATGTCATAACTCACAAAATAAATCTTGATTTGTGTTTTTCCATTGATTAAATCATTAGATTTTGAAATTACTTTGGGGTTTTGTAGATCAGAGAATTCAGAACAATATGGACGGTAAGATTTGTGAAATTTTATCTATAACGAAGTGGCTAATTGATTTTAGGGTTCCTGTACTATTCTAAAGAGAGGAGAGAGAAAGAGGGAAAAAGAGAGAGATTGGGGAAAATGGGGGAGGAGTTTTGCTCTGATTTTTCAAAGGATCTAGGGAATTTTGTGGTGAAGTTTTGAAATTTTTTAAAAATAATTTTTAGAGGTATCTATAGGCAGTTTTTGTAATTCTTTTATTAATTTCTTATTTTAATCTAAATTTCACTCAAAATATTAAAATGGGGAGTGGAAATTCCACTACCTCTACTAAGGTCTGAGTGTTGGCTGGTACTTGACTTGCATCATTGCTGATCTCAATCCTTACCCAACTTTTATGGGTCCCACTAAAAAGTGAAATGGTCGTTTTACTTTTTTATTCCCAAAAATGGAGAAAAATAGGCACTATTTGTCTGAACTCTAAATTTAGTGTACTTATAGTCATTTTGATCAGTTTTTTTAGTACATTCTAAATATTCATGTTTTAATTCTTGTTTATAAGTGAAAATACCATTTTACCCTTTTGTTTAGAAAATTAGGAAAATTTTATTTTAACTCCGAATTGAACGTACTTAATGTCATGTCGAATGATTTTTCAAGTACATTCAAAATATTCATATTTTAAATCATCGATTAATCTCTTTAAAAAGAGATTTTCCAATAACCTAATATTCTAGCCCAAAATTTCTAAAAATTCAAACTTTATTGACTTTCCTCAATAATTTACAAAAATTTGGTGTTATTACAATCTTCCCCCCTTACAATAATTTCATCCTCGAAATTTATAATACTACAACCTAATCAAATAAACTAGGATGTGTCTTCCTCATTTCTACTTATATTTCCCATGTAGCTTCCTCAACAAAGTGATGTTGTCATAGGACTTTGACTAAAGGAATTATTTTGGTCATTAACTTCTGTTCCTTACAGTCTAAGATCCATATCGCCTTTTCTTCAAAGGTTAGGTCTGACTTCAATTCCTCTGGTATTCTTTGAAGTATATGAGCATCATCTTGTAGGTACTTCTGTAACATGGATACATGAAATACATTATGTACTTCAAAGAGTTGAGGTGGTAAGGCTAATCCGTAAGCCACTAGACCAATTCTTTCTAGTATTTCAAATGAACCAATGAACCTAGTACTAAGTTTGCCTTTGGTTCCAAATCTTATGACCCCTTTAATTGGTGATATTTTAAAAAATACATGCTTTCCCACATCAAATTCTAGATTTATATGTCTTTTGTTTACGTAACTCTTATGACGACTATGTGCTGTTAACAACCTCTTCTTTATCATTCTAACCTTGTCTATACACTATTCCACCAATTTTGACTTCATTAGTTTCCTTTCTCCAACTTCACTCCAACAAGTTGGTGATCAGTATGGTCGCCCATACAATGCTTCATGCAGTGCCATACCAATACTTGTCTGAAAACTATTGTTATATGCAAATTCTATTAATGGAAGATGTTCATCCCAATTCCCTTTCCAATATAATGCACATGCCCTCAACATATCTTCTAATGTTTGAATAGTCTTTTCTAATTGACCGTCTATTTGAGGATGAAATGTTGTACTGAATTTAAGTGAGGTTTCCAAAGCTTATTGTACACTCTTCAAACATCTTGAAGTAAATCTTCTATCTCTATTAGAGATGATAAATAGTGGAATGCTATGAAGACTTATTATTTCTTTTATATACAACTTAGCTAGACTATGAACTGACTAGTTTTGTCTAATTGGAAGGAAATGTTTTGACTTTGTTAATTTGTCTATGATCACCCAAATCATATCATGACCTTCCCTTGTCTTAGGTAATCCTACCACAAAATCCATGGTGATATTGTCCCATTTCCATTCTAGAAGTTCTAGTGTTTGTAACATTCTAGCTGGTCTTTGATGTTCTGCTTTTACTTGTTGATAATTGATACACTTGGCCACAAATTCCCCTATATCTCTTTTCATGCCTTCCCACCAAAAGTTTCTTTTCAAATCCTAATACATCTTTGTACCCCCAGGTTGTATAGAAAATTTGGACTGATGGGCTTCTTACAATAGTTCTTTCCTCAAGTCAATGTTTGAAGGAACCACTAATCTCTCCTAAAAACGTATATCCCCATCTGTACCCTTACAAAACCCTGTCTTTGTACACAATCCTTGAGTTACTGTATCCCCTTCTTGGGCCTTGAGGACTCTTTCTACAAAAGCTAATTTAATGGTGATGTTTGTAAGTATAGCTCTTGTCTGTCTACTTAATCCATCAGAGACTACAGTTGCTTTTCCATGATGGTAGTGGATGGCAAAATTATAGTCTTTGATGTATTCCATTCATCTCATTTGTTTCATATTCAAATCATCCTGAGTGAAGATGTATTTGAGACTTTTATGATCTGTGAATATACTAAATTTTTCTCCATACAAATAAGGTCTTCAAAATTTTAATGCAAAAACTACAGCTGCCAATTCTAAGTCATGTACTGGGTAATTTATTTCATGTTTCTTCAATTGTTTAGATGCATAAGCAATGACCTTCCCATTTTGCATCAATACACTCCCTAACCCTTGCCTGAAGCATCACAATATATTTCGTATCCCCCACTTCCCGATGGCAGTGTCAATATTGGTGTTGTAGTTAACCTCTTTTTTAGCTCTTAGAAACTATTCTCACATTCATCTGTCCAAGTGAAATCTACCCCTTTTCTAGTCAATGAAGTCAAAGGAAGGGCAATACAGGAAAATCCTTGAATAAATCTACGATAGTATTCTGCCAGTCCCAGAAAACTACGTATTTCTGTTACAGCCTTAGGTTTCTCCCAATTCATTACTGCTTCAACCTTGGCAGGGTCCACTTCTACTCCATTCTTAGAAATTACAGGACCCAAGAAATTGATCTTCTCTAACCAAAGTTCACGCTTACTAAATTTACTAAACAGTTTATGTGTTTTGAGGGTATTTAGTACAATTCGTAAGTGTTCTTGAAGACTAAAAATTTGGAATAAAAACTATCAAATTTAGCATGTACGCATTGAGACAATTCCAATAACATAAGGAACACTAAAATCAAAGTTAGAATAGAGAAGTTTTGATAATTTGAACGTGGATGACATTTTAGTAATAAAAAAGAAAAATAGGTAATTACTTAAAGGGATGGATCATTTTGATAATGGTACCCTCCCCTTTTAAGACAGGTGATGGTGGACAACTATCACCCAATGTCAACATAAACAAAAAAAGAAAAGGAGAAACACGAAAAAGAGGATGAAGAAGAAGAGAGGAAGAAGGAGAGGGGGAGAAGGAAGACATGAAGAAGAGAGAAGGATAGAGCGCGGGGGGAGGACGGTTGTCGAAAAATGACCAGCGACATCATAGAGGATAAGAAAACAGAGGGAGGAGTGTGCACAGGGAAGACAATGGTTGGCAAAGAGAATGGTGGCTCGGAGACGTTGATTTTGTTAGAGAAAATGACGGCCCAAATCGATAATCAAAGCTATTCATCTTCCTCAACAAGGCGAGAGGAACAAAAGCCCAAGCTCCCTTTTCGATTCAACAACATTTCACCAAAAAATTTAAAGAGAAAAGGTGATGCAAGTATGCAATGGCAGAAAAAATTTGAGGGGTAGATTGGATGATCTAAACCATCATCATATTCCCCTCAATATTACGAGCAAAGCTTGGCATTCTGCTCATTGATAGGGGAAGATTCAACCTTTGATCACATCAAACTCTTGATCAGACATCAAATCATCATATTTGTGATTGATCTGACCATCTATCATGATTTGAATCATTCATTATGATCTTCATAATGTGCAGATTAAGATCAATAACAAAGATCTTCGATTTGGAGCGCGATTAAGGCAATTTAGCCAATCTTGAGTACTCATATATTTGGTACCTCCCAAGGAGCGGGAATTGCAATTCTAACCCTTCTCAAGGATTCCACCCACAAAAGGAAAGTTTATGGTTGACTGATATTGATCATTATCATTTAACTATTGCATTTTTTTTTCTCATCAAGTTCAATAAAGATTTACAAGTATCAAATTAGATCCAAATTGATGATCAACGTCATTTAATTGATTTCTTGAGTTATTTTTTATTAGAATTACTAATGTATTCTTCAATCTAGGAAGATTGGGAGGACGATTATGGCTAGATCATTATAGATAGTATAGATCAAGCACCTTGGAGACTACCAATTGATGATTTGGCCAAGCAAATAGTCGGATGTCCTTCAGATTGACTTATGTGATGTAGAATCATCATCCTAACCATTTAATTTGGTTGATTTGGCTGTAATTAGCTAAAATTGTATATAATCTGCATATAAATGTGTTTGATTAATTGATTAATGATAAATTATCCCAAATTGACTCGATATGAGTATGATACCTCTAGAATATGTTATGATCTAATGAAGAAATAAAGTTGATAGTTATTAGTAGGCCCAGTTAAGCATGATCTAGATTATCAGCCTACCAAGACAGGCCCTACCTTAAGATCCCATAGATGTGAACTATTGGATTGTTTTAAAACACAATAAATTAAGATCTAAAAATATAATATTATTTGGATTCTAAGTTAGGCCTAGATGCGATGTGTAATGAGGTACTGGGATTGAGGCAGACTTATTTAGATTAGAATCTAATTGTAATTTGAGAGATACAAACGAGTGGTTCTTCGTGTAAGGTAAGTGATGACAATTAATAATTGGTATGCTTCTATTTTAAAATTTATAGATTTTCACCGCATTAGATTAGTATTTATGAATGAATTCTAAGTATATATTAATATGAAATTATTCTTATTAAGATATTTATCTTATCCATGGTTGATGCACCTATCCATGATTGCATCGATTATCATTTTTTCAAGGATGCATGATTTGACTTTCTTCGATCATATTTTATCAGCGATAGTGATGTTGCATGATTTTAGTACTCTTCAATGACCTATGAAATCGTTGAAGGACGACTACATTTACCATTGCATACTGAGGCATGTGGATGCCGCTGTTTTTATTGCTTATTTATTTGTAGACTTGATTGAGGAGGCTTGGCGAATTGTCCTTGAGAGGCTAACCTCAAGATGAGGGATAATGCTTTGAGATAGTGAGCCACATGTGCTCCTAATTTTCATTTGAGGCTTGGTGGCTGGTCCTTGAGAGGCTAATCCCGAGATGAGAGGCAGTTCCTTGGTATAGAGAGCCATAGGCGCTTCTGGATTTCATTATTTTATTAAAGGATATCATTCTATTTCTCGACCATAAGTTGTAGCATGATTTTCATGTTTGCAAACTTATGACGGATGTTTCTACTTGGGTGGATGCTATATGAGGAGGGTTGATAGGGTTGTCACCCACCCTCTGACTTTATGATGATAGACATCTACCCAAAATGGGGCAAATTTGTAGAAAATCATGGGTAGTCCACACTACGGGGCTAATCCCCCAATGTACAACAAATGTTAGTCTCCCGTTCTAGTGTCAGCGAGAAGCAGCAATTGATAGACTAGAGAGTTGGTTATAATTGTAGCATAGTGGTCCATGTGTTTCTTAATGATTGATTTTATCATATTACGATGAGCATGTCAGGATGGATATTCCCTATGTACTCATGGTGTGACAATGCGTGGAGGATTATTATGAGTACTCATGACTTTATATACGAGTGTGTGGTATACTTATGGGACCCGGATGTCAGGATGCCCATTATTGAGGATGAGATATACCTCGCTTATTTGACACCTTGCACAGCTGTGATTTTTAAGACTCTTGGGACCCATGTGTGATGATGCCCTTGTTGATGGCTTGCATACTTATTAATATATTCTCTAAACTTTTGACACTCTGTATTGGTGTAGTTTTGCCATTTTTATGAGCCTTAAAAGCTCAGTTGATTTGGCACATTTTCAAACACATAGGTAGTACGGTCACATCAATTTGACATTGATATTTGGACGAGCCTAAGAGGCTTTGTATACTCAGTATGTTTTCGGAGACATGCAATTGACGTAGATGGATTGCCCTATTTTCATCATTTTTATGAGGTTTCATGCCTTGTCTATTATCATCAATTTAGTTAGTTTTGGATGCTAATTATGCTCGTCTTTATCACCATTTATTCTTATATTTGAGATCATGCTAGGACTATTTCCATGAGAAAGATATTTATTACATGTCCTAAGATTTGATACAGGATTGTTTCGTATTATATTAAATATTTATAAATTACTATTATTATTACTATCACCTATGCAAGCATAGGTTGTTGAGGCATTGCAATATTTTGCAAATGCCTTAGATACAGAGAGACACAGCAGGTATGACATGTAGCGATAGCAGATAATGGCGTTAGTGGCCTTTAGTGGTTGCATAGAGGAGATTTCAACAAAGTATGTGGTTTGTTAAAATCGTACCTTTAGATATTATTTATGGACTATATATGTATATGGTTTACACCATTTTGACATGGATGGATGGATATCATCTGCACTGGATGTGATGGCTGTGTATAGATAAACCTTGGTAATGTTATTGTTTCTTTCTGATTTTTACTCTAACGTTGAGGTATATGGTTTTATTGAAATTTTGTGTATGATCTGGATGGATATGTAGACTAAGTCTCCCATAGTGTCTATTTATGTTTATTGTGTTTATCAGGTATTTATCACATCGTACGCTTTAAATGTGCTGGTCTAAAATACAGAGAGGCTTTGTCAAATTTTTTGTAGAAATGAGAAGATCATTTCACTATTGCATTCACGGTTTTGTGGGTTGTATGATTCTTAGGATTTTGAAACTAATGCTTTTTATTCAAAGTTTTCGTTTTTAGTCGATTTTTTAAATTAAAAATTTTAATCAGGGATCCCGACTTCTGAAAATTTTATATTTATAGGATCTGTAAAAACTTGGAGTCTCTCGCAAGCTAATATAAGGATTATCATCCTCATCATCATTAAAGCCTTATCCCAATTAGGGGTTGGCTAATATAAAGATTATGCAATCCATAATTAGCTAAATAAAGATATAATGATACTATGAAACAAGATATAAAATCTTGCAACCGATCAATGGAAAGATACTGCAAAGCAAGATATAACATCCAACCATTGGTTTATCCGATGTTTACTCCTCTCTCTATGTAGATGAAGTCTAATTATGATGATATAATTGAAGTTCCAAAAGGAGTCACATAGCATCCATTAATAGCTATGTCTCTAATGATAGGTTCATATGTTTTATAACTGCTCTACAAACTATTTCTTCATTTGTATTGTCTTAGCAAAAATATCGTAGTTTTGTTTGCAAGATAATAGGGAGTATGCAATCTAAAAGGCTTTATTAGCTAAAATAAAAGTTCTAAAATTGTATGAAGCAAGATATAAAACCAACCCACTGTTAGATCAGATGTAGGCCCCTCTGAATGTGTAGAAACTGAGAACCAATCTAGATGTTTGCCTCCCTAGAAACGTCCACTATTTTTAACCGCTCTCCAAACAAATTTCTTCAAATTGTTTTCTTCCATAAGTCAATTTTAGTTCTTCAAAGTCAAGTTTTAGCATGGATTCTTCATTTGTATTGTCTTAGCAAAAATATCGTAGTTTTGTTTGCAAGATAATAGGGAGTATGCAATCTAAAAGGCTTTATTAGCTAAAATAAAAGTTCTAAAATTGTATGAAGCAAGATATAAAACCAACCCACTGTTAGATCAGATGTAGGCCCCTCTGAATGTGTAGAAACTGAGAACCAATCTAGATGTTTGCCTCCCTAGAAACGTCCACTATTTTTAACCGCTCTCCAAACAAATTTCTTCAAATTGTTTTCTTCCATAAGTCAATTTTAGTTCTTCAAAGTCAAGTTTTAGCATGGAACAGTTGATTCTGCAATATGTAGTGCCTCGTCCAGGATTGGTGTTCCTATGGGAGACGCTTCTCTCTTATGCTAAGCACATTTACATTTTTAAGTCACTCTAATGACACTCTAGGTGATCCATTTCAGTTATCTATAGCACAATTGTACTTCTCAGTCCTAGTAATAGAGCCCTTCTTTCTGTCCATTAAAACCTTCTAACATAGTGGTGCAAGGAATCTCTCACTTGAGTGACCAGGGTTCAAGGGTATGCACTTTCACACAGTTAATTCATCGACATTGACACCTACAAAGAGTTTATCATACTTGGTAGTGAAGTAAGCTGATCTCTAGTTCAAAGTGGGTTATTCTTTATAGTGTTCTCTGTGTATTGCATATACGTACTGCTCTGCGTTCATCTTTTTGTGTGTAAATACAGGTAGGAACAACATTTGACATATTCACTTTAGCCTTATTTCGTGGGTGAGCCACCCAACTTGTATCTGACCATGTCTTGGCAGCAGTAATAGGCAACAACGAAGCTACCAACTACAGGTCTCCCGCACTGGTGGCCTTATTAGTGCCAATGAAGGCAAGGCATCGGTGTCACACTAAAGCCCACCAACTACCTGAATCCATTCTAGGATCGCCACATGAGGGAAGATCAACGGTTGACATCATTCTCCAAGTGGGCTCCACTTGCATCTGCTCGAGCTGTTGAGACCATAACAAAAGTGCCCAGCATGATCTGATCAAGACGTACACCCCTGAATGGGTTAGCCCATTGGTTGTTACAAGAGAACAAAGAGAGCACGCAGAAACATCCGTGTATTATCAAAATTTACAGTGGAAACATTACCAGAGAGAGAGAGAGACTGGAAACATCTGCATTCTCAAAATATGGAGACTAGAGAACAAGAAAATGGATATTGACTGGAAGGCAGGGCTGGCACGGAAAGTACGTTTGGAGAGACGAAGACAAGACAAGGCTTTCTCTTTTGTGTCGTCTTCTTACATGGCCCTCACAAGTTCTGCACAGGAGAGGGCTTTGTCTTTAGCTCTTCTGGTATGTGAGTAATAAATGGGTGATGACAGAAAGGCAGCACTGGAACGTGGTGGTCACTGCTGCATTAATGGCAGTATGATTCGGTCTGCATGGCAGGCCCTGGTTTATCACTTTTGGTACTACTCAAGGTGGCAGCTCGTTCTCATCTCTTAGTTCAAGTTTGAAACTTGAGGTGGCCTCCATGTTGTTCTCTTCAACCTTTTGAGCCAATTTTGGGACGGTATAACAGACTATGTGCATAAAATGAATGCCAAATGGAAGCGTCCTTGAAGCAACAAACTCTGTTTATGCAATTTTTTTGTTTTAAAAATTGTGTTTTTTATGCTATGTATAAAATCCTAAGCTTCAAGCATGTCTATAACATATAATTCTTATATAAGATAATAATGTTTTGTTTTTTGTCTATGCTAACATCATGTCTAACAAGTCGCTATTATTTTCCTTTTTAATTTTTTTTGTACTTTAAAATTTGCATCTTTTTCTGAATTTTTTGACCTTTTCTAACTTCAGACTTTGTAACTATGTTTGGGAGTTGATTAGACCATTTGTTCATACAAAGTTTTCTAAATTGTCTGTACCTATGATTAAAGCAGAGTTTTTCAAGTGCTAAAGTCATCCTGCCGACACACTGAACCACTGGACATCCAAAGCAGGAGCAATCAGTTGAACGGGTCAAATCACACAATGCTGGGGCCCCATTACGCAAGTGGGGCAGTTTGGGAGAACAAGCCTTTTATGGTGCTTCCATTTAGGAGATTTCCTCCCTGTTCAAACATGGAAAAGTAGAGCCTCCACATCCTTGGGCTGTTTGTTTTGAATGGCTATGATCTTAATCTTTTGACTGTTTGTTTCATTTTGAATGGCGACGATCTTAATCCTTTGGCTGTTAAGATTTAACCATTGTGATTTGTTTAATTACTAAACGTCAATGGTGATTAGGATCACTTCAACTGCTGAGATCTGTGGGACATGGCCTGTCGAGGACGTGGGCTAGATTTTAGAAGTGTATCGATCTACACCTGCATGTAAAAGCTCCTTCCTGCAATGGTGTTGATTTAGAAGGCTAGGATTAATGACCAAACAAGGATCTAAACGGCTGGGATTTATGCTTGGTGAGAGTTCTGAATTGCCTAGCGTAGGTCAAGCTGAAGTCGATTTTGTGATTTCAATTGCAATTCCATTATCGGGCATTTATTTAAGACTTGATCCGATCTTTTTTCTTGGCCTCCCCCAAAAGTACAAAATTTTACAGGCAATCTCGACTCCCAAATTAGATGATCTTTTGGCTTCCAAGCAGTGGGACCCACATGTAATTGATTAAGGATCAAAGAAATAGAGTTACAAAACTTTTTTAAAATTATAAAATAAAATAGTAAATACAACACTTGCTTAACAACATCTTGAGCAAAAACAGGTACTATTGTAGACTAAATTAAACATAATCCAAGCTCCCGAACATAATAAAATATTTCAAAGCTAAAAAATGGTAGAACAGGAGAGTTAGAGTCGAAAAAAGTTAAAAAAGAAAATCTTTAAGATATAAGAAAGAAAACAAAACGCCAATGACTAGAGTTACAAAGATAAGAAGAGATTATAGTTGTAAAAGGAAAATTAACTTAAAAGCAGGAACAGGAAAAATGTAAAAGGGCAGCCCAGGAAGACGAAGCTCCTGTGTATGCAGGATTCGGAAAAGGGGCGGACCACAAGGGTCAATAGTATGCAGCCTTACCTTGAATTTTGCAAGAGGGTGCTTCCAAGCCTTGAACCCATGACCTTAAGGTTAAACAATGACAACTATACCGTAACACCAAGGCTCTCCTTCAAAGCATGAAAAATGTAAAGCTGAAAAAAGAAAAAGTTGCAAAAATCACTTTTTTTTTAAAACGACAACGTCTTTTTAAAATATGATTCCGCTCACGAAAAATACAGGTCTTTCTTGGCGTCAACAAGTAGTGAGCAACTCTGTTTAGAGCTTTTATCATCTGAAAATTCAGATGCAATTCTTGTTCCCATTGCATTCCAAACCAGTGTACAAAAGGCAAGCTATGCCCACCTTACAAAGTTCATTTCTTTTGTATTTTTTCTCTTGTTCCCATGGCATTCTAAACTAGAGATTCAAAGCTTTCATGGTAAACAGGCATGAATCGCCTCCTCAGGATAACTGTTGCTATGCAATCTCAAAATTCCTAAGCACTTCAAGGCATAAGGTTGAATTGCTTCTTTCTACTTTTTCAACTTGCTGAACTGTAAGAGCACCAGCATTTTAGGAAGCTCAGGTTGGGGATAAAGAGAGACGATACTTCAGTTCACAAATTTGCTCTAAAGAAATGGCAGTCCTCTTCAGTTCAAAATCTCATTGCAAAGTTGAATCAAAGGATGATATCAACCAACTTTTGCTGATAAAGAAATGCTGGATCAGATTACATGAATTAGTCCAAGGGATATGCAAATGCAGATAGCACTGAAGCTCAGAGATGGTGTAGACTGTCTGTGTAATGGTAAAACAGATCCATAGAGGCAGATGCAGCAAGCGCCAATATAACACATCACCAAGGAAATTTTTATGTAAAGATAAATGAAATTTGTTGTACTTCTGTCAAGTGAGACAATGTGCAAAAGGTGATAAATCTTCCCCTTATATATTCCATCTCATCTTCTCACTCATATTCACTCTGAAATCTAGCTTCTCATCCCTTTATTGATCATAATAATCATATCATTTTATTCCCAAAATCTCCTTAAGTTCAACTTAACAACGATGAGAAAGCCAAGAAGGCTTCCTATTCCTATTTGAACTCAAGTTCCCCTTGTCATTGACATGTCAAGAGTCAAAGATGATCCAATAACTCTTCTTACTTGATTGAGCAATGTCTAAATCTTCAACAAAGCTAAATGTTTTTCATTTCTTGTTACATTCATCAAGCTGTGATTTATTTCCAAAGTACTTTGAAGTCGTTCTGTCTTCGGCAAGCATATGTCATCTATAACTTCAAACTTCAATATCACCATCCTGAGTAATCACAAAACACCCATGAGCCACCTCAAACCTGTGACCTAGCATACTTGAGGCTCCTTGAACCACTGCACTTTCTTGAATGCATAACCACAATTTGGCTTGATCCAGGATCTCAGTGGGAAGGTGCTTCACTTCACAACCACTAGGTGGCAGGTTCAAAGTACCATTCAGAAAAAGGCATAACCACAATTTTGACTGCCATTACCATCACAATCTTGACTAGAATGAGACTATATATAACCGAGGGGACAAGCAATTGCCAGGTAGGCAATATGACACTCCTGGCCAAGAAGGTTCTCATGTGAAGCCATGAGAAACGACAGCACAGAGCAATTGCGAAATGATTGAAGACACACATGCATGGTAGGAATCAAGAAGTATGACATACAAGAAGTGGGTTCATCCATTCAGACCCTTGGTTACCTGCAAAGAAGAGCAGAAACCAATGAAGGTCAAGAAAAGCAGAGTAGCAACATGCTGCAGCTTGGTGCTTAAATCTGGCAGAAGCTTCCAGGGTGTATCAAGTGTTTCACACTAACCTTTTCCTGTTCACTAAGCATCAGTGAAAAGTCATGGCCCTTGTTCTGTAGTCATGGAAGGACAAAAAATCTATACCAGGCAAGAATGGAGTATGGGCCCATGTCCTCATTCTGAAATCTCAAACAAGTATTACGAAATTTGTTAAGGATGTTTTATAATTATAGGTTACTTGGTGAAGTAAAAGATAGACTCAAGGAAGATTACATTCCAATTGCAACATGAAATAACTCAAACAGAGATGTCACAATAAGTTTATTGATGTCCACAAAATCCAGTTAATTTCCATCATCATCTTCAAGCAGCAGAATAATACTACTAATGCGTTAAAGCAATCTCATTCTTCACTCAAGTAGGAAATTTTATGTCATTGATGTAGCTGGCAGAATATTTGGAAGAATTTTTTAGAACAAAAGGTGCTACAGTATGCCTAGTTTTTTGTCTTGGAATGGATAAAGTTCCACGCACTAGCTAAAGCCAAGCAAGCATTTTCTATAACACAGTCCTCTCTTGAAAACAAGATCTAGTTCTACCCAAATTAGTGTTCTATGTGACAAGAAAGTTAACATATTAACCACACTTGGCCATTGAGTTGCCTAGCCAGTAAGAGAACAACCTGCACTCACACCTCAAATAAGATCGTAGCTATCTTGATATAAAGTCAGAAGGTGGACCCTGCAGCACACGCTCATAAGTTAGACTGGTTAAGTTTTATCTTCCTTACATATAACAAACAACTTTAAGAATATGTGATTTCATTTATTTATTGGAAGTACCCGTGACAAATGAAATGGTTACTTTCAGTCTCTCAAAAGAATTCTTTCAAAAACTTAGCTATTCGAAAAGGAAACAAGTACTTGGCAACAATGATTGATGTTATTGATCTAAATACATCATATGACAAGAGGACAATATACAGCAGTGTAGTCAACTGAACCAATTATGAACAAAAGGCTGACCTTAGTCAACTCAGGAAGGGTTCAGTAGGAACATTTCTTGACTACCATAACACCAAAATGTGGGAGAGGAGCTCATTCTTAATTCCTTTACTAAACTGAACTTTAAAAAAGGGCAATCAATAGATAACAGAACATATCAATTAAAGGTTAGGGTTGCTTTACAGATACAAGAACTACTCAAATGATTGTAACTGATGATAGAGAAAATTTCAAATAATTCCACTGACAGTTCACTGAAGTTGGAGCTGAAAAAAGAACATACATATCCTATCTTTGTTTGAATATCAAGAAACATCTTATGTACTTCCAACTCCCCCTTGCAACCATCTCTAGATCCTGCGTGCAGTTTCCCCTCAACTCTTGTAACCTATGAAGGTCGGATTGCTGCAATGCAGAAAAGATATCACATCACGGCTGAAAAAAGCATTAACGATAAAAGAAAATAAAGAGTTCATTTCAGCTACAATCTTCTAGCCTATTGGCAGAGGAGGGCGACTCTCCCTTCCTAGGTCAAGGATGAGGTTTCTGTGGTGTTTGTGTGGACAGAATTTCTAGTAACTGTAGGGAACAATATATAATTCAGGTTTAGTAGGACATGAGCTCATTCCTAGGAAAGAATTGTGGGGGCACCAGAAAAGAAAGAACAGTAACATATAAGCATCAGAAACAAATAACAAACAGCCGAAAGAGCATGGATAGACAAGGTTACTGACAATCTGTGCACCTTCACGCCCAAGGACATCCTCAGTATGACAGAAAAATGACCTCCACTGATGCATAAGATCAAATTCCAGTTTTGTTGATCTCTTGGAGTTTTCTCGAGCAATTAGACAAAGACCATCTTGATTATAGTTTCTTTCCAACAAAAGCTTAACCCTTTTCATGCTTGTCTGCAATGCTGCATAAAGCAACGCAAATAAAGTACGCATAACAGAGAATCCACAGAAAGTGACAAAATTTTTCCCACATAGCAAATTAATGGACACTAACTAAAAGAAAGGGCAGCCAGTGCATGAAGCTCCCGTGTGTGCAGGGTCCGAGAAAGAGGCAGACCACAAAGGATCTATAGTACGCAGCCTTACCTTGTATTTTTGCAAGAGGCTGTTTCCATGCCTCAAACCCGTGACCTCTAAGTCACACGGCAACAACTCTACAGTTGTGCCAAGGCTCCCCTTTATTTAAGCAAATTTAAGTAACATTCTTATATTATATGTACCAACATTCTCAATATAGAGAATCAGCAGAATCCGGCAAATATGTTCCCCTCATAAAAACACAAATTAGGTAAGATTGGTATATTTTGATGTTGCTTGGATGCTTACCAGCTAATCGGCCAAGTGTGTCCTGGCATTGCAGATCAGACCACAGATACGCAGCTAGCAGTAAAAGCAAAAAAACGTCCCCAAATTTCAGCTCAGAGAGGTTGCAATATAAAAAAGTTTCATGAATTGAATAAACTTTCCAAACTCTCAATGTGCATGATGTAAATACTGATTTTCCGTGATGGGAAATTCAGTAACAGATCGAGGAACACGTACATGATCAGAAGCAAGAACTATAAAGTTATCAGGAAAATTATTCAAGGAAAGAATAGAGTCAATACCTTTTAAACAGAAAGAACAGCAACAAGCTTTCATGGAGTCTAAGCCATCTGTGTCATTACCATCAGACCCACGCTCACCATTAAAACAGCCATGAGTTTCTATACCTTTCTCAAAATCAAACATTTTACAGCTTGACGAACCACATGCTCTCGATCGTCCAATAAGACTATTTTCGTTCACTGCCGCTTCCGTTAAACATTGATTGCCATCCACATTGCTTTGTGAGTCGATATACAAGGAACTGGCAGAGATTGAGTATAAAAAATTCCCATCTCCTGCTTCGCATTCTCCTTCATCGGTAGTACCATATGCATCGATTTTCAATGTGTCATTTATATCCTCATTGACGGAAGCTCTCAAGCTATCTGTGTCAATTTTACTAACAGCTCCTTGGGGTTCTCCTTCCAACATGGGGGAAAAGCTTCCGGATCTGTCACACTTTCTAGGTACAGATCACTAGAAATACAACAATCTCTTGATCCATCGCCTTCCATTACTCCCTGCATTGCCACATTACCTCTCATAATACGCAAATTGACATCCATAGAACACAAATTTCCCTTATCATCATGGTTCCTCCGAAAATCCACTACATTCTCTTTCACAGACTCACTGCCATTCCCTCAACTCATCTACCGACAAACCCGCTTTGCTTTCAACAAAGACAAACCTTTCCTGCTACCCTCACCTACATTATCAGAATTGCGCGTAACCCGACTCAAATTCTCCTTCTCTTTATGCAAACTCTCTACACCTCGACACATCCGATCTGAAAACTCATCATCCTCACTTCTACTTCCTGCATTTTCCCGAATTTCATTCCTATTCTTGGTGCCAGAATCGTCCAAAACGGGCGAAATTGCCCTTTTCCCATGACCATTAGTTAGATCACCTAAAACCCTGCGGGGTTTTTCCTCATTCACCATAGCACGTTCTTTTCGAGACAAAATTCTGGGATCAGAAAACAAATCCAACGAATTCCCCCTTTTCATTTACACATTTAAAATTCCAAAAAGAACCGAATTACTCTACAGAAATAAAGATAAAATCAAACAAAATCGATTTTTTTCTCTCGGCACGGGCAGTTAAAACTCAAACAAATGAATTAATGGACCGGATTTTCTCTTTCTTTCGATGATGATCTAAAAATAAAAATATTAAATACGCTACAGAAGTTCAAATGATATGCTCATCGGAGCATCGTACATGAACAACGAAGTAGACATTAGGTTTCAGGAAGGATTCATTAAAAGAATACAAAGTGGAGGAAAAAGAGGAACTTGCAGGAAGTGAAGAACATAGCAGGAACAGAGAAATCTTACATTCCAAGAAATATTTCTGGGTTCTAGAGAGAAAAAAAATCAGGTGTACAGAGAGAGATCAGATTCTAGAGAGAGAAAAGGTCAGGTCTGGAGAGAGGGAGGAGCGGGATTTTGGTTACGAAAAGGCCGGATTCGATCCGGGTCCGGGCTACAAGCGGGTCTTTTACTTGCTGCGTGGGGTGCGTAATGCGCCTCTTGTATGACTGTCCAGATGTGGCACCCACTTTCAGGTGGGGCCATGATAATCTCGATGAAGTAATTTGGGGAGGTTCCTGTTAAACCTGAATCATTAAGTGGATAAGCACGTTTAATGAGGATAATCATCTGATTAATCAACTTACCATTCCAAAGGAGTCGAATTATCTGATACAGCTGGCAATATATGTAGTGGTACAAAATATTTTCCGATCTGAACCTTTCATCTTATCGCCCATGTCTTAGATCCACATACATCTCTTGAAATATCTCATCCATTGGGTGGAGAATAATTTTGGGCTATATCTTATCCGAAATGTGAACGGTTTGGATCATCAACGGCATGGGCCCGCTCCTGAAGCTCGTTCTGGCTTTCTACCTTAACGACGGAACGTATATTTTGTTTTGCTGCGGTACTCGCCGGAGGACTAAACAATGCTTTTATGTAAAATTTGACTTTTGGCGGGTGTTTGGTGTTTTCTCTGCGTGGATCTACACTGTCAATCGACTGGCCCCTCCATATATCTCAACTGTGGCCCACAAAAGGCCATCTGGGCAATCATAGTCGTCCATCAATAGATTTGGTGGGCCTACAACGAGTTTGGCAGTTCTAAAAACCATTGATTTTGGAAAAGAGCGGGAATGGTCCCCCTCATCTTTATCTCTTTTTCAGCAAGATCCAAGTTTGTTTATCATGTTCGGCATATAAAATTTAGATTGTCGTCGTCGTCAAGACCTTATCCTAATTAGTGGTTGATCACATGAATCTTGTTCCTCCATTTCTCTCTATTGAGTGTCATGACTTCATTTAGTCACAAAGTTTTTAAATATTTTCTCACTACTTTTTATCATGTTCTTTTAGCCCTTCCACTTGCTCTTTTGCTACCTTCGATTTGGATCGCCTTACTCATGCTAATAGGTAATTTTTTGTGTCTTTATTGGACATATCCAAACCATCTAAGTATAATCCCCCTTATCTTATTACCTATTGGTGCTACTCCTAAGTTTCTCCTAATATTTTTATTTCTAATTCTATCATTTCTTGTCTTACCACTCATCTATCTCAACATTTGCATTTGGATGACCCTTATACTGTATACATGTTATTCCTTAACTGCCTACCACTCTGATTTATAGAGGATGGCTGGCCTTATAATCATCGTATAGAATTTTTCTTTCAGTTTGAGTGGCACCCTCCAATCACACAAAAATGCAAAGGCACATCTTTATTTGTTCCAACCCGCTTCGATTTTCTGTGTAAGCTTCCTCTCAATCTCTACTTTTGTAAACTATTCATCCTATATATTGAAAGTGTTCTTTTAGGGGGATTTCTTGGTTATCAATCTTTATTGGTACTCTCTTCTTGCTAAAATTGCATTTCATATACTCTCTCTTAGTTCGACTAATTTTAAATACTTTAAATTTTAATGTATCTCCCCATAACTTTAGCTTTGTGTTTATGCTCTCTCTTGTCTTATCAATAAAAACTGTATTATCTAAAAATAACATGCACCATGAAATCTCCTCGTGTAGATATTTTGTGAACTCATTTACAACCAATGTGAAAAGGTTCGGGCTCAATGTCGATCCTTAGTGCAGTCCTATAGTGATGGAAAAATCACTGGTTTCTCTGCTAATGGTCCTAATGTTTGTTATCATTCTCTCAAATATTTCCTATGAAATCCTTTTCTCACCCAATACCCACCATATTAAATCTCCGGAGATCATATCATAAGCTTTTTCTAAGCCAATAAAGACCATGCAAAAGTCCTTCCTCATCTCCTTATATTTCTCTATTAATTGTCTAATCAAATAAATAACTTCCATGGTAGACTAACCAGGCATAAAACCAAATTGGTTTTCCCACACACTCATCTCATATTGTAGCCTCTTATCAATCACTTTTTCGAAAAGTTTCATTGTATGACTCTTTAGTTTGATCTCCCGATAATTAGTGCGACTCTGTACGTCTCCTTTATTCTTATAAATTGGTACAATAGAACTCTTTTTCATTCATCAGACATTTTTCTCAATTTTATAATCTTGTTAAACAACTTTGTCAACCAAACTACTTTAGTATCTCTCATATACTTCTAAACCTCTATTGGTATGCATTTGCCCTAGGGCCTTCCCCAATTTAATATTTTTTAATTCCTCTTTTATTTTAGGTACTTTAATCTTACTATTATATTTATAATGTCTACTATTATTTGGGTTTGTAATACTTTTAATCCCTATATTTTCATGGTAATTGTCATTTAGCAAATTCTGAAAGTAACTTTTCCATTTTTGTTTGATCTTGCCATCTCAGACTAATATCATTTGGTCATCGCTTCTAATATATTTAATGTGGTCTAAGTCCTTCCTCTTCTTTTTCCTTACTTTTGTTAGTTTGAATATATCTTTCTGACCTTTTCTTGATCTTAGTTTATTATAGAAATTATTATGCTTTGAGTTTAGGGTCACTTAAACCTTTTTAGCATTTTTATATTACTCAAAGTTTTCGTTCCTTTTAATCCTTTATCATGCTTTAAAAGACACATATTTCTCTTTAATAACTTTTTGCACTTTTTCACTCCATCATCAAGTTTTCTTTGTTAGTTGCTTGTAACCTTTAGATACTTATAAGACATCTTTTTCCACTTTCTTAATGAACGTGGTTATATTAGTTTATGTAGTGCTTACTTTTGTTTTGTTATTTAATTTGCCTTTTACTATCAACTTGTTTATAAATAATGCTATCTTTTCTCCTTTTAAGTTTTCCCACTTCATTTTTGTGTATCTATTAAGTTTATTTTCTTTATTTTATACTTTAATGTAAATATTCATAATCATTAGTCTAGGCTATGAGATTAGACTCTCACAAAGTATTATTTCAAAGTCTTTACAAATTGACCTATTGGTATTCTGTAATATCCTTAATTTTTAGGATAAAATAGAAAATTATTAAATAAATTAAAATAAAAATTTATGGATGAAATTTTTTTCCTGAAAACATAAGAATTAGAAAGTGCTCGTCGATACAAATCCAACGTCACCAAGAACGCGAGAAACGGAACTCAAACGAGGGAGTTATGAGCTGTCAAAGTTGTAAGGGCAAATTGGTCTTTTGACAAAAATGTGTTACACAGGGGTCCAAATTGATAACGGCACCCCTGTCTACACACGTCTCTACCAGTCCGGCGAAATCGCCTGAGAGACATGGGAAGAGACGTGTGGGGAAGAGTTTCTCTTCCCCAAGACTAAAACCCTATATCTATGCTCCTTTAGGAGCCAAAACGCTCCACTATTGAGCGTTTTCTCTGAGTTTTTACGCAAAACCCTAGCCCTGCAAAACTTGGATTTTTCGGCGAGTGGAGCCCCGGCAACACAAGCAACTCCGGCCAGGTGCAAGGTAAGCCTCAAACCTATGTTTTTTTAGTATTTATTAAATAGAGAAAATAATTAGAAAACGTTTAAAAATTAGAAAAAATCAGATTTTTAGGAACTTTAGGCATGCTACTGTTGGAGCGTGATTTCACAGACCAAACCTTGTCCGTTTGGAAATCGCACTGTCTAACTAGTGCACAAGAGACCCAAGAGCATACCCTTTAAATTTTGGAGTGATCCAACGGTGGATTTCTCCAAAAAACCCAAAAACCAGTACATAGGGATGTTTTTAGGAACTTAGGAAAAATCGTTTAAAAACCATGGTTTTTGGAAAAATTAGTGCAAAAGGAGGGCATAAATGGATTCTAGAGAGAATTCTGAAGAAAATGGCGCAAAAATCACGCAAAACGGAGCTCTGTAGCTCCACCGGAGGCGACCGGAATCCGGTCGTCTTCTCCGGCGTCGGTGCCTTGGCGCTGACACCAGGACGCACAGCGGGACGCACAGGGGATGACGTCGGCGTCGCACGCGTGCGCGGACAGACTGCAGTTGGAGGGCGCTGTGGGGCCGGGACGCACGCGCGCGTGCGTCACGGTGCCGAAGAAGCACAGCGCGCGTCCCGTGTGGCGTCTGCGTCGCCGTGCGTCTTCGTGCGCCAGTGTACACCGGTGTAAACCGGCGGAAAAGAGGCGCCGCCGGTTTAAACCACCTTATGGTGGTCCGGCAGGCCCCATTTTAGCGTAGTTTTCACTAAAACTTGATTTTTGGGAGCTAGAGAGGTCCAAATCAGGATCCGAAAGAGGCGTTGTGACCGTATTGATGACGCGGACCTAGTTTTAACTTAAAAACTTAGAAATGACAACTTTTTCTTTAGAAAAATTTTAAAATAGTGATGTGACATGTACAGGTGCACGTGAATATACCAGTTAAAGGGAGTTATTAGCAAGCTAGTGGTCCCACACTGAGGTAGGTGACGACAACTAATGTTTTGCCTTGATATTTGAACCATGTTTAAACATAGCATCATGTGTGATTGTGTTTTAAAATGCAATTATTATTTACCGTGGATTTCATGCGACATTGCGTACAGGATGGTTATTCCAAATTAAAATCTTTTACTGAATAAACTTATTTAAAATGCTTTTACAAATATGATGTTAATTAGTTATGCTTAATTAGAGTTTTATTTCTTATTGTATATATAGAAAATACATGGATTTACATGGAAATGAGAATAGAGGCTTATTAGCTGGTCCTTTTATAGGCTAACCAGGGATGAGGGGCATGTCTTGGGGATTGCAAGCTATAAGTGCTCTTGAGTTTTAGCATATACATATGATTTCCGTGTTTTATATTTGATGACGGGTGCTCTCGACCGGTGGGCGTCATGCTAGGAGGGATAGGGCCGGCCACCCACCTTCCGAGATTATGATGTGATGAGTTTGTGATATGATAGACACCTGCCCATAGATGGCATTCGGTAGGGGTTTGGTAACATGGATAGTCCACACTACCGGTCTGAGCCTTTCCATGGGGACAGACGCTAAGTCTCCCGTTATGGTGTCGACGGAGAGTGGCGGTGGTTGATACCCATGGAGGGTTGCCACTGCAGCATGATGGCCCATATTCTTATTATGTGTGCATGTATGATGAGCATGGTTATGGATGATATGCCTGGGTGTGACGACACTCAGAGGTTGACTACGTGTACTCCTGATCAGGGATGTTAGTGCGATGTGGTGGGACCCATTACCTTAGTAAAATGTTAAATAAATCTTTTCTCATGGGATCCCAAATGCTCTTATTTAAAATGCCATAAAAAAAAAATGTCTTAAAAATCTGGGGTGTTACATATTCTTAAGAAGAAAAAAGTCTATTTGGCTTTTATATGGTCTACTTTTAAAGGTTATTAAGTGTTAGTCCATTTTTTAGCTTGGTTATATTAAAATCAAGTATAATTTTTCCCATCTTATTTCTTTCTCCAATACCATACCCTTTACCTAACTTATCGTATTATGTATTCTCTTTTCTTACAAGACCATTAAAATCTGCTTATATAAATATTCCCCATGTGTTGGGAATGTCTTGTATGACTCCATATATATTTTTTCAAAACTATTTTTTGATTCTATCCTCTTAACTTTGCTTGTGATCTGTATGCACTTATAACATTTATAATCTTCTCTTTTGGAACAAGTTTTATTAATATAATTCTATTATTGGTTCTTTTAAAGTCTATAACTTATCTTTTTATTTTCCTTTCCTACGTACAAAGCTTATACCTATCTATTTATCTAGTTTTAGTCCCTTTCTACTTGGTTTATTGGATACAAAGTGATGTTAACTCTCTTTCATTATATAGTATCCACTAACTCTGGACTCTTATATGTCCATGTGTCTATATCCCATATAGCAATATGAATCTTATTCTCCTAACTTAAGCTTATCTAACCTCTCACTTCTCAAATGGTGTAAGAACCTATGCATACTTTCTACTGCACCTGGGTGGTTTTGATACAATGCATTGCTTCCTAAGGAACATTCTAGTAGCCTTTGCTTATTTTCCACTACACCTAGGATTCAATGCAGAGCATTGCTTCTAGGGAAACACCCTAGTAGCTCTTGTTCATTTTCCAATGCAGTCGTCACTTGCGAGAAACGCCCTAGTTCTAGAGAATATTAAAATTTGATTCATGCATGGAGTTTACCATGAGTTTTACTTGTGGGATGACACTTGACATAAAACCCTCATCCTTTATTCGGGCTGCAATGAATTTATATTATTCTAACCGCTAGTTTAAATTTTTTATTAAAGATGATGATCTTGATTTGAAATATAAGGTGAAAGTGTCTAATGGACAAGAAATTTTTTATTTACCCTACTTAGTTTTTTATTGGCTTAATTGGCAATTTTGACAGTTACAATATTTAATAAACAGGGCTGCTTTACCCTTTTGCCAAGTAGATTTCTTTTTAATAACCCTAAATTGACAAGCAACTTGAACCCGTCACCTAGCACAAAAGAGCCCCTTTTATTCCAATATAGAGCTAGAGTTATGACAATCCAATTATATTAATTTTTCTAGCAACTCAAAACAAGCTATTAGAGCATTCAAATGCATTGATTTCTCATGGATTACTTATTTTTATTATGACAAATATGATGAATAACTTAGATCATCCAATTATATTAATTTTTCTAGCAACTCAAAACAAGCTATTAGAGCATTCAAATACATTGATTTTTCATGAATTATTTATTTTTATTATGACAAATATGATGAATAACTTAGACCTACAAAAAAGGTTTAATCTTGCATGAAAAGAGGTGCACCAACTTCTCCACTTGCTTTTGAGCGTGGACTCTTAGCTGACCGTCCATGTAAATCTTAATGGTCCTGGTCCATAACTCACCCAACCAGCACGGCCGAGCCAACAGACCTGGGCATCAATTGGTATGTTGGTCCCACTCATACTTTTACCCATTCATATCCTTTCATAATCAAAACTATCACCATAAATGATTCGTTGCATATCTTCCTTAACTAAGATATAATGCAGCTGCAAGTACAAACGGGCCCAGCCTGGTCCATCACCCAGACCTTTTGCGTCTTCTAACCCGTCCCTTGCCATGACCCCACATATCAGACGGTTAGAATTGGACCAACCCTGAATTTGTGTGTATGAGTCAACCACAGGGACACTTGCACATAAGCAGCATAATGGGACCCACTGATTCTTTTGCCCCAGCGATGAATCAATGGTTCGGATGGGCGTTCCTGCTCCACCTTATCAATCATTCTTCTAGAAATCATTACATCATCCAAAGAAAATAAACACCCCCTGACTTACTAACGACACCCTCGAATCTGTGACAATCTGCCAATTATCGGCTAGGATTTGCTTCCTGCACAAACAACCCACGTCAGGAACTCAACCATCCTCATCCAAAATCCCCAGTCAAGCAACGTAATGACGTTGGTAGGCGCGCCCAATATAACTGACCACTGTGAATCTTCTAATCTCAACCGTCCACGTTTCCTTCCGACACACCGCCACGCTAGCTTCGTGTCGTATAAAAATACAAAAATAAGCAACTTCTCCGTCTCCATTCCTCCTAAACTCTCTGCAATTCAAAAATCCATCTCCAATGGAAAATCCAAATCGAAATCCAACGGATGCAGAACAGACCCACCTTGTAGCCCGACGAATCCAACGGCTGTCTTTGCACCTTACACCCCTGCTTCCCGATGAGAGCCAGCTGATGATGGTAGCTTGTGCTGCAAAGAAGCTGAATGTAAGATCTTCTGAACTTTCCAATTACATGAGAGGGAAAAACAGAGATATTCAGGAGAAAGTTTTCTTGTTCTTTGATTCAAGGCCTGATCTTCAGACCCCAATTGAGATGTCAAAAGATGAACATAGAGAGCTGTGTATGAGACAGCTTGTTGCCCTTGTTAGGGAGGCAGGGATTAAGCCGTTCAAGTATTCTTTGGAGGATCCTGGTAAGTATTTTGCTATTATGGAGGCTGCTGGGAGTGTGGATATGTCGCTTGGAGTGAAGATGGGGGTGCAGTATAGGTAAATTTTGTTGGTTTGTTTGTGTTGTCTGATTGGTCTTGGTGTTGGGTTTTGAAGATTTTGATTGGTTTTGAAAGGAAAGATCTGGGTTTGTGTTTGTTTGAGTTGGGTGGTATTTTTTTGCTTGATATGTGATTTGGGTTCTGGTAATTTGCAGGAGTTGGGTTGAAATTTATGGAATTTTAATGAAAATGTTATACATTTCCTGCTATAAAATTTTCTTACCTTTTCGAGATTATCTTATTGATCAGTTCGTGTTTGTTTAAGTGCTGGATTTCATTGTCAGATACTAAATAATTAACCTGCTGGTTGGAATTGAATACTTTGTTTGGCCTATATATTGTTTGAAATGTAGTTCGGCAAAATTTCTTCCTTTGCTTGTTCTCTGGTTTTGTAGCTTGTTTTGAGTCTGTAATTGAATATGTTCCCATTTATTTTATTTATGTGATTGATTTCTGTCTAAAGCATCGAAGATATAACCTGCTTGTTGGAAATTCAAAGATATGTTTTCTCTGAATTGTATCGCCTCATGATGGAGACAATAAATGACATGTAAATTCTATTTATTTCTTAAACTGTGGTTGTAGATTTGATTTAAATTTCTCCTTCACTGTAATATTTTGGCTTTCAGCTTGCAGTCATTGAAGTTGACCTACTAATGGTTCTTGTGAGTGATAAATCCTGCTGGACTATATATCACATAGCATTTAACTGCTCCCTCTGATTTTCATTATCTATTGTCGAATTGGATCCTTCTGGTAGTTGATGAGATTCTGCCATTTGCTCGATTTTCTATGACAGAAATCTCTAATGAAAGTCACTGCTCGCAGCAAGTTGTGTTTGATACTCAAAAATACTTTTCATGCAGCCTTTGGGGAGGCTCTGTCATGAACTTAGGAACCAAGAAACATAGAGATAAGTACTTCAGCGCAATTGACAACTTGGAATATCCTGGTTGTTTTGCTATGACTGAACTACATCATGGTAAGCTTGTCTATTACTTCTTTATTAGCCTGGGTTGAAAGCCACAATATATACCATTTAGATACACTGCAACTATTGTAGTACCTTTAGAATCAGCTTCATACATATTTGTGGTTATTAATGAAGTCCTATCATTCTTTACCTAGGCCGACCGTTTCTTTTGTGATGAATAGGCTCAAATGTTCAAGCCCTGGAAACCCGTGCCACGTTTGATCCTGTTAATGATGAGTTCATCATTGACACACCCAATGATGGTGCCATTAAATGGTGGATTGGTAATGCAGCAGTGCATGGGAAGTTTGCAACTGTTTTTGCAAGGCTAATCCTGCCAGCTATCGATAAGAAAGAAGGTGCTTCTGATATGGGTATTCATGCCTTTATTGTCCCAATAAGGGACTTGGACACGCATCAAACACTTCCAGGGATTGACATAAATGATTGTGGCCACAAGGTCGGCCTCAATGGAGTTGATAATGGAGCATTAAGGTTTCGGTCTGTAAGGATACCTCGAGATAATCTGCTCAATCGATTTGGGAGTGTTTCCCGAGACGGAAAGTATACAAGTACACTCCCGACCATTAACAAACGATTTGGTGCAACTTTAGGGGAACTTGTTGGCGGCAGAGTGGGAATTGCTTATTGTTCAGTTGGTGTCCTGAAGATTGCTGTTACAATTGCCGTTAGGTATTCTCTACTTCGGCAGCAGTTTGGTCCTCCAAAGCAACCTGAGATCAGTATACTTGACTACCAGTCTCAGCAACACAAACTAATGCCCATGCTGGCCTCAACGTATGCATTCCACTTTGCCACTCTGTATTTATTGGAGAAATATTCTGAGATGAAGAAGTCCCATGATGAACAGGTTGTTGCAGATGTTCATGCTCTCTCTGCGGGACTAAAAGCCTATGTAACATCATATACAGCAAAATCTATAAGTATATGCCGAGAAGCATGTGGCGGCCATGGGTATGCTGCTGTCAACCGATTTGGTATCCTTAGAAATGACCATGATGTATTTCAAACATTTGAAGGAGATAACACCGTGCTTCTTCAGCAGGTTAACTAGTGATTACAGAGGTTTTTTTTTTTCTTAATCATCTTGCACTTGGTAATTGTGTGATTACTAACATTGTGCTTCTTATATAGGTTGCAGCTGATCTATTGAGGCAGTACAAGGAAAAATTTCAAGGAGGGACGCTCACAGTCACATGGAACTACTTGAGAGAATCAATGAATTCATATCTTTCTCAGCCAAATCCTGTAACTACACGTTGGGAAGGAGAAGGACATTTGCGAGATCCTACCTTCCAGTTAGATGCCTTTAGGGTGAGTCAAGTTCCCTGGTGATGATCATTCTAATGTCAATGAACTTTAGACTTCCACCACTATGCGTCTGGTATAGTAATCTCCACTTGGATCTAATCGTTGTTTATGGAATTTCTTATGCACAGTATCGAACATCTCGGTTGCTTCAGAGTGTCGCTGCACGTCTTAACAAACACTCCAAGAATCTTGGCAGTTTTGGTGCATGGAATAGATGCTTAAATCATCTACTGACTCTAGCAGAGTCCCATATTGAATCAGTGATACTGGCAAAGTTTATTGAGGCTGTGCAGAAGTAAGTTCCAGTCTTGATCTTAGAAAGTTCTCTTTACGTTCCTTTTGAATGTAATTTGATCTGGGTTGCTGCAGCTGCCCTGATAGGGATACTCGTACTGTTCTGAAGCTTGCCTGTGATCTGTATGCCTTGGATCGAATCTGGAAGGACATTGGCACTTATCGCAATGTAGACTACATGGCTCCAAATAAAGCTAAGGTATCATCTCATGTCATTTTTCAGCTTCTGCTAGAGCGACGAATTAAAGAAACATGCACATTTTCTCGTTGTTGAGCTTCCTTGATCTGTGTTTGACTTGAACTTTAATGTGTTACTCTGCAGGCAATTCACAAGCTTGCAGATTATTTGAGTTTCCAGGTGAAGAACATAGCTAGGGAACTTGTAGATGCATTTGATCTTCCCGACAATGTCACTCGTGCACCTATTGGCAAACAGTCAGAAGCATATGCTCACTATACACAATATGTTGGATTCTGACTTACAAAACAGATTCATAACTAAACAGTGGCTATAATATCACATGTCTGAAGCGGCAGGAGGGATGGACATTGTCTATGAATGACGCTACTGGGTAATGAAGGTGCTTGTGAAAGGATGAGAAAGCAGCAGGGGCCTAAGATGCACCAAATTTGAAATTACGACTAGTTTGGTTTCATTATGTTACCGAAGAATGACCGGGTGATGAAGGGCAGTGGACATTTTTCAACATATTCATTGTGATTTGCTTTATAAGGAAGTGGACTGACATCCATGCCCCCTTGTTGTAATAATGGAATTTGTTTGTAAGGGTTGTTATCCCACGAAGTTATCTGCAAGCAATAAAGTTTGTTTACCAAGTGTTGCAATCAAAATATTCAGGGGGGAAAAGGAAAAAAAAAAATCAAAAATCAAAACGAATCCTCTCTCTCTCTCAAAATCGAAAGGCAAACATATCAGTAGAAGATTGTCCTGCCCCTCTCGGCTAATCACACTCCAATGAACATGAGCAAAAGGCCAGGTTTATTTCATGGGCAGGGTATTTTGTCCATGCTTCACAATTCATTGTGGGGATTGGTGCTTTTTTCCATGCTGCAAGTATTTGTCAGAAATAGCAAAACATATACGCAAGACCTGGTGGATAAGTGATGAAAAAACCCATATAAAGGGAGGCACTTATTAACAAAATGAAATTTACAGTCCCCTACTATGTGAAGATGCAGCTCCAGGAATGATCTTTGAAAACTTTCTATCCTTCAAAAACCCAAGAGTTTATTCAAATCCTTCTGAAACTGCTGCATCAAATTTACAAGGAGCAATCACTGGCCTTGGCTCTTTGACTCCCATCTAATTACACCATCTCAAAACCTCATCTAGGATTTGTATAATCACCATGTGCTTTTTCGGTTGCTGCGCGAACGTCTTCATGCAGTTTCAGTGATGCCTCGGAAAACTTTGTCAGTTGGTCAAAAGTTCGGGTCAAGCTCGCTTGTATACTGCTCAAGCTTGAAACTTTAGCACATTTATCATCCTCTTTATTCTCTGTTTCTCTGTTGCTGCCCAAGTCTTCAGGTGTCTCTGTCTTCTGCTGTTCTTCTACATGCTGGTCAAACAAATGTTGCAAGTCCAGTACAAAATCTTTGATCGCGTCGGCAAGGTCCATAGATGGCAGGGCTTTAATTCCACCTAACCAATCACGACAGAGAACAAAAATAGGTGGGGCAATAGCTCGACGGGGAGAGAAGGCCATTCTTCTCCGAGAACGTTCCTGGGGCAGTAGGATGCAATTTTGGAGCCAGCTGTTTAGTGAATCCACATAGGTTTGGTGGGCACTGATCCATTCCACAAAGCTAGAGCCAAAGCACTCGATCTCATTCTGAAGATGGGTAATGACCTCCCTGCCGGACTCACTTTGTGGAGCAGTTGTGGAGCTTCTTGTGTGGTAAGCAAGTGAGATGGAGATGTATTGTGCATGGTGACACTCAAGCATCACTTTCCACATCCGGATCATTCTGCAAAGTACTGGAGCAGTTTAAGCCCAATGCTGCTACAGTTACATGTTTGAGTTTGCAACAAGATGGGGATATGAAATACAGGGACTAAACCATAATGACCATCACATAACAGACTCCCGTCATGGATTGGAGTGTTGATTTTGCATTTCATGCCTCTATTTATAGTTCTTTCCTTATAAAGGATGACAAATTTTCAGCAATAAATATTGATGGCAGTACACAACAGAAGGAATGTCATAAAGTCAATCATGATTTTCCTCAATGAACAATAAATTTAGAAAAAGCAAGGGTTCAAGGCGTTGAATCAGCCTCTTGCAAAAATGCAAGGTAAGGCTGCCTACTTTAGGCCATTGTGGCCCGCCCTTTCCCCCGACCCCGCATAGGCAGGAGCTTCCTGCACTAGGGCTGCCCCCCCCCTACCAGCTACTACGCATATCCATATCCCCGATATCACATAAATCTCCCACACATCTTCACATCGATGAAAACTAGACATGTGCTATTGTTAACACTGAAAAGACAGCAACTGAACATGAAACGGTGTGTAAGGAATATAAAACATACCCTTGCATCAGCTCCACAAGTTGCGGCTGCAGTTCTTCATCTCTCAACCTCTCAATTCGTTTTGATATTGAATCAACTGTATGGATAGCAACTCTTATTTGCGAATGTAGATCCTTTACAATGGCACGAGTTTTATCTATCACTTGGGGATTTAGGTCCCTGGCAAATTGTTGCCTCAGTAAGTTACATTTCCGATCATATTCTTTCCTGATGGATTCACAAGCCTACAAAAGTGAAAAAAGGAAATAACAGAAATGGTTAGAATCATACAACTAAAGAAAGTAAGAAATCTAACTTCTCATTTGGCAGTCACAAAACTTGACAAATGAAAGAGAACACCTTAGCACAATCATGCTTGAATAACTCCTCTAGATGCTTCCTCCAAATTCAATAAGACTTCCTTATCATGGCATATAATACAGACTACTTTCTTTGCAATGTGGTAACTGGGGACTCAATAGTTCAATTACCATACGAGTTTTGGCTGCCTTGGTAACAAAATAAAGTATATTTGTCTTACCAGACTTCCCAAAATTAGCGCTTGTTTAAGTTTCACGCTGACAGATGGTGCATCATGAAAAGTCAGGCTGCAGAAGTTGCTATCAAGTGTTGGGAAGACCTCAAGGAGCTGTATTTGAAGAAATGGGTCTTGGGATGTGAGTGTATGGCACTGTTTGAGGAGCCTAGAAGAAAAAATGAGGTGATGGTTCATGTTGTTTGGGATGAACTGAACTGCTGTACACCTACTAGACATTTCCTTTTTAGGAAACAATAAAAGACACTTCTCATCTGGTTGTCACGAGTTTTACCAGATCGAGATCACACTAAGTCCAAAAGAGAAGAATTGAACTCTGCAAAGATGAAGAATCCTAAAACCAGAAGTTCAGCTGAACTACTCTACCTAGATTGATAATAGTGGGCAATCTCTTGGATACAAAAACTTTCATATTATAAGCCATGAATTCACAGAAAGCCATGTCAAAGACAATGAAAAACAGTGATGCAAGCAGATCTCGTCTATAAACACCACAAAGTGCCACATGCCAGGAGAGGCAGCTTCATTTCATGCCCACAAGATAGTAGCTCCAAAGGTTATCCCAGTAACTAGTAATTCAAAGTTTCAACTAACATTCAGAAGACTAGGTGAGTTGCTCTTTAAATCTATCGACGTGCTTCATCCAACATAGTGAATATGGATATTAAGTCCATATTTCCGGAAATAACGATGGAATATCAACAAACAGTTCACTGCATGTTAGTCAATCACTTAAACTCGTGACCCATCTCTAAAAGCAACAAAATCCTGAGATTATGTCAGGTTACCTCATAACCATGCCTATTGCCTATTGCTTAGCTAGCAATTTAGACACCTCAGCTAGAACTTGAATTTTACAAGTCATGTCCATGAGATGGACTAAATAAGCTATTAACCAGTCCATGGTTCAGAGAATAAAACGTCATAAACTAGAGCAAACCTAAAGACTCAGTCATCCTTCCTGCAAACTCAGGGGTGAAACCCTTGTATGGTCTCACTATTTGGAGTCATGGACAAATGTTTTATTTTCATCAATCCGAGCTATCATGAAGAAATAAACCATCAAGCAACCAATGATTTAGTCAAGGAGACACTGTCGCTAATGCATGCTTGCCAAGACTTTATTGCTCCCTATCTGGCAGGAGTCCTGGGCAAGAAGCCTTGAGTTCTCAAATAAACAAATGCAAGTAGCAGATTCTCAGGAAAAAGAAACAAACAGAAAGATATAGCCAATGGAATCTGCAGAACCTTATCCAGTTCAAAGATAAGCAGGACTTGGACATGGCACAGTTGCCCATAAATTGAATTTACAAACAGTTGCTATGCTCAGATTACATACAGCTCCTGACACCTAACATCTAACATTACCATTGTCACATCTTTCTGACTTCGTTGTCGCACGCACGTCATTTTGACCCAAGTTCCAAATACTTAATTAGGTATGAAGGGAGTCCAGGAATTCACAAGTCATGCTATACCAAACATACTGGAACAACAATACATGTTATACCAGGTTATACTGGTCTGACATATATTATGCTTATATGTCTTGGAAAAATGATGAGGAGGTTGACCAAATAAATCTGATAGCAGGGAACTCATTGGACCCTGCCATTCTTTACGAGAATTCTAATTTACATGATCTTTTAGAAAATGGATTCCTATTTGAAGAGTGCATAACCGCATGGATAAGCTCACACCAACCCATCAATTTGGGATCCAATTCGGGATTTTGTATGTGTGATTCATTCAGGTCATGAGCTGGAACAAATAAGAGATTTTTCCAGTATCAATGACCAGTACCAATGGGTAGGATAGAATGGAAGAACTCCATTCACTATCAAAAAATAAAGATCTATCATATAGAGTAGACAGCTAATGTGTTCCACTTATTGAACAGGGTCTATGGTCGGTCTGTGACCCCTGGATGCCGAAGGCATCCTTGGGGTGATCTCGTAGTTCCTACGGGGTGGAGACGATGCTACTTTCGAAGTAACACAAAGAAAAGCAACGACTGGAGTGGGAGAGTCAGAGTTGAAAAGAGGATTCCTCACTTCTTTCTCTCATTTAGAGTCAAAAGAAAAACAACGTGATTGGACATTTCATTTGGCAAAAAGACTAAAATTCTTAAGGCATGGCATGTTGATCCTCCCAAACTGCTAATTGCAGTTTCCAATTATGTTGCTACTAGTCTTAGTTATATACAAATAATTCATCAACTTTTTCCACATAGATTATAAACCATTAACCTCATGGTTTACAAGAGCAAGATGCACAAAAAGCCAGGGAGCCAGGAGTACAGTTCATTGCAGCTTTCACACTAGAAGAAGAGATTGAATTTAATGCCCAAAGAATAAAACAAGAGGACAGAACTTGATGGGCCAATGTGGGATAATACTGTCCAAGGTTCAATAATGAATATTATATGAATTCAATTGAAACAAGTTACTGTTTCCTTATTAGTAATCGATACATGCAATGGAACCTATATAACGCATACACAAATTCCAACCTTACCTTAAAAGACCTGGTGGGAATTTGGCCTATGATGTTACATGTCAGATTTTGCCTCCTCAATGGGTTTGCCACAGAATTATTGACATAGTTTTAGAGCCACGAACAAATATGATATAGATATACTTGAAGTGTAAACCCTTCTCATGTTTCACACACCTACTTAGAAATATCAATCACTACAACATAGTAGAACTCATTGTTTTTATCTTTGAGGTGTTTCATTTTAAAATTTGGATGTTTGGCAGACCAGACTGATATATAGGATAATTTGTTAGTAAAACACCATAAAGGCCCCTTGGCCATGAACATTACTGTAAAGATACTCAAGAGTAAAGAAGAAAAAGATAAGAACTACAGGCAGACGATTACATTGAAAGAAAGACTTCTTTCTTTTTTGTCACAATAGTGAAAATGATGATACTGTTTGGGTTTTGCCAATAGGACCCTGCTTGGATGTCCATGTCCGAAAACAAAAGTGAAAATGTGATAACTTAAGAGATACAAGTGATATCTCCTTAAGAAAAGTGCAACAACGGATTAAGTACTTTACAATGACTTAAATGCATCATCTGTTTGCTTCATTGTAGAACGGCATGCCCAAAAATCTTCTTCAGTGCAGATCCTAACCATGTCATTGAGGGACTTTCTTACACGGCTAAGATAGGTAAATACAATGATAAGATGACCTTATCAATCAGAAGGTTACATTGTCCACTGCATAATATTTATGGCCAACAACACATTAATCATAGGGTGCACCAAATGAACAGCTTTCATCGTTGAGGTGCTGCCCATGTGTACCCTTTGTCTGCTGGTTATTTCCTCTGGAAAGCTATGAAGATGCACCAAATTCTATAAATAAATTTTTTTTTTCTTTACAATAATTTCAATGTAAAATATGTTGCAGGGTTCATTAGAGCCAAATTAACAGTTCAATCTTCTAGTACTTACAGTAACAAAGTAACAACATAAAATTACAGTATGCTATGGGAAACTGGAAACTATTACTTACCTTCCAGTTCCAAAAGCATATAGAAAGGAAGGTACATTTAATGTTTGTTTTCAGAAATTATGCAACAGAATGAATGCAATCAGACAAATGATTTATACAAACAGTGTTCGAGTTCTGACCTTCACATCGTCATAAAGTTTCCTCTCCCATGCATAGAGTCTATCCAAGGTAGAGGAATGTGTCCCTGCAATCATGCAAAACTCTTCAACAAAATCGCTGCCACTATCATCAACGTCATGCCTTCTTGCAAGAGGAATCTTAGATGATGATGACTGGGATGATGTTGACCGATGCCAAGTGATAACCTTCGGCACATGTTGGGGCAGTTCTGCATAAATATTTAGAGATTAGATACTATCTCGCAGACCAAAAACACATAACCCTCGTGCTCTCACAGCTCAAAATTATTCTGAATGGTTCTTGAGATTTGTGTGTGGAAACCAGTATTGGCTACAGAGGCCAACATACCATGAAGATGTGCCATGCTTCTTGTGCAACAAACTAGATGGCAGGCAGCAAGAAATAGAGATGCAGTTGACCTTCCTGCGAGTTCAAGAAATCAAATAAAGATCTTGTACAACAAGATTCACAACCTCGGACAAAGAAAGCTTAAGAAAAAGAAAAATACCACAATTCCATATGTTTGATAGATGGCCTCAGTAATTCGTGAGCTACAAAGAGAATTAATCCTAGGTAGATCTTTACATTGTAAACCAAAAAAAAAAATCACTTAAATAGTATATATTACCTTTGTCCTCAAGATAGCTAAAGTGAATTTTGCTTGCTTCAAGCATCCTTGACACCTCTTTCCCAGATTCCGAGGCTCTGAAGAATCGATGCTCAATGTCCTTAATACTTGACAAAAAATCTTTAGCCCTGTGCGTGATAAACTCTGAAGGATCTTCCCTTTCTTCCCGAACTTCTTGCTCCATACCTGTCTTCTCCACCCTCTTTGAAATGGAGTGCTCAGAAGAGACATTACTAACCAAAGCTTCAGTTGGCCCACTGGCAACATCTGCTGACTGGAGAATCTTCTCCTTTTTGATCTGTGATTCTTCCGAATCAGCAAACCTATCTGATGCAAAACCACTGAATGTATATGCATTACGCAACTTTGCATTGCTTCTATTGGTCTTTACCAAAGTTTCATGGACCCCCTCAAACTCCAGCTTAGTTTCCTCTCGAATACTTCCATTATTGCCTTTGAAACCAACCTTCTCCCATTTCCCCACTTCTTCTTTCATAAAGCGACCAACTTCCTCTTCCCTAAGCTGCCTCGAAGCCGTCAAGTTATCGAAATTCTGCTTACAAACATTTTCAAAGCGGAAGGCAAGGTTATCAGATGATCCCACAGGATAAAAAAAGTCCCACGAAGAACCGGAATCCGGCGGTGGTGAGGGTGGGGGTGAAGAGACGTTTAAAGATTCATCATCAACAAACCGATTCAGGGACGAATCTAGCGTAACTGTAACAGAAGCACTTCCACTAGATCTCACGTAACTAAGGGTAGACGGAGGAGGCGAATGAGGTCTTTCATTGTTCAATGGGGAATCAACGATTTCAGCATTATGGGAAGGAGATGGCGATGGATAAGAGGAATTCGAAGGGTATTTATCAAGTTCAGTTGCAGAAGTAGATAATGATGACTCTCTCGAAACTTCAACTTCAGCAAATCGTCTAAGAGCAATTCCTACACTTCGAAGAGACTGAACATAAGAAAGATGAGCAGCTGCTAAAGCATACCTTGAATCAATAGCTTGATTAATGAATCTCTTTCTATCTCTACACAGACGTAGAGCTTCGCTCTTCTCAAATTTCGAGTTTGAACAACCCATTTCCAGCTGAAAATCTTTCTGATTCTTTACTATCTCCAATCTAACTTCAACAAACCACCATTTTCAGAATTCCAACCACACCCACTTCACTCTTCTGAAAGCCGCAGCGAATCTACATCTGCATATCCACTCTGAAATACCAACTTTTACCGTTAAATATAAAAAAATCCAACTTTTCCACGTAAAATAAAAATCCAACTTCAGAAGGTCTATTTTTCAGTATTCTAACAGTACGAATTCCACAAGAGTGTCTATTTTGCTTTTTGTTTCAGGCCCTGTTTCTCGGACAAACAATCCTTCTTCCTGACTCTCCACGCTAAAACACCAACTTTTCTCCCTCAAATAAAAGAACCTCCTTCAGAAAGTCTATACTTCCATTATTCCAAATCGCCCACTTCACTGAACTATCTCCTTTCAATCCTTTTTCACCTGAAACACTCACATTCGCCACAAAACCAAGACCCCACTTCATGAAGTGTCCATTCTATCATTGCAACGAACACTCAAGCAACAAAATCAGATTTTGTAGCCCCTTTTCGTACTCCCATCTCATTCACCAAAGTCTGGAGAGAGAAAGCATGCAACATACATTGAGTGGTTGAGCCATTAAAACGTTTTCCTTTGGTGGCATCAGAACCCACGGAAAAAATGAAACGGGTTTGCTGCACAAGCTTTCCTTTTCGAGTTTGAAACAAGAGAATTGCAGAAAACGGAATGAAATGATGAGAGAGAGAGAGAGAGAGAGAGAGAGAGAGAGAGAGGAAAGAGAAATGTAAGAAAGACAGGAATCTGTCTACAGTTGTTACAGAGAACCTCGTAGCGTGTGAGGAATGCCAGAGAAAATACAAAATCAAAGAACAGTAAAAGCAAACTCCATGCTTTCCATCTGTAACCAGGGCTATTAAAACATGGAAATCCACGGCACTGATATCTGTCAGAAATCTGTTCCATTGAAATTCGATATGACAGAAAGGACCTTCATGATTTTGAGTTGCATGGGAAATTGTTCATCCTTGGAAAGTAATGATATTGATATCTTTCTCCTCCATGATTTTCTCTCAGACTGCATTATGTTAAGACAGAATACTAATGTCACTCTGGGAATGAAATGACCAAATTAGCCTCTTTGTGGGAAGGTTAAAATGGTCACTGTGGTGCCTCTTGAAAGGATATTTTTGGAATTTGGACTTGAAAGGAAATTGATAGCAGGTGAAAGATGCATGTTTTCTGGCTGCTTAACTACTGAGTTGAGTGTTTTTACAGGGGAAATGACTGGATTATCCTCATGGTTGAAGGGTAAAATTGTTATTTTACTTCCTTGCTTGCCAGGACTCCTGGCATATGGCAGTGCCATTAAATTTCATACCTGGTGAGATCTGTGTTTTAAGACTGTCATGACTGATTAGGAAAGAAAGAGTAGATTCTTGGTTGTGCATTTCTCTATCTACAAAGCTTAAGTGCGTGGTTTACCCTTGCTCTACAAGGGTAAAATCTGGTGAAGCCACTGCCTGGTTTACCCTAAAATTTGGTCAAAACACTGCCTGCCTTCAAAGGATTTTGCTATTGGGATGTTTGTGACTGTCGTGGATGTTAGGGAGAAAGCATAGTGCTTGATTGGCTGTATATTTTCATGTTTAAGGTATGAATTGTTGATGTTTTCTGCACTTGCACGGGCTATTGTAGTATAGCTATGCAAATAGGGGTCGATCTCATGGGGACTCACTTTAAAAAATAGAGTTTTAAATAAATTTTAATTATTTAAAATTAAAAAAAATAAAAAAACACTGAAATTACTGGAATTAGAATTAATGTTTAGATCAAGTCAATTTCTAGCTCTTACAAAATTTCCAATTCAATCAGAAATAAAATAAACCAAATAATAATAATAATAATAACTACTTCCCTAACTTAATCTTCTTGAATATATTCAAATCTTCTCTTCTAAAATCTGATCAGCCCTTTTAGATATTTTCAGCACATCCTTGATTAGAGATCTACTGGTCAGATTCATCAGATTCCTCAAAATAATCAAGATCTAAGCTAATTTGTGAATTTGGGATTTGGACGGCTTAGATTGAATTTTGGATTTCAGATTGAAGATCAGAATAGTCAATTATTTCTAGGGATGTCCTAAAAATGAGTCTATAAAATTAATTTGAAATTAGAAGAGAAAAGGATGAGAAATTAAAAATTTTGGTTTGATTAAGGCTAACTTGCTGATTGGGTTAGACCTTAATTGATCTGTTTTGGATTAATCTGTTCCTGGATAAGAATAATGTGGATAAAGCATAACTGAAATAAATCAGACACAAACTAAATTAAAGAGAAAGGACAGAAATGGAATTAACAAAAAAAGGATAGGAATGTAATTGCATTTAAAGACACAAGGGCAAAACCGAAATTGATTAAAAAATCTAGTTTTTAACACACAAAAAACGAGACGAAGAAGAAAGTCGGAGGAGAAAGGGGAAGAGGGAAGATGAGAAATGTGGGAAGAAGAGAAGAAAGGAAGGGAAAAGAATGAAAACCCATTTCGAGTTTCCTTATCCGATTTGGTGATGGTGAGAAAAAACCGCCAAAGATGGAGGAGAAATGGAGGAATAGTAAAGAATGGAGAGAGAGAGCATGGGAAGAAGGAAACGACTGGATTTTGGGGGCTGGCCGGTGAAGATGGAGGGGGAGAAAAGGCCAGGCCTACTTGGTGTGTCACGCACCTATGGTCGGTCAGTGGGGAAACGACAGTGAGAGATGAAGCCGTGCAATGGCTGGTGAATAAAGGGAGAGGAAAAGAGAAGAGAGACAGAGGAGAGGTGGTCAGCCTGTATGGTGTGTCACGCACCAATGGTTGACTAATGAGGACTTTGGCCGGTGGAGGTGTGCTAGTCACCCATGCTGCCCAAAGAAGGGAGGCAACAAGAGAGAGAGGGAATGAAGAGAGGGAAGAGAATGGAGAGATGGGAGGGTGGTTGGCCAGTCCAACCCGATCTTGCCCGGTGGTTGAAGAAGAGAGGAGAGTATAAAAGGAAAAACGAGAGAGAGAGAGAGAGAGAGAGAGAGAGAGAGAGAGAGAGAGAGAGAGAGAGAGAGAGAGAGAGAGAGAGAGGGGTGGGGTCCACCAACATCTCAGCCTTGCTAGAATTCTGCAACTCTTTAAGGTTCTTCTGTCTTAGGAGTTTTCAAATTCTTCTCTTTTCAGAAAGCTTTATCATCCTTATCTTGATTTGATATGGATCATCTTGATTGTCTAAGCTGTGTTGTTTGATCTGCAATGTATAGGACTCAATTAGAATCATCTGAACTATTCATTACTCTTCTAAGTAGTTCCGATGATCATCTGACCATTGAATTTTGTAATTCAACGGTTAGATGACTACTTAAAGCTAAAATGAAATATTTTATGTAAAATCTTGAAATTGATGGCCCAGATGCTCTAATTGAACAATAAATTAGGGATATTTTGACCAAAATTGAACACCTAACATGAATGAATGTGCTCTCCACTCTAGGGTTTATAGCTTTCAGTCTCCCAGTAGGTGTACTTGTTGTAAAAAATCTGAAAGGGACAGTATGAAATGCTAGTGGATGTGCACATTTGTTTTGCCCCTCAAGAGAGAGAGAGAGAAAAAAAAAGAAGAGCTCTTGTATTAGGATGTGGGTTTTTCCTTCACATTTTGCTCTGGGAACTACATGGGTGCACTTGGGAGGGGATGAGGCTTGCATGAAAAAATCAACTCCTAACAATTTTAAGGGTCTAATTTAATGGGTTCTAGTGCAGCGGCTAGAAAATGAAAACAAATAGCTTACATCTATCAACAAAGGAGTTGATGATCATAGGCTTAGAATTCTCAAATAAATGAGATTTCTCCATGATTTGGACCACTTGTTTTGGTTGTATATATGTTGAACTTCTCCATGGTTATTACCATACTCGCAGAATTTGTTGTACATAAAAAATTCATTGTGATGCTACAGAAGTGCTTTGTTTGGCAGCCATAGGTTGTGGGTTCAAGTCTACTCACCATTAAAACATAGTAGAAGTAGTACTAAAATCTATGTGATGGTATTCTCACTTTTGAAAATTAAAATAGTAAATATTTTAGAATAGTTACTAACAATTTTTTATTTATTTATATTTTTTTCAATTATATGGAACGATCCACCATAGTAGCATTAACAGGATTTTATAAGCCTTGCCAATCAGGCCCTAAATCATTATCTATTTTATTAGTATTGTACTAAGGGAGATGTACGCATACTAATCCTCATTTTAATTTCTGGATTAGCTCAAAGGTTGTTATAGTTTCTATAAAGCTATTAACAACTAAATGAAAACATGTCTAATAAAGGGAGGATGGCCAATGTCAAAATAGGGATAGGTATTTTTTTCCTATGTATTATTTAGGAAGTAGAAGGGGAGCCTAGGTACAACGGTAAAAGTTGTTGTCATGTGACCTTGAGGTCACAGGTTCAAGGCATGAAAATAGCCTGTTGCAAAATGCATGGTAAGGCTGTGTACTTTAGGCCCTTGTGGTCCGCCCCTTCCCTGAACCTTGCATAGGTGAGAGCTTCGTGTACTAGGGCTATCAAGGGAAAAGCCAAAAAGAATGTGGCTACCAATCTCTTTCCTCATCTCCATGTCTTGGTGTCAAGTAAATGAAGGAATTATCATCCCAACATATGTCTAGCAAAGTTGATTATAGGCAGCTCTGTAGCTTCATTTAAAATACATTTGGTTGTAGGTTTGAATTGTTGTTTTCTACTGGACAGGGAATTAAATTTAAAAGAGCGTGTGAGTGAATTTATTTGCTCGATAATAAAAAAAAATGCAAGCTTATTTCAAACTTGCAGTTCCCAAACCCTTAAAATGTTTATGAATTTCTAGCAAGAATTATGGAATGATCTTGCCAATTCTCTCCCTACCTCCAACCAAAAAAAGAAAGAAAATTACTAAACATTTGATATATTTGGATGATTTCATAGCTAGAAATAAAATCAAATGAGAAGAAATATTTATTTAACTAATCAATGAATAAATTAACTTTTCTTTTCTTTTTTTTGTATGTTTCACCACCCATAATATCACTTTTTTCATCCTAGGGAAAGCATTTAGTATTACATACCTTTTCCCTTTTTCTAGGTTAGTGTCTCCAATCAGTTACATGTTATAATTTGTCTATATAATCCAGGCCATTCATTTGATGGTCCCATCATAACTAGGCCACAGTATAAAATGCCAGTTTAATTTGGGCTTCTTATCATCATACTTTTATTAGTTGGGCACCCTTTGAACGTTTCACCTTTATGGGTTTGAAAACTTAGAACTTTGTTGGGTCTCTAAAAATATTCACCTTGATGATCCAATGATTGAGATCATTTCATCTTTGTGGTGGCCCAGAACAGAGCAATCATGGTGATCCTGCCACTTTAGCTCTAAATCCCATCAGCTGCTTGTTGTGGGCCCTGGAGAGGGAGAGAAAAGGGCAAGATGGATGGGGACATCTGCATGTATCCATTATTCAAAATTTTTAATGCAAGGAAAAGATGAGGAGTGTAGTTTTCGGGGTACCATTTGCTGTCAATGCCTTCAGCCTATATTTTTCTTGAGTTGAAAATCATAATCATCGATGTGCAAAAGATTTTCAATGACCCAAATCAAGTTTTTAGAATCATCCGAATCCAATTGTTTTCAGGTGGGTCGCCAAAGGTTTAGATGGTAAACATGATGAATAGCATAGATCTTCCAAAAAAGTGATCTAAGGTGATTCAAGGGAGTCATATATCAAAAATGGGAACTATATATTTTGAAGCTCAATATAGACCAACATCTAACAGTGGTTGGAAAGCTCAAACAGACCAAGGGCATGTTGGATCCAAAACTGGGCCCATTTGTCATTGCCCATTGATTGCTTTTCAATTTAGATACGATTTTCTACATGTCAGATAGAGACAAAGCAGTTACATGCTGCATTCTTAAATTGATCAACCTAACCACATCTTGGGACTACAACGTTGGTGGACTCACACAGACCACCAAACACTGAATGTGGGGCCCAATAGCTGGTGATGTTAGGTGCCAACTAGTTGGTGATCCAAACCGTTCATTCTGTCACATATTAGATACCCAGATGGCACATCCATCAATTGGGCTTTAGTGGATCATCTAACTAAGATGTCATTTAGGGCAGCCTATTTACGATTGCACCCTTGGGTCAGATTTTTAGGTCCCACCATAGTGATAGCGCCATAGAAACGGTATCCTGCGAAGAAACAATAGCGAATGTTATAGCAGTTGAAGGAGTAAACTCAGAGCTCTGGAAAGTCTCCTCTGCAACAAAGGTAGGGGTGTTGATAAGACGATGAATAGGATTCTGCCAAATAAATATTCCATCAAAATCTGGTTTTTCTTGGAATTTCATGTCAAAATTGTTTCTTTCCGGGTATTTTCATTCATTTCGTCTATGCAATTCAAACCTTTTCTTTCTTACAGGATGGCGGTTTCCACTCCTAAATCGTACGGTGCAGTTGTACTTGGGGGTACTTTCGATCGCTTGCATGACGGCCATCGACGCCTTCTGAAGGTTCTATCTCTCCTCTGTCTGTCCGTGTGTTTGTGTTATTTCGAACTACTCATTTTGTCTAGTGCTTTGCTTCGTGGCTGTTTGTTTTTATTCACCAATGACCAGGCATCAGCTGATTTGGCGAAGAATCGGATTGTGGTTGGTGTTTGCACCGGACCCATGTTGGCGAACAAAGAGGTCGAGTTGTTTTTGCTTGACAAGGAGCAAGATGGAGAAAACTTTAGTTTGTGATAATCATTTTTTTGTTTGAATGCTGTGCAGCTAGCTAACATGATCGAGCCTATTGAGACAAGGATGAAGGGCGTTGAAGACTATATCAAGGTAAGTGTCCAAGACCTCTTTCTGGTGCACAGCTATGTGTGTTCATTGTTTATTTCATGAGAAACCTTTTGAAACTCTTCCTGATTTTACAATAAATTAGAAAAACAAATTAGTGGGTTATTAACTACAGTAAAGTGCAACGAATATTGTTTTTAGATATAAACTTACATAATTAGATAATTAGAGCCTTTATTGGACAGCGGTAATGCAATATGGTAGCTTCTAAGATAAACAAATTATATACAGTTTTTGTATGAGTAGGATAGACCCTTAGTTGCATTCATAGAAATTTGGCTGTGAGTTTTATCAAGGGGGTATAAGCTGGCTTCGAGTATCGTACATCAACTGGTGTTGCTTAATAACCACCCAAGTCTAGCAATTACTCAATTAGAATTGATGTTGGCCATTGATTAGACCAAGTTGACTCAGATTTTCTTTCACAACCTTTTGACAGTTTGATGAACTGTTAGTGATCAAAGTGATTTGAATTGAGAAACTTATACGAAGAAAGATGGACATTGTTGAATATCATATTTATGCCTGTAATTTCTCTTGCAATGTGGATGTGTTAATCTTTTAGCAATCTTTAGGAACAATTTGGGGCTTGGTGTTTCGTGGTATGCATGAAATCATTTGATACCATAACATTTTAAGATCAATACTGTAGCTGATAGATATCCCTGGTGAAATGGCGCTTATTTAGATTTCTGGCCATGCTGATAATATTCCTGAATCCAGCATAACCTTCAGGGCATAGCCAAAATAAGAAGAATCTCCTGGAGGGAGAAAGTTAGCAGAATGGAAAACAGAGTGCAGATAATTGTTTAATATGCATGTAATAGTCCTCAACACTCAGTCCATTAGTTTCATTTTCTAGAACAGGTTTTGGGAAAGTTCCAAAGAACTCAACAGTGAAAACATAAATGATAGGTATTATGTAAAAGATTTTGCGCTGTTATATTTTTGTTTGTAGATAAAGCTAGAATTATAAAACTTGAAGAATAAAGGCACTTCATTACATGCTTGAGTCCTTTAATTCAATTGTCTAAAACAGATGTGGAAAATCCAGAAGAACTCAGCAGTTAGAAACATATACATTTATATGCAGTGAGATTACTTTTTGGAAGAACGTAACCTGTTGTAATTGTTCTTTGCAATAAAGCAAAGGGCCAGAAGGGTGCCAATTATTTTGGAGAGTACTGGTCCTTCATTGACATGAATCACCTTCATTTCTTTGAATCACCTTTATAAATGTGAACATTCTTGTTTTGTTGAGTGTTGATCTGTTATTCACCAATATGGATCTCTTTTACGTATTATTCTTTATACTCCATTCTCATGAAAATCTCATATCGATAAACCTTGTAATGCATAAATTTAGATGCCACTGATAAATATTTTTAAGTCATTTTTTATGTATACTCTAGTTTGAGTCAATGTGTGTGTACAAAGTTGTAGAGTAAGTGATCAAAACAATATATAGCCTTCAATGCGTTATTAGGAGTGGTCAGAAATATTGTTTACAAAAGACTCTTTCAGATCTTCATGCACGTTTCCTGTAAAATTCTTCCCAAGACAGTCTAATATGCATTTCTTGAAGTTAGTTTGATCAGAATAGGAAATGGTTCTAACTTCAAAGATAATCTTCTGGCCTCTAAATAATTTTGTGGATGTAGTTATGGAGTTCATTCTGAAAAGAAGTTTAGAAGGTTATTATATTTATAAGAATGAGGGCCAAGTCTTACTTTACACTGTGGAGGCAGATATGCCTTTTATTAGTTTCTATTTTGTCAACTCGCAGAAAAAAAAGGGGTGTATCTATTTGTTAGCAGAAACTTTTTCTTATCAAGAAAAATAAATTAAAGCACCTCAAGAAATGGAAGGTAAACTATAGTCTAGTTAGGGTGCATTTCTGTCATGGAGACAAGACTTGTGCAACTACGTTGTACACCCTCTATCCTAGCATGGTCATTGCAATATCTGAATATGTTCTCACGCATGTAAAATGCCAGTCTGCTTATCAAAATCACAAGGGTGATTGTCTCCCTTGTCAGTCCATTTGATCATGTCCAGGATCTCTTCTTTCATCTGTCTGCCAAGGTAAACAAGATGAAAGCTCACACCATCTTGTTGGAATCCAACCATCTGCTTATGCTCTAACCCCTTGCAAGAATTACCCATCAATCTTTTCTTACATTGTTACTCTCCTGCCAGAAAAAACAAAGCAACGAGAACTAATGTCTTGACACTAGGAATTGAACAGCAAGGAGGCATTGAGATGTGTTTATTAAGCCTAATGTAGGGGATGAAGAATACCTATTCTTCAGTATGATGTGTGAACCTAGGTGTGGGATGCATCTGAAAGATTAACATTTTTCATTTTAAATTGGAGTTTTGACTAGTAAATAAACTTCTCAGCCCTCTGCCTGTCCATCCTAACTCTTTGTGGATTTGGATCTGAATGACAGGGGGAACATAATCAATGTGGATATGGCTAATACAAATTGTTCCTGCACCTGACACAGATTGGCTTGCATTTATTCTAAGGAAAAGGCATACTAAGCCCTTGCATGATGTGATGAATTGCTATATTCATTTTATTCCACATTACTTCAATTTTGAACATGGATGTATTATGCTTGAAATATTTATAATAAGCATCTGTATTAAACTGTTGTTTTCTCTGGACATGATTGTAGTCCATTAATCCAGGACTGACAGTACATGTGGAACCCATTATGGATCCTTATGGCCCATCAATTGTTGATGACAAGTTGGATGCCATTGTTGTTAGGTAATTTTTTGGAACTTTGTCATCCTGTAAATAATTCCTGCTTATTCCTTTTAGAGGGTTCTAAGAAATCGACCATTCTTCAGTGTTGTTATTAATTGCATCATTGTTAACATTTAACAGGCATTCGTTTTCATCCCAAATGTATAGGTATTCCACAAGAGAAAAGAAAATATTGCCTGCATATTTCATCACTTTAACTATTAGTCTAAGATTAGCAGAAATATGAGCAAATGTGGAAACACAAAATTGAAGGAAAGATTCATGATTCAAGAAGAATGATAAAGAGGGTGTGAGACTGAAGCTTATCTTTTATGTAATTTGGAGGTACTCAACATGAGTTGTGTTAGTGCTGTACTTGCTATAACTGGTATAAGGTTAACTTTGGTGCCTATGTACTTCTCGACTCGTTTTTACTTACAATGGTACTCCAAATATCTCCATTTAAGGCCCCTATTGTGTGGAATTTTTCCCAAGCTTCCTGGCACCACTTATTGTGTGTTTGGACTCAAAATCATGCCTGTTTGCAAATAGGTGATTGGCATGCACACTTGAAGTCTGTGTCAGTTATAACCTATGTTTTTGCATTAGGTGTCACGAAAATGGTTTAGTTAGATTGTAAACCATAGTTGTGCATCAATGACTATGGTTCACTTAAGTAGATTAGGATCATATTGTGCACCTGGTCAGAGATTTACTATAATTTAGACTGGATTTTGCAGTGGTTAGATTAGGTTCCAAATCTAGTTTGACTCTTGTTCGATTTGTTAACTTTATTTACCATTGATCTTCAGTATAACACACTAGATACTCTCTCTCTCTCTCTCTCCCCCACCACACACACACGTGCACTTATATACTTCTCCCACGAACACATGCATATTTGCAGCATTATCCATCCACCATGTGTAATTTACAATGATTTAGACTAGACTTTGCATTCTTCAGATTAGGTCCCAAATGCAGTTTGGCTTTTGTTCTTATCTTTAACTTCCTTTACCATCTAACTTCCTTTACCATCTATCTTCAATTTAACAATGTAGATGTTCAGTGCTAGCCTGTGTGTCCCAATTACAGACATGCGCGCACGTGCACACACACACATACACCTCCCACTAACACTTGCACAAATTACGTGATATCTTGGCTGCTTGTATGATCTATCCACCATGCATAATTTATCTACAACCTCCTTCAATGTCTGGTTAGAGTGTCATATAGTTGTTTTAGGTATTTGCTTTGTTTCTGCCTTTCTGGTACCAAAAACTTCGATCCATCTCTTTCAAATCTATCTGTACAAATGGTGTGGCCATATTGCGTCAAAAGTTGGCATTTCCATTCACCAACAGCTAATCTTACCTGTAACCACCCTAGAAATACAAGAATTTCCAAAACTGATTACAAACTAAAACAGTGAGAACTCAGATCTTTCTACTAATCTTGGCCATTTAGCTTTTGGCCACTACCGAGGATTGCAATGTTGAAGTCTTGAAGAGTTGTGTTGTAGAATGCAGGCCCTGATTTGATTTTTGGAACAAAACTTAAGTTGCTTAAAAGAGATACTGAGGGAAAAGTTATTTCATTTTGAAGGTCAGGTTGTCTGGACTGTGGACCTTCCCTTTTACAATGTTAGTAGGTTTACTAGAATTACATTCTAGTAAGGAACATAATGTTGTTTTGTGGATGGCATATAAGAGTATAATAAAATGGTCCAAAAATTCTCCTACAAGGTGGCATAGATTTGCTTCCCTTCTCAAATGGCAACATTTCACCTGACATCCATTGTCGTAAATGGTGTAAACTATGTTCTCCTTAGATGCCAAGGTGGTTGTAATCTCACCTAACACTAGCTGGCAATAATGTCTCTCCATCTTACTCAACTTTATTATACAGAGAGGAAGTATCTCTTGTGAATGTTGGTCATGGCCATGTTTCAACCTTGCAAGAATGATGTCTTGCCAATGTTGGTCATGAACATGATTGAACCTTGCATTTTTCTGCCTTCTTCTTGAATTCTGTATTTTCTCATGTTACTCTTTTTGTGATATATTATCCATTTATGTTCAGCAAAGAAACTTTGGGTGGTGGACATTCTGTCAATAAGCGGAGAGCTGAAAGAGGCCTGCCACTATTACAGGTGCACGTGCTGTTTTTTCTTTTCCTTGTTTTTAGTTCATATCAGCTCAGTTGCAATGTATTGATTGCACCATTGCTACTACCCTGTGCCGTTTGAAATTCCACTTCCTCTGTGTATAACAAGAATCTCAGTTTCCATGAGAATAGACATCCAAGAATGCTAAAGGCCTACCTCATTCACCAGTAGTATGAAGCCAGCTTGTCCACTAAAGCACATAATTCATGATCTGCCTACTTCTATTGGTAGAAGCTGGGCCCTGATGAAATGATATGCAGAAAGACAGCATTTCATGCTGGGCCGCTGTTTGATTCCACTGGATTTGGCAGACTGTGAATTCCATGATACCACTAATCATTCAGTTCTTTGCAACACAATAGACTCGATGGTTTTCTTGCGTAACAAGACACCGATAATGTTACCAGTTATTATATTGCTATTAGCTTATGATATTATGTCTCAGTCACAACGCATCCATTTTGAAAGACCAAGCATTTCAATCACATACAAACAAAATTTTGGAGACTTGGCTTATTTATCAATCATGGCTTGGAAGCTGCAAGGCCTTTATCTGATCTGGATATTCTTGCAGGTTGAGGTGGTTGATCTTGTGTCTGAAGATATGAGCGGGGAAAAGCTCAGTTCAACTGCATTAAGAAGATTTGAAGCTGAAAAGTCCAATCAGCATCACAACATAGTAAACTCTAAGGAAAAAAGGACAAATCATATGGACAGCCAACCGTGCGAATTAAATGAGCAGCTAGTGCACGATGGCCATGAACAAATTGAAACCATATGACGATGAAAACATGTCATCCCAGACAAGGACCTACTGCAGCAACAGGCAACTGCCAGTGTCATGCAACACAACATTACATACTTCATTCCAACAAAGCAAATTTCCTTGATTGCTATCACATGCCATATCCAGAAAAAATTGGGATGCAGAAAGTGCTAAGTTTGCAGTATTTTAGTTGTGTTTTTCTTGTGAACTGTCGATACCCAAGCATGCACACTTCCATGGGAATAAAGAGGAAATTCACAAGGCTTAGAATGATGGTAAGATCGCATATAGGGAATTGGAGGTACTGATCTAGACAAACAATCCCAGCTCGAGTGTTTATTAGCTTATGCTTTGGGTTTAGAGTTAGAAGGAACATCCAAAAGCTGGATACTTGGATCTATTTGACAGGTTTAGATGTGCAATTCCAATTACAGTATAAGGTGTGACTGAGAACAGTATACATGACTCTTTTCCTTATCTCCATGTTTCAGCTACTAAAATCCTTGCTTGTTCTCCATTTCACACAACTTGAGAAACAGATAAACTTATAGGAGAAGAATGCTATCTTGAGAAATGTTTTAACTTATGATCATATTTATACACTTAGTATCCTAATTAACATGGTAGCTACGTACAGATACTGAGCCCATTTTAACTGATCAAGATATGAGGATTGATACCACTTCCTCCAAGTCTGCAACCCCCAATATAAGCATATTTTTTTTTGGATGATAGACACATACTATATCACTATCTTCATCTTTACCCAAAAGTAGCAAATGCTGATAAGTAGGAACTCTGGAATCAGTTGGTGTTCAAGGGGATGCATAGCTCCTTTTCAAGTGGTCCTGTTTTATATGCTTTGGCATTCGTCTTCTTCTGTCGTTTAGCTCCTGTTCCTAGTGTGATCCCAAATTGAGGATGTTGCTACTCTCTTATTATGGAAGGATTTCTGCTGGGGCTACTTCCACAAATGGGCCAAAGTGTGTTTACCCTTCCATAGGTTTCTTGATAACCAAATAAGCCCCTGTAACAGCTGGTCTGTCATCAAAGTTGACTTGAGCATGGCCTGCTTTAATATATGGGCCAAAAGTATGCTTACTTCTCTTTCACTTCTTCGAAGCAAATTGGTCCACTGGCTTTAACTGGGCAAGCACAGGGGCTTCTGTGAAGGAATAACAAGCTGTGTGAGGTAGGTTTGAAACCTTCTCAGTTTGTTGTTCTGCTACTACTGCCTGCTATTTGAGGATATGCGGCCTGACCTACTCTTGGAAAATGCGTAGGTGGTCCAATAAGCTCTCTACTGTATGGGGGGCCAGGGAAAACTAGGATTGGCTTGACTTGTTTGGTACAATTGACCAATTCTGGTCCAAGATTGACACATTGCATGTGTAAATAAGGAGCTGAAGTGTTAGACTGCGTGATTACAAGGAGTTGCTTCCCTATGATGGGTTTCACAGAGCATTTTGAGCATTGTGGCTTCCTCTGTGGCCCTGGGTGGCTAATGTTCAGAACTGATGTCTGTACTTCCTTTCCTCATAATGAAGGAGTTTCAATATCTTTTCCTTTACCTTTCATTTTTTCATTGTTCATCCATGAGATTTTCTTTGGTCCATGGAGATCCGATTTTCTTATGAATCGTACTTGTACTTGAATGCACAACTCTCCCTTGTGAAACAAGGCACGTAAACCAACTTGGTTAAGTGCTCAAGCTCTTCACCCACAGGCTATTAGTCAATTGGCATTTTGCAGCCCCGCACCCCCCTCCCCACATCTGTTTGTTTGCATTTTACAATCCCGTTTGTTCCAAGCATATGATGTTAAGATGTGAGTTAATATAGATTATAAACCGCTATTATTGGGGAAAGTAGTGTTAGGATCTTTGTGGGTAAGTGGTGCTCTGTGATCACCTTCAGCTGGCAAGGCTTCAATACCCACTCCCATTCAACTGTCATTTGGGAACTTCAAATGGATGGTTAGAAATGAAAATCTACAGTAAAACAACCATTAATTACTTCCAAGAATGAAAAGGCTTAGAATGGTCCATTGAAGTTTACTTTGTGGTGTATGGTCCATCCATAATAATGCTATTCATCATTGAACTAGCGGGCTACTGTTGCACTTACAGATGGATCTTCCACACCTACATTATGACTAGAGAACTTCCTTTTTCACGCATAAGCCACGTGTTTGTAGTTTTGCATCACATCCCTTTAGGGGATGTAGGGGTGCTTGCACGTTCAAAATGGGTGTTTGATACATTTGCCAAGCATGTTGAGAAGAGGGATGTCCCAAGGAAACGCATGAAAAGATTGTATACATAAAGACTTATTGGGAGTGTTGAATTATGGCATGAGAAACTTAGATATGGGTATTATTTTCTGCTAAAGAAAACAATAAACTAATTTTCAGAAGAAGAAAAAAAGAAAAAAAATAATAAACCAATGTCTGCTATTGAAACTAAATTTTGCTATCAAAATTCTATACAATATCTTCTGAAAGGAATTAAAAGAATACTCCCATCAAACTACACAGCTTGTGATGATAGGTTCTTTGTAACCTCTAAATACTTCCATCCATGTATTTTCCTTAAATGTGAGAGTGAATTATCAAAAGAGGACAAAAGGAATAAAATAAAATAAAACACACACACATAGATTCGTATGTGTTGATTTGGGATGTTGTAGGAGAGAAACAACCTTTAAAAGTTTAAAGTCTCTCAAACCAGATTTGACTGAATAAACTTCATTATACAAGTTTTTTGAGGATAAGGTCTTGACGATGATGATGCAAGTTTTTTGAGGAAGCATAAAATAGGATCAATTAAATATTGCAAATGATTTCCTATTAGTTCCTTTTTTGAGACATAAAAATTCCCCGGAAAACTATTCTTAAAAAAAATACATTTAGAAACTCTTGCATTAAAACCCCATGTGAAACATGGAAGGGTAAAAATATTAGTTTAAGTTGCTCAAAGCATATGGCATTCAGCTCTATCTTGGTGCGTAAAAAAACAGCTTAAAACCTGCCTTTGTCAAAGCAAGTCAATCAGTTTATAGTTTTAATAGAAGGTTAAGGTTTCGTGTTGTTAGATCCAATGAACCTATTAACATAAATGGTTTAGAGCATAGTTTACTTGGATTTGGTAATAAGTCGGCAAGGGAAAAAATAAAATAAAAATCGGGAGACATTTGGGAAAAAAATCGGAATAGCAGTTAGGAAAAAAGAATTACAAATATGTGAGTTTAACAATTTAGTTTGCATTTTATTATATTTATATATGATTTTTTAGAATTTGATAAATAAATTTTAAATTTAACTCTTACAGTTGTGCCAAGGCTCCCCTTCATATACATATATATATATATGTGCGTGTGTGAGAAGTGGTAATTTCAATTATTTAATGCAAATGTAAAGCATACATGACATGTGATTGATTGAAATAAAGTAAAAAGCAACAAGATCCAGAGTCCTAAATAAGTAGCATCCTTTTTTGTCCATCCATTTTCCAAAATCATTTTTCTATCATTTAACCACCCTTCTCAAATACAAACTACCAACCTGATCTCGCCCATCGTACCCAAACAAGCAGCTCTTTTATTTTAACTGAAAATGAGAGAATTTCATTAAGTCACTCTTGTCTAATTGGCAGCAACAGCAAAAGTTATTATGATGGGACCTGAGGTCACGGGTTTAAGATGTGAAATCTTGTAAATATATAAGATAAGACTACATATTATAGACTTTTCCTAGACCTTGCATAGGCCAGAGCCTTTTGCACCCGTCTACTCGCATCAAACTAGATGAGAGAGAGTCGTATGAACATTGGTGTTGGTTTTAACCAAAGAAAATGACCTTGGAAACACTACAAATAGGAAACTACTAAGAATAGGATGGATTATCATCACCGTTGAAGAAGTAGAACCCCACATATAAAACCAATCTCAACCGTTAGATTTTATGCCTCCTATATATTCAAAAATAAAGATGGTTCAGAACTTTCAGTTATGTAAAATCCGTACGACTCTTCTAGAAACAAAAATAAAAGGGTAAATGAAAAAAAGTAAAAAATGAAAAAATGATTCCCGGCGTCAAACTCGGGAATTTGAAACGCTTTTTTGTGTGCGAACGTAAAAGCCGATATTCCTGTAACGCGTTTCTATTATTATCTTAGCCGTCCACTCAATTCAACGGACAAGAGAGGAGCTGAAAGCCTGCATCCTGACTCGCAGGATCCTACCATTCCTACTAAAATGTGGGTGTGTATATATATATTTCACTGAAAAAGAAGAAGAAGACGAAATACATGCATTTCGCCGTATTAAATTATAGACTTTGAAAGTTGGAGAGGGTGTCTGTATCAATACAGGGGGGGGAGATGAGAGTCTTATAGTTGGTCGCCATTTTAGACGCTCCCACATGCATCCGACAGCCGTGTAATTCTTTTCCCTTATTTTAAACCAGTCGGTAGCAACGGTCAAATTTGCTGATTGCTTATGGCCACCTTCCTGGCCCACATATCTGTCGTACTGATCTTTCTCCCTCACGTAAATATCCCATATTGACGGTCAGGATCATCGACGAAAGTGGGCCCCACTTGAACTGCATTATGCAAAATGTGTCTTCAGAAATACCAATGGCATTTGATCATTCGTGATCTGAAAAATTCAACTGTAGCCAGAATAAGTTGTAATCATCATCATCAAAAGACCTTATCTCAATTGGGGGTTGGCCACATAAATTTTATTCTTCTATTCCACTCTATTAAATGCCATGTCTTCGTTTAATCCCAAAATTATAATGCCAAGCGAAATATGTGCTATATCAAACGATCTTAGCCGTTAATTTCGTGGCCTTCAACGAACCATTACAGACCGTGAGAAATGAATGGGCCTACCTGTAAGAAGACTTTGCTTGGACGACACAATTTACGAGTCAATAGAGGATGTGATTAAAGAACCCGCAGGCCTAGGTGCTTCCTCTTATCATTGTCTACCTTTACGTGTGACAACCAATTAATGTTTTGGATGACTCAATGGGTGGGCCCAATTGTACTTTCATCACAGTGGACTATTTTATGATTGGATGGCCCACCACATTATCTCATTTTACAATGATGAGCTGTAACTGGGGCAAATTCTGCCACAGTCACATAATCACATTTCCTTAATCAACGGTCAGGATTATCATGGGCCGCTCCTCACTCTGTTAACAACTGGGGATTCCAGTCACTCTCAACTAATTAGGACAAACAAGTAATTACAAGAGCATCTGTTCATAAATCTTCAGTACACACTTTGTTTCCCACTCGTAATCCATCTTTCTTATTCCCCTGCTATTCCTCTGCTTTAGAACAGAGGAAAGAGAATAATGGCGTTTCTCAGGCACTCTCTTTTTCTCTCCCTCTTCTCCATTGCTCTCTTCTTCAACTCATGTTCTTCAGATCGACCTCCATTTGCCTGTGACACTTCAAACCCATCAACACACAAGTACAGATTCTGCAACCCATCCCTTCCCATCACTGAAAGAGTCCATGATCTTGTTTCTCATCTAACATTGGATGAGAAGATCTCCCAGCTTGTAAATGCAGCTCCTGCCATTCCAAGACTTGGGATTCCAAGCTATGAATGGTGGTCTGAAGCACTTCATGGAGTTGCAGATATTGGTAATGGGATCAGATTAAATGGAACCATTAAGTCTGCTACAAGTTTTCCTCAAGTGATCCTCACTGCAGCTTCATTTAATCCACATCTTTGGTATAGAATTGGTCAGGTATGATTGAATGCAAATCCAGTGAATGGTTTAAAGACAACCCAATAAACAAGTTCTGATTTTTGCTATGATTTTGCAGGCTATTGGAATCGAAGCTAGAGGGGTTTATAACAATGGCCAAGCTACTGGAATGACATTTTGGGCTCCCAATATCAATATCTTTAGAGATCCCAGATGGGGGAGAGGGCAGGAAACTCCAGGAGAAGATCCTCTGATGGCTAGTAATTATGCAGTTGCTTATGTAAGAGGAGTTCAAGGGGATTCCTTTGAAGGAGGGAAGTTGGGTGTTGAGCATTTGAGAGCTTCTGCGTGTTGTAAGCATTTCACTGCCTATGATTTGGATCGGTGGAATGGGATCACACGTTATGCATTCAATGCTAAGGTATGTTTTAGACTTTTTGTCCTGAAATCTTACTTACTATTTCTTGTTTGTTTTTGACTTTAAGTTTGATTTGCTGATGCTAGTCTTGGAAATATTTTCCGTGATTTCTCTATTCTGGCTCTTGAGTTAGTGGTGGGCTATCATTAAGATGTTCTAATGGCTTTGAGCTGGACAATTCCTTCCAATCTTGGAAATTTTTTCTGGATTGTTCTTCTTTGTCTACAAGCATGTTTTATGCTGGAAAAATGGGTATTCTCATCTGCTTTCAGTCTTAGAAATATCTTCTGGGCTTTCCTGATTTGTGGATTGTCTGTGGGCAAGATTGATGAAGATACTTCAATGGCATTTAATGTACTCCTATCTGCTTTTGTTTCAGGTCTCAGTGCAGGACTTAGCAGATTCTTACCAGCCTCCTTTCAAGAGCTGTGTGGAAGAAGGCCATGCCAGTGGAATCATGTGTTCCTACAATAGTGTGAATGGAAAGCCAACTTGTGCAGATTATGACCTCTTGTCAAATACAGCTAGAAAGAAGTGGGGTTTCTATGGGTAAGAACTTCAATGAGAATCCCATGTTTTACCATATTATGTCTTTCAATCAGAATCGAGCCTTTCGTTACTGCTGATCTTCTAGACCTTTTGGGTTACTTTATCCCTGATTTAAGGAAATGATTTCTGAACTCCTAGATTTTGGTAATTGCACTAGCAAATTGTTTTATTGGTTGCTGATAGAATCGGGGCCCATATGATACACGCGCCAACACCATAGAAATCTTTTGCCTACTCCACCAAGGCTGGGATGTCTTCGTCGTTTTACCTGAAGGATAAGGGCACGTTGTCGTGAAGAAGTGCTTAGTTAGATGTGGTTGATCACATAACCCAATAGGCAGGTCCTCTTCTTCTTGGCAAGGTTACTTCTCTCTTGCTTGGTACTCTTCTTAGATTTTAAAGATTGTTATAGCTATCAGAAAGCTATCAACAACCATGAATAGTCTTTAGGAAATTGTGTGCCATTATCATAATAAGAGAGTATGGATGTTGTCTCCCTACAACCTAATGAGAAATGAGGAAAGATTTTAGTCATTTTATCCAAAGTAGATGTTGTTTCGACCATGTGGATAAAGGGTAATTAGTGAGCTTGTTGTGTATATAGTAACTACTGTTTGTAATGCTCTGTCTTTATTGGTTGATCAGATATATCACCTCCGATTGTGACGCTGTGTCAATTATATATACCAATCATAGATATGTTAAAACCCCTGAAGATGCAGTGGCAGACGTCCTCAAAGCTGGTATGTATGTGGAACTTCCAAAAGCTGCCTCTCTGTGTCTCTTTCAACACTTTGTTATTAATGCCAATAGGAAATTGGATGTCAAAGAAAGAATTAAAGAACTAATTTATTAACTCTCATAGTCTCTCTATCCAACATCTTTTCTCAAATTTTCTGCATTATATGAAGAGGATATCAGAGAGAATTCTCTCGCTCTCTCTTCAATATTTTTTCAGCATTTGATAATATATGAAGAGGATGTCAAAGGCAGAACTAAACTGAAGTATATTCACTCTCTCTCCAACATCTTTCATCATTTGGGACTAATATGTGGAGGATATAAGAGAGAGAATTAGCTTATGAACATATTCTCCGTTGTAGAAATATTGGGAACTCCATAAATCTAATTGGTTTATCTTTCCCTTCTGAAACTTGAATCTCCCAGGCATGGATGTCAACTGTGGTTTCTACTTACAGAAACACACAAAAGCAGCAGTTCAAAAGAGGAAAGTATTGGAATCTGACATAAATAGAGCCCTCTATAACCTCTTCTCCATCAGAATGAGACTAGGATTGTTCAAAGGCGACCCAAAACGACATCGTTTCGGCAACATAGGCGCAAACCGAGTCTGCTCCAAGAAACATCTGAATTTAGCTCTAGTAGCTGCTCGTGATGGCATCGTCCTGTTAAAGAATTCTGCCAAGCTTCTCCCGTTGTCAAGAGCTAAAACTTCTTCCATTGCCGTAATTGGACCTAATGCAGATAATTCAACAGTACTCCTTGGAAATTACCATGGCCGTCCATGTAAATCGATTTCACCTCTTCAAGCACTGAAGAGTTATGCAAAAGACGTTCTGTATTACCCTGGCTGTGATTCTGTTGCTTGCTCTTCGGTTTTGATTGACAAGGCAGTGGATGTGGCAAAAGAGGCAGAACAGGTAATTCTGATCATGGGATTGGATCAAACACAAGAAAGAGAAGATTATGATAGAGTAAATTTGGTTCTCCCAGGGAAGCAACAGCAGCTTATCACAAGTGTTGCAAGGGCTGCTCAGAAGCCTGTCGTGCTGGTTCTGCTTTCTGGTGGTCCCCTTGATGTTACATTCGCAAAATATGATCCTAAAATCGGAGGCATTTTGTGGGCTGGTTATCCCGGTGAAGCTGGTGGAATCGCACTTGCAGATACTATTTTTGGCACCCATAATCCAGGTGATTACAAGTTATATTGATTCAAGTCCATTTAAGGAAATGCAGATAGTCTCGCAGATACTCTTTGAGAGAAATTTCTTTGAAACTCAACTTCTTGTTTAACTTTGATTGATCATGTGAATTAGTACTGAAAAGAGAAATAGAAAAAAAATCTGCCAATTTATCAGCATAATAATTCATGACTTCACTAACCAGGTCATTTTGTTATGCAGGTGGAAAATTGCCTATCACTTGGTATCCACAAGCATTCACCAAAGTAGCAATGACTGACATGAGGATGCGACCTGATACAAAATCTGGCTATCCTGGGCGAACTTACCGATTCTATAGTGGCAAGAAAGTGTTTAGATTTGGCTATGGACTCAGCTACACAACCTACAAATATGAATTCGTCTCTGTTACTCAAAGCCACCTATTTCTAAACCAATCTGTTAATCTCCAAGCAAGTGAAAACTCCATTCCCTCTCAGTATGACACAGAAAAGATGGGCCCCGAATTCTGTGACAAATTGAAGTTCTCTGCAGTTGTTGGAGTTAAGAATCACGGAGACATGCCCGGAAGACATCCAGTGCTGCTTTTCTTGCGCAGACCGGAGGCCCCATCTGGCAGCCCAATGAAACAGTTGGTTGGATTTCAGAGTATTCATCTGAATGCAGGGGAGAGAGCTGAGATGGAATTTGTTCTAAAGCCTTGTGAACACCTTGGTAGAACTGTTGAGGATGGTTCAAAGGTGATGGAAGCAGGGTCTCACTTCTTGGTTGTGGGGGATGCAGAATATCAGGTTACTGTTGTTTGACATCAGCTGAAGCAAAGTAGTGGCCATCGTAGGCAATTTATGATCCTGTTAGTCCTTTTCCCTTCAAGTTATTAAAGTTGGTTGCACTTCTGAGCGAAGAATCAGTCACTCAAATATCAGGCTTCAGAAAAAGCAAAGAAACATTGATGTTCACTACTTTTCATATTGTTCTTAGTTTGCTGGAGGGCCAACGTTTCAAGAATCATTCTCTTTGCTGAATTGTTTCATGACAGAGGGGAACAAATAAAGAAACTCGTATTACAGGAAGCAGAAGAAATTTTAAGGCAATAAGAGAGCTTAAATAAATGTTCTGTATGCCTTTGCATTTCCCTCATATGAGTTGAATTTGGTAGAGGCACCCATCAAATTATGCAAAGACTAGCAAGTTGCCCATACAAACAGTGTCCTGGATATTTATAATTTGAAAAATACAACTAAAAGGTCATGTTTGTTATGTTTATATATATATATAGACATACACACTTCATCCTATGTAATATACTTAATATTTTATAGTATATAATCTAAGTACGGAAATCTAATCGTATCATGCGGCTAATCTTAGCTAGAGCCATAAATTACTGAAAACTATATATTTATGGCTATATCTTTTCTAATACACACTAAGATATTTGATGTACTACCCCCCAAGTTTATGGCTGTTATAATTAATTATATTCTTAACCTTGACTTTGAAAATGCAATGAACATATGATATATGGTGCTCAAAGAGAATCGTTTCTTGTAAAATATTTCTTTTTCCCATCCAAATTATTTTTTGTACATATCTGTCAACATTTATCCACTACTTTCTCATCTCCTCCTCCCTTACCATGTACGTATTTTGCTTCTAGTTGGTTAGTAGAGCACTTGACTTGTAGTTATAGATAAAAATTATTAGCAATCCTTATAAATATTATCGTTTTAATGGAGTATATCCCATATCATTATATTGAAAGTTCAAAGAGATAAATACTCGAAATCCAAAAACAAAGAGCAGTTTTTGTTTTCATTCTTCTTACCATTTTTCTCTCCCTTACCGGAGAGAGAGAGGTACTTACAGAAAGGCCATCGAAATCATCATCATCAAGACCTTATTCCAATTAAGGGCCAGCAGAAAGGCTATTGAAATGCAAAAGAAAAAAAATTATCTAAGAATGGAAGATATTAGGAGGAATAAAGAGAAAGGGCGTGCTGATTGCATCGTTGAAAGGGAGCCCACTTGCACTCTTGCCGGCTACTGTTTTACCGGTGAAAATATGGGCGTCCACCATGTAAGAACTCATATCTTCTGGTTCAGAAGATCAGTTTCTCAATTGAATAAGATGGCTTTTTTGGAATTGTAAACGGTCGAGAAACCATCCAAGTTGGTAATGCCTCGTTCTGCAGCCATGGCATCGTGGGCTGCACACCATTGAAAAATAAATAAATAAATGAATAAACTTGGGAGTGGCAAGAAAGTTTTCAGTGTCATTGTCGAATAAGGGAGTGCGCATGCATTTCCATGTAGTATAATGAAAAGTGAGAAAGGAATTTTAAGCCATTTTGTCCATACTTTTTGACCTTCCTCTCGGAAACTGCATTCGCCGGGCATGGATGTCAACTGTGGTTCCTTCGTACAGAAACATACAAACAAAGCTGCTCAAGAGAACAAAGTCTGAGAGTCTGATATAAACAGAGCCCTATGTAACCTCTTTTCCATCAGAATGAGATTGGGACTTTTCAATGGCGACCCAAACAGCAACCTTATGGTAAGTTTGCTCCCAAGAACATCAGAATTTAGCTCTAGAAGCAGCTCGTGATGATGGTATGGTCCTGCTAAAGAATTCTGTTAAGCTTCTCCCATTATCAAAAACGGAAAATTTGTCAATTGCTGTAATTGGATCGAGAGCACTTAAGGCGACAACTCTCCAGGAAATTATTATGGCCTTCCATATAAATCTTTTTCCCCTCTTCAAGCCTTGGAAAGTTAACTGATATCCGATATTGCTCTGGATGTGATTCTGTTGCGTGCTCTTTGGTTTCGCTTGATAAGGCTGTGGAAGTGGCAAAAGCAGCAGAATATATGATTCTGATAATGGGGTTGGACCTATCAGAGGAAAGAGAAAAGCAGGACAGAGTTAATATGGTTCTCCCTAGGAAGCAGCAGCAGCTCATCACACTAAAATCTGCCAATTTATTAACATAGAAAGTCATGACTTCAACATCCAGGTTCATGTTCTTATGCAGTTGGAAGATTACCTGTCACTCGCTATCCCCGAGGATTCATTGAAATACCCATGACTGACATGAGGATGCGACCTGATGCAAAGTCTGCCTATCCTGGGTGAACTTGGTGATTCTATAGTGGCAAGGAAGTGTTCAGATTTGGCTATGGACTCAGCTACTCAATCTACAAATATGAATTTGTCTCTGTTACTCAAAGCCACCTATTTTTAAACCAGTCTATGAATTTGTCTGTGTATGACACACAAAAGATGGGCCCTGAATTTTGCCACAGTTTGAAGTTCTCTGCTGTTGACTGAGTTAATAATCACGGTGACATACCTGGAAGACATACTGTTCTTTTCTTACGCCGATCGGGGGTTCCATCTGGCCGCCCAATGAAAAAGTGGGTTGGATTTCAGAGTTTTCATCTGAATGCAGGGGAGAGAGCCGAAATGGAATTTGTTCTGAGCCCTTGTGAGCACCTCAGTAGCACCCTTGAGGATGGTTCAAAGTTGATGGAAGCAGGCTCTCATTTCCTGGTTGTGGGTGATGCAGAATATCTGGTTACTGTTATTTCAAATGGGGAGGAAGCAAATTGGAAGCCATTTGAGGCACCTCATTTTATTCGTCTCTTTGGCACCAAGTCATTAGATCACTCGTACATCAAGCTAAGGAAAAAAAACACATTTTAAGTTCACTTCTTTTACATCTTCTTCTGATTGTGGTGGAAGCCAATCTTTCAGGAATTTCATAATGGCTGAGTAGTGTGAAGATAGTGGGCCCTGATGCAGAAACTCATATCATAGGCCGCAATAGCAAATTTTAAGCCCATAAGCAAGCTGAAAAGTAAGTGCTCTCTATACCTCAATGCTACAAAAGATTAAGGAGTAGTTCTACTAAAAAAGAAAGCGATTAAGGAGTACATAGCCCTTCTTTATTTCTCACTACAAAAGGGTTGAATTCTGATAGAGGCCTCCATCAAACCATCTAAACAAAGGCATCCTCTTTTATTCGTCAATAGTAAAGACAATTTCTAACGCCATGCTTAGACTAAAACCCAAGAACTTCCTAATCAACGCTTAAGAAGCGCAATAAGAAGATCACCAGCCAAACCATTGGCTTTATCAGTACTCTTGCCACTGCTGTTGCTGCTGCAATTGAATTCATTTCGTACAAGGCTCTCCAAGGACCAACCGGTTTTAGCTGTGAATGCTTTATTGATCTCTTTGATGTCAATCCCTGATCGGGTTATGATGGTTTGGATAAGAATCTCTCGAGCATTGCTGTTTCCCATTGCTCTCCGAACTTGCTTGGCAAAGTGCTTTTCAGGGTACTGAATGCATCGAATGATTATACGAAGTTCCTTTCCAAATTTTCCACACTTCTCCCGCTTTAGTGACTTCAAGAGTTCATGGCCATAGAGTTGTTTGTAAGAGGTGAAAAGGGCTTGAAGTTGCTCAGTGCTTCTTTGTCTTATGAGAGAGATAATTGTCTTCTGATCAACAGATTTTCCACTCTCCATTGCTTCGTAGATTACCTTAGCGTCGCACATTGCCATGCTTGTGTCTATTCTAGCACCATTCATGCGAATTGAATTCAGCATTGCCAGCAGAACCTGGACACACCAGTAGAGGGTGATTTGGCCAGTTCATATCAAGGAGTTAGCTTTGGAAACTTTCACATACGAACCTCCAAAACCACGCTGTAGAACTAATTGTAATCAGAAATGAAATGTTTGTCATTTCACGACATTAATGCAAGATTTACCTCTTTCAAATAACCATTCACTTTGGCGGCAAGATCCTGCTCAAGATTGGAACTGTATCGAGCAAGGTAGGCCTGCCGAATGGATTGGAGGTCTGAAGAAGATCGAGTGCATATGATGGCAACAAGTGTCTCCAGGTCCGGACTAGTGCTGAAAAGGGCAACTCTTACTAACTCGGCATCACGTTCTTGTGGTTCACTGATACGAAGATATGCTGCCCTCTGTATGCCATTGATCCATGGATTTACAGAAATAATATAGCATTGAATCAATAATGAAACTTGCATTTGAACGTTTATTTAAAGCCTTACAGCAAATTTGTTGTTCCTTTGAGAAGTGTAGAAGAGATAAAGAAGGTCCTGGTTGTAAAGAGCACCATAAGTCTGACGAATAAGCTTCAGCTCTTCCAAATTTCTGCTAGCTAGAATCTCCACTAGCTTTTGGTTGCAGTTTGCACTGTTTCCTGTTTTTATTTGAAGCAGCCAGTCCATAATCAGTTATATGCTTATAATATAAAAGAGAGAGAGAGACTACTTAGTTGATAACTCTGACAAAGGCGCAGTTATTATAACAAAAACTGATCAGTCCATGCAGTGAAAAAAGGATGAGTTGGAGTTACATTATTTCCAAACCTATGGTAAAATGTAAATGCAAATGAATTGATTCTACAAGCAATAAGTGATCCAGTATGTATAAGCCAATCAAACTAAAAATTTGTAATGCAAGATGAAGACAGTCCTACAATTGCAACTCCACCAGCTGACCAGCACAGATAACCAAATCAAGATCGGATGGTCATGACTTGATCGCAGACTATTTAGAGCAGTTTGACACTCACACCCACACATTTTACGTGTAATTAACTGTGCTTGTGGCAAAACAATGACCATTCATGGGTTTGTTACCTAAACGAAGAAGGATGTCTAAGCACAGAGAAATGAGGTTTACCAGAAAACCAAAGGTGAAAGAATTGGCAATCCACAGCATATTTTTTATTGACCTGTGTACTTGCAGCCATTTCTCTCAAAGCATGCAAATGCAAAAGAAAGCTCATGAGCCCTTGAGAAGCTCAAGACTTCCTTATATACTGGAACAGGAAGCATGCTGTTGTAATGCAAGGAATATTTACCTTTTACAAAGCATCAGAGAACTTATCCCACCTTCCAATTTCAACAACAATCTCCTCACAGCATTTCGCTTTCTTTGTGAGCTTTCCAATTTAATACATTACAGCTGACCATCCGAGTAAACTTTATGTAGAATTTCATGATGTCATACATCCCATCTCAAAAGACTTCTCGTGTCAATGTTTTAGATGGCTTCTACCATCAGTTTGCTTGTGGGTCCATAAAAAAAAGACGCCCTCTGATGCTCTTTCTGATGGTTACAAGTGGCATGAAACAAGAATAAACCTCTAAATACAAATGCTTGAGGCACAATACACCAGTGAAAACTAACAAAAACCTATACACTTTCTATAATTTAAAAACCAGTTTGACTCTTGGAGGACACCACAGCAAGCATCACAATGTGTATCACACCTCAAGAGAATCCTAAAAGTAAACGTTTAAGACTGCTCATGCCATTGGTGTCCTAGTGGGGCCTTGCACAACCCACTTTTGGTGTCACTACGGACCCCATAAGTGGTCACAACACGCGGCATAGATCAAACAATAGCGAAAAACCTCATTGTAAGCCCTAAATGCTTTCCCACAAGGCGGCAAAGAAAATCAAACAACACCTATACATCTTTGCATTTCCTGCCAATTCAGGCCGCTGCTTACCTCCTTTTATGGAATTTATCAAAGTTGCCTAGTTAAAGCCTAAGTACCATATGCAGGAACCTTATTATGTGTGTCAGTCTTATATAAGAGCTAATGCTACTTCTGCAATCACAAAATCAGTCAAGGACAGTTTTCTGTAGTACCTGAACACCTGTAATCCTGATTTAGATCAGATAGAAATAACTGCAACTTGATTTTTATAGAACATAAAGGGCAGCCCTGGTGCACAAAGCTCCTGCATATGCAGGGGTCCGAAGAAGAGGCAGACTACAAAAGTCAATAGTATGCAGCCTTACCTTTCATTTTGCAAGAGGCTGTTCCTATGCCTTGAACCCATGACCTCAAGGTCACACGACGACAACTCTCCTGTTGTGCCAAGGTTCCCCTTCTTATTTTTATGGAATTAATAGTCTACAGACTGACCGCAAGTTCTTTGCACTTGTTTCCTTTAGTTAGACTAAAGGCTTTTATAAATTACAAGAGACTTCACCTTATTAGTCTCCAAAAAATAAGCGAACCTGTAAGTTTCATCCTTGATATAAAAAATTACTCAGCTAGAGATCAAGGGTGCTTAGTAACCTCTTGCATTAATTCATAAGATTACAGACGCAAGTTCGTCAAATGCGATCTGCTTGCCATGAGTGCTGTTGTTAACAATAGAATAAGAACTGAAGCATATGCCATCAGTGCATGTGATTCCCTATAAGTGAGCACTGACTCACAGTCACTGACAAATCCAGGGTTATCCTTTGCGTCATGGCTGGAACAGTAACCTCGCGTGTTCCAACTTTATGGATGTGGTCACAAAAGTTATGGGTGTGTGCACTGAAGACCTTCCTGCAACATGACAATCATCATATATGAATTAGTAGTTTATTCCTTCAAGGACCAGAAACATGATCACCATAATACAGTAAGACAAATTTTTATGTCCACAATGCGACCTCAAAATTTTCCAAGCCACACACAAACAATTTACTAGGGCTGCCCCTTGATGTGTTTTGACAACTAAAGAAAATGCTCCAAGGAACATGTACCAGATGGCCCATGTTTAAGAAAGTATGGATTTTCTGTCAATGCATAATTCTAGTAAATCAACTATTTTTTAGTAAGTACTAATAAATAACTAGATTTGTGGGAAATCAAAGGAATTGTATTGGTAAATTGACGAAGCTTCAAAAGAAATGATCTGATGTAAACCTCAAAGAAAGCTTCAAAACTATACAAAAACACGTCCAAATAAACCCCTAAAAAGGAGATAAGAAAGAAGGTGACCATCAGGATAGGGAGTTTGCTACTGATCTGGGTCTAAAACCTATCTGCAGATGGAGAGCCAGTTAGAAATGGAGAAAAAGGGGAATGCTGTATCACTTCATACACGAAATGCAGACTACAATGAATGCCAGAAGATGAAGAAGAAGCAAGCTTGAAATCAACAATTATATGAAAAACAGTCTTAGAACAAAGTAAGATTTGATAACATTTAAGAAGGTCATGAACAACTTACAACCTTGGTCAAAAAGATTGAAATATGTATTCAGTTGCATTTGGGGGGCAACTCATGTGGACCGGCACCAACATATCCACTGCACAGAATTTGGAAGGAACTCAGGGAATGATAGCTATACTAAAAAGGCGTAACAAATAAATTGAACAGCTCACATTAATGCAGAATCTGCTAATTAAAGAAGTCTGCAAATGGCAACAGAGTAGATACATAATTTACAAAGTTCAATCGAATCTCTCAAATCATGTCCAAATAAACCTATTATAGTGATACATGTCAATAGGAAAAGTCAAGCAGTCATATTAGTCTAAAACCAAAATATCACAATTTATTTAAGTCCCAGGGGAAGGAAATATCAGAAGAAGCTTCAGACTCATGAATATAACAACAAATACAAAAATCAGGTTTCTTGGTGAATAATTTACATATAACGGTGTTATGATAACCTTAATCCAGTAAATGGAACCTAAAACCATACATTAGCTATCTTTCAACTACTAATGCAACTACATCTAAGTCACCTTTGGGGTGAGTTGTAGTAAATTGGAGAATGATGTGCGCAAGCTTCCAACTAATGCATGAATCTTTTCCAAGCAACAGTACCTCATCTAAAATTATATCATACCTTATAATTCACTAGGAGGGGCTGATGCTATACAATTACAGTCAAACCCCTTACAAAGTATAGCATTGGTTTCAATAGAATCATTTAAGTTGTGAATATTCTAAGTTAAAAGGGCAGCCCCGGTGCACGAAGCTCCTGCCTATGCAGAGTCCAGGGAAGCGGCAGACCACAAAGGCGTATAGTACGCAGCCTTACCTTGCATTTTTGCAAGAGGCTATTTCCATGTCTTGAACCCATGACCTCAAGGTCATGTGACAACAACTTTTACCGTTGCACCTGGGCTTCCCTTCTTGTGAGTATTCTAAGTTGTCAAGAAAATTCCATTATTTCCCACTTGATCTTCTTTCCTCTTAATGCAATTCGCTATGTGCAACTTCTAAATATAACAGACTTAATTAGCTCTTTACTAGCTTAGAAACTTCCCAATTGATCTCCTACCCATAAAGCATTTCCAATTTTCCATGTTAGAAACTTTCTTTTAATTGGAAATGTCCACACCTGCATCATTTATGACATGTGTATGGTAGGACCATCTAGAGTATCCTCCCATCTCACTATTAAATAAATGTGGACATTTTGTGATATCTTGTTATACTTCTAATTATGTTAGTAAAGTATTCAATAAACTTCAATATACAACATATTATAAGTTATAACCATTCCGTGCAAATATGTGGATGGATTTTCATAAGCTAACTTGTACCTATAATTAATAAGGTTTCCAAGCTAGGTAGGGGTTGACTGTAATTAAGAAAGTAAAGACCAAAAAGGTCTTTGCATAGGGAACAAAGGAAACTAGATTCAGCATCACTTGATCGTCTGATTTATGCTAAGCAGTGTGATCAATCTTCCAGCCCACAACTATGGAGGTTCGGACTTCAGAATGGACTACGTACATCTATTTGACGAGAAAGTCAAGTAAAGCCATTTAATCTGTCAGGACACCCCATTGTTGTGAAATTTTTTTTGGACATGATGTTGAATGATTAATAACACATCAGTGAGTGACTGTCAAAAAAATGTGGACAGAAGCACAGCAATGAAGTTGGGACAGAAGTGAGTTGGCATATGAAGGAAATCTATCAAATTTTATCAGCTTTATTTTTTATGCCAAAAGAAAATGAAGCATACACCAAGTTCCACAGGAAATGTATAGACTAGTAAGAGACATAGAAGTATGGGGATCTAGGCTTGTGGAATTCAAGTTTCCTTATGATTTTTGCACCCATTGAAGATTGCTGTGGGGTTCAGGGTTCAACTAAACTAGTTCATAGACTAATACTACTCATATTCAACAATTGTAGCATAGTTGTTTGATTTGTTGAATCATTCTTTCTGTCAATTTCATTGGCAGGCTTACACAAGAAATGCCTGGTGAGGTAAGCTACAGCTCATGGCACCAAATAAGATATGCACTTCATCTAAACAATGAGATTCATTCATTAAAATTGTGTGATGCAGAAGCAGAAGAAGGACGATGGTGAGGCTTAGAAGGTAAGAAAGGAACACCTGACAGACCAAACAGTTATCCAGATGATCAGTAACAGTTCAAAACCAATATCACTGAACTCATAAACATAGAAAAGACCATGAGTGCGAACAATAGAATTTAATGAAGTTATTATAACAACATGACAGGAACATTTAGTCAGAAATGAATTCCAAATAAAGTTTCTACGACAAGAACAACCTACTTCCTTGCCAGTTGCCACGAAAGGATTCCACTTCTTTTGTTTTTTCTTTTCCATTTTTTTGCTTTATGTTGAAGGTGGACATCTACTCAAGCAAGAGCACATAACAAATTAACAGATGTATCATCAGTTTGCTTCATGGAAAGGAAAGCGAGTATAGGATCCCACCAAGTACCACGAGTAACAATGACTGCAAGTCCAGCAGAGTGCAATTATTCCCAAACAAATTACAGCTATAAGCATGAAAATAGGGTTAAACATGATCCACGTTCTAGTATCAAGAAGCTGCTGTGCCACTGTAATATCTTCTGTAATGCTTTTTACCAGCTATCTTTGAACTAAAACAACTCTTGTGGGTCATTACTTTTTTTCATGTAAATTTTACCAAGACACAGGAAAACAGATTTAGCTTAAGAAATTTGTTCGCGTGAGAATATATCAGTTCAAGCCACTAGAAGCTAAACTCCCATCACTTTCTCATTTTATCTGTAGCCCATTTCATCATCCAGCAACATCTCCAATTCCAAGTTAGTCCTCTTAAGGGAAAGGAATGGACAAAATGAAATGTTATCTCCACCTTACTCCACAGTCCCTTCTCGTCTCAGCTCTACTCTTTCTAGATTCCAAAGCAAAACCCGAAAACTTACCACTAAAAACTAAATTCAACAAAACACTCATATTCAGAGATCTAGTACCAAAAAAGAGATAAAAACCAAAATTTGCTGGCAAAGATCTGGTCGCATAAGAATCTTTATGTCTGTTCAAGCTATACAAGATGAATTCCATCTCTTTGTCTATTCAAGCTAAATTCAACAAAACACTTCCATTCGAAGATCTAATACCAAAACAGACATAAAAACCAAAATTTACTGACAAGGATCTGGTCATATAAGAATCTTTATGTCTATTCAAGCTATACACGATGAATTCCATCTCTTTGTCTATTCAAACTAAATTCAACAAAACACTTCTATTCAAAGATCTAATACCAAAACAGCCAATAAAACCAAAATTTACTGACAAGGATCTGGTCACATAAGAATCTTTATGTCTATTCAAGCTATACAAGATGAATTCCATCTCTTTGTCTATTCAAACTAACTTCAACAAAACACTTATATTCAAAGATCTAATAGCAAAACAGACATAAAAACCAAAATTTACTGACAAGGATATGCTCACATAAGAATCTTTCTGTCTATTCAAGCTACACAAAATGAATTCCATCTCTCTCATTTTATGATAGAGTGGTTTCATCTTAGTCATTCTACAGTGAACTTGTCATACGAATTCTTAGGGATGCAGATAGCACACAAAACTTCTAAAAATTGCCGCATAACTTCTCCAATTTCTTGCAACAATGAAAGAAAACAAAGAAACCTTTTTCTCCACTCTGTCACTTTACAGTGAACTTATCATCCTAATTCGACGGTCTGCAAATTCCAAAAACTGCCAAAATTGCTTCTCAAAATCTAAACTTTAACGAAATTCTCCCGTAAGATCAACAAACCCAGATCAAAAGGAAAAAAATTCAAAAGCCGAATTTCCCTAATTTCATACAAACCAAATTACAGCCCAAAATCCAAACTTCAGTGAAATTTTCCCACAAAATCAACAGACCCAGAACAAAAATTATAAAATAAGAAACCAAAATTTCCCTTATTGCACAGAAAATCGCCAATTCTGCTGCTCAAAATCCAAACTTTAAACAAATTCTCCAATAATAACAACAAAAATCCAAACTTTAACGATATTCTGCCATAAAATCGACAAACCCAGAACAAAAACAACATAAAAAACCAAAATTTCGCTAGTCCCACGTAAACCGCCATTGTTGCTGCTCAAAAATCCAATAAAATCAACAATTCCAGAACAAAAAACACACCATCGAAAAAGGAAACTTGCCCTGAAAAACTTGGTCATACAAGAATATCTGAAGTAGATATTCATGTAACCCGCTTCCGATCCTATCAACATCAGGTTCGCCACCATCATCAACTTGAAATCCTTTATATCATTTGCACCGGCAATTTGGTTGGCTTTCCGGCCGACAATTTCACTGGAAGGGGTTGAAACCTTTCTTCGAAGACGATCAGAGCAACGATGAGAAGCGGCGGCAGCACCGATCTCAACGCAACCATCTGATTCCGATCGTCTGAGTTTACAGATTTCGACGGCAAGTAGATTGAGACGAGGAGGTAGAATGCGAGATGAACGGATGAGATTTACAGTTGGGATCCGGGATTGGATCCAGCAACTGTTTCTCGCCAAGTGGGCTTTTCCTGGGTCTGCAGTTCCATTTGCGGTGCATGGGGGGCTGTAGAATTTTTGAAAAACTCAAGGGTATTTTTGTCTTTTAATTTTTACTTTATCAATTTTCTCTCTTCTTACCCTGATTTTGTGGTAAATTTAGAGGAAGGGTACTTGTGTACGATATGGATATCAGTTATACGGTGTCTGCGCTTATAAATCTTGCACAGGTGGGGCTTAGATTCTTGGTGATCCACGTGCTGCTTATCTTTTGGATACCTCAAGCCTCACAAAACACAACACAGCTACCTGAAGTTACCGTCAATATTTGTGTATTACTCAATCTTTCTTCAATTCCTGAAACCTTTCCTAACAAGTATCACTTCAGATAAACTTGATATCCTTCTTAGTCAAGTGATTATGGGCAACAATCCTCAAAAATCCCTCAATGAATCGTCGATAATAAATCGAATTTTCATATGAATAATTACCAAGACTCTTTTGACATGTTTTGCATCAGGAACCAACCTTAGCATCTGCACTAATAAAGGCATCGGAGCTAGAAGAATTAGGGCTAAACGCCAGTTAGCTACAGAGGCTATAACAAGTCCTGCAGCCATCGTGGCAGTATTCTGAACAATGGAGTACCAAAGCATCAGACGACAACCATGCACCAATTGCCCTACTGGAAAAAAAAAAGGAGGGAAAAAGGGCAGAACACGGTCAGAAGGCCTGGAGATTCAACTGGGTATGTTGTTTCATGTTTGTATGAACAAACATTGAATTTTCAGGCTCGTTGAACCAGCCGATTTCTTGATGTACGACCTTCTCAAATGACTGGGAACGAATACTCTCGATGAGCATAGCACCAGCAACTCCAAACATGAAGTGCTGCACAACTACTGAAACCAGAGCAATGAGCCGTAGATCAATAAACATCAAGGCCCAGAACCTTGAGTCGTTTTGGAGCTTGTTTGGAACCTCAGTGAAGACATGGATGGCACTTGTTAGAAATAGTCCAAATACAGTGAAAACCACTCCATGTATCACGGCAGCAATTGATCCAAGCAGTAAAGATGGCAGCTCTGGTTTGTTAAGGTAGGTGAGCCGTCTAAGTGAAACATTTGACCTTGTATTCTCACTGTCAACAGCGGATGAGCAGAGGGGACCCGTGGATGAGCAAGGGCGGGGTGAGCGGAGTGCGTCACTGATCGCCCGACGAAGGATCATTCGCCCTTGCGGTCATTCGTCGTCCTCGTCGTTTGCCGTCGCCGAAGCCATCGGTCTTCTTCCACTGAAACAAGATTGATCCGCGACCTGTAATATTTAAACAGGAGAACAAATGACGGGGTTATTTTTGATATTTTAAAATTATAACGGTGAAAAATAGATGGAATGACAAATTTACAAAGTTTTGCACAACTTGATGGCAAATCTGCGAAAAGTTAAAAACTTTGAATTTTTTGACAAAAACACAAAAAAGTAATAGCAAATCTGCAAAAACACCCTAAAAATTAATGAACCACTTTATCCTTTCTATTTTATTTATTGAATAACTCGTCATTCTATAATTACTAGAGTAATCCTTAGAGAAAAATTCATTAAAAGAAAAATATTTTGCTAGTATCTTTAGTAAAACCCTTGGAGTAGAAAATTTTCTTTCTTTCAGATGAGTACAAATAAATCTTCTTCTACTTTCTTTTAGTTGTAAGCCTTTCTATTGATCTTCCTTGTTATATATACACGAGTGTGTTAATTTTAATTATTTCATACAATACAAGGAATAGATGACATTTGATTAGTTGAAAAAAAGCAAAAAAAATAAAAAAAGTTAGAGACAATGACACTTATGAAGGCTTAGAAGATGAATGTTTTGGTTCATGATTCATCTGGGTTCCACATGTAGGGGCAGTTGGCCTGACATACATCTTTCATTTGGAACAGCCTAGGAATCAAGTTAATTCATGATTTAACTCTCCAATTTAAACATATGCTTAGGTGTTAAACATGGATCATAGGCCACGTATAATTTTAAATGGGAGTCTTGGCGCAATAGTAGAGTTGTTGTTGTGTGACCTTAAGGTCACGAGTTCAAGGCATGAAACAGACTCTTGTAAAATGCAAAGTAAGACTGTGTACTATTGACTCTGTAGTCCGCCCCTTCTTGGACACAATAACTTCATGCACCAGGGCTGCCCTCTAAGGCCATATACAGTTTTCTGACTGGCCATTTATATGGTCACAATATTTGATCTATTAAACTCACCTACCCACCGAACAATGAAGTTGGGGCATGTGAGGCCCATAATTTGGTTGCACAATAAGTGCTTCAACTATAAGAGCTACTGACATCCAAAGTTAGAGCAATAACATGGAGTTGAATTACGCATTGCATAAAGAGCATCCATTGGGCAGTCCTCTTAAAGCTGATTGGTATTACTTGACTTGGAACGCCTGCATGTAATTATCACTGTACAGAACATTAGCTAACAAACCTAAAGGGCTGCCCAAAGTGCGCAAAGCTCCTGCATATGCAGGGTTCAGGGAAGTGGTGCACCACAAGGGTCAATAGTATACAATCCTATATTGTATTTTGTAAGAGGCTGTTTCCATGCCTTGGACCCATAACCTCACGCTCACACGATGACAACTCTACTATTATGCCAAAGCTCCCCTTCTCCTCCCCTCTACTGCTGCTAACAAACCTCTGACCTAGATAATAGATTATGCATGTTCATGTCCAGCAGTAAGGAAGCCTTCATTCTGGGCTTTGAACAATGGCAGATAACCACTAATGATATGGATCCCAATTTTTACCCGAGGAAAAACATGAGCATTCAGAAATAGAAATGGCCCTGCTCGTTAGAATGATCACAAACATTAATTTGCAAGGTCTTGCCACTATCGTGCCGTACATCAAAATTCTCCCACTTAATTTTCAATGAACGAAAAAGAGGTTAAGTCTATTTTATCAATGAATTATGACCTCAATTTAATTTCTCTATAATGTCTTCTAAATAATCCTAACCTTATACCATATTATAAAAAACTCTGAATAATTGAATTTTTTAGGGGGAAAGTTCGACTTTGTAATCTCACAAATCTCCCAATTTTTAGCCTCATATTTAAGAAGTTCCTACATATTTCTATTTCTGGCAGATTTACCAAATTAAACATGAATGCATGACATTAAATACAATTGAAGAATATTGTTTGTCAAATTCTCAAATATTATTTACTGATCTAGTCTAAAATACACTTAAAAATTAGATTCATATCATTGTGATTCTTTTCACCCAACCTTTTTTCCAATTTTATCCTTTTTCTTGAATTTTCAATTATTTAAAGAATATTATCTCTACCCAAATAAAAGCACATATAGAGGCGTATAAACTGCCATTAAAAACTCTAAAAGAATGCCTAAGTAAGCTCTAAGACTTTTAAATTTTATGGGGTGTTTTTCTTTTTCTTTTTTTTTGCAGTGGGCAAAGGTATAAAGAAAGGGCAGTCTCGGTGCACAAAGTTCCTGCATATGCAGGGTTCGGAGATGGGGCAGACCGTATAAAACTTAAACCAAGCTTTGGGTGCACAATGAAGGTGTAGGGTTTGGACTCTAGGGTTGTGCTTATTTATTTAACTAGGGTGTGCGAGAAGATCATGGGACAATATTGTATTATTAGAAAGTTACGTTCAATTATGATTCCTTTAATTAATATTATTTCTTTTAAATATGAAACTGATTCTATCCTAAGATTGCTATTTCCAAGTAAACAATGTGTCTAGAGTCTTTCCTAATTAAATGTCAAAACTCTTTGATTTTAAGGCTAGCTTTTGAGTGAGAGTACAACTGGGTCCCACCTTTTCAATTATTTTGAGCCGTTCATCTTAACCATCTTTCCCAAATGAATCACATACTTTAGATGACTTTACCACTGATTTTTCTTTTAAGGTGATTTCGTACTCTCAATTTTACTGCCCTCCAGCATGTGATCCTCCTGATATGCCCATATATAACAAGATCTTTAAGATGAACTTCAAATTATTCCTAAATGTGGGACCTACTTTTATTTTGCACACAACCCAAATGATTAACTATCATCTCTCTCTCTCTCTCTCAATAAAAGTGTTAGCTGCACGAGCTAAGGTCCACCTGCATGCACCAGCCACTAGAAGTTGTTGGACCCAATAAAATCGACTTAAAATTGACTGGGTCCCTTCGTGCCACCAATGGGAGGAAAAGGACCACAAGTTCCACGGTGAGAGCACACCAGATATTCAACAAGTCCACTTATATTATCAAATCCCACCTAATTCTAGAGAAAATATGATAAAAATTACCCGTGATTCGTATGTGATCAAGGCCAATCATGCTGCTCAAGATAATACCAAACACAAGACATATAACTAGTACTAACAGCACTGCATTTTCCAACATGTGATAGCCATTAACGTGTTTATAGGCAGTGATATTAGCATGGGTGGGTGGAACAAGAGAAAAAGGGCCAGAGTCAGTGCAGATTAAGATGGTGGCCTGCGAGAAATGTCATTGAAAGGTTCACAACTTGTTGAATGCACCATTTAGATTGTACAACGAAAAATCACAAAGCAAACTATCTAGAATCTGTTATCGTAATTTCTAAGTTCACTTGAAAATCTATCTAATGAACAAGGGAGAAAGTGCCATCTCAAACATCCGACTAAGCAAGCATAACGAAAAGAGGCACGATGGACCGCACTAGACGGATTTGGCTTAGTTAATGCCATTTGCCAGCAGTGATGGATGGATTCGATTCTCCAAATTATCAAATTGCTGGAATGAAAAGTTGTAGTGATCTTAAGATTGCAGGTTTAAGGCATGAAAACAGCTTCTTACAAAAGTTCAAGATAAGGCTGTGTATTATAAATCCTTTGTGGTTAGCCCCTTTCCTGAACTCTGCATATACAGAAGCTTCATGCACAGTGCTACCCCTTCTGCTTTTTCATCTACCCTTTCGAAGTATATGTGATGCCTTTTAGTGCACAAATTTGCCCATTTCCTTCCAAAAACATTTACATGTATTTTCAATGGTTATCCAAGCTATCTATTCAATGAAAAATCTGCTGGCCCCACTATTGATTATTCATGACTGAAAAATCCCACCTCCTTTAACATTCCTAACCCTCTGACATCCGATTGTTTTCCAAGATCGTTGTCTTACCAATCAAAGGTTAAAATCTTCCCGTTCTGCCAAGCAAGCGAACGGCTTGGATTGTTAACTTCCCACCAGCATAGCTGCTTGCACAAATATTTTCTGCAAAAGTGAGATAGAACTGTATTACCCAAAGATGCCAGCAAGCAATACATTAGCTCATAAGATTAACACACCTGATCAAGGTAAAATCAGCAACGATTGGATCGATTTGTGACGAATAATCACGTTAGCGGATTTGAGTATGTACCCATATGACAGGTGACAAATGATTGTTGGGGATGAGGGCCAAGGCCATGGTGGATTTAGCTTTTTCTTTGGAGAGGTATTTTGGTCACCCGAGTAGAGTTGTCGTAACCTTAAGATTATAGATTTAAGACGTGAAAAAGGCCTTTTGCAAATGTACTACTGACTTTTTAGCGAGGAAAGACGAGCTTCGTAAAGCAGACGTAACTCAGTTGGAGACGCCACGGCTTACGCGATGCATTGAATGATAGAGTGGGAAGCTCAACAATTATCTTTTGGCATTTTCTCCTACTGTCACATCAGCTAATCATGGCTCCTGCTTGTGCGTTTCATGCTGTTCATACGGTGCGAGATGGAAGGACATGGAATCCAAGAAACCCTAGTTTGACATCAAGGAGAAGAGACCGGAAAATAAGAAAGGTTAAAGGAAAAATGGGAAGACCAACTTAGAGGTTTGGAGTCAGTACAAAAGGTACAATGCCCCACTGCAGAATAATTTCCCCAACCATGGGACTGTTGTATCCCAGAACTCACTATGACTGAATGACTTTAGCATCTGAAAAACATTGCTTTTAATCACATGGATTATTCCTGAAACAAGGTTTCCAGCCATCCTTGTCTCATGGTCCAAAGTAAATGTTTCTGGATTCTAGGCTCATGCAATCCGTAATATTTTTTTACTAGTAATCAGTAATTAACTATAAGGGAAGCCTTGCTGTAACGTTAGAGTTGTCATCCTAGAAGTCACAGGTTTTAAGTGTGCAAATAGCCTCTTTCAAAAGTACAAAATAAGATTGCATACTATAAACCCTTTGTGATCCACCATTTGCTCAAACCGTACGAAGCCTGTTGTGACGACCCGGGTTTTTCATATGATGCAATTTTGATAAAAAGGCGAGATCTCTTGTTTTATAAGTATGAAATGCATGAAAATCTTTTTCTTCGTTTTGGAAAACAATATTTCATAAAAACCCTGAGTGTCAAAATACATTCTCAAATTACCTAGCCATGGCAAAGTTTTAAATCAACATTATTCCCAAGAAAGTGTTAGTCACAACCTCAACTATTAGAGAGTAACTGCAATCAAGTAACATTGAAAGATAAGGTAGGGGTTTACTTACTTGCACTTAGTCTGGTTGTCTTTTGTCACAAGTGTTCCTTGCTCTTAAGTGTTTACTTTGTGTCTAAAAAATGTTGAGGATTGGGTGAGTATATACTATACTCAATAGGGACCTATCACTACTAGTTTTATAATACATGCGATGTTTAAAGTCATGTGCTCTTTCAAAACATGTGCATGTCTGAACACTCAAGTTCAATATATCAAAAACCATTGTCAAATTGAAATACTAACAACTTAAAGCATCACATAATCCAAATTGAAAGTATCATATATATATATATATCATAACATTATGATATGCATAAGATGCTTCATTGAATCCAACTCATGGATATGTAGTATAGTATGGTCGACCAACCTCATATCATGCCAAATGCAATGCAAATAAGTCCACAAAACCATAAGATCCAACTATGCCCACGACCTCACCGCTGTGTGGTCCCCGGGTACCTGAGGACACTCGGTCATAGCAATGCAAATAAGTCCACAAAACCATAAGATCCAACTCATGGACATGTAGTATGGTATGGTCGACCAACCTCATATCATGCCAAATGCAATGCAAATAAGTCCACAAAACTATAAGATCCAACTATGCCCACGACCTCACCGCCGTGTGGTCCCCGGGTACCTTAGGACACTCGGTCATAGCCTTAACGGGGCCTATGACACGTCGACCTAGTGCCGTGACACCAGTGGTAACCTCCTGTACCACATGCAGTGGACGTAGGGACGTTGCCCTTTTTGGGCGTGATACCTATCCACCTAATAGTGGTAGAGGCTGGAGGCCAACCCAAACCTCTCGGCATAGCGCCCACGAGCTTATCAACCCAAATCATAATCAGATCAAACAAGCGAAAATCTCTTTTTTTTCAAAACCTGTCCTCTTCGGGTCCCTCACAACTACCTGACCCTCGGCACTCCAGCGTCTTTTGGTAACCCTCAAAGACATGCAATTTTTGCAAGAACTTAATGCTCACAAATCATGCAATGTATGCTATTGTTTGCAAAACATATCCATGCATAATGTATATGCAATTATTTACAAAACATGTCTATGCATAAAGCATTTATCACATGTATGCTAAATTAAGTCATGCTAAACAAGTCATATACTTAAAACATGTATTATCAAAACAATCATGGCTCTTTTAAAAAGTTTAGTAGCGATAGAGTACTTACTTGGCTAGGTCGCGCTAACCCCTTTGTCCTCATATGCTCCTGAACATGGCTTGGGGAATCAAGGTTAGTTTGGCCTATTTTTATAGGTTTTAGAGTGGTTGGTCTTATTACTTAGGCATTAAGGGTTCATCCCCATGCCTATGGGTGTCCTAAGGTCTTAATTTGGCCTTGGTATCATCAGTTTTCCTAAGGTCTAGCGGCCACGCGCCACTATCCTATTCTAAGGGTCGTGCCCACCTTTTATTGGGCCTTGATTAGGGATTTTAGTTTGGGTGTGTTCGCGTCATCGACATGGACACAACGCCTTTTGCGGCCCCTCAATCGGAGCTCTAGATATCAAGTTATAAGCTTTTTAGTATCACATGTACATAAGGCCTTTAAGAGTGAAAATGCAGAATGCTAGCGCGCTGCGCGTCAGTGGCATGCGCTCCAGCTGGTTTTAAGAAGTGGAAAATCCCGGAACGCTAGCGCGCAGCATGAGCCCCAGTGGGCTTGTCTACAGACGCGTTGGATTTCCCGCCCGTCTGTTCCTTTTGTGGGCGCGTCCACGGACACGCCTGTTTGGTTCTCTTCGAACGCGGTTGACGTGTTCTATGAGATAGGGAGCGTTTCGCTCGTGAGGGGACCGGGGTGTCCTTGGGACGCCCTGGTTCGACCCTGTCGAACCAGTGTGGTCCAAGGATCGTCCCTAGGTCCTTTGTGACTCTCTAGGGCTCTATTTTGCATGATTTTTCATGCAAAAACTTAGGGAAACTGAGCCTAGGACTACTGTGAAGACAGGTTTTGAGAGATCTTGGGCATACCTAGCTCATTGCTGGGTTTTTCTCCAAGTTTCTCCTCTTGGTTGCTTCTCCAAAATGGGTTTTTCTCAAGCTTTTGTGCTGCCATTAGAGGCGCCCAAGAGCTCTATTTATAGAGCTATAAGAGGGTTCTGGAGGGGCCTCTCACCGCCCTTGAATGGCGGTGGAGAAACCTCCAGAATGACAGTGATTTCTCCTCCAATCACCACCGTTCTAGAACCCTCTAGGGGGTTGAAGATGAAGGGTGCCCGTATCAAAACAGGCCCCTGTGTTTTGCAGGCTAAATCCTTTTTTAGTAAAAATTACATTTTTGCCCGTGAACTTCAAATGGCCATAACTTCCTCATTTTAACTCTGTTTTGGGTGATTTTGGTCTTGTTGGATTCCTTTTTCTGAGTTGCACCTAATGGTACCATTTTTAGGACCAAATTTCTGAGTTCAGTCAAGGTGAATAGTGAAATGACCAAAATGCCCTTATCTTCAAAAACTGAACTTTTCATTGCTAACTTGGGATTTTAATATTACAAAATTAGAGTCATTTATTTTGATTAACGAAATGAAAAATCATGTGCAAACTTATTGGCTAGCCTTGGCCGACGAGGGCAGGCTGATGAGGGCAGGCCTAGAGGGCTGGCAGGCTTCTAGGCAAGGTGAGGCTTGAGAGTTAGTCCTACATCAGTTAGGAAAAAGGTTCCTGGGCATTGATAAGGGTCTGGGTGGGCTTTACCAGTAACGACGCGTTTTACCCCGTCGTAGGTGAGAACAAAACCCTGTGTAACTGGGACAATATTGTTACTAAGGAGCCCAGACTCGAGGAGTTACAATGGTATTAGAGCGAGACCTCGACCTCGAGGGTGGATGGCTAACCGCACGCGAGCGCTCAGTGTGTGACACGCGGGGACGCGTGTCCCCTAAGGGGGAGAGGGCTAGCCTTAGCCGATGAGGGCAAGTTGATGAGGGCGGGCCTGGAGGGCTGACAGGCTTCTAGGCAAGGTGAGGCTTGAGAGTTAGTCCCACATCGGTTACGGAAAAGGTTCCTGGGCGTTGATAAGGGTCTGGGTGGGCTTTACCAGTAACGATGCGTTTTACCCCGTCGTGGGTGAGAACAAAACCCAGTGTAACTGGGACAATATCGTTACTGAGGAGCCCAGACCCGGGGCATTACACCTATGTACCAAGCTGCCCTTTTTAGTCACTAGTGAACTAGAATCTGAGAACTTGAATGAAACGGGTCTGATCAACCAAAGGTAAGTTAGTATTAGTAAGCTTCTTAACCCCCAAACAAGGATGTCATGCATGCCTAATGAAAACATCTTATGAATTCTTCATAGTTGTAGGCTCCCTTAATGAAATTTCTGGGTATTTTTCCTGAAATGTAAGCCGCTCATCTTTTTGGGTCTTGCCCTAAGTAGGCTAAACCCCATAAATCAGGACCATTTGATGATCTTAACCCAAATGGCATAACTCAAGATCCGAACACACATTCAGACTTTGTCAAAACGAGTAGACGCGCAGGGCTTTACTGGGGTGAATACTCGGTTGATGCAAACAAAAAGTGATTGCATTTTGCCTCATTACTATCAACAACAATTTTCCTTCGGATTTTGTGCTGGAGGGGGCAAACTTTTGTCATTAGCTAAGTCACAACTTTTCAACAGGAAATTACAATTTTCCTCCTCAGGTGTTCATATTTTGAAGTCTTTTTATAGTGATCGATCTCATGGTCAATCTGACTAAATATATAATTCTCAATATATTATCAAATAATTAGTCATCAATTGATCTTCCATTCTGTTGTGCAATCGATTTTTTACTATTTTCACAGCTGAGAATAACTTCTCAGTAACCATGTTAGCAACAGGGTAGAACTATTGTCAATGTCAAAGCAAATAAACTTATGATATAAGACATCTACCTTTGCTTTTATCATTTTTTAGCAATATCATTTTTTTTTTTTCTGTTCTAAGAAGTCTCTACTAAAGCTCAGCAGAAAAGTGTCAAAAGATCTACAAAAAAGTTATTGGGTATTATTGGGCCATATGAACCAATTTTTTCCTTTAAAAGCAAAAAACAAATTGTTTAGCTCAAGCATACAACAAAAATAAGTAACTCTATATCCACCTAAATAAACCGAGTATTGAGCTCTTGAAGTTGCATATCAATAATGTGTAGAATAATACAAAATGGTAATAATTAAAAAGCAATGATAAATCCAAGTGCACCCTTGGATCTTACTCAGCCCAAATTTGCTTTACTTGTCTTTTTATAAACCTAATCCAAGTTTTTTTAGGGTGAAAACTACTACCATATATAATTTATCATTTGTTCCTTTTAAGTTGAAAAATCACACCTATAGAAATTTGGTACTTTTGGTAATTAGCCTATCTTAGAGATTCCCAACATGGTGAATAAATTAGATCTATAAAAGATGCAAGTAAAACACACTTTGATTAAGTTAAATTCAAGTGCACACTTAGATTTATCATTAATCTAATTAAAAAACTATTATTCATAGTTATTCCACGGAATTATTATTAGCTGAAGACTTAGGAACATACATGGGTCAAAGTTGATGGACCCTCAATTGACTTTGCCTATGCCTCTAGATGTTTACAGCCAAAAAAGCTCTTTTCTTAAACTCCACAAAACTACGTGAGTGCAACCACACTCATATAGACTCGGCTGAGTTCGACATCAACTAAATTTTTTTTGTTATAATAATTCTAACAACTGGTTCTTGAGATAACTTCCATAGAAAGTTCCTCAAAAGCATTTCATCAAATATCTAGAACATGAGTGTTGGAATCAATGAGAAATAATGTATATAAGAGTGCAACCAAGATGAATACAATCCAAGAAACAAATGATGAGAAAATAAATCACAAGATACAAAAAAAAAGTGAATAAAACCCACTTTGAAAATTCTATCAACAAATTCATTTGTCACCTAGATGATTTGACCCATTTATCTTCTTCAACTTGCCCAATTTAGGCCAGCTGCAAAAAATTATGTTCATTTGATAATTCTAACTACTAGTTTTCCCAATTGAAAAGTATTTTAAGCATGATCATTGGACTTTTCAATTGAAGGAACTAGAAAACACTAGTAGTTAGAAGCAACTAATGGACATGAGTTTTTGCAAGTAACCTATCAACGGAGAGCAAAGAAGATGAATAAATCAGATCATCTAAAGGTGGGGTTTTGATAAAGAGGTCACAAAGTTGATCCTGAAAGCTCAGTTCATATAGCATTTGTTATCTAACAAACTACTTTAATTATAAATGACTTAGATCTCCAAAATTATGCCCACTTTGCTATTCGAGAGGTGCCTACAATTCATCCCTTAGGGAGCCTACAACTTAAGACTGCTGGAGCAAAGGCCTTCTAGTAACCAAGGATCCAGGCTGCTCATGCACCTACATGTGTCCAATATTTATAAACACTTAGACCAAGACTTTCTTATTAAAAACGAGGATTTTCAATTTAACGGCTCTCCTAAAACATATGTGGGAAGTTCTCTTAATTATAGGAGGACTGGTATTATACAGCATGCAGATGGTAAGTTGCCGGCGTAGCACCCTACTTATGTATGAAGTGCTACATTTGACACTCACTAATGCAAGTGCTTCCAGATTATCAAAAATAAACAGCAATATATTGGCATTTTTATTCAGATTAAATAGTTTGAAGCATTTTGTTTTGGGCCACGTTCTCGATCTCATACATTTTACATGCCTGTTACTATCAAGTGTGTCTCTATTATTTCATATGTACAGCTTACGTGCACCCGTATGATAGATGGCATATTCTTAAGCTGAAAATATGAGCGGCCAAAACTGTAAGTGTTGCTCACACACTGAATGATCAAACCCATTTATCTAGTCAGGCATGCTAGATGCGTAGATCATAAAAAAACTTTCCACCATCGGACAATTCTGATCCTTTGAATTGTGGTTGATCAACAATGAAGATGAAAACTTGGTATTATAATTGAAGTCCAACGTTCAAAGCAACCTTTCCTCCTTCATATTTCCCATCTTGTTTTCTACGACTTTATTAGAACATCATTAGAAATTTTCACGTGGTATCCACATGGAAGGAAGAGAGAGAGAGAGAGAGAGAGAGAGACTATAAGGGAAACACATTTGAAAACTTGGGTCAGAGAGAGAAACACATGACATCTTCTAGATAACGATCTGAATTTGTACCCAACTCATTATACTACCAGGAGAAAGTCAGCCTTTAAGTTGCAAGAGTTTATCTATTCCTTTTACTATTCAGAACTTAGTCCTCTTGTATGTTTCTCATTTTTGGTAGAGTAGAAAGGAGAAGTTAAAAGAAATGGATGATAGAGTTCTGTGATACTGATGGAATTTTATTTTTTCTTTTGGTTATTGTGGATTGGGGGTGGGATGGTGTAGCCCATAAGAGATCACTAATGTAGACTATCAATGAAACCTCACCTTGGATGACTACTATGCCAAAGTTCCATGAATCACGACAACCGTAACCAGTCCGACAAGTACAGGAAATGATTCACATTCGCTGCATAACTGTCTAAGGCTAAAGGAGATCACCCTGCAACAAAATTGATCTGTTAGTTTAGACACAGGGAAGCCACATTCGGAAAAGATTTGGGGGAAAAATTGCTCCCAGACAGCTAAGTTTTATTTGTGTAAAACTGGAAGCAAGGACGTAGTGCTTGAATTTATGAACTCCCCACCCAACCATTACTGATCAGCCAAAGTCAACATAGTACCAGTGATACATCAAACTGGAATCTCTTTAAGGACTTTTAAAGAGAATTTAGCTTCTTTTAAAGACTGTAAAGACTAGTAGCTCAAGGTTTTACATTCATCCAATTATTTTGTAACCAGCTGTCATTGATATCCTCTTGCGTTTTGATACGAATATGTATGTGTGGTATGCATGGAGCGATAGCAACTTTTCTTTCAGTTTCTTGTTTTCTTCTTTTTATGTTCACTTACTTTGTCCTACGATTCAGACTGTAAGATGGTATTTTTCTTCGTACAACCAGATTTATTCTTCGAAGTTTATTTACCATGTGTCAGTAATTTTTTATATGCAACGGGTGTAATAGCTGTGAGAACTGCTTATTTTATTAGGTATTTTATAGATAAATGAATATCACATTTTTATGATTTTGAATGTCAGAAGAAGCAGAGATAGCAATTTGTTGAAAAAGTTTGGAACTACGATGTCCACAGAGATTGAAAGAGAATAAAGCAAAACACACAGCAAATTTGCACAATTTGGCAGTGTGCCAACTCCACAAAATCACCTCTTCACTATGAGAAACCAAAGAGAAAAAAGAGAGTACAAAACTATTAGTTTAGATCAATCCTCCAAACCCAAAACCCACCTTGTACACTCTTCTTTCTCTCTTCCTCTTAAAAAACCCTGAAGAACTAGCCAAGAGAAAGCCATCTCTCTCTCTCTCTCTCTCTCTCTCTCTCTCTCTCTCTCTCTCTCTCTCTCTCTCTCTCTCTCTCTCTCTCTCTCTCTCTCTCTCTCTCATTTTTCTCACTCTAGAAAGTGTCATCTAAAGTGGTCTAGAAAGAGTTTATATAGACACATAATTTGGCCCACTCTCCAAAGAATCCCACTTATTACATATGGGACTTTCTATTTCATACAATTCCTAAGACATTCCACTCAAATAGTAGGAAACTCACTAAACAATTTCTTTGAGCCGCAGGTGTATCTCATAAGAGAAGTTTGTTTCTCTTGAGAAATATAGATAAGTGGGTTCCACGGGATGTGATATTGAATTGAGATACACAGCATAACAATCTCCACCTTGGCTTAATTCTTGAAAATATTTGTAATTATCCTCCTACTTCTAAAGCCAAGAGGTAGCCTTATCGCACCTCTAAGACAAATGCTCCACCCATCTTCAATAGTGGGTGAAGTTGTCCAAGGCAATGCTTGAACTTCTTCACAGAAATAGACATCGTAAGCATATTCATTAGATTTTCCTTTGCATTAATCTTCGTTAGAAGTACATCTCTCTTGTAACAGTTCACTCTCATAACTTGTGATGCCTCTCATCTATGGGTTTAGTCTTTGTATTGTACACCTAATACTTAGCCAAATAAATGAAACTTTGGCTAATACAATACAACTAGATACCTTTTTATTTCAACCCAAGCTGAGTTATGAACCCCTTCAACTGATATTGTCCCGTGCACACTCACGTGCCACGGGTTTTGCTCTTCCCCTGCATCCAAGGAAAAACCGGTCATTGCTGTGAAGGGAGGCATTCCCCCTTATAACTCAGGCCCATCACCCCCCCTAGCCGATGTGGGACTAACTCTCAACCATCACCCCCTTGGCCTTCTCCGCTTCGCCACCCCTCACAAGGCCATGGTACCTCACGGTGCCTGAGCCGGCAAGGCTAGATCTCTCCCCCTTAGGGGACACACGCCCTCGTGTGACCGAGGCACGCATGCGGTTAGCCATCCACCCTCGGGGTCGGGGTTTGGCTCTGATACCACTTGTCACAACCCCCGTCGGGCCCACAGCAATGATATTGTCTCGTGCGCACTCACGTGCCACCGGTTTTGCTCTTCCCCTACGTCCAGGGGAAAACCGGTCATTGCTGTGAAGGGAGGCATTTCCCCTTATAACTCAGGCCCATCAACCCCCTTAGCCGATGTGAGACTAACTCTTAACCATCACCCCCTCGGCCTTCTCCACTTCGCCACCCCTCACAAGGCCATGGTACCTCACGGTGCCTGAGCTGGCAAGGTTAGATGGTATCAGTGAAACCCAATGCGTTCCTGGTGGGCAGAATGCCATTCCAGGATGCTCTGCCCCTCGCTCCTTCTGCCGTCGCCTCTATGAGGAGCTGCAAAGGAATCGATTCTATTGTTAAGAATGCATCTAGCCTTGCCGGCTCAGGCACCGTGAGGTACCATGGCCTTGTGAGGGGTGGCGAAGCGGAGAAGGCCGAGGGGGTGATGGTTGAGAGTTAGTCTCATATCGGCTTGGGAAGGTGATGGGCCTGAGTTATAAGGGGGAATGCCTCCCTTCACAGCAATGACTGGTTTTTCCCTGGACGCGGGGGAAGAGTAAAACCCGTGGCACATGAGTGCGCACGGGACAATATCATTGCTGTGGGCCCGACAGGGTTGTGACAAGTGGTATCAGAGCCAAACCCCGACCCCGAGGGTGGATGGCTAACCGCATGCGTGCCTCGGTCACACGAGGGCGTGTGTCCCCAAGGGGGAGAGATCTAGCCTTGCCGGTTCAGGCATCATGAGGTACCATGGCCTTGTGAGGGGTGGCAAAGCGGAGAAGGTTGAGGAGGTGATGGTTGAGAGTTAGTCCCACATCGGCTAGGGGGGGTGATGGGCATGAGTTATAAAGGGGAATGCCTCCCTTCACAGCAATGACCAGTTTTCCCCTGGACGCGGGGGAAGAGCAAAACCCGTGGCACATGAGTGCGCACGGGACAATATCATTGCTGTGGGCCCGATGGGGTTGTGACAATAAAACTTCTTTCCCTGCCTTTGTAGTTGCCATGCACTTTGCTTCTATTGTGAATAGTGCTACTATAGACTAGAATACAGATCTCCAACAAAAAAGGTCATCATCTAAAAAATAAACTCTGTAGTGGATTTCCTCTCATCCAAGTCTTCTACATAATTCATATCATTATTTCTGACTATAATCCCTAACACTTAATGCCTTTAAATATTATGCCAAAATCCTCATTACATATCAAGTAAATCATAATTCACTTTACTGCACTCTAGTGCTCCTTTCTCAGATTAGTCATTGTAATATCCTTAATTTTTAAGATAAAAATAGGAAATTATTAAATAAATTAAAATAAAAATTTATGGATGAAATTCTTTCTTGAAAACATAATAATTAGAAAGTGCTCGTCGTCTGAATCCAACGCCACCAAGAACGCGAGAAACGGAGCTCAAACGAGGGAGTTATGAGCCGAGTCAAAGTTGTAAGGGCAAAATGGTCTTTTGTGACGAAACGTGTTACACAGGGGTCCAAATTGATAACGGCACCCCTGTCTACACACGTCTCTACCAGTCCGGCGAAATCGCCGGAGAGACGTGGGAAGAGCCGTGTGGGGAAGAGTTTCTCTTCCCCAAGACTCTAAAACCCTATATCATGCTCCTCTAGGAGCCAAAAGCGCCTCCACTTTGAGCGTTTTCCATGAATGATACGCAAAAACCCTAGACTGCAAAAATCTAAAGTTTCGGCGAGTGGAGCCCCGGCAACACGAGCAAACCCGATCGAGGCACAAGGTAAGCCTCAAATGCATGTTTTTCTCGTATTTATTAATTAGAAAATTAATTAGGGAAAGTATTTAAAAATTAGGAAAAAAAAAATCGATTTTTAGGAACGTGTGCACGCTCGTTGGAGTGTGATTTCACGGATCAAACCTTGTCCATTTGAAAATCGCACTTGTCCAACTAGTGCACAAGAGACCCAAGAGCATACCGCTTTAAATTTGGGAGTGATCCAACGGTGGAATTGCAGAAAACTCAAAAACCGATTTCTAGGGGAGGTTTTTAGGAACTTGGGAAAAATCGTTTAAAAACCATGGTTTTTGAGAAAATTAGTGCAAAAGAAGGGCATAAATGGATTCTAGAGAGAATTCTGAAGAAAATGGCGCAAAATCACGCAAACGGGCTGCAGAGCTCGCCGGGCGACAGGAATCCGGTCGTCTTCTCCGACGTCGTCAACGGCGTCGGCGCCGCGCGACGCCGGGACGCACACGGACGCACTGCGAGGACGCACGTCATACGGCGTCATCGTCGCACGCGTGCGCGGCACCGCGCGCGTGCGGGACGGCCTCGATGAGGCATCGCGGTGGGACCGGGGCAGCGGCGCGTCACTGGCGGCCGTGACGCACGCGCGTGCGTCACGGTTGCCGAAGAAGCACGCGCGCCGCGTCCGTGCGGCGTCTCGCGCGACGCCGTGCGTCTTCGTGCGCCAGTGTACGCCGGTGTAAACCGGCGGAAAAAGAAGCCGCCGGTTTAAACCACCTTATGGTGGTCGGCGAGCCCCATTTGAGGGTAGTTTCACTAAAACTTGATTTTTGGGAGCTAGAGAGGTCCAAATCACGATCCGAAAGAGGCGTTGTGACTGTATTGACGACGCGGACCTAGTTTTAACTTAAAAACTTAGAAATGACCACTTTTTATTTAGAACAATTTTAAAATAGTGATGTGACATGTACAGGTGCATTTGAATATACCAATTAAAGGGAGTTATTGGCAAGCTAGTGATCTCACACTGAGGTAGGTGACGACAACTAATGTTTTGCCTTGATCTTTAAACCATGTTTAAACATAGCATCATGTGTGATTGTGTTTTAAAATGCAATTATTATTTACCGTGAATTTCATGCTACATTGCGTACAGGATGGTTATTCCAAATTGAAATCTTTTACTGAATAAACTCATTTCAAATGCTTTTACAAGTATGACGTTAATTTGTTATGCTTACTTAGAGACTTATTTCTTATTATATATATAGAAAATGCATGGATTTACATGGAAATGAGTATAGAGGCTTAGTAGCTGGTCCTTTTATAGGCCCAACCCGGGATGAGGGGCATGTCTTGGGGATTTCAAGCTATAAGTGCTCTTGAGTTTTAGCATATACATATGATTTCTGTGTTTTATATTTGATGACGGGTGCTCTCGCTCGGTGGGCGTCATGCTAGGAGGGATAGGGCCGGCCACCCACCTTCCGAGATTATGATGTGATGAGTTTGTGATATGACAGATACCTGCCCATAGATGGCATTTGGTAGGGGTTTGGTAACATGGATAGTCCACACTACCGGTCTGAGCCTTTCCATGGGGACAGACGTTAAGTCTCCCGTTATGGTGTCGACGGAGAGCGGCGGTGGTTGATACCCATGGAGGGTTGCTGCGGCATGATGGCCCATATTCTTGTTATGTGTGCATGTATGATGAGCATGGTTATGGATGGTATGCCTGGGTGTGACGACACTTAGAGGTTGACTATGTGTACTCCTGATTAGAGATGTTAGTGCGATGTGGTGGGACCCATTACCTTAGGGTGCCCTTATTCTTGTTGTATGCTCCATGTTATTGATTCATGTCATGTTTTAACTCCGTGAATTTCATGTTTTAGCATATGGAATAAATTGGCATTTATTTGAACATGGCATTATGATATCACTATTTCCATAAATGTTAGACTTTTCATCAATACTGTTCATTATTTCTGCATTTATTACATTAATTGTCTATGTACCTACACAAGCGATAGCTTGCTGAGGCATTGCTTTGTTTTGCAATGCCTTAGATCTCGAGCGCGACACGGGAAAGGAAAAGCGGTTGATAAACCTTGAGAGAGCTTCTTGAAGACTAGTTTCTATAGTTTTAGAAAGTAATGTGAGTCATTAGAGTGGATTATTATTTGAATTTTATTATGAATTTGCATACTTTATATTTGGATGTGATTTAGATCTTTGGACATATATTGGACATTTATATGGGATGTTATGATGGATAGACCCTGGGCCATATTATTACTGTCTTTTGGACGTTTATTTGACTTAAAATAAAGGCGCCTATTTATTTGACGTTGATTTATACGCGGATCATTTATTTGTGTTTAAATTACATGTACGCCATTTTGAGAAAGGAAAAATTAACACCCGGAGTTTTAAGATAGGTTTAGTAAAATGTTAAATAAATCTTTTCTCATGGGATCCCAAATGCTCTTATAAAAAAAAAAAAAAAAAAATTGTCTTAAAAATCCGGGGTGTTACAGTCATATACTTGCTAACCACATTAATAGAAAGTGAATATCAAGCCTTGCCCATACCATTGCATGCATAAGAAACCAACTACATTCACATATATTACTCAACATATATACTCATTTTGTCTTCTTGAGTAGGCCATAACTTAGTAGACAACTTCAAATGATTTGCTAAAAGAGTGCATATTAATTTAGCATCACATATCTTAAACCTTTCTAGCACCTTCTAAACATACTTTTTTCTAAGAAAATCATAGCTAACTATAACCCTATTCCTATGTATCGCCATCTCAAGGATCTTCTTTGCAACACCTAGATCCTTCATGTCAAACTCCTTGCTTAACAAGGACTCTAAAAAAAATCTCTTTTAGACTTTTCCTTTGCAACAATCAACGTGTTATCAACATTTAACATCAGTAGAATATAAAAACCATCTAAAATAACCTTAAAGTAAACATAATGTTCATACTCGCAATAGGTGTAGCAATCCGAACCATTTAAGAGTCATATCACTTAGAGATTGCTCCAAGCCATAAAGTAATTTCTTCAATCTACACACCTGGTTCTCCTTACCAAGCACTTTAAATCCTTCTAGTTGTTCTATATATCTCTTCCTCCAAGTTCCCATGAAGAAATGTTGTACTTACATTAAGCTGATTAAGTCCCATGTCAAACTCTGTCATCATAGCTAGTAATAACCACGTAATATACTTCAAAACTGGCAAGAAGACTTCATCATAGTGAACTCCTCCTTTTGTGAATACCCTTTTGTTGTTATTCATGTATTGAATTTTTTACATTCTTTTTCTATCAATGCCTTCTTTCTTCTTAACACTCACTTGCAGCTTATAGCCTTCTTTTCCTTAGGTAATTCAACTAACTCCTAAGTTTTATTATTAAAAAATGACTCAATCTCTTGCTTTATAATTATTATCCACTTATCTCTATCCTTACATGATATATCATCTTGAAGAGAAGATGGATCTCCACTACTGATTACCAAAGCAAAAGAAATCAGTTCTTCAAAATTGTACCTTTCTAGAGCTTTGGTAATTCGATTAGACTTGCTTTGGCTATGCTCTACTAAGCCTGTGGTTGCTAAAGCTAGATGAGTTTTCTCCAGTTGCTTTTGACTCATCTAGCTCTCACCAACTACCTTTAACTTGTCTTCACCTTCTTGACTCTCTTTCATCATTGAGGATTCATCAAATATGATATCCTAACTACTGATAATTTTCTAGGTGCTTGAGTTCCATAGCTTGTTGCCTTTGACTCCCTTCTCATAACCAAGAAATATGCACTTTCTCGACCTAGAGTCTAGTTTAGACTGCTATCCACTCTACACATGAACATAGCAAGACATTTGAAGATCCTCAAGGTAAAGTAATCTACCTCCCTTAATGTGCATGTCTCTTTTGTCACTTTACAATCAAGTGCCATAGATGGTGATTTATTAACAACACAACATGATGTTGACTACTTTAACACAAAAACTCTTTAATAACCCTACATGCAATTTCATGCAACTTGCTCTCTCTAAAAGAGTTCTATTCATATGCTTTGCAACTCTATTTTGTTGTGAAGTCCTTGGAATAGTGAAATGCCTAGTGATATCTTCATTTTTACGGAACTCCATAAATCTTTTTTCCTCATACCTCAAAACATTATCTGACTTAAGACACTTTATTTGCTTTTTTGTTTGCTTTTTTAATTCTACCTTCTACTTCTTAAACTTTGTGAAAATATCAAATATCTCCTCTATAAAGCAAACTTAGACTTTCTTAGAGATGTCATAAATGAAGCTCACAAAATATTGAGCTCCCCCTTTTATGGCACTGACATAGGCTTACAAACATTTGAGTATCTATAGTCAAGAATACCACTTCTTCTGTAGGTTGTAATCTTAAATCTTTGCCTACATTGCTTCCTCATAAACATAATACTTATAGAAGTCCATCTTGTATGAATTTACTCCCTTTAACAACTTTCTTTTGTGAAGCTCTATAATGCCACACTTACTCATATGCCCCAATCATATATGCCATAGATTTGTATAATTTGTGCAGTAATCTGTAGGTGAAGAGACATCTACTCAACTTACAAATCTACTCGCTATCACCTTATACAGTTCCCTACTTTCTGTCCCTTCATCAGAACCATAGATCCTTAAGTCACTTGTAGATTTCACCTATTGTTGTGAGCAACCATTAGAATATAAAGTACATAGGGATATCAAACTTTTCTTCAACTCGGGTATGTCTCTAACATCACCCAAAGTCCTCATAGCCTTATCAAATATTTTTATTTTAACCAACCCTTTCCATTAGGATAGAACTATAGCAGTAAGATTTGTAGCTATGAAACCATTCCATATTTGGATAGGTATGGTATGAATATCTGAGACCCATGATCCATATACTAATAAAGTAATCTATACTCGAAGAGATTGAGAGCAAGTGTCTTTCATCAAAAATTTCCTCTTATGCTACTCATGCTTAATTGGAGTATTTTCTATTCTTCTTATCCTTATACTTTTGTCACCTATGATAGTCTTTCTTAAAGTGTCACTTCATATGCAATAGTAGCATTTAACTTCCTTTGTTCTTGATTTATTCCAATTTAGTTGAGATTTCTTTGTAGTCCTTCCTTGGCTCTAGCTTGACTTTACCACAAATCCTTCTACGTTAGAATCATCTCCTTTACTAAACTTTTTTAATAGTCTCCTTCCCAAATAGTAAAGTAGCGGCTAGATGATCATAGGAAGCAAGAAGCAAAGTCAATAACATCAACACATTGTCCAATCGATCTTTGTGTCAACTCTCAATGAATCACTAATTAAGTTATTGAACTCATTGAGATGCCCCCTCAAATTTGTCCTGTTTGACATCTTCAAAATAAATAACTTGTTCTTTAGATACAAATTATTTGTTAGAGATTTTTCCATGTATAAATTCTTCAACATCTTCCACAACTTTGGTGGAGAGTCTTTATCAAGCACATTATAAGTAATCTCATCCAAGAGACATAAAATAACAATACTCACCACTTTTGCCTCAAGCTTCTTCCTTTGTCATCTTCCATCTCTTTAGGTATTTCTCCTGTCAACGTGTTGATTTGATCCTATTGAGTCAAGAAAGCTTTAATCTTCGTTTGCCAAATGCTGAAGCTGTTCTTCCCATAGAGCTTTCATTCATGCACAATCCTAAATCTAATCCCGAGCCAAAGGACAAAGCAGCTTCTCAAACCAAGACCATTCAAAGGGAGATGTTGAGTTGTTGTAACCAACCATGCTAAACATTTGTTCCCAACTTCTTTTCCTACTTCAAATTTTTTTTAAAAAAAGAAAGAAGAAAATTCAAGTTACAAAACAGATTTTACAAATGTTACAACAAAAATGGATAATTTTTTCTCTCTATATCCTACTAATCTAGGGTTTTCTTCCCTAGCCAATTTATAAACCAAATGGTTTAATTTAATGCTTACCAATCCCAAGCGCCCACCAAACTTTTTGTAGTTTGGTCACACACATTTAGTTTCCCCCTTTAAGGTTTGCCCATGAATTACCACTGTCCCAATATCAAACGCCCTTGGTTAAACTCTAACCCTAGCGTCCTTCTAAGGTAACAAATCCTATCTTTCTCTTCCCCGGCCTTACCACATACTACGTACTTCCAAAGAGCGCGCGTGGGCTGCTTTCACGCCCTCTCATGCCGTTGCCCTACTCACCGCTTACGCAAACCAATCTGTGCTCCCACATGAAGTACTAGGGCGGGCTACGGAGAAAACGCCCCACTTTAGTCACAAAGACAGATTGACGTAAATACCCTTTAAAATATCTATAATGACCATTCATATTTTTATACGTAATAAATAAAAATTTTTGAGGTCATGTGTTCAAGGAATAGAAATAGCCTCTTATTAAGGCTGTGTACTTTCGGCCCTTATGATCCGCCCCTTCCTCAAACCTTGCATAGGCAGGAGCTTTATGCATTGGGGCTGCCCCCCCTCCCCCCTTTTTTTTTTATGATAAACAAGAAATTTTGTACTAATTATGCTTAAACTAATTAAGACTGTATATTATAAATCTTTGTGATTCACCCCTTCTCTGGACCACGTATATGCAGAAGTTTCGTGCACTGGACTGCTCTCATTTAGGCAGAAAATGACAAATCCATGTGCCCATTGTAATGCGTGATGGAATTTGCTTCTCCCTATTCTGCAAAATCAATACTATGGGCTCTAGGCCGTCGATAAGTGTTGGATCTCCTGATCATTTTTGTTGCTGATTCTATGGGTTGCCAAGTGTACCTGTTACAAGGTCTTCCCAAAAATTAAATTGATCGTGGTGTGATTGTAACAGGTTAATGAAAGGGGCTTTATGGGATTCTTCTTTATTGAAAGGCGATGATTTGTCCATTTGCATGCCATGATCGGATAAATTGAGCAATGGCGATGCCCATATCATGCTCTAAGAACATCAAAAGTTGCCCAGTCACCATAAACGTCATAATTTTCGCTTTCTAGAAGAAAAAGCGCTTCCTGCGCTTTTCCTGTTTAATTAATGCATATGCATAAATCAAGTAAAATTTCTCTTTTGGGAAATTTTGTCATTTATAGGGGCAATTTGGTCCTTCCAGGGATGAGGACATTAAGGTACTTTAGCACTGGCCCACTTGATACTTGAAATAATAATCGAAAATTATTTCTACATATTTGAGGAGAGCTTTCTTGTCCCGAATCACTTAAACCAGATTAACTGAGTCCAGGATTAAATTTGAAATTCCAAAATTAACCTCCATAAGGCCCAAATACTTCGTATTTTTTAATTAAATTGTATTTATCTGCCCTAACTCAAAAGCCTATTTTCGTCATTTCCGGTGACGTGATTTGTTTCACGAGGCAAGTAAGTGTGTGATAAGAAAGATTAAGTTTGCAAGTTATAATTTTTATGGGAGAAATTATAAATAAATAAAAGACTTTAAAAAAGTAAAAATTAATGAGGCCCGACTATCTTTTTGCCGGGAAAAATATCCCGTTTGCCGGAGAAAATATTGACCGGTGAGTTGGGCCTCGTTATTTCCTATATATACCCCGTTCCCCCTACCCGCTCTTCTGCCCTCATCGTTACGTTCTCTGTCTCTTTAGACCGTCTCTCTCTTCTCTCGCTAGACTCTCTCTCTCTCTAGATTCGGAGCTTCGGAGAGGTAAGATTCCGTTTCTTATGCAGGAATCTTTTATTTTACGTTTATTTATTCAGACAAAAGTTTTATTTTGCATTTTGTTACCGATACTCACCTGAAGAGACTCTAGATTGAGGTGCTAATTGAGATCCTTAGTTGAAATCCATTCTGGTCTGATTTTGATTCCTGGGTTTGTTTTGTTGTAGGTCTGTTTGGATTGGGTTTTGTTCTGATGGTTGTATTGGTAATTGAATGTAGTTTTTGGATTCGAGTATGGGGATTTGTTTTTGAATCGTTTGGATCGGTATTTGCTTGTCGATTTAGGATTTTGATAGGGGAGTATGGATTCTTGCAGCTTTGATTGGAAAAAGCCCTAAGAGAATTGCTGGTTGGGATTGTTTTTGTGGAAAAATTGTTGGTTTAGGAGTTGGGCCTGTGAGGGTTTTGGTTGGATCTGTTTTGGTGCTTCTAAATAGTTGGTCTAGGTTTTCTGAGTAGCATGGTGTTCTTTTGGCAAGTTGGATTTCTTCGGGAAGTTACACATCTAATTGTGTATTTTCTGTGTTGAAATTGGTAATACTATTGTCCAATGGATTTTGTGAGTATGTGAATATGAGATGTTTGGACTAGTTTTCCCAATCCGATTGGGAATATTCTATGGTGATTTCTGTAAGCCTACATTGTATCTTATGCCCTCAAATTGTAAACTTGAGTTCACCTGTTTCGCTTACTTTGCGACTGGCTTTTGTTGCTATATATGATCCCTTATTTATGAACTTGTTGGGCTCTCTGAGGTTAGTGTCGTAGAAACCTTTTATGGATTACTTCAATCTGATATTATCATCTGTGTGTTCTGAAGATTTATGATGGCTGTTTCTGATTCCCAGTTTCTGTCCGTTTTGGTCTTGATAGTAGATTGTAGTGCTTATTTGCTTACGTTTTGATGCTAAATTTGCTATCAAGAATACTTGGAAACTTGAAAATGCTTTCCTGCAATGGTGCTGATTTGAATAGATACATAACTTGCGCATAAGAATGCTGGTATTCTATCTCTATTGGGCCAATGGGTTACTCAATAAACCACATCAAATTATGTTATCTCCCTGTGACAATATTGATTATATTTCCTTGTTATGCATAGCCAGAAATCTTATAGTATACTTGATAGTTCGGAGCATCATAGTATCATAACTTTGTCCCATCACTTAAACATGAACTGCTGGTGCAGTAACTTTATCTATGGAGCTGCCTTCTGTTAAAAACATAAAATTGATTGTCTAAGTTGAGGGAGTTGGTTTGCTGATTTTGATATGAAAACATATTATGCCTTTTTCTGGATCTTTCCTGCCTGTGAAAGCATAACTGGTTCCTACTTGTTTTTTCTGAGTCCAGATTGGCATTTGTGATGGTCGGGAAACTGTTTCCATTTGGCAAGTCACATGAGCGATTGGTCAAATTAAAGGCATTATACACCTTCACTGTGCTGTTGGTATGTCATGTAACTTCTTGTTTGAAAGAAAATTTGGAAGAGCACAACAAGGCCCTGTTCAGTATTCCAATTTAGTTTGCATGCATCTACACATGAAATGGGGTGTCGAGGAAGGCTATTCTTTGATCTTAATGAACCCCCTGCAGAAGAGGATGAAGAAACTGACAGCATTTCCTGTATCCAGCCTCAAAAATTGCTTGCTACATCAAATCCTCCTCCATCTGATTTGTTTGCACCAGTCGATGGTTCTATAAGGATAGTCAATAATCATGCTTTCTCACATGCATCTTCTGTTTCTGGCTTTCAGCCTTTTGTTAGAGTTAAGGATGTACATAATTCTAAAGACAGTGTTAGGCAGAAGGCTGAGGAATTGAATCCAAATTGTACGTCCACATCTACAGGAACACCTAATATTGATCAAGGTAAAGTTACACAGGTGGTAACTTCTGGTACTAGAGATGCTCAGGCTGTTGAAAGAGAAGAAGGGGAATGGTCTGCTGATGCACGCGGGAGTGGTGCAACAGATAAGCATGAAAGAGGGAACACCAATAATGATGAGCCTCTACAAAAGCAAGGAGGGAGTGAAAGAAACAATCCTTTTGGTTCCAGAGAGACTTCTGAGAATATCTCTAAACTTGCAGACACTGTCAAGAACGAAAGCTTGGACACATCCAAAGACAAGGTTAAACATTCTGTTCTGGGATCAGAGCAAGAGCCCTCTGCTCAAGCACATAATAGCAGCAAAACTTCAGATATTAGTACGAAAGGAGATGTACCTATAGATGGTTCAGAAGAATCTTGTTCAAATGTGAAGCAAAAAGAAGTTAAAGGAGTTGAAGCAAGTCATGCATTGAAGTGTGCAAATAATCCTGGAAAAAGAAGTAAGATTGACCAGCACAAGGAGGCAATGCTTGGTAAAAAACGGAACAGGCAGACAATGTTTCTGAATTTGGAGGATGTTAAGCAAGCTGGATCGGTAAAAACTTCAACCCCTAGGAGGCAGACATTTTCATCAACCATAGCTACTCGGACAGTCAAGGAAACATCCCGTGCCTCACCTGCCCCAACTGATCGTAACGGAGAAAGGCAAGCGCATCCTGTTAAGAAGGATCAGAAGCAAGCAGATGTAGTTAGTAGCGAAGCAAGTGTCCCCTTGGAGTCCAATGACTACAGATCTGAATGTAATGGGGATTTAAATCCAGGATCTGAAGCCCTGCCTAATAAATTAAACGGTGGAAATGACTTTACTGCAGAAGGATATCCACCTCCCATTCCAAGACAGGGCTCATGTAAGCAGTCTGTCGACTCTATGCAGCTCAAGAATCAACTGGTCTTAACTAGGAAACCAATTACAGTTGGTCAAAATCGAGATACTGTGGAATTGAAATCAGGTAACAAAAAGCACCTTCCATCAAAGAAGCAAGCTGTGAACAGTACGTTCTATCAGGACACATCAGTGGAGCGTCTTCTCCGAGAGGTGACAAATGATGAGTTTTGGCATCATCCAGGTTCAGCAGTTATCTCTTTGCTTTCTTTAGATTCTTTGTTATCATGATTCGTGGTTTTAGATTTGCCATGTGATACCCTAGTGACATATTGATTAAGTCTTTCACTTGCAGTTCTTTCTGGTGCTTTGGTTGGCTCTCTTTTGCTGCTAAGTTAGGATATTTAACTTCCTATTGATGAAAACTGCACATTGCTCTTTGGTAGCCTCGTAGGACATATCAAACTTGTACTTCCCCTTTAGTTTACCTTATAAGGCACATCAAGGAATAGCTTGAGTTTGTTTCTTTCTATAGAAGCAGTCAAATGTCATGGAAAATAGGACATGGATAAATTGGGTGTTATACCTGGATTTACCTCATTGCCACAGGTTAAAATCACTGCAATGGGATTATATTTGCTTCATTTCACCCAAAAAAAAAAAAAAATTTGAAAGAAAGGAAGACAACAAATGCTTCATCTCTTCAGAAGCTGTCATTCCACTAGTTTTATTATATGTCTGTACCCTTTTCTCATTCTGTCTTTTAAAGAAAATCAACTCTAATAAACTTTGGCTAATAGTTCTGATTGACTGAGCTAGTTGCTAATTTGCTGGGAGACATGTATTTCATTATAAAGCGCTGAGAACAGAAATTCTTCATTGTTTCATTTTGAGGTACCTTTGATATCAGTCTCTTTGCTGTAATGAAATAATTTTCATGAATCATGTTTGAACCCTGTTTTAAAGGTAATATTAATTACCACTGTCTAAAACTCCTCAAGAAAGTGCATGGCTTGATAGTGGGACTCATGCACATGATTGGTTTTAGTCTGCATCCAAGTTTTGTCCACCTGTTTCCACAGCCTGCTTTGCATCTCATTGATTGGCTTGATTCTTTTCATGTACTAGGTCATTACAATCAGAGTTCATTCCTGTCCACTATGCGTTTTTTGTCCATTTCTCTTTTCAGATATTGCCGACCCCTAATTGGTATAAGGTCTTGATGATGACAATGATTCACTTTTCAGATATTGGATAAATACAATGATGGGTTAGTCAATGTCATAATTGGCCAGAGATTCATAATTAAAGTTCCTCCTTGAACTTGTACAAGAATTAAACTTTCTCGCGCTTCTTGTTCTTTCTTGGTTAGTTGGTGGCTGAATAGTGCCATGCTTTCTTTCTTTGGACAACTTAGTGACTTTTGATTAATACCAGAGCTTATATTGTTTCTGGATTCATTAAACCCAGGTTCATTCCTGATTTATTGTTTCCTTGTATTGTCCCTTACTGACACTTATGTGAAATAGTTTTCAGTTGTTTTGTGGGCATGGGACAAATCATGCAACGTTCTGCAAAGGAAAAAGTGAAATTGAGGATTGACCTGGCTTTCTCCTACGTTATCGAGGTCAAGATACTGGCAGCTAGATTCTTTGTACTCAGTTTCAAGAGGAAAGGATGCAGAAGGAAGATAGGGTAAAGATTCCCTGAAGAGAGTTTCCTTCTTGAATGTATATAAGAACTAAACTTTTGTCATATCTCCTTGAGAGTGTCTTAAATCCTCTAAGAAGCTTTTTGCTTGCCTAGGGGATAACTCTAGAGGTGATTAGTGTACGATCTTTTCATTCTTGAGTTGGTAACAACTGCAGTGAAGAACCCAGTTTATACAGCTGTAGAGTTGGTTGCAGTATGTTCCTGCAAGAGAGCACTACAATATCCTGTAATTGTTGCAAAGACACCTCCAAAACCAATGGGTTTAGGATCACTTTGAAGGACAAACATCATTTAAGTGGTTCAGAGTTTCCAATTCATGTATTATGAAGAAATATTCTCAGTGATTGTTAGTGCTGTTAATTATTTCTCGGTGAATGACTTCCTACAGTGTGTTACATGACCATCTTTTGATTTTTATAGGGGTGAGAGTCACTTACTTTGTTCTTCTGTAATTCTGGATGGTGAAGATTTATCTGAGGCAGCACATGCCTCTCTTCTAAGTGGCTGGGTTTCTTTTCAACCTGTCACTGATAGGATCCAATGAAGACTTTGTCTGTCCAGTTCATGTCCGGCATTAGGAATCCTGGGCCAGCTAGGTTGTGGTGTATTGTTAGGGTTCAAGGTGGCTTGCTTAAGTTGGCTCCAATTGGTTCATCAATCCAAAGATCCCATTCTGATGGAGGTTCATGTACTTCAAGTTAGTATTGCTGTGACCATCCTTGTGGCTGGAGCTGCATGTGGTGGGAGGTGATTGCCAAAATATCTTCTATTTGGTGCAGGACCTCATGGCATCCCTGGAGATATGCTTATGGCACCGGGAGATGTGAGATTATATAGTGGATCTACCGTCTCCTACTCCCATGATTGTTGATCTGCTGGTGAGGTGGTTGATTTTCTGGGTAAGGAGGTAGTGAGTCCATGGCCCTTCTTTCTGATTCCTAATTCATTTGAGTATGGTTATCAGTTTCTTCCGATTTGCTTTTCTTAGTTATGCTTTGACTTTCTTAATCACTAAGCTCTTGTAGCTCTTCTATTGCTCCAATTAAATTTGTTTACAACTAAAAGAACAAAATTTATACTGGGAATTTTTGCTTTGGCTTTGTTTTATTTCATACATGATCAATTAAGTTTTCCCCCTTATGTTTGTAGATAATATTTGATTATCACATAGGATTCTAATACTATTGTTGAAGGGAAGGCGATAGTTTTATTTAATGTTCTATTAGTATAGATAATGCCTATGGTTTATTAAATTTTAAAGTATTTAACTTGCTTTATCTTTTTGCCTGGTTTTTGGGTTTTCTACTTAGTTTTACTTGACATGCCCACTTGACATGGGCTCTAAGCCTCCAATTTAGAAAGTCAAGATTTGAATTGAAGGAAATGCCTTCCATTGGTTGCCATTTCTTTCCATTAGTCGTCTTCACAGGAACATGCCTCTCCCATGAGACGCATTCTTCTCCGGCATGTTCTCTCATACTTTTCCAAAGATCTTGGAAATTTCGCCTTCTGACATAATACCTGAAAACGTTTAATTATGGTTTTGGCGATTCTACAATATTTTTGTACCAAAGACTAAAGGTGCTGTTACTAGTTAGTTGCCAGTAGCTCCAAGCAAGTTACCTGTACCTTTTGGTATTTTCTGATCAGCACTTCATTTTGGTCCTGTAATTTGTACTCATTTCCTTCTGTTTTCTGAAAAATGGAAGTACAAATCCATATCAATGACAAACTAATCAAAGTTTCATGCTCTAACAGTGCTATTTCAAATGATGATTGTAACGGAGCTATACAATTTTTCAATATAGGCCTCCAGCATCAGTCCTTACTCCAAGTATTGGAGCAGATGAATATTTGGACCTGAAACAGGATTTAGATGTGAATTCCCTTGTGATATATTCTTTTGTCTCTTCCTCGGACCTTGTGGTCCACTCCTTCCTCGGACCCCCCATAGGTGGGAGCTTCGTGCACCGGGGCTGCCCTTTTATATATTCTTTTGTCTCCTCTTCTCTTTTTCAATATCAACTAAGGTCAACTGCTGCCCCAGATATAAATACATAAGTTGTTAGTTGGCAACTCGGAGCAGTTTTCTTGCAGTCCGAAAGGAAATGGTGTGATAAGGCATATCTATATGAAACAGTAGTAAATTTGAAACACGAATTCAGGAAGCAATATTTATGCATAAAGGAAGTCTGCTTTTGATTGGTTAGGGTGCTGAAGTGGTCCATTGTAAATGGAGCATTGCTTGATTTCCACAGGAACATGTTTTGTTTTACTTGTAGGGTTGCATTGCTTGACTTCAGATGTCCTTTTGCTTATTACATCTTCTATGGCTTCTTTCTTAGAGCATACTGAGCTAGTGGTTACCTTTTTATGTTTTAACATAAGATAAACATCTTCTCGATGACAGAAGAGACAGAGCTTCAATGTGTTCCTGGCCGGTTTGAATCTCCGGAAGAGTATGTAAGAGTGTTTGAGCCTTTGCTATTTGAGGAATGCCGGGCACAGCTATACAGCACTTGGGAGGAATCAATGGAAACAGTTTCAAGAGATGTACATGTAATGGTTCGCATAAAGAGTGTGGATAGGCGAGAAAGAGGTACCTTCTGTATGTTTTAAACATTTTTCGAAGCATGAATACCTGTATCATTCAATCGTGTTGACCTTTCTTCAAGATTAGGTATTATACAAGATTTTAGAATGCTTCTTGAACTTTAGAGTGGTGTATTACATATACAGTAACCTTGCTTTCTTGGCTTCTTGGTTTTTAACGTACTGATGTTTATTGAGATCATATCACCTTGTATGATTCTTTTCTTCTCATTGATGACTAATGCTGGTATGCATTTAATTTCCATCATCAAGTAACACTGCTTCAAACTGGCCCTTTTGATGCAGAATGGTGGTCATTCTTAGTTTGTTATCTAGGACAAGTTAAATAAGGAAAAGGTGATTTGTTAGTTCTTATCACGTTTCATTTTATGATAGACAGTTTTGCTGGTCACCCCTGATTCAGTATTATTGGTTATGTTGATATCCAGTACTTTTTGAGAATTTTAATTTTGACCTCCAATAGGTGAAGATAAGCTCTATCGCATTAGGCCCATAATAGAGAAGCTAAGGTGGAGTTATTTGTCTCGTGTGCCATAGGACAATATTGCCTTGCTAATAATTTTTGGTCCCTTTGTACTGGACTACTACACTGTTCTACTGTCCATTTTACTAGATGCTCTTGTAACCTGAAGTTGGCCTATTTGCTAGACATTGTAGTTATGGGTTATCTTCCTTGGTTAGTACTAGTTTATTATTGAGTAGGAGGTGTTTTGGATAGCAGAAAAATCTGATAAGCATTCTTATATGGATTGCAAGCATTCCTGTTACCTTGATATGATCCTAGCAGTTGTTTGATGTAACTGATAACCTGTGGAACACCTTGATGTGATCCGAGAATGTAGCTATTCTAGTTCTAACACATTAATGACAAAGTTTTTGTAATTCTGAGGTTAAAATGGAAGGTAATGTATTAGAAACAAAAAACGCCCAATGCTTTTATTATTTGTCAGTCACTGGATTGTTACCTGAAGCTTCATAATTGGTTGAGAAGCTTGTCTCTAAAACTAAATTCTTCTCACTTGTAAAATTGAAAAGAAACATGTTTTAAAGCAATGTTTTAACTGTGATGATACATGATAGATTATGTCAAGTTCTGTATTGCTTGTTTAGATGCTTTATTTTTGGTAAATGATTGGTCAATAGTTGAGGTAGAGTGTATCGAACTCTTTAGTTGTTATTTTGACATAAATTTCACGGTGGAGTTTAGGGTGGTACGATGTGATTGTTCTTCCAGTACATGAATGCAAGTGGACCTTCAAGGAGGGTGATGTTGCTGTTCTTTCAACCCCCAGGCCTAGTGCAGGTTGGTATTGGGCAAAATTTTATTTACTTAGACTCTCGTAAGTCATCCATCTAACATATGTAACAATCTCAATGGGTTCCTTGTTGAAAGCAGCCAGATCCAAGAGAAATAATAATGCTGGTGTAGGTGAAGATGATGTGGATCCTGAGGTAACTGGACGGGTGGCAGGTACAGTCAGGCGACATTCTCCTATTGATACTCGTGATCCTCCAGGGGCCATTCTTCACTTTTATGTTGGGGATTCATATGATGTTGCCAGGTAGTTCTTATTTCTTTGCTAGTCCTTGAATTTTCACTAAGTTCCTGTACCTGTGGGATGAGAAAGCTTACAACAATGGCTTCTAGATGTAGTTACCAGGGGACTGGACATTCCCTACCCAAGATACTAACATAAAATGATGGGCAATTATACTTTTTCATTTAATTTTCTCTTTTCCTTTAATCTTCATACTGTTATGATCAGTATCCAACTATATCCTATATCTATTGACTAAACATTAAGTTATAAACTTTCAGCAAGATGGGCAATGATCATGTTTTAAGGAAGCTTCAGCCTAAAGGCATCTGGTATCTAACTGTTCTTGGGTCTCTTGCAACTACCCAACGCGAATATGTTGCTTTACATGCATTTCATCGTCTCAATTTGCAGGTAACAATCAGATTGAGGCTTATTAGATAGGAAAAGGATATAGGAACACAGTGCGTCATGGGCACTGCCAACCACAGACCCTGAATCAGTGGGGTCTGCTTGACAGACTGCAGGACCCACTGCACAGACTAGTGGGCTCTATTGATCTGGTGCTTGTGATTTGCAGTGCCTGGGAACTGTTCTTTTTTTCATCTTCCTAGTAGGTCTCTACTAGACAACAACTGTGTAAATTCATCTAGTTTTGGATGAACAATGATTAATGGTTTTGTGGCTATGCAGATGCAAACTGCGATTCTTAAGCCTAGCCCAGAACAGTTTCCAAAATATGAAGAGCAGCCTCCAGCCATGCCTGAATGTTTCACACCAAATTATGTTGACCATCTTCATAGGACTTTCAATGTTCCACAGTTGGCTGCTATCCAATGGGCTGCAATGCATACCGCTGCTGGTACAAGTGGAATTGGAACGACAAAGAGGCAAGATCCTTGGCCTTTTACCTTGGTTCAAGGGCCTCCAGGAACAGGAAAGACGCATACCGTATGGGGAATGCTGAATGTTATCCACCTTGTTCAGTATCAGCACTATTACACTGCACTCCTTAAGAAGCTTGCTCCTGAAAGCTACAAACAAGCAAATGAGAGCAGTTCTGAGAATGTAAGTACGGGATCCATTGATGAGGTTTTGCAGAGTATGGATCAGAACCTTTTCCGCACTCTGCCAAAACTTTGTCCAAAACCTCGAATGCTGGTTTGTGCTCCATCAAATGCAGCAACAGATGAATTACTAGCACGTGTTCTTGACCGTGGATTTATTGATGGTGAGATGAAAGTGTACCGGCCTGATGTTGCTCGAGTTGGTGTTGATTCACAGACACGTGCTGCTCAGGCCGTTTCTGTTGAGCGGAGAACTGAGCAGCTTTTAGTGAAGGGGCGTGAAGAGATTATTGGTTGGATGCACCAGTTAAAGGCCCGTGAAGCTCAGTTCTCACATCAGATAGCTTGTCTTCAGCGAGAACTTAATGTTGCAGCTGCAGCTGGCCGTTCTCAAGGTTCTGTTGGTGTTGACCCTGATCTTCTTGTTGCTCGAGACCACAATCGAGACACATTGCTACAGAATCTTGCTGCAGTTGTCGAGGGAAGAGATAAAGTTTTAGTGGAAATGTCTCGCCTTCTTATTCTGGAAGGCAGGTTTCGCCCTGGTAGTTTTAATTTGGAGGAAGCTCGTTCAAATCTTGAAGCAAGTTTTGCAAATGAAGCAGAGATTGTTTTTACAACGGTTTCTAGTAGTGGTCGTAAGTTATTCTCTCGCCTCACCCATGGTTTTGATATGGTCGTTATAGATGAGGCAGCTCAGGCCAGTGAAGTGGCCCTTCTCCCTCCTCTTTCTCTTGGTGCTGCTCGGTGTGTTCTTGTTGGGGATCCGCAGCAGCTTCCTGCAACTGTAATTAGCAAAGCAGCTGGCACTTTACTATACAGCAGGAGCCTTTTTGAGAGGTTCCAGCAAGCTGGCTGCCCAACTATGTTGTTATCTGTACAGTACAGAATGCATCCTCAGATTCGTGATTTTCCATCTAGGTACTTTTACCAAGGCCGTCTTTCTGACAGTGAGAGTGTTGCCAATTTGGCCAATGAGATCTACTACAAGGACCCTTTGTTGAAACCTTACGTATTTTATGATGTGATACATGGAAGAGAGTCACATAGAGGTGGATCTGTTTCATATCAAAACATTCATGAAGCACAGTTTTGTCTGCGGATGTATGAGCATCTTCAGAAAACTTTGAAGTCCAATGGTGGAAATAAGGTGTCTGTTGGCATAATAACTCCATACAAGTTGCAGCTAAAGTGTCTGCAACGGGAGTTCGAGGATGTTTTAAATTCAGAAGAAGGTAAGGATCTGTACATCAACACTGTTGATGCATTCCAGGGCCAGGAACGTGATGTCATAATCATGTCTTGTGTCCGTGCCTCAAATCATGGTGTAGGCTTTGTCGCCGATATCCGTCGCATGAATGTTGCTCTTACTCGTGCTAGGAGAGCTCTTTGGGTATGTTTTCATTGCTTTTTTCCTTTTTATTGGAAGGCCAATTTGACGCCAGATGTGTTAGTCACGAAGCTTATCTTTTGCAGGTCATGGGCAATGCCCATGCGCTCTTGCAGTCTGATGACTGGGCTGCATTGATTTCAGATGCTAAGGCAAGGAACTGTTTTGTAGACATGGATTCCATCCCCAAAGAATTCCTTATCCCAAAAGCAACTGCATACACTCCATTACCAGGTCAATCTTCCTACAACATGAGGGTTATGAGGATGCCAGGACCAAGATACAGACATGTGGACATTCTTCCGGAGTCTAAGCCTGCCACACAGTCAGAGGATGCTGAGAAGTCAAATACATCGATTATAAGAAATGGTAGTTACAGGAATTTAAAGCTGCCAACAGAGAATTCCTTTGATGATTTGGATCAATCAGGAGATAGACCTCGAAAGAGACAAAATTTAGCTGGAGTACTGAAGAGGGATTCATAAGTTGATCCTTGCTGACATCTAGTTTTAGTTGCACCTGTTGGGGATTTGAGCGTTGCAACATCCTCCTTAGCAAGCTCATCTGAAGAACGAGTATCTCAAGTTTCTCTGTGGTTTTTGGGGATTTGACCAATTTACTGTTGAAATTCCTTTGTTGTCATGCCCATTAACAAGCTCTTTTGGAGAAAGTGTCTTTCCAGTGGGCAAGCAACATTCAGCATCATGTTGCCGTGACTTTCTCCTGCACTGAGCAGCTTCATTGGCCCTGGCAAACTGATTTATAGCTTACATGATTTATTGTTACATGTTGATGTTCTGGGAGGATCAGAACAACGATGGAGCCCTTTCTTTAGTGCACGATCTTTTACAGCCCAGCAACAGGAATGAGCAGACTGGAATCACCAACTATGGATAATGGGAAGCACTGAATGTGACAACAGATACGCATCAAGAAGATCTGCTTACCTGGAAGACTTATGGAAATCCACCCTACCCGGGTCACAGACTCCAGGATTCAGATGTCTGCAGACTACATTAGCTAAGGTGGAAATCATGAATCTATAATTTCTCGCTTGTGGGTGCATTTCAGTTTCAAAATGAATAATTGGAAGCGGGGCAAGTCCTGGTTGTTACTACAGTCTGTGACCAGTACCTGCTGCAATCTTTTCCAATGTGAAGGTTGTTGCTCAAGAATGTCAGAATCACATCTGGTTACTCATCCTCCCGTTACTAACTGCTGGTCAGCGTCTGAAAGAATGATGCTCTGTTTATGCTGAGGGTGTACGTTGACATATAGTAGGATGGTGGCTGAAGTTGTTTAGACCAGTAGGGTTGGATGGTTTGTAGCTACCCAAAGAAAGAGGGTAATGTGAATGCCATCCTCAGATAAAAATCAAAATTCTGTACAGTTCGGTGGTTACAGGATTACTTGAAGAAAAATTCCAGAGGGCCCTGGGCTGTCACCTGTCTGTTGTATTGTACATTAGCGACATAATAAAATGATTCTTTCTTTCCTGTCTCCAGACATGTCAGGCTAGCTGCAAGCATGTTGTTACTTATCTTCTGTTTCTTGCAAATTACTGTATTGCTCAATATCTGCCTGTTCTAGACTGAAGTCGTGGAATCAAAGTGATTTTGTGGACTTTGCTCTTGGATGGATGCCATCCTCATAAGGATGCTTAAGAGAGAAATGGCAGAAGGAACTCAAAAGTATCATCTCTCTGCATTACATGGACAGTGGCAACTTACAGTAGAACGCTTCCCCTTTTTCTTTTCTCGTCTTTCTACAAACTTCTAGAAATTTATGGGTGTTAACGGCTGTTAGTGTCTTAAACTGAAGTTGTGAAACCAAAATGACACCATATCTGGATTTCCAGGACTTGAGCTACTAGCAGAAGCTGAATGGTTGACCTATCCGTTTTTTCTGATAGGGCAAACCATGGATTTGAGCTGACAACCAAAGGGTTGTGGAGCGAGGCACTTTACCTAGTATACAAGTGCTCCACTCCATAGTCCATTAAACTTGTTCTTATGGTTGCCAGATTCATCCATATAATCCCTGAAAGCCTTCCTTCAAATTTAGGGGAGGTCCCAAACCCCATATTATAACATGGGACTAGTTTCTACAAATAAAATGAAATATATCTACAACAACTGAAGAGGATGTTAGAAATACATCTGCCACTTCTCGAGGGATCTTCTACAGGGTGGGTTTGTGTATAGAGCAATCTCTGCTGCTGTTTTGGGTTAGAGATGTTTCTATTGTAAATTAATCTCACCAAGTCTGGACCTGGATCCATGGGTTTTCTCAGGTTTCCAGTTCAACCTCTAGAGCGCTTACTTTCAGCTTCATTAGCTATGTATTGCTGACTGGACGACTCGAACCTAGTCATACAATGGTGGATTCCTAGGAGCAAAATAATGACAAAGCACCGTGATGATTGAGAGGAGAGAAGAGGGCTGAAGAAACATCAGTCCCCTTCATAAATTGTTCTCAAACTTTGCCAGTCATCTGAAGTTCTGCTTGCAGGTAAATTATGATATTCAACTTAACATGCTAATCCAACCTTTTGCAAGACAGCCTCTTGCAAAATACAAGGCTCGTACTATAGGCCCTTGTGGTCCACCCCTTCCTCGGACCCTGCATAGGCGGGAACTTCGTGCACCGGGGCTACCCTTTTTGTGCTAATCCAACCTTTATAGTGTTGATTGCTTGTTTAGCTTGCTGTATGATTCTAGATGCATTTCTAATCTCTGTTTAAAGTGTCTGGATTAAACCCAAACCAGGTATCTTCCTCATCCCACCTTCCATTTGCAGAGAAGATTTCTTATCTTCTCTGCATCATCCCACCTGCCTGTGGAAGCATATACACTTGCAAGGAGCACATAATGACCACGGTGATCAGACTGCAGCTGAAGCAGATTCTTGACAGCAGTGTCAGCCAATTCAACATTCAAATGCTCCCTACAAGCACTGCGAAGGGTCCTCCAAATGATTGCATTTGGTTGGATCTCCATTGAACAGATGAACTCGAATGCCTCCTGAAGCTGGCCAGGACGGCTAAGAAGGTCTATTGTGCATCCACAATGCTCAATTTTCGGTACAATGCCATAATCCTTCCGCATAGTTCTGTAGTATCTCAAGCCTTCAAGAACAAATCTTGCATAACCCCAAGCGCATAAAACACCCACAAAAGTGATTCCATTAGGCTTTTGTACTGGACCTTCGCATCGAAGAAAAGAGCTCGAGTGCATCTTTCGCGTACCCATGAAGAGCTAGCCCTCCAATTAATTATTGGCCATGTCATGAAATCCTTTCCCGTCATCTTATTAAATACTTCTAGTGCCTTATCTATGTACCCACATTAAGAATAGATTTCAATAAAAACTGTTCCTAAATCTATGCTGAAGGTAAATGTCTTCTGATCTGCATATGACTGGATCTTCTTGCCAACATCCAACGCCCCTAAACGCGCACAAGCCCACAATGCACTGACCAATATGGGCTCTTCTGGATCTAGACCCACCACCCGCAATTCACGAAACAGTTCTAGATCGTCACTGAAGCAGCCATTAAAGACGCAACCTCCTAAGAGTGCATTCCTCATTCCCTTATCTCTCCTCCGTGCCTCTTCAAAAATCTGTCCAGCCAAATTCATGCGACTGCGTTTTACATACATGTCTATCAACGCTGTAAAACATTGACACTCGACTCAAATTCCACCCAGTTTTCATTGATATACTTCTGAATCAATCTACCCGAACCAATGTCTTTCTTCTGCGAGGATGCAGAAAGAACGCTAACCGTTGTTGCATCATTGGATCTAATTCCCAAAATCTACTTCAATCATGACATTCCAAGTAACTATGTTTCCAACACCCATTTGATCAAATAACTTTTCAACAGATTTAACATTACCGCATGCAGCGTAAGAATGGAGCCCGTATTCACAACAAAAATGTACAAGTCATCCCATTCTTGTCAAATGAATTCTAGCGTGCACAAGCCTTAAACACAGATGCGTACGTGAAGCTTTGGGTTTCGATGCCTTTTCGGAGCATTAAGATAAAGATCAAAAATACTTTCAGTGGGGACTTACTAATGGAGAAGCCTCTTATAATGGTGTTCCAAGTGAATGGATTTGGGTTTTCAGAGTGGGTAAATATCATCATGGCATGATTCATGTTGGTTGGAGTGCGTTTTACTTCTGAGAACTCTGCAAGATTTCCTGTTATGATTGGATCTTTGTGGAAGCCTAAGGTTGTAATTTCTGCATGAATTTTGTTGAATTCGTTTATTGTGGTGCATTGTTTTAGGAGGAGAATTTGAAGTGGTGCGTTGTTGGAGTTTGGAGAACTGGTTTAAGTGTGCAAACAGGCAGGAGGCAACGGATTAGACGATATGATTCTCGCGCAGGATGTAATAAGAGAATGCAAGCGTATTGGCTGTTCTTAGTTACCAAGTATGGGGAAGGTGGCAATGTCAACATAGAAAGAGGTTTTCCTTGATAATTGTTGAGTGTACATTCATTATGAAAACAAAAGAATCACAAATCAAAGGTTATATTTATCTAACGGTGGTTAAAAGTTTTACGTCTCTCATCCGTAGCACACTTAAGCAGGTGAATGGTTATGATCATTGAAATAGTGGGTTACACTTCCATTTTAGCCTCTGAAATGTGTACAAGTTTATTGTATGGACCCACAAGTAGATTGCAGGTGGGTCCACAAAGTGTGTGTCTCCCCAGATAATGGAAGTTCCTTGCTTAGAAGTTAAACCCTACTTGTTTAATGATCCTACCCTTTGATTTGTTAGACTGTGCTATTGATGAAACATGCACCAAAATTTGACTCCCATCTTACAACAGGAAAAGATTAGAATACAAATGAACAGGAGTCTATATCCATCAACAAAAGCTCCAAAATCCTTGATTACGATTAATGTTTTAACTTGAACTTATAGCTAGATTTGCAAATAATATTTGATAATGAATTGACAAATTTAAATAGGTGTTAAATTTGACTTATTTTCCAAAGAATATGTAAAATATGAAAACTTTTGAACTTGAATGGTGGGTGAACTCGAATCAACAACCTGTTGGTGAGACCTGGCACTAAACCAACTCTGCACAGTGGTGGAACACCTGACTGGTATCATATCATATCATTTTGCTATTACCATGTTGTATTTTACTACCAAAAGTTCTACTGCAATGCATGTTTCAGTGACAAACAAAACTAAACCTTCACGTGTTACCTGTTGAGTACTAGGAGCAGTGTAAGATCCCATGTCATCCATAGTAGGATTCATGAGCCAACCATATGGTTTGGCTTTGGTAGATCTACAGTCACAGCTAGATATAACAAGCAGATTAAAATGAAAAGCAGATGAAAATGCATGATATTAGTAGAACTTATGTTTACCATTAAAATGAAAATAATAGAAGTGCTGTATCAACCATCTTGTAGATAGAAGTCGTAAATATTAGGCAAAGGGGACATGCATGATCTTGTATGAGTAACGTAGTCTGTTAGAGATTTGCCTGGAAGATGCAGAAGATGGTTCATATACTATATATGAATGCTGAACCTGATGAACGTGGTCACGTGACATTTTTGTCATTCTAAAAATGGGCAATCTGCTGCACAAAGTACCTGCTTATGCAGGGTCCAAAGAAGGGACAAAGAGATAGACCACAAGGGTCTATAGTATGCAGCCTTATCTTATATTTTTATAAGAGGTTTCCACACCTTAGATCTGTGGTATCAAAGTCATACAACGACAACTTTATCATTGAACTAAGTCTCTCTTCTATTTGTGCTAGATGATCATGTGACCATGAAAACTGAAAAAGGAAACTAATAATTTATGTCCCGAACAGAGGAAGATTCTTGGGACGAGCCCCCTACCACGAGGGTTCTGATTCCAATGTCTAAAACTCAGCGAAGTTTGAACGCCTAAGACTATATTTTGAAGTCGAGCTCCCATCTTACTGTGAAGGGGATGGCCTACGTCAGATTTTAATATAATCTTCCTACTGTAAACTCTTTCTTTATCTCTCTTCCTCACCTTTACATGCATGTGGACTTGCTTATTTTAAAAATATCAAACTGTGCCCAACACAAAGCCAAGTAGAAAACCAAACAAAAGGCTTAGCCGGGCTTGGCCCTTGCCGTTTTCCTTACATAAAAAAGCCAGCCCTAGTACACAAAGCTTTCTCATATGCAAGGTTCGGAGAAGGAGCAGACCATAAGAGTTTATAGTAGACAATTTTACCTTATATTTTTGCAAGAAGCTGTTTTCATGCCTTGAACATGTAACCTCAATATCACACTATAATAACTTTACAATTGCGCCAAGACTCCCTTTCATTTTCCGTATACATGTATCAAGATAATAATAGTTAGTGTTAAATTCTCTTAAAGAGTAGCAATTATGGTTGTGGGGAAAGATATGGTCGGATCGACAATCACATAGCCCAAACAACAATGTTGCAAGCTCACTTAAATTTCCACGTTTAACTGGTTCATATACTTAATTATTTTGCTTTATTGTTAATTGATATTTTAACACAGAAAATGGTTGCTTATAACCCTCTAGGTGCTGAAGATCATTCACATGCTAAGTTAGTATGTATTTTCTTGGAAAATTGTCTTAGAAATTATCTCCATATTAGGACTACCTAACGTCTGCTCTGTGAATAGTGTGGACTTTCTGATGGACGTTGACGGTTGCAGTCTTGCTTTTGAACCACCCATTTGAATGAGACAATCAACGCATCTAGATCAATTAAAAAATGACAACTATTCGTTTGCTGTGGGACCCAATATGTAAAAGTTAAGTCATTGAATAAACTAGCCCTCATTTGTACTTTTGACTGCTAACTTATTTGGGGTAAAAATATAAGGGCTTGCTCTGTAATAATGTTTATGCAGTAGGCTTCAAAGTGAGTAGGACCCCCCCACAAATAGGATAATCCGGAACAATGATCCACAGCTAGACAGGTGCAGTTAATGCGTGGATAATGGTGTATGTTTCACGTTTCAAAATGCTTCCAGAAGCAAAGATGAATAACAACAGCCCTTTTGTTCACCATATATTAAATAAGAGAAAAATTTATTGAGTTATGTACTTGTAGATTGTAACAAATAACTTTATAAAATGGTGGATTTGTACTTGTGTTTGTGATACAAGATGAGAGAGAGCGAGCGAGAGTCCGATTAAGTATAAATAAAATATATTTGAGTTATGAAAGGATTCAGACTCGGAGCTTGACCCAAATGTTCATAGAAAAAGAGCCCCTCTCACATAAGGGCGTTTAGGGCTACCATGCTTAACTAAGAAGGGTATTTATGGCCCCTAATTATCCCTTCTCACCTATAGTATCTCATGTTAGCCTCACTCACACTATGTATAAGTGACCTTTGAAGTTGAGAATAGCAAGGATTGATAAGTCCTTCATTGAATTGAATGAGGTTAGAAACACAAGCTCAGAAATGGCAGGATTAGCAAGGGGTTTAGGGAAGGGGTAGATCACAAGGGCCTAGAGTATACAGCCTTATCTTGCATTTTGCAAGAGGCTGTTTTCATTCATACGACGACAACTTTTATCGTTGCACCAAGGTTCCAGCCCCACCCTAAAACAAAAATGAACTAGCATAAATAAAGAGGCTGGTTATGTTCATCTCTTTCCATCTATCTTGACTTATCTATGAATGGCAATGGGGCGAGTTGGCGTAGATCTATGGCCGACCTGGCCCTTACCCTAATGCTTTTATCCTACCCTCAACCCAACCCTAACTAACTGTGAATTAGAGATTTCTAACCCTAATATTATTCGCATGAAGATTTCTAGTGCTAATAAAGATATTATGGTCAACATGGTTGGTTCTCCTAAGAGGCCCGTTTGTACATCCTCTAGAAAATACAACAATATTTAGATTGTGTATGCTAGATAGAATGCGCATATTTCCACCATACTAGCACACACCAAATGACCGGTTCAAATCACTAGCCATGAACCCTGCAAAGTTGCTCTGGTTTCTGACTAACTGTAATTACACGACACTCAAGTTAACAACTGTATCAGTTGGCCACTGGAGTCATCATCTAGCAACCAAAGATTGCTCATCTGCTCCTCACACATCAACTGAAATAATCCTTGCCATTGATTGAAATTTATCTAGAATCCCAGCAATATAGACCAGAGCAAGCCCAGAGTCCTGCTGCTGGCCATTGTTTCTCCGTTAAACCATGCCGAGTCAATCAAAAGATCTTATGAAGACTTTCCACTCGATCAAAAGATCAGATCTGATTTGATTATATCTTAGATATTGTCCAAAACCTGACATAATATTTGTTTCCCGAGACAAACGACACCAATAAATAAAAACCCAACCAGTTAAATACGGTTTTCAGACATTCACTTCGGATATTCGGATCAGCCACATTTCCTTTCGCTGGGAATTTCCTTCTCTCTCCGGTGGATTGACATGATAACCCAATAACGGACGACAAAGACCCAACAAAATGCTTCTGGGGTTTAATCGTCCATGTAATTGTTGAATCTGAAATTCCCCATTGTGGTCCTTTTCAACGGATTTCCCTTAACACCCATCTGTTCTCTCGGCACCCTTTTAGTGGATTGACCAGATTTTGATCGGAGCTTTGTCAGTTGAGATCATTCAGGAGGTGGGTTTGGAGGTCTATTTACTTGATAAGGTAAGGTGTTTATGTCTGCAGTTCTTGTTACTATTTGTTGTTTCTGTTCCGTGAATATTGGATGTTTGTTTTGCAGTTTATTTATCATTACAATTTGTGGGTTTTTAAAGTTTGGATTTTGATAGATTTGTGGATTGACGTGAATATATAGATAGCTTGAACTTATGATATGGGATAGTATCATCATTTGGGAATTTGTTATATCACATTAAAGGAATTGAGAAATTTACACCTTTCATGTTGACATCCTTGTTGTCAAAAGTTTCTACTAGAGGGTTTTAGCTCTTTCTAGATTTACCTCTTGTGGTAGTTTGGTGTTAAACTTTGAAGATAGGAACCATTAATTTCCCATAAACTTCCGGAAGCTGTGGGGGGTCAGTGAGATTCTATTGCAGATGAGACTATGTTATCGTTTGGAAGTGATAAATTATTAATGGGAAGCTAAGGTATAACGGATTTTCAAGAATAGGCAACGTTGTTCGACAGCTAAAACATCTCTAATAGTGTCTTCTTTGTGGCCTCAACATCGTTAGCTTTGTAGGAAAATGCAAATTAAACATGGACGAAATATTACTGAAAATGTCAGAGAGCAGCTGATCTCCAAGAGGAAATGCTCCGTACTGAGGGCAATCAATTGCGGCCAAGCATCTTCTTCAACCCAAATGATCTGTTCTTGGAAGATACACAATGCCATCGGTGAAGCTATATTCTTGGCTTCACTCAAAGTCTATACCCCCAAATTGACCCTAGTAGAACAAAATAATTGCACTTCTTTCATCTCCAAAAACTTCTCTAGCCGTAGCTCGCCAAGTGTGTCTTGAAGACAATTTATCAACTTCAGCTCAATTAAGGACTGGAGTGAGCACCTTCCTATCCTTGTTCACAGTCATTTCCGCTTTCCTGTCCCTTATTGTGTTTTCTAAGAAGTCCTTATTTGAAACACCCCAAATTCATGCCTCATTGAGGTTTAAGATGCCAATTAAAATTTTAATTGCTAACCATATCCGTACAAATGGGTGTGCCTTTGATTTCAACGTCAGTTTGTTTCTTTCCTTGTACATGGTCTAGAACCCCACAAATAGTTTCACATAGCACAAAAATTCCTCAACTTGTGCGTCCATTTGTCCAGAATCTTCCTAATAGTATTTAAGAAGGCCCATGAAATTCTGAACAATCTGAAAACAGCAGCTCTTACCATTTTACAATGTATAAACATATGGTTTGCCAGATCCCTTCACCATTTTGTACAGCCTAAATTTCTACTTCTTGAGATTGTACAAAGTATTGATCCTTCTTAGAATAGCATCCAGCAGAAACTTTGCACATTATGTGGAACTGTAGCCTTTGTAGCTTTGTTCATTTACTGTTTGTCCTCCTTCAATGAAATGCCATAAAAAAAATAATGATAGATGCAATGTGAAGCTGCGCAGATTCGTAGTCCAAATTCTATGATTTTGCTGAAGTTTGAGGATGTAAACATATTCGAATGAAGGTCAAGTAAAGAAAAAATTACATCATGTTTGAATTTCCAATAACATACCCTCCTGCAAAACCACCCACTTCCCTTTTCTCTCTAGCAATCATGATACTCACCAATTTGTCCCCTGTTGTCATCTGAAGACTTGGAAGAGCTTGAAGCAAAGGGAAATAGTTCCAAATCACTATCCCTTCCTACCTCCCGTACAAGACTTAAAACCTCATATGACCTTATCTATAACTTCACAAATCAACCTTTGTGACCTTGAACTTTGTCTTCACCCTCATCATCCAAGTAATCCCTCAGGTGACCCTTCCATGTACGACTTTGAAAGTTCACACTGCCATATCTTCCTAGAATTACTTTCCTGTAAAGAGCTTGCTTCACCTCGACCTCTATAACCGCTTCCTAGAGGAGGTTTATTCATCATCTACAGACCCCATGCACCTAATCAATGACTTATACCTTGTGCCTTCTTCTCTTCTTGCATCTCATTGATGTAAAAGACATAGATAACTTGGGGAAGGGCCACCTTAATTAGTTGGTTTTATCTCCAAAAGATATGAGTTTCCTGTTCCATCCTACTGACCATCTTCATCTTTATCAATGCCCAAATCAATGTGAATTTTGATGGATACTCATTCCTAAAGGAAAATGACATAAGTCACAGGATGTCTTGCCACTTTCCAACTTCTCCACATGATACATGGTAATTATTCCACCATTGCTTTGGCTAACATTGGCCTTGACACAAGTGCCTTTTGAACCATCTCAAGATAATGTTTAGATATTTCACCTTCCTATCGAAAGTTCTATACATGACCAACATGCGTGTGCAAGAGTTGGGACCCACATTAACCTCTCTCCACCCCCTTATGTATAACCTCTCTGGTCTACTTTTCTTAGGAACCTTATGGTAGAGTGAATACAAAGAGATGATAGGCCTCCATGTTGTTCATCACAATTTTGATGGCTATGTTTGATTATGAAAGAAAGGAGGGACTGCAAATCTACTCCATCATCCACCGTCTCCGTCCTGCACCCATCTCATATTTTCTGGGATAAAACATCTAGGAAATCTCATTCTACACGGCCACAAATCATTTACATGTTAAAGATTACAGAAAATCCTTCTTGCATCTTCTCTCTTCCATGATTCAAGATAGTCATTTACAAATGCATTTGACACTTTGTCTAAAACTTCTGTTTCTTCTACAAAAGCAGGTCAAATCCATATCACCTAGCTATGGTTTTCCTCGTAATCTAGCTAGTTCTTAACTTCAACTATGCTCTCTTTTGCAATAGGATTTTCAAAAGTAACTTTGACTTTCTTGTTAGAGCATCATTTCATAGTTATACCTTCATTTACCTCTTCCAGATTTTATATGACCCCACTTGTCTTGCTGAAAAGCCATAAAGCCATCTCTGCAAGCGATTTATCTTGGGCAAGGTTGTCTTGCAAACTTTCCTTTCACGACATTCTGCTAATATCATTGTTTTTTCTTTTGCTTGCTATCTTATGAAAGAAGGCATTGTTATCCTTCTCTTCTAGCTGAAATTTTGCCTGCAGCTATTCTTTTCTTATCTAAGAAAATCTTCTCACTCCTATACAGTCTTATCATTCTCTGCCTTTCCCGTTCATTTAGGTTTCTCTCCTTTAAAAGTTCTCTCTTCCCACCAAGAGTTACTTCTACAAGAGGGATCTATAACTTCCATTCAAGCAGTTTATGTACCTGCTGATGATTTGACTGACCTTGCTCCTCAACTTCTCTTAGTCGATGCAATTTAAAAAAGAGAATAGCCTATTCCTTCGTATCTCATATGGTTTTACAATTATTGAAATTGGTTTTGATAATGGATGCGGGACTTACTGAAGCCATTTTACAAATAAACTCTCGTGGATTTTTGTCAGTGCTGCACTGTTTTTCTTGGCAGGAAAGAGTTATGATAGAACACATCTTTTGTGTCTCGATGAAATTGTTTTTCGGGGGTGGAGGGTGGGGTAGCCGGACCAGTAGTTGTAGTTCTAGGGATCTACTCGGTTCTTTCAAATTGTTTTCTCATTATTTAGAAAAGGTAATGAAGATAAAATACGAGCTTGTTTTAAAGAAATAGTAACTAATGGTTGTTGTTTCAAGGTCAATCTAATGCGTCTAGATAATATTTTTCCCTGTTCACTAATAAATCGACTAATTAAACACATATTTCTATAATCAATTCTATCCCCAATTATGTCAATATTAATCACTATGGTAGGAATCATGGTTCTTATTTGTAGTGACAATTATATGTCTCATGATCAAGGATATTTGAGATTTTTTGCTTGTATGAGTTTTTCCAATGCTTCTTTACTAGTTTCAATCTGATACAAATTTATATTTTGTGGGAATTGGTGGGAATGTGCTCGTATCTACTAATAAGCTTTTCCCACTCTTACCAATTCATTATACTTCCACTCTTTAATCTTCCTTTTTACATCTCTGAATTCCTTATATCCTACCAATATATTTTCTTTGTACTTCCTCTCCAATGTTTTTGTGATTATATTTTAGGATCCATGAACTAGAAATTTTTGAGGCAGAAGAGAGGCCTCCTTTGCTCCTAATCTATAAAGTGAATGACTGGAGAATTGGGCATGGCAACCCTTTCTGGCACACATCAGCAGAACAAAACTTCCCATAAGGAGAGATAAGGGACCATCCACTCATTGTTAGATCCTCTGGTTTATTTGACCATGTAATCTTGTTTCCCAAACAACAGAGCAACAAGCTCTTGCCTGGTAAGCAAAGAGTTACAGGAATTTTCTTTGAGGAGTAGGGAAAGTGGAAAGAAGCTCAGGCTCCTGACTGATTTGAAACACATATTGAGGAACAAAAAGTGTGGTAGATTTGTTTGTGGTAATTTTAATTAAGGTAAATGGATGTAGCACTGTAGGAAATGGCTTTGGTGGACAGGAAGTATGAGCTTTAAGATGGCAAGTATTTGTTGAATGTATGTGGTAAACTGGGAATTGGTTGGAAATATCAGTCATTTGTGGTGCTTACATTCATCTTTTGTCAGCTAAAAGTTCTAGGAGGGATTATGCCTAGGATACGGGAGTAAGAGGAGGAGAAGTTCTAGGAGGATCTTCTTTTGTTGAAACACAAGTTGAATTTTTGCATGGAAGAGTTAATTGCATATCACCACGTGGAGGTAGTGTTTGTTGAGGCAACTAGCAAGCATTGTGGTATATGATGAGATTTATTTATATTGGTATGATGGACCAATCAGATTGTGGGAGACATAAAATTTGAAGACAGATGCATTTTTCTTCATCCTCAAATAGATTTAACCTTTTTTTTCTTTTTTCTTTCTACATTCCTTTTCTCTTGGCCATGTGCAGAAATTCCCAAGCATCCAAACTGTTGGGCACCAGCTTGATGGGTATTCAAATTGTTTCTGGTCCGTGATAGGTCCATACTTGCAAACTTCAGTACAATTCCTAATCCTTATCCAGACTCCGGAGTGGAATGTTGGCACTGAGAGCAGTAGAAAACTGTATTCATGGGTGCTCTGCTAATCGACCAAGGACCTTTGGCTGATCTCCCAAACAAAGTTCTCTAGAATAGGACATTTGGAGTTTTCTTGTGTTGGAATCCTGTGAGTATGTTGTCTCCTTTTGATGCATTTGCTCATGTATCTTAAGCTGAAAATTGGGTGGTTAAGAGTTCTTAGCAGATCTCAACACTGGTATGTTAGAACTGTGTACTTTTCATAATTTGGGTTCAGAAGTGGGGATGGTCATTCCCAAAAGGTAAAACAAAAAGATTTTACACTTTTATGTTATAAATTATCTCCTTTCTTAATTCCAGAGTGCAAAAAATAAGGAATAGTGCATAGTAGAAGAGACTAATGACTGGGGAAGGCAAAAGTGCAATTAGCTAATTTTCTGCATGTCACAAATTAAAAGAAGAATACATGGCGAAGGAATTTTTCTTAGGGGAGAAATGCTAAGTAAGGCTGCGTACTCTAGACCCTTTGTGGTCCACCCCTTTGCAGGACCTCGTATACACGGGAGCTTCGTGCACCATGCTGCCCTTTATATAGGAGAACCCATAGCAATTTATCCTCTGAGGTTGTTAATGAAGATATGCAGACTTCTGTGAGATTGAGCTTGATGGTCTGTAATATGTTATGGTTGTTATGGATATGATAGGTTTGATAAACTTGAGGACTTTCTCCTTTAGGATATTAAAATTGAGAAACTGTATCCGAGGATGTTTCTGACTACCTAATTTGTTGATTGTTGACTGACCAAGTTACATGGTTCATATCTATCAAATCACTCAAGAACATGCATAAGCTAAATCATTGAAACACATTTTGATATCGATACAGTCAAAACTGTCCTGGTGAATTTCCGAATGGTTGCAAGTTTTTGACCATTGAACAGACTTGCATGCTGGTGCTGATTGTTACTAGGAAAGCTGGAAGGATCCGGATACTTAGGAATTATGTGTCCTTTCCATTGGAAATCTTGCTGAAACATAATTTGCTTTCTCTGAAAGTCCCTCTTGATCACTCGGAATGGTTCAAGATATATGCTGAATTATCTGTAGTTATTGAAGTCTATGCAATGATGGTCTGTTAACATGGCTTATTACTTTTGACATGGTTCCTCTATGTTACTTGAGATAAAGGACTATTCCTATTTTCATTTTCATGTTCATAGCAAATCTAAGCTGCTCTTTATGGTGGAATCATTCACTCCTGAGGCTCTGCATTTTGTTATTCCCTTGACATTTTTGCTTTCTGGAAAATTTTGCTCAGACAAATGAATAATTTTAAGAAATCCTCATCCAATGGCTCAGAAAAAGCAGCAACCTTTGAAGAGCAGCAGCAAAAGGTAATCCTTGTCAAAAACATCAGTGTTTCTCTTGTTCATGTTATGGGAAAGTTAGTTTGTAGTTTGATGTCAGTAAAGCCATAAGTCCTTCACAAGAGAATGCCTCTCGAAAATAACTGTAGACTCCATACATTACATATGTCATGGATAGCAATTTTCTGGAATTGTTTTTTTCAGATTAATGAGGTCAAGAAGTTGATCGGACCACAGCCAGATAAATTGTCCATTTACTGTTCTGATACATCAATATCAAGATATCTGAGGGCGCGGAATTGGAATGTCAAGAAGGCTACCAAAATGTTGAAGGAAACCTTGAAATGGAGATATGAATACAAGCCAGAAGAAATACGCTGGGTATGTCACCATCTCTGCTTGTTGTTTATGAAGCTGTGCAATCATTTTCTGTACCCTTTGTTGATGTCCATCTGTGAATTATGTATCTGTTTTCATGGAAGTTCCTGGGGAACATGATACTGATTTTCCTTAACTATCATTTTAGCATTTATGGTGATCAGACTCTGCATAACCTAAATGAGTTGTTAATTATAGATAAATGTGCTTCAAGGAGCAATGTAATTGATTAGTTATTTCACTTCTGTCACTGTCCTGATGTATTTAGTTGAAGGTATGCAATTGTTGGCATAATATCAGTGTGTAGGCAAAGATTTATGTTTTCATAAGAAAATTTGCCAAGATTATGTTGCTGGATACGCCTAAATTGTCCTATGTTTGTTGAACACTAACTGCATTGGCCTATGCTTGTTGAATACTTTGTCCTGTATTTTGGTTGTTTCACTAATTATTCCTTCTGATTTGAGTGTCTATATGTTTCCTTGTGCTCATGCTTATGGAGAATCAGGTCCAGGAAAGAGAATAAACTTGAATAATGGTAGGTTCTCCTTACTATTTAGAAAGCCCTTATTGCTGTTAATGGCACCCTTAACTTTCTAATTAGATTCAGAGCATGCCTTATATATTGGTCATGTTTACAAGTAGCATTGCATGCTTGATGTTTTATCTTGGAGCCACAGATTATGTGATTGTGAATTAGTGGATGGTGCAAATCAGACATGAACCCAAGCTCACTAGTAAAACCTTTTATACTTTTTCAACTATTCAGTTTTCTATTTGGATACTATCTGATTGGTCTTATATGGTGGAAAACTTTGTTTTTGTGATTGTTTCTGGAGATCAATAAGTTAATTCCATGAGGAGGAAGAAGATAACCTGCTATCATAACTAATCCTTGCTAGTTACCTCCAGCAACTTTTTTTGTTTGAGTACTAGCTCAGTTTATCATCATCATGACCTTATCCCGATTAGGGATTGGCCACATGAATCTTATTCTCTCATTCCCCTCTAATGTTTTAGTTCCTAATTTTATTCCTTCTTGTCTTGCCACTCATTCATCTCAACATCCTCATTTCAGCTACATTCATCCTATATACATAATATTCCTTAACTGCCTAACACTCTGATCCATAAAGCATGGCTGGCCTTATAGCTGTCCTGTAGAATTTTCCTTTTAATTTGAGTGGTATCCGTCGATTACACAGAACTTCAGAGGCGTATCTCCATTTATTCCAACCGGTTTGGATTCTCTAGTTAACCTCCCTCTCAATCTCTCCACATTTGTGAATCGTCGATCCCAAGTACTATACGTAGTCTTTTAGGGGGACTTCTTGGTTATCAATCTCTACTGGTGCTCCACTCCTACTCCTCTCCTCGCTAAAATTGCATTCCATAGACTCTGTCTTATTTCGGCTGATTTTAAATCCTTTAGATTCTAATACATCTCTCCATAATTCTAGCTTTGTGTTTTATGCCTTCCCTTATCTCATCAATTAAAATTATATCATTTGCAAATAACATACACCATGAAATCTCGTCCTGCAATTGTTTTGTTAACTCATCCATTACCAATGTGAAAAGGTATGGGCTCAGTGTTGATCTTTGGTGCAATCCTATAGTGGCAGGAAAATCATTGGTCTCTCCGCTAGTGGTCCTAACATTTGTTAGCTTTCCCTCATACGTAACTTTAATTATGTTTATATGACTTTGTGAAATCCCTTTCTCGTCCAACACCCACCTCTAGGGACCCTATTGTATGCTTTTTCTAAGTCAATAAAGACCATGTGGAGGTCCTTCCTCCTCTCCCTATATTTCTGTATCAATTGTCTAAGTAGGAAGATAGCGATTATGGTAGACCTCCTAGGTATGAAACCAAATTGGTTTTCCAATACACTTGTCTCATGCCGTTGTCTCTTCTCATTCACTCTTTCAAAAAGTTTCATAGTATGGCTTATAAGATAATTAGTGCAACTCTGTATGTCTCTTTTATTCTTATAAATTGGTACAGTAGAGCTCTTCCTCTCTTCATTTATCATTTTCTTTGATTTTATAATTTTGTTAAACAACTTTGTCAACCAATTTTATAATTTTGTTAAACAACTTTGTCAACCAAGAGGAGGTTGACAAAGTTGTTTAACAAAATTATAAAATCAAAGAAAATGATAAATGAAGATAGGAAGAGCCTCTTGCAAAATGCAAGGTAAGGCTGTGTACTTTAGGCCCTTGTGCTCCGCCCCTTCCCCGGATCCCGCATAGGCAGGAGCTTCGTGCACCGGGGCTGCCCTTTTAACTTTGTCAACCAAACAACTCCACTATCTCCCATATGTTTTCAAACCTCTATTGACATATCATCAGGCATCGGGCCCTAGGGCCTTTATTGATGTCATCTTTTTGAAGGCCTCTTTCACTGCAGGTATTCTAATCCTGCAGTCATATCTATAATGTCCAATGTTATTTGGGTTTAGAGTACTTTCAATCCCTATATTTTTAGGGCAATTTTTAAAAGTAACCTTCCCACCTTTGTTTGATCTCATCATCTTTGACTAGTACCCTTTGGTCATCACTTTTAATGCACTTAATGTGTTGTAAGTCCTTACCCTTCTATTCTCTTATTTTTGCAATTTTAAACACATTTTTCTCACCTTCTTTTGATCCTAATCTATTATAGAGATCGTCATGTGCGTTGATTTTAGCTTCACTATTCTCTTAGCAACCCTTTTAGCATTCTTATACTTCTCATAATTTTTGTTATTTCTAGTCTTCTGTCATGCTTTAAAATACACCTGTTTTTCTTTAATAACATTTTGTACTTTTTTAGTCTATCACCAAGTTTCCTTTACTGATTGTTTGTTACCTTTAGATACTCTTAGGACATCCTTTGTTCACTTTCTTTTATTAATCCACATGATATTTACTTCTGTTTCATTGTTCTTGCTTCCTTCTACTATCAACTTGTTTGTGAGTGAGGTAATTCTCTCTCCTTTTTAAGTTCTACTACTTAGTTTTTGAATATCTATTAAGTTCATTTCCTTTCTTCTGTCTTTTAGTGTAGATTCATAACCATTAACTTATGTTGTGAGGTTAAACTCTCACCGAGTATCACCTTACGATCCTTACACATTGATTTTTTGGTATTTTTGAGTATAAAAAAGTCTAGTTGGCTTTTATAAAGTTCACTTTTAAAGGTTATGAAGTGTTTATCACTCTTCTTGAAGAATATATTTGCTAGGGCTAGGTTATATGCCAAAGCAAAGTTGAGGATAGCTTCCCCCAGCTCATTTCATTCTCTGATACTATACTCTCCATGTATCCTATCCTATCCTATCCTATCCTTCCTTTTCTTTTCCTACATGACTATTTAAGTCTGCTCCTATAAATATTTCCTCTATGTTTGGAATTTCTTACATGGCTCCATCTATATCTTCCCAAAATTGTCTCTTGATTATATCTTCTAGCCCTACTTGTGGTGCATATGTGCTTATAACATTTATTATCTTTTCTCTTAGTACATGTTTTATTATTGCAATTCTATCACTAGTTCTTTTAATGTCTAAAACTTTACCATTTAATTCTTTTTATTATTGTTCTTTCCTACATACCAGAGCTTATTTACTCATCAATCTCTAGTTTTAGTCCCTTTCCACTTGGTTTCTTGCATACAAGAGATGTTGACTCTCTTATGTTTTATCGTATCTACTAACTCCAAACTCTTACCTATCAATGTGCTTATAATATGTGTTTCTGAATGTCCTCCTTGAATATATGTGGGACGAAATATTTGAATATTTTTCTTAGTGGCTTTCTGTTCGTTGAGAAAGTTTTACTGCATAGTTTATCTGGTGTAATGCCACCTTATGAAGAGGATTTTAGGGGAGATATTATAAGGTAGTTATGGGTCTCACCACCCTTTTGACAGTGGGCCTTAATTTGTTTCATGGATATTTCTATCAACAGAGATGGCACTTTCTTAGTTTTAATATCTTGCTGTAGGAAGAAGTCTCCCATGAAGCTGAGACTGGTAAAATCTACAGATCAAATTACATTGACAAGCATGGGAGGAGTGTTCTTGTCATGAGGCCTGGTTGTCAGGTTTGCTCAGTTTATTTTAATAGTCAGTTCTCAAACAGAAGCTATTGTCAGTGGTGGTGTTTTGAGTACTAATCTTTCCTCATTCTATGTTAAATTGGCAGAACACCAAGTCGACAAAAGGACAAATCAGATACTTGGTGTACTGTATGGAGAATGCGATTTTAAACCTGCCACCAGACCAGGAACAGATGGTATGGCTTATTGATTTCCAGGGCTTCAACATGTCAAATATTTCTGTGAAGGTAACCCGTGAAACTGCCCATGTTTTACAAGATCATTACCCGGAAAGGCTGGGTTTGGCAATCCTTTATAACCCACCAAAATTCTTTGAATCATTCTGGACGGTATGTTTACCTTTCCATCATTGCTTGTATTTTCCTTGAATTTTATTATCAGTTTCTTCTTGTGATGGAGTGGGAGCATGATATAAAACTCAAGAAGCTAAAGCACATGCTTCTAATGAAGGGGCAAAGGTCAGCTTGTGCATTCCACTCACACCATAACATGGCATTTACTGTGACTGGAATGTGTCATCTGCTGGGCCCAACCATCTTCAAGTTGCACTGATCACAAGGTACTCCTTAATTAACAAAGTTAAACTGTAGAGTCTGAACCATTGGCCAGCCTTATCTCAACCATCCATTTTAATAGGTCTGACTGATGGCAATGATTGGTTGCTCAGTGAGATTGTTGAGCACTGGCATATTAGCCGACAAATAATATATGATAAGTGCAGTGATCTTCTTGATTATGCGTCTTTGATTATGGATGGAGCTAAAACAAGTTTAATGCAGGTGGTGAAACCATTTCTAGAACCCAAGACTTTTAGAAAAGTGAAGTTTGTTTACTCTGATGACCTTGCCACCAAGAAAATAATGGAAGACCAATTTGACATGGACAAACTCGAGTGCGCTTTTGGTGGGAATAATCAGGAGGGTTTCAACATAAATGAGTATGCTGATAGGATGAGAAAAGATGACAGAAGAATGCCTGAATTCTGGATGAGAAAGGATCCGTCAACAGCTGCAAAACCACCTCCAGTGACAATCCCAAGTCTTGATTCAGGAGATTTGGAGCCTGATTCTGATGACACTGATGTGGAGCATCCAGAAAACTCTTCCCCTCAGAAGCTTGTATCAAGCCACTCTTCAGAGAACAGTTTAACTGAGGCTGGTGGCAGTGAAAATGGTATAGCTGAGGATATACAATCTGGCGTGGGAACAATAAGTATGGAGCCTTCAACCAATGACAAGGCCCCATGATCCAGTGGTAATAACTGACCTTTCTGACTTCCTTTAAGATATATCTGCTAGCAAACCTTTGTTTCAGGCCTTAAAATGAGCGTGAAAATTCATTTTTCTTTGCTAGAGTTCTATGAACATCAACATTCTGAATTCTGAAAAGAGCCTGTATTCTCATTTGTAAGATTTTGCCTTCAGATTAAGATATGGACTCAGATGTTTGTTCTATCCACTGCTTATGCATTTATTTCTACACACACACACACACACACACACACACACACACACACACACACATTGCTTTGAAATACTGTTGCTTCAATGGCCTTGCTAAATTTCCATTGAGATTATGGAAGATATCCTTGCAAAAGAACCAGCAATTAGTGTTTGCTAGTTGAATTAGTCATTGCCACGACATCATTCTTGCCATGTCAGATTACTTCGATTATCATGTATGCCAAACCTTGGACATGCAAAATCTACTTCGCCAATGATTAGGTCAAGGTGGTTGACAGAGCTGAGCTGTAAATGAACTCGCCATTAAACGAGACTGACAGTGAAATATGCAGCAAATTTCTACGTAACCAGGACAATACTGTGAAGTTTGATCTTGATTTGCCATTTTTTTTTTGACAGAATGGTGGTCAATTGCCGGCGAAAATAGGCTTGAAAGTGAGGACATAAGTTTAGCTTAAGATTATGTGCTCTGCAGGCTTAAACTAGTATATTTCTGCAACGTGTTCAGCTAAGCAGTCAAGATGTCCAGGGATTATCCAGATTTGGGTCCCATTCACAATAAACAGGGAAATTAAGAAAGGTTTTGAATGAAGGATACCCTTCAAGTGTAAGTTGAAGTACTAAGAGAGCTCAAGACAAACACTCCCTTCAAACCGGAAAGCTAATAAGCTTCATTGAAAATCAACTGAAGACAAATACATGGCTTAATGTAGTATGTTTTGCAGCCTTAAACTATTCTGCATAGCCTATATGCCAGGATGAATCTAGTTCGGATCTTATGCATATTATTGTTCATAAATAAACAGGAGAATAAAAGATGTTCTTTTCTTCCTTAAGGTTGCTAAAGTCTTTCATGAATTGAGGAGTGCCACTAAGAAAAAACTTTAGTTCATATGATATTTATCTTTTGTATTTCTAGTGAATGATATTCAGAGACTGTGGGCCGTGCATTTAACATGACAGAGTAACAAGGTCTAAGAACCTACAATGGATGAGATTTTACAGGGCCAGAAGATGCTAATTACCTACGTCTTTGTAGCTCCCAAATTTACTTAGTCTGCAGACTGATCAATTAAATTTACCTACAAATGAGTTTCTTTAGCTAGTTTTAGTCTCTACCCCTCATTTTGTTGGGGACCATCCAACGGCCATTACGTGGTTGCCTCATCATGTTTGCCCTAATTATTGGTTCCAATTCTCTTTGAACTAAAAAATAAGGCCTTATTCTGGAGCTTTTTGAAGGGAGAAAAAGTTGAGATGTTTAGAAAGTGGTGCTAACAAATAATATCTGATTTTCAGACTGCTAAATGAGCATCAAACCACGTGAATTGATTCCCAATTTCTAGAATTGGAATTCGGAAAATGGTTACCGGATGGAATTGATTCTAGAGTTCCAGACAAATGGTTTCCAAATGCATCTATCCACCTAGAATCTACAACAAACATGGCTTTTAGCTATGTCCATTCATGAGGAGGCCTATTGTCACTCATAGGAAAATTTTCCTTCTGTGTGGCACTAATTGGTTTACTTGGCCAGCCTTCCAAAACTCTATCACAACGAGGGATACACACTTTTTACAACCAAACCCAAGATACACATATAGTTTACAAGCAACTAACTAACCTTTTTATTTACTTATAAAATACAAGAATTCAATTATTAGGTTACACACATAATGGGTTGTCTTACAGTCTCCCTTTTGTGCACCTAGGCATGCCTTTAAATAGGCTACAACAAAAACTGTTCGGTAGTTATAACCTAATCACCCTAGGTCTTATTACCAATCATTGCTTGGCAACTTGCTTATAATTACATGGAGCCTTCTTCCCTTGCTGTTATATGGTGAAAACATCTATAATTGATATGGGAGTCATCTTCCCTTGTCACCAAATGGTAAAATAGTCTACAACTGCCTTGGGGAGCATTTTTTATTGGGTCATGTGTTAGGAACTACCCATAACTACCATGGAGCCATCTTCTTTAGGTGTCATGTTTTGGAATCATCCATAACTACATTGGTGCCACATGCCACAAGGATTTTGTATCACTTGTCATTGCGTTTTGGTGTCACTTGCCACAACTTTTTTGTGCCACTTTGTCTTGCTTTTGAGCCCAAGTCTCTCATGGGTGCTTAAGGCTAGTATGGGTGTAAGGTGCCACCACATATTTCCCTTACTATACAATGTGCTAAGGAATTGACAAACCACTCCACTAGAAGAGGGAGTTGACATCCTCGTCTAGATAGATTTGAAGATATTATTGCAGTTGCTTTTCAAACTGCTATAAAGTAGTATCCCTTTCCCAGCTTGCTTCACTTTTTGGGCTGTCTTTTTATTTTACTAAGTAGTCAGTCTGTCTATTTTTCTTACATTGTCCTTGCGTTCTGTGGTCAATTATATGATTTACTTCACACCTGAACTATTTTTTTACTGTAGTCAATTATATGATTTACTTCACACCTGAACTATTTTTTTACTGTAAGCAGGGCTCGTTTGGACTGAGTCCTTGTCATATCTTGATCCTTATGGAATGGTTTGAGGAAACTAACGTGAAAAGTAGGGTAAACTTTAAATCTATTTGACATCCTTAGCCGATAAGCAACACTATTAACTTTTTGTATCACCTTGAATGTTCCATTATATTTTGGAACCTACCATCGATGTGCAGTCTTACTATTGATTTTCTTCCAAATTTGGAAAGTTAATTTTAGCAAAACTTTGTCCCCAACTTGGAACTCCAAAGGCCTTCAGTCTTGGTCTGCATATTTCTTCATACGATGAACAGCATTTTCCAGGTCATCTCTTGCCTCGCCTAGCATTTCTTGTTTTGACAAGGTAAATCTATATGCCACAAGACACTTACCACCCAGGTGTTGCTTGACAATTTTATGCGGAGTGAGAGGCTGTTAGTATGTGGCCAACTCAAATGGACTCTTCCCAGTAGAAGAGCTTTTGTGTAGGTTGAAGTAGAACTACACTAAGTCTAGCAAGTCCACTCAGTTTTTTTGACTTGCTGTGACATAGTGCCTTAAGTACTCTTCCAACAATGTATTGATCCGTTCTGTTGACCATTAGTCTAGGGATAGTGTGCAGTAGAGAAATTTAGCTTGGATCCCATCTTGTTGAAGAGTTTTGTCTAGAACCTACCAATGAGTCTTGTATCACGATCACTAGTTATGTCTTCTAGTAGACCCCAATATTTAATCATGTTTTTGAAGAATAATTAGGTCACCTCTTCTAAAGAGCACGTTAATGTTGCATATTTGGAGAACCTGTCAATAACAACAAGAATAGATTAATAATTGTTAACTTTAGATAGTCCTCCAATGAAGTCCATGGATATTCTCCTCCATGATTGTTCTGGAATCTGCAGGGGCCATAGTGGTCTATCTTTTTTCTTTCTCTCATTCTTATCTTATTGGCACATCAAACAAGACTTAACATATGCTTCTACTTCATCTTCCATTTTTGGCCAGTACCAACTTCATGAAAGTAAAGCAAGAGTTCTTTCAACTCTTGGATGGCCAGCTCATTCCACATCATGGGTCTCTTTAAGTAATTCTTTGCACAACTCACCATTAGGAATATACATGATGAACTAGGTTTTTCTAAACAATTTTTTAAAACTTTATTTGGAAATCATTAGGATCCTGAGTAGAATTTTTTTTTCCTAAACAGTTTTAAACTATCATATATAGTAGTTTTCAAAACTGTCCTTCAAAGCCCAGGTGTCTCATTAAAAATTCATATATAACCAAAATAATTTTACAAGAATAAGCACTACGAGGACTCCCTGGTCATAGCGAAAACAATCTTAAATGAAACCATAACTTAAATTAAATCAAATCCTCACATTCATAACCAAGTTAATTGTCCCATTACATCATTGTTTTAAATGTTCAATGTTTTTATTCTAAAAGAAATAAGTAACTAATTTCACTATCATACTTTCACTCGTCTGCTCCAAAGTTCTTATTTTGCCTTAATTCTTTAGTCCTGCTTAAAAGATTAATCTGAAATTGTTGGTAGGGGTGAGTACGACCCTCAATGGGAAATTTTGAGCTAGACAAAATATGCAGAAAAACATATGGATGCATAAAGATAATAAAATGTTGTTGATTAATCGCAATAAATATCAAAACCCAATAATGATTAAATCTCAAAATCCACGATGAATTTCAGAGAGTATTTTACAAGTCTCAATCTAAAAGTATACAACATTAGAAGTTGTACCCAATATTTATGGTAGCAAAATATACGACTAAGTGCACATGCATTGGTTCTTGAATCAACCATAGTAACAGCACGTGAATGAGATGCGCATGCACTTGCTTTGAATCAACTATGGTAGCGGTAATTAAAACTGAAATGTGCATGGACAAATTTTAAATCAATGGTAATCGAATTATTTTTAAAAAAATGATATGCGCATGATTTGGTTAAACTATTAAACTCATACACATGATTGTCATTATTATTATTATTATTTTATTGAAGCAAACTTACGCGCATGGTTAAGGTCAAATTGCGAGTCATTGTACATCTAATGAACACAATGATAACTGCGTAGGGTTCTAGAACTTAAAGCTTAGACCAATGACGCACATGCATTATCAAGAGTATAAAAGATGGGATTTACATGGTGCTACGTCAATAACTTGGATCCTCCAGTTGTTAATAGTACACATGAGTCAATCAATCAAATTTGCATATGATTTAACAGGGCGCATTGTATATATTACTGGTGGAGTGGTTTCCTTAGTGACTTGAGAACACCCAAAATAATTAGTGTGCACGAGATGCGTGAAGAAGAAAATGCCTAGACGCTTTTGGAAATCAAAAGTAACTGGTGCATAGGTTGGTATATGGGGAACTACTTGTTTTAACATCTCTTTCTAATAATAAGAGCACCAAGAATCACACGATGCATGCCACACCTGAAAATTTTGAGATTAGGAATAAATGGTGTGTATAGCATCATATGAAAAATAACACGATTTGTGCTTTGAAATCCATGATAAGCTAGGTGCAAGACATTATAAGGAGAATAACTCTCATGGAGTTGGAATCTAAACAAACGATGAATCTCTATGCATCTAACAACACATCAATGGTATGCAGGGGTTACGTGGAGACCCACTACAATACTAAACATGTGCACAATAGATCTAACCTATGGTTGTATGTGCATGGTGCTTAGATCAAAGCAAATAAATTTTGCACATTGATGAATTAAATAAATAAAAGAGTGTGCATGCTTATGAGATCAATGGTAGTGGGGTGAAGTATACTATGCTTATGAGATCAGGACGTGAGAGAACATGTGCATATGCATTGGTGCCACCCAATCATGGCATGCAAGTATTGGGACATAATCATGTATATGCGTGCATGAACCTACACCATAGGTCATTGGCAAGTAAGTATTGGGATTTGGAATGACAAGGCATGCATGCTCTCATCCAAGTATTATAGAAGCATAGGGTATAACAAGTATGGTTTGCATGCACCCAATCATGAGATCATTTGCAATGAGTAATAAAACTTTGAAAAACAAGGTGTACATGTTTGCATCCCAGAAATCCAATAACATATGATCATTAGGATGTGACAAATATAGTGTGTATTTATTCATTCTTGAGATTTGTAGCAAGTGGTTAGGGCTTTGAAAAATAAGATGAGCATGCTACAAAATGTAAGATACATGAATGAGATCAAAGAGCACGTATACATCACAAAATCAATCAAGTAAAAAAAGAAAATAGATTTAATTATGCTATCAAAAACCTTATAACTTGGAAAATCCCATGCCCCCTTATCTCTCAGGCTTTGGGTAGGGAATTTCTCCAAAATGATTATCTTATGACTAATTTGGAGACTTGAACTCTGGACTTAAAGTATTCATATTCCCTTCATTACCAATTGAGCTAACTTGTTTTTGTTATTAATCCCCTGCAAAATAAATATTTATATTATAAAAATGAAGTTGTTACATAGGGCCTCTCTCTTGGCATATAAAATTTTATCCTCAAGCCAATATCTCATTGTAGAGCCTTCTCTAATATGTTTTACAGGTTTTATATAAGAGGCATCATTTTCACAAACTTCTTTAACACGTGAAAGGAAGTCAAACTAGAGTTTGCAAAGGGCTGCCACAATCTTCACTGCCAGCTTACGACTCAATGCATAAGCAACATTGTCGTGCCTTCTTGGCTTATGCTGCCACTCGTAGTTGAATTTTGCTAAGAATTCTTGCCATCGAATCTACTTGGAGGTTAGCTTCTTTTGAGTCTAGAAATAAGTGTTAGGAACATTATCTGTTAAATTAACAAATCTACTTTCAAGTAGATAATGCTTCCAAATATTCAAGCAATGAACAACGAAGCCATCCCCTTCTTATGTGTTGAATAACATTGCTCTGCATCATTCAATTTTCAGCTTTCAAAGGCTACTAAATATTTTTTCTACACCAGTATGCCTCTAATAACATGATCCAAGGCATCACAATATACCTCAAAAGGCTAGCGCAAAATATTTGGTAGCCACAACACCGATTCAGATGCCACTACCTTCTTCAGCTTTTCAAAGGCTTGGTGACAAACATCAGTCCACACCCACTTTCAATCCTTTTTCAATAGATCTGTGAATTGTACCACCTTTTTGGAGTAACCTAGGATGAATTTCCTATAGTAATTAGCCAATCAAAGGATTAACTCCATTACCTTGGTAGGAATCGGCCATTCGAGAATGACTTGTACTTTTCGTTCATCCATGCTTATCTTGCCTTCATTAATTTAATGCCCTAAGAGCATTATTTCTTTTTAGGCAAATTTACATTTTTTCTTTTTAGTATAGAGTTGGTACTGTCTCAACCGAGTCAATACCTTGGTCAAATGCTCTACATGTTCCTTTGGGATATAACTATATATTACATTATCATCTAAGTAAATGTCCACAAACTGGTCAATATACTCATAAAACATTATTCATTAAATTGCAAAAGGTAGCTGGGGCATTAGTTCGTCCAAACGACATTATAAAAAACTCATAAGACCCATACCTAGTCACACAAGTAGTCTTTTCTTCATCACCTTCTGCAATTCTAACTTGCCAATATCCAGCCCATAGGTCCAACTTGGTGAAGTACCTTGCCTTGTACAAACAATGAAATAAATAAGCCACTACAGGAATTAGGTATTTGTTTTTTATCGTTAACTTGTTTAAGGCCCTGTAATCCACAAATATTCACAAGAAACTGTTTTGCTTCTTTTGGAACAAAATCGGGGTACTATATGGAGCTTTAAAAGATTGAATATGTCCAACATCAAGTAGTTCACCTAATTGCTTCCTAAATTCAGCCAATTATGGTGGGGACATTCTGTAGAGAACTTGTATGGGGACATCTTAATTTAATGGTCAACAGCACATCGAGGTGGAAGAATCTTAGGAAGTTCAGAAGGCATTACATATGTAAAATGTTATGGAACTTCTACAATCACATTAGGCACCTCCATAGTTTTACCTTTCTGGATTTCTAACAAAGTAGCAAAAAATTGTCTCATGTCTCTTTCTCAAGCTTGACTTGACTTGAAGGGCTGAGAACATTTCTACCTTGCATTTCCCACCTACTTTTGCTTTGTTATTAATCATCATATGAATAAAGCATGGTTGATGGTCATCATTGAACAACAGTCCACCAAGGTGTGGAATCAACTTCACTTTTACCTGTAAAAAGAACTTAACACCCAGTATAATATCAAAGCCATATAAAGGGATAGACATGAGTGTTGTCTTTCCTCTGCAGTCACCAATCTTAACATCAACATCAATAGCCATCCTTGAGATGGTTTGGGCCTCCGAATTCATAGCTTTTATTTATTTGGCTTGAGTTCTGTACAACCTTTAGGTTGAGGTGAAATGCCTTTCTATTAGCAACAAAGTTGTGTATTGTGCCATTATTGATCATGGCCAACACGTTAACTCAATTCACTTTGACTTGAACGTACATTAATCTATTATGTGTGTTTCTTTCAGATTGTAAAGTATTTACAAGTTGTAATCGGTTAACTCTCACATACCCACTTGAATACGAAGGTTTCCCATTTTTCTCTGCTACAATTGCATTTGGTTTTTTTCTTTTTGGATACTCCCTTACATGATGAGGTCCATCACAAATGAAGCAACAAGATGATCTGTTGGTCCCTTTGCTTGATTATGCCTCTACACTAGGGCTCAATTTGCTATCATACTCTTTCTTTCTCTTATCCCACTTCTTATCTTTTTGGGACTTGTCTCGCATTTTTCTTTGACATAGACTTATCAAACTTGGAATTTTTAACAAAAGAGGAAGAAGAGTTACCAAATTTATAGTCAATCAAGCAATTTTCCACCACCATTGGAGTAGGAAGATCACAAACTCCTTGCTTGCGAAGTTCAGTTTGCGCCTAAGGTTGCAGTCTAGATATAAGCTTGAATAACTTGTTTGCCCTAGACATATCTTTGATGTCAAGCAGCAACGAACTAAATTCTTTGACATACTTACAAGCACTATCTTTTTGCTGAAGACGTTTTAAGTTGTCTCGTGCCATCAATGCAGTATTGGTCGGTAGGGACTACTCTTTGAGTTCTTTCTTTAGAACATCCCATGAGTCAATTTCAGGATGTCCAGTATCAGCATCATCCTTTGAACGAGTTCTTCACCATAGTTTGGTATCATCTGAAATAAGCATTGTTATAATAGTCACCATTTCTAGTTTGGGCATATGAATAGCTTTGAAGTACCTCTTCATGTCCTACAAGAAAATTTTCAACTCTTTGGCATTCAGAGTCTAGTAATTGGCTTTGGATTAGGAACTTTTACCTTGTATTTTGCTACAAACTCACCATTTTGGGATGGATTGCTTAGCTTCACTCTCTTGAGTAGGGCTACATCTAATAAAGCAAGCAAATTGCCTTGAGTTTGCTCATGCTTTGTTTCATTGGCAGCAACATGATTGTCAAAGGATTTCTTTAGGATCTCCAAGCTCTCCATCAAATGTTTCATCTAGATAAAAAGAGCAACATTGGAATCCGTTGGAGGGTTTCCAACAAATTCGTCAAGGTGAGAAACTCTTTCTTTGAGTTGTTCCATTGGAAAACTAGTCATTCACATACAACAATCTCTAATACCAACTGTCACAGGGGACAACTTTCTCACTCAAATTTTTTCCTTCTGAGTGACACTAAGTGGTTCATTTAGCTTTCCAACTCTCTCTGTCCCAACAAGGAGGGATACAAATGCTTTGTACAATTGTACCCAAGTTTCACATAGAGTTTACAAGCAACAACCTAAGCTTTTTATTCACCTTTAGAATATAGGGATTGAAGGCTTAGGTTACACATAATATGGGGCATTCACACTCTCCCTTTTATGCACGTAGACATGCCTTTAAATAAGCTACAACAAAAACTATTTGGTGGTTCATAGCTTAGCAACTTGCTTATAACTATATGAAGCCATCTTTACTTGCTACCACATAGTGAAACCATCCATAACTGATTTGGGAGTCATCTCCCCTTATTGCCACATGATGAAAACTGTCCACAAAGGCTTGGGAGCATAGACTATTGTGCCATATGTTATAAACTGTCTATAACTACCTTGGAGCCATCTCCTTTAGGTACCATGTGTTGGAAGCATCTATAACTATATTTGTGCCACATGCCTCAAGGATTTTGTGTCACTTGTTACTGCATTTTAGTGCCACTTATCATAATATTTTGGTGCCACTTGCCACAACGTTTTTGTGCCACTTTGTCTTGCTTTGAGCTTAAGTCCCTCTTAGGTGCTTAATGTTAGTATAGGTGTAAGGTGCTACCACACACTTCTCTTACTATGCCACGAGCTAAGGAGGTGACACTTACCACTGAAAAAGGCATAGATTCTAACATGAAAAACAACAAAAAGAGAGCATCTTCCTTTGACGCATTTAAAGGAGAACTCGATAGCATTGTGTCTTTGTGTCACCTCACATTCGAAGTATAGAATGCATATACCAAGTTTCTCTTCATGATCTCTTCAACTGCCAAAACATCTACTGGGAAGCCAGACCTAGAAGAACTCTAAACAAGGCAAAGCTAGCCGCCATATACTTAGTGCTTGACTGGCAATTACAATAGCTTTTGCAAGTCTTCCCATAAGCCTCTATCAGCCACCAACTTAACTACTGTGAGTCCATGAAAGACGAGACCACATTGGATAAGGAATTTGAATATCCACAGCCCAAGACTTCTAAAAAGACTTCTAACTTCTTATTGGTGCAACAAAAGATATATTGGATGAGGAATTTGAATATCCACAGCCATAGGCTTCTAACTTCTTACTGGTGCAGTAAGAGCAATCCACCAAAGCAAGATAAGAAGGACCATGATGTGGAGAAAATTATACCAATCCTATACTCATTTAAATCAGCTGTTGTACGGTCAGCATGCATGTAGTTGATTTCAAAAAGATTAACAGGCAAGCATCATTCAGATTGCTGTTCATCCCACTATGGATGGTTCATGACGTTAGGGCCCACATTAGGCAATCTTAATCTTTGCCGCGTTCCATATGATAGTAGAAAGCAGATTTCGGAACACCATCGAGAGAGTTAAACATGTGCTGGAGGGAGTTTGCGTATCTCTCTCATGTCCTGTGATCAGCGAAAGGCGAGCCCAACGATCTTGCAAGGGAAAATCTGATTTTTGAAGGCTTTGTGAACTGGAATTGTCGATCACCTAGATCTGATCTTCAACAAAACAATATTACTTAAATAAAAAAAATAGATAGTTGGAAAAAAGAAAAACATGTGCAAAACTGAAATTAGTGGCTTTTGTTTGTTGTTCTTTCCAATCAATTAAATGATACAAACGAAACGACCAGCCAGTACTACAAGTGTTTACGTAGTACCAAGTGTAAAAGGAAACAATAATATGATAGCAGGTATTGATATCAGCACTTCTTTTCTCCAACAATAATTCTTTATCTATGCGTTTTACGAGCTGCTAAAGCTACAGCTATTCTGAGAAAGCTATTATCACGCAATCACAAGAGTTCCCAATAAATAGAGGAGTCATTATCAAAAGAGTGGATTTCATAATATGCAGAGAGAAGTCATTATCAAAAGGGTCGAGTTCATAATATGCTGAGGGCTTAAGAGAGAGCCAAAAAAAGATCTTTCGTGTATAATCCTGTAGTTTGGTACGTAAACTAAATAAGATAATGCGAGCAAAAATTCCTAGATTTAGGGAGATACAAAACAGCATATGAACCATGCTAATCATATGTGAAAAAATCCACTTTAACCTCATAATCAGGATTATATAATCCTTGGCAATAGACCGCAAGTTGCTAAGATAACATGGCAAATGATATTCCTTTATCACTGATCAGTGGCTGTACATGAGTGGTCACGATTTGGGTTTTGGCATTCCATAGCAAACTCTTGGTTGTTATAGTTCATCATCATCAAGGCCTTATCCCTTGATTGACTGGATTTAATCATTGCTTACTTAAAGAGATGAGGAGGCTAACACAGATAAACTATATGTGATCAGTACCCTCTAATGCATTTGGTGATTGCTGTCGACTTAACGTGAACCAAACATGATCCTATCATTTGCTGCGTGGCACCCATGTCCACCGAACGTAACTTTTGTTATCCTGCTTTTAACCCTTCTGCGTCTGGCCAACTGGAGTTGTTATATAGTTTACCCGTTTTGATCGATGCACCCATGTCCACATGCACGGTCTAGATTATTGGTGATCCAAATCGTTAATCTTCAGGCTATAACTTTGATACATTGTTCTAAGCATCCATTTCAAATCTAGAAATCAAAGCGCTAGAATTGCCAGATGGGTTGGAATTTGGCACATGGCCTATCAATAACCCACTCTAATAGAAAGATGGGTTGGATCACAGCCAAGAGTTGGCACCACTTGTCCTTTTCGTATTAGGAATGTGTATAAATGACAAATCTGTCAAGAAAATAACGTCTCATGTTTCTTATCCTTTATTAAAGGACAAACTGCCCCTCTTCCATGGGTAAATTCCCCACAGAAAGCCACCATGCCGCTTCGAACTATAGCAACCGAACACAATCAACGACGTCACTGGTCCTCCGTATACTGCCAATGAGAATCTAGGCTGCTTTGTGCCCCCAGTAGTCAGATTGGCACCTAAATGTCGACCAACTTTCAAATGGATTCTCTTGATAATAGCACCACTTTTTAAACTTTGTTTATACTTCTTTGGGAAACTGATGGCATCTGAAGGTTATTGCATTGATGTCTACACTGAAAATTGAAGGACTGCGAGGGCGTTTGTACTTTCTAGAAGCGAATGTTCCATTTGTCACACAATTAAGACCATCCGATGACTGTGGTTCCCAAATCATGGCCAAAACGCAGCAATGCCAAGTTAAACAAGGATTTCTATTTCTTCTTCCACAAATAAGGTACAACTGCATATGGGTACGAGGAAATTGCGTCTCATTTGCATGTCACAAGCGGGGCATCTCATGGGACAATACCCCTTTTCACCCGCAGAGAGAGCTTGAGCCCCATCTCTTCTTCCTCCCCTTCTTCTTCATCCATTGCCTTCCCTCTGCACCTCCCATTTACAGCACACACATTGAATGAAATCACACAAGAGTTCGTTGATTCCCAGTAGTCGAACTACCGCAATCTTCTTCTTCACCCATTCCATCATTTTTGTTGCACCATAATGTTGGGGTTTTTAGCCCCGCCCAGGAAGATTTACACACGCACAGTAAGCACAAGACATATTTTAACGTGGTTCGGCCAAGATGCCTATGTCCATGGAGAGGATCAACTTCACTGTAAATGAAACGATATAACAGAAGAGTTACAAGAAGTATTTACAAACAATGGAAAACTGGGAATGGGGTGTTCTAAATAGCTCTTCTAATCATCCCTATTTATAGGGATGATCGGGGCTTAATTTTCAACAAGAATAGATCAAAGTCTTCAGTTGGTGCCGTCTTTATTGACAACAGCAATTGACAGCAATGGCCACCATAGTTTACATTGGCGCCGAATTCGATGGCCGTTCTTTGTTAAAAATGGGATTGGACCCACAAATCTCTCCCTCCAGGTCCACTAACTGAAGGAGGTTTCTTCTCATATGGACTTCTAGCAGAAGCTCATTTCGGTCAATTCCCTGCAAAACTCGAACTTGCTTCGAGGTAATGCTTTCGTCGTCATATCTGAATTATTGTAGTTAGTATGAATCTTCTCAAATTCTAACTACTTCGAGTTCAAAATATCACGTATCCAATGATACCGAATATCAATGTGCTTCGACCTCCCATGAAAAGTACAGTTCTTGCTAAGGTGTTGTTAAGTGTTCAATTTTGGTCAAAATACCCCTAATTTAGTATTTGATTAGAGCATCTAGACCATTAATTTTAAGATTTTACATCAAATATTTCATTTTAGCTTTAATTGACTATCCAACCATTGAATTGTAAAATTTAGTGGTTAGATGACTATCAAAGCTAATGGATGGTTTAGATTGCGCTAATTGAGTCCCATGCATTGCAGATCGGTCAACTCAGGCGTAGACGCTCTAGATCGAATCATGGAAATTAGATGGAATTTGAAGAGTCATAGTACAGAACAAGATTGAAGACTTGCAGAATTCTAGCAAGACTAGAATTCTAGTGGACTCCAATCTCTCTCTCTCTCTCTCTCTCTCTCTCTCTCTCTCTCTCTCTCTCTCTCTCTCTCTCTCTCTCTCTCTCTCTCTCTTTTAAAAGACCCTTCTTCCTTCTCCAAGGAGGACGTTTTTCTTTTTTTGAGGGGTTGGTTGGTTCACTCTCCCTCACATCTGACTCTCCCAATCTATCTCTTTGTTTTTCACCGCACTCTCTCTTATCTCTCCCTATTCCCTGCACAAATCACTTCGCACGTTCTTTTCTTTCTTCTCCCTCGTCTCTCTCATTATCTATTGAGTTTCCTTTTCTCCCCAGTTTTCAGCACCAGCCACCTTCATCGCACCTCCTTTTCCACTGCCCACTTCTCCTCTATCTGTTCAAGCCCGACCGTCACCCAGCCATCTCTAGCACCATCTTCTTTGTTTCCAATTGGCACCGGTGTCTTTGGTTCCCTATTCACCCAAACCCATCGCTGGTCCCCCAGTCCACCACACACCTTACCTCCCATCATAAGCCCACCAGTTGACCAAGCCACCCACGCTATTTAGTCCCACCTCTGTTCGCACCTTCTCTCCATCATGCCTCCACACCAGAACCTAAACCCCACATCATCTCTCTCACTTTCGCACGCGCCCAGTCCAGATCGCACGGCTCAGGGAGAGAAAACCCGAATTGGGTTTTCTCCCATCTTCTTCCCCATCTCATCCTCGTTTTTCTCCTATCTAGCCGGCCATCGGGTTTCCTCTTTCCCTCCTTTTTCCCTCCTCTTCTTCTTCTTCCTCCTTCTCTGGCGGTTCCTCTTCTCTTCACCGGACAGTCCTAGGAGAGAAAACCCAACTCCCCACTGTTTTCCTCTCCCTCCTTCTTCTTTCTTCCTCTTCTCCTTCCTCTTCCTTTCTTCCCCTCTTCCAGTTTCCATCATCGTTTTCGTGGTTTTTTTTTCGTCAAAAACCAGAGACCCCCGAAATTTCGGATCTGCCCCTGGCATACCTCAGGAATTACATCTGTGTGCCCCTGGCAGATTTCAGAAATTCTAACTGGGTCCCCATTTTAATACCAACTGAGTCCTTTTTCAAAAATACCATCTGTCTCCGATTTAATTCCAACTGAGTCCCTTATTTAATTCCAACTATGTCCCTGTGCTATTCTGGTTTTACCTTATCTTCATTCTGACTATCCAGGGACAGTGCTATTCAGGGACAGTGCAATTCAAGGACAGACTAATCCAGAGACAGTGCAATATAAAGACAAGCTTATCTAGGACGCATTTTAGTTTTATTTTCTGTTTTCTTTGGAATAAATATTTGTGAACATTGGAACAATTGAATACATCTAGATTTTAGTTTATTTCTAGTATATTCTATATTTTTATTCTTTTAGTTGAATTTTATTTAAAACTCCATCACTTCAAATCAAGTCCTCATGGGATCGACCCGTATTTGCATAGCTATACTACAATAGCTCGTGCACTTGCGGTTAAACAATCAACAAGTTTTTGGCGCCGTTGTTGGCGACTTGAAATGGAGTTTTTATAAAATTTAATTAAAAATCCAAAAAAATACAAAAAATCAGAAAAATACAAAAAAATACAAAAAATTAGGAATTGCATTTTAGGCATTCTTAGGTGCATCTTTAGGAATTTTTAGTGCATAACCACTTTATTTCCTGAATTCGGTACTAATCATTATTTTTCTTTTTCAGGAAATTGGAGTGGAGCTTCATTAATTAGATAGATTTTCTTTGCTTTCATAGATTAGGAGTTTTTATTTTTGAGTGAATCTTGTAGTGAGGCCCCTTGTAATTTGTATTTTCAATTTCAATTTTAAAGGGTTGTAATAATACAGGGCAAGTGTGGGACAAGGTGGCCCACACTTGATCTTATCAGAAACCTCACTGTAAGTCTCCTCACTCATTTATTTTCTAGATTAGGGTTTGCATTTAGAATAATTTGCATTGTTTGGTAGTTAATGGCATATAGAAAGCATATGTTATAATTGTTGCATCTTACGGTTTGCATTAGTTTTTTTTGTTTTTAATTGCATTTTAGGACACGTCTAATGCTTTAAGGTGAGTTATATGTTGATCGAATTGCCATGGTGTGTGAAAATTAATTAGTAAGGGCACCCTACCCCATAAGATCAAGGGTGGATTTCATTACCACTCCTTGGCCCACCTAAGATAATCACCTCAAGCGCGCAACCTCTTTGTTCACATTAATTTAAAATCAATCAGAAGAGACCTATAGGGTTATCACATGCTCGTAGGAGCCTCTTAATAGGACACGACAATCGTTACTCCGGTTGCTTTTGATCACTGTGGTTATTGGGGGTTGTCTAATAGAGCCTCGCTCTTCCCCCACCTCCTGTCGACATTTGTTGAGGTCTAAACGCCTCCTTACACGAGGGTTGTATTAACCACTTTGGTTAGAACCTAACTGGTAAGCAGTAGTCAACTCCTAAAGAGAGTAGGAGCGTTAGAGTAGGCTAATTAAAAGCGTTGTCCCCACAGAAAATCAAAATATCTATGCTTGCTAGCCTTAGGGGATTGCTTGATTGTGTCCTGTTTTGTGCATCATTTTAGGCATTTAGGTTGCATCATTTAGGATAGGAAAAAATAATAAAAAATAATACAAAACCAAAAAGATCTTTCATTGTATGCCCTTTTGGATACGCGATGAAACCGGGAGGTTAGTCTCGTACGACCAAAAAGACAGACCAACAATGGCTGATCAACAATCAAGGGGTAACTCACCCCATGGTAGTGTTAGAGGTGATCAAGCTCCACTCATCATGAATGAGGACCCACCACCTCTAATTGATGATGAATATCAACCTCCACCAAGGAGGAATAATCATCAACAAAGAAATTGGAGAAGGAATGAAAATAGGGAATGGGACCAACAGAGTGATCATGGAGAAAATGATGTTTATTAGAATCCTCATGGACGAACCTTAAGAGACTACCTTTAACCTACACGCACCAGTACACCCTCTTGTGTCATTCTTCCTCAAAATGCTGGTGTGTTGGAATTAAAAACGGGAGTAATTCAATTACTTCCCAAATTTCATGGGTTAGATAGTGAGAGTCTTTATTTGCACCTTAAAGAATTTGATGAGGTATGTAGTACCCAAAGAACCCAAAATATAGGTCTAGATACTGTCAGGCTTAAGCTATTTTCTTTCTCTTTAAAGAAAAAAGCAAAAATGTGGTTGAATGCACTGCCACTAGGTTCTATAAGGACTTGGAATGAAATGATTAGGGAATTCTTGAAAAAGTTTTTCCCTACACATAAAACAAATACACTCCGTCGTAAGATAATGAACTTTACCCAAAAAGATAAAGAATCATTCTACCAATGCTGGGAAAGGTTCAAAGATCTATTGCTTACTTGCCCACATCATGGCTATGAACCATGGCTCATTATCAGCTTCTTTTATGAAGGACTTAATTTTGACATGCGCCAGTTTGTAGAGATGATGTGCAATGGTAACTTTTTGAATAAACAACCAGATGAGGCGGAGGAGTATTTGGAATGGCTAGCTGAAAGTGCACAGACCTGGGTTGACTCAGAAAGAGTAGAACATTTAGATAGACCCAAGCCCACTACCACATCTACTAGGGGAGGCATGTATGCCATGACTGAAAAAAATGAAATCAGTGCCAAAGTAGCAACCCTAGCTAGAAAAGTAGAAGCCATGGAAATGGAAACGAAAACCTTAACTAATGATGAACAAGTATGTAACATTTGTGAAAGTACATCACATCTTACTCAGGAATGTCCTACCATCCCTGCATTTCAAGATGTACTTCATGATCAGGCTAATGCACTCAATAATTATAAAAGACCTTTCTCCCCATATTCCGAGACATATAATCCCAACTGGAAAAACCATCTAAATTTCAGTTGGAGAAATGGACCTAATGCAAATGTCTTACAACCAAGCCCATACCAGAGTCATCAACAACCAAACCAAGGACTACTTGCTCCACCACCATACTAAACTCATCAACCTCATTCTCCTGGACTTTACTTGCCCCCACCTAAAAGGCATGTAGAGGATAATCAAGTTAATCAAAATCAGGAAAGGAAAATTTCTCAATTAGAAAAGTCTGTGAATGAACTAAAAAACATGATGAGTCAAATGATGCAAAATATGGAAAAAGAAAAATTCCCAGCGCAACCTCAAGCAAACCCTAAGGGAGTGCATGCGGTTAGCATTAATGCATTTGATAAAACATCTAGCTCTACCATGGAATAGACTAAAGCTGTTACTATTCTTAGGAGTGGTACAATAATTGAGAAAGATGAGCCTAAAAAGATTGAAAAGGTAGAAAAACCTAAAGAAAAAACTAAAGAAAAGGACTATGTTTCACCTGTTGAGCCATGTCCAGTCCCTGCTCCATTCCCTCAAAGGTTGCGCCAAGCCCCAAAGTCTGCATCTAATGATGAGATTTTAGAGATTTTCAAGCAAGTTAAGATCAACATACCGATCTTAGATGCTATAAAACAAATCCCATCATATGCCAAATTCTTAAAAGACTTATGTACCATCAAGAGAAAATTAAATGTCCAAAAGAAGGCATTTTTGACTGAACAGGTTAGTTCTATTCTTCAACACCATACACCACCAAAGTACAAAGATCCTAGTTGCCCCACTCTTACTTGCATTATTGGCAACTACAAGATAAACCAAGCTCTTCTTGATTTAGGATCTAATGTAAACTTATTATCATACTCGGTATACGAACAGTTAGGTCTGGGTGAATTGAAACCTATATCTACTATGCTCCAGCTAGCTGATTGTTCTGTAAAAATGCTGAGAGGGGTAATAGAGGATGTGTTAGTCCATGTAGAACAATTTTGCTTCCCTGTCGATTTTATGGTTCTAAATATACAACCGGTGGTGAATGAGAAGAATGAAATACCAGTCATCTTGGGACGACCATTTTTAGCTACGTCCAATGCCTTAATCAATTGTAGAAATGGTGTGATGAAATTGTCCTTTGGCAATATGACAACAGAGCTTAACATTTTCAATATCTGTAAGCAACCTGGTGAAACTATTGATGATTTGCACTGTGTTAACATGATCAATTCAGTTGTGTAAGATCAGTTTCAGTCATCTTCCTTGTCAGACCCACTTGAGGCCTATTTGGCCCATTTTAATGAGTTTAATGAGGATACATTAATAGAGAAAGTTAATGCCCTCATTGATTCTATTCCTATCATAGAAACAGAAAAATGGAAACCTCCTTTCGAGGACCTTCCACTGAGGGAGTCCACTCCCCTTCCATCATTCATAGAACCTCCTAAGCTTGAATTGAAATCTCTACCATCATATTTAAAATATGCCTTTTTAGGAGACAGAGAGACTTTTCCTGTAATAATTTCCTCCCAATTAGAAACATCTCAAGAGGACAAATTAATAGACACTTTAAAAGAACACAAAGGTGCTATAGGATGGACCATAGCTGATATAAAGGGCATTAACCCTTTAATTTGCACCCATAGGATATATCTAGAGGATGAAGCTAAACCATGTCGTCAAATGCAAAGAAGGTTAAATCCTAATATGAAAGATGTGGTTAGAGCAGAAGTCCTAAAGTTGCTTGATGTGGGAATTATTTATCCCATAAGTGATAGCAAATGGGTAAGTCCTACTTAGGTGGTTCCAAAGAAGTATGGAGTGACAGTAATAACTAACGCCAACAATGAATTGATCCCTACTAGGGTTACTACTGGTTGGCGTATGTGTATCGACTATCGAAAGTTGAATGCTGTTACAAGGAAGGACCATTTTCCTTTGCCCTTCGTTGATCAAATGTTAGAAAGGGTTGCAGGACATCAGTCCTATTATTTCTTAGATGGTTATTCAGGATATAACCAAATAGAAATTGCACCCGAGGATCAAGAAAAGACCACATTTACATGTCCTTTTGGCACTGTTGCTTACAAAAGAATGCCATTTGGATTATGTAATGCTCCTGCCACATTTCAACGTTGCATGTTAAGCATTTTCAGTGATATGGTGGAGAGAATTTTAGATGTTTTCATGGACGACTTTTCTGTTTTCGGTAATTCATTTGAAACATATCTTGAAAATTTAAGAAAAGTCTTAACTCATTGTAAAGAAAAGAACCTAGTGCTTAATTGGGAAAAATGTCATTTCATGGTTCCTAAGGGAATTGTCTTAGGTCACATTGTGTCATCTAAAGGTATAGAGGTAGATAGAGCTAAAGTTGATCTAATTTCCAATCTACCATTCCAAAATCTATTAGGGACATTCGATCTTTCCTAGGTCATGCAGGATTCTATCGGAGGTTTATTAAAGATTTTAGTGCAATATCTAGACTACTATGTCACCTCCTCACAAAGGATACTCCTTTTGAGTGGACTGAGGATTGTCAAGAAGCATTTATAAAGTTGAAAGACAAGTTGACCACTACACCTATCATGCAGTCGCCTGATTGGAGTCTACCCTTTGAAATCATGTGTGATGCTAGTGACTATGCTGTAGGAGCTGTGCTGGGACAGAGAAAAGAAAAGAAGCCATACGTCATCTACTATGCCAGTAGGACCTTAAATAACACCCAAATGAACTATTCTACTAAGGAGAAAGTGTAATGACCCCAATTTTTTGTAATATTAAAATCCCTTGAAAAGTTCAATTTTGAAGATAAGGGCATTTTGGTCATTTCACTAGTTTTCTTGACTGAACCCAGGAATTTGATCCTAAAAATGGTTCCATTAGATGTGTTTCGGAAAAAGGAATCCAATGAGACCAAAATCACCCAAAACGGAGTTAAAATGAGCAAGTTATGGCCCTTGGAAGTTCAGGGGCAAAACTATAATTTTTACAAAAATGATTTAACCTGCAAAACACAGGGGCCCATTTTGATACAGGCACCCCTTCATCTTCAACCTCTAGAGGGTTCTAGAACGGCGGTGATTGGAGGAGAAATCACCGCCATTCTGGAGGTTTCTTCACCGCCATTCAAAGGCGGTGAGAGCCCCCTCCAGAAGCCTCTCTTAGCTCTATAAATAGAGCTCTTGGGTGCTTCTAATGGCAACGCAAAACATTGGAGAAAACCCATCGTGGAGCAGTAACTTAGAGGAGAAAACATGGAGAGAAAACCAGCCACGATGCAGGTACGCCCAAAAACTCCCCAAACCTATCTCACCCATAGTCTTAGGCTCAGTTTCCCTAGGTTTATGCATGAAAATCCATGGGAAATAGGCCTTTAGGGAGTCACCAAGGACCCTGGGATGTCCCCAGGGCCGCATTGGTTCGACAGGGTCAAATCAGGGTGACCTGAGGATGACCTGGGTCCCTAACGAACAGGACGATCCAATAGGAACGCCCCACGTCGACCCCCGTTTGAAAAACCAAACCACAGACGCGTAGCGCTAGCAACGCGTCATTTTTTTGTTCCTTAAGGAAGCCAAGGCGCACGTCGCAGACGCGCAGCGCCCTAGCATTCTGTCTTTTTATTTTTAAGACTTCTATGTACGTATGACACTAAAATGCTTATAACTTAAGATCTAGAGCTTCGATTGAGGCGCCGCAAAAGGCGTTGTGTCTGTGTCGACGACATGGACACATCCAAGCTATAAAATCCCTGATCAAGACTCAATCAAAGGTGGGCATGACCCCCTTAGAATAGGATGGTGGCGCGTGGCCACTAGAACGTTGGAAAACTGAGGATACCAAGGCCCAATTAGGACCTTAGGACACCCATAGGCATAGGGATGGACCCCTAATGCCTAAGTAATAAGACCAATTACACTAAAACCCATAAAAGATAGGCCAAACTAACCTTGATTTCCTAAACCATGATCAGGAGTGTCCGAGGACAAAAGGGTTAGCGCGACCTAGCCAGGTAGGTGCTCTATCACTATTAGATTCTTTTAAAAGAACTATTATTGTTTTGAGAACATATGTTTTAAATATATGACTTGTTTAGCATGACTTATTTCAGCATGCATGTGATAAATGCTTTGTACATAGACATGTTTTGTAAAGGATTGCATATACATTATGCACATATATGTTTTGCAAACAAGTGCATACATTGCATGATTTAAGTACTTGCAAAGATTGCATGTCCTTGAGGGTTGCCAAAAGACGCTGGAGTGCCAAGGGCCAGACAGTTGTGAGGGACCCAAAGAGGACAGGTTTTGAAAAGGGGTTTTGACTTATTTGATCTTATGAGATTTGGGCTAGTAAGCCCGTGGGTGCTATGCCGAGGGGTTTGGGTTAGCCACCCGGCCTCTACCACTAATAGGTGGATAGGTACCACGCCCAAGAAGAGGCAAGTCCCTACGTCAACTGCATGTGGTACAGGGAGCTACCACTGGTGTCACGGCACTGGGTCGACGTGTCATAGGCCCCGTGGAGGCTATGACCGAGTGTCCTCAGGTACCCGGGGACCACACGGCGAGGAGGTCATGGGCATAGTGGACCCTATGGTTTGATGATTTATGTGCATTACATATGGCATGATATGAGGTTGGTCGACCATACCATACTAGAGATACATGAGTTGGATTCCATGAAGCATTTTATGCATATCATAATGTTATGATATATATGTATATGATACTTTCGATTTTGGATTATATGATCCTTTAAGTCGTTAGTATTTCAATTTGATAATGGATTTTGATGTCGAAATTGAACTTGAGTATTCAAACATGCACATGTTTTGGAAAGAGCATATGATTTTAAAATATTGCATGCATTATAAAACTAGTAGTGATAGACTCATACTGAGTATAGTATATACTCACCCTATCCTTAACATTTTTCATGATAGTTCCACTCATAAATAGAAAACGTCTCAGGAGATATTAGTGCTACGAGCAAGTGAATCAAAAAGAATAAAGTTATACATGTAAGTAAACTCTCAACCCTTTAGACATGAAGTTGTATTTAATTACAGTTGAAATTTGTGTCTTTGTATTTGGAAAGACCTGGGGAAAAATATTTATGATTTCTGAAGTTAAAAAAAAAAAAAAACTACTTTGGTTGTTGTGAAGGCAAATGACACTCGGGGTTTTCAAAATTGAGTTTAAAACTAAAGGTTTTCCCCTACATTGCATGGTTTTTATAGAATGGTTTTCAAATAGGGATGCATCCCGCCTTAGGAAATTAGGTATTGCATTTAAAAATGCATGAGAACACCCGGGTCGTCATAGAAAGAACTCTTAGCAGTTGTCTTCGCAATGGATAAATTCAGGTCTTACTTGGTTGGATCTAAAATAGTCATATTCACTGACTATTCGGCCCTCAAGTATCTTCTTTCTAAGAAAGATGCTAAGGCTAGACTAATTAGATGAATTCTCCTACTCCAAGAGTTTGACATTGAAATAAAAGATAAAAAGGGAGTAGAGAATGTGGTAGCTGACCATTTGTCTCGCTTAGTCCTAACAGAGCCTTTAGACTATGTTTCAAAATGGATTGAGGCTATCCCATGTAAGCAATCACAAAATAGTTCTTAAATTTTTAAAAGAAAACATTTTTTTCTAGATTTGGGACTCCTCGAGCCATTATAAGTGATAACGGTACACAGTTTTGCAACAAACCATTTGAAGCACTAATGAAAAAATATAATATTACACATAAAGTTGCAACACCGTATCACCCACAAACAAGTGGACAAGTAGAAGTATCTAATCGGGCCATCAAACAAATCCTTCAAAAGACTGTTAATCCATATCGTAAAGATTGGTCTCTTCGACTGACTGATGCACCCTGGGCTTACAGGACTGCACATCGCACCTCGATTGGTATGTCTCCCTATCGTATTGTATACGGTAAGGCTTGTCATTTGCCTATGGAATTGGAACATAGAGCCTATTGGGCAATAAAGACATTCAATTTCAATGTGGATAAAGCAGGCTCACATCACAAACTCCAATTTAATGAGTTGGAAGAGATCAGGCAAGAAGCTTATGAGAGTAATAGGATATATAAAGAAAAGATGTAAGTTTTTCATGATAAGAACATAATGAGAAAATCCTTTATTCCAAGCTAGAAGGTTCTACTTTACAATTCTAAGCTCCACCTATTTCCAAGTAAGCTTAGATCTCGATGGACCGGTCCATACATAGTAAAAGAAGTTTTTCCATATGGGACTATCGAGATTGAGAATACTACGACTGGTCATTCTTTTAAAGTGAATGGTCAATGTTTAAAGCCTTTCCTAGATTATGAGAATCTAGAAGTTGAGTCCACAACTCTGGAGGATCCTGTTTATCAGGATTGAGTGAATTTGATCTCTTTGTACCATATTTTGTATTTTGTTGTTTTCTGCATCACCCATATTCATTTTAAGTCCTACTTTTTAAACATTGAGGACAATGTTTCTGTCAGGTTGGGGGGTGTAGAATTCTAGAAAATTCTAGTTTTCTTTTAGTTTTTAGGTGTTTTCCTTGGTTTTTTCAACAAAAACGAAAACAAAAAAATTGAAAAATTTTAGGTCATTTCCTATACCATGATGAGAATTGGATTTTTTGAAGTATAATCTGGATAACTTTAGCTTATTAATGGAATTGAATATGATTAATTCAGTATTTTACTCATTTTCTAAAGTATTCCATGAAAACAAAGTCTCAGATCACATCTGTACACGCAGTTGCATATAGATAGTCTAAATTGATGAGTGGTTATAACTTAGAAATTCTGAAGAAATTCAGTGGAGACCTATAACCCAAGTGAGTTTTAGAGCCATTTATCCTTTTTGAGAGGTTATAAATGTTCAAAATTTCTTCAGTGTGCTTAAAGAAAATTGATCCCAAACTCTTAAATTTGGCTAATTACCTGAATAATTAGAATACTACCTTTAAAATTCTGGAAGTTCATTGAATTTGATAGATTATAGGAAACCTAGAAAATGATTTAAGCCATCCTTGTTATTAACCTAGAGACATAAAGCCTACCCAGAAGTATTTTTACCACTAGTTAGCCAAGTTGAGCCTTGAATATAAAAGCCATTTTCTTTTGTAACCCAAATTACCATTTACCCATATTAACCTAGTATAAATTATCCATTACCCATTTTTCTTTGAAAAATAAGTTAGAGAAGAATGAAAGAATATTTTTTAGTTGCAAATGAAAGTAGAAAGTGGATATGAAGAAAAGAAATATTCTTCAAAGTGAGTCAAAAGTATTGAAATACAAGAAAAGATTCTGAGAAAAAAGAAAGAAAAAGAGTTTGAAGAATGCAAAGAAATAGAAAAAGAAATATTCATTTCAGCAAAGAAAATGAAAGAAGAATTGTCAACAATAGAAGACCTTTACTTATTTTTTGAAGAAACTTTGAATACTCTTATACCCTTTCTTTGGTACCTTGTCCTAAGCCTATGTTTCGTCCCAATTAAAGACCTATTGATTCTAGGATGAATATAATCTTGATAAGGAGATGAATGGATAGGATTTAAAATAGTGGTATTTCTAAATATTCAAAGGTAATGACATCTATTCCAAAGGGATCAAAACAATTCCTTAGTAACTCCCGTTCTTCATGAGTATATGTGAGATATATTTGTTTTCATTGACTCTTCTCACATAATTAAAAAAGATATATGATTTGAACCCTCTATCTAAGAGACTTTATTTCTGAGCGTATGCCATTAGTAAGGATTGAGGTCAAAACATATTTCAGATGGAGTTCAAAAGTTAGAAGTCTATTTAGAGATAAAGATTATTCTATGTGTAGACTGCATATGCACATACTCACTGTGAGATCTGAGTTTAAGTAAAATATTTTTAGCATATGGGCAGGGTTTTGAATTATTCAGTCATCTTTATTAGTTTGCTAAAGTTGATAGATTTATTAAAGGTAATTCTCTAAGAAAAAAATGGAGATGACTTGAAAGAAAAAAAAATAAAATTTTGAGTTGATTTCTTCGCATCTTTTGCTAGGGACTAGCAAAATGCTGGTTAGGGTGTGTGTTAAGTGTTTAATTTTGGTCAAAATAACCCAAATTTAGTATTTGATTAGAGTATCTAGACCATTAATTTTAAGATTTTACATCAAATATTTCATTTTAGCTTTAATTGACTATCCAACCGTTGAATTGTAAAATTTAGTGGTTAGATGACTATTAAAGCTAATGGACGGTTTAGATTGCGCTAATTGAGTCCTGTGCATTGCAGATCGGTCAACTCAGGCGTAGATGCTTCAGATCGAATCATGGAAATCAGATGGAATTTGAAGAGTCATAGTACAGAACAAGATTGAAGACTGTAGAATTCTAGTGGACCCCAATCTCTTTCTTATCTCTCTTTTTCCTCTCTCTCTTATCTCTCTCTCTCCATGGCTCTCTTTTAAAAGACCCTTCTTCCTACTCCAAGGAGGACGTTTTTCTTTTTTTGAGGGGCTGGCTGGTTCACTCTCCCTCACATCTGACTCTCCCAATCTATCTCTTTGTTTTTCACCGCACTCTCGCTTATCTCTCCCTGTTCCCTGCACAAATCACTTCGCACGTTCTTTTCTTTCTTCTCCCTTGTCTCTCTCATTATCTATTGAGTTTCCTTTTCTTCCCAGTTTTCAGCACCAGCCACCTTCATCACACCTCCTTTTCCACTGCCCACTTCTCCTCTATCTGTTCAAGCCCGACCGTCACCCAGCCATCTCTAGCACCATCTTCTTTGTTTCCAATTGGCACCGGTGTCTTTGGTTCCCTATTCACCCAAACCCATCACTGGTCCCCCAGTCCACCACGCACCTTACCTCCCATCATAAGCCCACCAGTTGACCAAGCCAGCCACGCCGTTTAGTCCCACCTCTGTTCGCACCTTCTCTCCATCGTGCCTCCACACCAGAACCCAAACCCCACATCATCTCTCTCACTTTCGTACGCGCCCAATCCGGATCGCACGGCTCAGGGAGAGAAAACCCGAACATCTTCTTCCCCATCTCATCCTCGTTTTTCTCCAGTCTAGCCGGCCATCGGGTTTCCTCTTTCCCTCCTTTTTCCCTCCTCTTCTTCTTCTTCCTCCTTCTCCGGTGGTTCCTCTTCTCTTCACCGGACGGTCCTAGGAGAGAAAACCCGAGTTGGGTTTTCTCCCCACCGTTTTCCTCTCCCTCCTTCTTCCTTCCTCTTCTCCTTCCTCTTCCTTTCTTCCCCTCTTCCAGTTTCCATCATCGTTTTCATGGTTTTTTTTCGTGAAAAACCAAAGACCCCCAAAATTTCGGATCTGCCCCTGGCATATCTCAAGAATTACATTTGTGTGCCCCTGGCAGATTTCAAAAATTCCAACTGGGTCCCCATTTTAATACCAACTGAGTCCTTTTTCAGAAATACCATATGTGTCCTCAATTTAATTCCAACTAAGTCCCTTATTTAATTCCAACTGTGTCCCTGTGCTATTCTGGTTTTACCTTATCTTCATTCTGACTATCCAAGGACAGTGCTATTCAGGGATAGTGCAATTCAAGGACAGACTAATCTAGAGATAGTGCAATCCAAAGACAAGCTTATCTAGGATGCATTTTAGTTTTATTTTCTGTTTTCCTTGGAATAAATATTGGTGAATATTGGAACAATTGAATACATCTAGATTTTAGTTTATTTCTAGTATATTCTGTATTTTTATTCTTTTAGTTGAATTTTATTTAAAACTCCATCACTTCAAATCAAGTCCTCCTGGGATCGACCTGTATTTGCATAGCTATACTACAATAGCCCGTGCACTTGCGATTAAACAATCAACAGGTGTATATCACTTTCTATCGCAAAATAACGCATACGTCTTTTGCATAAAGCCAAGTTCGTTCATGAACTTCTTCATCCTTAGTAATTCTTTGCAAGCCTCTCTCACAACAATAAACTCAGCCTCCGTTGTAGACAAGGCAACACATTTTTGTAACTTTGACTGCCATGACACAGCTCTCCCTGCAAAAGTAATCAAGTAGCTTGAAGTAGACTTCCTCGTGTCAATATTACGAGCCATATCTGAATTAGTGTAGCCCTTAAGTACGGGCTTGCCAATGCCAAATCCCAAACTCAACCCAGAAGTACCATGTAGATATCTCAATATCCACTTCATTGCATTTCAATGCTCTTTTCCTGAATTTGATAGAAAATGACTCATTATACCAACTGCATAGGCAATGTTTGGTTTGGTGCATACCATGGCATACATAAGACTGCCAACAGTTAAAGCACAATGAGCATCTTGCATATATTCTTTCTCAACATCACTCACTGGAACTTGATTTTTACTAAGCTTAAAGTGAGTAGCAAAAGATGTACTAACCACTTTAGCTTTATCCATGTGAAATTGCGGAAGTATCTTTTCTATGTACTTCTTCTGAGACAGCCATAACCGCTTATTCTTCCTGTTGCAAACAATAGAAATCCCAAGAATCTGTCTTGCAGATCCCAAGTCTTTCATAGCAAAGACTTTGTTCAGCTTCTTCTTTAACTAACTGATCCTTGAAGAGCTATGTCTAACAATAAGCATATTATCGATAGAGAGTAGCAAGATGACAAAATCATCCTCTAAAAATCTCTGCACAAATACATAATGATCTAAAGTAGTCTTTCTATTACCCTGTTGGGCCATAAACTACTCGAACTTCTTGTACCACTGCCTGGGAGCTTGTTTCAAGCCATATAGACTCTTCTTCAGCTTGCAGACGTAATTATCATTGCCTGTAGCAACAAACCCTCTAACTGCTCCATATATATATATATATATCCTTCTCTAAGTCACCATGGAGGAATGCTGTCTTCAACTTAGGTTAGCGGCCAAACCTAATACAACTCGGGTTGAAGATATTTAACCACAGGAGAAAATATCTCCTCGAAATCAACACATTTTCTTTTACCAAAGCCTTTCACCACAAATCTAGCTTTGTATCTTGGTTGTGAAGTGTCACCCTATAAATCCACCAAATATTCAAAGCTTTTCTGTCCTTAGGCAACCTCACCAGCTCAAAAGTGTAACACCCTGGGGTTCCAATAGTCACAATATTGTCCACTTTTGGGCGCCCATACACCCATTACAGTTTTGTTCTTCCTTAGTTTCCAAGGAAAAACGCGTTGTGACCATTAGAGTTTCTCGAACTCTTATAAACAGATCAGTTTTCTCTCCCTAAGCAATGTTGGACTAACTCTCTGTCCTTTACCCCAGCCTAAAAGCCTACCAACCTTTTCTTGGCCTGCCTTCATCAGCCAAGGGCTTCACATTTGATGTAACATTCACTATTCTGAGTTATAGAACAATTAATTTTATGAATTTTAAAAAATTAGAAATTTGAGAAATTTAGAGATAGAATACGAGTTAAAACCTCAATATTTGAGATGTGCTCGAAAAATGGAGTCCAAAGCCACTAAAAAAGCTAAAATTGGAGATCATAGTAAAAATGGCTAATTATTCTAATTTTTTGTATTTAATTGAAATTATTTGGAGGGGTAGAACTATCTTTTCACAAGCGTGGCCCACATAATCATCACAGCCATCCATGATGGATAGGCACTACCAGGGTGACGATTACCAGCATTAAATGATGGTAATCATATTAAAAAAATTGCATTTAAGAGGGGGTGCCTTAAATGCACCTCCCCCTCTTATTCTCGTAAACTGACAACCGTTGCAAGCCACTGGAAAATTCATCCATGGCAACGAATTCACGGCGAAGACGCCGTTGATCTCCCCTTCCCATGCGTGCACTGGTGACGGAAGGCTGACTTGACTAAGGTAGGCCATCTTCCGTGCTCTCCTGTGCCTTCCCGTTTTTCTGGTTGGTTTCATTGTTCGGTGAGTGATACGAGTTACTGTTGTTTTCAAAATAAGTAGGTGAAACGGTGTCAAATGATGATATGAACTGTTCATCTTGTGCATGATGATATAAAGAACAAACCATGAATTTTCATGGTGATTGGACGGTTGGGGACACTAGAAAACTGAGAAAACAATAAGATGAGGATTTTTAGGAACGTGGTAAAAATCGTTTAAAAATGTCAAATAATGAAAGAATTTGTTGAAATGGAGTTTGAAAATGAAATGTACGTGAAAATTTGAACAAAATGGTGTAAAAATCGCAAGATTTAGACACCTGAGGGTCCCCTGCGACTGGATTCCGGTGGTCATCTCTAGCAATGGCGAATTAGTCTGGTCATTGTCCCTGGCAACGGTGACCGACAACAGCTCGACAGGCAACATAAATAGTAGGACCATGATACCTAAAGTGAAAAAAGAGGCCTTGAAAATATGAAATCATGAAAGGCCCTGGGGCGCGGTGGTATAGGTATAGAGGTTTGAAAGTATATACTAGATATTGGAGTAGTTTGGCTAACAAAGTTGTTTAACAATATTGTAGAATCCAAAAAAAATGCTAGATGAATAGAGAAAATTTAGAAGAATAAAAGAGATATATAAAGTTGTATTAAATATCATGACATCAAACTTATGAGCCATACCATAAAACTTTGGAAAAGAGTGATTGAGAAGAAGTTATGGCATGAAATGAGTGTATTGAAAAATCAGTTTGGATTCATGCCTTGGAGGTTTACCATGGAAGCTATTTTCCTATTTAGACAATTGAAAGAGAAATATAGGGAGAGGAGGAAGGCACTCCATATGGTCTTTATTGACTTAAAAAAAGCTTATAATAAGTTCCTACAGAGTTAATATGGTAGATCTTGGGCGACAAAGGTTTTGCAAGGGTATATAAACATAATTAAGGGTATGTATGAGAAAGTGATAACAAATGTTGTGGCCATTAGCGGAGAGACTGATAATTTTCATATCACTGTAGGATTGTACCAAGGATCAGCATTAAGCTTGTACCTTTCTACATAAGTTATGGATGAGTTAACAAAATATATGCACGAGAAGATTCCATGATGCATGTTATTTAAAGATAACATAGTTTTGATTGACAAGACAATGGTGAGCGTAAACATAAATTTAGAGTTGTGGAGAGACGCTTTAGAGTCCAAAGAATTTAAAATTAGCTGAACTATGAAATAGTATATGAAATGCATTTTTAGCAAGGAAAGAAGTTGGAGTGAAGCACTAATAAATATTAAAAACCAAGAAGTCCCAAAAAGACTTTTTGGTGCTTGAGATCTATAATTTACTAGACTTAAGAGATTGAGAGGGATGTCACTCAAAGAATCCAAGTAGATTGGAACAAATGGATATATACTTCTAGAGTTTTATGTGATAAGTGGGTATCGTTCAAAGAGAAAAGAAAATTCTATAGGATGACTAGAAGGCCAACAATTCTCTATGGATCAAAGTGTTTGGTAATTAAGGAGTAAAATGTATATATGATGAATGTAGCAAAAATGAAGATGTTGAGAATGATGAGTGATAAGATAAGAAAGGATTGAATTAGAAACAAAAATATCAGAGGAACTTAGTAGTAAAACCACTATGTAGCAAGATGTGGGAGGGTAGTGTAACATCCTAAATTTTCAAATGCCAATTTGAGAGAATTTTGGAAAAATGTGAGATTGGGATGAAAAGAATATATTGAATTCTATAATTTTGAAGTTTTATAAGTGAGATACTTAATAGATATCAAATTACGTATTGAGGCATCCATAATTAGATTATAATCGGAAAGACAATTCAAACAGCACTAAGTTTGCCAAAATCAAAGTTCAGACGAAGAAGTTACTAAAGTTCTTTAAAAAGGGGCAAAACAGTCATTTATTTAGTGGGGCTGCAGTACATGGATGTAAACCCTAGAATCTAAATAAATCAAAACTGATTAGGAATTACTAATTACGTGGGAAATCATGATTTTCCTACCCTAATCGTATTTAAGGCAAAACACCCCTCTTTCACTCCTTATACTCCTTCGATCTTCCTCTTTCTTCATGATCAAGCAAGATCAGATCAAACTGTGATTAAGACCAAAGAAGGATGACACCTCCATCTACTGAGTTGCAGTAATGGATCATTGGAAGAGCTTCGCGATCATGTTTTTCTTCTCCATCTCTCACTCTTGGGTAAAACTACAAAGATCGGGTTTTTCACCGATCAAGGAGGTAAGACACAGTTTGGTTCTTGAATTTTCCTTCCATTGGTCTTAGTTCGTTGTTTTATATCATTCCTAACACTAAATCAAAGATTTCATGAAGTTACGGTTGGATATATGAAAAACTGTGATACAGTAGAAAATCTATCTCAAAGATACTTCAGATGGGAAATATTAACTGTTCATTGGATTCAGTCTCTCAAAACCTAGGAACGGTGAAAATAGATAAAAAAAAATCGAGTCATTAGGGACCTCGATCAAGTCAAAACAAGATGACCGGTGTGGGACGCATGACGGAGATGGAGCGTAGCTACTTTATTGTGACCGCACAGCACATGCGTGCTGAAAGCAAGCTACGGCACTGCCGTCGTCTGTGCTTGACGCAGGTGCGTCCTGGGAGCCCACAGCGCTCTCTGGTGACTAGGATGCATGTGGGAGCATTAGTGTCATGCGTCTCGGTGACGCCAGGTGGACGACATCATTTCGGTCAGAATTTTGATCTAGACCGTTGTTTTGTGATTTGAATTTTTTTTTTTTTTGAGATTTTGGAGGCTACAAAAGCCTGATTTTCGATCCGAAAGGTCTATTGGAATCGTCTCAACGGCGTGGACATGATTTTAACCTTTAAATATTAATTTGAAACATCTAGTTAGATCAAATCTATAAAATAGTACCCAATTACTTAAATCTGACCGATTAGAGGTAGATCAGGCCTTAGAACTTGAACAATTAGATGATCTAAAGGATGAATTGATAAATCTAATAAATGGATCAGGTGCATTCATCTTAAAAATTGATCTAAACCATTAATTTATCTAAGGACTTAGAATTGGGCGATCAGGGAGTAATCAGACCATTAGATTGAGGCATGAATCCTGAATATGCACTGTAATAAATTGATAAACATAAAATTGAAGTAGTTTTGGTGATTAAGATTAGAATTCATAATCAAACCACAAATCAAGGTTATTAAGAACGATCCAACGGTTGGATCGTATCAAATTCCACTCAGATGGAATAAATTGACCCTTTTTGTGATTAAGAGATCTTAAATAACAAATCTCAACTTGATTGATGATTAGATCAAGTAAATGAGTGTTGGATGTCAGGAAAATTGATTATTAAAGATAAATGAGGTGATCTAGACTGTTGATCTAGATTAAAAGCAAGATAAGATAATCATTGGACAAATGGACTTATGAATTGACACAAATAAAGAGTAAAATTTATAAAAGGGTATATAGATGAAATGGAATAACACAAAAAAGTACTCTGGTACTAATAGGGGTATCAGAGCGAGTGGATTGAAAATAGTACGCACGTAAATTGATTTTCTAAAGTCTTGAACTATCATGGCATATTGATTGCTTGGGATTATTATAGCATGGATTCTTTCATATGTGCACTTATAATTTTTGACTTATTTTGCTATATTAGACATAAGAATTTGATAGTGTATTGAGAACATTTGAAATTATCGATTTTCCTTATTGGGTTTTGATAATGTGGATCTTATATATTTATTATTAATGGATTGTAAACATCTTTTCATTACTGCATCAGTGAATTTGAATGATTTCCCTGAAATTGGTGTTGGAGGCTTAGTGGCTAGTCCTTGAGAGGCTAACCCTGAGATGAGGGGTAGTGCCTTAGGATGGAGAGCCACGAGTGCTCCTAGTTTTATGAGACACTCATGATGGCTTGGTGGCTAGTCCTTGAGAGGCTAACTCTAGAATGAAGGGGGTGCCTTGAGATTGTGAGCCATGAGTGCTCTTGGTTTTTATGAGATCCATGATTTTTTGTGTTTGTGATTTATGACGGGTGCTCTCACCTTTTGAATGTCATGCTAGGAGTGATTAGGGTTGGCCACCCACCTCCTGAATTTATGAGATGATAAACACCTGGTCACAAATGGCATTCGATAGGAGTTGGTAACATGAGTAGTCCACACTACTGGTTCAGGCCTACCCATGAGGACGAACAGCGAGTCTCTCATTACAGTGTTGACGGGGAGTAGTAGTGGTTGAGACCCTAGTATGGTTGCCACTATAGCATGACAATCTATACTCTTATTCTGTATGAGTGCATGATGAGCATTGAGATATTATTATGTACTTAGGGGTAATGAGACTCAGAGGATTGATATGAGTACTCATGACCTGTTGTATGAATGTATGGGACACTCGTGGGACCCACGTACCTTGAGGGTGCCCTGTTTGTTTATTGTATGCTTATTGAGATTGTCTCATATCATGTTTTACATTCATGTGATCCATGTTTATTGTTCATGATGTGTTACCACTCATATTGATATGATTTATGGCATTTGTATTCTATGACAATCATGTTTTACGTACTTGTCAGCTATCACTAGTTGAGTTATTCTTTTCATGTCATCATTTCATTACATTAAATATCTATGTACCTACCTAGCATTACTTGCTGAGGCATTGCGTTATTGTTGCAATACCTTATATATTGAAAGAAAGACATGACTGATGAGGAGCCACACGACTAGTGATCGAGATATTTTATTTGGAGGCATGTTTTAATTCCACATGGACTATATATATATCTGTATTATTGGACTTGATTATATTGTTGTTAGAAATTTGGTTGTTGACTAGATGAGTTCTGGAGTAGTGAACTTGTTTTGAAAAGGTTTACTTAGTTAAGTGAAGAATTTATTGAGTTTTAAAAGTGAAAGGTTGCGTGATGAGTTGATGGTTGACACTTGGGCTTTTTTTTTTTAAATGAATTTTATTTGAAATTATTTTTCGCTATTTTGGTTTTAAAAATTGGGGCCCTACCTTTCAAATTTTTTTATTATTACAAAGTGTTAAAAAACTCGGGTCGTCAAGGGTAGACATGTCTAATAGAGATTGAAAACATTGCTAGGTAGAAGAAGTGAGTCGATTTAAGTCGAAGGCTTTAAAAGAACAAGAAAAAGGCCAAAAAGACATGGATAGTTTGAACCATTCAGCCGCTTGGCCTCACCCTAGGTGGCCTAGGTATGAAATTTTTTATTTGTGGCATGTCTTTTAGTTCTTCAATTTTTATACATTTTAAATAAGAAAATTAGATGGTTGAAACACAGAAAGGTCCTAAAAGAACTATGCTGTTTACTTTTTTGGCTTCAAAACATTCAAAATATAGAACTTAGAAATATGCAGCACCACAACAGTTCATATCACAAAAAAAATTGAAAAAGTAGGCCTGCCATCTACATTTAAGGCTGCATATGATACAACCATGATGAGACCAGTTGCATCATGAGATTCCTTTCTCTCTCTAGGCTGCCGTTTGGACGTGCCTGCACATATGGATTACTAGCAGCAACTTTACAAATCAACCAGGAAGCACAACAAAAGAAATATTTGAGGTTGGTCGGTAGAGAAATATCTTGTAGAGGTTGCTTCACGATCTAAACTGTTTGTCTGTTGGGACCCATCTCGAGCATGCCCCACAAGTCTGCCCCACTACGTGTGATTCTAGGTGTATGAAATAGAGAGCTCAGAAGTCGAACTAATCTTGATCACATGATGGACGTCGAGGAGCCCAGGGATATATGATTTTCTAGATCATGGTCTATCTAAATTGGTGTCTAATATCTATCATAGTCTAGGCCCCATATGTAACTGAAGCCATAAATTCAAGGATGCACATCCCACCCAATCCACGTAAAACTTTATGGTGAAAGCATTAATTGAAAATCCATCAAATTAAAGCTATTTTGTTGCTTATAGTTATCAATTTAATTGACTGCAAGTGCTAAGGTTTCATTATTAAAGATGATACAAGCAATGACGCGCATAACACTTCTAATAGCTAATAGGAAGTCTACATAAGCTTCTACGAGCAATTGTTACACACCACCTGGTCATGCAAGTTATCGAGCCAGAAAAGAACTTCGAAATTACAAGGATCGACAACGAGAAGAAGTAGAAGAAGTTCAATAGCTTGGAAGCTGGAAGATCAGGTCAGGTGAGTTACAACTGGCTCCATATCATCCAGTAGATCTATTAAGATGATCGAACGGTTTACATCACAAACTATAGGATCAATGTTAGTGGTGCATGTTATACACACGCATTCACCATATAATTTTACCCTATTAAGAGAGGAGTTAATTTATCAAACAACTATCGACTATTAATACCGAACTCTTCTAATCTTTATTCATTCCATACCTTAAAGGGCTGTCAGTCCAGGAGGAACGTGTCTTGGATTCCGTCTAGACTAATTGGGAATCGAGAAGATAATTAGGATCTGTTCCTGAATTTTCTCACCTTCGGACAATTTCCCGAGTTCAAATTGTAAAGAAACAACAAAAACTGTGTGAGCACGGAGCACACCACATGGAAAATGGGTGGAACAAGCTACTGTTTTTTCACAATATGTTTCATTGATCTATTTTGAGAGCGTCGCTTTTGTTTCTGCAGAGTTGAATGACAGAGCAAGTTAATCGTATGATGTTACCTTTGTTGACATCAAAATATACAGGAAAAAATATGAATTCGCATCAGAATTCATAGAAGCTATGCCTTTGAGGTATGAGTTCATCGACTTCGAATCGTGAACGAGCACTAGAGTAGGCTTTCCTTCCTCTGTTGTTCTTCTTATTATCCAGCTCTACTTCTGCCATAAACAGTCCACATACCGGTCTATGATCTGAAAATCTTGACTCCACGCGATCATATGATAATTGTTCAATACCACTTCCATACCATAATATCCGGTCACACCTGGAATTCGAACACAGTATTTTAATAACGCAGGAAACATTTTTCTATTCACGGCCGAATTAGAGTGCGGAATTCTAGAATTCACAAGCTTAAATCAGTAATAGAATTGTTAGCACCATAGAGCTTATGATCAATGATACCCATTTCAGAAGATTAACAATCAAGGCCTACACAGAGTTCTAATACTCTTAGGGGCTGTTCGGCTACTTCTGCATGGGGATAACAGGCTGTAGATTGAGTTACCCATCATAGCGATTTCCCCCCCTACTATTTGTAGCCTTAAAACATGGATAGAAGTACAAAAGAAGCTTTTCTAGTTATTTTATTTATATTTTGAACAATTTTATCTATGCTTTCGGACTGCTAATTGCATGGATAACTTGATCCACAGCTTGTCATCCCTGTCTTACATAGGCCCCAAGCCATTTCTTAGAACTAGTTACTTCAGGGTATGGAAGTATCACCACCAATGTCTCATGCTTCCAACAGTGCAAATTCAATTAAGCCCGGAAGAGTAAATTACATACCAAGCAGGTGTTCTACGCTTCTTCTTGGATTTGGTACTTTCTCCGGCATATGAGTCTGAGTTGTGCGAGTATTTGTAGGTCGGCGCAAAGAAAATTCTCCCCTCCTTCCACCCTGGAAATACTCTTCCAGCTTCCATCTCCATTCTCAACTGCATTAATTAATTTGAGGGTATAGCAGATATGTTAGTAATTAGTTCACACGGACCTTTATGTTGCTCTTTAGCATGGGTATAACAAACCATTTGCAAAACCGCCCTCTGATGGTTATCTTTCCAGGTGCTAATGGGCACCCCTAGAACTATTTAAGCATTGATAAACAACCCTATAACTTCCAACTACTTATTCAAAGTAGTTCTACTTTTAAGCTTGTGAAAAGGAGGAGGTAAAAACAGTATCTATGGATACAACTTTATTCATGGTTTCTTAGCCTATTCTAAACATAGTAATGTAGTAAAAACTATTAAGTGTTCTTGAGCAAAATCAAACCTGGTCTTTTTCTAGGAGGGTATCCCAATCATTATCCTCCAACAAAACCCTTGTTTCCGCGTAGCTTAGGGAAACCCGATAATTCAAATCTCCCAGCCAGAATATTCGACTGAAACATTAAATCACAAAATTAGGGGTTCAAAATAAATTAAAAGAAGAAAAAATAATAAGATTGTTCTAATTCTGTGACCAAGAATCATACTCATGGTCTAGAATTCTCTCGGGTAGGCGTCGACCAGGGACCTTGCATATCTTGGGGAATTGTGTGGATTTTAGGATGTCGGAGACGTCGGAGTTCCTCTTAAGCTCATCACCTTCCTTCTCTCCTGAAGCCAAGTGACTGCAGACAAAGCAAAAGGATGTCTGGTGCAGTGTCATGCTCACCGAAATACAACCCTGCAAATAAATTATTTGCAAATCCCATTAAGTTGCGATTTTGGAGTTCATCTCATGACCATATTCGAAGGTGCACTTACATAGTTTGGCTACTAGTTCCTACTGATCTAAACCATTTATCTAGTAGGCCATACTAAGAATGGAGCAGGCATCAAAAGTCAACATCATATGATCACTTAAGCCTCTCATGTGTAACTTCGTTAAAAGATGAGAAGCAGCTTATATAATCATCAATGAAGCCTCTAAAAATCAATGGTTTCATCGTTGAAACAAGTGGGCTACACCTGTACTTCTAGGTGCTCATACTTTTCATCCAAGACATATGTGCTTCCAAGGTATAATTGCTATAAAGAAAAACAATGAGATTCTTTACTTAGAGATCTAAGTTGTAGGCAATCGTCAAACATATAATACATTCTAGGGAGAGAATTTTAGAAAAACCTCCCAAAGTCTTTAACCAGACGCTGAAGTGAAAAAGGTATGATTCTTGGCTTGTTGACGAACTATTCAAGCTATGCAAAACAACTCTATCAAGCTGGCATGGGATCTGAAAAAGATTCGACGGGACTGCATGAGGTAGCTCTCCAGATTTACAATGGGCATTATAAACGAAGTATATCAGGAAGGAAATAAAGCAGCAGATAAGCTTGCTTCTGAGGCCACATCTTCAAGGGCGTCAATGGTTTGGCATAATGAGTTCCCTTTTCGGCTACATCTTCAAGGTCCGCCTCTTCCCCGGGCCCTACATAGGCGGGAGCTTCGTGTACCGGGGCTGCCCAATAAGTAAAGATTATGTAGACACTAGTGCCAAGAAACATGCCATTTCGCCTCTATAAGTCCCTCTTTAGCATAAAAAACAAAAAAGAGAAAAAAATATCAAAGAGTCACCCACAATAACTCAATTGACTTCTTACCAGATACATGTTACTTGGTTTGACCGTGTCATCAGGGTAGTAAGAGAGTTTTAGGACTCGTGTTAGGCCGAGTCATCTGACTATCGGGGCTGTATCCGATTCTTAAAACTTTAAAGCAAAAAATATACACAAACAAACACATGGGAAGAAATATGCATCTAACCTTGTTCCCTAAGCATCCCATGATGCCTTTCCCAACAGAGCAAACTCTTAGATGGCCAACATGCGGGACGAGCTCGGTCCTGACCCAAACCGAAAGGAAGATACCCACCATTTGCTTACTTGATATTAAGCAATAGCTCAACTGGTTTGCTGGCGGCCATTCAGTAAATGAGTCTTCTTCGGTCGATTCGTCAACCTTTTGCATTAGATCCTTGAGCTTCTTCGATCTCCGCCGTTGTGATAATGACTCCAAATTGCAGTTGCAAGTCTTGAGAAGGCTACTATCGACCCTGTAATTCCTACTGAGAACTTTGAGAGAAGGCTTTTGGAAGAAAAGGAGGCCACTTCCTGATTTTGAATCTTTTGGATTCGGGCGTTTTGAGTCGCTTGATTCAGAAGATGAACAGCTTAGATCTTCCTTTTGCTCTTGGGGTCTGTTAAGTGCTTGACTTATGAGGGACAGCCATTTGGCTCCTGGTTCATTATCCTCCACTACAAGAACATTTCCTGCATTTAAAGGAACGATTTCCTGAAACCTGAAGAAAATACAAAAAGAAGTAAACAAACCATTATTCTAAAACATGTTTGGTGCTTTAGAACCACGCAATAACAATGACTGAAAACTATAGTTTTTGATGAACGGATTAGCATTAAATTATAGGAATGATAAGACCACGTGCCCACAAACAGGTTACGTCTATGATATGGTGGGCCAACTATATTTTATTGATGATCTCTCCCCGTACATCAGAGCTCTGATTATCATCCATTTAGCACCTGATCTGATCTTCCTTGTGCATGTTTTGTTATAAAGAAAAATGGGCTTAACGATACTTGATTAGCACAAATTGCTATTTTCTATTTTGGAAGTGTACTAGATTAGTGAGAATTGAAGACACAGTTTAATGCCAGAAAATATACCTATTTTGGAGAGGTCTGCTAGCATGACATACGCGTCCACATGCGTCCATAAAATATTTGACGGATAAATAAAAAAACTGTGATTCTTTGTTTTAAATGATTAAAACACGTAGCATATGAATAAGAAATAGGAGACGTGGAGGTTGGCGTTTGGCCACTTAAGTAAACATAAGGCAGTAACATTAAATATCATTTCATTATCCTAGTTCTTCAAATTGTTCTTCAAATTTTATTTTCTATTATTATTCACTATTCTCATTGGCATTTTCTTTTTTCCTTTTTTAGACAAAGGTAAAAGGACAAGGGATATTAATACCTTTTACTTAACTGCAATAGCCAGTAAGAAAATTATAAAAGAAAGAAGCAGCAGTTATTACTGAAACAAATGAGTTCGAATATATTTTCTCCAAGTAGCTTTGTGGTTCTTTAGCTGAGCAACTTTGAGAAATCCAGTTGATCTTACAGTCAATAGAGGCACAATCTTATAATTATGTAACTGTGAACTAATGAATTACCCTATATTTAGTCATCTTTGGGGCTGGTTCATTTGTCATGTGATAATTATTCCAAATCAGGATCAAACTTGGAGCCGAACTTAAAGTGAATTATTTACCCCATAACTTTCCACTAAGCAAATTCATATTAGGAACAACTGAAACGAATAACTAGAGGAATGGAATCTCTCTTACCCCAAGATGTAAATATCTGAAGAACCTTCAACTTGCAAAAGTTCTTCTAGGTTCATGCCACTATGAGGAGTCCTGCCACCCACATTCCATGTTGCGACAAATATCCTGTGACACAGAGAACGCATCATACTGTTGCAAAGCCAAAGGTCTAACACAGCTTAACATAAGATTTTTCGAGAATAAACAAAGCGAAGGATATCATCTTCAAACAAACATGAAAATTCATACCGGAAATCCTGAACTTCGGGGTGGTCGGTCTGGCGGTCAAAGTTGCACAGATTTAACCCTTCAAGTCTCGAACTAGTGTGCCTTTCTGGAAGGGAAAAAAACACGAAAGAAGAAAAATGACAGAAGAAAAGAAAGAATAATTAAGCCACTGATTAAAGTTTATCTCCAGAAATAAACTCCATTCTTCATCCAAATAAACCAAAAACAAAGGGAAAAATTTCACGTCCACAATATTGCGCTAATCTAGGGATATTTTCATTCCACTGGACTCATGAAGGCAAGCCACTTCTTTCCTTAATGAAGTGATTTGTAATAAGTTGCCAAGTAGCAATAAAGCTTACAGACCTAGAATCTCAAAGCCGATATTGACACCCTCTTGATGCTACGTGATACTCTTCAGATTCTTATTGGTTCTCCTTTTCTTTGCCACTTGTTCTTATTGGATTGAGAGTGAAAACCTGATAAGGGAAAAGTCTCAAAAGTAGGTAATCCACCACATATATATCTCTATCACATAGGTGTTTTTCCTACTTGTGTTCGATGGTCCCTAGTTTTCTTTCAACACCCAATGGTCTACGTTACAAGTTACAACAAACCTTAAAGATAATCAAGACGATTGCCCACCCACCAGAGAAGACCATGTTTTTGACAATTGCAAAGATAAATAATGACTAGAAATAAACGAAGGGATTTTGATCTTTTGAGCCCACCTGAGAAGCTTTTTCTCACGAGATTAGGCGCTTCCAAAAACGCTGCCCTGCTTGATGCATATCTCCTTCCAAGGTCTGTGTCATGGAGAAGAAAAAAACCATTAGATTAAGACAAAATATAGGAATTGCTACTATGAAAAGCCTCACACACACACACACACACACACACACACACACACACACACACACACACACACACACACACACATGAGAAGCCTGATCCGGACCCACTCGTTTGACATAACATGATCTACATCCTTCATTTTATAGACTTTTAAAATTGGGATGGTAATATCTCAATTGTCCAGCCAATGAGCTGTGGTTAGACGGCTAAAGCGTGACTTGCGAAAGAAAGCATATATAAGGTAATTGGTTGGTCAAGGATTGCCCTCCATACAAAAAATCTCTCATGAGTCCCCATTTTGCTGACAATGAAATCAAGCTTCTATGTCCTCGGACACAGGTCCTTCTGCTCCGAAACGATGTTGGAGGAGGAAACTCCTTCATTTAGTAGATTGCCCGCTATGGTAGAACTACAAGGCATGGCACTCACCGTAGCGCCCGTCTCTCCACTTCATTGGAATCTTTATGATCAATCGGATCCAAGATGGATAAGAAAACTAGAAACACTCTAAATTCAAGTTCCATTATCTAATTGCTGCTCACATTTTAGCAGGCTGATTGCGAACTCATCTAAATGCTAAGAACGCACAAAATGAAGGACCCAGATCTTGGCTGCACCATCTAGAAAAGCCCGGATCAGGCTGTCATACACTTCTTATAGTATGAACTTCTTGTAGTACAATAGAAAATCCCGGATCAGGCTGTCATACACTTCTTATAGTATGAACTTCTTGTAGTACCATATCCAGAGGAAATGTTAGAGAGAGAGAGAGAGAGAGAGAGAGAGAGAGAGAGAGAGAGAGAGAGAGAGAGAGAGAGAGAGAGAGAGAGAGAGAGAGAGAGAGAGAGAGAGAGACCCCAAACAACTTCGCCTCTTCCGAAAATATCGTCTTTCTGGTGTCTCCCATGTTCCCTTTTGGACCCGAAAAGCTTCGGAATTATAGACTTCAAACCGGAAAAAATAGAACAAGAACATGAAGAAGATGATGAGGAACATCCCATAAGAAAAAGAGGAACTGAAAACAAGGACAATTAACGTACATAGCTGCTCAAAAAGAAAATATGCTTTTCTGCGCTCTTCTTTGGTTGGGCCACGGGAGCCAACCAATGACATCAGCTGTTTCGGTGGCATACAGTGCCTCATCTTCGTGGTCCAACGAAAAGCTGGTACATTGAATATGTTGTCTCCTAGGGGACTAGGAGTTCTCGTTACATCATTCCCCAACAAAGGAGAAACAATATTCAAAGATGTTGGGTCTATTTACTTATCCTTGGGAGACAACAAAAAGTTGGGTGCAGATTGGTACTCGCACAGCTAGTGCTAATGCATTTGATCCAATGTCTCCCGTAAACATCGTCAGATGATACAAGCTTAAAATAAGGAGAAAGGATTGCATATATTAAAACAAGTGTGTAAATTTCAACCTTACAAGAGAAGCGATCACACCAGTCTTAATACACCGGAATCCATCAGAAGTCCGCTGTTAAGCGTGATTGGATAAGAGCAGTATTTGGGATAGGTAGTCTTACTAGAAGTTATCGTGTTGCACGCTTGTTTTTGTTGTCATTAACACTAAGGAAGGTATTATGATACAAATCATCTTTCTTCACGGAAGAAAGAAACCCTCTTAAGAAAAAAAGTACCTTCTTCTTTTTATCGTTTTTGAGCGAATTATCCAAGGTGGAGTTGGCTTTTGTCATTTCCCCAGAATGTCGAGGGTTGTGGTGATGATCTTCGTGATGATGGTGGAGGTGGTGGTGATCCCATTTGGACTGAGGACTCAAGTTCGACATTCATTCAGAGAGAAGATTTATCAGGTGAGATTCCGGTGATATGTGCTTGTCATTATCGTCGGAAATTCGTTCTCTGACGTGAAAGTTGAGAAGGAAGAAACTGAAAACAGCCAAAAAACGATCCTTTTGGTCATCAGACAAGAGAGAGAGAGAGAGAGAGAGAGAGAGAGAGAGAGAGAGAGAGAGAGAGAGAGAGAGAGAGAGAGAGAGAGAGAGAGAGAGTCCAAAAGACCTGTTTCTCCATGTTCTTTGCCTTTTGGGTGCCCTGTCTTTTGTTTGGCAGAACAACTCTCCCGCCATTATCTTCGGAGAGAAGGAGAAACCGTCAATGGAGCTCCACAAAATGGAACTCCTGATTTAGAAAAAGGCCCTTACATGCAATGTAGAATAGCTGAAATGTCCAACTTACATAAGTGGGCAAATAACATGAAGACGAGAGCGCGTCAAGATCGTTCAAGACAGCTAGCCTTGATTAAATTACGGATATTTTTGTCATTTTATACAAGGCAATCATTTTTCTGTCAAAATGTTTACAGTGATACAGGTCGAACGTACAAATGGGAATGCGTGTGAGGCCCGTTAGCAACACGCATTGCGTCTTCTAACAACCCTCCAATAATATTTAGATGTCTGCCTTCCTCTGGAAGAACATGGGAGGCAGAAGTTTACAAGTGGGATCAACGTGTAAATGATCAATTGTTTACCCGCTAATTAAACGGTGCTATGATCAATTGTGGTCTTTAAATGAATGTTTGGAAACTGAATACCAAGTCTACTTCCGTATACTGCGGGGTCAGGACTAGTTAAGCCATTTTGGACACCCAAGAGAGACAAAGTCCAACGTGAAATGCTCGCCTTTTGCTAGAGCATCTGCAAGATCATCATCAGCGGACTTAACGACATGTACAAGGAAATCGAATGGCAAGCTAATAAGTTCTCATTTCCACTAATTAAGTCCTACTCCAAATCGCCATGGTCCGGATTTAGGACTTATCTTGCGCCCATGCGACTGCAAAAGCAACCCAAATAGAAGACCACAACTCCACATCGTAAACCTTACGGCTCATAAGAAAGTAAGCATTGTTATATACACTACTAAGATGATCCTATTCATCTTAGTTTGACCGATGAACTTCCGGCCAACCGAATGCAACCCACCAAACTCTCTCTCTCTCTCTCTCTCTCTCTCTCTCTCTCTCTCTCTCTCTCTCTCTCGATCGATCGATCGATCATCGATCGATACTAGCTGCAACCCAAAGGTCTAGACATACACTTCAAACACTCCAGAGACGTGTTAAGTGAAACACATTTGGGATGTATCGAGTGATAGTCGGCCAAAATACAAGGGCTGGGAGATGTATCCACGTGTTTAAGGCGCGTATGCAAAAATGTCATATGTATGACGTTCTTCATGCGTAATATACATCTGACTTAACTTTTTGAGTGGAAGGAGAAACTTGGATAATGGTAGAATTGTCGTCGTGTGACTTTGAAGTCACGGGTTCAAGTCATGTAAATAACCTCTTGCAAAATGTAAAGTAAGACTGCATACTATCAACCCTTGTGATCCGCTCTTTCCTCAAACTCCTCATACGTGGGAGCTTCGTATACCGGGACTGCCCCTTTTACTTAACTTTTTGAGTAATTTAATAATTTTGTTATGGTCTTAATTAAGTATGTTATTAACCTAATAATATATGTAAATGAAGTCGGCTCCACAATTTAACAACTAAAGTACATTATAAAGAAAAAAATGTCTATATTAAAATAACTAATCATGTGCGGGCCTGAGAATTTTGGTGATCAAATTGTTGATATTCTGAGCCACATCTTACGACAGACCATGCATCTAAAATCTTTCCCTGTTAATAATCCTAACACCATTCGTCGAGCGAGTAAAATGGATGGCTCCAGGAAGATCAGAAACAATAACGGTACAATTTTAGTTAAGCAAGGGCAAAGATCACCCAGTGAAAATTTTTCTTTTAAGTGTCGCGTTTCTAAGGAAACATCTGAGCCACCCATTTACTTCTAGTCATGCCTATAAGGGTCTCGTTAAATGAGCGATATCATATAATTTCTAATTCCTTAAAATAAGGGTGTGATTTTATCATTTTGCTAATATAAATTGAGACCTTTATCATGGAAGATTTTGGATAAGTTTGAGGTGTGACTAAATCTAATTAAGTATATCAAACATATCTTTCAATTGTAGCATCTGATTGTCACTTCCAGCCCCTTGATTTCCGTAAAAAAAATTTTGTCTTTGATCTCCACACGTAGCCCTGGATTATTTCCTATAAAATTTAACGGCTCTTGTCCTTTCGATAGTTGCAGGCCCCACCATGCATGTGACACTTATAGGGTGACATAGGTACTGCGATTGTGGCTGTTGACCTAGTAAGCCACTCCTTGGACTGGAACATACTCGTGGGACCACGCGTTTGTTGAACGGTAGCTGATCCACAAACTGACTAAATTTTACTCACGATTGACCAATAGATCAATGAATCCGATTGTGATTATGTGATTGAGGGTGTTGACCTAGTAAGCCACACTGATAGACTGCAACATGCGTGACTGAATCATGTGTCGCTTGAAGAATCATTGCTCGATGAACACCCTGATTAATCTTATTCATTAATCTGACTCTTACTAATAATTAAACACCAGATCAATGAAATCCATCTACCATAGGCATGTGGGAAGTGTCTTAGGTAGGTTCATGATACTTGAAAACTAGCAAGGTAGCAGAAGTCTATTATGGGTAGGGAGCGGTGCACCTTCATTGGTAGCTGTATTGGTTTAGTCATTGATGTAGACTAGTCCACTGGCTTCGTTCCATCGTGAATAGATGAAGGGTAACATCCCTGAGAGTCTAGGCATAAGCTGCCGGTTAATCAATATACATGTTCCACGTATTCATGGAGACTATTAGGATTTTTTTATATTTTAAAGATTTTATGAATATGATTGAAGGAGAGCCTTGACGCAACGGTAGAGTTGTTGTCATGTCACAATATCAAGGGGTGGAAAATTTTGCAAGATAAGACTGCATAGTATTGACCCTTGTGGTAGTCTGCTTCCTCGACCCTGTATACACCGGAGCTTCGTGCATTGGGGCTGCCTTTTTATTTATGAAGCCGATTGGTGAATGAGGGTTTAGATTAACAAAAAATTGGGTCTAGATGGCCTTACAAGTCCTCAGGTATCCCGTAGGATCCTTGCAGGAAAGAGGAATGCTCTTGTAGTGCAAGATCTTGTGGTAATACAGATTTCTAAATTGAAGCTTAAAGAATATTTCATGGTACTTGAACCAAATTTGAAGAACAAGAGCGAGCACTGTCGGCAGCCGTTGACAGTTTTCTCTCGAGACTTGCTAAACTCGGCGAGTCAGCAAGTCCAAACTTCCTATGGGAATTATTTGCTTGCTGATCCAAGACATTTATCTGCCTTGACTAGATCTAGACGTGCAAAGCACGAAGAAACCAGAAATCTGAATTAATATTGTCTAACCCAGAATTGAATTCTGAAGAATGGAAACCAGAGTTTTTTTTTTTTTTTTTTTAATTTGGATTGTAATATCAGGGAAAAGTACCTGTTCTTCAGCCTTTCTCTAGATAAAATAGATGAGTTAGTGTGTGGGCCACATCTTCAAAGGGTAGATTCACCATTCGATCATGTTACAATTTGCTTTCATCAAACTCCTTTAAGGCTTTTCAGCATGATAGCTGGAGGTTTATTTGAAGGCTTCGCTGCATACCCAAGGTTTAAGTTGTTCCTATGTTTACTTCCGCATCATAGAATCGTACACTATATTGCAATTTCCATGTGAGAGATGCTTCTTGAATCGAGAAGGAATCAAATGACATTTTATTGTTCAGTGTGTAATAGCCAGAGGTTTCACATTAACAATATTGTCCAATTTGGCTGCCCATCTAGTCTCACAGTTTTGTTTGGGGAACTCTCCCAATAACGAGGCCTTTACCCATAAGGGGGGAACAAAACTGTGAGGCTGAATGGGCACTCAAAGTGGACAATATTGTAATTGTTGGAACATCGACTGTTACAAATAATATCAGAGCTAGTTCCCCTTGTGGTATAGTAGCTAGCAGCACGCGGGTGCCTGATTGTAGCTATCATGTGGGGATGCGTTTTCCCTAAGGAGGGAAGATGTGAAGCCTTAAGAGATGAATCTTAGAAAGGGTGAAGTACTGAGAGTTAGTCCTACATCGTCAGGGGAAAGGGAATTAGGCGGTTTATAAGAGTTTGGGAAACTTTCCCAGTAACAAGGACTTTTCCCATAAGGGAGGAACAAAACCGTGAGACTGTTTGGGCAGCCAAAGTAAGCAATATCGTTGCTATGAAACGTCGGGTTGTTACAAATGGTATCAGAGTCGATTTTCCGAGTGGTGTAGTTGCTAGCTGCATGTGGGTGCCTGGTTGTGGCTATCACATATGGATGCATGTTCCCTAAGGGGAGAAGATGTGAAGCCTTGAGAGATAAATCCCAAAATATGTGAGATACTAAGAGTTAGTCCCACATTGCTCAGGGAGAGGGAACTGGGCAGTTTATAAGAGTTCGGGAAACTCTCCTAGCAATGAGGCCTTTTCCTTTAAGAGAAAAACAAAATTGTGAGGTTATATGGGCAACTAAAGTGGACAATATCGTTGCTGTGGGACCTCCGGTTGTTACACATCCTTTACCAAGCTACTCATTCTTATCATGGAAAATTTGGATTGCTAGAAATCATATGCTTCCCCAAGTGAATCTTGAAACAAGGAAAGGATTATCACCAACTTGGATGAGCAAAGTTATGAATAAGCTCGTGCTATCTTAGTGTAATACTCCAGGTTTTAAAACTTCATTTAAAAGAACAAATACACTTTGAAAGTCAGGATATCCTTATTTAAAATTTTCCATTTCAAAACCATAGTCCTTTTACATAAGTACAAAAATCAAGACTCTGTATGAGTCTCATGCACAACATTAATTTAAAACATTCTCAGATGTTATCATCTACAACACAAAAATAATGTAAGGATTCATAGCGATTAAAGTCTAGCAAATAGTGCTTTATTACAACAATAGTCCATAACATAATAAACAATAAAGATAGTTTTTCTTAAAACTAGTATCTCAACTTTTGCAACTTTCGATCTATAACTCCTTGAATCTCTTACTTCATGATTTGTGCCTTTTCACAAGAATTTGTAGGATCTGTGCCTTATTGAGTATACAATAATACTCATTAGATAAAACCAAAAGTACAACTTTGACAATTATGGCATAACAACACATAACACTCAAATGAGTTTGAAATCAAGTTTGTTTATAATAAAAGTCTCACCACTAAATTCTTATTAGTTGATCAAAGCATCATAACATATGCATAGTACATGCTTACATTTATATATCTTTGTATCTATAAATAAAAAGTATAGTAACTTAACGACTCAAGTAATATCATGATGTATCAAAATCATAAAAGTATGAGAGGCACACTCTTGTGCCTATATAGTTTCACTGACACAACTAAAATTGGAGTTTTATATGACAACAAAAAAAAATGGTTTAAACACAACTGTCTTATTAAAACTAAAAAATAAAAAGATGATTTCTAAAAATACCTTATAAAATATGACATTATAAGATGGTTTTAATAAAAATGTCTTATAAGAAATGTTTATGAGATGGTTCTTGAAAACCATCTTACATTCTTTGTGACATTATAAGATGGTTGTTAGAAACCATCTTATAAAAAAAATTTATAAATCAATTTCTGAAAATCATCTTATATTCTATATGACATTATAAGACACTTTTTATAAAATGGTTTTCAAAAACTAACTTATATTCTTTATGAAATTATAAGACTATTTTGAGAAATTGTCTTATATTATTCAAATGAAATCCAAACAGAGAGATTGAGTGGGAAAGATTGATGGATAATATAGGACATTTTTCAATGAAAATATATTCCATTATTACATATAAAACTCCAACCCCCCCACCCCCAACTGAACCTGAAAAAAAAAAAAAAAAAAGCCTCATTCACCAAATTAAAACCCAAGAGGAGGAGGAGGAGGAGAAGAAGAAGAAGAAGAAGAGAGAGAGAGAGAGAGAGAGAGAGAGAGAGAGAGAGAGAGAGAGTGCGCACACGTGACCCAATGTAATATCTTCAAATTTTAAATAATAAATAAAAATAAAAATTTTATGTATAGAAATTGGTCCTAAAAACTCAAAAACAAAAAAGTACAAGTCGATAGGAATTGAACAGTATAAAGAACGTCGAAAACGGAGTTTGGATGAGTGAGTTATGACTATTTTAAGTGTAAGGGTAAATTGGTAAATTATCAGAAACATTAATTAAAGGGAGTCGTTTTGATAATGGCACCCCTTTTCTACTTCCATTCTGATCTACTTTTCATTCAAAAAAATTGGGACTTAGCCTATTAAATACAAATTTCCTCTCTCATTCCCACACCAAACAACCAAAGGAGAACCCTCGTTTTTCCCTGTGCATGCCGTGAAAATGAGTTAAAGTTTGCATGTACTAGAGGGCTCTAATCTCCCATCTCCGACCCTAATAAGGTAAGTTACACATTTTAACTTGTCATTTACTTTGTTTTTCAACTTTCCCCTCACAGATTCGGGCTAGATCTAATCAGAATGGCTGTTGGATGGCCTATGAATTCAAAATCGTAGAGCATGGTTAGACCCATGTTAAGGACACCTCAAATGAAAAATCTAAGCAATTCATTGTGATCTTTGGCCCCAAAAACCCTAGGAATAGTGAAAACAAATAAAAAAATCAGAGCTTTTAGGGCTCTGATCAAGCCAAAACAAGGTGGATGGCTTGGGTTCATCGTCCTTGATGGACAGTGAGCCCAAGACGCCCACCGGGATGCACAGACAGAGATGGCGCATGCTGGTGCTTCCGTTGCACGTGTGGGCGGGACGCTCTTGCGTATTGTCCCAGACGTTCGAAATGCACTGGGTGTCCTGGGTGCGTAGTGCGTGGGTGTAAGCTGGTGCAAACCGCACTGCTCGTGTAAGTCGGTGCACATGTACCTACCCCTATAAATTATGAAGTCTTTTCACAAAAAACTTGATTTTTGGAGCTACAGAGGTCCAAATCATGAGCGAAAACATCCGTTGCGACTGTATTGACGACTCGGACTTAGATTTAGCTTGAAAACCTATATTTGACTACTTTTAGATTAGTTAAATTATAAAATATTAATTAATAACTTAGAACCGAATGATCAAAGGGTGATCAGGCCTCAATGAGATAAAGTATGATAATAAATAAGGATTCTAAGGGGCATATTAGCGTGACTACTCTAGAAATTGATCTAGATCATTGGTTTAAACTAGATCTTGGAAAATTATTGCTCTGAGGATGATCTGACCGTCAAATTAAGGTATAAACGTTAGATACACACAAAAACAAACAGATGGACATGAGATGAGACTAAATTAAGAACCAAATCATAATTAGAGCTCTTAGAGGATGATCCAATGGTTGAATCATCATAGATTCCATTATAATATAATAAATAATATAAAATAATAATGTGGTATTGACAGGTACATCTGAATGTACAAGCTAAGAAGATTATATGCTTGAGTTGGGTGATCTCACATTGAGGTAGGTGACAACATTTAATGTTATGTTTTGATTTTAAAAAACCTTGCATCATCACAGCGTCGTGATTGAGTGTGATTTAAATTGCATTGTTATTTAGTTTACGATTTGTGCGACTTAGAGTTTTATATATTATGATCAATCTTTGATTTCGATAATGTATTGAATGAATTTATAGTCGATCATTTCATGAGATTGATACTACACAATTTATGCATAAGTACAAAATTTCTCTCTCTCTTTGTTACATTATTGAAATTTATGACTTTTCATGAGAAAAGAAAGTGAAGGCTTGGTAGCTGGTCCTTTGAGAGGCTAACCCCAAGATGAGGGGCGTGCCTTAGAGTTTGCAAGCCAAGAGTGCTCCTGGTTTTTGAGATACATGTTTTGGGTTTTATGACGAGTGCTCTCACCCGATGGATGTCATGCTAAGAGGGAGTAGGGCCGGCCACCCACCCTCCGAGATTTGTGATGTGATTGTGATATGATAGATACCTACCCGCAGATGGCTTTCAGTAGGGATTTGGTAACATGGATAGTTCACACTACCAGTCCGGGCCTTTCCATAGGGGCGGACGTTAAGTCTCCCGTTATGGTGTCGACGGGGAGCGGCGGTGGTTGAGACCCTGAAGGGTTGTCACTGCGGCATGACGATCCATACTCTTATTTTGTGTGCTTGCATGATGAGCATGGAGATATGATGGTATGCCTGAGTATGACGACACTCAGAGGTTTGATATGAGTACTCGTGATCTGTGATCCGAGTGTATGGGACACTCATGGAACCCATGTACCTTGGGGGTATCCTGTTATTATTGTATGCTCATTTACATGAGATCATATCATGTTTTAAATTCATGAGATGCATGTTTTATCATAAATGATGTTTTGAGATTTTATTAGCATTGCTTAAAATAATTATATTCTTATAGAAAATTGCTTTACTCATTGTAACAATATAATTACTCGATTTTGTTCCATTGATATACATTAAATGTCTATGTACCTACCAAGTATTGCTTGCTGAAGCATTGCTTTATTGTTGCAATGCCTCAGATATTAAAGAAAGACAGGACATATGAGGAGTTAGAAGAATAGTGATCGAGAAGTCTCATTGAGAGGTATGTTCTGATTTTACATGGATTGTGTATGTATATATATGTTATTGGACTTGATTATACTATTATGAGAATATAGCTGATGACTAGATGAGTCCTGGAATAATAAATCTATTTTTAAACATGTTTACTTGGAAATAAAAAAAATCTTGTTTTGCATCAATGGTTGACCTCGGGATTTTTCTAAAAATGAAATTGGTTTTCACTGTTTTGGTTTTTATAAAATTGGGGCCCCACCTTTCAAAAAATTTTATATATATAAAAAAAAGTATTGAAAAACCCGGGTCGTCACACCCAACCTTGCTTGTTACTGCTTTGCTCCCTTTAGGTAGGCTCTCTCTCCCTTGATTTTCTTATGTACATGCTTCTTTTTTTTCTATAGCACTGTGTGCATGACCTTTTGCTTTGTTAATTGATGAAAATATCTAAAATTGATCGTACTTCATAGGAGACATTGAGAATAAGGAGAGTTGAGTCTTAGATTTTTAAATTTCATTCAAAAACGCATCCACCATAGAGTTTAAAGTCTGTTACTCGTTGTTGTTTGCAGGAACATTAACAATATTTTGCTTATATTTAAGGGTAGTTTGTGCATGATTTTCTATTTTATTTATTAATGAAAACTTGTAAAATTTATCATGCTAGATAGAGAACATTGAGAACAAGAAGACCCAAGTCTTAAACTTTTAATTTTCATTAAAAAAAGCATCTAACATAGAGCCTAAAGTCTATTACTTGTTGTTGTTCCCACAAACAATAACAGTATTTTGCTTATGTTCAAGAGCACTTTGTACATAACTTTTTGCTTTGTTAATCAATGAAAATTTGTAAAATTGATTATACTAGATAAAGAACATTGAAAATAAGATGACCAAGTCTTAGATTTTTAATTTTCATTCAACTAGTCATCTAACGTAAAGTCTACTACTTATTGTTCACACAAACAATAATAGTATTTTGCTTATGTTCAAGAGTACTTTGTAAGTGATTTCTCCCTTTGGTAATCAATGAAAATCTATACTAGATATAGGACATTGAGAATAAAAAGATCAAAGTCTTAGATTTTTTTATTTTCATTCAAAAAGGGATCAAACATAAAGCTTAAAGTCTGGTACTTGTTATTGTTTGTATGAACAGTAACAATATTTTGCTTATATTCAAGAGCACTTTGTGTATGATTTTTCAATTTGTTAATTAATAGAGATTTGTAAAATTAATTGTGCTAAATAGAAGACATCAAGAATAAGAAGACCCAAGTTTTATATTTTTAATTTTCATTCAAAAAGGTATCCAACGTAAAGTTTAAAGTCTACTTGTTGTTTTGTGTAAACAGTAATAGTATTTTGCTTATGCTCATGAACACTTTGTACATAATTTTTTGCTTTGTTAATTAATGAAAAAATGTGAAATTTATTATGCTAGATAGAGAGCATTGAGAGCAAAAAGAACCAAGTTTTATCTTTTTAATTTCTATTTAAAAAGGCATCCAATGTAGAGCTTAAAGTCTTACATTTTTACTATTTTATAAGATAGTTTTTCAAAACTATCTTATATTTTCACAATTATTTTCATAGTTTTATAAGACTGTTTTTCAAAAACCTGTCTTATATTTGATAGCTTTGTAAGACAGTTTTTAAAAACTTGTCTTATATTTTCATAGTTTCATACTTATATTTGACTACGTAAGATGGTTTTTCAAAAACTGTCTTATACTTTACAGTTTTATAAAACAAATTTTCAAAAACTGTCTTATATGTCGTTTATAAGATGGTTTTATTTTATAGTTTTATAAGATGGTTTAAAAAATAGTCTTATAATACTTTTAATATAAGATGGTTTCTGATATTAATATAAGACGGTTTATATTAGTAGTGCTATAAGACGATTTTAAAAACTGTGCTATATTTGTTTTTATTTTATAAGATGACCTGGTATAAGATGAATTTTTGTCCCGTCTTGTATATGCATTTTTAATTGTCTTAAAAACCACTCATTGTAGTAGTGTGAACATTTATCTAACAATGCTACTTCAAGTACTCATCCATATTTATTTAATGAACCCTAATCACGCTTTCCAAGAACAAAAAACACAAAGTGCTCACGTCATCTCTACTACAATGTGTCCCTTTCAGTGATCTAAATGAACTATCATTGTATCCTCACAAAAGCATACAAGCACATATCGAAAGGCAATTGTAATCACCTCTAGTCCTTGAACCTTCTACAACAATCAAGAGAATGGTAGCGCTCTTAGGGCATGGATATCCTACCACATATAGTGGTTGGAAACTTGGTGGCCAACTATTAAAAATCTCATAGCTCTAAATACGCTTATTATGTTATCTCACATATAGAGAAAATATGGGGTAGTACTATACCCTCATATATATTGCAAAATCTAATGCAAAAAAGAAAAAGAAAAAAAAGAGACACCTATGCACTTATCAAAATCATATAATTAGAATAGTTTTACTAAGCAATTTTACAAGTGAATCTTGGACAAAACAAGTGTTAACATTTATTTTTTTTAAATTACTTTAAAATAACATACTTTCTAATGGCACAACTTAGACCAAAACTCAAATATTGTTTAGCTTCAAATTTTATGGTTTTCAAACTAGTCTCAAACGTCAAATTTCTAGCATAGTCTTATGTTAAAACTAAACATGATATAAAATCAATTTATGTTTAAACTTTACCATTTTTCAAGTAGGAAAAAGTTCAACATAGATTTGTAACGACCATATTTTCATATAACTAAACTTTACCATTTTTCAAGTAGAAAAAACTTCAACATAGATTCGTAAAGACCATATTTTCATATAACTTAGCAAACTTACCAATGGTTAACTTCTAATGACTCAACCGTAGACTCTCACCAACATAACCATCGGGTGTTTTTTCAAGCCAAAATAGTAAGCAAGATGATAGGAATTTCTATTAAAAAACAATTTAAACAAAATATTGAACTTTTTTAAAAAAAAAGTTATGTTTAACCAGCTATTTTTATGAGTATATGACTTTTATGAAAACTTTATATATATTTTTAAATTTCAAGTTAAGCAAAATTAAATTGAAAGATGCATATTTCATATTTTAAAATAGTAAGATCAAAGTCCAATTTGAAATCATCAACGAAACATGTAAAATAGTCAATGTATCAGAACGGTTTAAAACTCGATTCTTATGTGCCATTTTCTCACTCATAAAAACGTCTTTCTTAAACTCTTTATGAATAAAACTTTTTCATGAAAGTTATGCTCAAATAAAGGTCATTAAGATATCTACAAAATCACTTTAAAAATCCCTGTATACATATTTGAAAAACTTGCTCAAAGCACTACACAACAAGCTATAATTGAGTTAAAAACTTAGATGATAAAACTCATGAAATCCTATTATCTTATCAACCAAATTTTTAGACTAGATAAAAACTAAAATCAGTCATCTACTCATACTTCAAATTGCCAATAACAATCATAATTTTTTTTAGCAAAAATAGTAATTAAATTAGTGATAATTTCAAGTTACAAAAAAACCACTAGCAGTGAGCATGTGTACACGTTGAAAATCATCTTCAAAACACCAACACTTAGATCACAACATACGATGTCTTTAATAGCTTAGTAAACATAAAAATGCTCAATTTAAGCATAAATAGCATGTAATTATATGTCCTTAATAGTGGCATAATTATAGCCCAAAATAGTAAGTACAATAGTAAACTAGACATTTATTTCTAGTGATTAGAAAATATCTAAAAAAATTTGCTAAATGTCATCAAAACTTTGTTTCATGTGTTTGGAAAAGAAAAAGCATCCCCTCCATCCACCTCCTCAATGGATGGTCAGAATTATTACGTGTCAATCATATAATGGTTGAGGACTACTCTATAACACTCAGAAGTTTCTACAAATATTTAAGTTTTCCTCTTTCTAAATCTTTACTAGTAATCTTTCAGAAATCAGGCCATTTAGAATCAGGTCTTGATCTATAGACCTTCAACAACAGGTCTAAGTCCCTTGGGCCATGTCCATGAGTTAACCAAGCCTCTCTTGGAGTCAGCAAACCTTGCAGCTCATGTCCGTGACAACATGCTTCTAATCTGTTCTAAGTTTAAAGTCCTAAGCTAATTAGGAAACTCCACTCCACGGGAGTAGACATCTGGTTGCCTATAAACTTGGACTCTTCTCTTGTAATTGGGTTATTGGTAAGAGACGTTCAAATCTACATATCTCTAGTCCAAGACGTCCTTATTTTTGTGGGCTTATAACGTCTCATTCCACTTAATTTTTATTTAATCCATGACTTATCCTATGGGCTGTCCTACGTAGGCTTTAGGCCCATACATGGGGTGAGACGTCCCTTGTCCACTTGCTTAGTCCTTAATTCAAGATTATTTCATTATTGTCCAAGCTAATGCACTCCAACGTACTTAGGGAATGTCTACCCTAGCTCAAGGTTTGTCTTTCGTCTCATAAACAATTCAAGACATGTATTTTCACTGTCCTAGCCATTTATCATTTTTGAAAATTAAATCTTGTTCCATTTATGATTAGAAAAATATACAAAAATTAAAGGCATTACACTCAGACTTGCTGTTCTACCTTGAAGCTCAGACATCCATCCTAGATGTGTGGAAGGAAACTAATCTCCTAATATACTCCTCTAAGAGAATATAGGTTCATTGGGAGCCACCACCTGGTGATTTTATCAACTTGCTTTTCATGATTCGGCCCTTCAAAACCCAAATGAGGCAAATAGCGGGTGACAACTGACAGACTTTGGCAGAAGATTTGTTGTTCGCTGTAGCATCTATCTCCAACGACAAGATGAGGCTAAACATCTTCTAATTTCCAAATCTTGGGGAACTCACAATTGGTGAAACAGGGAATTCAAGTCAAGGAAGATGATCCATCCTTCGTGAACAAACAAGAGGCACGCAAAGGCGCGTATCCAAACCTTTCTTTGGGTGCGTCCAAACCCTCAACAGGGTTAGTAAATTAAAATTCAAGCATATACATAGGAAGGCCACTAGTAATGTTGATATGTTAGCAAATAAGACCTCTAGGTCTAACGGTAGTGCATCTTGAAATTTTATTTCTAGATGCAGTATATTTGGATGTCATTGCTTTATTTGATTAATGAATTTTCGCATTCAACAAAAACTAAAAAAAGAAAGAAAATGACACATCCAGTAAGAACTAAGATTGATGTAGTATAATCCAATCCATCCGCCCAGCAGATTAACAGCTGTGATCATCAAAGAAATGGAACCCACCCATTCCTTTGTACGCTCATAATTTTCACCGTAAAATACCATGTAATAGCTCCTGGCTTAACAAGTTATCAATTACACTATCAGTTACAAAGAAAATTCAAGAAATTGGGTCACCACAATCGCAATCATCCAGACCATTTTTTCTGCTAGGTCCTCAATCAAAAGACAGTCCAAACAAGAATATAATTCCACAATTTATAAACATTTATATTTCAGTTCTGTTACAGAGTGGGTTCGACAATTACCACAATCCAATGGCCCGAACAATTCAGCAATCTAATCTAAATATAAAAAAGGACGGCTGCATTTGATTGATGAAAGAATACATGATGATGCAAAAATTGAAAAAAAGAAAAGAAAAGAAAAAGAACAGCTTTGTCAAGCACATAACACTGTGAAGACACTAGAGAACAAAATGACTCGGCTCCCTGGGACAACCAGCAAATAACTGACTATACCTCTATATAATTCTGAACTCCCACATAGTTTATGGCTTCTAAGACATGACAAAGGGATGGAAGTGTTGCTACCAAACTTGACTGCAATAACTATGAACACTGATGAATAAGCCCTGCAAGGGAAAGGATGACTTCGAGTTAGCAGATTCGGCAAAATGAGAGTGTAGTAGCTCATTAAAGGCTTGTTAAATAAAAACTTACACCAACGAATATTAGTGTAACATTTCATCCAATTTTTGTCTGTAATTAGCCAAACTCTGCAATGACATCAATGGATTAGTTCTCACATGAAACCGAGAGTTGACATAATGACGGGGGAATAAGAGAAAAATAATAAGTTACAGCTGGAAAAACGGCAGAACAATAAGCAGAAGGCTTGCTTTAAGACATTATCTGGATTACCAAAGTGTAGCTGAGGATAAATGTCTTTTGCTAGGATCTGAATTGAGTTGGATTTGCCCAAACCATTACGATTGTCAAATACCAAGAACAGAACAATGTACAACTCAATTCTTACATGTGCTTACTAAGAAATGAGTCCCAGTAGGTGTACACGCTTTTGAGAGAGAGAAGTCTGCATCCATTTTCCCAACTGTGGTGAGGCTTTGTTCTCTAGATCTAAGCCACTCATCAGATTTGGAATGGCTTAGATATATTCATTGGGTGCTTTTGGCCTATGTTTTCATGCTAAAAAAATAATAACCATTCATTTTTATTAGATTTTTTGAAGACCCAAAACAAGTAACTAGGATCATCCAAATGCATTGATTTTTATTTGGTTGCCTATTTTTGGTACGTAGAACATGATGAACAGCTTAGATATACAAAAATAAATAAATAATTCATTATTCTTGAAAAAGGAAGGGCATGGACTTCTTGTCCCACTCAAGGCATATATGCCTACCGGGACTCATATGAAATTATACTGTAAATGGGACAAGCCCAGATATTTCTTCATTTTTTCAAGACAGAGTTACGTGAGATTTGCACTCAAGCTGGAGTTTGGTAAGATTTGGCATTGACAGATAGGAAAAGTGTGAGTCAATTCATAACTAATGAAGTCATCATTGCTCTTTAACAAATATACGAAAAACCAGAGATTTAAACACTACAAGTAAACATTGTCTCAAAGCTACCCTCTGAAGGTGGTACTCAAATTCCAACTTGCACAAACACTGTGAGGACAAATGAGTAACCATCAGTCTTGGGATGGACAGTTTTCCCAGATGAAGCATAAACAACATGGAGTAGGTAACAGGGAAAACCAGAAATTCATCAAATTAAGAAATGAATTTCATTACCAACATTTCAATTTTCAGTAGATGTTTAGACCTATAATAGATCATTCTACTCACCAACTAGGTTTCTCAATTTAGACAGACATCAAATGTGAATCACCTTTTATGTTAGGGAGCACAGCAACGCCACATCAATCCATCTCAGTAAGATATGTCAAAATATCAAATACGAACTCCAAAAGGTCCAGTTTCTAGGCAAGAATTAATACTCCTAGGAGACCAATAGTGTCTTTCCTGTGGACTTGATTGCGGCTCAGCTGTATTAAATAAGACAAATACGTCGAACATTAGCTTATTGCAAAACCTACTAGGAAATCTATGGCAAAAGCATGGACATTCCTAGAGCCAAGAAGCGACCAAATAGGTAACAAAGATATGGCTCCCTGAATGTTTCCAATGCACAGTATCAGGATCGGAGTGTGCAAGCGCATGGTTGTAATTTCATCTTCCACTTAAGTCTAGGTAGTTGAATCATTTACAATCAGCCGGATACAACAAAAATTCCAAGCTACATTAGTCTTGTCTCTCATCATTCTTTATCATCAAATTATCACTCATACATCATATCTCTTTCATTGTACTAAGTATCAAGATCCAAGATCAAAACCTTTCCTTGAGCTATCCAATAAATCTACCTCTTTCACTGCTGCTATTTATCTTTCTTCTTGACTTTCCCTAGAAGGACAGCCTTGGGGCAACAATTGAGCTGTTGCCATGACTTGGAGGTCAAGGGTTCGAGGCTTGGAAACAGCTTCTTGCAAAATGCAAGGTAAGGCCACATGTGATAGACCCTTTTGTGGTCCGCCCCTTACCAGACCCTGCATACATGGGAGATTCGCGCACCAGGCTGCCCTTTTTTCTCTTGACCTTCCCTCCCCCTGTTTGCTTCAAAGCTTGTTTGCAACATTTTTCTTGTTGCTTTTTCTGATCTCCATCTCTTCACTTTATCTCTTCTATTTCTTGTTCTCCTTCCTATATCTCCATTTGAAAACCATAATTCTAACTTTTCATATTTAGAAAACCAAAAATACAAAACTTCTTGCTTTCCACCAAACCCTTAATCCCCGAAAACACTACTCAATAGAATTCACATCAGAAAACCAAATCCCACTTCTTTTGTCTCGGACACCTTTTTTGTATATTCTCCAAGTTCTAAAGCAAACCACTTATTTCATTGTCTTGAAAACCCTAGTTCCTCATATATTCCACTGGAACATCCTCTTATTTATTTATTTCAGAAACCTCATCTTACATATACCTAACACCCACATACTCAAATCCTTCAATCTTCGACCCAAGTCCCTTATATTTTTTTCTTCATCAACAGATATAAATAGCATCTAATGAAATGGCTAAACCATAATTCTTTTTCATTTGGTCTTCCTAAACCTGCGTTTTCAACTCTTTTTCGTCATAAAGACAAACACATCTTCATTTTCCTTCTCTTATCCTGTTTAATTCCTGATTCTTTTGCTTCCAATAGCTTTTAACCATCATCCAATATTCTCCCTTCTAGTGCCTCTCCCTGTCCCTCAGTTTCCAACTAGTAATTATAGAACTCTTTGGTTTCAACTTCTTTGGAAGGATTAAATTGCAACCACAGGATCATCTAGATGGTCTTGCCATCCCACCATCTAGAAATTTCAATGAGAATTTGTGATTCCGTTGGTCATGAGAAACTGTCTATTAGGAGAAGAAGCTAGAGTATACTCAGAAACATTTCATTATCTATTTTCTAGTCCTGACTTGCTGAAGTACTACAGATTATGGAGACGCCAGGTAGTTGGAAGCCCAAATCATTCAATGAACAGAGAAATCTTCACAAAATGTGACCCACAAAAGGGACATTTTCACAATTGTTGGAAAATGTATCCACATCTCCACACAAAAAAAAGTTGTCCATAAAACCAACTTGCCACCATTCAACAACCTTGGCACGGTAAGGGTAATGGTAAGATTCATCATCTGGATTGGCTGATGAGATATTATATTCCCAGCTCTCGAGCCTTACTAAGCTACATGATGGACTGCTTTTAGCAACTAACAGTCTGAGCTTAGGTGGCTAGACTATTTCCTTTGAACTGAAGCAACCAGAAGAAAAATGAACAGTTTTCATTTGGTAGTAATGAGAGGAATTGCATAGCATAAGGGAACCTTACAAAATGACAGGATTACTTACCAGAGTGCATGTGAGAACGATAGGTCAATCCAGAAACTAACAGCCTAACAGTAGGCTAAGTGAAAAGCAGATAAAGTAAAGGATGTCTAGAAGGGTGTGATAAGTTCCTTATGAAAATATACAAAGACCTGGTATTACTAACGTCATAATCAAGGAGGTCAATTTTTTTACATGTCAAGAAGCAGCACCGGAAACCAACAGAGATCCTAAAATATGTTAAATGGCCATAAAATAATTGTTTGTACTATAGATTTTGGTAAGAAAAAGGAATCAGATAAGGCTATTGTAACATAAAGCAGGGTGGTGGTTCGGACTTTGGACACCAATATCAGTAAGAGGCTATTGAGAATGATAAATATATGATTGGTCATCCTGGAGTAGCAAAAAGAAAAGAATACTTCCAAGTCCCAACACGGAAGTAAAGTATCAAGCTGTAGGATCTGCTGCAGCAGCAAATTGACACAGATACTGCATTTACTGCACAATAATCATACACAACCAAAATCCCAAATTGAAGGACTACTCCAAAGTCCATACTCTGATAATATCATAATCTCAGTTCTATAAGCAATCTTAGAATTTCATTTTGATGCAAGGGTGAAAGACTAGAATCATTTTGTTAGAGAGAAGTGGCGAACAGAAAAGTATGACTCCAAGGTACCAAGTGCTGACATTCTCACCAAGGACAAACTATGTAAATTTTCTTCCCAGTCTGTTCATGCATAGAGGGAGAATACAGCTCGGGAGAGACTTTTGAAGGCATTAGGTAGATAGCCTATATTCCTATTCATAAATCATTCAACTTATATCATACTTGTAATTTTATTTATGCAGTTTTAAGTTGCATATAATTATTCTTTTTCTGATAAAGGTAGTTGTATGTAAATCATTTTAGTTCTAAGTTACAGCTGTGCTTCCAGCGCTAGTGAATTATGAGTCTTATGAGTACTTCTTCCCCTCCCCATTCATTCTCTTTCATCAATCAAATGCTCTAACTATGAAAAGATTCTCCTTGTAAGATAGGGTAACACACATATTCTCTATGCAGCATAAATCTGAAAACAATTTCTGATATATCTTGATTTCAGAGAGGTATTCTGTGGCCACAAATGTTAAGCAGGATGACCATAGCACTCCTGACTTTCAAATCAGTAGACATTAAATAAGAAACAAGTTGCTTACCCTGGTATACGCATAGACACCAGCCTCAGAAGGTCCTACTGGGCTACCTCTCCTGATGAATTTTTCTTCTTTGAATATGTAGAGCATAGGGATACCAGTGGATAGCTCTAAGCTTATAACCTTTAGAAAAGCACAAAGACCAATTTCAGTTAAAACATTTGCGTTGTCAGAAATTTAGGCTGGCTGAGAGTAACTTTTCTAATGCAATTCATCACCTCTTGGGAAGTTAATTTGTCGAGGTACATAATAATAGACCTCAGAGAATTCCCATGGGCAGCAATCATCACATGTTTTCCTAATAGTAGCTGGGGTTCAATCTGCCATGTAAACATTTTCACTGATCAGAACTCAAAGAGGCTTACAGAAATATCATAATCGCATAAGAATAGTAACCAAAGATGAAGGATGTACAAAGGAAAAGAAAAAGAAAAGAAACCCCCAACTCAAAGATCCAACACTATGAGCTGGGTCTTGCAAAGGTGAGCATAACTACACTTACATGCTCCTTGAAATAAGCAACAGCTCTCTGAGCACACATTTGCAGACTCTCTCCACTCGGGGGAGGAATATCATAACTACGACGCCACTCATGAACTTGCTCTTTCCCATATCTATCAGCCGTTTCCTGCTTGTTTAGTCCCTGTAGTTCCCCGTACCTAGACAACGGAAGGACAGAAAATGGAAAACTTGTTTCAGAACTAAACTAGGGTGATCAGGATGGTAGATCCAAAACAAGTAAACAAATAACACTTCAGAGGAAACAGTGAGGGCTCATTACATTCTTTCATTCAATTGCCAAGCTGGTATAACTGGAATAGATTGTTTCTTGGTATCTTCACTGAAAACCTGGCTCCAGGATTTGGACTGCTCATCCTCATTATGCATAATGATGGGTACCTGCAAATCAGGGATAGATGTCAATGACTTCCTTTCCATAGAAACATCAGTTTTTATAGCTGGAATGAATTTTATTTCTGAAAAATAGAGGGAATGAATTTGCTCAAATTATCTGAAATTGGTCACAGGAAAAATAACCTTTTTACTTAGACAACATGTACATTAAGACGTATGAATTCAAAATCTTGTGCAAAATACCTTCTTGCGACGGTGCTGGGTCATGGCTAGCATTGCAGTCATCTGTGCACGTATCAGTGCAGATGTGTAAATCATGTCAACTGGTATGTTGGCTATTCGTTTGCCAGCTTCAATTGCTTCTTCTACCCCTTTCTTGGTCAAGGGTACATCCACACAACCAGTAAATAGATTTTTCTCATTCCACAAAGACTCACCATGGCGAATCAAAATCAATGCGGTCTCATCTGAGATCAAGACGAACGGAATAAGTAGAAGCCAATTTAGAAAATCCAGTTCATTTTTCAAGCAGCCCAGTAATTCAGTGTTAGAAGCATAAATCTAACTTCGATTAGAGCTAAATTTGGTGACCTGAAAAACAGCCTCATACCTAATGGAGCATTTATTCTTTGTTCCAATGCATAACCACCAGTGCAATCACACAAATATCATGACCGTGCTGATGGAGGATGAATTTCCACCATATGCAACTTCAGAACAGGTCTAAAAGAAACAGACGTGATTATTGAAGGAAAACGTGAAAAGAACTTACAGGATTTCTTCTTAGAATCGCTGGTATTGCTGCTTGAGGGTACTGAAACAGGATCAACCACTGATGTCTGTGATGTTGAGGCATGAACTATGGCAAATTTCAACCCACCGGAGCAATTTTTCCGTCTCCAGGTGGCAAGTCTTGAAACTGTTCGCACAGAAAAATTACTAAATATCTTCTGAGAATCAGACCCATTGCAACATCTATGGCCCTGAATACTTCCAATACCTTGGTGAAATGTAGCAACTGCCATTCTGTGGACACAAGGTTCCTATCAAGATCATGCAATAAAATAAAATAAAATAATGTTTTTCCATACCAACATAAAAGAATTTTTTTTCCAAGAAGTCGGCCCGATGATACAGAATACATAGAACTTTTCTGTGTTGCAGATAGAACAAGGTACAATCTTATTTTGCATTCAGGTTCTTTCATAAGCAAAAAATCAACTAATACACGCATATAAGCTCATAAGCATGTTTAGGGAAGGGCTTTATACTTCACTAACTGCGGTTTTCCACCAAAAACTCACTTCAGGGCTTTATACTTCACTAATTGTGGTTTTTCACCAAAATAAAAAACACAGTTTTGAATCCACCATAACTTATGCCTATGAACAATTCCAGTCCAATCTCATACAACATAATTTTGCAGATGGTTCTTTCACCAATAAAACAAAACTCACATCAGATCGATCAGAACTTACAATAACAGAAACAGAGTAATATGCATACACCAAAAATTCCACGGAAAAACCGACCATCCTACTGTCCAAACAGGGCCAAAAAAACATATTTTTCATGGAGGATATTTCCTTACCAAGCTCAAACCAAAACTCAGATTCAACATAAACTCCCCATTAAAAAAACAAAAGAACCAGAGACAAAAATAATTGCTCAAATTCATCATTAAAAAAAAAAAGTAACTGCTCAATTCATAAAATCCCATCATGAAAAGCCAACAACTTTCAAATGCATGAAACCCATCAACCCAATCATGTCAAACCACACTATACAGCCATTTCTCCAGATCCAAACACAACATAAATGGAAAAAAAAACTGAAACAAAACCACATACATGCACCAGGACAAGGGAATACTTTGAAGAGTCTTTAGATATAAAAACAAGCATAAAACATAGAACACAAATACGAAAGGCTCACCTTATATAATCAAACGATCCAGTCGACAAATGGGCCCGTGGAAACGGATGAAAAGAAAGTTTCAGGAAGATTTTAGGATAAAAAGGGGGCCTTATAAATTTCAGGGGTCTTATAAGTCGCCAAACGCGTTAAAAGTCTTAGTTTTTCTACTGTTTTTGTCCCCCGTAAATGATAAAGACACCCATCCTCGCCTGAGACATGTCATGTGAGAGTACCAGGAGAAGCGGTGCACAGGCGTTTGAATGACACGTGCGGCACGTGGAGGCTGGGGAGAGGAGGATCGGAATTTTAGGGTTTGAGAAGATGCGAATCAATTGAGCGATTGTGGGGCCTGGTTAGCCACCGCTTGAAGTGTAGGTCAACAGACGGTAAAATGGGAGACATAATTTATTTAGTAAATTGTGTGTGAGTGGGGAAATCAGGCATGTCCTATCACAGTTGAAAGTGTACGTGGGGCCTAGCTATTTGGTGATCAAAACCATTAATTTTTGGTGATTAAAAGTGTCAAACATCAAACAGTCTTACCCATTAGATTCATCTAATCTTCTTTTCTTTTTCTTTTTTTTTCTTGTAAGTCAGATAGAGTCTCATGCACAACCTTAAACCCTAGTCTCTCAAGCAAGAGACTCCACCTTGCGCTAGGAATAACTCCTTTGCCACTGCACTAAAGGGCGAATCATCCTCCATACATAGCCCGATTAATGGGTAGGATTATCTAATAGAGAAGAATTTTGGTTCATTTTGAAAGGAGCCTTGAAGCAATGGTTGAGTTATTGTCCTATGAAATTGAGATCATGAGTTTAAGACATGGACACAACTTCCTGCAAAATCCTTGTAGTCCGCCCCTTTCTCAGACCCCACATATGAAAGAGCTTCATGCACTAGAGCTGCCCTAGATAGTGAACCGAGCTAAGATTTTGGCATAATTATAAGCTTATTTATGGAAGCAATTTACCATTAACAAAAACTAGACATTTCGCCCCACAATGTGCTGTAGCTATGCATTTATTTGAGATGTAGGCGCGCCACATAACTCTCTTTGTGCAAAGGGAATAGTTGGTTTACTATGCCATTCCCCATTTTATTTAAAACCTTATAAGGTAATGGTTTATGGTTATTATATTGCTTGAATTTAAATTTTTATTATCTAATATCATATGTCTCAAACAGCTAATCACATAATTTACACGTATAAATTAATTTATAGCCATACTAAATATCTTATGATATAATTTCTCTAGAACCATTAAAGTACCATATCAATTTGTATTGTATAAATGTAAAATTTGGAAAAATAAGTTACCACGCAACGTGTCATTTCTTCTGATATTTATGGTAGAATAAAGAATTTCAGAGCAAATCACTCACACATTCTCATAAATCTAATCTACGGCTGAAGGAGAATGCCAAAAGAGGAGAATCCAACGGTAGGAGCTTCTCCTTAAACCATTTTCTTTGGGATTCACGTTGGCTGTCTTCCAGTCCAGCAGCTCTTCATTATAGGATGAAGACCAACCGTACTATTCCATAACAAGCACCCCTTCCAACTACCAAAATGGCACCTAACTTGATTTTGGTAGCTTGTTACCGTGCCACAATAAACAAACCTACCCCAACGACCAAGGGATGCAAACGGTGGGGCGAGACCCCAGGGAAGTTTCCCTGTGGCACCTTACTTTGCAGGATGGGCCACATCTTTGGTTGATCCAGCCCGTTGGCCTAACCAAAACGGTGTGGAGTAAATGATTTACCATCTGAGAAAATCTAGTTCCGGTCACCGGAAACGGATGGTTAGAAACGTACAAAGCACAGCCTTTCCGATGCTGCTATCATCCAATTGTTTTGATTTTTAGCTTGCAAAATATCCAAAGCCAGAGAAACAGATGAAGTATTCCGATCAACCCAAGGTGAGGCCAATTATGTCGAATCGGGGCTCCACCCAATAGTTTACTTGTGGTCTCGCTGTGGGGTAGTACTCCAATACTACCTCACCGTAGGGGTCCACCACTGAAGTGTGTCCGCTTATGATGTCATATGTTGGTACGCGGAAGCAACCAAAAGGGCGACTAGTTATTGCATGAACATCCCCATTTAATATGATTTTGACTTGGTCTCCTAAAATTTACTAGAGCAACTGTGTACATTGCATATATATATATATATATATATATATATATATATATATATATATATATATATATATAACTCTGTATTTTCTCCTCAGAAAGAGAGCCTTGGTACAATGGTAGAACGGTTGTTGTGTGACTTTGAGATTACAGGTTAAAAACATAAAAACAGACTCTTGCAAAAATGCATAATAAGAATTCATATCACTGACCTTCAGTAGGAACTTCGGGCTGTCCTTTTTTAATTTTCCACTTTATGTGCAGAGTTTCTTAATAAGATTATTCTTACCACATCAGAAAAATGTAACTGTTTTATATTGCTGTCACTGCAAGAACAAAGGAGGCCAACATTGTTTTACGATCCAATCCGTTTCACTTTTTTGTTGCCCAAATCTCAGGCATCATATCCGAACCCTGTGATTGTTGAAAATTGGCATATAACGTACGAAATCTACGGGAGTAGCATATCCAAGATGAGTCAACAACAGGAATGGTTTAGATCAGTAAAAATATGATTTCAGGAGTGCTTTCAAGTTTTGATTGATCCACTACTTAACTCCTGCTTTTACTCATTGTGGATGGCATCTTTGCGTATCAATTTTCTATTCTTCTAAGGTTGGACGTGCAGATGTTGACTGATACTTGTAACATATTGTCCTTGTATGTCTATTATCATGTGATCACTGTCTTGTCTATTGTTGGTTTGAGGCTCTTAAAATTTTCTCAACACATTTGTTTGAACGTGAAGGGGAGCCTTGGCGCAAAGGTAGAATTGTTGTCATGTGACTCTAAGGTCACAGGTTCAATGCATGGAAATAATCTCTTGCAAAATGCAAGGTAAAGCTATGTACTATTGACTCTTGTGGTCAGCCCATTTCCTGAACCCGCATAAGCAGGAGCTTCATACACCGAGGCTGCCCTTTACATTTATTTGAACTGTCGGGCGAAAAGGGTTGAATAAGCCCCTTGCCTTAGCTTCATCAGACATGGGTCCTTGCCTTTTCTTTTCTAGAGATAGCCTACTCCTTGATTTGTTAGCATTTTGGCTATGGGTCTGTCAGTCAAAATGTTGAATTCTATGGGGGACTCCACAGTTTCGCCCTCTCGTGAAATGCATCCTGAACTCACCTGCAGGTGAAGTCCACTAGATTGCACCTACTCACGGATTACCAAGAATCCAAAAGAAGGATTTCAATGTGATCACTTGAGATGGAATTGGGAATTGAATTCTGTGGCTAAACGCTGTCAAGAGAGCAAACAAGCGCTATATGCTCTTAAAGCATTATACCTTCCATTTGGAGTCCCCTCGAGGAAAAAATGTTTTAGTACTGCAATTTAATCTCACACTGCAGTCTTTATTCAGCCACATAACTTGTGTCCCACCAATGTTTGCTTTGACTCGTCGTCCATGAGTTTGGACCACAAGGAAGCCTTTTGGAGCGTGGAAACCCTGCCATTCCCAGGCACTTAGGGGGCTGATAAAGTTGTGGGAGTCATAGTTGCCTGCTCTGCGCCCTAGATAAGTGAAGTTGCTTGCTAGTAGAAGGGCCACATCAAGAGGGCCCCTCTGCCAAGTTCATGCACTAAACATTGGCACAATTAGATCCTCAACAAAAGAATCATTTGAGATAGCTTGATCTTTGATTCAAACAATTGTAACACATACTTGTTTATGAAATTTTCTACATAGAACAATTATTAACATCAACATGATCTTATTTCATTTTATCTTGTGATTCAACTTAGTAATTGGATCGAAGGTCATGACTAATTTGCCGCAAATCAACCTCAAGAATTTCCTCCATATCTATCTCAATTTGATCTGTTTGGCATTCTAAACACGCACCAATTTTATGTAGCTGAAAGATGAACAACCTAATGTGTTTCTCTCTGTCTAAAAGGCGACGAATTTATTGGGGTTGTGATGGACGAAGGAAGAATTATGTACCACCGTTCAAACAGAAAACAGGAGAGGCTTCCATAGAAATAGAAAGAGAGCTTAACTAATACCGTCTGGCTCCAAGTATGTAATCCTGATAGATTCATTCAGACTCCAACCATCCGCTACATACAATTACACAATCTTAAGGTGTAATGAATGTTGAACCTGAAATGGTGCCGACAACGATGAGTTAACTTTGACTGTATAGGCCACCTTCCAAGGAACTTCATCAGAAGATCTTATCAACTCTTAGAGCATTAGCGGAGTCTCCTTCCACTATAACAGGAATGCTTGTGCTGCTGCTGAATTTTAATCCATGTTAAGGCAGCAAAAGCGTCTGCCTCATTAGCATCACAGGCAGAGACAGGACTAGCAAACTCTATTTACTTCCCACCACCGCAGTCTCTAATAACTCCTGCAGCACCAGTTGTTTCTTGCTTCTTTTCTTACTAGAAAGATAATCAGTAATGAACAATCCTTCAGAATCAAATAAACCGGATTATATAAACAGTGTCAATTGGGCTCTATGTTAACGGTTTCAGTGCTAGAAACTTTGATAATTTTCGTCTGCCATATTCATGATGGACAACATCTTTTCAAGCAGTACGAATACATGTTGAAGAGGGATAAACAGAACCAAGAAGGCCAAGTAACTCCATGAGTTTAACCTTACTAGTGTTGGGCCTAGGCCTGTTTATCTAAGCTCCCAAGATAGGCTTGGGCTGACTTTAGTACAACTTACTAAGAATTTTTTCAGAAACTCTGGTTTAATCCTAACCAATAAAGTTGAGCAACTGTTGCGCAAACCTACTCTGGTCTCTTCCTTTGACATTTGAATGCGACTGAGTTTCCCCGTTGATAATGCTATGCAGTTCCCTTAGAAGGACTTGGCCTATTCACTTATGTGAGAAGGCTAATAAGATAGGGGCAGGCACTGTGGCATCCTCCACCTCCTCTCAGGTAAGTGAAAGCAAAGTTGCTTGAAGCTGAAAAACCTATATTGTAAGTGTCGCTCAGGCAAGTTAATGGGCTGGACTTTACCCAATGCCCAAGTTCTTTATGATCTCATTACTTTATTGGGTTTATACTTCGGTTTCTTCAAGAAAAGAAGCATTTGAAATAGGTTTGCTCTTTGGCTCATAACAAATGTGATATTTATGCTTCTGTATTAAATTTCCTAGGTGGAACAATGCTTAGCGTCAAGTTGGATCTGATTTCCATATCTTGGCAGCCAACCATTCTTCAGAACTGTCTTTTGATCCATCACAAGTTCATTTTTATTTGTTCTGCATTCTAAACATGCACCAATTTTATCTACAGAATGATAAACAACCTTGCTTGTTTCATTGTTCCTGAAAAGCAAATTATTTATTAATGGACCGAGGTTGTCACAGAAGAATCACTTACAGCGTTCAAATATAAGAATGGGGAGGCTTCCGTAGAAACAGAAAGAGAGCTAACCAATACTCTCAGGTGCAGATAATCTTATTCTGATAGAGGATTCCCAACCCTTTCAGAGTCCAAATCATGAGTTATAGGCTACTTTCCATGGAGCTTAAGGTATGAGAATGAAAGGAGAGTGGCGGCAACAGTGAGCTTCATTAACTGTATAGGCCACCTTTTAATGAGCTCCAGCAGAAGACACGCACTTCAAAACATTAGCAGAGTTTCCCTCCACTATAACAGGGAAATGCTTGTACTACTGCAGAATTTTAATCCATGTTAAGTGTCACGGGTTCAGCTACTCAAACTGCTGTGTGACACTTAGTCTTGAAATGTACTTAATGCACCAAGGCTAAGTTCAACCTGAATTGTGAAATCTTACAAAAAAATATGGAAAGAGGATTAATCCTTACAAGATGTCTTACAAATGAGGGAGCTCCTCTATTTATAGGAGTTCACCCCCTTCTACCTCCTCAATGAATGGTGGAGATTATTACATTTGTCAATCATCTAATGGTTGAGGACTACTCTAGAACTCTTTACATAAATCTCTATGATTCCCTCTTACTAGATATTTACAAGGAGACTTCCAAAAGCTAGGCCTTCTAGAATCAGGCCTTTCTCTATGGATCTTCAACAACGGGCTTAAGTCCTTCAAGCTATGTCCATGAGCAAAATAAGCCTTCCTTAGATCTGTAGGCCTTGGTCATTGACCTTGCAACGTATATCCGTGATATTCTCCCTAAGCTTCGACCTGTAGCGTCTCTCATGTTGCCTTGTAATTCTTATGGGATGTCATACCTTGTTCTTCCCCTTGCACATTCGCATCCTGCCACACTTGTGCACCTTGGGGATCTTTTTTGTTTTCTCCATGTTGTGTGTGCCCTTGCACACCTATATGTTATTGCCTCTCTGGTGCCCTTGTGTTGCTACACTTCGCTGTTGTGGCTCCTACACATCAGTGTGGCAGCTACTCACCATCATGCTTCCTACATAACTTTGCTTGGATTCACCGATCCTGGAGTCCTCTCGTTGTGGCACACTCCCCTTTGTGCCAACAATTGTGTTAACACCCTTGTTGATCATTATCTCCTCATGGGACTTATTAGGTCCAAGCAACCTCGCAGTACCTAAGCTTGGTAAGTCTAGTTGTACCATATCCACAATCAACATGGAGTCCATTGTTATTTATAAACCTTCCAACCCAGCCACTTTTTTCATGTGTGGCGACATCCTTTCTAGCTTCTAACTTCTCTAGAGTTTTTCTAGACATTGACATACTCATGGAACCTAGTTGCATCGTCTCTCTGCTTGATGCAACTTCTTCCCATTGTGGCAAGTCTTCCTCTGTGCTCTCTTGTGTGGTAACACCATTGTTGTCCACGGTTGTTTCAATTATTGTTGTGCAATTAAGTGGCGTGCTTGGCTGTGCTAGATACTCTGGTTCGTCCTCCTCCTCTTCCTTAAGTAATGTCATGTCGTGTTGGGTTTTCCTCGTTAGACAATCTTGCATGAGGTGCGGTCCATCACAAAAGTAATATGGTCTTGATAGGGTAGTAACCTTCCATCTACTAACATAGCACCTTGGATTCAAAATGCTAACCTCAAGTGTTCTATGAAAGCTTACCTTATGGAGAGCAATCCATCTTCCTTCTCGCCCTTAAGCTTTTTCATCATAGCTTCAAGGGACCTTGACCTTGGGTGCACATCCTCTAGCCGAGTGGAGATGTCACACACAATTGCCTCCATCTTCGTAAACCTTCACTTCTAACCTTGAATTGAAACCAACTTCACTCAATCTCCCTCAGCTTCCAACCCTGTCGAATCAGCTCTGGTACCATTTATCACGGGCTTAGCTTCTCAAACTTCTATGCGGCACTTAGTCTTGAAATGCGCTTAAGGCACCAAGGCTAAGTTTAACCTGAATTGCGGAAGCTTACAAGAAAATATGAGAAGAGAGCATAAAACTAGAAAAGAACCACTAACTTGTACTCTACTTCATTGATTGGTTCATTCCTTAGAAGATGTCTTACAAATGACGGAGCTCCTCTATTTATAGGAGTTCACCCTCTTTCAACCTCCTCAATGAATGGTGGAGATTATTACATGTGTCAACCATCTAATAGTTGAGGACTACTCTAGAACTCTTTATATAAATCCCTATACTTCCCTCTTTCTATATATTTACAAGGAGACTTCCAAAAACTAGGCCTTCTAGAATTAGGCCCTTCTCGATGGATCTTTAACAACAGGCTTAAGTCCATCAGGCTATGCCCATGAGCAAAGTAAGCCTATCTTAGAGCCTATAGGCCTTGGTCATGGACCTTGCAACGTATGTTCGTGACATTCTTTCCACCTGATTATGTCGACTCCCTCGTCGACACATCTCCTTTAATGTCTCAATCTTCGAACTGTGGGGCATCTCACGTTGCCTTGTAATTCTTATGGGATGCGTACCTTGCTCTTCCCCTTGCACATTCACATCTTTCCATGCTTGTGCATCTTGGGGATCTTCTTTGTTTTCTCCATGTTGTGTACAACCTTGCACACTTGTACGTTGTTGCCTCTCTTACACCCTTGTGTTGCTACACTTTATTGTTATGCAACATGCACATCAATGTGGCAGCTACTCGCCATCATGCTTCCTGCATGACTTTGCTTGGATTTGCCTATCCTAGAGTCCTCCCGTTGAGGCACACTCCCCTTTTACGCCAACAATTGTGTCAACACCCCTATTGATCATCATCTTGTCATGGGAGTCATTAGGCCCAAGCAACCTTGCAGAACCTAAGCATGGCAAGCCTAGCTGTGCCATATCCACACTCAACATGGAGTCCATTGTTATTTCTAAACCTTTCCACCCACCCACTTTTTCATGTGTGGAGACATCCTTTCTAGCTTCTGACTTCTCCAGAGTTTTTCTAGACATTGACATACCCATGGAACCTAGTTGCACAATCTATCCACTTGATGCAACTTCTTCCCATTGTGGCACGTCTTCCTCTATGCTCTCTTATGCGATAACACCATCGTTGTCCACGATTGTTTCATTTATTGTTGTGTCATTAAGTGGCATGCCTAGTTGTGCTAGATTCTCTAGTTCGTCATCCTCCTGTTCCTTGTGTAATGTCATGTCGTATTGGGTCTTCCTCGTTGGACAATTTTGAATGAAGTGCGGTCCATCACAAAAGTAGCATTGTCTTGATGGGGTAGTAACCTTCCGTCTACTAACATAGCACCTTAGATTCAAAACGCCAACCTCAAGTGTTCTATGAAGGCTTATCTTCCTTGTGGAGCACAATCCATCCTCCTTCTCGCCCTTAAGCTCTTTTGTCACAGCTTCAAGGGACCCTGACCTTGGGCGCACTTCCTCTAGCAGAGTGGAAATGTTACCCACTAGAGTTGTGCTTAGACTTGTTTATCTAACCTACCATGCAGATTGTATAAGTAATAACTTTCGCTATAAGATCGGGCGTTGAAGATTAATAAAAATCTCTACTTTTCGGCAAAAAGCCCCATGTCAGATATAATCAAAAGCAAATTATATATCTGAAAGATTAGTAAGGAAGTATATGTACAAAATGCCAGGCCTAAGCTCAACATTTCCTAGGGTCCTCCCACGTGATTTGTATATTTAAAAGGTTAATTACGACTTAGTAGGATCAGCTTACATGTCTTTACATGTAGCTTGACATTGATCTGTACAAGTTTGCATTCATACTATTATTTTTACCTTTTGGTAGGAGTGTCCATACTCTTGACTTTCAATGTCCATCAATGAATATGAATACCTCATGAAGTAGGGTTCGATTGGCAAGGCTTATAACCCCGGTTAATGTGATGGCACAGGATCATTTCATATGATCAATCAGGAATAAGCTGGCATATTGACATAAAGGTCGTGCCATCGGGCCGTTTGATCTCATCACAAGCAGGTGTGAGATTCATTGCTGCCTTCGGCATGTACATCCATGTGCAGTCCAAACGAGAATGCAGAATGACAGGGTCCTTGTGGTATTACAAGTATTATAAATAGTGCATAAAGTAAGGCTCCGATTGGCAAGGCTTTATACAACGCGGTATAAGCGATGATGCTGGATCCATCCGCCACAATCACATAAACCGGATAAACTGAAGTCTTGCCACTCACCTACATTCTTTCTTCGCAGATTTTAGGTGATTCATTATTGACAACACAGTTACAAACTCAACATTCATCATTTCACTACTAGCGAGCAAACAGGAGAACTCAGGAACCCAATTACGTTCGCTTCTTGTAAGTATATTAGAATATCCAGGCTAGCTACTGGGGACTTTTAAGACACAAATCAGATTCTCCGTTCAGCAAATTTTCTCTCCAAACAGAGGCATCAAGATACATATCTGATTCAAGAAAGCCTTTCCTGCCTGGCTTATTTTGAAACTTGAAAACCAATTCACGAGCAAAGCTGTGTTTGGCGATTGGCAACATTCCACCAGAATCAGTTCAGTATGCATTTTGCATATAAAAAAATAAGTAAATGAAGAGGACTAGCATCATCATCAACTTACTAGAATCTCAGAAGCATCTTTTACAAGGTCACAAAAGGTGACCCAGATTACATAATCTCAGTCAATTAAATCCAATCATTCACCTGGATAAATAAATATAGAATTGTATGACAACGCGCGGACATTAATCTTCCAATAACAAATATTTAGAACAACTAAAAGAGATCCAGCATGATCTTCAATCCAGAGTTTCCTAAAACAGCTGAAACCACTCAATTCTCATTTTCAAACTCCTGGTACTGCTTGAGTATTTGAGCACAGCCCGCAATGGGAGAATCCTTGACATAGCCCAAGTTGTTGGCGTAGCGGGTGTCTTGAAGAATGCCGCTGTTACCGGTGAGAACCACACGGGCACGCTCTTGGCCAGCGACTTCACGGGAACATTCAGGCTGGGAACTGTCTGCAAGCACTGCTTCACATATCTCATTACCGTGATCATCAGCAATCGGGATCTTGTAAGTACCAGAACTATCAGTCACCCCATCAACAGTGTATGTAGGCTTCCCGCTCTCCCTTTCTCGGCATTCAACTCTCACCTTGGCACCTGGTTTGCAATACAATAGTGTAATGTAGAATGATGAAAGAGAATGGAGGCTGCTATATAGTAATTCCATCAGCCAGCTACATGCTCAATATTGAAAAATTTCACATTGATCTATTCAGTTCAGTATCAAAACACATGATGTTCTTTGACATGGTAAAAGTTGATATCAAACTGCCTGAACAGGTTCATTCGATAGAAGAGCTAGGATTGTTTATCTTGGAGATTTCCAATTGTGATCCATAAATTGGATTTGTGATGATATATCACATTTTAGGATACAAAAATTAAATTATTTTCTATAGAAACTGAACAAAAAATACCAAAATTTTAGAGATCAAAATATCAGCTTCAAAATAAATAAATAAGTGAATCTCCTTTTCTCATAGATCAAAGGTGCATGTTAATACCAAACCAACACAAGCGAGAGATAATGCAAATGGTTGTACCATCATAACCATACTACCCACTGGTTGTGTCAATATAAACACAGCCCTATAGTACAAAATTTATAGAACTAAGGTCAAAAAATAAAATACAAATGTGGTGCATTCTCAGGGATAATAAGGTGCATGATAGACACTCTCCCGTTTTACCAACAGGGGGAAAACAGATGAAAATTTCTGAAAGGGGTGTTTCTCATAGACCACAGATCAACAGCTATAAACAAGCAAATGTTGTTGCAAAATCAAACAGATCTATTGTCATGGAGGAATACTACCCACTGGTTGTGTCAATATAAACACAGCCCCATAGTACAAAATTTATAGAGCTAAGGTCAAAAAAATAAAATACAAATGTGGTGCATTCTCAGGGATAATAAGGTGCATGATAGACACTCCCGTTTTACTAACAGGGGGAAAACAGAGGAAAAATTCTGAAAGGGGTGTTATCTCATAGATCATAGATCAACGGCTATAAACAAGCAAATGTTGTTGCAAAATCAAACAGATCTGTTGTCATGGAGAAACATAAGTGGGTATAAGATCGTAATCCCCCATTCCACACAACAGACACCACCAGTACCCTTTATTTCTAATAGAAAATCAAGAAAAAAAATTAGAAATGAGTTCTATCTGGTAGACCATAGATCTAAAGCCACAAATGAGTGAATGCCACAACCCAGTTCTAAAACCCAAATGGGTCTGGCAGCATATCCAGAACACCTCATAGCACATAATAGACATCGCTACCATTCACAAAAAAGGAACTAAAAATAAAATAAAACGCATAAAACAAACTGAAAACCAAACCTGCCATGTAAGTGGAAGCACCGGTCTCGAACCCAGCCTGGCAAGTGTCACAGTACACTCGACCCTTAACAATAAAACTGGGTTTAACAAGCCTAGCGCTAGCAAGCGCAGGGAGGAAACAGAGAGCCAACAAGATCAAAACCTTAGCCATGGCTGTAAGAGCAGTCTGAACAAGGGGCAAGGAAAGAATCACAGAGGGAAAGGAAAGAGGAGCCTTAAATAAAGTATGGAAAGAAGAGAGCTGGCGTCGGTGGTCACATGGGTGGATGGTGCATGACAGAGAGGCAATAAAATTACTGGCCTGTCGGTGTGGGCCTACCTTTTTCTACGCGGAGTTTTGGAGATGTGGGCGTGATTGTGGGGAGGTTTAGATGGATCCGGCTCTGGGTGCTTGCCAGGGAGCTTCCCTTCCTTCTTGGGCGGCCGTAGGTAACCATGGAGTCTTAGAATGTTAACTAAGAAAGGTTGGTGATCTTGATCGTTTACGTTCCAGGCCCATCTTATATGCTTCTCCATGTGGGTGATCCTAACCACTGGCTTAGAGTGAGGAAATCATTTAATAGTACGATATTTGTGGGTCATGAAGTGCTAAAGATGGATGAAGTAGATGAAAGGTTTACACAACCAAAGCCGTGACCCTACTTGATTGACTTTAGATGAGTGTTTGGCTTTGCTCATGCTGTTATAATTTACTGTTAAATAGATGCTTTGATAGTTGGATTGGATCTAGGCATATGATCTGATTGGCAGCGGGTTTGGATCTATAAATGACTGTAGGAGTTTAGAAATTATAGCAGCATCCTTATGTGTTTGATGTTTTAATGTTTTATAAAAGACTAACTATACCTTTCTCGGCCTTCTGGCTAAAATGAAGTTAACAAAAGACTTACTAGCCGTAGAAAAGCTTCTTCATCCTTGGATTCTCCCAAGCTTCATTAGATTCAACTTACATTTGATGGGTTCGCTATTAGAAATCCTAGACAAGCAAGAGTTTGTGGACTCTTCAGAGGGGCTGCTCTTGGCTGGTTATAGTTTCCATCTGCATAAGGAAACTAACAAGGAAGTGGTTACAATTTGCCGCTTCTTTGAATGATATAGTTCCACGGTTTATCGGACACTCTCAAGTAGTAACTCAAGGTATGTCAAGTAATGCAAATGAGGAAGATGATTTCAATAGCAAGGGAATATCATAAGCTGTTGTTACAGTTCTCTTGGGCATCTACGATCTATTGGCCTTCATTTCAGAGAAGCAATTTTTTCGTAATTATGCATTGGCTACTAGAGCCTCCAAGACAACTCCATCTCCACAAATGTAAGACCTGTGGATGGATTTAAACCTTGCTGCCCACCCCACAAGGAGATGCAACATCTACATCAAACAAACAAGGCGACCAGAATACAAACGACGCTGGCAGACTCTATAGATGCTATGGTATAACCTGGAATTGACACAATAAACACATCACTTTGGTACGGTGACTGAACTGTTCCCCTAGCGAGCCACAATAAAATTTATTCTACTTGTATGATTTTTATCTCTCATTCCCATTTCAGTATCATCTGCTTTTCATTAAACAAGGCCTTCTCAGATATCACATTCTTTCCGACAAACATAATGCAATTTTTTATTTTTTTTTCCTTTTTAGTACAAGTTAAGAATTACAGATGAAATCACTCATACACTGTCCTACATCCATCCATAGCCGTCCTTCAAGCTGTGACCAAGTGTCGATGGAAAGGTACTCTTGACCATACTAATCTCCCATCAATTTTTGGCATTTTGTCATTCACAAACATACTCATCTCCCATCAATTTTAGACCATATAGCTGGGACAGTTTCGTGAAATCTGACATGATCAATGGCCGTTGTCATTCATCCAAACCTCATTGCTTATTATCGACTTACTTTGCAAAGTTTTTAAGCCACAATTTCTTGATAACTAACTCTGCAGCAGTATTGATTTAATCGATTCGATAGAGAGAGCATTTGCCGTAAGTTAACGTGGCCAGCTATTCTGGTGAATATATTGCCAAAAGTCTACAAATCATTGAAAGATATGATGAGTGATGCTTCGTGTATGTAAGGAAATCATTTATTATTAGCAAAAAGAAACGGAATAAAAGATTAATCTTCTGAACAAATTTAAACCGGAAATTAGAAAAAAAAGAAGAGTTTATTTGACTATCGGGGTTCATTTAATTATTCTATCCACTTAAAAGAAGTATAAGTTGGATGGGTAGGCTTCATTTCTTTTGGCCAAGCGTTTTTTTCATAAATATCTAGTGGCTTTTGTTAAAAGAGGAGCCTTGGTCTAATAGTAGAGCTGTTATCCCTTGACTTTGAGGTCATAGATTTGAGGCATAAAAATAATCTTTTGCAAAAATGCAAAGTAAATCTAAGGATTATAGACGTTTTGTAATCCACCCCTTCCTTGAACCTTATGTATGCAAACGGGCTATCCTTTAATTTAATAGATTTTTACTCAAACAATGACTTATAGACGTTAAAATTGATAACTATAGGGGCCAACAGCCAAATACAACAACAAAATTTGTCTTATTATTTAGTGGAAGTGTCTGATAGGTTATTATCCCTCGTGATGATGCTGATTAGATGAGGGTTTCGATCAACTAACCCATTGGCCGTGCCAGTGGGCTTCGTAAAAACGTTGTTTTTTTAACTTTCATTTCTGATCTCGAAAGGAGCCGATTAGGATCTATCAAAACGATTCATATAACATTTATAGCCCATTTTATCTCTCCAAAAGAAAAAAAAATGTTTTGTAGCCTTTCCACAGAATTTACATTGGTGGAATGATTAGGAAGAATAATCAGACCCAAAAGTGACCCTGCAAATAAACCAAACACCAGATTCGGCTTAGCAATCTTTTAATCTGAAAGCGTCTCGCTCTCTCATCATGTTCTTCTTGCCCGATTTAGAAGTCTCAAAGTATATTTTGATTTACATCTCGTTCAAATCGACTTCTTTACGAATACCTATATATCAGTTCTTTCACTGTCTCCCAACTAGTAGCAAGCGCACGATTGTGCATGTGAAGGAGAGCTTCAGTCAAGGACGAAAAATAGAGTAAGTGGGTCTCTTCCTTAGCGTTGAGACGTGCTTACAACAAGAAAAATAAAAATAAAAAAACATGATCATAGATTACTAGTTTCCAATGTTTGGAGGAAATGTGGGTGCTTCTCTCTCTCGTACTGTACACTTGAGATATCCCCTCATCTCATCCCTTCAACGGTGCTTATGATGAGTTAAGATGAGAAAGCCCAACTCTCTCAGCAATGCCTGAGGTGAGTTTGAGAAGAAAATTATCTCATCCTAGCTTATTATTAGTGGTGCTTGAGATAAGATGAGAAATCCCAATCTAAATCCAACTCACTATATCACTTTATATCAAGTTTTATTATTGAATGTGAAGAGCATTTTTGGTGTAAAAGAGAGCCATTTTTCACACTCCTATATTTTGCTTAAGACGGAAATGAGCCTTGGAGCAATGGTAGAGTTGTCGTTGTGTGACCTTGAGGTCAAGGGTTCAAGCGTGGAAACAGCTTCTTGCAAAATACATGGTAAGGCTGTAAACTATTAACTCTTGTAGTTCACCCCTTCTTGGGGCCTTGATGCACTGAGGCTGCCCTCTACAGAAATAAGTCATATCATGTTACCTCAACCCAGATCTCATCTTATATGAAGCCAGATCACCGTATCTCAAACACCACTAAACCATAATGCATGATATCTTAACTATTAATCTGATTTGGGCTTGAATCTTGATGCTCACATCGGCCTTTTCCATGAGAAACTCTTCCAGTTTCTAATTGTTTCTGTCATGGGGGCAAAAAGTAACTTTGAGTGGCCCTGCTAATTATCTCACATAAATCCTATTCCAGTTGCTTTCAATCATTCTATAAGTTGGATAAAGCTTTATTCCACTTGGGAAGTAGCAAAAAAAAAAAAAAAAAACCCGTATGTGAGGGTATTGAACCCGACGTGAATCGAACACGCAACCTTCTGATCTGGAGTCAGACGCGCTACCATTGCGCCACGGATCCATTTGGTATTGGGTAGCCACAATGAGTTTATAACATTTATCTAAGTACCAAAACTTAGGCTTAAATCTACAAGCATTTGTCAATCTGACAAGAAGACTAGCACACCACTCCTTTTTTACGGTAATCACAATGAAAAACAGCTAAATCTATGAATTTCGGGGCAGTGGAGAGCAAAGTCGTGAAAGTTTTTCTGCCATTGACCATCTTCTTCACTTTCCAGAGATCATTCAGATAGTTTCGTGCTAGCTGTTTGGCATTACACCCTATATTTGACAACAACAAAAGGTCCATGAAACGTGGTTTTAGAAGTACCGTCTAGTAGACAGGCATCAAGAAATCACATTGATACTAGAATGTAATTCCAAGCAGTGCAGTGTTTTGCACTTAGATTAATGCTTGTATCTGTCTTCTTGACAACAATGCATCTCTCTATCAATGCCAACAACCATGAAAAGAAGAAGTTTTCATGATTTTACTCTCCTACCAAAGCAATGGTATGAATTAGAGTCTTTGTTATGCTCTCTTCGTGGCATACCTACCGGTGTGGCCGTGTGACATCTGCCATGCGAGTACGAGTCTTGTTCATTGACCGTTTAAGAAGGAAAAAAATTCATTAAGCGCAGAGGAACAAGCCTGAATGAGAAGCTCAGGAACAAAACCTTCTCAGTCTCACACAGAATTAGGAAAATGATAGAAGATGTCAGCGTTGGATAACAAGAAGCCATAGTTGGCGGATCATCTCAAAAGAAAAAAAGAAGGGAAAGAAAACAAGCTATAGTATATTTTTGTTAAATGATGATCTTAGTATCCAAATTGGCCGGATGATCCTAGCTACTACTGTTTCCCTAATTTGTATGACTCGCGGTTGGGATCGCCCTATGAACGAAACATTGAGCATGATCTGAGAACCCAGGGACTAAAAATTTCACTATGACCTATCTTAGATAGGTCCTATAACACGAACAATTTTGATCACCCAAAGCCCACTTTACTTTTGGCCATTTAAAGGTATAACACTAAGCATAAGAGAGACAAAGATATAGAGGTGTGTTAATTTTGGCTATTTCATGCAGGTGAAAGGAGCATGTGATATTTGATTGGCTAAAAAAAGGCAGAAAATAGAAAAAAATTAGAGGAAATAGAAGTTAGAAACTTTTTTCCAACTAATCGTATGTCACCTGCACTTTACACTTGGAACTCCTTGCTCAAATTACCGCTCATCATGCAACAAAAGAATTAAAGTAAGCACGGAAACACAACAAATTTGTGAGGTTCGATGGTTTGCCTACTCCACAAAATATACCTTATTCACTCTGAGAAACTAAAGAAAACCCAGTTACCCCTTGTACCCCTTCTATCTCTCCATCTCACCCAGTTTGGATCAATCCCATAGTCCTAAAATTCCTTGTACCCCTTCTATCTCTCCATCTCAAACCCTTTGAAGAAGAATCCGAAAACCCAAAAATACATGATAGAAAACCCAGTTACCCAATTTTGTTTTCGCTCTCCTCTTTCTAACTCCTCAAAAGATATTAATATTCTTGAGTGGTTGTCTAGAGGGATTATACCCTCATGACCCACTCTCCAAGACTCCCATTTGGTTTAAGAAACATCTTTACACGGCTTTCCTAAAAGAGAATTGTTTCTCTTAGGAAACCAACTAGTTTCTACTCATCAAAAAGTCGGTTGTTGAGTGGTGGAATTCCATGATGGACTCCAGTAAAGCTGAGGCCATATATTACGGAAGCCAAAACCTCATAATCGGGCCAAAGTTTAAAATATGCAAACGTTGACAACGTCTGTCTTGAATGAGATGACCGATGGTTTGAAAATATTCCATCTGTTGGATGATTGTACCAACTGTTTTCTTGAATTATAAAATGGATGGTAAACAGTTTCAATGTTAACTTCCAATTAAATGCTTATTCTAGGATTATCCGGTGGATGAGATTATCCAATTCATGGATCATCTAGCTAGGTCATGTTAAACATTGGGAATGGTTTGGATTTTAAAAAATATGACCCCATTAAAATGAAAAAGAAAAGCACCAAAGCCTACACAAAAAGAGAAGGGTTTTTGGGTAGAATCATGTGTGGACCATGGACAATCCTATCAAAGCCTTGCAAATCAAAGATTAGGATCAACAGGGACGGCTGCAATTGTACTTCTATCCGCTCATAAACAGAAAATACGTGTACCCATGGTAAAAGCTACAGCATAGGCCACGCTCCAAAAATCTCATACTTTGGATAATCCTAGATTCCTAGTCCCTATTGTTAATTCAGAAATGTAAGATGGACATCTAAGAAAGAAATGGATACGATATCATCCAAGGGTAAGAATTTCTGAGCTACATAACCTATCAAATAAGGTGTCTAGAAGACGGATGGATGGAATCAGCGAATCCAAGCATCGCTAGCGCTCAAATCATATAGTCTCTCTCCATTTTTCGAGTTATACATCTTAACGGAGATATGTGTAAGTACCTGAGCATTCATGTGATAAGCCGCTTCTTTCTTTATAATGGCCGGATCCATGTAACTTTCCAAGAAGCAAAAGGACAATTGCCGTTTCTATATAACTCCTCTGGAAGCCAATGATCAAAGATATAATGCCTCTTTCCATATAACTTAATTTCCACGGTTCTACTTGCTCCACGAGACTAAGTCCACTGTGATTTCCTATTCAACCAACAGCCCAACTGAAGCCAAAACTTGTAACCTTAAGATAGATTCAACACGTTCACTTGCCACAGCACATGTATAAACTACCTTTGATTGATCCTGTATACTGCCCGGGCCTGAAATGGAATTTACTTGGCAGCAGACTAGATTGCCCAAGGAAGAGTAGTCACATAGGAACTAAATTTATAACTATTAAGGAGAGAGAGAAAATTTCATGAACGCTCACTTTCATTGGGACCCAAGGAGATGTCTTACGAGCTATTATGCTTGGACTATGGTGGACGAGCAGATGTTCCCTTGGAAAGTATTAGCAGGTAAGAATACTAGTGAGTCCCACTTTGAATGTCCAAACCATTCATCTTTGATACGAAAATTATTCCGTATGATGAGTTTATGAGTCTTTGATATGAATGTGCTAGTTTTGTTGATGTAAACTGTTACTTTTCCCCTTTCCTGATCATCCATTTGAAGGCCACGAGTCAAAGGCCTAGAATAAGCAGATGGGCTCGGTTTTTGGTGCATGGTTCCCTATCATATGATAGATGGTTTCGATCATTTGGTAAGTGTCGGCCAAATTTACACATCAACCTGCTAATATTGAATGTTCCATCTTATGAATTAATGGTATCAGATCAGAAGACCAAAAGCTCATCTGCTCAGAGCTTGTAAAGTATTCCCTCACCCAATTGCCACATACCCTCGGTTTTAAGAAAATTGATGAAAGTACTAAAGCCAGCTTAGAATCTCCTTTCTCAGTTGATGAATTTGAGAAACCTGATGTTTATTATCTCAAGTTCTATCGGGAATTATGGGACCATAAAAGAAGATGTGATTGATTTTTTCAATTGCTTCTATAATTGTGATGGCTTTGACAAACACAATCAGTTCTTCGTTCATTGCACTCAGCCCAATGGTTAAAGGTTCCTGTCTTCTCAATGAGTTCAGACCCATTAGTCTGTTTGGTAGTTGCTATAAGATTATATCCAAGCTCCTTGCCAATAGATTCAAATAAGCTCTTAAAGATGTCATGTCTTGCAAGTAATCAGCTTCTTTGGAGAATAGAAACATCGTTGAAGGGTTATAGCCCCGGAAGTTACAGGCATGAGAAAGAAATCTAAGAAGGGTGGTTTTCTATGCAAGATTGATCTGAGAAAGCCTTTGATAGAGTGGAATGGTCTCTCATTGATAGAGTTCTTGAAATAACTTTGGCAATAAATGGAGGTCATGGGAACAGAAATGAATCTTCATGGTTCTTGGCCACTGTCAACGGAGCCCCTCAAAAGCTTCTTCGAGAGTTCGATGAATTAAGCGGGGGTGCCTTCTCTTCGTTATTGATTTCTTTTAGTTTCCAAAGTCTTTAAACAAATTATGGAAAGGGCAAGCCCTCAGGGCGTGTAATTGGGCTTTAGAGTTCCGAAGTCACAGCTGTCAATCACCACCTCAACTATGCAGACGATACGCTACTAGTGGATGAGAACTCGAGAGGTTAAGGCCTCAGAATCAAGTCCATTTTGAATGTTTTGAGAGAGAAACAGGTCAAAAAGTTTAACCTTCACAAAACAAAGCTTTATGGGGTGGATATCTGTCACAGTAGACTGAAGGAATGTCCAATAAATTGGGTTGTCAAGTAGACTCTTTCCCTTGCTTCTATCTTGGGATCCCCTCGCTTCGAACAAACCTAATGTTCACATATGGTACTCTGTTCTGAAAGGTTTCAAAATAAATTGCCTGCTTGGAAAAGGGCTTGTCTATCTATAGGAGGTATAGTGGAACTTATTTAGTCCTCATTAGCTAACCTCCCCACTTACTACATTTCTATCTTTCCATGCCCAGTCGGTATTATTAACAAGATTGAACTACTCCAAAGGAAGCTTCTATGGGAAGGTGATCTAGACAAAACGAAATATCACCTCATATCTTGGGTTACTGTTTATATGCCTAAAAGAGAGGGTGATCTGGGTCTAAGAAGGCTGAAAGAATTAAACCGTACTATGTCAATGGCTCTGGAGATTCGCCTACGAAGATAATTGCTTGTGGCAATCAGTGGTTAGAGAGAGATATAAGCCTTCAAATCCCTGGTGGATAGACTCGTCTGAATGTAATGGTGGGTCTAACACATGGAGATCCACGGTCAGAAATATCGAATTTTCCAAAAGCAATATCAAACTAAAGATGTGCTCAGGTAATAAAATAAGGTTTTGGGTAGATAAGTGGCTGGATGATAGCGTCCTAGCTACTGACTTCTACAAACTCTTTAGAGCTTCCCCTACACCTTTGACCCTTCTTGAAGACTTCCACAACTCATGATCAACTAGCAGATCTGGAGCAGAGTGTCACAGACTTGCACTGCAAGGCCCGTGACCAAGGCTTGCAGCCTCTAAAGAAGGCTCACTTGGGACATGGACCTGACCTTAGGGACTCAGGCTTGCTTGTGAAGGTCCATGGAACTTGGCCTGAATCTAGAAGGCCCGGTTTCTGGAAGTCTCTCTAAATATGTAGAAAGATAGAAGGTTGGAGAAGTGTGTGGAGTTCTCTAGGGAGAGTTCTAGAGTAGTCCATAACCGTTGGATTGTAGACATTTGGAATAATCAGGACCATCCATTGAGGAGGTGGATGGGGGAGAGCAAGTATAAATAGGTGTAAGCTCCTCACTTGTAATTAGCTCAGATTAGCTCAGAGTTCAGCTAAAGTGAATACATTAGGAGAGTTCCTTTCTGAGTTATCTTGAGTTCCTCTCATTGCTTGAGTGGGTGAGTGAGTGTAGCCCTAGCAAGTGAGAGTTTGGGGTTAAAGGCTGACTTGTGCCCAGGAATTGGAGTTGTGCACAAGTGCCGCACGGGTTTAGCATAGGTAAAAGTGCAACCTCGTGACAATTGGTATCAGAGCAGGTTGGTACCAGGAGTTGGTATCAAAACCCGGTGGACGTGGGAGTTGCTTAGCGAGTCCAGGGGAAGCTCGTGGCAGCGTCATGGCAAGTGTGTCAGGGGAGACCACCATGCCAGTGGAGGTTCAAAAGAAGTCGAGGAGGGAGAAGTCTAAAGACCCATCAAAAGAGTTGGTTTTGGATGCTCGCCTCACTACGTTGGAAGAGATATTTGGTAAGTTTGAGCAAACTCTTTCTGATTGCTTGAACAAATCGAGTGCATATGTGGATGCTTTACATAGCCTTCAAGATGACATGCGAAGCACCTTTGAGGTGGTCAAGGTTATGGATTCCAAGACCACGGAAAAGGTGGAGAACATGTCAGATCGTCTTGAGACTATGGAGGGAGAAGTAGCCAACCTACACGATGAAATGACTGAGCTAGATGATATCAAAATTCGGTTGGCCCTTTTGGAAAAGGTTGTAGCTAGTGGTGGGAGGTTTGGACCAAAGGAGTTCATTCCTAAGGTCAAAATCCCTAAACCTACAAGCTACAAAGGAACTCGCAATGCCAAGGACTTGGAGAACTTCCTATGGCAAATGGAACAATACTTCAAAGCTACCAAGATCTCTGAGGAAGCCATGAAGGTGGACATGGCCACAATGTACTTGAGTGATGATGCGATGCTATGGTGGAGACGAAGGCATGGAGATGTAGCTGAGGGTCGTTGCACCATAGCCCTGTGGGAAGACTTCAAGAGAGAGATCAAAGCCCAATTCTTCCCAGAGAATGTGGAGTACTTGTCTAGGAAGAGTCTGAAGCGCCTCAAGCATACTGGATCTATTCGGGAGTATGTGAATCAATTCACGGCTCTACTCTTGAACATTTCAGATATGAATGAGAAGGACAAGTTGTTCTTCTTCATGGACGGGTTGCAACCTTGGGCGGAACAAGAGTTGCAAAGAAGAGGAGTGCAAGACTTGGCTACTGCACTTTCAACCACCGAGAAGCTAGTGGAGTTTGACAAGCGGGCTGAAGGCATTAGGAAGGAAGAAAAGGCCAAGGCTAATGGAGGCAATAGTGAGGAGGACCAACCTAAGGGTCATAAGGAAGGAGGCAAGGGAGGCCAACACGACCCAAAGGGTAAAGGTAAGTTCATTCCTCGACAGATTCGTTGCTTCATATGTGATGGAGATCATAGGGCAATGGAATGCCCAAAGAAGAAGACCCTTAATGCCTTGGTGGTTGAAAGGGAGAACCACAAGGTAGTTGATGAGGATGAGGAGGAGGCTAAGATGGGGGCCATTAAACTCCTCAATGCTATGACGGGGCAGGCATCAAGGAAACCTGCTCATGAAGGGAAAAGTCTAATGTTTGTGGATGTGTGCCTCAATGGGCAAGGCACACGAGCTATGGTGGATACAGGAGCTACTCACAACTTCATCTCAGAAGGGGAGGCTAAGAGGTTAGGCCTCAAGGTGAAGAAGGTTGAGAGCTTGATCAAGGCAGTCAACTCCGAGCCAAAGTCCATACTAGGAGTTGCTGGAGATGTGCCAGTCAAGGTGGGAAAGTGGCAAGGTGCCATCACTTTGACAGTAATTCCTTTAGAGGACTATGAGGTTATTCTGGGGATGGATTTCCTCACCATGGCTAAGGCAGTCCCTATGCCACACCTTAGGGTGTTGAGCTTCTTTGATGAGGAGAACCCTTGTGCAGTCCCAGTGTCGAAAAATGGAGGGAACCAAGGGAAGGTGCTATCAGCCTTGCAGCTGATAGAAGGTTCCACAACAAGGGTGGAGTTGGCACAACTAAGTACCATAAGGGTGCTAAGGTCTAAGGGGTCCAAGGAGAGATCAGTTGAGTACAAGGGTGTGTTTCAACCAGGTAACTCGAAGAGGGACAAGACAAAGCCAGGACATGCTAGTGCAGGAGGCATAGCGACGACGTGCAGCAAGGGTGGAGCGCCAGAGGAACGACGCCATCCAAAAGTGCCAAGGTGCACAGGTGTGCAAGGACGCACACCACATGGAAGAACCAAAGGGAAGTCCCAAAAGTGCACAAGAAGGGCCAGAGGGCAAGGTGCAAAGGAAGGGACACAACAAGGCAACACGAGACATGCCCAAGTGCAAAAGGTGCGACAACAGCAAAGGTGTGTCGATGAGGGCGTCGACGTTATCAGGTGGGGGAGTCTGTCACGGACTTGCACTGCAAGGCCCGTGACCAAGGCTTGCAACCTCTAAAGAAGGCTCACTTGGAACATGGACCTAACCTTAGGGACTCAGGCTTGCATATGAAGGCCCATGGAACTTGGCCTGAATCTAGAAGGCCCGGTTTCTGGAAGTCTCTCTAAATATATAGAAAGATAGAAGGTTGGAGAAGTGTGTAAAGTTCTCTAGGGAGAGTTCTAGAGTAGTCCATAACCGTTGGATTGTAGACATTTGGAATAATCCAGACCATCCATTGAGGAGGTGGATGGGGGAGAGCAAGTATAAATAGGTGTAAGCTCCTCACTTGTAATTAGCTCAGATTAGCTCAGCGTTCAGCTAAAGTGAATACATTAGGAGAGTTCCTTTCTGAGTTCTCTTGAGTTCCTCTCATTGCTTGAGTGGGTGAGTGAGTGTAGCCCTAGCAAGTGAGAGTTTGGGGTTAAAGGCTGACTTGTGCCCAGGAATTGGAGTTGTGCACAAGTGCCGCACGGGTTTAGCATAGGTGAAAGTGCAACCCCGTGACAAGAGGCTTAGCAAGGTATTCAGAGATCCTCACAGGAAAGATACAATAATCGAGATTCCCACTTCAGAAGTCACTTTCTCAGTCAAGTCAGCCCACAGTCGTTTGGTGCCCCAAGGAGATAAATGGATGCCTGCAGCTTTGGTGTGGCAGCCATCAGTCCTAAAAGCTCCCTTTTGCTTGGACAATGATTCATTATACAATCTTGACCATTCACAGGTTCAATGCAAGAGGCAAGCAGGGTCCTTCATGGCGTTATCTCAGCCACAAAAGGTCAGAATCAATTGATCACATCATGATTCATTGCCCAATGGCACAGAAAGAATGGAAATGCATTCTCCAGAATTTCAACCTTAGCTGGGACCTTTCGAATTCTATTTATGACCTGTGTATTCAGTGGATGGGAGTAAGACTTAGTGTCAAGGCTAAAGAAATATGATATCTCTGTTTCTTTTCTGCTATATGGAACATATGGTTGGAGAAGAATGCTCGTTGCTTCAGAGATGGGAGAATATCCTTGAAAGTTCTCAATGAGCTGACCCTCAGAGATCCAACATTCTGGTCTACGGGTTCCAAGCACTTTACTACAAATCTCTTATAGTGCCATCAACCGGGACTGGAACTGCGTAATTGGACATCTCCAGCACAAACAGAAGTGTAAACTCAAAATGGCAGCCTCTCTTAATTTGGTGCAAGCTAAACTTTGATGTAGCTTGCTAACTTAACCCTGGGCCAAGAGGATTTGGAAGCACCCTAGCAAACTATAATGGTAGAGTAATTCTGAATTTCTCAGGGCCTCCGGGCATCTGTAATTCAACAGAGGCAGAGACAGCTGCTTTAGATTTTGGGAATCAATTACTGGAATCAACTGAAAGTTCAGCCCCTCGTCATAGGAGGTGATTCCTTGAACACAGTCCGTAGGGCAATGAGAGTTTCTAGAACCTCTTTGATAGAATGGATAAACATCTGGAGAACTATTAGATTAATATCGTGCACATTCATAGATCTGCTAACTGTAAGGTAGACGAATTAGCAAGAGAGGGAGTACTACTAGATGACCCCAGAACTATGTGTTACTTTGCTCAAAAAGTAACACTTGTCCTTCAATTTATTCATAGTCATCTTTTGTACTTGGGCTGGGTATTGTATAAGCAAAGGTTAGATTATCTCAATCTAAGCTCCTACAGCTACGGGGGAGGGCTTTTCTAACCCTAGCAATAAAAACCAATCTTCCCCTTAAAAAAAAAAATATATCCATGTGAAAGCATGCGCATCGACCATGTAATAGATCTTCTCTTAAACCATATATGAGGAAGGCCCCACACTATACTATATTGTTTTGACTTCACTATGTTCACAAATATGGTTACCAGAAATAGTTCCTCAAACATTACATAAGCAAAATCAAGGTTGAGGCTTCCGAAGGCCCAACCTACTGAATGAAGTTGGACCAAGCCGACTAGGGGAACATGTCTGGGCAAGCTAATTTTCTGCCCAATCTTGATCTTTCATGCTCTCTTTTTTCATAAATACAACAAGAAACTAAACACAGCGATGCATCAAAAAAGCACTGATTTAAGTATGTTATATGATTGATGCCGGTGTTTTCCTCTGGAAATATATGAGTATGGAGAAGTACAACTTGGGGTATGCTTTCACTAATTCGGGTTTCTTATGTCATTTCTCCATAGTTAGAAATTGAATCTCTGGCAGCAGTCACTCTGGTTCTTCAATGTCTTCCTTTTCATGAGATCTACAATGGCATTTCTAGATATTTTTCTTTTCTAACAGGTAGCATTTTCTATAGGTTAACCTTTTTGAGATTCGGGCATGGACATGGAGATACCAAATTAGAAGGAGAGCCTTGGCGGAATATAGAGTTACCGTTATGTGACCTTGAAATCATGGGTTTGAGGAGTGGAAACAGCCTCTTGCAAAATGCAAGGTAAGGCTGCATACTATTGACCCTTCTAGTCTGCCCCTTTTCCAAACCCTGCATACGCTGGAGGTTCATGCAGCAGGCTGTACTTTTTACATGGAGATACCAAATTGTTACAAACTTAAAGGCTCTGTAAAAAAGTGCTAAATCCTTTTAACCGAACAAAAACATAATGATGAAAAGGTTAAAAAGCATAAGAAAATAAAGAAAAAGTAAAAAAAGGGGGGGCAAAAGTAACCATTGCATGAAACCTTTCAAGCCTCTTAAAATGAATGAGTAAAAGTCCACGGTAAGTTATTATTACAAGCATGAAATCTGATGAAATATAAGTATGAAGATCGAAGTTGTTTGGTGAAGTACTAAAGTCATTGTGGAATCCTAGATTAGATGGTGTTGGAGCAACAAAGAAGTCTGTCTATAACATGATAAATGATATAAGCATATTTGTAAAGGTCGCATTTCACTCAAGCGTAAGGAGTCTCTCTGTTCAGATTAGGTTCACCATTATGCGGACCAATTAGCACTAATTTGAATAATGATCTCTATTCTATATCTCCAGAGCCAAACAGGTTGACCGGTGACTTTGCTGAACAATGCCCAAGTAAAATAACCAAGAACTACATGGGCCTAAATAATCCTGACAGAGACCGAAATTGAGTTGAACCTAGGAGCATCAAGACAGCACAGTCAGGCACCTTCACAGGCCTTGGAGTCCCTATCTTTTTTTTGGGCAAAACACAGGCCTTGGAACCTTTTTGTTTTTTTGTTTGGTAAAACACAGGCCTTGGAACCTAGACAAATAGAAGTGACTATGGTTACGACAAGAACTAAGGAGGATATTAGCAGGTAGAGTCCTGGTAGGGATTCACCATCCAGAGTAGTATGTGAATAGGTCCACTCCCATTTTCTCATTCATGATGAATTTTTATTTTTTTTGTTTTAATCTAAAATGTTCATCATGTTTAATAGTATCAAATAGGTAATGGGAAGAAATCATTGCATTTAAATAATCCTAATCACTTGTTTTGAGTATTGGAAAAAGCTAGGGAAAATGGATGATTGCAATTTTTTAATAAAAAAACATAGACTAAAAGCACCGAATGAGAATAAAATTTGATCTTTAGTCTATCTAAGCCATTTCAAACAGATGAATGGCTTAGATCTATAACGAAATGTTTCCCAAGCATAGGAAAGGGGCTTGGACTTATTCGCATGCTCTTGAGCATGAACTATTATAGGGACTCTAGGAGGTGAAAACTAAATATTCTAGAGGCCAACAATAGGGACTGACAAGCTAACATTGACTAATAGATCACTCTCCACCAATTACTTGTTTCAAGTACTCCCTTTAATCACATTCTTTCCATGATTTTATTTCATAACCATTCTCCTTCACGAAGAACCCTGAAAGGATCTCTGAACAAATCATGTGTTAGAGCTAAGCATAAGACAGAGCAATATAATTGAGCTCTTGAATATCGCTTATTAACTTCAACTTGATCAAAATCAAAGCAACTTCGCGCATTCAATAAATAGTAACAACAACAACAACAACAACATCTACGAAACTGCTTTTGTGTTTAGTCTGATTACAACTAATAATTTCTATAATCTTATCCCTTTATGCCTTATTGATGAATCAATAAGTTGTTCTTGTAGTGATTTCTTATTTTTATTCTGCTTCACCGAGAAGTGCTTCTCCTCTTCGGTTCCCGAACAAGGTTCTTACCTTTGCTAGGCAATCCGCCATGAAGATCATCTTCACTCGAAGTGGAGATTTTCAGAAACCGCTTTAACCCGTATACGACTGCATTTCCATATTACATCCTCCGCAAGTCACGGGCCCAGTCAGATAAAGGATCAGAATCTTTTGGACTTTTCACAGCAGGAGCTTCTCGTATTGTCATTTCTCCTTTGTGGAGAAGAATAGATGCTCTAAGCTCGTACCCATGAAGAAAACAGACCTAGGACTAGAACAAAATACCGTAACACCAATGCCAGATAGCAGACCACGACGAAACAAAGACAAAGGTCTGTGATGCTGGTTGGGACGAGAATAACAAACCGTTCAGGGACTAAGTTGTTCCCGAATACTTATTTTCTTCCCGAATTGTTACAGCCTTCAACACAAAAGATTATATAAAAGCAAATGGCACAAGCTTTTTGCCAACAAATATATAGGGCAATTGGTCAGAAACAACTCCATCTCTCTTCTAGAATATGCTTGTTGGTCACTTTCTTTTTAGATGGATATCAGATTTAGGAGTGTTAGTGATTTGCTTTGTAATTCTTCACTTGGATTTGAAAAAACAGTACAAGATTTTGGCTCTTGTGTGTTTTATGGCCTCCGGTAAGTGAAGAAAAACCACACTATCAGAGAACAACTTAATCCATTGTTTGCTGTTCTATAAGAAGAGAACAAACAGTACTTGAAGAAACGGATACTTTCTGCTGCTACACTCATGACATTGCAGTACATATCGAATCTCTACATCCCATTTACCAACCACATTTCCATCACCTTTTCAACGTCAACCATCATCATCCCCAAATGAACAAGAACAAGGTATATCCCCACGAACAATGATAATTACAGGCCTAACAACCGATTTTGTTTTTCGCTTAGATGGATCATACGGGCTATTTTAGGTCACTTCTTTGGATGCTTGCAACAAGTGGGTCTCTTCCTTGGAATGCATTTGCCTTTCATGCTCTTATCTTCCTCTTCTTTCTTCTCCAGTTCTTCTACCATTCCAGACTTGGAACTCCTGCTCAACAGAACAAAGATGAATCAGTCAAAGAAGTTCTTGGAGATTGGACTTGAGTGATGATAGGAGGGTCCTACTTGCCATACCACCAGATCTTTGATTGGATGGATCATATCTATTATTTAGAACTAGATTCAATTGCAAATAGACCTTGACCAAATTAAAGTAAAAGAGAAATGACTAACGTCCTCGTTTGATTGGGACCGAGTTCTTTGATTTGATGGACGATATTGATTTGGTATAGATTCATCCACAGCAGAATTTTTATCCCCGACAGTGAAAACCATACAAACCCACCAAAGTCTCCATACCAGCCATCAAACCTTGTCTGTAGCAGTAGGCTAATGCTTGGCAAGAGGCTCCATTGATTTGAACATTCAGCTTTAGGGCAATCTGCCATCCTAGATCAAAGAGATCGACGGCTGGAGACATTACCCCACCACCTAAGACGTCAAAATAGGCGGACCCCACTGGTTATCACCGTCTATCATCAAACCCTACAACGTGGGGCCCACTGAGTCAACTCGTTCAGATTCAAAAGGAGAGTTAAAAGAACATACGGACCTTTCTTCGTTATACGACGACGATTTCTTCAAAACCGGTTCGACTTGCACCCGGTTCTCTGTCATGGACTCAACGATACTCCCACTAAAGTACTCCTTCTCTTCAGATTGTGGATTTCCAAAGCGCGGATTTTCGGACATGTAAGAGATCTCATCATCCCCAATCGATTTAGTAGCTGCTTTGCCAAGCACCTGTTTGTGAAGACTACTACTTTTCCTTGGAATCGTTGCAGTGGAAGACGCCTTCAGAACCGGGTTATTTCGTACGCTCGCGTAACCGGCACCACAGGTGATGAGCTGTAGGAGAACCGGTTTCCGGTTCGGAGCCGGTTCTGGCGCACCATTGATAGTTTCATCAGACCGTTGAGAATTGCTCTGGTTTGCCTTCTCTGAAAGAGTTGAACATGTGGACGGTGGTGATGCATTGTCGTCCAACGGGAGCTCGGTGGCGTTGTTCTTGCTTTTTGGGTCAATTTCGTCGGTTGAAACGCCTCTAGAACACCGGGAGTATGGTGTATTAGAGCTAGTATCACTTCCCTTTTCTTCTTCTTCGATTTCTTCTTCTTCCTCTTCTTCTTGGTGATGATTTTTGAGAGGTTCTTTTGACTTTGGATGGAAACTGAATTCCTGGCTGTTCTGTCTGTTGCTTATGTGAAGCTGTTTAAATCGATCTGCAATAATCAAGTGTCATTATCAAAACAGGGTTTAAGAAGAAGAAGAAGAGGTTTTTCAGCATGTTTAAGGCTTGCCAGCACAACCTTCAATAATCTCTGACCCTTTTAGAACATACTCAGCTCCTGCCGGGTAAATCACATCATTCTCCACCAAATCATTCCAAACATAACCATTCTTGTAGCTTCTGAATTTATGAACAAGTAATACAGAAAGAATCAGCGAAAAAAGCAGCAAAAATAATGGAAATTACGCCAAAAAGAGCAGAAAAAACAGACCTTTTGCAAGACCAAGAGAACAAAGAAGGCATTCCTCTGCCCCTGAGGGCTGTAAGCCTATCCAACACATCTTTTGACAAACACATACACAAATTAATACATAAAATACTAATGAACATTGTGAAATCTTCTAATTTCCTCTTGTGGGTATTCTTTTACTACCTTTGAGGCGTAGCTGTTGAGCTGCATTGTGAGAAACCTCCACGAAATGAGGATGTTCGAGCTGTCCATTTCTGCAAAGGTAATACACTACTTGAACTTTTTTTATTGGTTTGATCTTGGGGTGCATGCAGACTCTCACTCTGTCGGGGCTTGTTTCTCTGCTTCTTCTTGCTCGAATATCCATATTGTCTGTGTATCTTCTCCTTGAATGGAGTCGGTTTAAAGAGTAAGGTTGCTACTAAAGCTTTTCAAGAGAGAGAGAGAGACCTCGAAGGGCGTAAAAGAAGGCTTTTCAGCTCGTGAGAGCCTACAAAATACAATCGCTTGAGCGGGACCGTAAGAGGGCTAAATGTAGCATGTAAGATCACAGAAAATATAATTGGGCTTGTCTCTGAAGCCATTTTATCGTAATAGGACGACCACTGGTACAAACCTCAGTTGGGGCCCTAAAAAGAGTTGGTCCCATAATTCTGATCCAGACCATTCATCTTATATTGGCTTTAAATAGTTCATGTGGCAAAGATCTCTTGTGATGCTGCCCTAGCTTCCCATTTTGTAAAGGTCCAGCGGTTTTGAAAGAGAGAGCCGTCCATTTGTGGCATAGCTTATCTAAGAGAACCTAGGTAAATTAATAATTAAGATCAATAAATATGGGCCACCTACTTAATCAATCTGATGCCCATGTAGGCACGGTGCTAAAGGCAGGAACTAGACTCACGCCTGCTTGCATCAACGCACCGCATGAACCATCATTAGTGGTCCGAGGCGGCATACCCGTCTATGCAGCATCCCGTTAACAGGTATGCTCTCAATCATATGAAAAAAAGAGTACTAGCGCGACTCATATTTGTTGATAAAAACTATACATATTTCTGCGCCTTGCTTTGGGTAGGAAGCAATGAAACACTCATCTACAGTCGGTCCCAAGATTCTCAACACTTTGGTTTATTGAAACTTTTTGTGTTTTTCTATCTTTTAGACTGCCAACAGGTTCAAATTACAGCTCAAGACAACAAAGGCGAACGCATCCAATATACGATAAATGAGAAATGCTAACTGTACTAAGCTTTTAAGATTAACCTTATTGAAATCTCACCTTGGATAATCTAATTCATTCATCTTCTTCACTTTTCTTAGATAGCCTATGTGGAAGCTCATGTCTATTGGTTTTATCTAGCTACAACATGCTCATGTTGCAGCCCAAGACAGCAAAGACAAGCACATTCAATGAATAATACTGAACTTTTGGAACTGAGTCTATGACCCCTCTATTAAAATCCCACCTTTGAATGATGTAACATATTCATCATCTTCAACCTTTCCTATATAGCGAATGTGGAAAAGTCAAATAATTATAATTAAAATATTCTTCCAGTGGAAAAACTAGTAGCTAGAGGGTTACTATACGAAGCATGCAGTATGCATTCTATTCATGGGATTCATCCTGTCCCAATATAGACTGGTACCAATTATCTCATTTAACAAATATCTCTAAGGCGGGTCTGCATCCTTTGAAATAAGAACGGTGCTCAACAAAAAATTTATTTTATGTTAACACTATCCATTCTTCAAGTGGAAGATGCCCTTCTTGAGGTCATTGGTAACATGAGATTTTTGGTGCTTACCATCTTGACGGTGAATCTGATGAAAAAATGAATAACTCAAAAAATAAATACATGACGCCTACAATCCTTATGGGTTACGTGAAATATTATGTGCATGTACAATATAAGAACTCGTAACTAAAAGGATTAAATGGATAGGTTTTGCGTTAACAGCCTAAATTGGAGAGAGTAAAGAAGATGATTAAGTCAAATCATGCAAGAGGTGAAGCCTCGAGGGAGAGGCTATACGAGTCAGTCCCGGAACTTGGTCGCCAAAGGGTTGCACTAGCTAAAGCATAGTAGCCCAGTGCTTGGCGAGAAGATGCACCTCCCCAGTTAGACACTTTGATCGCACTCGCGTGGGTTCGAGGTACACACCCTTCATCCCATGACAAAACGTATAATAGGCCCAGGAGTGTCTGCGAGTCTGTATGATGCTGGGAGTAAGTGATAGGTGGTCAGGTTCAGCAAGCAATGAGGGCACCGCTAATACTTTCTACTCAGCCGACGGACCTAACCCCCTCGTCTATCTAGCTCTCTCTCTGGTTTTGATCTGATAAAAAAGCGAGAATCCGATATTTTTTTTGCAACCAACCACGGGCGAGCTCTTCACGGCCTTGCACACTTCCCACGTTGACCTTTCCCAACTCGTACTTGTGGAGTGCCTATGACCCTATCTAAGGGGAGGTGTCCGTCAGGCGAACCGGCGGTATCTCTGTAGAAAAAGCTGCATACATGAAAATTTGGCATTTAATCAAATGGAAAAAATGATCGCGGCACACTTCAAGTTTGGTAGTTAGCATCCATCTGCCTGGGTGGTCACAAGATCATAGACTACTTACAGAACAAAAGTCGTTTTGTGTACTCTTTTGCAGCAAAAAGATGGCTGAGAAATGGCAGAGACAAGAGGTGGCTTATCTGCATTCTCCCCTCCATTTATTCTCTTTTACCTGGTAAGGGACAAGGTGAAAGTTCTGGAGAGTCTCCAGATTTTTGTTCATTTTGTTGTATGATCAGTAGAATAAATGAGCAGCGCAATGAATAGAAGGGGTCCGATAGTTCAATCTGATGGTAGGGATATGAGAATAAAGCGACTAGAGATTAAGAGCTGCTTTGGTGTGTTGCCTCCCCAATTGTAGAAGTTTAGTCAGGAGGCCAAAGGTTCAAGCTCGAACCATATTTGATCACTCGATCCAAACCATTCATCCTAATTTGACCCATTTTAACTTCAATGCTCCTTGCCATTATTGCTTTGAGTTCTTAAATGGGTAGCTCGAAAGTTTTCAAAATATGAACGGACTAAAGCCTTGAGACTGTGTACTTGTTGGTCCATTGATTACCACACATACTTACATTAATGGACATTTAGAGGGCAAATAGTACCTGGTCAGTGATCTGTGTTCGAGGATCCACCTCTTCAGTGATCCAAAGTGTTTATCTACTAGGCCATACATAGATGAATCAAGCATCAAAATTCAATCCTCTCATCAAGAACTGTTTATTCATGCCTCAACCATCTCCACGCGGCCACCCATAGTTAGTGTGCACAGGAAGGGACATCCTTGAGGACTTGATACTTTGATGTATCACACAAATAAAGAGTTTTGAGCCATTGAATGAGTGGGTCCTGTTTGAACTTTTGCTGGCCCTAGAAATCCAAATCTAGGCGCTCGGCATCTTTCCAGAATAAAGAGGGACGCCAGTAGGTGGATCAATGGATGAATCAAGTGGTCGAGATCATCTAATGAAGATGAAATCAAAGGTAATAGCCGAGAGTTTGCTGCACTCAACTCTATTTGACCACGTCAAATGTTGGAAGGTAGGATAGTGATTGTTAGGCAACATCTATTTTGGACTTTTCTTTTCATACTTTCTTCAGCAAAGATAGCGCCAGATGCCTCCACAATTTTAGACCTAAACTATGGTTGGTGGACCAGGCCTGTTGGAGCGTTGTATCTACATACCAACAACTTGGTACCAGGCACAGCAACGCCTAGTACAAATAATTTTTGTGAGTGGGAACATGGGACCCATCATGCTATTACATATGGTCCCACCTTTCATATATATGTGTGTGCGTGCGCCAAGTTATTACTCAATTTCGTGCTCATCATCCAATCCATATTTACCAAGGTTTGAATTTTCGACCATTTCCTTTTGCATTCATTGAATTTTTATTGTCATATTATAGTGACTAATTCTGTAAACAACAAAGAAAAGTAAACAGTTGAACAAGAACAAAGGAATGTGAAGAGATATTTCCCTGTTTCTCATGTGATTAGATATGGCTCGTGATGGTACATGGGACCCAACATCAATGCTCTTGGTTGGACTGGAAACCTTTTTCATGATGATAGCATCGCGCTTGACCTTGTAACATTTACAGTTCTAGACAATTCAAGTTCCCAGCTGGTAACCAAATCATACACTGGCTGCCATTTATGCATCGTTTTTAAGTGTTTGAGTACTTCGATGAAATGCAGTCTCCCTTCTCAAACTAAGTAGCAAATTGGTTGGTTAGACGGGAATGGTTCTGTCGTTGAATTTGAGCTGGATTGAGTTCACCGAATTTGGGATAGTGCTACGGTCAGACAAACTTTTTTATAATGCAACACAAGTTACAAATTAAGACAGAAGTGAAAAGCATCATGAAAGGTAACCTGTAAAAATGAGAAAAATCATTCAAGAGGAATGCTACCACAAGAATTCCCCTTTTGTGTGAAACTGTTTGGATGATCCGAGCCCATTCATCTGATTGCTCAGCTTCGATTATTTATCAAGCAAAAAATCACAGCGATTGGATGATTCAGCATCCTAAAACTGTGTTTTGGTTGATGAATGTAGACCAGTGTCTATACAGAGGTCTTAACTGCTCATTTCTTGCGACTCAGATGCTAGAATCATCCAACCTGCAGGCTTTCTGGACCAACACATTCAAATGTCGGGCAGTTAGATGGAAGGGTCAGATCATCCCTTCATGCCAAACTAGGATGCTAAATGCGACTTTTCGTGATGTCGTGCCTACGATAGTCCCCATTCAAAGCAAGTGTATTGATTAGACTTGGGAACACTAATGAGTTTCAACTCAACTTGATCCTTCAGGTAAAAATAGAGCCATTCTTTTCAAAGAGTTAAGAGGATGTTAATCGTTCAAAAAGCTAACTTTTGATCAAGCGTGTAGGTAAATAATGAAACCACTAGTTGACTTGCTCAAAACTATGGGCTAGCAAACACGTGCGCCCATTAATACCTTTTTAATGTGAATGCACAGAAAAATGACGTAGGCTACATTCCCCTAGTCCACCTTTCCTCACATTTAACTCGGATCGTGGAAAACACTGTAGCCATTAATGGAAGTTGAAAGCCATCAATGTCTGGATGGGCAGGATCACTTTGCTCGTGAAATACCACAAATGAAAACCTTAGATCGTATAACAAGTTCCGTATGCTAATCAAGTGCAACAACTTAATGGCTTCGATCATATAAAAAATGGTCCTGGAATGTATTTGTGCCTGATGTAACAGCTGACAAAACTCCATATCTCAATGGAGGAATTCTCTTCTTCCCATGTTTCTCTCTGGCACATCTCTGTCAAGGAAACCCGCTGTTTCTTCTTCTGCATGTTGATCTCTATTTGCTCGTGTTTAATTGAAGAAAAAGACGAGGAGACTTGCATGAACAGTCAAGGTCTCTCGTTTCTTGTGAAGTTCTTGGAAGGTTACATGTATTGTCCAGTCGCGTCTCCATATACCGGATGCAATCTGTCTCTCCTATCCCTTTCATTTGCTACTACCTATATTTACCAGACCCCTTAGGTTTCTGTTTCAGAATTGATAATCCCACCCTGTGTAGCTTCTGATTTAAGCTTCTTAGTGCTTTCTTGCAACATGATGATACGTTGTAGATAAAACCAATATTCCATAGAGTAATTAACGAATTAACTTAACGATTGAGACCTGTCTTAAATAGGTCATACCTGAAAATTTTTCATCTTAGTTTGTCTTAGTGTTTGTTGATCCGATGTATAAAATCAACGCCCTGTATAAAAATGGACGGCTCGGATATCCTGATATGAACATTATAAAAGCTTTAGACTGTCGGCATTATCTAATGCATGGAGCATGCCCTATCTAAGACGGTTCAAAGATGAGTAGCTGCGACTCAACTGCGAGTTTTAAGCATCCAACAAGGTTGGGGGTTGTACATCGGGTATTTGTTATGCTAGTGATGTAACTGATACATGTAATTCTAAGTAAGGGTTTGTGAATTAATTAAAACATATTTAGAAATTACAGGCATCTCAATTGCCTTATTCTACCTACAAGTATTACTTACATCATTTTGCAACTAATTCCAAGGGCACAATCCCAAGCTCCCCCACCAGATATAATTTGTCAGGGCAAGTGTGATTGAATTTGTTAATCAAGTAGGCTATAACTCAAAGTTTCTGTTCTGGTTGATAATACAATATAGACGTAGAAATACAAGATTAAGTCATTCATTTGTTTATGGCTACATAAAATGTGCAAGATCACCAAACCTTTTCTCAAGAATACACCAGTACATCATGGACCAGCTTCTTCACCATCCTTCTAGGGGAAGGGATGGATGTCCATATCAGAAAAGCTCGTAAATAAATTAAGATGGCCGAAAGGGAAAGTGTCAGGGCTTGGGAAATTTTGCTTATCCTCACGGTAAAGAGACGATCTCTTTCTATTTTTGGGTTGAGGTGCGGGCCCAAGCTGAAATTTTGCTGTTTCCATTAACTCATCTGCAGCTGCAACGCAGTAAATGGGAGAGGAGGGAGAGAGATTGCAGTAAAGCCAAAAGGCAAAGTCCATTCGAATGTACCGTTACGCGATTCCAGGAAAAATAATATAGTGATTATTACCATAGCTTCTAGGTTACTGTTTCTTTGCAGCAGTAGCTGCAGAACCGTAGCAGAAGGTCCTCATCTTGCATGAGACGAAAACGAACGTTGTACTGGCCCTTTGTCTTGTTTCTTCAATTCCACATCTACTTCTAATATTGCCCAATATGTCAAAAGTCAACTTACTTTATTAATGTCGTCCAATCCTTCCCTTTCGTGATCTTTTGTTTTTTAAACTTTTTGGGTTTTGATCTGGGGCATTGACTTGGTGGACATGCATCTCGTGATACAGCAAGCTGGCCGGGGGCTATTCCTGGATCCATGTGTCCATTGGAAGAGAGATTATTTGGGGACTCCTTGGTTATAGATGTTTGTAGCATCCTAGTGTAGTGATCATGGGTGGTCTAGTGGGCTTCTTCGGCCTTCGGATTTACATGTAGGGAGTTCGTATCATTGATCTTAGCCTTAGGAAGTTTGATGATCAGACCGCATAACTATAGAATTTATTCAAGACCGAAAGGCTCATGGGACGGGTAGTAAAAGAAGCACATCAATAATACATGAAACTGAATGCAGTTAGCATGGTTCCATGTGCTCTGGCGCCAAATTGGGCCCTTGTGTACATCATCGCAGCATGAACTGTATTTCTTTGCAAAAATAACAGATACGAAACAAATATACCTCCTATTCAACTCAGCTAAACATTAGGGCCCGCCTGCCCAAAGGCAGAGCTAGCATACCATAACAATTAAAGATTAGGTCTAGTCTCTCTACTGGAAGATCAGAGCCTTCCTTTGCGTCTAGGATTGTAGTGAAGGAAAGGCCCCTCGCTTTTGATAATTTGAACATCATAGGCTTTGCCATTCTACTTTTGAATATGTTAACCACAGTATAATTCATTATAAAGCCACTTGCTGCAATTGGGAGTTTATCTTTGATCTGTTTTAGGTGAACTGGGTTATGCCCAATTCTGTGGAGCAGCTTCTTGCTCAATGGTGATTGCACCAGCAAAGAAAGAGGTGCTCCTTTGGATATATCTTTGGTGGCTGCTTTATAGGTCAGATGGAGAGTCAATTCACACTCCTAGGCCCGTATTTCTAGGACAAAAGCTTGAACCATCGGTTGTTCTCTATGATTTGATCTTGAGCTACTGTCTCCAAGATCTTCTACCAACTCAAGAATGGATGAGAAATTGGTATGAAGCGGGACTTTCTGTCACTGTAAAGATGTGAAGAAGCCAAAGTGGAAGCCCACTGTTGGTTTTCTGAAGCTTAACTTCAACAGCATCAGTAGAAGCAATCCTAAACTGTCTGGCTTTGGTATACTGGTTAGAAATTCTTAAGGATCTATGTTGATTGATTTTGTAAGCTCAGCTGGAATGATCTACTGCAGAAGTTGATGCTCTGTCCCCTGGCGCTATGGTGGCTGTTCATCATGGTTTGGTGCCCCAAATCATAGAGGATAATAGTTTTAATGTGATCAGATGGTTCAACGAATCCTGCGCTACACCATGGAGAATTTGGGACCAGTTGAATGGCTAAGCTATTACTCGCCGAACACTCTGGCAAACCATATTTGGAAGGCAACCAATAAAGAGGCCGATGCAATTGCTGGGAAAGGAACTCTGCTGACCTCTATTAGTATCCATTCAATGTGATTTGGATTTGCTTTCAGCTTTAGCTTCTTCTTCTTTTTTTTAAGTTAAATATAAATTTTATTATAGCGATTGAGGAAGCCGCAAAAAAACGCACATGTATCGGATTATAATCCCCAACCAAGGTGCTATGCTGTAAGATAAAGACTCAAAGTCAGCAAGAGGCCCGATGGGTGTAACTGATCACTTTAGACCAATCTAAACAGAAAGCACCAAGGAGAGGGGGAAAGAGCAATGATCAAACATAATCAAAATGCTACCCAGTAGAACTTGAAAGGGGGGGCTAACATTTTTATTGTCCAAGACATCCCCTCACTTGCTAGATCATCGGCCAATAAGTTTGCTGATCGAAGGACATGTTGAAAACTGATTCTTTCATTTTGGATGTCCTTGAAGATTCTATCTGGCAAGGTCCAAAACCATAATGGCGGAGCTTGCCTTCTTTAAGCCATTTAATAAAACATGACGAATAACCCTATACTATCAATGAGTGTCCATCTCTTTTCCAGATCTGCAACCCGATAAAAATAGCGTCGAGTTTGGCCTCGTTAGAGTCACCCCGTCCTAAAGGACAAGCAAAATCAAACAAAACCTCTCCAATAAGAGTTGTAAAGAATTCCTGCACCTTCTAGACCCGGGATGCCATAATTTGAGCCATCGAATTGAGTTCAAAGTAGCCATGAGGTGGAGGAAAGCATGATGGTTTGCATTTATCCTTGTGGCTTGAAGATTGAGTAATAACCAACCACTTTCTTGAGATATAATTGATAGATATACCATCGAATTTTTTGGATGTTGATGCCCAAGGAGCTGTTGCAAACGATATTTTTTTGTTGAAATGCGCCTTTGATCGATTGTCAACGTTGAATATCTTTCCAGCCACACCTCTCATACAGTAGCCATAAAGCTGTCGATCCATAAGGCCTTCCCATAGCCTTCAATTTGACCACCTCCCATTGGTTGATTAATTAGTGACTCGGGCACTACCCACGAGATTTCGAACTTGTTGGCCATATCGTACCATAGAGGCATAATATCTTTACAAAGAATAAAGATGTGATGGCGAGATTCCAAAGATGATTTGCCAAAAAAAGAGAGAAAATACGGTGAAGGCCCCTGCTATCCGAAATTTTGGAGGCGATCAAAATTTGTGATCCTATTTTGGGCTATTCTCCGCACGAAGAACATGACTTTAGAGGGGATTGAAGACAGTTTCCAGATGAATTTTGAGCAATTTCAGGAATTACATGTACCCAAAAGATACTTGTAAGATGACTTAATCGAGAAGATTCCAGAGGGATCCGGTTTCCATATGAGTTTATCACCACAATCCTTTTGACTATGTACCAAATTTAAGGAAGGGATGAGGTTATCCAACTGAGAATCTTCAAGGCCTCGCAGCGCTCTTTTGAAGATCATTGACCGTGTGGTGGAACCATTATTGATCAAGAAGTAATCGGCTACTTCAGGGTTTGACGATGCATGATAGAGTCTCGAATATTTGTCCATAAGCCGATCATCATGTAGCCAATAACCCAAGCAGAATCGAATGTATAATCCATCATGAATGCAAAATTTTATTTTGTCCTTGAAGAATAATGAATTACGAATATCGTTCCACATTGGTGAGCCTTTTGAGCATTCGTTAGCAACAATCCACCACTTGTGCTACGGTTTATATAGTTCTGAGAGAACCTTTTGCCAAAGGTCTTGCTGAGAGATGAAATCTCCAATGCCACATAGCTAGAAGAGCTTCATTGGTTTCTCCAAGTATCCTAACCCCAAACCAATGGCTTCATTTGGTTTGCAAATAGTTCCTCAAGCAATTGGAGCAAATTTCTTTTGTGAATTACGCCCATGCCAGAGAAAATTCTGCTGAATAACGACATTGAGGCCTTAAGAAGGGGGAGTCTCCCACCGTAAGAGACATGCATTCTTCCATGAGGTGAATTTCTTTTAATAACTCTCTATAACGGCTGCCGTTATTGAGCTTTGGGTCTGCCTACCATTAGATGGGGGCCCAAGTAGGTCTAAGGGAGGGACCCTTTGAAACCCAGAGAAACAATGTAATAACTTGCATTTATATATATATATATATATATATATATATATATATATATATATATTCTTTGCATAAAATTGACGACAAAAAGCTAAATGCCTTAATGGCTATAGAATGAATGGGCAAAACTCTAGAACTAGAATTCAAGTCTTCAAAGATAACTTTTTGGAGAAATTCTCTACCCAAAGCCAGGAAGTGTCCAGGGGAGAAGAAGAAGGGAATGCGTGAAAAACACACACACACACACACACACACACACAGAGAGAGAGAGAGAGAGAGAGAGAGAGAGAGAGGAAAAGGGAAGAAGCAGAGGAGAATCAGGCTGCGCTATCCATTTTGCGTTCTGAAAAAGAAGACTATAGAAGAACGATCTCATCTGCGAGGTAGGGGCTGTTAAGGAACTTCTCTAAACTAACTTGGTTTTCTTAAGATTAATGAAAGGCTATACCATAAACACACTTTGTTGAAGCCTTATGCAATAAGAAATAGGGCACACAGCACTGTAGTTTGTATGTGACTCTTTAATAAACATCTTCTTTGATCCGCTTCCAACAAGAAGTTTGCACATGTAGGGTATAAACTCTTATATGTTTTAGGATTTTTCAATTTATTCATACTGTGTATATCTCCTTCTGACAAGACCCTCCATTTTGAAATCAATATTCTAGCCAATTGTCATGTGTCTTTCCAATGATTGGCTTTAAGAACTATATGAAATTATTATGACATGTGTGAAGATCTTGGATTGTTTGACAACCTAAGTCGTAGCACCTCATGCTCAAATTTCAATTGATTTTGGTATTAAGTTAGATCTAGGTATGGTGCCTACATTAAATTTTAACATATGTTAATTAGCATACTTTTTATTTAACCCACTTCTAGCTTATCCTGACTGTTGATTTCTCATCTAAATATGGTGCCTATCTCTGATACGAATGTGGTATGATCCCAACCTTTGATTGACACTCACATCATATACACTATGCCAACCGTTTAAACAATAGATCTTGCTCGGTGATTTTGCTAAACACACTATATGGTATGGATAGATCTGCCATGTACATTTCATTGGGTTAATAAATCTACCATGTACATGATAAAGACATCTAAATATTATTTCATTGTATGCCTAAATTCATGATTCTTATGGGAATACATCATATAAGATGGAATAATAGCATGTTGTTATATTCCTCTTAATTGCATGAATCCAATGTGTTAGAGCTTGGATGGTGTTAGTAACCATGCATATGATGAAAGATTGGTCACATATTGCATGTGTAAATTCTAGAATTGAAATATCCTCAAGATTTTTGTAATGGATTATCAGTTGAGTAAATATAGAATGCATGGTTATAGGAGCTCATGCTGCTTGGCTGCATGAAACACTGTTGAAATTTCATTTTACATTTTGTCCTCACATAAAGAAATGTTGTTACAAGGGGTTACCATAAATGTGATAGGATATATTCCATGATTCCACATGTATGGTGGAATAAGTTATATGATTTTTGATGCAAATGAAACCAATTTCATAGACATGTTTTGTTTTGTAATATAAAGTCTAGAATTTTAAATTTTTGCACGAAACTGTGATTGCATGACTACATACACATATGATAAAGATATTTCATAATAATCAATTTTGGAATTGTTGCATGATTTCCTTGGAAGAGCATGTGCAAGATAGAGGCACTCGTAAGATTTTACATGCTCAAGATCATGGTATTTGCGTGATAAAACAATTGTATGGTTTAGATCATTTCATGTTATTGCATGCGTATGGTCAAGTGTTTTCATGAGTTGGACATATCTTTTCATTTGTACATATGATTTTGAAAGTTTGATCCATGAATAAATGTTTGTGCACATGCGTCGTCTTTGATTTATAGTGAGTGTGATTTGTAATCGAGATAATTATTAGTTGAATATTTGAAATAACACAATTATCATCAGTATGATGTGTAGTATGCATAGTTGATAATTTATGCCAATCAAAATATGGCTTGTGAATGGAAAAGTTGTGAATGCTTATTATGATATATTAAACGATGTAAAATGATTTGATAAATGAAAAATTAGGCGACTCTAGAGAGTTGTGCCTAGCCTAAAATTAGACGACTCATGTGAGTTGAGCCTAGCCTAGGGCAAAATATAAGCCCACCTGGTTGCTATGCTAGAAAGTCGAGTTAGCCACTGGCTTCTGAAATTTGATACCTACCTTAGGAGGCTTATTGACGAGAGTATTGTGTCATGGGGAGACTACTCTCTTGTGATCCAGTGCCCCCATGAGGACTGGTGTAGCCCGTGTGGTATCTACGGCCGAACGTAGTTGGATGTGAGTCCTCTACGTGCATAGTATACCATACAGTTATTGGACATGGATTGACATGTTGGTCATCCTCGAGGATATTGACCATTGCCCAGATGGGTTTGTGGTAGGACACTACCACTCAATGATATAACCAATTATGATAAGTCATTCTTTGATAAAAGTCCTAATGGGCTTATATGTATGAGAATTAAAGGATATATGAAAAATTGTTAGAAGCATTAGATTTCTACAAAAGTACAATTGTTCATGATGTTTGTATCATAATTAGGATTGAGCATGTAATTGTTTTCACTATTTAATTTATGCTAATACTCTTGTCGCATTTTTCAAACGGCTAGTTTAGGCTTGTTCCTATTGAGTCGTTGTACTCACCCCTACAAAACATTTCAGGTGAAGTGCGGAAGGACTAAGCAATCAACTAGACTAGATTGAATAAGGAGAATAAGAAGAGAAGTATGGATAAGTAGTTAGATATTTTATTTGTTATCTTTCATTTTGAAATAATGAACACTTGAGGATGAATGTAATAAGATGGGCGACTTTGATATATTCAATCTGAACCTTAATTTAAAACTAAAATACTTATTATTTAGGCTGTGACCAGAGAGATCCTGCGATGGCATATTTTATTCTGCTATTATATGTGAAGATTTTACTGTGACACTGGGTTGAAGGTGGAATTGAGAAAAATAAATATGTATTATATATATATTTCAAATGTTTTGAAAAAAAAAAATCCTGTAGGAGAGTTAAATTTTGAAATTTTATTTCAAAAATCCTTTTGAAAAACTCGGGTTGCCACAGACAATGATGTGCTTAGTTTGTTCTGATTTTTTGTTTCAGATTGGCCTTTGTTTCACATGGAATGTGCCATGATGATTTACTTTCTTTCTACTATGATCATCTATTCATGATACGAATAACTATCATTTCCAAAAAGGGCTATGCATAATCGCCTTGTATTTCTTATACATTAGCCTCCTACTAGATGGTAGGGATGAGTGTGACTCCAGGTAGGCCCACAATAATTAGATCAGCCATTCTCCAAAATTCTAATTTATTGGATGATTGTAGCCATTGCTATTTTTAAGTATTAAATGCATGCTGAAACTTTTGACCATTCATTTTATAGCTTAAGAAAACATTGGTTAGAATCATCCAATAGATGAAAATTTCATAGGAAAGAACATCTAAGTCAAAACCATTATAGTGAATGATTTAGATTTTCATAAATCTTGGCCTGCCTAGAGTTATAGTTATTTATAGAATTGGTAACTGGCTAATTAATAAAAAGGGGCAACCATGTCAATTTCCTTCCAAAAAATAATAAGAAGATGCATCATGATTGGCTCAATTTACTAATTTAATGGGGAAAAAAAAAAGAGAGGAGGAAAGAGGAAAAGAAAAAACTGATCTAGAACATTTTGGTCCAATGAGAATGAGCCAATAAAAATGTGGAAGGAATCCACATTTCTCTCTTCTTTTTTTTCTTTTTTCATGTTTTGGAATATCTAAGTCATTCGTCATGCTTAGCATATAAAAATTAGTTAAAACACCAAGAAAATGAAGTTAGATGATCCTAACTACTTGTTTTGGATTTTTTTAAAAATTTTATAAAAAATTTAGTCATGATTTTTAATAGAAAATATGACTTGAAAGTGTTCAATGGACACGAAAACTTACAATTGGCCTACCTAAGCCATTCCAAACATGATGAATGGCTTAGATCTATAAAAATCTATTACTATGTATGAAAAAAAGGTGGCGTGTACTTCTTCAAGGCTTTTGAGCGTGGACACCACCCATGTGACAGGCGAGTGATATTGACTTTGCGTCTGCATACACTCCAAAAGAGTGCACCGTGTTTCTCTTCCCGAAGAGATAAAAATCTGTGAAAAATGTACTTTTAGTTGTCTATCTATATTCTAGAATCCCTATAATTGCAGATAATGACTTTTATAGATACTCCCTCATATGCGTTTGGACTTGTGCCACCAAGGGCATTATACTTTACAAGGGCGCTTTCAAGATGCGGATATAACAAATGTTAGACAAATTGAGGCTATGGATTACCCACCAAGTGCAATAGGCCATGTCTAAGTCTAAAGCAAATTCCGTCATTGAGTTGTGAAGGCATTTGCTTCTACTCTACAGATTACGTAAGAAGACTTGCTTACAATTCTTCGAGGAGATTTTTGACCCACATTCACAAAGACCAATACAAGGTCAGCGAGAATATAGTAAATAGAGATGTATATCTACCAGGATTGTAATGAAAAAGTCTGCTGGAACAAATAGCAGGGCGATGTTTTCAGCCACAACTAGTCAACGCCGGCAACAGAAATTCAAAGCCTTAAAATTTGTCAAACTAGTGGAAAGGCCGGCGGCACTGCATCGATGGCTCAGCGATGTGGAGTACACTTGTGCCCTGCCTTTTGGTGATCCAAACTAATAACCACTTGCCTTGGTTTGGAGTGGCCATAAAGTACAAATGGGTCCCGTGTGTTAGTGATCAATCTGCTAGCGGAACCTAAACTATGAAGACAAAATCAATGGTTCACATTCTGCTTGCGGAACCTGAACGATCGTGGCTTGTATGATCAAGGTCCTAGGACCCATGAAGACAAAATCAGTGGAAGTGGAGCGTACGTATGTCAATTGTCAGATTAATAAATCTGATCATAGAGCCTAAAAGTGTTTGTTTCGAAGGAGCGTGACAATGACTTTCTTAAAAGCATATTCGTCAACCGTATGGTATGAATAACACCAATCTTCTTTAGACTTTGAAAATTTCACCACCCACATGTCCGAAACTTATTATAAGCTCTTCGACCTTCCACTCAGTCAACTTTTCTAGATCGTCAAAAGTCCATCCCACCTTAATATATATATTGGCCCAGCATCCCACGCCTTTTCAGGCTGGTTTAAAAAAAAAATGAGGATGGCAAGATGCTCTTTCATGAACTGGTTGCTAAGCTTGTGTCTCATATCAGGTCTTCTCTCTCTTGCATCTGGAACAAGAATGAATCCTAGTTTCAAGTACAGAGCTGTGAATCTTGGAGGTTGGCTTGTTACAGAAGGGTGGATAAAACCATCTCTCTTTGATGGAATACACAACAATGATCTTTTGGTATGGTGATCCATCGGATTCATAAACATGGTTTTTCCCATATGTTCATTCATGAACTTCGTCAAATATATTTCTTGGTTGTTTTATATAAATCATATAATTCATGTCTTAATCTTAATCAGGATGGAACTGAAGTTCAGTTGATGGCTATTACGATCGGGAAGTATCTGTGCGCTGAAAGAGGTGGTGGAACAAACATTGTTGCAAACAGAACGAATCCATCTGGGTGGGAAACTTTTCGTGTAAGTTCGTTGTGTCATACATTCCAGTTTCATTAAGGAATTCGATTCAGAAGAGAAAATATACAAGAAAAATGGTTTTCGAATTTTCTTTTTATGCAGTTATGGAGGATCAACGAATCTACTTTCAATTTGAGGGCGTTCAATGGACAGTTCATAGGATTAGGAACCCAAGGAAAAGGAATTGAAGTGGTTGCTGTTTCAAATAGTACTGGCAGATGGGAAACGTTTGAGATTGTAAGGAAAGCTGACGATACAAATCGTGTTAGAATCAAAGCATCAAATCGGTTCTTCTTGCAGGTACTTATATTGGATTATTTGGTTTCTTTTGGTCTGAAATTCTCTCTTGTCATCCCTCAGAATTTTTCCTTTCTCATCAAAGAGAGGTGAAAATTGAAGTAAAATCATATGAGCATAAATAAATACTCAAAACTGTGTATTCCAGATATTATATGGCGTCTGCGCGTGTAATACACGAGGCCGAAATTACCCGGGGGCCACTTGGATCCAAACCGTCAATCTTTGGGAAGCATTAAGATAAGATAGACAATATCCGACAAATCGTTTGTTCATCGCATGATCTTACAATTGATTACCAAACTTTCATAGCCAGTCCAGTTTTCGACTCCTCGAGTAATAGTGGTTGAGATCATCCATCTCAAAAGATAATTTTGGGGCATGCCATATCCAAGACGTGCACCGGTAGCCTAGAAAATGAACGCTTGGTTTTACTTTCAGGCCACAATCTAATGCTACCTCACCATGTCCAAGATATAACACAAATTTTACAAGCAGGAAATCTTGTCCTTTTATAACTAAATTTTAAGTAGACTATGCCTTTATATAAGTAAGGCTGACACTAGCCACCATACCTTGTCAGCACAAAAGTATAGAAGGGTGTCAATACCTTTAGTTTGTCTAATGGATAAAAGAAAAAGTGAATTAAGAGTAAGTTGGAAGGTAAGAGAGAACCTTGGGTATGCTTTAATGCCTTTTTAAGTAATGTTCCTTTTGTTCTAAACAGGCAAAGACTGAGGACTCTGTGACAGCGGATTTCGTCGGCAATTCGAGCTGGGCAGACGATGATCCATCGGTTTTCTTGATGACAGTTTCCACGAGGTTACGAGGAGAATTTCAAATAACGAACGGTTATGGTCCAGCTATGGCCTCACAAGTCATGAAAGTAAGAGCCTTTGACTATCTTAGATGTTAGATGTCAGAAGAAAATTTTCATTAAGAGGGCTATGGGAGCTTATATTTACTCAGAGACCTTCTAGCTGAAGGGATGCCGACCCCAACACTTCAAATGGTAGGTCCTGATTCAGTGGGGCTAGCCATTGCTGCATTTATCCTTCCCTTTACTGCGCCGGGCCCTAATAAACCAGGGCGTGATATTTGTAATACTGAATGGCATTCTTTTCAGCCACTCGGTACTTTTAATCATGTTTTGCACGACTGGTTATTTGGGAATTGCTATATTATGGGCAGAGAACACACCGCTAATTTTTGGCAACATGGTTGTTCTCAAAGTGCGATTCCATGATGTAGAATCCACTTTGTGCTAAAGTGGCTAGCTTTCCCCTTTAAGAATAGCATAATTATTGAGGAATTCTCCACTAGGGCCTTATACTCCCATAGCTCAACAGAGAGGCACCTTATTTTGCATCACTGGGACTTCTGTGGTTGATCCAGCCCATTCACTGATTTTCCCGTGTTGGATATCTAGGAGTAATGAAAATCTTGTCGGTTGGACAATTCTACCAGCTGAAAAGATGTGTTTTTCGACGGTTGAACGTCGGCCACTACTTAAACAGTTTATAACCATCCATATCCAATTACTATAAATTCAATTTTCGGATGCTAGAATTTGACATGGATATTGAACATGAACAACTAAATATTCAATACCCGAGAAATCAGACCGAACCATAATGCGGCGGGTCTCATTATCTAAAAAGTAGGTTACTCACGATAGCTTAAAAGATGGTAGCGCCCCGTTGGAGTGACCAATGGTGAGCCCAACTACAGTCCAGTGGTTACCCTCGAAGTTATCCTCAATGAAACAACCTTAGCCATTTGATTAGAAGATTCTTGCCGGCACACACATTTTGGACGAACCCTATCGACAAGAGACCGGGCATCCCGCATTTACTTTCTCTTAGTTAACACTGTCGGTGCATCCCTGAATCAGGAACACTGGAAGAGTTTTATCGTCGAAGAAGATTTCAAGTTCATTTCGCAGAACGGATTAAATGCTGTGAGAATTCCTGTTGGATGGTGGATCGCAAGTGATCCGACACCTCCTAGGCCATATGTTGGTGGATCATTAAAAGCTCTAGATAACGCTTTTTCATGGGCTCGGTGAGTAACAACTAATCGTATTTACTAAAACTGAAGGATTGCTAATTAGCAACGCTCACAAAGTACAACGTGAGGATTTTCTAATTCCACTGTATCCATCAATGCAGAGAATATGGTGTAAAAGTTATAATCGATCTACACGCAGCTCCAGGATCACAAAATGGATTTGAACATAGCTCTTCGCGAGATGGGTCTCAGGAGTGGGGACAGACGGATAAGAACATTCAGCTGACGGTATCTGTTATAGAATTCCTTACTGCCAGGTACGCAACAGTGAAGCTATACTTTCCATTTAATTTCTCGCTTGAATTACGTAGTCCCTTCCATGGTTTAACCAATGGGAACCATGGTCCCATAATGGATCCTATATCAATGTCAATTGTGGATTTCGGATGTGTTTAGTGAATTACTAATTTCATTTCCTCACACATACAGGTATGCCAAGAACCCTAGCCTTCTCGCTGTGGAATTGATCAACGAGCCCCTCGCACCACGAACTTCCCTAAAGATGCTTGAAAAGTATTACAAAGCGGGTTACGATGCAGTTAGGAAGCACTCGTCGACGGCCTATGTTATCTTATCGAACCGGCTTGGTGCGGCGGACTCTAGGGAGCTCTTCCCCCTTGCTAATGGCCTAATCGGTTCAGTCATCGACGTGCATTACTACAATCTATTTTCAGATACCTTCGATAACATGACTGTGATGGAAAATATTGACTTCATCAATACCAATAGATCCGTCCAGCTGAACCGCATAACTACATCCAACGGTCCCCTTACCTTTGTTGGTAAGTACTTCATTAGATGGATTGTTTGAGAATATGAAGTTACTGTTCAAAATTAAAATAACATAGCATACATTTTCGTTGAAAGCATGATTTGTGGCCCATTATGCCATCCTTAATGCACTAGTCAGGCATTACTAACCAAAGCAGGGAGTTTTTGGAAAAAGTCCATATTAATTAGTGGGCTGATATTCTGTTGCTTCAACACTCGTGCGGTCAGCCCCTAATTGGGCTATTAGGATACCAATGGCTATACATGGACAGCGCTTAATTTCCGTTGTTTGGATCATATAACCTTATCCTAGAAATCATCACTCCTTTTTTTTATTCTAGCCCTGTTTTAAGACATCTAATAGCAGGGGAGGTGGCTATCCATGGGTAGATATAAATTGTCAGGGAAGTATTACTAAAATGTTGTAATTTCTTTATCATAATTTCAAAGTTCTTCTACTAGCCTGTTCCCCTCATTCGGGTTGGCGCAGTAAGATGGGATCAAACACTACTTCTAATGAAGTATGTGGTCCTGAAAATGGCCTGGTTAGGGTGATAGGAATATTTACGATCAGTAGGGTGGAAAACCAACTCGTTTTTCTTTCTCATCATTTTAAGTCCACTGATTCATTGAATGTGTAATGTGATGAAAATTGCAGGGGAATGGGTTGCTGAGTGGCAAGTCAGGGGAGCATCAAAAGAAGACTACCAAAGGTTTGCAAGGGCCGAATTAGAGGTGTATGGTCGTGCTACGTTTGGGTGGGCTTATTGGACTCTCAAGAACGTTAATAACCACTGGAGCCTTGATTGGATGATTAGAAATGGCTATATAACATTGTAGAATCTCTGTGTGGGTGGGTGGGAGTGTGGCGCAACAGTGGAAAGGAGTGGGGTATTTTATTGTCCATAACCATTTTTTTTCAGTCTTTCCAAGAAGAGCTTCTGTCATACCACCTAACTCATCGTTTCTTGGGAATGGTTAAGATGAGTTGGTAAAAGAAATATTTAAGTTTATATGACTTCTCACACAAAAACGAGAAGAAATAAGATAGTATAGTCTTCTTAGATGGAAGACAAAGGCCGTTGTATCTTTTCATTAATAATGAATTTAGAGAAATAATAAATCTAAGTGCGCACTTAGATTTTACTTAATCTCAAGTATGCTTTAATTGCCTCTTTTGTACTCCTTATATTATTATTTTACTGTAACTTTGACAAGAAAAGGTTCTCTCTAAAGTTTCTAAAGATCCCGCAAAGAACAGCTTTGGAGGTTACGGCAGTTAGTCCTTTCTTTGAAATGATTCTAGTTAATATTGTCTTTGGTGGCTTGAAATAGATGGATAAGAGGCACTCATTAACAGGGAATTGTACCATCTACCGCTTGCGCAAGCGTTAAACTAAAGTGTACATGTGGGACCTTAGGGCTAATATGCCTATATTGTTAATGTATACGACTCTTGTTACTGCAATTGTAGCGACTCTCAAATTCTTTATGTTTGGAAGAGTTGATTTTTTCTTTGATAGATAAAGAGTTAACTAAAAGCTTAAGTTGCTAGAAAATGAGCAAGTATATTTATTTCTCAAAATTTGAACTTACAATATTTTGTTTAATAAAATTTTGATACATGTTAGATTATCATTTGATCTAAAAATTTAAGCTAACAAGAAGTGCACTCAGGGTGTATTTTCCCTAAGTGTGTCTTTATATTCCTGTATCTTTCCTTTCAGGCTGTCGTTAGTTTTTCAAAGTCTACCTGCACTGCATCCTACTCCTAGGAACCTATATCCTTAGCTTTTATTTTATTGCTCGTAACTTGGGAACCTAAGGAACATTGTTACGAAATTCAAGTTCAGCTCTACGGAGGAAGATAAAACCTTTTGGAATCAGGTCTATTCTGGGAATTCCTTTTATGCATGCGGAATCCTGCAACAGCAGCTTGACAGTTTCATAGCTAAATTTTGGAGGATACTTGGACCGGCAAGGATTGGTGTGTTCTTTTGGCTCATTGGGCAGCACAAACATGCCAACGTGGACAATCTTATTAAACGAGGTTTGACTATCGTCAAGGGCTAGCGTTCGTCTTTCTGATTTTGAAACGACCTAGCACTTGTGCTGGCAACGGTTTTACGGCAGATCAACCAATGGAGATCACGTAGCTCGCTCTCCGAGGAAGGATGTGGCAGATTGGGTTGAAAGGAAGTATAGAGTTTTTTTAAGGCAGACAACAATCCATTCTTAGGATTGTCAACAAGATCAAATGCAATGTTTGCTGCCTGTTGGGCATCGTTAAATCCACTCTATCCAAGGTGTATTCTATGCGGCAGATTGTCTCTTCGCAGGACTCATTCCATGTGATTACAGAGACAGCACATAAGGCTAACTATGAGTAAAGATTAACTATGATGTTTCTAGCCTCAGCACAACAGGACCAGCGGGGCATTGGTGGAGTGATAAAGATCTTGAAGGCAATATACTAGCTGAATTCTAGGGGCCACTGGGCCATGTTGATGCATATGAGGTGGAGATCGTTGCAACTAGGCATTAGAAGGGCTGTTCAAGCATTTTATCTACCAGGAATCATCGAAGGAGATTCAGCAAATGCTACCAAATGGGTGAACAAGCCTAATGAACTCGTGCAAAGAATTTGACATCAGCCACTCTACCCCAAATCGTCTTAGATTTATCCAATGCCATTGTTACTAGGGCAGCAAGCGAAGTAGAAAGCAAGTGATCTCTATGTTCAGCATCCGACCCCACACATATAACATCTTGAAGGGCCTTTCACACAGGTAGCATCATATGATTTTGCAGTCGAACATTTAAGGGTTTAGGATAGATATGCATGTCGAGCCCAATATTTGGTGATTAAGCCATGCAGTTCTGGACCGCATCTTAGATAAATAACAAAAGTCTTACGCCTCCTTTACCAAAAACGAATCTTATGCCTCGGAAATCCTACCCTTTAATTTTCCAAGATCCTGTTGGTTTTTATTATACATGGTTGATGTTATGGACTTTCTTGCTGCCAACGTCATAAAAGGCAAACTAATTTCTTCATTTGATTGCTTCCAAGTACGGACGGTCAAATGGACTCCACTTCACAAGCATAGATAAAATGACAAATACGGTTCCTTCTTAGACACACCAAGCAAGTAGTTCTAAAAATATTTACTTCTAGTTTATGTGGTTTGACTAGCAAGTTTCCTATACATTTCACGTGCGAGAACTGTGGTTTGATTTTCCTTGACAATCATAGATGAAATGACAAATACATTCGTCCCTAAACACATGGATCAAGGTAATCCTATAAATATTCTCTCCGCTAGTTTATGTAGTTTAACTAACAAGTTGCCCGTGCATTGTGCAGGCTAGAATTATGTCTTGGTCAACAAAAAATAATTAAAAAAATAGTGATCCTTTTCTTATAATTTGATTACTAAAAGTCATATTGGTTATAGCCTTCATTATAACAACTTCATTTTTATGATATAAATATTTACTTTGCATGAAATTAACAACAAAAAATTAGTTAGCTCAATTGATAATAGAATATATATGAATACTTTGGGTTTAGAGTTCAAGTCTCCAAGACAATTGTTTTCGTGAAATTCCCTATCCAAAGCCAAGGAACGTCCAAGTGCAAAGGGAGAGAGAGAGAGAGACAGGAAAAAGGAGGAGGAGCGTGTGCACTAAGGATCATCCACTCTCTGTGTTTCTGGAATAGAAGATTATTTTGCTTCTAAGAGGTAGGGGGCATGGGACTTTCTAAGTTTGATCAATTTTTAACATATATTTAATCTCATCCATGCACAGCCTAGACTTGCTTTTGTTGAAAGTTATGGGACAATCTCAACTTGGATTTCATCCTTTGATTTACATGAAGTCTTTAGTCATATCTTGTATGGAATCTTAATCATTAATTCGTGTCATAACATGCACATTTTAGCTACAATCCTTGTGAATCTTCATCCATTGATCTTATATATATAAGTAAAATAAAATTGGACTTCAACATTGATTTTCATGCCCAATAAACGTTGGGCTGTTGTTTGATATCTTACCCTGACCATTGTTTCCAAGCATGGCGCACACTCACGCATGCTAGATTTTAAGATTTATGCATGTGCTAATGACTCATCATCTCGTGTCTAAATATACACATGTATCCTATTATTCACGCTTAGGCATTTGAAAAGTTTTCATCTGGATGAAAATTAATTGTATCCTGCCCTTGAGGAGATCATGCAACCACCAATGGCATGGTAAAAATATGGTCTTTGAACTTGTCTCTAACCAAGTCATGCATGCAATAAAGATCAAATGTTTGATTCAGGTCATAGACACGTTATCGTATGTCCTAATACTTACATGCCATAATAGAGGTTATCTCAGGTCATACACAGGTCATAATAGAGGTGCATGCGCACATAACTTTTCTAGGACTTGGAAATTATATGCCTTTGATTTATAGAATCGGTGTGCACGTACCGTGTAATTATTAACCATTTCTTTATGGGCACAATTCCATTGTTTGATCTAACTATATGTACAAATTGATTATTGATACAAAAGAAAGAAAAAAAAGAAGAAGAAAGAAAAAAAGAGAGGAAGGCATGCAAATTCATCGCTTGTGCATCAATTTATGGTTAAATCTAGGCCATGTGCACCAATTATCTTATTTCATATTTCAGCATTAATTGCATGTGTTAACCACTAATCTCATGCTAAATAAGTAGGCACACACCTTTCCCCAAGATCTATCAAGACGCACAGTATACTTTATGCTAAAATGCACACTCCATTTCCTTAATTCATCATTATGCAATGTTGATTTGTTTTGATCTAAGCACCATGCATACACAACTATGGATTAGATCTATTGCACACATATGTTTGGTACTTAGTTTGGTCTCCATCTAAGCCTTGCACACCGTTGATGTGTTACTAGATTATCAGAAATTCATTGTCTGTTTACATTCCAATTCCATGAGAATTATTCTCCTTGTAACATCTTGCATCCAGCTTGTCATGGACTCCAAAACACAAATCATACTCTTTTTCACGTGATGCAATGCGCACTATTTATTACTTATCTCAAAAATTTTGTGTGCCATCCCTCATGTGATGCCTTGTGCTCTTATTATTACATATCCCAAAAATATTAAGGCAAGTAATCCCCAACATATCATCCTATGCACAGGTTACTTTGATTTCCAAAAGCATCTAAGCGTGTTCTTCTACATGTATCCTGTACATAAATTATCCTGAGCGTTCCCAAGTCATAAGGGAGGCCATTCCACTAGCAATATGATGCGCCCTGGCGCCTCACATGCGAATTGGGTTGATTGGTCCATGCGCACTATAATCACATGGATGATCCATGTTATTGACATACAACCATGTAAATCCCATCTTTAGAGTATGAGAGCACCGGATCTTCGGAATTTAAAACACGTATACTCTTGATTTCCAGAACCCTACAAACTCATCAATGTGTTGTTAGATGTGCATTGGCACGTAGACTGATCCTAACCATGCACATAAGTTAGCTCTAATATAAAAGCCATGAGTATGACATCCATTCTAAAGGGATTAATAATTAAATTCCTTGGTAACTCCCGTTTTTCTTGAGTATATGTGAGATGAATTTGCTTTTATTGATTCTACTCACATATTTAAAAGAGAGATATGATTTGAACCTTCTACTTGAGAGATTTTATTTCTAAGCGTATTTTTATTAATGAGGATTGAGGTCAAAACATATTTCAGATGGAATTTAAAAGTTAGAAGTCTACTTAAATATAAAGATTATGCTATATGTTGACTGTATACGCACACACTCACTCTGAGATCTGAGCTCCAATGGAATGTTTTTAGCATAGAGGTAGGGTTTTGAGTTATTCATTCACTTTTATTAGTTTTCTAAAGTTGATAGATTTATTGAAGATAATTCTCTGAGAAAAAAGTGGAATTGACATGAAAAATAAAAATTTTAAATTCTATGATTTGATTTTTTGCATGTTTTGGTAGGGACTAGCAAAATGCTGGTTTGGGTGTGTTAAGTGTTCAATTTTGGCCAAAATACCCCTAATTTAGTATTCAATTAGATCATCTAGGCCATCAATTTAGAGATTTTGCATAAAATATTTCATTTTAGCTCTAATTGGCATCCAACCATGGAATTGCAAAATTTAACGATCAGATGATCATCAGAACTAATTAGAGGAGTAATGAATGGTTCAAATGATTCTAATTTAGTCCTTTGCATTGTAGATCAATCAGATCAAATTAGATAATCCAGATTAAGACAAATGGATTAAATGAGGAAGCTTCTTGGAAAAAGAGCAAATCGAAGATAATCAAGACATAAAATGCAAAAATCTGGATAATGGAGAGGAATTGGAAGTGGAATAAAAAACAATCAATCTTGGAGAATCAAAACAAATTTGCAGAGTTTTGGCAATGTTTAGCTGCTGGTGGACCCCACTCCGTATCCATCTCTCTTTCACATCTCACTCTTATTCCTAGGGTTGGCAGGTCGTGTTTGTGGCAACACGAACACGACCCAATTAGAGTTATGGGTCGACATGAACATGACACGATTAATAGTCATGTCAAAAGCCTATGACTCGTACACGACTCAGTTCTTAAAAAAATAACACGACACGACCTATGTAACACGATTATTGACTGAGTCGTGTTAGATACAAGACATGAAATGACACAACACGATACGACATAACACGACTCTATTTTCCTATTACGACTTGGTAAAAAAACTGCTCCCAAGTGGATGGAACCATTGAGCGAACACAACTACAAAACATAAGACGGTTATTTTCAACCGTCCTATATGATATGGGTTTTATACTTTTATACGACGGTTGTGAAATAACCATCCTATATGTTACGTTTTATAAGACAGTTTTGAAATAACCGTCCTATATGTTACGTTTTATAGGACGGTTGTGAAATAACCGTCCCATATGTTACGTTTTATAGGACAGTTGTGAAATAACCATCCTATAAAGTGTAAACATAACATATAGGACGGTTATGAGACGAACCGTCCTATATTACATTTGATAGAAGTCCTCCAATGAATCATCCTTCCAAATAAAGAAGAAAAATCAAAAGAGCCAACATAGATGATTAAGTAAACTGCTACATGGACGACTACTCAGACTCTTATAGATCCAAATCCTCCCATGCCTCTCGTTGTAGCATCAAGATCTTCAACTTTCAAAACCTCGGGCGTCATTATCCTCTCAATGATCAACTAAACAATCCGATCTCCTTGCTTCACATCAAAATCAACATCAGAATGGTTGAACAAAATCACGCCCACTGAACCTCTATAATCAGCGTCAATCACGCCTGCACCCACATCAATCAAATGCTTCCAAGCTAGACCAAATCTCGGCGCTACAAATAACAAGCTCGTCCATGAGTATATCATCAAACGCATCAAAAGGTTTTCTATTTCGAGCACATACCTATGCGAGCATAGGTTCCTTTAGGTATTCCTATGCTTAAATCGGTAAGAACAAGGGCTTTTCCTCTGGCAGGAATGGTTGTTGACGCAGAACTGGAAAATAAATAAACGATGGGAGATTGAGATTGAGATGGGCATTGCTCAAAATCACTGATGCCCAGATGGATTAAAGCATACATTACCTTGAAAGATCATATCCTGCTAAGAGAGGAGAACCTTTTGAAGGCAAACTAACATTCTCAGAGAGCCGTTTTAACCTCAAAAGAAAGAGAAGGTTTGGAGAACTTGTGGATACGCCATTTTGATTGGTTTTCTGAAGTTTTGGGAAGGGTTCGTTGGTTTCAGGGCTTGTGATTTGATCTTGTTTTCCCATTTTTGATTGAAAGCACTAAGAATTCAGGGAAAGAAGGGGACGAGTGGAAAATGAAGGCAAGAAGAGAGCCTTTAATAGAGGGAAAATGCGTTGAAGAGGTTGCCGAAATTTGAGCGCCATTTCTTTCCGCAATATTTAAAACGTTTTTCATTTGAAAGGAAAGGGGGAGAAAGTGAATCCACTACAAGGACGGCTAGGCATTTTGAAGTGAATCGACGAAGTAGAAAGTAACATGTAATATTACAGGACTAAATGTAATATAAGATAGTTCTAGATGAACCATCCTATATTTTAATATAAGACGGTTTTGGAAGAATCGTCTTATAGACCTAGCTGGTAGTTGTTTGCTATAAGCCTATAACTATAAGTTATAACCTAAGAGTTAACTACACCTACACACTGTCTCTAATTTTCTTATCAACCATTTTAAGATTAGCTACGCATTGTGTTGATTGTTTAACCGCAAGTGCACGGGCTATTGTAGTATAGCTATGCAAATACGGGTCGATCCCACGAGGACTTGATTTAAAATTATGGAGTTTTAAATAAAATTCAACTAAAAGAATAAAAACTAACAAAAAATAAAATCCAGATTTATTCAATTGTTCCAATGTTCACAAATATTTATTCCAAGGAAAACAGAAAATAAAAATAAAATGCGTCTTGGATAAGCTTGTCCTTGGATTGCACTTGCCTCTCGGATTAGTCGTCCTTGAATAGTCTGTCTGGATTGCACTTTGTCCCCGAATAGTCGAATGAAGATAAGTTAAAACCGAATAGTATAGGGATACAGTTGTAATTAAACAGGGGACCCAATTGGTATTTCGAAATAGGCCAGAATTGTAATTTCTGAGATCTGCAGGTGCAGATTTGTAATTTCTTCAGGTTCTGGTTTTTCACGAAAAAACCAGAAAAACACGTTTTTGGGAGAAATCTGGAAGAGGGAGAAGAATAGAGGAAGGAGGAGAAGAGGGAAGGAGAGAAGGAAGAGGGGAGAAAACCCGAGTTGGGTTTTCTCTCCCGGGGCGTCCGGTGATTGTGGAAGCCGGCAGAAGCAAAGAGGAACCGGATGAGAAGATGGGGAAGAAGGAGAAGAGAAGATGGGACTGGTGCGTTGTGGGGTGGCTGGGCTGGAACAGTGGCCGACGATGGCCTGGTGCGTGGAGATGAAGAAGAAAGCAGAGGTGGACTAAATAGATGGGAGAGGGCAACGACGTCCAGGCTTCTGGACGTCTTTACTGGTTGTTTTGGATGTTGACGAAAATCTGAGCAGACTCCGGTGCGGTGCAGAGATGGGGAACTTGAACTGGGTAGGCCAGTGGAAGCCTGGAGAAGTGCACTCGTCTGTCTGTGTGCTAGGGAGATAGGCCGGCCAAACTGCGTGACAGAGATCAAACGTGGTTGGTGAAGAAGACCCTTTTTAATAGAGAAAACCAGAGGATGGCCCGAGGAGCAGAGGCACGATGCCTAAGCATGTGGAAAAGATCTGGGCAGAGGAAGAAGAAAAGCCAGTGAAAAGGAAACGGGGCGAGATAGGAAAAGAGATGAGTGTGGGAGCGTGGCTGGGTTGTAAGGTGGAGATTGATGTTGATGCGTTGGGAAAAAAACCGATGGAGTGATTGCCTGGTTCACGAGGGAAGATTGGAGATAGATAGAGATGGGAAAGGAAGAGAAGGGTGGTTTGCCTTGTACGGCCCAATCAAGGGAGAGAAGAGAAGAGAGAATGGTGGAGAGAAGAGGTGGTGAGAGAGAGAGGTATGAGGAGGAGAGGGGCGGCTAGAAATGGGAAGGAGCAATGAACCAAGAGAGAGAGAGAGAGCCCAGCCTGCACCTTCCTAAAAGGGGAAAAAAACCATCCTCTTTGGAGAAGAAAGAAGGGTCTTTTAAAAGAGAGATAGGGAGAGACGTATAGGAAAGAGGGATAAGAGAAAAAGAGAGAAGAGAGGAGAAAGAGAAGGAAGAGGAGATAGGTGGGGTCCACTAGCTTTCCTAGTTTTGCTAGAACTCTGCAAGTCTTCAAAGTCTTCAGTCTCTTTCCATGATTCAATCTGGAGCGTCCATGCCTGAGTTGACTGATCTGCAATGCACAAGACTCAATTAGCGAAATCTAAACCGCTCATTAGCTTTAATAGTCATCTAACCACTAAATTTTGCAATTCAACGGTTGGATGGCTAATTAAAGCTAAAATGAAATATTTTATGTAAAATCTTAAAATTAATGGCTTAGATGCTTTAATTGAATACTAAATTAGGGGTATTTTTACCAAAATTGAACACTTAACACATTGTCAGTTACAAACTTACAAGTTACACTTAGTAGAAAATTAGTTAACCAAGTTTTGTAACTTGTATAAGTACAAGTGAAGTGAGAGACTAACTAACTGTCATATATTGTATAAAATTATAGATGCTAATTATTTTCTTATGTTAATTTCACATGTCATCACCAAACACCAATTGATCTAATATATCTCTTTTTCATCAAATTCATGAATATCATGTATCCAACTCATATAATTCAATATTTGTTTCTCATTTCTAACTCCCAATTGATGATAATAGATTGAGAATAACTCATTCACCCATGATCCATCATTCATATAGAGTAAAATTTAGTAACTCCCTTAGTAATATCATTCAACATTTGTGTTAATTCAACACATAACTCCTATTCTCTATTCACATTCTCGCCCCACCTAAATACATAATGAGTTAATTACATAACTAATAACTATTCCCTTCGGACCCTTCCTATAATCGTTATCCACTAATGAAATAATTGCATAACTCTTTCTATACTCATTTTCAAGCTACTAAGTTAATTACATAATTGTTTCTATTCTCATTCACTCATTCTTACCTAATGAGTTACATGACTCTTTCTTTATTTATCTTGATTCCTCAACAGCTTTTGAATTGAGTATGAGTTACTTACATAACTTTGCTTTTTAAGCTGATCCTCAACTGAGATCAGATGAGTTAAATACATAACCCTTACTTTACTCATCCTCAACCTCAACAAAATAACTATTGAATTGAGTGTGACAGTATGAGTTACTTACATAACTCTGTTTAGTTTTTAAGCTAATACTCAATTGAGATGAGTTAATTACATATATGTTCTGTCTTTTTATGTATGTAGAGCATGGTATAAATGGGCTAAGAAGGAAGGCATTCACCACCCACTAAAACTCAATTGGAAGAAGGCCAAGGTATGGTTTACTAATTATTGATCTTTAGTCTCTTTGATATAATTTTAAACCTGAACTTAATGGAAATTATACTTTGAACCTTTTATATTGTCTTTGGTGGCATTGTTCTGTAGTGTCCTAAACAAAAATTAGATTGGGAGTGTGAATATTATGTTCTTAGATACATGAGAACCCTCATTCGCAATGGAGTTACAGTCTCACAATTGAGAAAGGTAACACTTGGATAATTAGACTTACTGACCAATGTTATTACACTTTTGATTTGTATATTTCCTAACTGAATCCAAGATTACATGTCTGATCTTTGAACTAAGTTATTATATATTTCTTGCACGCAGATTTGGGACTTAAGAGTTACTCCCAGTTGGATCTAGATGATATTAGAATGGAATGGACAAATCATATTATGAATTTTAATTTGTAGTTCAGTGATGTAAATGAATGTATATTATCATTCATGTATATACATTTTACTCAAATATGATACAAAGATCAATTAATTTCAATGGATGTGTTTTGTTTTTCTTTTGATTGAAGTACATTATTTCAATATATGTGCTATCTTTGTTTCAATACTGATCTGCCAACTCTATGCAAAGGAGTACGATGACTACTTTTAGTTATAAAATAGACGATAAAAATTTTGACAATTTATTTTACCAATGAAGAAATCAATGGCTAGAATTATTGAATGGAAGATAATTTTGGAGCACAAAACATCTAATTCAAGGAAATCCGATCTTTAGGAATCTGGACCCATTTTTTGTCTTAAAGTTTGGTAATTTAATGTGACAGGGATGTCTGGACTCTAGTCTCTGGAGTTGTTTCGGTGTTTCTGAATTTGAGGAGAAGCGAGAAGGTTACATACTACTCATTCATGGGATTTTATTTCATGGGTTTCATCCAATGTCCCGTGAAGAGGCCTAACATTCAATACTCGAACTTCAAACATCCAATCAAGTTTGGGCACACCAATGCCAAATCTAGGATCAGCCTTTCTGAAGCTCAGTGTTTGGTTATTTCAGAGCTTGAATTCTATTTTATTGCTACACTGTCCTAGTTCAGTGGGTGCCATTTTCAATTTATACTCGTTGCCCTGTTTCTACCTTTGCTTAAGACCATTGTGGTCAATCTTGTATTGTTTGTGCATTTGATGCTCCCTCTTCAACGACTACCCTAACCTCATCTTTCTCCAAGAAAGTGCAGCAAATTGCAAATTGCCAGTGAATCCTTTTGATTCTCTTAGTTTGCAATTGGTCTGCTGTCCTACCTCCCCTTGATCAGCGTGCAGGTGTTCTTGCCTACAATAGAGAGGATTACTAGTAGCATATGAGTTTTGTCCAAGTCAGGCGCCTAGTGTAAATGTCTCACGATTGCCTATATTCATTATTCAGTGTATGGTCTTTCGGCAGATTGTTGATTTTCAATCGACTGACTTTTTGACCTTTCCTCTTGACTAGTATTTAGTCACCATTAATGTTTAGTGTCTTTATGAATATAGGACGGTTCCAGAAGAACTGTCCTATATTCAGTCACGAACAGACCTTCCATTTGGAGAGCTTTTAGCAAATGCCAATTAGATGTTATTTGGTGGACGTTGACAAGGAGACGCCATCACCACCAAAACGTCTATGGAGGGCAGCTGTAGATGGGACTTGGCCCCCTGAATAGCAAACAAAATCCATCATAGGCAGCCCCTTCCTAGCAAAATATTCAACGATATGGTTTTCTTACTATAGTTATTTGATTGGGACCAGAATGCCCACAAGGTATTGGCCCAATATTAACACTAGGCGTGGTGGACCCCGCCTATAAATTCCCCTCTCTCTTGATAATCTTGTGTGACCTTTTGCTGGATTTAGTTAATTTAGGGCTATAATAATCCAAACCGGGAACTCATAAGTCCCCAATTTGCTATAATGCCTTGCACTTATCAACCTTGTGAATATCACAGCAGCTAGAGTCACAATCACTAGGAAAACAGCCTGCAACGGTTGTCAGCATTTGCAGCATTGGACGGTGGCACACGAAACTGATGTCTCCTGTTGTATGACTTTGTGCGATTGACCTATATTGTTGTGAATATAGGACGGTTTGAGAAGAACCGTCCTATATTACTTGTGTGAAAAACTTGAATATAGGACAATTCTAGAATAACTGTCCTATATTACCTGTTGAAGAATATAGGACAGTTCCAGATGAACCATCCTATATTGCATTTGATATATGACGGTTACAGATGAACTGGAAGTTTGAAACCGTCCTATTTTCAACCGTAGGTTAGACGAATCAAGCATCAAGGTGATGAAGATGAATAAATAGGTCACGCGTCAAACAGGTCGACACGACAGGTCACATTGATTGACCCAAACACGACACGATTTTTGCCGTGTCAATTTTGGGTTGACCCAAAAATGACACGAACACAATAAGACTTGACCTGAACCCGCTAAATTCATGTCTAGTTCGAGTCGTGTTATCGTATCGTGTCATATTTTGCCACCCCTACTTATTCCCTCTCTTTTTCTCTCTCATATCTCTTCTTCTATTCACCACCTCTCATCACGGTAGGAAAGGACTCTTCTCCCACTTCTATCTTTCCTCCTCCTTCCATGCTCTCTTCTTTTCCCTAGGCTGAACTGCAGTAGACCATCTCCTTCTCCTTCGTTCTCTACTCTATTTCTCCTCTCTTCTTCTATCCTCTTCTCCAAATTCCTCTTTCTTTTCTCTCCCCCTTCTCCTTTCTTCTCTCTATCCATTGCCCTCTCATTCTCCCTCTTGATCTCTTCTTCAACCTCCTTGGGCTGGAACGTTAGAGACAGACCACCCACCTTCACCCACCCACACTCGCCACACTGCTCTTGAGGCCCTCTTCTCCTCCTCACTTTCTCCTCTCTCCTGCACGCACTGCCTTCCATCTTACTAGAATTCTATGTCTCTCTCTTAGATGGGACAGCCCACCGTCTCTGATCTCTAGTTGCAGCTTCACCCAGTATCTCCATCTCCAATTCTCCTCCCGCACGTTTTCCTCTTTTTCTCCCCCCACCCTCTTCTTCTTCTTTCTCTCCCCTGCATCACCAGATGATGCCCCAGACCGGCATCATCTTTGGCCAACTAAAAAGAGGAAACCCAAGATTGGGTTTTTCCTCTTTCCCTCACCTTCCTTCCCATCTCATCTCCTCTTTCTCCATCTTCCCCTCCTCCGGCAATCCTTCTCCATCGTCAGGTTTCTGGTTTTTTTTTGTTTGTTTAAAACCAGAATTTTGACATAATTCCACTTTTACCCTTGGTTCAAAAATAAAAATCTCATTTTCATCCCTATTTTATCTTTTCCTCTAATCCTAGTTTCTCTTATCCACGTTCTGAGTTTTGGTTTATGCTGACAGTAATCGAGGAACAGAGTTATCTAGTCCTATTTTATTCAAGCTTAGTCAAATCAATGGTCTAGCTTGAATAAAGAGGAATTCTTCAATCCCTGATTCTTTTCATGTCAAAATTTTAATTAATTTTCAGGAATCATTCTTAGGACATCCCTTAGCTTATTCATTATTTTTTATCTTTGATATGAAATCCAAAAATCAATCTGATCTTTCCAAATCCCAAAATCATAAATTACTCCAGATCTTAACAATTTTGAGGAAACTGACAAATTCGACCAGCAGACCTCTAATCAAGGATGTTTTGAAGATAGTGATAAAGGATGATCAACTTTTAGAAGATCAGAGTTGAAGATATTGACAATGATTAAGCTAGGAAAGTAGTTTTTTTCATGTTATTTGGTTTATTTTATTTTTGTTTGAACTGAAAGTTCTGTAATTGTTAGAAATGGAACTGATTTGAACTTTGATTTAAATTCTAGTAATTTTTTTTATTTGTTTTTAATTTTTATCAATTATATTTTATTTAAAACTTCATCTTTTAAGTCAAGCCCCCGTGAGATCGACCCATACTTGCATTAGCTAAACTACCATAGCCCGTGCACTTGCGGGAGAACACATCAACAGAATTGCCACTCCAAAGAGTGTATGTTTAAGCATGCATGGAGGGTGTGATTGATGCTATTTGAAAATTCTTTGGAGTTGATTGTGAGGGGCAAAATTTTAGCCCATAGTAGTTTGTTGTGCTAGGAGTGCAGTTGGCCACAGACACTCTAAAATGAAAATTAGATACCCACTTGACGTAAAGGCTTGTGTGCATTTGAAAGGGTCATGGAACTTTCCATTCAATGTGATCCATTCTCCCCCATGAGGACCAAAGTATGTTGTGCATTATTCATGATTGAACTTAGGTATGAGATATTGGTTCTCTCTTCGTGCATAGCAGATGAGATTTGATATGGACATATATGTATATGTCAATCAATCTTGAGAGATTTAAACAATTTGCCTTAATGGCCTCCGCAGGACACTACTATTTGATCAGTTTGATATTATGTGACATGTTTCAAATATTTGGTACAACTTTTAATGCTATATACTTTTGATTGAGATTTGCAACACTCAATGTAATTTATCATGGACTTCGAGATTTAATTGTTATTAAGGTTTGATATCGCTTGCATTTAATTATTTGCATCCTAATATCTTTATGCATTCATTTGTTTTCTGCATACTTTTGCCTGGCTTAAAATTTCCCATTGTGTAAAGCCCTGGGCCTATGAGGGCAAGCCAAGAGAAGTTTGGCAGACTTCTAGGCTGAGGTGAAGGACAGAGAGTTAGTCACACATTACTTAGGGAAAGGAAACTGGGCTATTTATAAGAGTTCTGGAAACTCTAATGGTCACAATGCGTTTTTCCTGAGAAATCAGATAAGAACAAACTCGTGAGGGGTGTATGGGCACCTCAAAACGAACAATATTGTGATTGTTGGAACCCTGGGGTGTTACAAATAGTATCAGAGCCAGTTCTCCTCATGGTATGGTGGCTAACTGCACGCAGGCGCCTGGTTGTGGCTATTATGCGAGAACACGTGTTCCCTAAGGGGGGAAGATGTGAAGCCCTAGGCTGATGAGGGCGGGCCAAGAGAAGGCTGGCAGGCTTCTAAGTTGGGGTAAAGGACAGAGAGTTAGTCCCACACTGCGAAGAGGAAACTGGGTTATTTATAAGAGTTTGGGGAACTCTAACGGTCACCATGCGTTTTTTCTGGGAAACCAAGGAAGAACAAACCCGTGAGTGGTGTATGGGCTCCTCAAAGCAGACAATATTGTGACTATTGGAACCTCGGGTGTTACACATTGAGTAGTCGTACTTACCCCCACCAACAATTTCAAGTCAATCTTCTTAGCAGGACTAAAGAATTGAGGCAAAATAGGAACTTTGGAACAGACGAGTGATAGTATGATAGCGAAATTAGTTAGAAATTTCTTTTAAAATAAAAACATTGAACATTTAGAACAATGATGTAATGAGACAATTAACTTTGTTATGAATGTGGATTTGATTTGATTTAATTTAAGTTATGGTTTCATTTAAGATTGTTTGGGCTGTGACCAATGGATCATGGTAGTACTTATTCTTATAAAATTATTTTGGTTATATGTGGGGTTTTAATGAAACACCTAGGCTTGTAAGAGCAGTTTTGAAAACTACTATAGATGATGGTTTAAAATTTTATTTTTATTTTATTTTTTTAGCTCAGGATCCTGATCATTGCTAAATAAAGTTTTCAAAAATTGTTTAAAAAAACCCGGGTCTGCATATTTATCCCTTCATATAGTTTGATCTTAAGTAATCTACATAATATCATTATTGTACACAATACATAACACACATGTAAAAGATAATCCTCAAATGTATGTCAAATAAGAGAGGCACTTGGAGATGAACAATTAAGGACTTGTGCATTGAGATACAGGGCATGCTTGTAATATCCTAAGATCTACCAGCACATGTATTGGTGTTGTGTGTATATGTGAGAGAGACATAGTGTTCCTACATAAATTGTACTCCTGTAAAGGGGGCTTTTAGTAACATAACTAGGAACATGACTCTCATGTAAAAGTAGCATCAAACCCTTTTTTGAAGAACCATCATAGTTTAATAACCCAACCATTTTCTAGAGTTGTTTATTTAACCCCTTGATTCTTTCAGCTTTTTGCCTCAAGATTAATTTGGTTCCACTATTGTAGAATCAGAAGGTCATGATCAAGATAGTTACCTTTCTATAGATTTTATATTTGCAATAGTCTCAACTATATCTTCACTTGCTATTAAATCTTGTTTGCCTTGCACCTTTTGCTTTTAGAGATGGCAAGATTTCTATGATACCAAATCTTCCAAGCAGTGTGCAAATTACATTTAGCAAAAGGTCCTTCATCCTTCCCCACCTTTTTAGCTACAATGAAGAATTATGAAGTAAATTATCTAGAACCTATTATCTTGATTCCTAAATCCACTTGAAATCTCCCCCAACAAGGGGAAAGTGCCACCTCAAATCTTCAACCAAAAGTAACTTAGAGAGGCACCTTGTTGTCTACTACCAACTGTGCTAGACGTCTTGCAGCTCATCTTTCTTTTTTAGGGATTTGATTCTTCTAAAATTAGCTAGATAACATACATCCTTTACAACAAAGTTATAAACAACATCAACTTTTAAAAAATAATACAATAAAGTAAAAAGTAAAAAATCTGTAGGGGACTAATTAGTTTGGTGGATAGCAGTCTTTAGTTTAGCATTTTAACCCTAATGAAACCGAGTCAACTTAGATGAATTTTAGGGTTACCATTAGTGTGTTATTAGAATGAAAGGATTAACATGGTTAGGTCCATCTACATGTAACCAAGGTTATATTCTAAGAAGAACATGGAGGAAAATATGCACTTTATATCTAATAGAGTAAGGGACTAACCAAAGTTATTTTGTCCTCGAAATTTTTTTCTAAGGGATATTTTTGCTATGAAAGAAGGAGCTTATTCTAGGCCCTGCCTTAAAATGCCATTTATGGTGTTTACTTCTGCAAAGCACAATTAAGTTCGTTCAGTCAGGGTCCAGATATCTAGATGATTGAAGATTTCTTTCTATTTTCATATTGGACATACCTTGATCCAAATTCTTCTCCTCTAGATGATTCTAAGACCTATTATTTTATTTGTAAATTTGATGAAGTAGAAAGTTTTGTGGTAGAAATCAGAGAGCTACTATAGTCAAATGTATAATACTTTTGAATATGCAAGATGATAGACAAATGTGCATTACTCTATTTAGAAATAATAAAAAATTTGATCATCAAAAAAGCACCTGAGAAAAATTGTAAAATATTTTAAATTTTATGGGCAAGCATTCTCTTGGAATGGATGCGCTAGATATTCATTTAACTAAAATTGTCAAGAATCATTTAATGTGTTTTTAAACATTTTTTTTTATAGTAACTTGCTACTTCATCACATCTAAAAATATGTTTTAGAACTCAAAATTTCATGGCTGACTTGATTAGTAATCAAAAGAGCCTTTTCATAAAAAACTACAACAAAAGTGATCATGTCAAATGTAATAAAGACTAATAAGAAAGAAACATAAAATTTTAATTCTTATAAGTAAAAGGAAATAAGAATAAAGTTTTTAATTTTATAGGCCTACGTTCTAGTTTTTCTAGACCAAATCTTTCTCTAAGCATTGATAAAGATATACTTAGGAAACTATTGTCAGTATATAGTCTATGTATAGGTTCTAATGTGAAGAAATGATCGGTGATTCTTAATCAATAGTTTAGGACCTTTATCAAGTGTACATCCTTAACTATTGTATTGAAAATCATGACTGAGTTGTTATGTGTAGTTTTGGCTATACAACCTAGCCTTCTATGGCAAAATAATCAAAGTTGTATGAGTTCTTAATCTCTTAGGATGGATCAATGAAGTCCACCTCTATGGCCACTATTCGAGCTTTGGAAAGTAAAGACAAGAATTGAGGAATTTGTCAAGGAGAAAATGAACTTCATTCGTGTAGCTTTATGATCTTGCTGTCAATCTCAAGCCCAAATAAAGGAGGAAGGTTGTGCCATGTTGCTAGCTAATGTAAAATCTTTTGGCAAATAATGTGTTATGAATCTAAAGACTAAGACTTCCGTCAAGCTAAGGCATTCCCTGTAAGCGAGAGATTGCATCTAAAATTTGTGACTGTTGGATTTTTAGCTATGCATTATGAAAAAGAAAAGAAGTAGACAACAGGACCAAATGAGTCCACAGAGATCATTCTTGAACAATCTATAAGTGGAAAATAATGGATCATCAATCCACCTGTTGGAAGATCTACCAAAGTATTAATCAGACACTTTGGAAAGGCAAGATTAACATTATAATTTATCTATCCATTTTTGTCACACACACATGCACACTCACATAGGGGAGCAGCAATTTTAGCAAGGAGCTGCAGATATAAAGAGTAGGTGACATTTGATTAGTCGGGGAAAGGTATCTAACAACCTTTTCCTTTTCCTTTTCCTTTTTCCTTTTTTTTACTTTTTCTTGACCAATCAGATGTCACCTTATCTTTGCACCTGCATAACACAGCTGAAATTGCCGCTACACACATAATATATATATATATATATATAATAAACTCTTAAAGTTGGTAGCATAGTCTAAAACTTGAATCTGGAAACTCGTCCTAGTTACTCAACTTAGTAGCAAATCAAGTAACTCATAAGGTGGATCCAACCAACAACATTGTCAACTGTTTGAATCTTTAGAAATCTAGGCCCACGTGAAGTTGTAGTTGTTTGAATTGTTTTATTGAGGGACCCGAGGAAAAATAAGGGACGCATAAATCACTAGCCTTACAAATTTCTAATCTTTGGTTTTTCTAGCTTTTTTGCCGCAAAGATATTTAATCTTCCATGCAGTGAATGGTTCGGACGACCAACCAAGTGGCTTCTACACGTACCTTTAATAATGCGTACAAAATTTTCCCTTACACGCGTACCTTAAACAGTGCATTACAAAATTTTTACCGACCTACATGCACGATGACTTCATACGATCTCCATTAAACAGGACAGCTTCAGTTTCTACGGCTTCATGAGTTGTTACATCATGGATGAGCATATTGTCACTCGAAAACTACCAAGTCGACCCACTTGTTAAAATATCAAAACATTTTACTTAAGCTATAGATGGACTACGTCTCCAAATTTTTCAGCGATTTTAAGCCTTTTAGAACCTTCCAATAATATCTAGTCAAAGTTCTAAAATTCTTCTAAAATTTGAAAAAGAGTCATCATAAACATCATGATCCATTTCTCGGATAGACTGAAAATATTACCACTCATCACATGATGCCAAAAATATTATGAGAAAAGTCTACACTGTTTTCTCTATAAATTGGGCTTTAAAATCCCACTCATTCAGTGTTAGGTAAAGAAGACAAGATGGCAAGGTGCACATCCATGAAATGGTTGCCAAGCTTGCACCTATTCTCATGTCTTCTCTCTGCTTCATCTGGTGCAAGGGCGACTATTAGAAAGCAGAGAGCAAAAACAGAGAACAGGCAAATGTAAAATCTTATGTTTCCTTTCACTCGAATCTGTTACATTACACACCACAATTACTTATATGTGATGAAACAATACAGAAGACGCTTCCTAACAAACTCTAGAAACTGCTTCCTAACAAACTCCACTGTTAAACTGTATACAATAAGCAAATGGGATACGCCAGTAACCGACGGTTGACATGGAAAATGTATAGGAACTTTAACAATCCCCCTCAAGATGGTCTGTATATATTTTGAACACCCATCTTGCTCATCAAATAGCTCGCCTGTGACTGTGACAAAGGTTTAGTCAATATGTTTGCAAGTTGATTGCGTGAACTCACATATAAAGTTTTAATCAGCCCATCTTGCATCTTCTCTCGAACTATGTGGCAATCAATCTCTATATGTTTGGTGCGCCCATGAAACACAGGATTGGCTGCAATGTGCAATGCAGACTGATTATCACAAAACAGAAGTGCTGGTGATGAATGAACAACTTTTAGATCCTTCAACAAGGCTAATAACTAAACTAATTCACAAGTGGCAGAAGCCATAACTCTGTACTCAGCCTCTACTGAAGAACGAGATACTATTTGTTGTTTCTTGGATTTCCATGAAATTAAAGAATCACCCAGGAACACACATAAACCAGTCACTGAATGTCTTATGTCTGGGCATGCAGCCCAATCTGAATCTACAAAGCCTTTCAATTGAATATCAGAATCAGCTGAAAGGAAGATCCCTTGTCCTGGGGTCCCTTTAATATATTGTAATATTCTACGAGCAGCTTTCACGTGTGCCAATCTTGGAGATGACATGAATTGACTTAATCTATTTACTGCATATGCTAATCTGGGCGACTGATAGTTAAGTATAGCAAATGACCAATCAGCTGCCTATAAGCTCCTGGATTAGCTGCTAGTTCACCATCATGTTGAGACAATTTAACACTAGACTCCATAGGAGTTTTCACCGGTTTACAACCCAACAACCCTAAATCTGCTAGTATTGCAATCCATAGTGCCTCTGGCTAACAAAAATGCCTCTCTTAGATCGAGTAATCTCAAGGCCCAAGAAATACTTAAGTTGTCCAAGATTTTTCAATTTGAACTGAAGGTTAAGGGAGTCCTTTAACTGCTCAATAGCTCTAACATTATTACCGGCAATTATAATGTCATCCGCATATACTAATAATGCTATGAACATTGACCCTTTAGTCCTAACAAACAATGTGTGATCTGCTGTACATTGATGAAACTTCATGTCAATAATACTTGTAGAAAATTTAGAAAACCATTGCCGAGATGCTTGTTTTAGACCACATAGGGACTTAATGTAGGCGACATACTACATTTTTAGGTAAAGTAGAATCCCCTTAGCCTCATAGCCAGGTTGTAAGCACATATACAATTCCTCCTCCAAGTCACCATATAAAAATGCATTATTTACATCCAACTGTGTCCATTCCCAACCATATATAGCAGCCAGAGCTAAAAGGTTTTGACTGTAACCAGTTTTGCTACTGGAGAAAAAGTGTCAAAGAAATCTACCCCCTCTTGCTGCGTATAGCCCTTGGGCACTAAACGTGCTTTATAGTGCTCAATAGATCCATCAGCTTTGTGGTTGACTTTAAATACCCATTTACAACCCACTGGAGATTTATCAGGTGGAAGAGAAACAATGCTCCAAGTTTTGTTGGCTTCAAGAGCTTGTAACTCTTCCAACATTGCTAGTTGCCAATGAGGAATACCTGCAACCTGAGCATAGCTAGTAATGGCGAAGCTAAAAGTCTGAAAGTTAGGAGATAACATATCATAAGAAAGAGAACATGACAATAGATGAGAAGCACCATTACTAGCTAGATTAACATGAGAAATCTGGCCGGCCATATAGCAGTGATAATCTTGGAGATATCTAGGAGATTTCACTAATCTACCAGACCGTGTGATGTCGTGTGCTGGAGGACCAGAAACATTGGTTGGATTTGCACCAGTATTACTTATCAGCTGGTCGTTATTACAAAGGGGAGTCGATTGTTCATTAGATGACAAACTAGCATGCTGCGTATCTGAATCAGTCTACATAAAGGACTGAGAGGGACCAGAATCTGTCATTGTTCTAGGAAGCACAATGTTATCAAATACATCTAGAGCATTCTCCTTTTTCTTATGAAATAGAAAAATGTCCTCATGAAATAAGACATTTCGAGTGATATATATCCTTTTGTTGTCAATGTCAAGGACCTTATAACCCTATAGCCACTAAAGGGGTAGCCCAAAAAGATACATGGTCGAGATCTAGGAGCAAATTTATCACGTTCAGTAGATAATGTGGATTGATAACATAAGCATCCAAATATCTTCAATTGGCTGTATTCGGGTCTTTTCTTAAACAACACTTTAAAAGGAGATCTGTGATTCAACAAGGGGGAAGGGGTCCAATTAATTAAGTATACTGCAGTCAAAACACATTCCCCCCAGAAACGTAAAGGAACCAGTGATTGAAATAGTAAGCCCCTTTATGTTCAACAACAGAGTTCTGTTGGGGCATCTCGACACAAGAATGAAAATGCATTACACGAAGAGACTGAACAAGGTTATGAAACATAAGTTCATGTGCATTATCAGAACAAAATGATTTGATTTTGCAATCAAACTGAGCGCGAACCATCTGGATAAAAATTGGGAATGGTAGTCTTAACCTCTGATTTTGACTTCATCAAATAAACCCATGTAGCATGGGAGCAATCCTCCACAATAGTTAGAAAATAACGAAAGCCATTAGAGGTAGCAATACGAAAAGGGCCCCAAACATCGCAATGTATTAATTGAAAAAGAGTATTTGACATATTATTGTTTGAGAAAAACGGAAGATGTCTCTATTTTGATAGATGATAGATAGAACAATGTGACTCTTTACATGGAACTCCAATAAGGCCCAATATATCCTGCAGTTTATGAATCCATGACCTAAACGATAATGCCACAATCTTGCTTAGAGGAGAAAAGAATCATCGGACCTTGGTTGTAAGGTTGAAGAGCATACAGTAGAATTTTCTAGATCCAGAACATATAGGTTGCAGCTACATTTACCCATCCCAATCGTTGTCTGTTGAGAAAGGTCCTAGATAAAACAACGATCAGACCTAAAAATGAAAGAACATTTTAACGATTGTTTCAGACATCCAACAAAAATCAGATTAAAATGGAAATTTGGAATGAAAAGGACATGATGAAGATGAATATATGGACTTAAAGAAACGAATCCTTTGTGTGTTATGACTGCGCTTCTTCCATTTGGTAAATTAACCATGCCATTATCAACAGGAACCATTTCCCTAAAGAAATAAGCTAAACAACATATGTGATGCGTAGGACCGCAATCCAAAATCCATAAGGCAGAACTAGTTGTTTTTAGATAATCAATCAAAAGACTACTTGAGAAATATGAGACGGTGGCATTGGTATGCTCCTCCTCATTCACACTTGGTGTTTGCGAAAGCTGAGTACTCAATAAAGAATCAGTTGCTGGCATTGGATTGGCATAAGACTTCCCATGACATTTGTTGCATTATGCGATGAAGAGGAAGCGGAAGAATCACATTCTGCCTTTCCAGCACTGAGCTGATTAGCTACAACTCTTTCATTTCTTGGTGTGCCACATTCCTTTAGCAATTGATGCTTGATCTTGCCCTTATACCTTGGAGGGAAACCATGGACATAGTAGCATCTGTCCACAGTGTGGCTGGTACCACCACATTTAGTGCAATATTTCCTTGAGCTAGAAGAATTTCCACTTCGTATTGTTATTGCTAACGCCATATGATCTGTTGCCTGCAAGGTATTCGACGCCATGCTTCTTTGTCGCTCCTCCTAAATGACAAGGGAAAACACGCAGCGGCTCCATTACTAATATCTGACTTTGACTAGCAGAAAATGACTTGTTTAAGCCCATCAAGAATTGCATCACGTACTCCTCCTGGTGATACTCCATTAGTGGTCGAAGACCTCCACAGGTACATGCAGCAATGGGTCGATGATTAACAAGCTCATCCCAAAGAATTTTTAACTGAGTAAAATACTCAGTCACAGAAGTTTGGCCTTGGGATAATTCCAACAGTTGTTTCCTAAGTTGAAAAACTCTTGGTTTGGTGCTTTGTTGGAATAGATCATGTAGATCTGTCCAAACTTCCAGAGCAGTATTTAGATGTAGAACGCTTTCTGCAATTTCTCGAGCAAGTGAATTGTTGCTCCAAGAGAGAACCATACTGTTGCAGCATCGCCAAGCTCCATACATAGGATCGTTGATCGGTGGTTGAGGATAGCTACTGTTAACAAAACCCATCTTGTTCTTAGCATCAAGAGCCATTACCATGGAGCGCCTCCAGGAATTGTAATTGTCGCCAGTCAAGGGCTGAGTTACCAACTGGAGTCCGGGGCTATCGCCATGATGTAAAAACAATGGATGATTACTGTCATCCAGTGTTTGTGGCCGATCTTGACTTTACTGCAGCGGGAGATGTTGCTCTGATACCATATCAAAAAGCAGAGAGCAAAAACAAAGAACAAGCAAATGTAAAATCTTCTGTTTCCTTTCACTCTGATCTGTTACATTACAACCACAATTACTTATATGTGATGAAAACAATACAGAAGATGCTTCCTAACAAACTCTAGAAGCTACTTCCTAACAAAATCCACTGTTAAACTGTGTCCAGTAAGCAAATGGGATACGCCAGTAACCGACAGTTGACGTGGAAAATGTATCGGAACTTTAACTACGGCCCTCAATGTCAAGTACAAAGCAGTCAATCTAGGAGGTTGGCTTGTTACAGAAGGATGGAGGAAGCCAACTCTCTTTGACGGAATTATCAACAATGATCTTTTGGTATGAAGATTTTCAGATTAAATAAATGTTAATTTTATGGGTTTTGGGTCTTTAACAAACTATTTTGGTTTTATGGTATTAATCTTTATTAGGATGGGAATCAACTTCAGCTCAGATCTGTGTCTAATGGCAAGTATCTAAGCGCTGAAAATGGTGATGGAACAACCATTGTTCCTAATAGAGCAAATCCTTCAGGGTGGGAGACTTTCACTTCAAGTTCTTGTTCTTATATATTCTTTCAAGAAATTTCTATTTGAAAAAATGAACTAGTATTAAGATAATGGCTTGGTTTTGTGCAGTTGTGGAGGATCAGAGAAACAACTTTCAATTTGAGGGAGTTTAATGGACAGTCAAGGGGTAGAAGTGGCAGCAGCCTCAAACAGCCCTGGTACATCGGACACTTGGGATTGTAAGGAAAACTGGTGATCCGACTCGTGTGAGAATCAAAGCATCAAGTGGGTCTTTCGTACAGGTACGTTCTTTAGATTGTTTGGTTTCTTGCTGCTGGGGCTTCTTTCCGTCCTCGTAAGCTCAGGCCTTTTCTGGGCACCTCCCTCGTAAGTGATTTTCCATTTTTATTTCCCAATACGGAGAGTGCCGATTGGACCGTTTACCCTAATGATGGCGCGTTTTCAAAACAACAAAATAAAAGAATCAATCTTTCCGTGGTGTTTGTTCAAGTAGATCAGTCTATGGATGGTCCCTGTCAAACAACAGGCCCAGGCTCATTGGGGCCTGCCACAGCGAATGGCCAGAACCAATGGAACAGGACCTGTCGTTTGAGTCCCTGGGTTGGCATCTCTTTGGCACATGCCAATATGGGTACTTAATCTGTAAGATGTGGTCTGTGTCCACAATCCATCAAATACGAACATTTATTTTTATGATAGGCGATTACTCTATAAAACGTCTCTAGATGATCCAAACCTTCCTATATTTTACCATAAGGTTGTTTTGAGACTTTCTCAACCACCTATTTTTCTCTAAAGAAAGAATTTGGGATCATTAACGGAGAAAACTTGTAATAATGCGTGGTCATATAATGCTGTGACCACAAGAAAGGCAATTCAAGCATCTCATGTAAATCGATCCCTGTACCAAGCACTTCTACATAAAATCTCTACTTCTAGGTAGATGAAACCCAACCAATATGCCAAGGAAAAGAGTAAGGAAACTTTTGTTTTAAGCATTTTCACTTTCTCTACTTTTCTAGATAGGTGAAATATTTCAACCGATAAGCCAAACAAAGATAAGGGAAATTATGTTTATTCTAAGCACTTTACCTTCTTTAGAACCCGATTATCCAAATGGATCTTTATTTATGCCTTCTGATGTTCTATTGGTTATTTTGCAAATAGGTGAAGACTGAGTCGTCAGTGACAGCTGATTATGAAGGTGATTCTAGCTGGGCAGATAATGATCCATCAGTTTTTGAGATTAATTTCACCAAGAAGATGCGAGGAGATTACCAATTAACGAACGGTTATGGTCCGGAGAATGCGTCCCAAGTCTTGAGGGTATGACGCCACAAGAACCATGGATCTTATTTACATGAGAATTATTCGTGAGGGCGTTTGCGATGGAAGCATGGTATTCTCTAGTTAAGGATAATAAGCTAGAGGTTGGGAAAGGGATAAGTTAACACTTCCAATGGAACACTCATAGGGGCCTGTTTGCGATGGGAAAAAATAAAATTCATGCATTAAGCTATTTTGGAATAGTAAAAATTTTCATTTCTAAAAATAAAGCAGACAATATTTTGTTGTTCTAAAACAGTTTAATCCGTAATTCTAGATGTTGCTAACAGCCCGTCGGGCATTGCCTATAGCAAGACCTTTCAATAAATGGAAGGATATATAACCGCCATTAGTGTGGGGTGATATGGAGTTCTGCCATAGGCAGTCCGAGAACATTTCCTGTGTGGAGATGGACATCTCCATAGTAGCCTTTTGTCACTACCATGCTAGCTTTCTGGAGTGACAATGGTAGTGACAAAATGTAAGGCGACGTCCTGTACTTTCCACGATTATCTCCAAAACCGTGGTTCCAAGAGAGACAAACTTGGAAAACTCGTCCGAGTTTGTCGACTTTGGTAGCAATCGGGTCACTTAACAGGTTGACACACTACATGACAGAACTGTTTTAGTTGGGCTTGGATTAGACCAAAGACCTCTCAAACAATAACAACAGATCCTAGACAAGTTGTCTAGCCTTAAAGATTGATATAGGAGAATTATTAAGAATCTCCCTCGAGTTTTTTCAAGTCACCAACAAGTCACTGCCAGTTAACTCGACTAGTAACTCAGTATGAGTCGAGTTTTAAAACTGTGTGCAACAAATGATAGCTACAGTACGGAGTGGGTGTGCAACTACTTCGGAAAAGGAATGCATCCACATTGTTGATAAAATTGAAAATGAAAGGCTCAAAACTCTCACATAAATTGAAGGTTACTGTTATTTGGGGATTGAGGTTTTCAAAACGCGGTAGACGAAGTCATAGAGTGGTAGTTGTGAGCGTAAATCAGGGCATGGACAGGCACATTTGACATGTACATGTGATGCCCAAGGATCTACTGATCCAAAATGTTCGACATGACATCTGGAGCATTGGTTTAGGCCCCACATGCAAATTAAAGTTTCATGGCTTGATCCAAAATTAACGTTTGCTCAAGTCTTTAAGTCATACAATCCCTTTTTTTCTTTCTTGTTTTACCGTAATTCAGGAACACTGGAACAGTATACTCGATGACGATTTCAAGTTCATTTCCGAGAATGGATTAAATGCCCTGAAAATTCCAGTTGGATGGTGGACTGCAAGTGATCCAAAACCTCCAAAGCCATTTGTTGGAGGATCTTTAGCAACTTTCAACAAAGCTTTTTCATGGGCAGAGTAAGTAACAGTAAATCATTTAGAGCTGTTTGAGATGAGACAACTATCCATGGATTGAATTTTCCAATAGATTGAATCATCCACTAGGTATGACTTAGAGCTTGAATGGTCTGGATGTGACCTAGAGGTTGAATGATCTGGATCACTAAACATTTGGCTCCACAACCTTTTGAAGCGTGCAAATCAGCGTTCATGCGCCCTTACAAGCACACTTTTACTGTTATTACAAGTAGTATTACGTGGTAAATAGGGCATTAATTTCCTATTTGTGAGGATTATGTAATTCCAATTGCTGTTGGTTTTATGCAGAAAATATGGCATAATGTTATACTCGACCTACATGCAGTACCAGGCTCCTAGAACGGTAACGACCACAGCGGTACGAGGGACGGATCTCTGGACAGGGGAAAGACTGATGAAAACATACAACAGTCGGTTGATGTCATAGATTTCCTCGCTGCCAGGGTAAAATAATGAAACGACATTTCATTTGATTTATTACAAGAATAATGCGAAATGGCGGGACCTCGTGTTATGTGGATGTGGGTCGGATCAGTTTATCTAAGAAACAACAAGAATCACCTCATTAGCTCTTCAGAAAGTGGACTAATAGAGTCAGCTATCCCCAGCTAAGAGATCAAAGACTTATCATCCAGCCACGTTTAGGATTTCACCAAGGAAAAATAAACCATTATCATGTGTGCACTTAATCAGAGACGTAAGAAGCCGTAGCGATGGTACGGACTTGTATTCACCATCTAGAGTAGCAAACTCGTCACACTGATGTGGCACACATTGGCCTGGAAACGTGTCTATCAGGATTTAAGGTGAATCAAGAATGACACTGTTCTTTTAGCTGTTTACTTCAAGTAATGAATTGACTTTCTTCTCCTCACACGTATAGGTACGCTGGTTCCTCGAGCCTGGCTGCAGTGGAGCTGATCAACGAGCCTCACGGACCAGAAGTTTAGCTGGAGAGTCTTAGCAAGTACTACAGAGATGGTTATGAGGCTGCGAGCAATCATTCAAATGCTTGTGGTCATGTCGAACCGGCTAGGACGTGGACAGGATCATAGAGAGCTCTTTCCCCTTGCCAGTGGATTTATGGGTTCTGTCATCGACGTGCATTACTACAATCTCTACAACGACGAAAAATTCAAACCCATGTCAGTGCAACAAAATATCGATTACATCTACAAAAATCGCTCTTCCCAACTGAACCACTTAACTACATCTGACGGTCCCGCGATCTTCGTTGGTAAGTACTTATTTGAAAGGGCCTTGTTGCAATATAATGAGACAGCTTAATTTACGTACCTAATGGGCCTCACTTATGAATGATTCGGATCGTTGACAACCTGGAACAGTCTGATTTAGATCTCCAATGGTCTGAATCATGCAAATCGGAGAATCTTGTTTCTAGTCAAATGTTCTTTTAGTCGTCAAACGTAGATCCTTGATTATGTGCTAATTTTGACGGTACATCCGTATTTCGGACCAAAGGTCCAAAAACTATTATTTAGGCGGTTAGGATATTCCAATTGGCATTCATTTGGATCATTGTAGATCTAGCATTGGGCCTGTGAAATGGATGGCTCGGATCATTCATAGATGAGATGACTGTAAAACCGGCGTGTTTCATTGCCTGGTAATGTGCTCGCATATACAATTGACCTGAATATGGGCAGTTCAGCTGCACGTAAATTTACCGTGTAGTAAGAGTAAATACGATATTTAGAAGAGTTGGTGACAATTTCAGGCGAATGGACTGCTGCTTGGGAAGTAAAGGGAGCATCAAAGGAGGAGTATCAAAGATTTGCCCGGGCTCAAATGGAGGTGTATGGGCGTGCGTCGTTTGGGTGGGCTTACTGGAGCATTAAGAACAACAACTCCAGGGATTGGAGCCTTGAGCGGATGATTAACGAAGTAGTAGTGGTAAATAAAGAAACTCCTTATCGAGACTCTAATCATGGATACATAAGACTGTATTTGGAATTCCGAATTCATGCATTGATATGTCTTCTTGAATATTCAAATTGGATGAATGTCCCCGGCAGAGGCACCATTGTGGCGTACTTAACGAGTTGCATCGAATCGCAACCTGGAGATTTAGAAATCCTAAATTTTGGGTTATCACGGTTTCAGAAGTCATAAGCACATAAGCTTATTTGCCTGTTTAACTTATGATCACATATCTCGCTAAGCATTTTATTTAGATGTAAAGATATGCAGCCAACTGCAGGTCCTTATAAAGATCTTGAGAACTTCAAATTGTGCTTTAGTCACATTGAACTTCTGTATCTATTTTGCTCTCAAACAGTAGTAAGAATTGCCCAGTTTTTGTCCACTGCCAAGTGATGAACGAAGCAATGCAGAAAACGAACTCTCCCTTACAAAAACATTAAGAATTCATGCATGCAAATTTATACATCAAAAGCATGCATTTTCTGCGGCATTGTACACCAATTTTCTACATAACTGAGGTGAAATTTTAATAGAAATAGTGATGAAAGGCGCACAATTTTCTGCAGCAACAACACACCATCTTTAGAAATTGGAACTGATGTTCTCTTGAATTCCGATAGTGAAGTAGTCTAACGGATTAGGAGATTTTGGAGGGGAGATGACCGGAAGTTCTCCCGTAGAAGGACGGAGAGAAGATTGGCTAGATTACCAGGTTGGATTACCTTTGTCAGCAGAGAGAAGATGGCATTATTTTAATGAATTTATGAACAAGTGGAAAATAAGTGCTGCTTAAGCTTTTGTCCTTTTTAGTTGGTTAGAGTGTGTTTACGAGGCACATTTAGCATCAGTTTGCTATTTTACGAACTACGCTTTAATTGATGCTGAGTCTGATTTCTTGATACATTCAGCATTTAAAAATGTATTTAAATAAGATTTATGTATTATGCATTCATTTTATGGGTTTAATTAGGTTATTTCATCTTATTTCTTCCAGATAACACATAATTGGCTAAGAAAGTTGATCTTGATGGCTGGATCGACTTGATCCAACTCGATTTCTATGATTCTCAGTTTGACTTGTTTATCTTTATATGCTTGATGTAAGATCTTCATATGCTTGACCTGAGATGGTAACTGCCAGAAAGCTAGATCAGGTTCATCTTCAGAATGTAGACGTTAAGCTGAAATCATCTGTATGGTCGGATTTCCTTGTATCTTGAGCTTGATCTCCATTTTGTGTCCGATTGAAGCATTCTTTGACTGTCGTATCCTGCACAACGACAAACGTTAGTATGAGTTATTTGGGTTTGTAAAATACGGAATGTCTACAAAAGGGTAATCAGACTCTCTGGAAAAACAAAATTCACTCTGCAATTTATCTTTTTCATTCCCACGACAATTTATTATGTACCGAAGGTGCAACCGAGGCACATATGATAGAGAATATTTGTAAAGTCGGTCGTAAGGTTTTCTACTTTGCGCCAAGAAAGAAGTATGAAAAGCCTTCTCTTTATGAGTTAGTTTGGAAGGGGAGTGGAGTCTTGGTGCATCGTAGAGATTTTGTTGAGATCACGGGTTTGAGGCATGAAAATAGTCTGATAAGACTGCATATTAGTCTTTATGGTTCACCTCTTCCCCAAACCCCAAATGCCAGGAACTTAGTACTTTGGGCTGCCTTTAATGAGCTAGATATTTGATTGAACATGAAACACGGAATCAGGAGTGTATAATGTCTTTAATTTGGTGCGACATTTGGACAGATGCCCACCAGCGTGGCGCATCCAACTGTTTGGACATAGCGGTTGACCATACAACATAAACGTGAGTAGAGTATACATAGCCTTTCTTCTTTTGATGATCCTATCTATCATCTTTTGGGCCACATTCTAGAAAGGAGATAGGCTGAAGATGTTTCTTCATGGATGATCCTCCCGTCGTTATTTCGAGTTTTAAAATGGACAAGAAACGGTTTCTATTTCATTCATTTACTCGGTCTTGGGTTGAGGGGTGTCCCCAAAATCATTCTCTTATCCTTGCAGTTTTGGAAGTCATTCATCCATTTACACGTGAAACTGGTGCGCCGTCTATGTTCCAGCTTAGAACCGAAAGAATACAAGGGGCGAGAGGTGGGCTGGATAGATTAGACCTGAAAGAATACAATGGGCGATACGTTCGATATCAATTAATTCGATGGAAGCCAGTCGGTGGCTGTTTCAATCAATCGGTGACTGATTGACCGAGATCGTGGTTATCCTTGTACAAGAACGACAAAGTCTACGTCATCAATCATACAAAGATGTGATTTTGGGGCATAGCCAATGACAGCAAGGTCTACAAGAACAACACTCTACGATCATCAAGCATCCAAAGATGTGACTTTGGGGGCATAGCCATTGCCCCCAAAAAAAGGACGATTTGAGATAGTATAACTTTGATATGAGATCACTGTTAGCGGTGCTTAAGACGAGAAGAAATGAAATAATGTCTCCTCATCACGTTGTCAGTGGTGTGATATAAAGATGATCTAATCTCAACTCACTATTAATGGTACTCGAGATGAGATGGTGTGATTTTTTGGATTTTTATAAATAAATTTTTTAAATATGTTCAAAATTTTTGTCAAAGTCAATCTTTAATTATTATTTTTAACTCTACATATAATAATAAAGCTTAACTGCTTCTTCAAGCTTAGTATGTCAAATAAAACTCCACAATATATATTAAAGTAATAGTTTAACTTTTTTAGCCAGTTAAAACCTACTAATCATAGCCCAAATGCTACTAAGCTAAATCACAATTTCAAATGCTACAATTTATTACAAATTAACTAAAGTCTTTAAATAAAATAAAACTATTTTCTAGTCTTCATACTTCGAAAATCCAAGTTCACTCAATTTCCTGCATCAACGTCAAGCTTTTCCTTCTGCCTTTTACTTGTAAAGTGGTTTGGTGAGTAATATAAATTACCTAGTAGAAAATCTAAAACTAACAAAAAACTACAAAAATCATGCTTTGCAAGTTTTTTTTTTTAACTTAAAAGTGTATACATGTACTATTAAAAATGCCATCGTAAAATCGCGACATCTCAATTATTATCAAATAGTTATATAACAATCAAAATAAAATAATATTAGATAACACAATTTATATCCGAGGCATATAAAAATTTGAGGCAAATTCAATCTATATTCATTGAATGATTAATTAGAAAATCAATCCACTCAAAATTTGTTCCATAGCTGAGTGCACTTATTGTCCTGTCACTGGCACTGATCAATATTCTCAAGAACAGTTGATATGTTAGCCCATGTCTAAACAAAACAAAAAGTTGACTATGCTTGCAGTAAAACCTAAGTCTTGACCTATGTTCGTCAGTGGGTACTACACCAACTACACCGACTACATGGCATAGTCGAATCAATTATATACAAGGTAGTCCTCCCATGTAACTTACCCTTGTCAAATAAGCCTACCATAATCTAGTACCTATGTAGAAGTCAGCGGCCAACTAACTTTCTAGCATAGCAGCCATGGAATTTCATATGAAATCCCTAAGCCAGGATCAACTCTTAAGAGTCTCCTGATTTCTTATTCAAATTCAATTTCACAAAAGAGTGAAATCATATAAAATGCATACTAACAAGTAATACAGATCTATTGTTCTTATTAATATCAAAACATATGTATGACCCTTAAGGTTAATATAAAAAAATGCCAATGGATCAATATATCGTACCCAAAAATACATTCTAATCACACCAAAGTGTGAATATGCACAATTTTCTTTGATAATTAAGCAAAAGGGATGGTATTACTATACATTCATAAAAGGAGAGCTAAAGAAATTCCAAAGTAATTCTATGTACTCATGTGTTTATCAAATGATATCAACTCTTAAACCAATTACAAAGTCAAAGTTTATGATTTATATTTATTTAGAAACATAAAGATTATTATTATTATTATTATTATTATTATTATTATTATTATTATTTGTGCATGATGCAACCACCAAGTCCAGGAACTGCACCCATGCAGACCGTCCATTGCATGATGCAGTTGGGTTTGTGCTAGTGTACCTCACCTAGCCCCTTATAGATTTCGATCATCTAATATGAATGTTAAGAGGCATATACTATATATATAATGATTTTATAGTGTTTTGAATGTATTAAGAAAATAGGAAATGAGTTTGTTGCATGGCCTTGTATTTACTTGCGTACGCATGAATCGACACTTATCATGCATAACATTTCTTCTACATATAATGATTTTACAAAGTGTTTTAAATGTGTTATTAAGATAGGAAATGAGTTTGTTGCTGTCCTTATATTAACTTACGTATGCATGTTGCTGGTTCATCCATAAGGTGGCCTGGCCAACAGCTGGGTATAGATTGTTGAAAAGAGCAGGTTCAAACAACAAAAAAAGCCCAATATGGGCGATCCTAATTTCATATACCTACCCAATGGTCAATTAACACATAGAAACCTATCTATTCTTTAGATTCTTTCTATGATCAAGGACACTACCTAGCTAAGATGGTGGTCGATCTGTACCATCAAATATCTAGTCCACATCTCGGATAATTATTACTCGCCTTTCCAAAATCATTTGTTGGGCCATTTATCCAAATGGGTTAGAGTTATTCTATATTTATGCGTTAGACTATTATTCAGTTTCATTATCTGTATGTTTATTTAATAATCGATGCTTGGCTTGTGATGAGCCTAAATCTTTTCTCCAGACATGCCATGTGGTTAATTCAATATAGTGCACCTAATCCTTAACCTAAACTTTATCCACTTGCTTATAATTTTGTGTATGATATACCTGAACAAGATTCAAAGTCTAACGCGTTCAGCCTTTGCCCAACGCCCATGTTCCTTAGTATCACTTGGTGCATAGTGCAGTTGGTATAATCCAACACAACACATGCCAAGGATGGCTTGATTTATGATACTTTCGTCAAGGTCAAAGCAAGTTGCTAGGTGATTGATTCAGTTGGTTATTGATGATACCTATGTCTTTACCAAATTTCGAGTATTGATCAGCAAGCCATAGAATTGAATCTAAGCGATGCATGGAGCAACTGAAAAATCCACGGTATTTTGCGTCTAAACCTCACATGATGTATGATCAAATGTTCAGTTCTAAGGTGTCATACTCCTATAGCTACTAGATACCAATAGGAAATTTGGTATTCAATAGTCTAGTGTTTTAAAGCTTAATATGATAGACCATGTATTTAAACAAAAATTTGGCTCACAATGCATGTAATTCTTATCCAAAATATCATGCACATGAGCCCAAATAGTTACATATTGCGGCTGGAATCTAGTGGTCTATGTGTCTAAACTTTGCTTGAATGCATGATATGATTGTTATATCTCATGCTTCATGTACCGAATGTGATCTAGAATACTTGGTTATTTCTATTAGTTCTAGTAATAAACATTAATCGGTATATAGACAACTAGCCCTATTCTTGTTTTATGGATCTAATCACTAGTAGGTTGTTTGATGTCATATATTTAATCAATGTCACTAACTTGGTACTACGTGCTGGATTATGGCTAGCTGATATAAGTCTATACGCCACTCTCCAAGCACGACCTCATGCAAGGTATATAAATTAAATTAATAATTTAGTTCTTGTACTGACCCCGAATTTTTGTAAATTATTAAGAAAAATTAATAAAGTTTGAATTTTTAGAAATTCTAGGCTGGAATATTAGGTTATTGAAAATTCTCTTTTTATAGAGATTATATTATAAATTAAAAAATAGAAATTATGGATGTACTTGGAAAACTGATCGTAACAACATTAAGTACGTTCAATTCTGAGTTAAAATGAAAATTCCTTAATTTTTCCATTTGGGGGTAAAATGGTAATTTTACCCATATCCCATATCCAAGAAATAAGACCTCAAGATTCATGAAGTACTTAGAAATACGATTCCAACGCCACTAAGCATGCTCGATTCTGAGTTCGGACAAATATTGCCTATTATTCTCCAATTTTAGAGTTAAAAAGGGCAAAAAGGTCTTTTCACATAAAAGTGGGGCCCACAAAGTGGGCCAAGTTTCTAGAAGCACCAATAATTTCTCAATGCATTATTGCTGGTAGTGGAGATAGTAGTGGAGATTGTAGTGGGAGTGGAGAATGCATTAGTAATTAAAAATTCTAAAGTAATAAAATATCTTATCAAAAGAAATGATAAAAAATTCAAATTTGGCTATAAATATGTCCCAAAAATTTCCAAAAATTTTTACAACCTTAACCACGAAATTTCCAAACCTTCCCTGGAATTTCAGCCCCAAATTCCCCTTCATCCCTCCCCAAACTCTCTTTTCCTTATTTCTCTCTCCTCTTTCTAATTGGAACAAGAGACCTAAATTCAATTAGGCACTCCGTTCCAGGAAGAATCTCATCAATTCCACCGTCCATAACATCCTATACTACAGTATATACAAAATCCCCAAATCAATTTCAAGATCCAACGGTTCCAACAACAGAAAATCACAAAAGGTGGATAATCGGGCTATATTATCACCAACCGGTAATTCTCTCAAATTGGGCATCAATTATATTGTTTTTCTCCAATCAGGTAGGTGGAATTACTTCCCATTCATATTTATTATGTTTTAGTATAATTTTTATTTTTCTGTAATTTAATTTGAATAAAAAATGGTAAAAATAAAGTAAATACCAGCCCCTTCAAATTATGGTGATAGAGAGCTCAGATTGAAATTCTGAGGCTTTCCAACCAATCCAGGAGGGTCAAAAACCCTTAGGATACAATTTTCAAGAAAATCTAACAAGGTTTGGACCCTCAATTGAGAGAGATTAATTCTGGTGGGCCCAGATCAAATATAGACCCTAGGAATGGTTGAAAACTTCAATTTAAGATTGTAGAGTCATATGAACTCCAAATTGAGATCAGAAAGAAGCTATGGAAAGCTTGTAATGTCTAGTTTCTAATGAAGTCATAATATTTCTAAAATTTATTTCTGTATTTTTCTGTATTTTTCTAAATAAGTGTCCAATTTCTAAGATCTTCAAGATCTGAGGTGATCAGATCTTGGAAATTTATTTTAGTGATGATATAATAATATAATAAAGTAATATCTATGGTTAATTTGGACAGATCTTGGATAAAATAAGGGATCTACCCTTTATGGTAGAAAAACCCTAAAATAAAAATAAAAATATACAAAGGGACCCACTTGATCAATGAGATCAAGTATGATCAGATCCTTGGGATGGATTAAAGGGGTGATATGATGATGGAATCCAGTTAGATCATGGATGAAATGTGACAAAATCATGTGGATATGATTTTTGGATCTTAATGGATTAAAAGCCCTAAAGTTAATTAAAACCCTTAATCTAAAGGAAAACACCTAAGATCTAATGGTTGGATCATATTTAAAGGTTTATAATAATCTTAATAAAATTAGTTTAATTGTCTTTTATTGGATATATAAGTTTAAATGTGATTTATGTTTTAAGTTTTAATTGTCTTTTTATTGGATATAGAAGTGTAAATGTGATTTATGTTCTAAGTTAGAAAGCATGATAGTGTAATCTTTAAATTGTAGTATGATATGCCCTAAATGAGTAATTTGTTAGTAGATTTGATTATCTTAGGATCATGTTAGTGTAAATTAGGATTTAAACATGATGTCATTATGATAAAAGATGTGTTTCATAACTTAGGATCATGTTAGTTTTATTTCACTAGCTTAAGTTATATTCATAGGAAGAATGTTAGTATATAGTTGTTAAATTTATATTTGATTTATGCTTTCAAGTTGATGATTTACTTATTGTCAAATTTAATTCAATTGTTAAGTCATTGTTAAGATATAAGGAGCATAAATCACCAAAAATGTAAACTAATGAAATATAGAAATTCATGGACAACTAAGATGAATGAATGATTTTGACTTAGTAAGGGCTATAGTTAGTAGGACAATATAAGGAATGATTTATCATTTCCTTGGCCCAAAATAGGAAAATAATGAACATCCATGGATGACATTGTGCATATCCATGGAAATTAATTAAAATCAATTAGAGAAGGGACTTAAGGTAAAGAGCTCATAGGAACCTTGTCAAAGGTTGAGCTAGTACCACTCCAGTGGACTACGAACATTGTGGTTATAGGGGTATACAAGGGCCAAGTGCTTTTCCCTCACCTCCCATTGACGTAAGAAAGGTCTAAACGCCTCCTTACATGAGGGTTGTATTAACCACTTTTTGAGCGGAGACTTTAAGCGGTAAGTCTGGTCATCTGAAATAAGGAGTTGTCTAGTGATAGGAAGAAATAAATTATCTTCAACCAAGTAAGACACTAACTTGGTTGAATAATAATAAGAACATAAAAAGATAGCAAATTATCTAACCCTAATAAAAATAGTAAGTGAGATAAGGATGATCAAACAAGATGAGATCTTGTATGATCAAAAACAATAAGGAAAAAGAAACATCTATGTAAATTAGATTGTTATGTATGATATAGATAGTATTTGTATAGATGATATTAAACCCATGGATATAGGATATTCAAGGAAGAAAGATTGATCATCCTACATAAGGATGATCAAAAGATCATGTAGTATGTACCATTGATTACAAAAATGACATTATACATATGATTTGACGGATATATGTTGATCGAGACTATGGAAGATTTCAAGGAGTAAGAATACCTTATTGAGGTAGGTGGATTATTAAGAATGCCTTTACATGAAGATACATGTCTAATACATGATCTTATGTTTTGAAGTATTGACATGTATGATACCAATATATTAAGGTAAATACCTCAAATTGAAATATGATCCAACCAAATGATGAGGAAAATAAGTATTAAATGGTCAAGTTGAGAATTGAGAACAACCCTAAGTGAATAGGAAAGTAGAAAATATTCAGTCCTAGATAAACAGACGATAGTCGATATGTATAAGTATTATTTTACATACAAGCTTGGAGGCTTGGGGTTTTGTTTTAAACAGGGCATAAGCTGGGGGATGCTATGCTAGGAGAGTTAAGAGGGTTTGGCCACCCACTCTCGAAACTTGATGATATTGAATATCAAGCCTAAGAAAGGCTAAAAGTCGGGTGGGGCAATTATGGGAAGGCCACCACTGTGATAGCCATGGTCCTCCCATATGGACATGGATATTGTAATTTCCACTGAGAATGGTATAAGTGGATTATTGAGCAGTTATCAGGAAGTAGTACGGATCGATCACAAGCATAGTAGTCCTTGATTATTTTGCACTATGATGCATATGAAATTGGCATAGTGAAATGCCTTAAGGGATGACATGATGAAATGTCGAGGGTAATTGTATATTACCAATATTTTTTCCCAAGAAGGAAATTCCTGTATAATGTGATTTGAGATACAAATCTCTTATAATGAAAAGAGTTGATCACTTTGTATAGAAATGATGCTTGATTATTTTTACATTTTTAATGGATTTGTCCTTATACAATATGTATGTATAAAGGTGAACACAAATGACAAGGAAATGAGATGTCCTTATAACTAATAGTTATTAATGAATGTTTTTATGATAGAGCGAATTATGGGATACTTGAATATTGAGATTATCTTGTCAATAACTTACATTCTTATCCCCTACAAGCATAGCTTCTTTGAGATATTGTAAATGTTCGAATGTTTACAATATCTCGAGATCTGAAGAAGGAGACTTAGGAGCTCAAGATTTGAAGAACAATTGAAGAATAAGTAATCAGGGTATATCCCTTGAAACATTGTATTAGAACATTTATTGAATTTTTTAACTTTGTAATTTGGATTGTATATTTGGACAAGTATTGTAAGGATAAAATGAAATTTGTGTCTTGTGAACCCTTTGGATGGATCCTGAAGTTTAATAAAAGTATATTCCTTCAATGGAATTTTATCTTATACAAAATTCTACTTATGTTATGTATGAAGTGGTGACTTAGGTTTTACAAAACAAATTCTAAAGAAAAGAATTTCCACTGCTTTGGTTTGCGAAAATTTTTTACTCTAAAATGTGTTATAAAAACCTGGGTCGCCACAGTTCTAATGCAATCATATTGTACATATGAACAAGAAAATAAAAAGACCAATGATACATCCAAAATTTCCAACATCATGAGCATCTAGATTAGGAGAATCCATCCAAATAATTTACAACCTTACAACAATATGCTAATAAAATATATGTACAAGTGTTAAATCGAAGCATCCAAAGTTTACTTTAAAATACCTAGATAGATCATTGATAATAAATCACGGTTAATTAAAGTTTCATGCAATAAACTAAAGAAAAATAATGCATACCATTCAATTTTTAAGAAAACATTTACATCAAAATCATTCATGAATCATGCGTCAAGTTTCAAGTTGAATAATAAGATTCTAACACAAATAATTGGCTAAAATTTTGCTAGCAATTCAAACATATGAACTACAACAATTGGGCATCCAATCACAATAGAATCATAAACAAAAATTTTATACCAAAATCAACGCTAAAACTTCGATATCTTTTTGTTTTAAAGAGAAAATTGAGGTCTAGTTCAAGATCCCCTGCCTCAAAACGTGGTCTCCTTCAACTCAATCCTTTTGCTTCTAATTGATTTGAGGAAAAACTCCACGTCTCAGCATTTCTTCCTATCTTCTCGTCCTTTTGCTCTTTTCTCTCTTCGTCTCACGCACTCCTTTTTTCTTTATCTATTTCACGTCTCTAACCCTAGTTTCTATTTTTCTTTGTTTCCTTTATAGACACTTTCCTTGTAACTGTTTTCTTAATTGATTACATATTTGTAACTCTTTCAAAATTAATTGTCTTATTTATTTCCAACCATTAGATTATCATCCAATGGTTCAAATATATAACTCTTTTATATTGGTCTCATTCATTTCACCAAGTCTAAATCTCACCTTGACAAGTTGTACTTGGGATTGCTTAGTTACTCTTAGCTTAGGTCGTCAAGTCTTACCAAATTAAAATTTATTATTACTTATATTATAATTACACATACTTTATTTAATGAGTTATAATTGAAACATTTGTTTAAGCTTCATTTCAACTTATGTTTACACCATAATAGTCAACAATTAACTTCAAAATTTTCATAATTTATAATTATAATATATCTTTATTTCTCAAGAATGTAGGCCATTACAAATGGAAAATTCAATCTCATCTCAGTTTGCTGTCAGTGGTTTGCATATTTCCTCCATCTCAAGCCATTTCATAAAAGAGAGCCTTTTTTTCTCATCTCAAAATTCTAGGCCACCCCTGTATTTTGCTGGAGCTAGAGATGAGCTATATTGTGTCATCTCAACTATTTCCTCCAACTCATCTCAATTGATCACCTCCAACTCATCTCAACCTGAACTTAAATGATATTTTCAGTCATCTAACTTTATCTCATACCAAATTAAGTCTATTTTAACTCAGCAAAAATGATCTCAAGACATATCTCATCTCAAGTTAGCTTGTCTTATCTCAAACATTACTAACACGTGTTAGATATAAAGATCAGCAAGAAGACACGGTGATCGCGGCACTTCTTAGGAAGCTCAAATCCTTAGCTTTGTCCTAATTACTGTATACCATGGAGGGCTAGATTGATCTGCACACTAGCTTCTGCGTCATGGGCCTCGTCTGCAGTGATCTGAATAGTAGATCAATGTGGCAACCAAAGCACAGTCCCGTGGCTAGAATACTACAACTTTGTACTAACTTCGATCCCATGATCAAAACAACTCCTCAAGCCCCTTCTTGGATAGGAGGCAATGCTAATTTTCTAATCATAGTTTTTTTTATAGCTTTATTCCTTGAAGATCTTTAACCATGCATAAAATGAATGGTTTGGATGAGCAACCACTTGTCTTCCGCATGTACCTTAAAGACGAGTTGCTATATGATAGGTCAGCATAGTCACTCGAAAACTATTTCCAACTGCCAAGTAGACCCACTTGTTCAATGATCAAACTATTGGTGGACTACATCTCGGTAACTCCAAAAGTTTCACTCGTCACGATTCTAAGCCTTTGGAAACTTCCAAAATGAAAAAAACGAGGGAATGATTCATTTGATAGACTGAAAATATCTCCACTCACATGTCTCCAGTAAATATTGCAAGAAAAGTTTATGAAATGAAGGGAATTATTTATATTTGCACGACCGGATTTGCTAATGGCAAGAATGGCTGGGCAGAATGGGAAAAAGGGTGATATCCCGTGAATGAGTTTGTACGAAAGGAGTCGGTGGCTTGTATCTTTTATCAAATAACAAAAATGCCCTCTTCTTCAATCAAACACTATTCGAATATGGAAACTCAGGTTGGTGTAAATAGATGAATTCTATGGAGAACAGCTATCCAACTGATTTAGGAACACTGCTAACTAGGCCCCACTATTGATTGTTCTGATTCAGTCAGTCCAACTTCCAGTATTTACGCCAGCTACAAAAGTTCAGGCACATTAAATGCTTCCATCTACTCGGTTTTCAGTGAAAAAGAAATTTAATGATCTTGATTTAAAACTCACGGCAGCCCCCCTAAAATTATCCAAGCGTCACGATCTTAGGTGTTTACGTAATTTGGAGGAGATTGAATAAGATGAATAGGTTAGATTATCAGTAGGTGAAGCCTAGCCAGGTGGGTCTCTCATCCCTGGTCAATCGAAGCAAAAACTCTCTCTCTCTCTCTCTAGATGAATTGCTTTTATGCTAATTCTGTCTTTATCGAATGGCTTAAGTTTGTGGTTTCAGTTGCCCGATCTGTAAAGCTTATTGTAGATGTAAGCCACACATTGTTAGAACATTGCTTACTCGCAAAGACTGCGATTCATTGTTGCATAAATATGCACACATAAGGAGGGTTTCCCTTGAAAATTAGATTCAAAATCAGGGGTATTTGGTCATTTGAATCATACGGTTCCTTCAGTACCTTCGGAAAGTATTTTTCCTATTTTGCCCTCATTCATTCCTGCCACAGCAATCCTACTCATGCCGCAAGAAAAGGCAATCCAGTTTTCTCTATAAATTGGGCCTTAAGATGAAGACCCCATTCACCCAGAATCGGGCAAAAAGAAAAGATGGCAGTTTACACTTCCATGAAATGGTTGCTAAGCTTGTATCTATTCTCGTGTCTTCTCTCTATTTCAAATGGTGCAGGGGCGAACTCCAGTGTCAAGTACAAAGCTGTTAATCTTGGAGGTTGGCTTGTTATAGAAGGGTGGATGAAGCCGTCTCTCTTCGACAGAATTATCAACAATGATCTTCTGGTATGAGCAATTTGAGATTCAAAAACATGTATATCTTATGGGTTTTGGATATTTAACAAACCTCTTGAGTTTTATGGTTTTGATCTTTATTAGGATGGAACTAGAGTTCAGTTCAGGTCGGTATCAAATGGTAAATATCTGAGCGCTGAAAATGGTGGTGGAACAACCATTGTAGCTAATAGAGGAAATCCTGCTAGATGGGAGACCTTCACTGTAAGTTCTTCTTGTTATATTGTCTTTAAAGAAATTTGATTTGCTGCAATTCAGAAACTAAAATGAAGAAACGGTTTGCTAAATTTTTGCAGTTGTGGAGGATCACTGAAAAAACTTTCAATTTGAGGGTGTTCAATGGACAGTTCATTGGAGTAGATAAACAGAGGGTGGAAACGGCAGCAACCTCAAACAGCCCTGGAACATCGGAAACTTTTGAGATTGTAAGGAAACCTGGTGACCCAAAGCGTGTTAGAATCAAGGCATCGAATGGGTCTTTCTTACAGGTACCTTCTCTAGATTGCTTGGTTTCTTGCTGCTAGGGATTTTTTCTGTACTTGTAAACTCAGGCCTTGTTTAGGTACCTTTTTCGTAAGGAATTTTGCATTTTTATTTCCCAAGATGTAGAACGCTGACTAAGTTTACCGTACTGCTCACAGGTTTTCAAATTGCAAAGGAATCGATATTTGTTTGCTCATGTAGATCAGTCTGTGGCTGGCCGTACTGAAATAACAGGCCCAGTCCCAGTGGGGCCTGCCACAGCTAGCTTATGGCCGGACCCAGTGAAACAGGGCCTCCACAGCTAGCGTATGGCCAGACCCAGTGAAACAGGACCTGCCATTTGAGTCTCAGGGTGAGCATCCTTGTTGGCCTTCGGCTAACTAGCTAGCAGGTCTCATATCAATTGTGCCTATAAGATATGGTTCACAAGATTGGATTGTGTCAACAATCCATCACACCCAGACCTCTAATCTTACTGACCATATTATGGACAGGCGATTACTCCAGAAATTTCTCTAGATGACCCCAACCCTCCAACTGGTTCAAATTTTACTGTGGTTGTTTTCAGACTGCCTCTACAAACTATTTTTCACTAAAGAAATAGGTTAGGATCATTAAATGGAGAGAGCACTTAAAATAATGCATGATTTAGTTAATGTAGTAATCACAAAAGGAGCAATCAAGCATCAGAGAAGTCCTTGTACTGAGCAGTTCTACATAATATCTCTACTTTTCTAGATAAATGAAATCCAACCAAAAAGAGGGAAAAACTAAGTTTGTTCTAAGCACATTTTCACTTTCAATCCGATCATTCGAACGGATCTTTGTTTATTCCTCTGATGTATTATTGATTGTTACTCAAATAGGTCAAGACTGAATCATCGGTGACAGCTGCTTATGGAAGTAATTCAAGTTGGGCAGATGATGATCCATCAGTATTTGAGATAAAGATCATCTGGCAATTGCGAGGAGAATACCAATTAACAAATGGTTATGGTCCAGAGAAGGCGACCCAAGTCTTGGGGGTAAGACAGCACAAGAACCGTGGACCTTATTTGAATGAAAACTCATAAGGGGTTTGTGATGGAAGCTTAGTATTTTCTTCTCGAGGGAAACAAGCTACAGATGAGGAAAAGGATAGGAGGACGGTCTCAATGGAACACTCCCGAGTACTGCCTATGGCATGATTTTCAATGAATGGGAGGATAGCCCCAATCAACGTGGGCTGATATGGAATCCTCCGATGGGCAGTCTCAGGATCGTTCCTGTGTGGAGACGCACATCTCCGGGCTGGTTTCTGGAGTGGCAAGAAGTTGACATATCTTGCAGTTTCCCTGATTACCTGCAAAACCCAAACGATGTCTATAAGCCTGCTAGTCTACAGTGGATGTGCAATCATTCTTAGAATCCTTAAAAAAAAAAAAGGAAATAAAGAAAGGAAAGTGGATATGGAAGTAACTAATGAGTTACTGTGTGTTTGTGAGCATAAATCAGCCATAGACCTGCACATTCGAAATTTACATGCGAGGCTCAAGGATCTATTGATCCAAATTGCTACATGTGAACATCTGCTCCGTCGGTTAGAGGTCCCACATGTGAAATTTCATGGATTGATAAAAAAAGTTAATGTTTGCTCAAGTCCAAGGTCTACCAATACTTCCGTTCACACTCTTTCTTGTTTGTCCATAATTCAGGAACACTGGAGCGGTTACATAGTCGATGAAGATTTCAAGTTCATCTCCGAGCACGGATTAAATGCTGTGAGAATTCCAGTTGGATGGTGGATTGCAAGTGATCCGACACCTCCGAAGCCATTTGTTGGAGGATCTTTAGAAACTTTGGACAAAGCTTTTTCATGGGCCGAGTAAGTAACACCAGGTCATTTGGAGCTGTTTTGACATAAGACAACTACCGCGGATTTAGTTGTCAATAGATTGAATCATCCACTAGGTATGACTTATAGGTCGAATGGTGTGTGACCCTGAGGTTGAATCTGAATCACTAAACATTTGGCTCCACAAATACCAGTACCATTATGTGGCAAATGGGGCATTTATTTCTTTATGAACTATTTCAATCTGCAACACAACCATTAATGGGTCCATGTGAGGACTATCTAATTCCAATTTGTGTTGGTTTATGCAGAAAATACGGCTTAAGTGTTATACTCGATCTACATGCAGCTCCCGGCTCCCAAAATGGGAACGAACACAGCGCCACCAGGGACGGATCTTTGGAATGGGGAAAGGCTGCTGACACCATACAGCAGACGGTTGATGTTATAGACTTCCTTTCTGCCAGGTTTAGAAAAATGAAACTGCATTCCCTTTTGATTTCTCGAAAGAATAATACAGAATGACAGGACCCGGTGTGTCATGATATGGTCCTATCCGTTGATCTAAGAAACAACGGAAATTACGTGAAAATTTATTTAGAAAATAGATTGCATTCATTAGAAAGCGTGTGCCACAGATGATTGATTATCCAAACTGTTTTATCATAAGCCACAATTAGATACTTTGACACTCAAAAATTTCTGTATTAGCACGGTCTTAGCCCTCCATTTTAAGATCCTTTTCTACTGTTTTCTTCTAAATTTCACGTCGTCTATATTCTGTGTGTTGTAGACTAGCTGATAGTGGTTGGAATCGTCTACTGTTTGTCTTTGATGGTCCAACCATCATTAAGTTATAGGTTTGTGGATTTTATTAGGAAAGAAGCATTAGAAATGCTGCAGGATACAACCTGATAAAAAAGAGAGGAAAGTGAAGCATGAAGCAACCACTCGCAGTTACGAAAGGCTTAGTTAGCCAATTCCATCTTGGTCAAAAAAATTGATCCAAATCTGATCACGGTTTAAGTCCCATGTTTGGTCCTTGTATCGGCTTTTGAATAAGTAGATCTGAGCGTATGGTTAATCTTGTAGATCCTATTTTCAAACAGTATGACTATCATCCACCTTATACATGTACTTCCATTGGAACATCATTTGAATTCACCATACATTTCGTTGCATTTGTTGAGTTTCCTTCGATGGTGAACTGCTGTTGTGAATTTGGGTGATAATATGAATTCCTTGTCTTGGTGCAAGAATCTCAGCAGTATTAGCATCAACCTGCAGGGCCGGAGAATTCAACGATCATTCTACCATTAGCCACATGAATCACCTCTCCGACACCCACTGGTATTTTGATCCCTAAGCTCTACCCATCATAGTTCATTTTCATCCGTCCATTTAGGAGGCAGCCACCACTTCATATTAGTCTTGATAGTAGGCTCAAAAATATCCGCAAAGGCCTCCAACGAGATCAGAATCTGCTACCCATAGGTGAGGCTTCATAGAGGTATAGAAAACCGCATCATATTTACTTTTGAAAGAATCCTTTTTGAAAGTGCTTTGTTTACCGTCAAACACTCTTCTATTGCGCTCAGACCATATGTTCCACAGGTTAGTGCCGAGAAACAATTTTCCATAGTAGACTTTGTTCCTTTGATGGAGATGGAATCCTCCATTGATGTAATGAATCCATACAGAAGCAGACATAACTAGCCAACACCAAACTAGCTAAGGATGACTTCCTTGGAAGGAGAAGTCACATGTAAGAGATAGATGCTAAGTAGATTCTGCATGTTGGAGACACAAGGGACAGCCATGAACAAATGTCGTACTCTCTTTATTAGTTTGTCAATAAGCTAAGAGAATATTGCTCTTACATTTTCAAGGCCTGGCATCATCCAAGCTTTAAAAGTGGGCTGAAAGTGAAGCTGTGATTTTTGTCTGCTAGCATAAAAGGAGCAGACAGAAAACTTACCTGATGGTTCGAGATTCTATATGATCTTGTCCTTGCCCTAGATGCCAAACCTAATGAGAGAGATGGAATTAGCAGCATCTGTTTTTGCGCTTCATTCGTAGTATATAATCTTCGAAAAGTGAGATTCCACTCACAAGGATTATGTGTCTTGTGTAGATATTGGAAAATAAAAGTATACTTTTGAAGGGACTTTTTGCAAGCCCTAGGAAAAGTCTCACTAATGGCTCATTCGTGCACCAAAACAGAATTTTGGCCCCATTTTTTTAATATGAAAGAGAGTATGACTAGCAACTTCTTTCACCATATTTCTGGCTTGTCCCGTATGCGAGCAATGTGAGATGCCCAAAGATCATTCCCAACGCCAAATCTAGCTTGAATAATTTGTTTTCAAAGGGGGTTGTTCTCAGCTCGGTATCTCCAAAGCCACTTTGCAAGAAGTGTATCATTCACATGGGCAAAGGCTCTCATACTAAACCGAGCCCTCCTGCTTCTTTAGCTTCCAAACGTTAGACCATCTCACAAGGTGAAACATTTTTCTATTTAGGAAATCTCCCCAAAGAAAATTTCTTTGAATTCTCTTAGCCTTCTCAATGATAGATGTTAGTCACTTGTATAAAGAAAGCATAAAGATTGAAAGATTTGTGAGTGGCTTGAAGCAAGGTGATTCTACCGACAAAGGAGAGCAGCTTAGTTCCTTGACTGCGAGGTTTTTGGCCATTCTGTTCAATATGGCAACCCGGATTGCAATTGGCGGCTCCCAATAGTGTCTAGAATACCCAAATCGAGGCAAGGAAGCACCTCTTGTTGACACTCGAGGGAAGAAGCAAAGCGGTCAACGGACTGAACATTATTTTTTTACAATTGAAAGCCATTGATTTGGAAGGCTAATTCTCTCATTCGACATAGCTCCTCAGAATGTGAAAATCCTCCTCATGTTGTTACCATGGTTTCCATCAGCTTCAGAAAAGACAGGACGTCGTTTGCATATTAGAGATGTGATATATGCGAGGAAACATGGCTGAAACAAATGCCCCTCAGAAATCCCAAATTCACCGCTTTGATAATCAACTTGCTTCAGATTTCATGAGCAAAGTAAAAAATAAAATAAAATGGTGCCAGAGGATCTCACTTTGTCACTGCATAAGAACTTTTGAAGAAACCCCTAGGAACACCATTTATCATGACAAAAAAGATGTGCTGATGACATAAGCAAAAGCAACCAAGTTGGCCAAATACTTGAAAATTCCATGAGTCGCATGGCTGAATCAATAACATTCCTACTTGCTTGTCTTTTTCTTTAGATAGATCGAGTTTACAGTAAATATCATCCTGGTCATGGATCCATGAATCTAAGGTACCTTCACTTGCAATGAGGGAGCTAGCCATCAAGGAGCTGCCTATATAATATAAGTATGCAAGTTGTTGCTTTGGAGATGACTGGAGAGAGCACCCATTTGAGTTTAATGGCAAGGACTATGGAAACGATGCAGTAAATGCTTGTTATGAGACTAATAGGACAATAGTCTCCAATAGATTCAGCTCCTTCCGACTTGGAAATGAGGATAGGAAAAGTCAGACCAATGGACTTAATGATCTTCTTCCCAAGATTAATATGCTGGAAAATATTTATAGGATCGTCCTTCAACGGCCCCAAAAACTCATGGTGAAAGTTAGTAGTAAAACCGTTTGGGACCAACTGCATCATCTTTCCTCATATTTTAAAAGATCCTCCATGATCTCTTCCTCACGAGAAGGCAATGGAGAAAGGGTCTAGATCACCAGATCAAGGGTCCAGTTAAAAGTCAGTCGCTTACTTTTGATAATTCAACCTTAACGGATCAAGGGTCTGGGATCATCTGATCATGATCCAGAATGAGTAGCTATAGTACAGACTCGCTGCAGTCCCAGTCAGGTCAGAAAACTCGGATCATATCGACGTGGTGGCACACGTCGGACCAAAAAAGTGTTTATCAGGATTGAGGACAGTGCATTACTGCCGAGCTATTTACTTACGTATTTATGGACTAATTTTTCTTCAAAAGGAACGCTAAAGGTTGGCTAATATGAAGTATTTATTGACTTTGATTCCCTCATACATCCAGGTACGCTAAGTCCTCAAGCCTAGCTGCAGTGGAGCTTATCAACGAACCTCACGCACCAGATGTTTCGCTGGAGACCCTTAGCAAGTACTACAGAGCTGGTTATGAGGCTGTGAGGAAACATTCAAATGCCTATGTGATCATGTCGAACCGGCTAGGACCTGTACAGGATCATAAGGAGCTCTTTCCCCTTGCCAGTGGGCTCATGGGTTCTGTCATTGACGTGCATTGTTACAATTTGTTCGACGATGCAACATTCAAGGGCAAGACAGCACAACAAAACATCGACTACATCTACAACGATCGCTCTTCTCAACTGAAGAGCTTAACTACATCCAATGGTCCCCCGATCTTTGTCGGTAAGTACTTATATGATCAATTGAAGACGAAATTGTTGCAATATGATGAGACACAGCCTTAAGTACGTAACAGTCTTACCTTACATTTCCGATGGTGAATCCTTGCTTATATTCAAATCTTGAACTTACGTCCGTATTATGGACCAAGGGTCCTAAACCTATTATTTAGGGGGTTAGAATTGTCCAATTTGCTTTCATTTGAATTATTGAAGGCCTAGCAAATAAGCCGGTCAAGCTGCAAGTTAATTTCCTATCCTATAAGGAAAGTAAACTAATACGATATCTATTTGTTTATTTTATGTTGATGACAATTTCAGGGGAATGGACGGCAGCTTGGGAAGTAAAGGAAGCATCGAAGGAGGAGTATCAAAGATTTGCCCGGGCCCAAATGGAGGTGTACGGGCGTGGGTTTGGGTGGGCTTACTGGAGTCTTAACGACGTTGATAGGGATTGGAGCCTCAAGCAGATGATCAACGAAGGGTATATAACAATATAGAAGGCTCTCTCTCTCTCTCTCTCTCTCTCTCTCTCTCTCAACAAATGAACTGCTGCTTCTTAATGCCAATATCTTTGTATTTCTGAATGAAGATTAATATATAAGTAATATATAGAGATGCTTCTTATTGAGACTCCAATTATGTATATAAGACTGTAGTTTGACAGGTCGAGTTCATGATTTGCCGATATAAACCGTTGGGATCATCAAACAAGTGGGCCACTTTTGCTTCTATCAGCTCATCTTCTTGCAAAGATAAATATGTAAACGTCCTTCTTAACGAATGCCCATCAGTCGTTTAAATTGCCCTCTAATAAAACCATACTCTCACTAGGTGGAGTACCCGTTCAAGAGGAGATGGAATACACGCCTCAATTTTCATGCATGCTGAACCTGTTTTTTTGTTAGATCTAACTCATTCATCACGTAAGAAATAGATTCGGCAGGCTATACGTCAAACTTCAGTCCCATAAAGTGTTTTAAGCTAGAGTTTCTTTAGGTCAAAGATTATGACCATCAATTTTTGTTAATTTTTCCAGATCTAAAACAAGTGGTTAGGATTGTCCAAGACGATGAGACACAGCCTTAATTATTTAGTTTTGGCATTCTGAGCTAATATTATACCATGCATAAAAAAGGGGAGCGCATACTCCTTCCGTAACTCTTGAGCATGTATACCTATGAGGACTCTAAAACCATTACGAAGTTTTATATGGGGTTTTGGATGCGTAGATCCATGCAGCACATGTAGGGCCCCGATGGTTGGTGATCTATGTTGCACACCTTGTGACCGGGCTCTAGATATACAAGAAATCTGCTCCAACCCTCCTTAATGGTAGGGGTGGCAATTCGGTTTGGCGGGTCGTGTTTGCAGCGACACGAACACGACACGATTAAAGTTATGGGTCGACACGAACCCGACACGATTAATAGTTGTGTCAAAAACTTATGACTCGTACACGACCCAGTTCTTAAAAAAATAACACGACACGACCTGTACAACACGATTAATTGACTGAGTTGTGTTGGATACACGGCACGACATAAAACGACTCGATTTCCCTATTACGACTTAGTAAAAAAACTGCTCCCAAGTGAATGGAGCCAAACCAACCACAAAACATAGGATGGTTATTTTACAACAGTCCTATAAAACACATAACATATAGGACGATTATTTCACAACCGTCCTATATGTTATGGGTTTTATAGGACGATTGTGAAATAACCGTCCTATATGTTATGTTTTATAGGACGGTTATGTCATAACCGTCCTATATTTTATGGGTTTTATAGGACGGTTGTGAAATAACCGTCCTATATGCTATGTTTTATAGGACAGTTAAGGACTAACTGTCCTATTTTTACACATATGGATATGGTTTATTAGTACTTTACCAATCTATGAGTGTGACTGTGATGTGTTAGACTTCCAGTGACCAGTTTGCGTGTGCCGGCAAATGGCCTAGCCTTGGCACCGGCCTACCTGACAGGGACAGATAGTTTTCTTTCCTCCAATTCCAAACTGGCAAGTGGCAACTAGAGTTAATGAAACTTACACTTCAATCATTTGTCAAATATTTTGAGTCCTTGATGTTAGATCCGACGTGTGGGCCCCCCTTGTAGTGGCGGGAAAACAAAATAAAAACTGAAAACATAAAGGTTTAACTAATTAATAATTATCTAGGTCTACTAAGTCAATCTAGTCTAAGGCAATTGTTTTGTCTTTTTGTATGTAAGTAAGCCCAATTCCCATATCCAATTATCCAATTAAATTTGAAGTCTTATGCTAAAGCTAAGCTGCTAAAGCACCCTAGCCTAGCTGGTGATTGTTTGCTATAAGCCTATAACTATAGGTTATAACCTAAGACTTAGCTAACATACACACTATCTCTAATTTTCTTATCAAACATTTTAAGATTAACTACACATTGTCAGTTACAAACTTACAAGTTACACTTAGTAGAAAATTAGTTAACCAAATTTTGTAACTTGTACAAGTGAAGTGAGAGACTAACTAACTATCATTTATTGTATAAAATTATAAATACAAATGATTTTCTTATATTAATTTCACATGTCATCACCAATTGATCTAATATATCTCTTTTTCATCAAATTCATGAATATCATGTATCTAACTTATATAACTCAATATTTGTTTCTCTTTTCTAACTCCTAATTGATCATAATAGATTAGGAATAACTCATTCATCCATGATCCATCATTCATGCAAAGTAAAATTTAGTAACTCCCTTAGTAATATCATTCAACATGTGTTTTTTCTCTCATGATTATTATTCATTTTACCATTAATGCCACTTCTTTTCAGTTTTCACTATAGAGTATAGACCACAATCCATAATTAATTTTAGTTTCGCCAAAGTTATCATATCAATATCCTTCTAATTCTCTCTTGATAAGGTTTTGTGTTAATTCAATACATAACTCATATTCTCTGATCTCATTCTCACCTCACATAATGAATTAATTACATAGCTAATAACTATTCCCTTCATATACTCATTATCCACCAATGAGATAACTATATAACTCTTTATATACTAATTCTCAAGGCAATTGTTTTGTCTTTTTGTATGTAAGTAAGCACAAATCCAATTATCCAATTGAATTAGAAGTCTTAAGCTAAAGCCCTTGCCCTGGTCGGTTGTTTGCTATAACTATAAGTTATAACCTAAGACTTAGCTACACCTATACACTGTTTCTAATTTTCTTATCAAACATTTTAAGATTAGCTACACATTATCAGTTACAAACTTACAAGTCACACTTAATACAAAATTAGTTAATCAAGTTTTGTAACTTGTACAAGTACAAGTGAAGTGAGAGACTAACTAACTGTCAAATATTGTATAAAATTATAAATGCTAGTGATTTTCTTATGTTAATTTCATATGTCATCACCAATTGATCTAATCTATATCTTTTTAATCAAATTCATGAATATCATGTATCTAACTCATATAAGTCAATATTTGTTTCTCATTTCTAACTCCCAATTGATGATAATATATTAGGAATAACTCATTCATCCATAATCCATTGATCCATCATTCATGTAGAGTAAAATTTAGTAACTCCCTTAGTAATATCATTCAACATTTGTGTTAATTTATGTTGATTGTTTAACTGCAAGTGCAAGGGCTATTGTAGTATAGCTATGCAAATACGGGTCGATCCCACGAGGACTTGATTTAAAATTATGGAGTTTTAAATAAAATTCAACTAAAAGAATAAAAACTAACAAAAAATAAAATCCAGATTTATTCAATTGTTCCAATGTTCACAAATATTTATTCCAAGGAAAACAGAAAATAAAAATAAAATACGTCCTGGATAAGCTTGTCCTTGAATTGCACTGTCTCTGGATTAGTCTGTCCTTGAATAGTACGTCTGGATTGCCTTTGTCCCTGAATAGTCAGAATGAAGATAAGTTAAAACCAGAATAGCACAGGGACACAGTTGTAATTAAACCGGGGACCCAATTGGTATTTCTGAAATCTGCCAAGGGACACAGATGGAATTCTTTTCGGGACACAGATGGAATTTCCTGAAATCTGCCAAGGGACACAGATGGTATTTCTGGGTTTTAACAGGGGCAGACTTGGAATTTCATCAGGGGTTCTGGTTTTTCACGAAAAAACCAGTAAAACACGTTTTGGGAGAAATCTGGAAGAGGAAGAAGAATAGAGGAAGGAGGAGAAGAAGGAAGGAGAGGAAGAGGAAGGAGGAGAAGAAGGAAGGAGAGGAAAAAGGTGGGGAGAAAAGAAGGAGGATTGCGGGAGTGCGTTGGGAGAAAACCCAGATTGGGTTTTCTCTCCTGTGGCGGTCCGGCGGAGGAGATGGAGGAGGAAGAAGAGGGCAGATCAAGGGAGAGAAGAAGGTGGAGATGCAAACGAATGGGGGTTTCCAACGTCGCCTCCTACTCTGCGTCAATCAGGCGATGAAAAGGATGGTGGGTTCTGGGGGTGAGTGGCACAACCCGGCTGTAGAGAGATAAGATTCACTGGCTAGTGCTGGGATTTTCGGCTAGTGATGGAGAGGGGGATGCGGGAGAAGAAGAAGATGCTCTGAAACTGGGCTGCATGGAAGACGAAGACCATGGAACACCTTGTTTGTGGAGATGGTGATCAGGGTGGCAGTGAAGCAGTGAAGGGCTTGCCAGAGGTGAGTGGAAAAAGGAAATAAGAAGGCTTGGGCAGATAGTCCAGTGGAGGGGTACCCAGTTTGCCTTGGGGGAACAGGGAAGCCAGGTTTGTGCCTGGCTAGGAAATTAGTGGAGCTCGAGTGCGACAAGGAAGAAGAAGAGAAAACAAAAATTGGTGAGGAGAAGAGAAAGGAAAAAGAAAATTCAGCCGGTGAATGCGTGATGTTGGAGTGAAGGGAGAAGCCTGGTGTAAGGGGTTGGTGAAAAGATGGAGAATGCAGGGAGGTGGGCTTGGGCAGAGCAAGAGAGGGAGATAGAGGAGCTAGGTAGAGGTGAAGCAGCCTGGCCAGGGTGTGTCACGCACCAATGGCCGGCTAGCCCAACCGAAGAAGAAGAAAAAACAATTATAGAAGATAGAGTGGAAAGGAGAAGGGAAGAGAAAGTGAGGGAGAAAGAGGAGGGAGAGAGTGAAACGGAGGAGGGAGCATGGAGAGAATGAGAGAACGAGAAAGAGAGGGAGAGGGAGAGGGAGAATGTGCCAGCCCAGCCTGCACCTTCCTAAAAGGGAGAAAACATCCTCTTTGGAGAAGAAAGAAGGGTCTTTTAAAAGAGAGATAGGGAGAGACGTATAGGAGAGAGGGATAAGAGAGAGAAAAAGAGGAGAAAGATAAGAGGAAAAGAAAGGAGAAAGATAAGGAAGATAAGAGAGAGAGAGAGAGAGAGAGAGAGAGAGAGAGAGAGAGAGAGAGAGAGAGAGAGAGAGAGAGAGAGAGATAAGAAAGAGAGTGGGTCCACTGGAATTCTAGTTTTACTAGAACTCTGCAAGTCTTCAATCTTGTTTTGTACTATGACTCTTCAAATTCCATCTAATTTCCATGATTCAATCTGGAGCGTCCATGCCTGAGTTGACTGATCTGCAATGCACAGGACTCAATTAGCGAAATCTAAACCATCCATTAGCTTTAATAGTCATTTAACCACTAAATTTTACAATTCAACGGTTGGATGGCCAATTAAAGCTAAAATGAAATATTTGATTTAAAATCTTAAAATTAATGTCTAGATGCTCTAATCAAATACTAAATTAGGGGTATTTTGACCAAAATTGAACACTTAACACACCCCCCAACCAGCATTTTGCTAGTCCCTAGCAAAAGATGCGTAGAAATCAACTCAATTTTTTAAAATTTTTAAATTTTTTTTATTTTATCAGGTCATCTCCATTTTTTTCTCAGATAATTATCTTCAATAAATCTATCAACTTTGGCAAACTAATAAAGATGACTGAATAATTCAAAAAAAACCCTACCCATATGCTAAAAATATTCCACTTAAGCTCAGATCTCAGATTGAGTATGTGCATATGCAGTCTATACATAGAATAATCTTTATCTCTAAGTAGACTTCTAACTTTTAAACTCCATCTGAAATATGTTTTGACCTCAATCCTTACTAATGGCATGTGCTCAGAAATAAAGTCTCTCAGATAAAGGGTTTAAATCATATCTCTCTTTTAATTATATGAGAAGAGTCAATGAAAACAAATATATCTCACATATACTTATGAAGAACGGGAGTTACTAAGGAATTTCTTTTGATCCCTTTGGAATAGATGCCATTACCTTTGCATATTTAGAAATACCACTCTTTTAATCCTATCCATTCATTTCCTCATTAAGACTATATTCATCCTAGAATCAATAGGTCTTTAATTGGGACGAAACATAAGCTTAGGACAGGGTACCAAAGAAAGAGTATAAAGGTATTCAAAGTTTCCTCAAAAAAATAAGTAGAGGTCTTCTACTAAAGTTGACAATTCTTCTTTTCTTTGCTTTTTTCTAAAGTGAATATTTTTGTTTCCATTTCTTTGCATTCTTCAAACTCTTTTTTTTTTTCTTTTTTTCTTTTCACTTTTCTTTCTTTTCATATTTTTGACTCACTTTGAAGAATATTTCTTTTCTTGATATCCACTTTTCTACTTTTGTTGCAACTAAAAGATATTTTTTCCCTTCTTCTCTAACTTATTTTTCAAAGAAAAATGGGTAATGGATAATTTATACTGGGTTAATATGGGTAAATGGTAATTTGGGTGACAAAAGAAAATGGCTTTATATTCAAGGCTCAACTTGGTTTTTTAGTGGTAAAAATACTTTTGGGTAGGCTTTATGTCTTTAGGTTAATAACAAGGATGGCCTAAATCATTTTCTAGGTTTCATATAATCTATAAAATTCAATGAACTTTCAAAATTTTAAAGGTAGTATTCTAATTATTCAGGTAATTAGCCAAATTTAAGAGTTTGGGGTCAATTTTCTTTAAGCACACTGAAGAAAATTTTGAACATTTATAACCTCTCAAAAAGGATGAATGGCTCTAAAACTCACTTGTGTTATAGGTCTCCATTGAATTTCTTCAGAATTTCTAAGTTATAGCCACTTATCAATCTAGATTATCTATATGCAACTGCGTGTACAAATGTGATATAAGACTTTGCTTTTATGGAATACTTTAGAAAATGAGTAAAATGATGAATTAATCATATTCAATTCTATTAATAAGCTAAAGTTATCCAGATTATACTTCAAAAAATCCAATTCTCATCATGGTATACGAAATGACCTAAAATTTATTTTTATTTTTATTTTTTGAAAAAAACCAAGGAAAACACCTAAAAACTAAAAGAAAACTAGAATTTGTTAGAATTCTACACCCCCCAACCTGACAGAAACATTGTCCTCAATGTTTAAAAAGTAGGACCTAAAATGAATATGGGTGATATAGAAAACAACAAAATACAAAATATGGTACAAAGAGATCAAATTCACTCAATCCTGATAAACAGGATCCTCCAGAGTTGTGGACTCAACTTCTGGATTCTCATAATCTAAGAAAGGCTTTAAACGTTGACCATTCACTTTAAAAGAATGACCAATCCTAGTATTCTCAATCTCGATAGTCCCATATGGAAAAACTTCTTTTACTATGTATGGACCGGTCCATCGAGATCTAAGCTTACCTGGAAATAGGTGGAGCTTAGAATTGTAAAGTAGAACCTTTTGGCTTGGAGTAAAGGATTTTCTCATTATGTTCTTATCATGAAAAACTTTCATCTTTTCTTTATATATGCTATTACTCTCATAAGCTTCTTGCCTGATCTCTTCCAACTCATTAAGTTGGAGTTTGCGATGTGAGCCTACTTTATCAATATTGAAATTGAATGTCTTTATTGCCCAATAGGCTCTATGTTCCAATTCCACAGGCAAATGACAAGCCTTACCGTATACAATACGATAGGGAGACATACCAATCGGGGTGCGATGTGCAGTCCTGTAAGCCCAGAGCGCATCAGTCAGTCGAAGAGACCAATCTTTACGATCTGGATTAACAGTCTTTTGAAGGATTTGTTTGATGGCCCGATTAGATACTTCTACTTGTCCACTTGTTTGTGGGTGATACGGTGTTGCAACTTTATGTGTAATATTATATTTTTTCATTAGTGCTTCAAATGGTTTGTAGCAAAAATGTGTACCGTTATCACTTATAATGGCTCGAGGAGTCCCAAATCTAGAAAAAATGTTTTCTTTTAAAAATTTAAGAACTATTTTGTGATCATTATGCCTACATGGGATAGACTCAATCCATTTTGAAACATAGTCTACGGCCAATAAGATATAAATGTAGCCAAAAGAAGGTGGAAATGGACCCATGAAATCTATACCCCAACAATAAAAAATTTCTATAATAAGAATAGGGTTTAGAGGCATCATATTCCTACGGGTTATTCCTCCTAACTTTTGACATTGCTCACATAATTTACAAAACACATGTGTGTCTTTGAACAACGACGGCCAATAAAAACTGCACTACAAAATCTTTGCCGCTGTTTTCTAGGTAGAAAAATATCCACCACATGCTTCTGAATGACAAAAGGAGATAACACTATGTTGTTCTAAGTCAGGGACACATCTCTTAATGATTTGATCTAGGCAGTATTTAAACAGGTATGGATCATCCCAGAAATAATGCTTAACATTGGAAAAGAATTTTTTCTTTTCTTGTTTAGTCCAATGTTCAGGAATTTTCCCCGTGACTAAATAATTTGCAATATCAGCAAACCAGGGAGGATGGGAAACATGAAAAAGTTGCTCATCAGGGAAAGTGTCTTTAATTGGCAACTCATTTAAAGGCTCTGTTAGGACTAAGCGAGACAAATGGTCAGCTACCACATTCTCTACTCCCTTTTTATCTTTTATTTCAATGTTAAACTCTTGGAGTAGGAGAATCCATCTAATTAGTCTAGGCTTAGCAACTTTCTTAGAAAGAAGATACTTGAGGGCCGAATGGTCAGTGAATATGACTATTTTAGATCCTACCAAGTAAGACCTGAATTTATCCAAGGCGAAGACAACTGCTAAGAGTTCTTTCTCCGTAGTAGAATAGTTCATTTTGGTGCTATTTAAGGTCCTACTGGCATAGTATATGACGTATGGCTTCTTTTCTTTTCTCTGTCCTAGTACAGCTCCTACAAAGATAGTCACCGGCATCACACATGATTTCAAAGGGTAGACTCCAATCAAAGGCTGCATGATAGGTGCAGTGGTCAACTTGTCTTTCAACTTTATAAATGCTTCTTGACAATCCTTAGTCCACTCAAAAGGAGTATCCTTTGTGAGGAGGTGACATAGTGATCTAGATATTGCACTAAAATCCTTAATGAACCTCCGATAGAATCCTGCATGACCTAGGAAAGATCGAATGTCCCTAATAGATTTTGGAATGGGTAGATTGGAAATTAGATCAACTTTAGCTCTATCTACCTCTATACCTTTAGATGACACAATGTGACCTAAGACAATTCCCTTAGGAACCATGAAATGACATTTTTCCCAATTAAGCACTAGGTTCTTTTCTTTACAACGAGTTAAGACTTTTCTTAGATTTTTAAGACATGTTTCAAATGAATTACCGAAAACAGAAAAGTCGTCCATGAAAACCTCTAAAATTCTCTCCACCATATCACTGAAAATGCTTAACATGCAACGTTGAAATGTGGCAGGAGCATTACATAATCCAAATGGCATTCTTTTGTAAGCAAAAGTGCCAAAAGGACATGTAAATGTGGTCTTTTCCTGATCCTCGGGTGCAATTTCTATTTGGTTATACCGAATAACCATCTAAGAAACAATAGTACTGGTGTCCCGCAACCCTTTCTAACATTTGATCAACGAAGGGCAAAGGAAAATGGTCCTTCCTTGTAACAAAGATTCAACTTTCGATAGTCGATACACATACGCCAACCAGTAGTAACCCTAGTAGGGATTAATTCATTGTTGGCGTTAGTTGTCTTGTCACTCCAGACTTCTTTGGAACCACCTGAGTAGGACTTACCCATTTGCTATCACTTATGGGATAGATGATTCCCACATCAAGCAACTTTAGGACTTCTGCTCTAACCACATCTTTCATATTAGGATTTAACCTTCTTTGCATTTGATGACATGGTTTAGCTTCATCCTCTAGATATATCCTATGGGTGCAGATTAAATGGTTAATGCCCTTTATATCAGCTATGGTCCATCCTATAGCACCTTTGTGTTCTTTTAAAGTGTCTATTAATTTGTCCTCCTGAGATGTTTCTAATTGGGAGGAAATTATTACAGGAAAAGTCTCTTTGTCTCCTAGGAAGGCATATTTTAAATCTGATGGTAGAGATTTCAATTCAAGCTTAGGAGGTTCTATGAATGATGGAAGGGGAGTGGACTCCCTCAGTGGAAGGTCCTCAAAAGGAGGTTTCCATTTTTCTGTTTCCATGATAGGAACAGAATCAAGGAGGGCATTAACTTCCTCTATTAATGCATCCTCATTAAACTCATTAAAATGGGCCAAACAGGCCTCAAGTGGGTCCGACAAGGAAGATGACTGAAACTGATTTTGCACAACTGAATTGATCATGTTAACACAGTGCAAATAATCAGTAGTTTCACCAGGTTGCTTACAGATATTGAAAATGTTAAGCTCTATTGTCATATTGCCTAAGGACAATTTCATTACACCATTTCTACAATTGATTAAGGCATTGGACGTAGCCAAAAATGGTCGTCCCAGGATGACTGGTATTTCATTCTTCTCATTCACCACCGGTTGTGTATCTAGAACCGAGAAAATCGACGGGAAGCAAAATTGTTCTACCCGGACTAACACATCCTCTATTACCCCTCTCGGTATTTTTACGTAACGATCGCCTATTGGAGCGTAGTAGATGTAGGTTTCAATTCACCTGGACCTAACTGTTCGTATACCGAGTATGGTAATAAGTTTACACTAGATCCTAAATCAAGAAGAGCTTGGTTAATTTTGTAGTTGCCAATAATGCAAGTAAGAGTGGGGCAACCAGGATCCTTGTACTTTGGTGGTGTATGATGTTGAAGAATAGAACTAACTTGTTCAGTCAAAAATGCCTTCTTTTGGACATTTAATTTTCTCTTGATGGTGCATAAGTCTTTTAAGAATTTGGCATATGATGGGATTTGTTTTATAGAATCTAAGATCGGTATGTTGATCTTGACTTGCTTGAAAATCTCTAAAATCTCATCATTAGATGCAGACTTTGGGGCTTGACGCAACCTTTGAGGGAATGGAGCAGGGACTGGACATGGCTCAACAGGTGAAACATGGTCCTTTTCTTTAGATTTTTCTTTAGGTTTTTCTACCTTTTCAATCTTTTTAGGCTCATCTTTCTCAATTATTTTACCACTCCTAAGAATAGTAACAGCTTTAGTTTGTTCCATAGTAGAGCTAGATGTTTCATCAGATGCATTAATGCTAACCGCGTGCACTCCCTTAGGGTTTGCTTGAGGTTGAGCTGGGAATTTTCCTTTTTCCATATTTTGCATCATTTGACTCATCATGTTTTTTAGTTCATTCACAGACTTTTCTAATTGAGAAATTTTCCTTTCCTGATTTTGATTAACTTGATTATCCTTTACATGCCTTTTAGGTGGGGGCAAGTAAAGTCCAGGAGAATGAGGTTGATGAGTTCGGTATGGTGGTGGAGCAAGTAGTCCTTGGTTTGGTTGTTGATGACTCTGGTATGGGCCTGGTTGTGAGACATTTGCATTAGGTCCATTTCTCCAATTGAAATTTGGATGGTTTCTCTAGTTGGGATTATATGTCTCAGAATATGGGGAGAAAGGTCTTTTATAATTATTGAGTGCATTAGCCTGATCATGAAGTACATCTTGAAATGCAAGGATGGTAGGACATTCCTGAGTAAGATGTGATGTACTTTCACAAATGCTACACACTTGTTCATCATTAGTTAAGGTTTTCGTTCCCATTTCCATGGCTTCTACTTTTCTAGCTAGGGTTGCTACTTTGGCACAGATTTCATTTTTTTCACTCATGGCATACATGCCTCCTCGAGTAGATATGTTAGTGGGCTTGGGTCTATCAGAATGTTCTACTCTTTCTGAGTCAGCCCAGGTCTGTGCACTTTCAGCTAGCCATTCCAAATACTCCTCCGCCTCATTTGGTTGTTTATTCAAAAAGTTACCATTGCACATCATCTCTACAAACTGGCGCATGTCAGAATTAAGTCCTTCATAAAAGAAGCTGATAATGCGCCATGGTTCATAGCCATGATGTGGGCAAGTAAGCAATAGATCTTTGAACCTTTCCCAGCATTGGTAGAATGATTATTTATCTTTTTGGGTAAAGTTCATTATCTTACGACGGAGTGTATTTGTTTTATGTGTAGGGAAAAACTTTTTCAAGAATTCCCTAGTCATTTCATTCCAAGTCCTTATGGAACCTGGTGGCAGTGCATTAAACCACATTTTTGCTTTTTCCTTTAAAGAGAAAGGAAATAGCTTAAGCCTGACAGTATCTAGACCTATATTTTGGGTTCTTTGGGTACTACATACCTCATCAAATTCTTTAAGGTGCAAATAAGGACTCTCACTATCTAGCCCATGAAATTTGGGAAGTAATTGAATTACTCCCGTTTTTAATTCTAACGCACCAGCATTTTGAGGAAGAATGACACAAGACGGTGTACTAGTGCGTGTAGGTTGAAGGTAGTCTCTTAAGGTTCGTCCATGAGGATTCTGATAAACATCATTTTCTCCATGGTCACTCTGTTGGTCCCATTCCCTATTTTCATTCCTTCTCCAATTTCTTTGTTGATGATTATTCCTCCTTGGTGGAGGTTGATATTCATCATCAATTAGAGGTGGTGGGTCCTCATTCATGATGAGTGGAGCTTGATCACCTCTAACATTACCATGGGGTGAGTTACCCCTTGATCGTTGATCAGCCATTGTTGGTCTGTCTTTTTGGTCGTACGAGACTAACCTATCGGTTTCATCGCGTATCCAAAAGGGCATACAATGAAATATCTTTTTGGTTTTTTTATGTTTTTATTTTTTCCTATCCTAAATGATGCAACCTAAATGCCTAAAATGATGCACAAAATAGGACACAATCAAGCAATCCCCTAAGGCTAGCAAGCATAGATATTTTGATTTTCTTGATTTTCTTTGGGGACAATGCTTTTAATTAGCCTACTCTAACGCTCCTACTCTCTTTAGGAGTTGACTACTGCTTACCAGTTAGGTTCTAACCAAAGCGGTTAATACAACCCTCATGTAAGGAGGCGTTTAGACCTCAACAAACATTGACAGGAGGTAGGGGAAGAGCGAGGCTCTATTAGACAACCCCCAATAACCACAGTGATCAAAAGCAACCAGAGTAACAGTAATTCGTGTCCTATTAAGAGGGTTCTACGAGCATGTGATAACCCTATAGGTCTCTTCTGATTGATTTTAAATTAATGTGAAAGGAGAGGTTGCGCGCTTGAGATGATTATCCTAGGTGGGCCAAGGAGTGGTGATGAAATCCACCCTTGATCTTGTGGGGTAGGGTGCCCTTACTAATTAAATTTCACACACCATGGCAATTCGATCAACATATAATCCACCTTAAAGTGTTAGACGTGTCCTAAAATACAATTGAAAGCAATAAACTAATGCAAAACCCTAAGATGCAACAATTATAACATATGCTTTCTATATGCAATTAAGTACCAAACAATGCAAATTATTCTAAATGCAAACCCTAATCTAAAAAATAAATGAGTGAGAAGACTTACAGTGAGGTTTCTAATGAAGATCAAGTGTGGGCCACCGTGTCCCACACTTGCCCTGTATTATTACAACCCTTTAAAAATTGAAATTGAAAATGCAAATTACAAGGGGCCTCACTACAAGATTCACTCAAAAATAAAATTTCTAATCTAGGAAAGCAAGAAAAATCTATCAATTGATGAAGCTCCACTCCAATTTCCTGAAAAAGAAAAATAACAATTAGTACCAAATTCAGGAAATAAAGTGATTATGCACTAAAAATGCCTAAAGATGCACCTAAGAATGCTTAAAATGCAATTCCTAATTTTTTGTAATTTTTTGGATTTTTTCTAAATTTTTTCTTATTGTTTTTTGGATTTTTAATTAAATTTTATAAAAACTCCATTTCAAGTCCCCGGCAATGGCGCCAAAAACTTGTTGATTGTTTAAACGCAAATGCACGGGCTATTATAGTATAGCTATGCAAATACGGGTCGATCCCACGAGGACTTGATTTAAAATTATGGAGTTTTAAATAAAATTCAACTAAAAGAATAAAAACTAACAAAAAATAAAATCCAGATTTATTCAATTGTTCCAATGTTCACAAATATTTATTCCAAGGAAAACAGAAAATAAAAATAAAATGCGTCCTGGATAAGCTTGTCCTTGAATTGCACTGTCTCTGGATTAGTACGTCTCTGAATAGTCTGTCCTGGATTGCACTGTCCCTGAATAGTCAGAATGAAGATCAGTTAAAACCAGAATAGCACAGGGACACAGTTGTAATTAAACTGGGGACCCAATTGGTATTTCTGAAATCTGCCAAGGGACACAGATGGAATTCTTTTAGGGACACAGATGGAATTTCCTGAAATCTGCCAAGGGACACAGATGGTATTTCTGGGTTTTAACAGGGGCAGACTTGGAATTTCATCAGGGGTTCTGGTTTTTCACGAAAAAACCAGTAAAACACGTTTTGGGAGAAATCTGGAAGAGGAAGAAGAATAGAGGAAGGAGGAGAAGAAGGAAGGAGAGGAAGAGGAAGGAGGAGAAGAAGGAAGGAGAGGAAAAAGGTGGGGAGAAAAGAAGGAGGATTGCGGGAGTGCGTTGGGAGAAAACCCATATTGGGTTTTCTCTCCCGTGGCGGTCCGGCGGAGGAGATAGAGGAGGAAGAAGAGGGCAGATCAAGGGAGAGAAGAAGGTGGAGATGCAAACGGATGGGGGTTTCCAACGTCGCCTCCTACTCTGCGTCAATCAGGCGATGAAAAGGATGGTGGGTTCTGGGGGTGAGTGGTACAACCCGGCTGTAGAGAGATAAGATTCACTGGCTAGTGCTGGGATTTTCGGCTAGTGATGGAGAGGGGGATGCGGGAGAAGAAGAAGATGCTCTGAAACTGGGCTGCATGGAAGACGAAGACCATGGAACACCTTGTTTGTGGAGATGGTGATCAGGGTGGCAGTGAAGCAGTGAAGGGCTTGCCAGAGGTGAGTGGAAAAAGGAAACAAGAAGGCTTGGGCAGATAGTCCAGTGGAGGGGTACCCAGTTTGCCTTGGGGGAACAGGGAAGCTAGGTTTGTGCCTGGCTAGGAAATTAGTGGAGCTCGAGTGCGACAAGGAAGAAGAAGAGAAAACAAAAATTGGTGAGGAGAAGAGAAAGGAAAAAGAAAATTCAGCCGGTGAATGCGTGACAGACTGGAGTGAAGGGAGAAGCCTGGTGTAAGGGGTTGGTGAAAAGATGGAGAATGCAGGAGGTGGGCTTGGGCAGAGCAAGAGAGGGAGATAGAGGAGCTAGGTAGAGGTGAAGCAGCCGGCTAGGTGTGTCACGCACCAATGGCCGGCTAGCCCAACCGAAGAAGAAGAAAAAACAATTATAGAAGATAGAGTGGAAAGGAGAAGGGAAGAGAAAGTGAGGGAGAAAGAGGAGGGAGAGAGTGAAACGGAGGAGGGAGCATGGAGAGAATGAGAGAACGAGAAAGAGAGGGAGAGGGAGAATGTGCCAGCCCAGCCTGCACCTTCCTAAAAGGGAGAAAACATCCTCTTTGGAGAAGAAAGAAGGGTCTTTTAAAAGAGAGATAGGGAGAGACGTATAGGAGAGAGGGATAAGAGAGAGAAAAAGAGGAGAAAGATAAGAGGAAAAGAAAGGAGAAAGATAAGGAAGATAAGAGAGAGAGAGAGAGAGAGAGAGAGAGAGAGAGAGAGAGAGAGAGAGAGAGAGAGAGAGAGAGAGAGAGAGAGAGAGAGAGAGAGAGAGAGAGAGAGAGAAAAGAGAGATAAGAAAGAGAGTGGGTCCACTGGAATTCTAGTTTTACTAGAACTCTGCAAGTCTTCAATCTTGTTTTGTACTATGACTCTTCAAATTCCATCTAATTTCCATGATTCAATCTGGAGCGTCCATGCCTGAGTTGACTGATCTGCAATGCACAGGACTCAATTAGCGAAATCTAAACCATCCATTAGCTTTAATAGTCATTTAACCACCAAATTTTACAATTCAACGGTTGGATGGCCAATTAAAGCTAAAATGAAATATTTGATTTAAAATCTTAAAATTAATGGTCTAGATGCTCTAATCAAATACTAAATTAGGGGTATTTTGACCAAAATTGAACACTTAACAATTTAACACATAACTCCTATTCTCTGATCTCATTCTTACCTCACCTAATGAGTTAATTACATAACTAATAACTATTCCCTTCGGACCGTTCCTATACTCATTATCTACTAATGAGATAATTACATAACTCTTTCTATACTCATTCTCAACTCTCAAGCTACTAAGTTAATTACATAACTGTTTCTATTCTCATTCAGTCATTTTTACCTAATGAGTTAATTACATGACTCTTTCTTTACTTATCCTTAACAACTTTTGAATTGAGTATGAATTACTTACATAACTTTGCTTTTTTAAGCTGATCCTCAACTGAGATCAGATGAGTTAAATACATAACACTTACTTTACTCATCCTCAACCTCAACAACTATTGAATTGAGTATGACAGTATGAGTTACTTACATAACTTTGTTTTTAAGTTGATACTCAACTGAGATGAGTTAATTACATATATGCTCTATCTTTTGAAGCTCATCCTTAATGAAATTAAGATGAGTTAATTACATAACTCTTTCTTTACTCTATACTTAATAACTATTTTTATTTAAACACATCCTCAATTAAGATTAATTAAATACATAACTCTTATAGCTTATATGACGGTTATGCAACAATATGTTAACAACCGTCCTATAACTTTCTAATAAATAAAATAACCATCCTATATAACTTATAGGACGGTTATAAAAAAATCGTCATATATTTCATTATATATATATATTATAGGACGGTTATTTAAAAACCGTCCTATATTGTTCTATATATCATTTTTCACCTTGATCAGCCCTAATTTCAAATTTTCAATCTTCCAGCGGTCCAAACTACTGAGAACGTGAAAATGACCATTCCTCTTCGATGTTTCACAGATCTAAGCAAAATAAGGTATGTATTTACGAATTTTACAATCTGTATACAGTTCTATAAAAAACATAAAAGCTAGTACCCTTTTTTTCATTTTGTTTTTTGTTTTTTGTTAACTATTTTCCATAGATCTTGATGGGTTTTAGTCTGAGAAGGTGAAAACGACCATTCCTCTTCAATCTTTCACAGATTTAAGCAAAAAAAGGTATGTATTTACAAATTTTATAATCTGTATTTATTTTTTTCAATTTTTTTATTTTTCGTTAACTATTTTTCATAGATCTTGATGGGTTTTAGTTCTATGTGTATGAGAAACATTCCATTTGAGTTTTATATTTCTTTGCTCTAGATTTGAGTTTGTTTTTAGGTTTTTTACTATTTTTTCAAAAAAATCAGTTACAAAAATAAAAAAAAGTCATTGTTTTTTCGTATTTCTTCATTGAAAAGTATTTCTATCCACATATAGAGCTTTCCCATGTTGTGTATTCATGTGTGATAATGTTTTCATCTCTTTTTTTTTTGTAATTTAGTTTTTTTTTAATTTTTCTAAAAAAAATAAGTTACGAAAATTAGGAATTTTTTTTTTATTTTTTATATTTATTAGTCAATACCTATTCTTATCCACATATATAGCTTACTCATGCTTGAATCTTCATATATTAATGATTTTTAACATTTAATCTAATTTTTAGTAATATAGGACGGTTCTTCAGGAACCGTCCTATATAACAAGCAATATAGGACGGTTATTCAGGAACCGTCCTATATAACTAGCAATATAGGATGGTTCCTGAATAACCGTCCTATATTACATGAGTAATATAAGACGGTTCCTCAAGAACCGTCCTATATTTTCAACCATTCCATAGGTTAGAATCATGTCAAGGTGATGAGTAAATAGGTCGCGTGTCAAACAGGTCAACATGACAGGTCAAATTGATTGACTCGAACACGACACGATTTTTGGCGTGTCACCCAAAAATGACACAAACACGATAAGACTCGACCCGAACCCGCTAAATTCGTGTCGGGTTCGTGTCGTGTTATTGTGTCGTGTCATATTTTGCCGCCCCTACTTAACGGGACTCTTATTGAAGTTCCTGGTGACCGCACCATTTTCAAGTCCACACCATTTAGTGGTTAGGAGCATCCGGCAGGGATTCTTCTAGTGCATGTTTTACACAAGATTGTACCCAAAAAATCATTGGTTTTGATCAAGACAAATGTCACCGTACATCTTTTTTAAACGGGGATTGCTAAACTGTCCACACACCTCATGGTGCCATCTAGTGACCCATGTTATAAAGCCCACTTTTGCATTATTGGTATTGTTCATCTCATAACTCCAACTTCAGATTTTTTATAAGTAAAAAATCATACAATATGGATGATTATTACTTCTAAGAAACAGTGTGTTGTTTATAAAGTTTTTAAATTGTCTATTTTCAAACACATTTTGTCATATGCTTTTTCGATGCTATAAGTATCCTAGTCATTTGCCTTTTAATCTATATGACAATTAAATATGGAGCAATGAGATGAATGAGTTTTATCTAAAGGTGGCTTCGAAAAAATGTAATTGTTAAACTGCGCCTTTTTTTCTTTTGAGTTTTTTGAAAGGCACTAGACCACACACCTACACTGCAGTTCGTTTAACATTCCTCTTATTAACACGTACAAATGTGTAAATTGATCTACTACGTGAGTCCTAGTAGCATACATGCTCAAGGGTGAGTGAAGAGGTTTACCCCTTCTGTTTATGCATATTGGAACTATATTTTGTAGATCTAAGCTATTCATCATATTCATAATAACTTAGGCTACAAATCAAATATCACTCTCACTGGGCACCTTCAGCCTACATACATTTAATATATATATATATATATATATAAATGTGACAATTTAATTTTGTTATTTTTTTTAAAGACACAAATCATTTAGTTACTTAAAATCATCTAAATGCATTGATTTGTAATGAGTTACCTATTTTTTGTACGAAAAAATATAATAAATGGCTATCCACCATAAAGTCTCCCCACAGAAGAAAACAAGGGCATGAACTTCTTTGACTGTGATGGACCCTAAAGCCACCTAACATGCCTGCTATGTGGTTTTCCGGTCCACTTCGCTAGCTTGATGAGCTTATGTATTATTGGGTCTTTTTAAGATATGTTAATTGAACAGATGGCCCTGGAAAATGTAATTTTAAATAAATATGTATCTTTCCTCAATTTAACCCAAGTTAAGCAGTCACTTATACTTTATGAAAATAAGACAAACGAGTAAACTCAAAGCCACTTGTTCATGACTAGAAAAAAATTGAGAGCAGGATTTTTAATATACTCTTTAATGCAAATAATAACTATAGGCTAGTTGGTTAAAATATACTACTATGGTTGAGCAGGTTTATTTTTAAATTGAGTCCAACTAAATTAGAAGAGTGCTCAAACTAATTGTGAGGTGTGGTATAACTAGGGGTGGCAAATCGTGTTCGCAAGTCATGTTTGTGTCGTGTCGAGACTAACCCATTATAGCATATGGGTCGACACGAACACAACCCGCTTAATAATCGTATTAAGAACCCATAACTGGAACATGACACGATTATTAAATGAGTCGACATAACACAACTCGTATAACACTATCAAAAGAATGTGAAATAACTAATATAGAACATTTTTTGTATAAGAATGTAAGTTGTTGATTTTTCAAAAATTATAAAAATATAGGATGATTTTTTAAAACCCATCCTATATTAATAGTTCTTCAAAAATCATAAAAATATAGGATAGGTTTTCAAAAATTGTCGACAATTTTTGAAAACCTATCCTATATTAAAGGTTTTTCAAAAATCATAAATTTTCAAAAACTATAAGAATATAGGACCAGTTTTCAAAAACAATCCTATATAGGATATAGAACGGTTTTTGAAAACCCATCCTATATTAATGATTTTTAAAAAAACCATAAGAATATAGGACGCTTTTTCAAAAACTGTCTTATATTCCTATAATAATATATGACTGCTTTGAAAACCATCTTATATTTTCAACCCGACAACACAACGAATTAATAAGTTGCGTGTCAAATAGGTTAACACGATAGGTAAACATTGATTGACCTGAACACGACACAATTTTTGGGGTGTCATTTTCGGGTCAACCCAAAAATGACACGAACACGATAGGGCTCAACCCTAACCTACTAAATCCGTGTTGAATTCGAGTCATATTATCATGTCATGTCATATTTTGCCACTCCTAATATAACAACCACAGTTTTTGGAGCCTACCATTGCATAATGAGAACCTTTCATCTCATTGTTGTACTTTGGGCATATCTGATTCTACACTTGCCGAAGTGGAGGCAACTTTTCGTGTCGTTAATACTTAGAGTTAAGTCCACACCTCCCCTCATTCTGGAAGGAGACTCAAAAAAGACATCAACTGGATTATCCACAAATCCGAGTTTGGTTGGAGAGTTCTTGACTTCGTGAAAAGGATTAGAGAGTGCCTCTGCAGAGGTATAGGCATAAACGACAAGGATCACCTTCTTCTGATTCTCAGGGATTGGCACTTTCTTCCACTGATTTGTACAGTGACTCACCTATATAACGTTGCTCTCTTCTCTGTAACTGTTGCGTTATCTTCAATTTCTTGACGCCGAGTAACTTGCTCTCTCTCTCTCTCTCTCTCTCTCTCTCTCTCTCTCTCTCTCTCTCTCTCTCTCTCTCTCTCTCTCTGTATATATATATTGAATTTCAACACAACACACCTTTATTCATTGCTCCACCTTCAGGTTTTTTATAGATAAAAAAACAAGTGATTTGGATGATTCTAGCTTTTAAAAAATTATCAAAAGTTTCTATAACGTTCTCTTTCCAAGCGAAGCTACTTAGATGCATTTTAGATGTCAGAATTATCCAAACACATGCTTTTTAATCTATAACACATCTAAATCTGAAGCAATGAGATGAACTAGTTGGATCACTCAAAAGTAGGCTCTACAATGTGTTTGCTAGACCGTACTCATATGCTGGCAGTTTGGCCTTCCTCTGTGTTATGCACAATCAACTAGTCGACTAACTCGTTTGCCATCAATTAAAATAACTTCCACAAGTTTTTCAAGTCGACCAGCAAGTTTTAGAACTATCACCCAACGTGGGTGATATCTGCTCTGTCTTTTCCTGCTACGGGTTGTCGAAGTTGGCATACATACATCGTTTTTCCCTGCTAACATCGTCATATAAACGCTTTCCATGGCTGCTGTTGTTTAAGCTGCATTCATTTACGGTTTGTTATTTGAATAGATAGGCTTCAAATTGCCCAATTACATAAAATGCATGTAGTGCTACTTCTAAAGTTCTCAGATTTCTCTCCTCCGTTTCAATATTTGTTCCTTCACCCCACCTCCAATTGACATTCTAGGCATGTAGACAGTCCAGCATGCAAACCGTAGCTTAAAAATTCTAGGCTCAGTTCTGCATCCATACACATTGCAGCATACAAACCATAGTTCAAAAACCACAAGTCAATTCCGAAAACTTATCAAGTTGTCCGAGTTACTCGACTAGGTGGTAAATCAAGTTGACTCGTTGAGTGACTCTCCATTAAACAATATAATTGAAGCTGGGTTGGATTTGAAATTTTCTGCTCTGTCGGTGGCCTGGCTATTTTGTTCTAGGATGAGGACATACCAAATTCCAACTGGGTGCAATGCGGATAGTAAGCATATATCTGTCCCATGAACAGCAGTTTATTATCAATGGGACCCATCACTAGATCTAATCCCAACCACTAAATATTAAACTTTGATCTCACGGTAATTGGAATTACTTGGAAATCTCTATTTTGTTCTAGGATGAGGACATACCAAATTCCAACTGGGTGCAATGCGGATAGTAAGCATATATCTGTCCCATGAACAGCAGTTTATTATCAATGGGACCCATCACTAGATCTAATCCCAACCACTAAATATTAAACTTTGATCTCACGGTAATTGGAATTACTTGGAAATCTCCGCCTAATCCCTGCAGCGTTAGGAAACCAAACACGCACCCACCCCCCCGGCTGGCGGCAGCCAAAAGAACGTCGAAATTCGGCATCTTTTAACAGAAAATGAACGTCCCATTCTCCTCGTTCTCTCCGTCGCCATTTCCCATTTTAACCTACTTCCTTCCTGCAACTCTCTCTATCTCTCTCCGAGATGAAGATGGAATCAACGGCCATGATGAGATCCATCGTCTCTTCTCTTCCTCCTCCGTCCCTCTCTAGCCAGAGCATTCTGCCCCCACAATACTTCCCAACACATTCTGCTCCAGGAAAATCCCCATCTTTGACTCTCTCTCTTTCTAACCAAACCTCTCGTTTTTCCTCGCTTGATTCGAAGAAAACCAGCAGATTTGTCACTCGCTGCTCGACCGAGAACACCGGCGAAGAAATCCCGATCGAAAAGAGTACGTCTTGCTTTCATTTTGATTGAAGTGGGAATTTTGTTCATTCATAGATTAAAAAAAAAAAGAGAGTGTAAATCTCATTTCCATTTATTTATTTCTGTTTGATTCTGGTCAATCTGGACTGTTTTCTGTGATTTTTGTTCCAAAAGGGTGCTTCTGCATTTAGTGAACTGTTGAACTCTTTGAGCTGGCAGGATTTCCGGCATTCCCCACTGTCCTGGATATCAATCAAGTTCGGGACATTTTGCCCCATAGGTGAGTTGGGGTTGGATTTTTCACCATTATTTGATATAAAATAGTAATTTTTATGTGAAATTTGAAGTGGATTTTTACCAGATTCATGTTTTTACATTTGTTTTCTAATTGGTGGTTTGTGTTTTTTGTATAGATTTCCATTTTTACTAGTGGATAGAGTGATTGAGTACAATCCAGGCGTTTCTGCTGTCGCTATAAAGAATGTGACAATTAATGAGAATTTCTTCCCTGGGCATTTCCCTGAGAGGCCCATTATGCCTGGTGTTCTCATGGTTGAGGTATTATGCTTGTTCTTGTATTTTCTCTTTATTCATTGTTTCTTCTATGAAAGTTGAGAGTTTGACCGTTACAATGTTGTTTATGGATGCCGCTATACCTGACATTCCCATGGTCGAGGTATTTTTCTTGTTCTTATATTGTTGTCTCTTCATTTTGTAAGTTCAAAGTTCAGTAGTTACCCATAAAGATTGATAATCAAAAAGTCCCCCTAAAAGAACACTTCCGATACTTGGGATTGATAATTCATGAGAATGGCATCACTTAAATTGAAACAAAAATTCTATAGGGTGGCTGTAAGGCTGGCCATGCTCTATGGATCAGTGTTGGGAGTCAAAGAATAACATGTGCATAGGATGAGTGTCGCTAAAATGTGAATGTTGAGATGAATGAGTGGCAAGACAAGAAAGAATAGAATTAGAAATGAAAACATTAGAGGAAACTTAGGAGTAGCACTAATAGGTAAAAAGATGAGGGAGATTAGACTTAGATAGTTTGGAGATGTCCAACGTAGACCAAAAAGGGCACCTGTTAGAAGGAGTGAGGCAATCCAAGTTGAGGATTCTAAAAAGGTAAGGGGAAGGCCCAAAAAAACGTGGATAGAAGTGGTGAGAAATGATTTAAAAACTTTGGAACTAAATGAATCTATGACACTTAATAGAGGGGAATGGAGGAACAAGATTCATGTGACTGACCCCTGGTCGGGATAAGATCCTGATGATGATGATGATGATGATGATGATGAAAGTTCAGTAGTTATGAAGCTGTTTTAAATGAGTCCTTTTAAGCTAAATCGAATTACATGCTGAGAGAATTCTAGTTGATGCTTCCACTTCTGTGAAATTTGGCTGCTGCTCAATTTGTAGTTAGGAATTAAGAATAATGTTGGCAGCGTTTCCCCTGGAAGTGTCGTTGTCAGGAATTAAGAAAAATGCTGGCAGTTTTTCCCCTTGAATTGTTGGATCTTCCTTTTTTGTAGTGGTCCCTTTGTATGGAAGTGAATGTACACTGTTGAAGAACTTTTATCTACTAAATCTTCATGTTCCTATCCTGAAGATTCACAGTGACAGATCATTATGTTGTCTCCCTAGTTTTCTTTAGCATGTTTGTGTTTCTTTGTGCTTTCTTAGGTTATGGTAAGATTTCTCTGTTTACACAGGCAACCTAATGCAATGCCTTAGAAGATCATGTTGTTGGTTATCTTCATACGTCTATAGCTGGCCTAAGATCCTTTTTTACATCAAAGACCACTATGGGGCTCTTAGATATTCTCTCTCTCTTACCATCTTTCCTTTCTATCATCTTCCTGATCTCTTGAATAATTGATTTAGGAACTTGGATCAAATAACAGGTAAAAGTAATGATTCTAGTCCCTTCCTATAATGTCCAAATAAGGATAAAGTAAAAATAATAAGCATTCCCTTGCTCTTTAGCTTTTGGAAAGGGATTTTAGGTAGTTGCTTCCTACCAAATCTTTCTGTTCTCAATGTCACTGCCTTTGGCTCTAATATATTATCTGTGAGTAGACATATGACACTTTCCAGGATAAATAAACGACATCATATTGCATCGTCTAGGAATTGAGAATGGGTGAATACAATTTGTGGCAGTCATAAGAGTTGCATAACCTTATCCATAGTGTTTGTTTTTCCATGAAAGATTTGATGGCACCGTGAAATTCTCAACAATCGTGCTTTCTGTCTACTCTTTTCTTTATTTCCTAGACTTCTACTTCTCACTGTGTAAGATGCTTTTAATGTGAGACAATGTCAACCATGCAAACAAGGACCCAGAAATAAATAAAAGTGTAACTTCTTTATTTCAAAGAGTTTTTCTATTCAAGTACTATTGTGTACCTTTCTTGGCTGCTTATTCCTACCCAGAACAAGTAATTGAAAGAAAGCATTGGATTGTCATTGAAGAGGAGGTACCTTGTTCATATCCCATTTTGGAGCACCTTGTCACTTAGGAGTCAGGACATGTCATTGACATGCTTCCAGTGCCAGTGTGTAAATATGCCTCTTCACATAGCTTCTTGCCAGAATGGCACTGTTCCTTTCTCCAACTCCTGTAAAACATTGATCTCCTCCTAAGACTTTTTTATGAGTCTCATTATTGTCACTTAATATAGGATAAGGTCTATTAATATAGGATAAGCCATGATACTTAATAGAGGGAATGGAGGAACAAGATTCATGTGGCTGACCCTAATCAGGATAAGGTCCTGATGATGATGATGATTGTTGCCACTACCAAGCATTGGGCCTGAGATTAAGGGGAGGATAATACATATGGTCAGGCAGATGTACGGATATTGCTAAAGATATCTTCATGCCGACATATGTCTTATCCTCCAAGTCTTTAAATGATTCATCCAGGCCCTCAAGTTGACAAATACGGAGTTTGGTGAACAAGTATATGCATATTCTTAAGTCAAGCAAACAGTATTTATAGATGAACCTAGTTGGTTGGAATGGGGTGTTAGGGTGACCAAAAAAAAATGATAGTGTTACTGACAAGCATAATGCTAGATGGTCTCTGAGGAGATACAATCACAGAGATGGACTCAGCTAAGTGAAACCTTCAATCTGGTGTGTACCAAACACTACTGTATGGTTGACCTGGTTAGCAAAAGTTTATGCGGGATATTTTTTTACCAAATGGATGTCAAGAATGCTTTACTTAGTAAGCCTCTAAATTATGAAGTGTATGTGGAACAGTAAGAAGATCATAGTAGGAGGTGAATGCAACTTAGTTTCGAAATTTGAAAGGTCCATCCATGCCATGAAGCAAACACCAAGAACATGGATTGATGAATTACACCAACTCAAAAAATATTGGATACAGATGCAAACTAAAAATACCCCAAGTTGTATATGTAATGTGAGTGCGCCTATATCTATTTAAGTGCTCTGCTGTACTTTAATATGCATCAACAAGGTTTCAAAGTCTCTCATGTTCTCTTTCACCCTACTTTTCACTCCTTCCTAATCAAAAGACCTGCAGATGGGGAGGGTCAACATGTATAAGTCACCTATGGAAATAAATTTCATAACCATTTTGTTTCCTTCCTCCCTCCTCTCTTTGAGTCTTCATACTCTGCATGAAAGTTTCAAATGGCCATACAGTTTGCTCTACTCTCAAGTTAAAGCAATTGATGATATATTACATAAGAACTTTAGCTGATTAGTGAGTGAAGAAGCTTGGTTGATTCCAGACAAAGAGGACAGAAAATCAGAACTTGTAATTCTAGTAGAAATAAGACAAGTTGGAATCCAACTAGAGGAATGAAAAGTGGTGGTTTTACTACTACCATTTTAAATATGCCAGACTCGATGCTCAACTTGCTTGACTAAACTCTTTCCAAGGGGGCCTTGAGTTCTGTCTAACCGAGTCCATCATTATCAATCATTCAAGTAAAGAAGGCTCAACTATGGTTAGTGGTCCATTTGTTGCTGCTGTTGACAGCTCATCACGCTCTATTCCTTTCTGTCCCATTCATTCGTACTCCTTGAACCATAGATGGCTGGTCGAATGCATGATAAGTGTGAAGACCCCACCATCCATTGAAGGCCTTGACTTCACAATTTTCTTGCAGCCATGCCTCTATGTTGGAAGACAGAAGAAATCTTCCTTTCTCTAATAGTATAGAAAGTCATGTGGTAGGCCATTTTCCAATATTCATTATTATCACTAAGGGCTTTTGGGACCTGCTCCTGTCTCTTCCAACTCTGGAGTTTGGTATTTTCTTGGTTTCTAGAGGATCACAGTATGAATAGATGGGTCTATATGATGAAATGCACAAAATAAATACAAGAAACAGAAACAAAACCTACTTTAGGGTGCTTTCTGTAGAATTTTATTTTGGAAATGTTGAGTTTTATTCAAGAAGTAAGAAACTTACAATGATGACGTAGTCTTTACAATCATTTGGAGGCAAAGCTGAAAAACAGGAAACAAGCAACCCCCTAAGTGTGACTGAGCCAAACATTAGTTCTCATTGTAGACTTTGGGACTTGACTCATCCCAAGCCCACCCCCCTAACTTACTGAAGGTGTTGAGCTAAAGCCATAGGATTAGCTTCAGATAAGCAATTGATTATTTATGATTCACATGAGTGGCCAAGCCAAGCTGAATTGACAACTTATGGCCATGGCCACCTTTTGGTTTGTGTTTGCTTCTGGAGACGTAGATACTACTGGCCCTGATGCTTTTCGTATTAGCTCTAGATAATGTCGGACTGAATCTTTGTTTGATGTGACTATTGATGCTGTACCCATATGATTGTACTTTGCATGTGGCAATCTTTCTACTTGTAACTGGTCCTTCCTACTGGGGGACAACATATAAAAATCAAAACTAGAAAGCAGTATATGTGAATCATCTGACACTTTTGTTTGATACCTTAGTTCTAAAAAAGCATTTGCTCTTATTTGCTCTATTGTGAAATGGGTCAATTTCATTTATGCAATACTTGAAGCTGTGGCTAATTGGCTAGATCCTGGTTACTGAGGTTACAGTGGATTATTTTTAAGCTAATGGACTATCAGTGAAAACTTTATCTTCTCAACTGATTGTTACTGTGAAGTTGTGATGTATGATCTTGCGGTTGCTGTCATTTATCATTTATTGAAGCTATCTGTTTTAAGAAAATAAGTTAGCCTGACATGGGAGCATAGTTGAAACAATTGACCTTTAGTTGACTTTGTACTGGCGTGCTGGTCGAGTTTTGAGTTGTTCACACCAGGTAGAAGTAAAATGTAATGAATATGTTGTACCTCATACACCTGAGATCTCGATTTCTATCTGCACTGCACTTGGAGTTTTCAGGTGGCGTTCAGATGTCTACTTTGGTGCACTGTTATCTGTTCAAACTAGCAAAGAGAAATCATCTTAGTCTTGCAGTGAAATCAGCTTTCAAATAGAAAACCCTAGATCTCCTGCTCCATTACCATGAGAAACTTCAGAGGTAAGACAGAAAAGTCAAGAATTTGTTGCTGACTTCCATTGCTATACTTTATAGATTATAGAAACTGTAAATGTGAGAGAAATGCTAAATTGATGCACTATGGTTGCGGTCTAGTGACCACATTTTCTGAAGCCACCTTCGTTGATCTTACTCATTCATATCATTGCCCAGACTTGGATATTTTATAGATTGAAAAGCATGTGATTTGGATGATTCTAACATTTGACAAACTATGCTTTGAACTGTTTCTTAAAAGCTGAATCATCCATGCCATATGATTTTTTACTTATAAGAAACCTAAAGTTGGAACAATGAGATGAACGATTCTGATCATGCAAAGATGGGCTCCAAAAAAATTGGTCCCTAGACCGCACCATGTCATGCGGTCAGTTTAGCATTCCATTAAATGTGATAGGTAAAACTATTATTCCAAAGTATAGACATAATAGGTAAAACTGTGATTCCTAACTATTGAGTCCTACTGTAGAAGTTTCTCAGTTTGACTTGTTTGTATTTACCAGTTCGAACTTTTCCTCTGCAGAGCTTGCTCATTTATGTTTGAGATCCTGTCTATGGTATAGAGAAGTGATATCCATTTCCAATCATAGAGCTTTCTTGTAGTCTTCCTTATAGTACAAATTGCTGTGCCAAATATCTTTTGCTTTCATTCTTTTTCATGTGCTTCTATCAGCTTATTTGGACTGACCTTTCTCATGTATACAATTCTAGTAAGTTAGAATTGTAAACATTAAATCCAATATTGTAACAAAACTCAGGACTGAAATCTAATTTCATTATAAGCAACACTGCAAACTTTTACCAACGGCAACCTGATTCTAATTACATCTTGTGTTTCTCAACTTCAAAATGTATCCTTCAGAGCAGAAATGTTCTGATGCTGCATGACAGATCCCTCAATAATTATCTCTGTCAGCTTGATACCACGTCCCCATGTCTGGACAGTGTAGCTTTCATTTACAATTGGTATCAACTGTGATGGTGTTATCCACAAGAATATATCTAAGAACTAATACATGAAACAGTTCATTGGGCGCTATGTCAATGCTGAAGACTGTGAGATGCCACTAACCATCCTGGCTACTATCATCTTGGCCAAATGGCTTGAACATTTCAATAATCTCTAGTTGCTAAGAAAGGAAGTTGAATCTGATTCATCCAAACTCATGTAATGGGCAATCATGCTTCCACATTATATGTTGGGATTTTATTCAGACCTATCTGTTGGTACGATGGTGTGCAAGCACATGTATGCAAGCTGGACAAGCTAATGCTCTTCATAAGTCATTGAGCATGCTGTTCTCCTTTTCAGTGGACCCTTGATAATTAATCCATTTCCTCTATAGTTCATTTTAATCCCTCGTCCTGTTTGTGTTAGGATTTGAACATTTTTTGTTCTCCAGATGGTAACCCATAAGATGGACATAATGAGGAATGACACATTTCTTTTTGTGCTTCTTGTTTCCTGGTTTTGCCTTTGTTTTGATCCTTCAATTTGTGTTTCCTTTGTCTTTCTTATTTAATCAAACTACATTTATTACAAAAGAATAAAATAAATGAATTCTGATGGGTAGTAAGCAATGTGCTATCCAGGCCATGGCTCAGGTTGGAGGGATCGTGATGTTGCAGCCAGAAGTGGGGGGATCTCGTGAGAATTTCTTCTTTGCAGGTATTGACAAAGTTCGGTTCCGGAAACCTGTGATTGCCGGGGATACCGTAGTTATAAGAATGACATTAGTGAAGCATCAGAAGCGTTTTGGAATAGCAAAGATGGAAGGGAAGGCATATGTTGGGGGTGATGTGGTGTGTGAAGGTGAGTTCTTGCTAGCTACTGGAAGCGAATGATACAAAAGCTGAATGTTTCTGCTGTAAAAGCTAGATGATTCTGCTGTGGAGTCCTAAACATTTCGGTAAACTACTTCCATTTTCATTTGTCTTCTATTTAATTCAGTTTTCCTTCCAATGCAAATCTTAGTGCTACATCAGAATTTTGATAGTATGAGGGATCTGTACAAGTCAATTGGACACGAAAGGCTTGCAAATTAGTTGCAGAGAATAATTGAAGTAGTTGGTTTATGCTTGAGTTTGCTTTCACCATCCAGAAGCTCCTGCTTAAAAAAAAGGACCAAGTTTGGTTCTTGCCTTGTCAACCAAATTGTTGCCTCTTGCCTATACCACATGCAAGCCTATGTGATCTAATTCTTTCGTCTGGTGGATGCCAGTGGAATGGGCCAAAATCACATTGCATTGGAACATTTAACACAAAAGAACCATCTCCCTTATAACAGACAAAAGGGCACCCAACACTTCTTTTTTATTATGAATTGTGACTGGATCTGAACCCACAAACCTTTCGTTGCGAGACATGGCACTTTACCAAACTCACTGAGTACTCAGAACCCAAAGAGCAACAAACATTTAGGACTGTTTCAATTGGCCTTACATTGAGTTCAAGCACTTAGCCAAGGTGGTTAAGTGTCCTGTCTAATGGCTGAAGGAGAAAATGTCTGATATTCGCCCCATGATGCATCCACAGTGCAGCCAGTTGAAGATAAGGCGGCCATTGGATCCCTGCAGACTGATTCATCTCCCCTGATGAAAATCAATGATCATTTCACTCCCAAGTTTCCAAGTCTTGGCAGTATCAATGAATCAGAAAAACTGAAAAGTATGACATATTCGCACTGGTGGAAATTAAAGAACCAGCTGATGAAATTATTTGAATATGAATAGCACAACTCATTAGCCCTACTAAATGGTTGGACGGCAAGGAAGAGACATGGCAGGATCAATGAATCATTCTTAACGTTTCCTTGACTTAAATGTGTCAAGCTCCGAAATTCGCATCCCTTGGATGATCCTAATCATTGCTTTGCTTAATCATAAAGTAGACTGTGAAATTTTTTACCTTTAAATTGTAAAACACTGCCTGGGATCATCCACTAAATGAGAACTTAAGAGCTTAGTCCATCTAAGTTAAGGTTAACATTGTGAATAATTTGGATATTCTGTCCAACCATATTTACTAAGGGGCTAATGAATGAAAAACTGGGGGCGTTTCACTTCTCATATATTTTCTGCGTGATGTAAGAGGGAACCTTTAGTAATGCATTCTTATGTGTGCAGACTCGACTTTTTCCCTACATACCGACAGTGGAATCCATGCTAAAATTGACTTTAGGCACCATATCACACATTTCTTTGTTCCAGTGGAAACATCAATCATATACAGATCGAATTTAGAATCCCCTACCAAAACAAAGACTATCTTTCCTGCATGTGTTTCTCGATGTAATCAGGGATGCCCATGAATTTACAGTGAAATGGACGCATTGGCAATAATTCCTGGCTATTCATGGTGAATTCCATGCTTCTTATTTACAGTTTCTACTTTGTTCCCTCTCGTAAGAAGGGATATAAAACAAGCTTCTTTTCAAGTCCTACATCGAGCCTTCTCTGTAAGGGAAAATTGTCAGACGTGGATGAACTGCCAGTTCGTGCAGGAGTCCCCTTGTTCCAGTCCTATACATTAGTAAAAGAAGCAATGAAAGATACCTCCCTTGTAAGACCCAAGTCACGGGTGTTGTCGAGTTTCCTTTGCTTGAACCCAATTGCCTTACCAAGATTAAAGCTCTGCTAGATCACTTTCAGTGGTCAATACCATTTATCTGTTGGTCACTAATTGCAGACAATATGTTGAACACCATGTAAGGGGAGCTTTGGTGCAACAGTAAAGTTGTTGTCTTGTGGTCTTGAGGTCACAGGTTCAAGGCATGGAAACAGCCTTTTGCAAAAATACAAAATAAGATAGTGTACTATAGACCCTTGTGGTCTGCCCCTTCCTTGAACCTTGCATAGGCAAGAGTTTTGTGCACCGAGACTGCCCTTTTTATGTTGAACACTACGTCAACATGGAAAAGGAACCCATCTTCCCTGTGAGGCCCACTAGATAAGCAGCTCCGATTAAATTATGAACCCGTTAGAATACTACATAATTTCTCTTTGCCTGTTTGGCTGGCAGGAAAATGATAGAAATTAATTTGTATTAAAAAAAAAAAGGAATCTTGTGTGTAAAGTGTTTTATGCCTTGAAGTTGAATTCCACCAAAGACCCAAAATCTTACACTCCAGTAAATTTTGGGTCGTTGGAAATGCAAGAAATCAGTTAGGACGGCTGGTGAGTGTAGGAAGTGTAGGGGAATATCAAAAGCATATGTACACCTTAGGGTGAAGGGGATCCTTGGCGCAACAGTAGAGTTGTTGTTGTGTGACCTCACGGGTTTAAGACATAGAAACAGCCTCTTGCAAAATGCAAGGTAAGGCTATATACTATTGACTGTTGTGGTCCGCCCTTTTCCTGAACCCTCCATAAGCGGGAACTTTGTGCACCGGGGCTGCCCTTTCTGCGTATGGGGGGTCTAGGGAAGGAATGGACCACATAAGGTTAATAGTACGCAGCCTTACCTTGCATTGTAAGTGACTATTTTCACGCCTTGAACCTGCAACTTAAAAGTTACACGACAACAGCTCTAGTGTTGTGCCAAGGCTTCCCTTCATTTAGATCATTGCTTGGCAAGCTACAAATAAAAATCACAACCGTTGGTCGTTCTTCACTACTATTTCTTTAAATTGTAAAAAGCGAATGGTCTTGATTTTGGGTGTCTAGCCTATCTAAGAATGATGAAAGGCTTCGATCACTCAAAAAGCAAGCATACATAACCCTTTTTCTAATTCATCTATATTTCCTTCTTGCATTATCTACCAATGCATTATTTAAATTAGAAGCAGGTGTTTGTATTAAAGCAAGAGTGGGTTTAGCAGCCACTTCTCCTTGTTAAAAGTCCATGACTTACCTCAATATTTTTTTGGTGCTTTGTCAGTCACCACGAAGACTCGCTGGTGCATTCTTGGGTTAGTGAGGTGTCACAAAGAAGAAGATGATGATGATACTCCGTCTTTTCTGCTTTCCATCAGTTCGGAAAGTGGAACTGCTTTCTTCTTTCCTTTTTTCAATGGGATGTCAATCTGGTGAGCAAGCAAGGTCATTGTGGATCGAATACACTCTAGAACATCAAATAGACTCCCTGGTTTTGATAAGACCACCCTCTGTCTTCATATTTGTCGACTGTTGTGTTTGATCCAATTGCGTTTGGGCATAATTCATTTGTCAATTGCATTTGGAACAAGTTGGTTCTGCACTGCCAATGTTGGACTGCATAATTAACCATACGGATCTCACCGCACTCGTGTTCCATCTAACTTAAATCACATAGAAGTCTAATTATGAATGATCATGGCATCTAGAATGAAGGAGAGCCTTGGCACAGCAGTAGAGTTGTCGTCGTGTGACCTTGAAGTCACGGGTTCAAAGCATAAAAACAGCCTCAGGTAAGGCTGAGTACCCTTCCGATCCTTGAATATGCAGGAGCTTGGTGCACAGGAACTGCCAGTTATGGCATCTAAAATCCATTATCGATTGACAGTTGGCCCTGATTGCCAGGGCTTGTATAATGTGGCTTGTGCGGTTATGTTTACGTTTCAAGGTTAGGCCAAAAAGTTCATCTCCGAATCCAAAGGCTAGGAGAACTGGCACGGATCCACCAATGGCCAACAGACGTATGTGTTCCATAATTTATACTATTATGCCGGTCAAAAAGGCAGATAATGACTTGTTAAATTGATCAACAAGATAAGTACCTGTTAAATTACCACCGTGATGAACCACGATCAGTTCTCATTGACTTCAGTAGAAGCTCCCATCAGCAGGAGTGATCAAACCAAGTGAGAGCTGCCATCAGCCGCCCTTGTTTTGTGCCATTAGTCTCTTAAGTATTATACCATATCCAATCAGTCAAATCACTTTTTCCAGAAATCCCGAGAAATCTAAGTCGTACAAGTAAAAGAGATCCAGAAGATCTTACTAATTCATATAAAGCCAAACTTTGTTGGAAACCATTCTGCCATATCTAATTGTACAACTTCATGATTTTCACATTACACAATGGCAAACGATTGAGTCATGGAGAAATTGTTCCTTTCCTGCCAAACAGTTCCTTCCATAATTCCATTTTTCCAGTCTTTAGTATGGAAATCAATTTATTGTATCATTTTACCAGGCTGTGGGATATATATTCTTTCACTTTTTCTGTCCTTTTTAGCATCTTAGATCCTTAACTTCATTCTGAAAAGCATCCAATCAACAATTTCACTTTGATTCAAGAACTGACTATTATGTAGAAGATTTGGGAAAACTTAAAAATAAGAAATGTAGGAAAAAATTATGTTTGAATTAATGTTGAAAAATAGTTTAAATTTTCCACTATTTTGTATAATAATATTATTATTAGCCAACATCGTCCAATGCAATTGGTTGTAGACAACTCAGCATCTTCTTTTTTTTTTCTAAAACATGATCAGTGGTAGATTTTGTTCCCACTTTCTCCTCTGCCAAGGATTAGAAGATTGTGAACAATTTGCTTTCTAACTCTTAACTGGTAACAAAAGAAATTAAGGATGAGATTTATAATTAAAAAATCTGATTTAACATTGGGAGGATAGTAACGAAGGGGTTCTCACGTGCCATGGTCAGTTTCAGGTGGTGGCATGAACATATGATTTGCAGTTCATGGCATAATATTCAAGTTAAGCCCCGACACTTCTCTACAGATAAGTACCTTAATGTGACCGTTAGTCAAAAGGAATTGAATTCCATGGTAGATTCCGACCTTTTCGTGGAATGCTTAGTGCAAGTCTTCTTCGAACAGTGTGCCGCACACCCACCGGTGAAAAGAGCGAGTGCACACGCACGTAAGATAAAAAGAGGAGAAAAGATAAAAATGAGTTTACTAGCTTCACAGTACATGGAGAAAATGAAAAAAACGACAGTCCAGTGCACTGAATTCTTGTCTATACGAATTCGGGAAGGGGGAGACTATAAGAGTTTGTAGTACAAAACTTTATCTTGTATTTTTGCAACAAGGTATTTTCTCTCCTTAAACTCACATAACGACAATTTTACCATTGAGTCAAGGTTTCCCTTCAATGAGAAGATTCGATCATAACTCAAATGAGAGGATATTATATGTTCTATCATAATATATATACATATATTTCTAAAATAGGAAATTTCAATATAAAAAAATAGTATTGACCTTTTGAAGGCATGGGTCAAGGTACTCTACTCCACTTACAAAGGTCTGTAAATCCATAAAAGACAACGAAAAAACTCCTCTCCAAGAATCTCCTCAAGTTGCCTTTTGCACATGGGCTCAGCAAACATGTGTGTGTGTTAATTTCAGACATTTAATGTAGGTGCAAGGAATAAGTGATATTTGATTGGCTGAAAAAAAGTAAAAAATAAAAAAAGTTAAAGTAAATAGTAGTTAGAAACTTTTGCTCAACCAATAAAATGTTACTTGCACTTTTACACCTGCAACTCCTGAAATTACCGCTCCCCATATATTATATATACTATTTTCAGCCAACTACTAGGTTGGAATGTCTTTTGATTTAATCTACATATTGACTCCATTCTAATTCAAAACTGTGAAGATGCATTAGCTAACTATACCATAAAAAATGAGGAAAATTTTATATGGTTTGATAGTTCTCCCAAATTTATAATGGAAGTGTTATCTTGGGGGCTGTAAGGGAAACTATATGCCCTTATAGAACTGTGTAACACTCGCTTCTTTCAGCACAAAAAAATCCAAAACTTAACCTTTGAGAGAGAGAGAGAGAGAGAGAGAAGAAGATTAGTACCTGCAATCTCGTGTGGCAATGTTTGTGAACAATAAAGTAATATTTAAGATATCTGGAAAAAGAAAGAGAAAATTATGTTATTTCTATTTCTGATGAGGAAGCCTTCTAGTCCTAAACAGTCTTTAGTCGGTTGTTGGTAGTAAAGTCTTGAAAGCTACAACAAGAATTTGGGGTCCGGCATGCGGTTTAATAGAAACAGCCCCATTTTCAGCTTGCTGGCTTAATCACATGATACGAAATTATCAATGATCGGACGAATCTTGCAGTGTTTAGTTGTGCAAAGTGTTCAAGCAAGATAGTTGGGCACACGCCAAGCAAATTATATTTTATTGTTTGAGTATATTATCGTTGTTAATGTCTCAAACTTCGAAAAAAAATGGAACAGAAAGAAAATTTTCGTGTAATGCATCAATCCTATGTCATGCATATACTGCATTTTTCACATAAAGTAGGTAAAACTTTTGAGTACAAATCAAGCATTGAAGTATATCACAATAGGAAACAAAAAACTGTTAACAGAAGTTAATTTTGGTACATATTCGGACATGATTGCCTGTCATTTTTTGTCACAGCCCCTGTGCACGAAGCTCCCGCCTATATAGGTTCTAGAGAAGGAATGGACCACAAGGACCACAAAAACCTAAAGTACACTGCTTATCACTCTGGAAGCAAATTAAAGATTGAGTGTCATGTTTGAATTGGGAAGGCCTTTGCGAGTGAGAGAAAAATCCACTGAGACAAAGTTAATCATGCAAAAAATAGAATCGCCAAGCCTGGTTAAAGTGAATGGTTGGTTACATTGTAACGGAGCACCGACTCGACAAAGCTAGCTTTAGACCACCTGGCCTTTACTAGCGTAACAGAGGAGGTGCAGTTGCTACAAATGCCCTAGTAGCTATATTAACTTGCGCCACATACATATGAATACAGACAAATCGACTTTCTAACACCTTAGCTGTTTGTTCTTGTTCTGTGGTCTCTTAGCATTTTCTTTTTTCTAAAGAACTTTTTTAATGATTCCAAAAAAAGATTAACACTTTTTTTGTGGTTTTTTGCAAAAAAAATTATTACATTTTGACATTTTTACAAAACTCAAATGTTTTTTACTCATTAAAAATCGATATAAAACTCTCCCTAACACAAATTAGAACATAAATAATGCTTTGGTCAATAAAAAATACAATAAATTAAAAAAATAAAATAAAACTAAAAGCAACGAGTAGTAGACTTTAAGCTCTTCATTCGATGCCTTTTTTAACATATAATTGAAAATCTAAGACTTAGGCCTTCTTCTTCTCTATCTCTTCTAACTAACACAATCAATTTCAGAGGTTTTTGCATATCAATGAAGCAAAAAATCACGAGTAAAGTCCTCTTGTTCACAGCCATCCTTTTCTTAGAAGGGTAATGTCAAAATTTCAAAAAAAAACTAACTGGAAAGGAGGATGGAAAACTAACAAAATAATAATTTTGCAAATATGATGAAAACTTAATAAAAATTTTACAAAATTTAAAAGTATTGAACTTTTTTGCAAATATGAAGGGACGTATCTATTGATCTTTGGTCACCTGTGAGTGGATGTTGATTTCATCAAAAAGATGAACAACAAGCTGTAGTTTTTCCTTTTTCTTACAATGGATCCAATCACTCGTGAGCAGCCTTGTCTCTCTGACCTAATATGTTAGAGGCTCCTTTATAGCGTCATTATTCTAGGAGGCCTTAGCTCTTCCAATGGCATAGCTGTCAATTTATCAGGATCATCAATTAGAAAATGCTAGTCTTCGTACCCATGTCAAGGACCCGTGAACAATTTTCATCAACCAAATTTGATGTTTTTTATGCCCGTCAGAAAAGGGTAGTCCTATGTTTGCCAGTTTCAAGGAAGAAGCGGACCACAAAGGGTCTATTTATAACCGGTTATTTTTATGCCTTGAATCTATAACTTTTAAGTCACACGACAACAACTATTCAATTAAATTAAAGGATTTCTTGTTTTTTCCTGTTCATTAGGACCCTAATTCAGCTCTTTAGTCTTAGTGTTAAGGCTTGGAAGGGTAGGGAGGCCTTGAGTGTTGGACAGTGACTCAAGTGGCGCGAGTGTTCTTGGCAGGTACGCCTACGCAATATAATTCAGGGACCGCATCTTTGCATTCATTAGAGAACGCGCCAAGCTAGGGCTTACGTCGCCATGGCAGCACACAGCTAATTAGTTGGAGCCTCGTGTTGGTTTCCTCATTTCCTACTAACTTTTTCTGTGGGCAGTGGATCCCACACAACCCAATAATTGACGCCAGTCCGCATAATTGCTGACAGCGATTCGTCGCACGCTCACGCCAGAAGCTTGACTGGGAAAGCCGGTTGCTCCTCGCAGCATCTACTTCGCCTCGTGAATATCTCTCAATTCCCCTCTTTCATGGCATTGCCAAATTTGATACCTCATTAATCCAAAAAAGAAGGAATGGTTACCAAGTTCACTCATTTTGAGATTTACAACATTGATGTCGAGTTAGTAATTGGAGATTAAGATCTCACCTTGTTATGGTTCAATCTACATGATCCCAACTTTATTTAAGTCCTTCGTAGAGTGTCATTACAAAATTCCGATTGTTTATGACGGAGTGAGCTTGCATGTGGTCCATATCCATGCGAGAAAGAAATTATATATATGTGTGTGTATAATGTTAGGTGATTATAAGTGTGAATGAGAGAGATTGAAATATAAAAAAAGCAGAGGAGTGTTGAGGGAGACTTTAGCCTCCTCTTTCTCTTCCTCAATGTATAATCTGATCACGTAGTATATTCCTCATCTCCTGTAGATGTAAGTATAAAAGCAGAACCATTCATCTCATATATCTACGATCCTCACCATCAAATTTTCAAACCATAGAAGATTTGACTACAACAATTCATGTACCTTGACTATTAAGGTTAAGGAAAATGATAAGCACCCTAGGTGATTAGAAAATGTTTGAAGACAATGCCTTTTCAACTTATGTCAACTTGAGATGAGTTTTGTTGACGGTGTGATATGAATTATGTCAACATCATGTGGGTGTAAGAGCTTGGCACAGAGTCATACACTTATGTCAACCATGTTTAATCATGGGATGCATTTCCCCTTAAATTGGGTGAGATCACCTAGTGTTAGATGTGAATAAGATAAAATTTTGAAGGAGTAAAACAGCTAGAAGTCTCCCTGTGCATTTTCTTAAGAGAAGAATTTTACTTGACTTGCTTACTTTTGAGTGTATGTCATGGAAGACTTTCCTGTTAGGGGAGACCTGGAGAAAAGAATAAAATCACCGTGCAGTAAAAAACAATCACCATATAAAATAAATGTAGATTTTGATGGATTTGGTTACTACAAAAACAAGAGGAACCAGTCTTCCACATAGCAATTCCTATTTATGGGTTAATACCTCCATGAAAATCACAATTTTAATGTTAGCTGCGGCACATTGTACACATGCCATTCATTTCAATGACCTAATCAATTAATTCGACCCCCAAATCACAAGCCTAGCCCACTGCCATTTACTTGTTTAATGGATTTAACATGCACTGTAGGCACTCTGAAGCCAACTGGTCTTTCCTTAAAAGAACCTCTTTCCCTGGCTCTTTATGAGGTGCTAGTTGTAACCCACAACCTTGTTCTTCCACTCAAGTCTCTTTTCTCCTCTTGTGTGGTTGTAATTCTCCACAGGTAGATCACCATGTGGTGGATAATGTAAGAAATCCTACATGCTCAAAAGGATTTTCTTGTTTTCACCAGAGTATAAGAACAAGGAGGGATCATGTTGTGAGCTTTCTCCCTCAAAAATAGCTATTCATTGGCTGTAGTAGATCCGGGCCCACTTGCAACAGACAAAAGCATCGCATTCCACATTTATTTTGTATTTTTTCACTTTTTCCTTTTAGGTGAACAAGATGCCAATATTTCACAGTTTCACTTGTGTCCACCTTAATGACATGAGCAAGATCTAGACCCTTCTTCCAATATTCTCTTGATCAGATGGATGATCAAAATGAGATTTCAGTTCTTAATCAGAAGATTAAGATTGAACTAATGGAGTGATTATCGTGGGTAGGTGGGCCATGTCACTTATTTCTCTATATCATTATGTGGGACCTGATGCTTTCTCCTCACTGTGGTCTTCCCTCTACAAAGGGTAACTTCTCACACCCTTTCACTTCCTCCAGAGAATTCCTCCAAACAAAAACGATAAAAGTAGGATTTACCGGGGAACGCCAGTTTTGATAAGTGGTCCCGCTCGTTTTGCATCCGACGGCGTCTGAACACTTGAGAAAATCATTATAGAAAGAAAAAAAGGCCTAAAAAGTTGAAAAGGCAGGAATAGAAGGTGACGTGTTTCCTTGTAGGCAAGACCACGTAATGGACGGCCAAGATTTTCTGCTGCCTTTTCTGGACCTTTTATCTTCACCTTCCCCTTCCTCTAAATTAAGCAGCAAGTCCCTGCCTCCTTCCCTTCTTCGCTTTCTTCCTTCTCTTCCTCTCTCATTTCTCTTGGGATCTCTTTTGGTATTTGCAGACCAAAAGAGTTCTTCGTTAGAAAAGGATTATGATGTTGGGTAAGCGCCCCCGTCCTCCGATGAGGAGAACAACAAGCATGACGGAATTCACTGTTGATCTTCCACCGAGTGACCCAACTCCACAGTCTGATTCGCAGACACAGCAGCAAGAATGTTCAAAGCAGGAAGCTGTGAATAGGAGATACCCAGTTAGAGAAGGACTTGATCCTCGCTTTTTGTCAACTGTTTCTCCCAGAAATCACCGGAGAAATTCAGTCGATTTTGTTGACACGGCCAATTTTTTAAAGGCCTGCGGCCTCTGCAAGCGCCGATTAGTGCCTGGCCGTGATATCTATATGTATAGGTAGTTCTCTCTTTTATAGATGTCCCCTTATTCTCTGCCTTTTCCTTTCATATCTCTTTATCCTTGGCTTAGTTTCTCTACAAACATAGCAGAAGTCCGTGGATCCAACTAGTAGAGAGCAAAGTTACCCTTCTTAATGAGCACCAAGACTGAAAATTTTCTCCTCTCTCTCCCAATTTTTTGAGTTGATTATGTTGGGAGTGCCAGTGGATGATTAAACTTTTCAGTTGTTTGCGTTATTTGACGATGGACTTTTTTTTTTAGTTTTGTTTTGGAAGAATCATACCATGGAAGGTGGATCTAGAAGGGTTCTGCTATAAACCCATATAAGACTAAGATTATAAGGTTCCATGTTCTACAAAATTCGGCTCTTTTTTTTGTTAATTAAATCATTGAAATTCATTTTGTAGAACTCATGCTTACTTGGTTTCATTGAGAGTAAGCTGATTCAATTGTTTTCTAATTTTAGAATGTAATATTCTCCTTTACTATGAAGACATTCTTTACTAGTCGGTTCTCAGTTTAATTGTGTGTGTGATTTTAGTCTGAAATTTTCATTCATTCTATACCTCAGAACCGGTTGCTTTAGTGGAAATTCCTTTCAAGATTTTTGTTTAGTATTTTAAACTTATGCAAGTATCATTATTTTACCATGTATATTATTTTGTGAATATTCTACTCTTAATTCTCGAAAAACACAATTCACTGATCTCTATCTTTGATTTTTGCATTGAATCCATCTGTTGTTTTCTTTGGATTTGCAGGGGTGATACTGGATTCTGCAGTCTAGAGTGCAGGCAACAACAAATGAGTCAAGATGAGAGAAAAGAGAAGTGTTCATTATCGAGAATGAAGAAAGAAGCTCCTACTATTGCAGGATCTGATGCTTCTACTAAAGGTGAAACTGTTGCGGCTGCCTAAGAGTTCTAAATCGATCAATGCTAGTGCGCATGAAAATTGGTGGTATAAAAATCGAATGCAGTGACTTGTATGAAAAATCAAAGCTTAGAATCAATTTGGTGTGTGATTTTCATGTATCAGGACTGCAATTCCATGAGAAACGTTGAACATATAAAATCCAGATGATGTTCTTCTTCCTACTTTTTCTTATTAATGGGAGAAAAATGGTAGATCTACTAGTCTACTTGTGCTGAATTTTATGTGAATCAGATTCATTTTTCTGTGAATTCCAACATGAAGAACTGGTTCAAATGGTCCCAAGAGATTCCCATTCTTTTCCTAATGATTCTTCTTGTCCTCAATTTGGTTTTGAACCAGAAAGAATGGCCATGGGATATAGTAAAGTGTAAAAGAAAAAATTAAAAGAACACAAGTGGCTCAAACTTTTTTCTTCGTTGCCACGTCAAGCTTAAACATGTAAAATATCAGTTTCTACCATTTCAATGACATAAGAACGCAATGAAGTGATGACGTTGTGAAGAGAAGTGTGGCTAAATTAAGCCTAAGGTGACAAGAAAATCGCTAGAATAATTGTCTAAAATTAACTTAAGGTGCCATTTCTTTAAGGAAATTCTTTCTTTTTTTCTTTTTACTAGAATACGATGGTTGGCTGACAACAATACAAGAATTTACACCTGCAGCTGATAGTACAAGCAAGTGCCATTTTTTTTGTGATCTAACTCATTCTTCTGTTGCCACCCATCTTAGATGGGCACTGGCCGCCATGATCTTCACCGTTGGATGATCCTAGCTTTTCATCTATGACATGCGCAATCGATTGCCAAAAATGTTCAAAAGAACTAGTGGTCAGCAACAAGGACTGCTGAGATTGTTTATTTGCAAACTATGATCCACCATATGTCCTAGCTTATGAATGTTCAGATCAACAGAAACGAAGGAGCTGGCCTTTACTTACTAGCTGCCCGTATAAATATTTTCTTTGCTCGGCCTACCACCACATGCAAACTTGTAAGTACGATATCATTGTCCTTAGAGAAAATTAATTTTTGCTAGGGAAGAGATGTAATTGGTTTCTTTCTCTAACCTTAATGTACTTGAAAGTGAGCGATGTATTCTCCCCTTATTTTGATATTCTTTTAGTCGTTGGGTAATATATCAACTGCAACCTGTGTCATTTCCACCCAATCGCTAGAAAAGGAGTGTTTTCTAGTATATGATACTCAACTTTGGACTCCTAGTTATTAAATAAGTAACTGATGATTTGTGCTTATGACAGAGGAATCTACATGAAATTGATTATTTTGGCAATTTGCATTGTGTGGGGGCCCCAGATGTTAGAAAGGGAAAGAGATTCACTTAGAAGGTTTGTGGTTTTTTGTGGTAGAGGTGGGCCCTTTCATGTATGCAATGACAACTCTCTCTCTCTCTCTCTCTCTCTCTCTCTCTCTCTCTCTCTCTCTCTCTCTCTCTCTCTCTCTCTCTCTCTCTCTATCTATCTATATATATATATATATATATAAAATGTAACTTGTTCTCCAATTTCCTGGTCACCACCATAGAAGGAGAAACATCGAAGACATAGGTACATATATATAATAATATCAGATCTAATAGTAACGATCTTTCATAAAAGCTATGCACTGAAACTCAGTATATTAACTATTTCCACCGTCCACATTAATGCACATCTCAATCGATCCAGTTGATCTACTTGATGGGCTACATCTCATGGGGACTGTTGAAAAATCAAGCTATTACTCAAGTGATTGAAACATATGAGAAATGCGGTTTTCCAACTACAGCCTGCCAAAAAATGTGGTCCATCAATGTGGTCACAATGGAGTGTTGGTAGTACCCGGAATCTCCATGTTTTACTTCTTATATAAACCCACTCATCTCACCACTAACATCTAACTTATCATCTATATCATGGAGAACTATGTGGAATGTGTGACGACACCGCATTGGTGGGGCAGCTACTCCAGTTTTTCATGGTGGGCTCACAGATCATTCATCCATGCCGTTTATTTGACTCTCCGGCCTTTGCATATGTAATGACTCAAATTTCATGCCAGAAGGAAGCTCTGGCATCAAAGAAATGGAGTTTTGATGTGTGGCTCGTCAAAGCATGCCTACCAACTACATGGCTTACATCATTTAAAAGAATGAAGCCCACTTGTACTTTTGCAGCTAATATTTTCCAAGTGAAAAGTATGTGCATCCATCGAATAAGTGCCCTGAGATCACAACAATCTTTATGGGCATTTCATAATTTCCAATCTCTCACAGAAAATTTAATTTTACAGATAAAAATAAAGAGAAAATATTTTGCAAACTAGCAATATAGTATGCGTATATATGTATGCATGCAAAAGTCTTTTTATTAGATATCCCTCTTGTAAACCGTGATGCTGTGAATCACGCTTGACGAGCCAAGGAGGCGGAGATTGCCAAGATGAGAATCTATGACCGTCACTGCCTTCTCTTCTTGGTCCTATCAAATAAACAACTAAAAATACTGTGTAAATCTGAGGACAGCAAGGCCAGAAGATTTGGATGAATATTTATTTCCTTGGGTCAATGCCACTCTTTGCCAATTGGGTGCACAAATTTAATGGAATTAGAACAACGGAATGCCTTCTAAGGCACTTGTTTCTTTAACTTTTTTCCTCCTAAAGAAGTGGGCTCCTTCCTCCTATTTGTTTATAGTATTTTCTCCCATATGCTTGCACAGTGTTACCATTTCTTTATTTCATGTGCTTGCTTTGAAAAATTGGTTTGGTTTTCAATTGCTTTCAAGGCCCGTTGTCTGGGTTTGTCTCCTATTTCACTTCATCTCTGCCGGGGATGGAAAGGCCATCACATAATTAAAACATCCAAGATAGCTTTTGCTCGTAGCAGCTGTACTTGGAATGAGATCTATGATTTTATTCAAAAGCATTTCACTTTTATGGCCACTTGCATTGTGCTAGTGGATCTACTTCCCTCCTTGAAAAGCAATTCCAGTTGCCCATTATTATGGAGCCCAATTAGGGAAAATCATGTGATTATTGGTTATGAAGTGGTAGAACATTCACTCAGGGAAAAAACAAAAGACGAGCTAGAGCACTTGGCTGGATCTATGGCTGCAATCCGTCAAACCTGGGTTCATGCTACATTCAAAGGGGTCACCCTATGAAAATTGACCCATTTCAAGTTTTAGTGACATCCACCACGAAAGACACTTTGGCAAAAATAAAATTAAAAAGAAAAGGAAAAGGAAAGGAAAGAGAACTGGAAATCCTTTAGAAAAGATCGAGAGACTATGGTTATCACACTTGAGCACTGAATCCGTGGCTTCAATGTCTCGAACCCCAGTTCGTAACGGCCACATCTGAGGGCTTCACCCTATAGAAAGTTGCTGGAATTTTGATATGATTTGCTGAGAATTCAGATTGAATCCATGGGTTCATTGTACCAACCTCGTTACATAATGGCTAGATGAAACGTTTCACCCCAGAAAACATAACTAATATATACACATAATACAATAATTTAAGGGCTGCCTGATAGCCTGAACCTGGTGGAACTGATCAAGTGGTGGGGAATATAGTTCTCATTGCAGTGCAAAGGAAGTTGTACTTGAAGGAGGGTCCTTCACATGTGGTACAAAATGGCTCCAAAATCAATTCGAATTAATCATATGTGTAGCAACTTGGGCCATTGGCTGTGCTTTCTTGATGAAAACGTTTCTAGCCACTTGCAGGCAGGTGAAACCCATGAACAGATCTATTTAGCACTTAATTAGAGTATATTTTGTTTGCTAAGCAAGTTTTAGGGCAGGTTACAAGAATCGCACTTCCTTGTTTTAATGGTGTGCCAACGCACTGCTTAGCTTGTACATCTCTAATTAGTTGTTAAAAAGATTTATAATTCTCAAATTGCTACCAACAGTTGTTCAGAAAAGTGCTTAAGAAAGTGGGAAGTGCTATTAGCAGAACAGTGAGGGCGGTTATCATATACCTAAAAGGAAATAAACAAATAAGATCAAGTATTCACGGACGTCTCCTCTATTATATGCACTTACACTATCATATATGGCTAATAATAGCAAAGTTTACTTGTAATAAACACTACGATGAGCTGTCTATTACACCCAAATGCTTAATATGGAAAAATAATAAGATGATGATGGTAGTCCTGATGCAACTAGCACTTGTTTTATTTGTTTTATTTTTTTTGGGTGGAAAAGTTGGCACGTGAGATCTAGATTTTAGTGTACATTTTAACATGTATTAGGCATAAATTAATCAGTAATTCGTGGATTATCAGATGGGGATGCGCAATAAATAAAATAATGGATACACCCAACACCGTCCGCATTTGTAGACGGCCTCAGTTGCCCACGTGTGGCAGATTCGAAGCCATTTGGTCACTGTGTCAGCTGCTTTGTTGCCGCACTCGAGACATACACTTGAGTTGTAGTTCGAGACTACTTAAGATAGAACCTCGTTAGGCAACAGTGCTCTGTTTGGTGATTGTATCATGATCTAGGCTGTTTGAAGCCAAGGTTGCTTTTGTTTATGAGGTATTTTCTTTGTTTTTCCTTGTTGTCTCCTCCTTCTTTTGTTAATGGTGCAGCTGGTCACATGCATCTTTAATGGAATACGTTTGGTCATACGTTCAAGTTCTTTCTACCCTAACCCATTTAATGTATATAGGATTGGGTCTTATGACCCTGCTCAAATAAATATTTTTAAGAAAAATGCATTCCAGATGCCTAGGCCTTCTGGATAATCGGATTCATTAATCGTGTTCATCCTACCTTACATTTACTAGGCACCAAACTTCATAATCATTGGATGACTTGAGCCGTGACCATTTTTTCTTATTAAATCATGCTCATTGGAATTTTCAACTAAAAAATGTAGTGGCTAGAAATTTCAGATGGGCATGATTTTGGTAAATAACCTAAATTTGATAGGTCAAACATGATAAACAATTCAAGTCATCCAAACTTGGGGCCTATCAAGGTTGTATCCTTTTTGTCTTCCTTTTGTCGTATTTGATTACAAAAACTCATTTTTTTAAGTGACATATAGACCAGAGAAGTTAGTCTACAATCAAATTTGCTTGCTGTCAACATTAATCTTGGCATTTTCTATAGTCTGTGAGCTTGCCATATTTTGCTATCTAATAAGTTGTCTTCTTTCCTCTCTCTCACTCTTCTCTTGTCTCCGTAGGCCCAAAACCTTAAACCCCAAATCTAGTTTTGACCTTTTGTTCTTTGTCTTCCTTTGTAGTTGTTTAGATAGATCTCAAAATTAGAAATTGAAATTCTCATTTCACTTCTCTCAGTTCTCTGCCCCCATGACAGAAACCATTATCATAAGAAACCTTCAAAACCCCAAACTTAATATCATTGCTCTAATATGTAAACTAACTTTGGTTTTCTTCTTTCAACTTATCCCAACTTTCTCCCATACTATCTCTTTAACTTGTATTTGTCTTGTTTTTCTCTAGAGAGATATTTATAGAAACCCAAATAAATTAATTGGTTTGCTCTACCTCCTATATTTGGTTTTAGCAAAAATATATGGGATTGAACTTTTTTTTATCTTTATTTTCTCTAGAGAGACAACTATTAAAACTCAAATCAATTGATTGATGTATATTCATTTTCTCCTAAAATTGAAGAAGAATCCAAAACTATCTTAGCAAAAAGTAGCCAAAAGCTTTCAAGAAACCCTTAACAAAGAAGAAAGCAAAGCTTGAGCAGTCCTTTAGAAAAGTATGCATTTTTGTATTTGAGATTGGAGCAATCTAAATCATCAAAGTGATCAATATCGTACAGATATATGAACATTATTTTAAAATCTTAGTATGTTCAAATAAACTCGACCAATACTGGTCCCAAGCTCGGATGGAAAAGGAGGAGGGTCTTACATCAGGTGCCAGTAGGCACGAAAGAAGTTAAAGATGATTTTGTTATTTCTTTTCTACTTGCAAATGAATATGCATTTGTATATTAGTTTGTAAGTAAGAAATAAAAATCATCTCTAGCTTCTTAAAAGTTTGGAAACCTTAACATGACATGAATCGAAAAATTACATTCCCTCTTGCTAGGGCATCCCCTATAAGCTACACACTACACCAGATCCCATGTGTGGTGAAAAATGGGCAAGGGTTGTTAGGGCATTTTTCCAAAAGTGGCACGCTATTGGATCCCATGTGTAGTGAAAAAATGGGCAAGGACTGCTAGAGCATCCCCTGAGAAGTCACGCGTTGCATAAAAACCCAGGTGCAATGAAAAGTAGACATGGGTTCATGCCATGGAGGTCGAGAAGTGCACGGTGAAATAGGATATCTCAAGAGTATAAGATTTGTATTACCACATAGAATATAGGGACATTGACAGGTAAGAATTTGGAGTTAATATATAGGATGAAACATAGGAGAGTCAACATCGCTTGTATCCAAGAAAACAAGTGGAAAGGGGCTAAAACTATAGAAATTGATGAGTATAAATTGTGATACATAGGAAAGGATAATAATAGAAATGGCATATGACTAATAGTGGATAAAGAATTAAAAGATAAAGTTGTGGACATTAAAAAAATATGTGACAGAATTATAATAATAAAACTTGTTCTAGAAGAGTAGATTATAAATGTTATAAGTGCACATGCACTACAAGTAGGGTTAGAAGATATAATCAATAAACAGTTTTAGAAAGATATGGAGGGAGTCATATAAGAAATTTTCAACATTGAAGGGATGTTTATAGGAGCAGACTTATATGACCATGTAGGAAAAGAAAAGGATATGATAGGATATATTGAGGGTATGGTCTAGGAGAATGAAATGAGATAAGGAAAACTATTCTTGATTTTGCTTTGTCATATAATATGACCATTGCAAATACATTCTTTGAGAAGAGGGGTGAACACTTAATAACCTTTAAAAGTGAACTTTATAAATGACAAATAGACTTTTTTCTACTTAGGAATACTAAAAGATCAATGCGTAAGGATTGTAAGGTGATGCCTAATGAGAATTTAACCTCACAACATAGATTAATAGTTATGGATACCTATATTAAAAGATGGAAGAGAAGAAATGAACTTAATAGGTATCCAAAAACTAAGTGGTGGAACTTAAAAGGAGAGATAATAACCTCATTCACAAATAAGTTGATGGTAGAAAGAAATTGAAACTATGAAACAGAAGTAAACACCATGTTGACTAATATGATTGAGTCCATTGAGAAAGTGGCAAAAGATATCTTAGGAGTATCTAAAAGTAAAAGACAATTAGTAAAGGAAAAATCGCGGTGGAATAAAATAGTGTAAAAAGTTATTAAAGAAAAACGATTGCATTTTAAAGTATGGCAGAAGACTAGAAATAATAAAAACTATGAACAATATAAGAATGCTAAAAAGGTTGCTAAGAGAATAGTGAGGCTAAACTTAAGGTATATGATGATCTCTATAGTAGACTAAATTCTAGAAAAGGTAAGAAAGATATATTTAAACTTGCAAAAATAAGAGAACAAAAGAATAAGGACTTAAATCATGCTATGTGTATTAAAAGTGATAATCAAAAGGTACTAGTCAAAGATGACGAGATCAAATAAAGGTGGAAAACTTACTTTTAAAAATTGTTAAATGATAATGGCTCTGAGAATATAAGATTGAAAATACTATAAACCTAAATAACATTGGACATTATAAATATAAACGTATGATTAGAATATTTGAAGTGAAATAAGCCTTAAAAAAGATAAAATTAGGAAAGGCCATGGGACCAATGGTATGCCAATAGAGGTTTGGTAGCATATGAAAGATACTATAGTAGTTTGGTTGACCAAGTTGTTTAACAAGATTATAAAATCAAAGAAAATGTTGGATAAATGGAGAAAAAGTTCTATAGTACTAATTTATAAGAATAAAGGAGACATACAAAGCTGCACTAATTATCGAGGGATCAAACTTATGAGTCAGAATATAAATTTTTTTGAAAAAGTGATTGAGAAGAGGCCGCGACATGAAACAAGTGTATCAAAAAACCAATTTGGTTTTATGTGTGGTAGGTCTACTATAGAAGATATTTTTTTACTAAGACAATTGATACAAAAATATAGAGAGAGGAAGAGAGACATTCACATGGTCTTTATTGACTCAGAGAAAGCTTATGATAGTCCCTAGAGAGTTAATATGGAGGGTGTTGGGCGAGAATGGAATTTTGCGGTAGTATATAGACATAATTAAATATATGTATGAGAGAGCGGTATACATGTTTTTAATTATGTCTTTAATTAAAGATATGTATGAGAGAGTGGTAGGCCGAGCCCTAATTGGGATAAGGTCTTGATGATGATGATGATGATGATGATGATGATGATGATGATGATGATGATGATGATGATGATGATATGAGAGAGTGGTAACAAATACTAAGACCAATAGTGGTAAGATAGGTGATTTTTTTGTCACTGTAGGATTGCACCAAGGATTAGCATTGTGCCTATACCTTTTTGCGTTGGTTATGGATGAGTTAACAAACATCTGCATGAGGAGATTCCATAGTGCATGCTATTTGCAGATGATATAGTCTTACTTGATGAGACAAGGGAGGGCATAAACACAAAGCTAGAGTTATGAAGAAAAACATTAGAATCTAAAGAATTTAAAATCAGCCGAACTAAGACAGAATATATGGAATGTTATTTTAGCAAGGAGAGAGTTGTAGGAGTAAAGCATAAGTTAAGATTGATTATCAAGAAGTCCTCGTAAAAGACCACTTTCGATACTTATGATCAATGATTCATGAGAGTAGAGAGATTGAGAGGGAGGTTAACCAAAGAATCCAAGCGGGTTGGAAAAATGGAGATGTGTATTTGGAGTTTTGTGTGATCGGCGGGTACCACTCAAACTAAAAAAAAATTTCTATAGGATGACTACAAGGCTGGCCATGCTCTATGGATCAAAGTGTCGGTAAGTTAAGGAACATCATGTTCATAGGATAAGCATCGCAGAAATGAGGATGTTGAGATGGATGAGTAGCAAGACAAGAAAGGATAGAATTAGGAATGAAAGCATTAGACGAAACTTAGGGGTAGCACCAATAGGTAATAAGATGAGAGAGATTAGACTTAGATGGTTTGAACACTTTCAAAGGAGATCGGAAACTGCACTAGTTAGGAGTGAAGCAAAGCAAGTAGAAGATTCTAGAAGAGTAAGGAAAAGGCTTAAAAAAACGTAGATAGAAGTGGTGAGAAAAGATTTAAGAACTTTGGGAGTAAATGAAACGATGATACTTAATAGAGAGGAATGGAGGAATAAGATTCATGTGGCCGACTCCTAATTGGAATAAGATCTTAATGATGATAAGTATGTTCAAATAAAATTTTAATATATATTATAGTTATTATAAGATCCCATTGACTTAAATTCTTAGCTTCACCCCCACTCCCCACCCCAACCAAACGAAGAAATAAGAATGGAAATAGAAAAGGAAAATATTAAAAGACAAAAATCATGGATTACTAATTTTATTTATGACCTGTTGCTTCCTTAGTGTGAAACATCTCATAGAGCTGCAAGTCAATTTGCTTTGCGTTTGTATGGCTTATTAATCCTAAACAAAGTCACTGTAAGGTAGGTAAAATGTTTGCTTAGATATTTCGAATGCAAGGTGGATGTGGACTTGTCTTCCTTGCGGGAACTGTCCCATCGTCGCTTGGTATGGAGTACAGAACATGGTGGGGTGTATCCAACCTTCTATCATCATACTAAAATGTAGTGTCTCAAATTTTATTTAAGTGATGATATTTACTTATTATTTTCAGAAACTACATGAATTTTATATCAGGATTTAGTTGCAAATTCCTTAATGCTCGTCATAGAATATACCTTCATGAATTGGTGGACCCTAAAGTGCTCGTCCGCCCACATGTCAACTTCCCTGGCCAATCAAGATTGTCTTTGATCTAGCTCAAATGAAGCTCAAGCCATTGATTGGATAGAGCTTTTCCACATGTAAAGACTTTAATGGGAGAGCATTAATGTAAATGATCTAAAGATATAATTTTAATCTGAACGACTAAGATCCAAGATGGCAGTTCAAAGGAGTAGTGCCAAGACAATATCCAGAGATCTATGGCTTCTAGCCCTCCCAGTGGTAAGTTGTCGGTAACCAGTGATGGCTAGGAGGAAGATGAAAATGCCTTTGGCGAATCATCACCAAAGTAATCTAATAGCTCTAGTCCAATGGTAGATGAAAGATTCTCCTCCACAAGAGTAGTTCGAGCTGTTGGTATGAGTAGCTTAACGTTGTGTTTGATTGACACTGGTCAGAAGCCAATAGATGCATGGTACACTGACTGAAACATTGAGAGGTTCTTAAGGAGGTGATACAACTTGAACACGTTGTTAGCTCTACATAATTAGGAAGTTTCCTTTACCATGTCTTTAATCTACACTATTGGCTTGATTCTGGTGGTCTTCATAGAAGATGCAGTTTCTACTACCATGTAACATCTAGTGCACACCTTCACCAGGTATTGGAGAGATGGCTTAGTACGTGGTCAACATCTCACTGACGGACCCATCTTCCTAGTTGTCGCCAGAGTCGCCATCGCCTGTGTCGTCGTGGGACCGGCATCGGTCGAGGACTAGTGACTTGGGGTTGTTGAGTCCATTTGTAAATGCTGTTAATTCAGTCAATTCGATAATTGTGATGTGCAAGAAATTGATTAATGGTCTCGAAATGGATCTTCCTATTCATTCAGATTGTTAACAAAAGAGTAGGTGGGCACCCATTGCAATGTTCACTAGTCACAACTACTTTCCCTTCACACCTAAGCCATTTGTTTGCACCGCTTGTTCTCAACGTCACTCCAGCTCTCCATGGTTCCAATTCTTTGGGGGTGGGCCTCATAAGCTCTTTTTCCCCTTTCGCTCACTCCCAGTTGTATGTTTGTTTTATGGTTTTGCCCCTTTTCCTTTCTCCCTCTGTTCCCTTATATCGACAATAACAACAAGTGCAAGCTGCTATCATTGATTGTGAGTAGTTGGGTTACAAAAGGGCCTACAATCTCATTTAATTTGTACATAGAATCTCCACAATTTGTCAAGGGACTTAAATTCTTCTTGGTTTTTCTCCAAATAAAAATGTAAAGAATTTGTATCTTCTCCACGAAATACCTCATTGTGAACCATAAACAGAAAATTGTCTATATACATTGTTTGAGGTGTCGACTTCTCATTCCATGTGGGCCCCATAATAGATGTATGTAGGGGAAAATAATGAAAAAGGAAAGAAAGAAAATAATCAAATTGATCAGAAGATCTTGAACGTCCAATAAAAGATGCCCACCAATTATCAAAGCCTTCTAAGGACAGTGATGTAAGGAGTCTCTCACCTGGGTGATCAGGGTTTGAAACTATGCATAAGTGTTTGTTCTACCATTTAAAAAAAGAATAAAAAACCTCTACCAGATGATCATTCTTCGCGAGTCACGTAATGTCATTGATCATCCCCGAATTGAATGACATTGAACCTTGGATTGGTGTGTTTGAGTTGTCTAATTCCAGTACCCCTATATAAGATGACAAATAGGAAAAATATTTACAAGAAAAAGAAAAAGAAAAAAGAAGGCGTTTATAATTTATACTTTATCATCCATAATGCTTACGTTGAATAAAATAATCTCGTAATTATTTAATAGAACAAGGTAGGATGATGACAAAGATCAGATTAAGGACCAGCCTATAGTTATAATTAGTAAGCATGGGTAAGCTACCTAGACAAGTATATAGGTCCAACGTATTATATTTCAGTTATTAAAATGATAAAACCACCACCTTTCGTTCATTTTTTAGTAAGTCGGGTTTGGCAGGTCCCTAACCTGTGTAAGGCTAATAATGGTCAGGTCTCAATTATTGGAACGCATCCAAAAGTCATGGACAGTATAGCCATCGAAGGAATTATATACATGATATTCGACTTCTCAAAGATGACTTCTTTGATTAAATCACTAAACCCAAGTTGCTTTGGGAGAACATGATCTTGAGCTAAGGCCTCCTACCATGGTGGTGCTAGTAGGTAATCCGGCAATAAAACACCCCCCCCCGTCCATAAATGTATTATCGGCAGAACAACCGACAGCCAGTGCACATAGGAGATCCAATAGTATTACACTTCTAATCTTCAACGGAAAAAGGATAAAAAAGCCTGACCTGATATGCAAGGTGATTGTGCACTACTACAAAGCTCTCTGTTCCTCAGAAGATTGGCAGAGAATCTGCACTTAAAGACATTAGACGAAGTCACAAAAATCAGAATGGTGGCACCTTTTCACCGAGGACAAAATCAGAGAAGCAGTGTTTGATCGTAGGGGCGATCAAAGTCCCGGACTTGATGGATTTTGCGTTCGACTCCACCAGGTTTGTTAGCAATTTTTAAAGTATGATGTTATTGCTTTTATCAATGATTTTTTCATGGGAGATAGGATCAACCAGCATACCGGTGCTTCTTTTGCAGCGGTTGTCCTGAAGAATGGAGTGAACTCTCCCAGCCTTTCGACCAGCAAGTCTCATAGGCAATGTCTATAAATTCTAGCCAAGTGTTGTGAGTACGGAGCATGATTGGTTTGATTCTGTTGGACCACTATCGAATTATGTTGCGCTGTGAACCGAGACTCTTCAAGCAGAGCCCTAACATGGGCAGAGCATGCAGTGAACTCACTGGGTGTGTAGGGGCGGCTTGCACCTATTGGGGCGTTGGGTCAAAGCCCTCCCAAAAAAAAAGGTAGATGGTTTTCTATTTTATAATGTGGGTGTCTTTTGCCAGGATACACGTGTTTCTGACAACACTAAGTTTTTGAAGGGTGGAGAAATCTTCTATATCTTGTGGAGGCTATTATCTAAGACTGGAGACAAGGAAATTGGCGTGAGCCTGTAGATGCACTTCAATTCAAAGAAAACTACGTAAATCTATGTGTTTTTTGCTTTTATTTTTTGCATCTTCATAAAAAAATCGAGCATTATAGCAGGTAATGACACTATCTACCTATTGTTTAAGAGTCATATAAACTTATAATGGAATTTGTAGGGGCAACTGAAGGTAACGAGGTATCAAGGCACTGAAGTTAGCAAAACCGATATCTGCCAGAATCCATATTTCTTCCATGTGAAACAAGGTCATTCCCAAACAGAAACGGAAAAACAGTTTGGTCCGAAGCTCTAGAAAAGAATTAGAATATTTACCCCACGAACTGATAGCTTTTGATATCCAAATGCACGGCGAATAATTAAACACTAATCAAAAGTTGAAGAAAAATAGTAACAAAATGCACACATGACATCCTCCTAATGAAAACATTAGAAATGGTGAAGTACAAGCACGTTGAATTAGACAAAAAGAAATTATTATGGTAATTAAGGATGCCCAGTACACGAAGCTCCAGCCTATGCGGGATTTGAGGAAGGGGCAGACCACAAGGTCCTATAGTAAGCAGCCTTACCTTGCATTTTGCAAGAACCTATGACCTCAAGTTCAAATGATGACAACTTTTACCATTGCACAAAGGCTCTTGTTCGTAAATTTTGGATAAACTTCTTGTTGGATGAGAAGAAAAGATTATTATCGTAATTATGATGATAAACTTCTTGTTGGATGAGAGGAATGGAGGAATAAGATTCATGTGACCAACTCCTAATTGGGATAAGGTCTTGATGATGATGAAGTTTTGCATAAACTTCGACACCTTTCTTAAAACTGACTTCTTTAAGTTTCAAGGCCAGGGAGATTGGAATCAAGTTAGAAAAGTGGCCTAGGCCCGAGAGGTATGGGGGCCACTGATTCCAAAGAATACTTGAAACTCGGATTTTTCCACTTGAAAAAATTCAAATATCAGCAGCCTCAGCTTATGTCAGGCAATGCATCAAATCAGTTGGCTGATCAGCCGTCCGAAGAAGGCCCTGCAACTAGGCATTAAATCTCCTCAATATGGATCCTTAAACTCTGACGTAGTGTAATTATGTTAATTGGGGGATGAATTCTCCATGATCCCAATAGCTGCAAGCACTGCGAACTAAAACTCAAAATGCTAGATAGTTATACTCTGATGGCTCAGTAGATTTCTGAATTGAGGAAGGCTGTAGCTGTTCTCAAAGCACTTCAACCAGACAAGTAGCAACTTCAAAAGGAGCTCCAAGGGAAATTTGCAGCGGTGAAAATCCAATGCAGCTAGCTGAATTCAAGAAGTTAATGTTTTCACAGAAAATTCTCCAGAAATCACATCTGGAATGTGGTTGAAAGGGAAAGCAAACGCTTGGCGAAAGGCAGAAACTTTGTCAGCTCAATCCAATCAAAAGAACGAAAACCTGCAGAAATTTTACCCATTTCAAGAAGTAATAACTACAGACACCCCAAAACAGAGAATTTTTTTTCAAAATACCCATCATAAATACGATTGAAAGGAAAACAACATCCTAGATTGGCGAGGACCGAATTATATTAAGCACTGTCCTTTGGAAGGTGAACTAAAATATGGACCAGGCTTGGAAGGTGATCCTCTCAATGATGACTGGGAAGATCTTAGCGGGGTGGATCCTGTACAAACTTCTGATGCTTCATAATTTTCAAAATCCACATTGTCTATGATATACAATTTTTCAGCTGTTTGGAATGAAGGGATTTATTCTGGTTACTAATATTAGGATAATAATGTCAGGCATTGACAGGTGGTGAGGATGCTTTTTTCCTAGCATGTGACAACTGGTTAGGTTTTGCTGATGGAGTTGGTGGATGGTCAATTGAGGGTATTCCTTCTATACATCCCTCATCTTTTACTACTCTAATGCATGTAGCCACTTCTCAGTGGCTGTTCACAATAATGTTTAAGTTCTACCTGTGACATTCATGTTATGATGCAACATTGCTTATATAATGAAACCATTATACTCTTCCAGGAATCAATGCAGGATTATATGCTCGAGAGCCGATGGAAGCTTGTGCAAAGAGGACAGGCAATTGAACCAGGTGAAATCCTTGTTCGAGCAGCTGCAGAAGCAAGTTCTCTAGGATCTTCTACTGTTCTGCTTGCTTACTTTGATAGCTAGGTACCTTTCCAATTTAAGATATTTTACATTCATTTATCCATTGAAGTGATATGTTGACATAGATGTGTACATAAGAAGGTTTCAAAAAAGTGAGGTGGAGAGAGAAGATTAAATACAGATATGAGAGTGTAGATCAGTATTAGTTAGAAAATAGGATTAGAGGGCATGCGTGTCATTGTTAAGTTCAAAAATTGGCTTCTTAATTTCAACAGCCCTCAAAAAATAAGAGAACCCATCTCCTTATATCTTATATTCCTGTTTTTATTGAGTTTGTTCTTGTTCATACCTTGTCGCTAATCAAAACTGTCTTGTACGAAGGTGCCTGAACAAAGCTGGATTCTTGTATGCACTAGACTTTCACATGGTAAAGGTCTTCATTGCTTTTGTCTTTGTAGCTTGGATGGAGATAGAGCATCTTTGTACAGGGCATATGCTCCAATTGTCTCAGAAAACTGCCTTGCAACTTATGTCCTTTATCGTGCATATGTTGCAAATATAGTGGTAGTGGACTGCCCCTACTCAAGAAAAGAAAAACAAAAAGTGTATGTTGTTTGTACTATGCGTGCCCAGTTATGCTACAGCAAAAGTTATGGTTTCAACTTTCAACTATCAAGGTCTACATGTTCTATAAAAATCAAAGACAAAAGGTACTCTCCAGTCCAAAGTTATTTGCGTCACTATGGCATTAAAATAATATGAACTATTTCCAAGTTGTTAGAAAACAAAATCAGAGTAAGTTCCTGTGAAATCTGAATGGAACAAGAAATGATTTCATAGAATATGAGAACTCAGTTGCTTCATAGTGTTCTCAGGCATTGTCTTGTTTTCTTGCTTGTGCTGGCATCTAAGGGGGCTTTATATAGATTCCTTTGCATGAAATGCACAACTTTTTCCACTTATTGACATCAATTTATGTGATCTGTAAATTTTCCAAATTCCTATGTACTTAACTTCATTTGGTATAGTGAGATTGCCGTCACAATGATCAAACGTTTGTTAGCATATACTTAAATCTTAGACTGTCACATGGGTGGCTTCATTTGACTTTAAGATGTTCTAACAGGTTCTCCATGTGGCAAATATTGGAGACTCTGGTTTCATCATAATAAGGGATGGCAATGTACTCCGGACGTCCTCCCCAGTAGTTTATGAGTTCAATTTTCCCCTGCAGGTCCAAAGAGGAGATGATCCATTGTGAGAATTGGTATCCAGATTTATTACTTGGCTGCTTATTCTTACTGGCCGTGGTTGGTTTTTATCAGGAGATTACAGATATATTGGCAATGAGGGAACAAGAAGTGAGGAAATTAGCATCAGCAAGAAGTCCATTTGCAGATTCAGCCCAAGCAGCTGGGTACACTTCATATACTGGTGGCTAGCTTGATGATGTAACAGTTCGTCTCAGCAGTTCAGAGCTCCAACTCATAGTGGTTCCACACTCCTGTAATCATTTAGTCTATCGAGTGTTCTAAATATAGGTCCGCTGACCTGATAAATTTTTGCTTGTATTTGTAACAATCATTGTGTCAGATTCTCCTTGTAACATTTACTATTGGTAATTGAGAGTCGCTAATTTTCTTTAGCCAGTGAATAGTTCCAAAGATGTTTTCCCTCCTAGAAGTGCATCAGGTGCTTGGTTCTCTCCGCAAAAGATGGCGTTCAGGCACTCAAACCCGCTATGCCACTTTACCAAATAAAAAACTCAGCATGCTAAGAAATAATCAAGAGCTGAGCTCTCCGGTGAAGCCATTTGGGAGGCATTGATCCATACATGCTCTGCATTGGTGTCCAGATTTCTGAAGATGTGAATTGTCACAAGGGGACTTTGTACTCTCTTTTTTTTTGAGTTTAACTAATGGGGCCTTGCTTGCTGGCGTGTCAACCACCTAATTTTAGACTTGAACTTGGACCTTGATTTTTCTATCTTAATATATTAGGGGGTCGAGGTCACTCTATTAGTGTCAATTCTCCTCATCTATCTACCAATTGAAGGTCTCGATCTCACCATCTTCAGTAAATCGATCCAATGATGCATTCCATGCACTTTCTAATCAAAGTTCTTCTGCACACTGTCACTTCTCTTACTGTTAAAGAACAACTATCCAGCGCAGTCGGTTGCAGATAGCTCAGCATTTCTCTTGGAATGTGGTTGGTTCCACGTTTGAGTCATTGCTTTTCCTTTGGATGGGGATTAGACTTAGGCGACTGTGTAAGGGCTTGTTAGTCCCGTTTGTTGTAGTCTTCTTTCTGAGAAATCAACAAAAAAATTCATTAGTCACAGTCGTTTAATCGGAAAAAGCGAAAGAAATTAAAAAGAAAAAAAAAATTACGTTAGTTGAAAGAAGCAGGCCACATGAGTTAGCTTTTTCCAAAAAAAAAACAAAACAAAACAAAAAAACCTGAGATTCCTCGTTCCTGTAGTTTTTTTTTTTTTAAAAGAAAAGGACTACAGAAATGAACAAGCCCCTAAATTTTGGCAAAAAGAAGGCAGAGGGCTGGGGTTGTTTTTTTCTTTTGGGCTGTTGGTTTTTTTCTCACAAGTTACTTCACCCTTGTATTGCACAGGATGATATAATATTATCTATGGACTTCGGCCACTATATTTCTATTAGTAAATTCTTATAGATATTAAAACATCTTACTTGTATAGAAAGCAAAGTAGAAAAATATTTTTATATGAAGTATAATAATCTAAAAAACATGTCCCTTTTGCCTATTAAAAATAGGAGTTTAATAGTATGTGCATAAAGATAATTTATCAAATTTTATAATTAAATATGTTATTCTTATAATAGAAAATAATCCTATGGCTCTTAAATATTGTGATTTAAACATGGTAGAAAAATTGTGCACATAATGATTTATAAAATCATTTTAGTGGAAATGTTTCTAAGGCTATTAATTTATCAACATTTAGATACTTAGCATCTATAAAAGGATTTTAATTAGTAAATTAAAGTCAAATGAAAAATAGCAAAATAATTAGTGAAGAAGCTCTAATCAAAAGAGAAAATAATATTTTTCTCACCAAAGAAAAATCCTCTATTAAAAAGAAACAAAGAGAAAGACCATCTAAAACATTAGAATAATTAAGCAAAACCTTTTATTAAAAGAAGCGAAGAGGAAAATCATCTAAAAATACAACTAATAGAGAAATTAGCCATTAATTAATAATAAAGATCGATTCTTGATTATGATTTGATAATTGATTACTACTTTATATAGCTTCTTGATAGGTTTTGTGCTGACCATGTTTATACAAGTCTCTTACAGATTAAATATGATCTCGCTCATACTATAGGAATTGAACTAGTTCTTAAAAGTTTCTGTGGGATCCACATTTGTATGGTTGCTTCACCAACATCTACTCGAATTCGCTATCCACAGCAGATTGGATATGGATTTGAATTCTTTGATCCCTTATCTGCGTGGATTTAATATCCCCAATATGTTTAGATTTAGATCTACACTAATTAGATCGGATTTAATGCACCCTGATCTGTTTTGTTGGTTCTAACCGAGCACAAGTAATTAAACTCATCATCTCTAAGTCATTAGCCCATCAAGTCACTAGCAAGTTGCTCATATGTCAGGGCTAGTGCTATCTTAGATAACAATTTTATTTTTATTTTTTTTAAATTCAGATAATTTGAAAAGGATGACTAAGAGGTCATGGTATACACCATTTGTATTGATTTCATACTTTATCCTAAATAATCTACATTATATTATTATATTATCAAAATTTATTGCACCATGCTACCAATCTTAGCCAAGACACCGACTAGTGAAAGAGAAGTGCAACAAAAATGCAGAGCGTATCCAAAAATTTGGGTTTGCACTTATAGGAAGGTGCGACGTGAGCAAAACTATCTCACAAATCATGCAATAGTTGATCACCCTATAACTCCATACGCTATGCCGATTTGTCTAGACATTTTGTTGGCACATAAAAGCACCATTTACTTAAAACCGGTATTACATAATACGAAATACTAATAATAGGATCTGCTCCTTTAGAGTGTGTTTACAAATAAGTTTCAGAACTTCTTCTGCCAGGTAGCAATTTGGGACCATCCTTGGCTCAGCCTTCCTTGGCTAAGTTCCTGTAAGGAATGAGAGTCACATAGCAATAATATTGTCTACTTTGATTGGAGTCACACCGTAACAACCCTAAAATTTTATATCCTTTTATAGAAGTATAATTTGGAACTAATAAAACCATTAGATAGTGCTCGAAAAATGGAATCCAACAAGCAAAAGAACGCTCAAAACAGAGCTCGTATGAAAAAGTTATGGGCCTTTGGGCAATATGGTAATTAAAAAAAACCAAAGAACACCATTTACGGGAGGGGGCCAAATTGATATAGGCACCCCCCCCTCACGTTGCAAACCTGACAAAAAGTCGGGTCTGCTCTCTCTCTCTCTCTCCTCTCTCCTCTCTCTCTCTCTCTCTCCCAACCAGCACAAAACCTAGGGCTTTTGCCCTGCTTCTATCTGCCATAAGCATGGCTACCTTCCCCTCTGCTCGGAGATCTAACCGGCGCGGCAATGGAATCACTTTGCTTGGATCATTGCCGGCAAAACAATCATGGAAAACCCTCTTCCCTCTGATCATCTTCCTCTTCATTGGCGTCTTTCCCTTTCCCCTCCGGCGATTGCGCGCTTCTGCTTCGTTCAGATATCTACCAATGGAAACCCATTTATCCAGCATTGACTATGACCCACAAAGGCCTCCGTTCGCATGCTCTTCGATTGGATCCCTTTGCCACCAAAAAAACCCGACCAAACCCAGACCCTTTACTTGGATCTTCCATCGGCGACCCATGCAAAACCCCCTATTTCCCTGTCTCCTGCATAGTAGAAGAGGAGCGCACCAGCCAGATCCAGTCAAATGTGCCGGACTTCCTTTCTCCTCCGACTCAGGTTGGCAGTGCGCAGAACCCCAAAACCCATTTTCTCCTCTTTCTCTCTCCCTCGCTCCACCGGCTTTGTCTAGCCAGATCAACCCGAAACCCTTCTTCCTCTTCTGCCTTTCCCTCTTGTTTCGGCCAACTACACGCCCAAGCCTAAAACCCATTTCACCCTTTTTCTCCATCACTTGCGGCACAACTCCAGTGACAGTGAACAGTCTTCCAGAACAGCACACATGGATCCTAAAACTAGTCGGATGAATGATCTGATCCGTTCATCATGCTTCCCTCAATGTTGCAAAGAAAACCCCTTAAGAAATTTGGCAATCATGGTTGATCTGACAATGATCCAAATGCAACAGTGATGTGTGGTTATGATCAAGCTGATCCGTGGCAAGCTGCCATGATCCAATAGTTATCTGACATTAGTGGGACCTATTGAACAAAGATTGGAAGGCATACAATGAGTTGAAGCGTAAGGGGTCGATCATGGAAAAGAGTACAACTAAAGCTAGTAGAATTTGGTGAATGCGTCACACGATGTAGGTGGAAATTTAAGATTGCATGTCTAAATCATAAGATGCATGTTATAAACATGATTTTATTTATGCTTATAGATGTTATGAAATTCAAATGGTATGATTTATATTCTACATGCTTTAAATTGTAATGATAAAAATAATGTAATTAAAAGAATTGCATGTTATAATTGATGCTTATGCCTTGTACGTCATGTATGTGAATTGTGAAGTTATGTTTATGGTACATGGGTACTATGTCAATATTGATGATGTATGAGTCCAGGTTATAGGACACATCCTTGGTGGGTTATCACCAAATAAGTAAAGGTATTATTCTTGTTATGAAATATATAAACAGGCGAATTACCTGCTATTATGATTATTTTACATCCGAGCATGGAGGCCTAAGAGTTTTGTTTTAGACAGGCATAGGCCTAGGGATGCTATGCTAGGAGAGTTATGAGGGTTTGGCCACCCGCTCTCTGAAAGTTATTATGTTATGGATACCATGCACTATGTGTTGCAAAAAGTTGGATGGGGCAATCATAGGAAGGCCGCCACTGTGACATCCATGGTCCTCCCCATGCAGACATGGATATTGTGATTTCCACCGAGGATGGTATAGGTGGATTATTGAGCAGTTATCTGGGCGAGTTATACGGATTCTGACTGCATGCATAGTAGTCCTTATATTTGATGCACTATGGTGCATATCCTTGAGGGTTATCAAAAAACATTGGAGTGCCCAAAAGACGCTGGTGAGGCAGTATGAGAGCCAAGCAATTGTAAGGGATCCAAAGAAGACAATATTATATTCGTTGTGCATTCTGCCCACGGGACATATATATATATGATGTCATTATGAGATGCTTTATATGATATGGCATAATGATATGCCTTGCATCGTTTTTCCAGCAATGGCTGGAGGATTGTGGACCCCGTATGGTGAGGGGTAGGAGGATTATATTGATATACCAGTAGTAGCTGGATAATTATGAAACTCATATGATGAGGGATATGATTTTGAAAACCAATATAGTTTGGGAATGCAAATTAGGTAACGTTGATTATATTCATAATTTTGTATGTCCTTTAACAAATTTCATATATGTGTATTATTGTTATATTAATATGATTGAGGGGATAGTTTCATATATGTTTTCATATGGGTTAGGGAATGGGTAGAATTGTATGCAGAGTATGGTTCATGGGATTGAAGTATTTATTTGATGATAAATAATAAGTAAAGATATCTGATTTATTAATGGAATTATTAAGAATGATGAAAACATGTAGATATTTGGCTTACTAATGGGTTATTGGAGATATGAAACATATTGTAAATTTAATTTAACTTAATTGCTATGAAAATGAATATTCTAATTACTATTGAATAATTAATGTATCTTAAGATTTAGCATGCTTCTTAAACTCTCCTACCAAGCATAGCTTGCTGAGATATTGTAAATGTTTTATGTTTATAATATCTCAGATACAGAAAGACAGGAGAAGATGTACAGAACAAAAAGAATCTAGCAACAATACTTCTACGCACAGGTATACATTGTATTTAAAGCTTTTGTATTGTGTAGTTAGTCATTTGAATTGTGATATTGGACATTTAAGATAATGTTATGGGGGCTATGCAAGTGAACCACTAGATGGGTCCTGTTTTTTGAAATGAAGTTTTATCTTCTAGAAAACTATATATATATATATATATATATGTATAGTATGAGCATGAAGGTGATATCCGGGTTTTTAGAAAAATGAATTTCAAAGAAAAAAACTTTTTGCTGTTTTTGTATTTTGAAATTTAGAGGCACGCCATCTTTTGAAATAATTGCAAAAAATCTTCATGAAAAACCTAGGGTATCACACACATGGTTTTGCTCCTCCCTAGTTTCTTAGGGAAAAAGGCCTCATTGCTAAGAGATTTCCCTGAACTCTTATGAACTGTCCAATTCTCTCTCCCCAAGCAACGTGGGACTAACTCTCAGTACCTCACTCGTCCTGTGATTCATCTCTCAAGACTTCACCTCTTTCCCCCTTAGGGAACACGCATCCCTGCATGATAATCACGACCAGGCACCCGCATGTGGCTACTCTCCACACCACGAGAGAATTTGTAACAGCCGGGGGTCCCATAACAATGATATTATCCGCTTTAGCTACCCATACAACCTCATGATTTTGTTCCTTCCTTACGGGAAAAGACCTCGTTGCTAGAAGAGGTGGTTTATAAGAGTTTGGGGAACTCTTCCAACAACGAGGCTATTTTCCAAGAACAAAACCGTGAGGCTATATAGGCAGCCAAAGCAGACAATATCAATACTATGGGATACCCGGCTGTTACACTTCCCTCATCTTTGTAGCCAGCTTCTAAGATTGTTTTTGTGTCTTTTTAACCCTGGCATCTCAAGTATTTCCTCTGAAGGGAGCTGTGGCACAACAGTAAAAGTTGTCAAAGGTTCAAGGTGTGGAAACAGCCTCTTATAAAAATACAAGATAAGGTTGCGTGCTATAGGCCCTTGTGGTCCACCCCTTCCCCAGACCTTTCATAGGCAGAAGCTTCGTGCACTAGGGCTGCCCCTTTGTCTCAAGTATTTCTCAACTTGTTTACAATGGTTGATTTCTTTGCATCGATCAATACATTCTATTTCAACGAAAAAACTCAACAATTGACAGGCACAAAAATGTTTTGATGATCTTACCATCTAAGAGGTGAGGGATGGAAGAACAAGAAGAAGGGATGACGAAGAAGAAGGATGGATGGAATCTGTATAGATCCATTCATTTGCAAATTGTGGAAGACTCTTTGAGAGTTTCCCACTGAAGAAAAAGGAGGGTTTGTTTCTTTCCCTGGGTAAAGGTGATGTTTCAAATGTTTCAACTGTGATATGTGTATTGTACAATAATTGAAGCCAAATTATTCAAGCCAGTTAAAGTTTCTATGCGATGTGGGCATCTACTTTGCCCCGATAGCTGTTTAATGCATGATTTACATCTAATGATTTTTTCATGTCTCTTTTTTCATCCATTTGATGCAAACAAAAGTCGAGAATAATCTTTTGTTTCAAACACAAGACAGAGCACTCACCGTACAAGACATTTGTTGGTATATAAAAGTAGTGTTTACTTAAAGCCAGTGATACATGAAACAAACCACTCACAAGAGGCACTTATGAAATCCCAAACAACCACTGACAAACCCATAGACTCGTCGACAACCTGATACAGAATATGAAGCCCTAAACTACAAATAGTTCGACTAATAACTTGTTTCATTCCAGGAAAGAAACCCTAAACCAGTCTTGCAGGGGCTCCACTCCTCGTCCTCCTCAAACCTTTCCCAATTATTAAGACTAGGAGGGTGAGGAAGCCCCTCATTTTCTTCTCGCGGACCTTGTAAGATATCAAAGGATCTGCTCCTTTTGTGCGCGCCCTTCAAAATAAGTCCTAGACTTCTAGGTCAAGTAGCAATTTTGAACCATCCCCTCCTCAACCTTCGTTTGCTAATTTCTTCATCTTTGTGCCGTGCTTCTGCGCTTGTTTTTCTTCATTTTTCACCCTCTTGTCCTCAAGTCTTTCCTCCTCCTCAGCTTGTTTACATCTATCTATACGTGGCCATTTCTTGAAGAAAGCTAAATAAATTGAAGGGACGCCAGAGTTTCGATGATCTTGCCTTGGAAGAGGTGAGGGATGATGAAGAAAAAGATGGATAGGATTTATATAGATCCATCCATCTGCAAAATTGTTTTGCCAAGTTCTCGGTAAGGTTTCTATCTTTATACCATAGTTAAACTGTGAAAAGCTCCTTAAGAGTTTCCCACAGAAGAAAAATGAATATTTGTTTTCTTCTCCTGTTTCATTTCCCTGGTACACTAATGTTTCAAATGTTTTAACTGTATTAGGTGATATCTTACAAACATTTTGGAGGCAAATAATTCAAGGGTTGTTAAGCTTGTACGAGATATGGGCATCTGTTGTGCCCTGCTAGCTCTTTTAATGCAGGACTTACACCTACGATGCATTTCATCTCTCTCCTTTTTCATCTATTTGATGTAAACAAAAGTTTGAGCATAATTTTCTATTTCAAACACAAGGAAGAGCACTCACTCACTCTCCCTCGGATACACTGCTCAAACTAGTGGCCCCTGCCAAAGGGTCCTTGAGGGAAGATGCTGAATTATCGGCTCCCATCTACGCCATATATTTGTGGCCACATAAAAGTGATGTTTACATAAAATGAAATACTCGTAAGGGGCCCATATGAAAGCCCAACAAACCACCGAAAGACCCATAGAAAGCCTATGACAGTCATCTACAACTTGATATCAAAAACAAAAATCTAAACTATAGCTAGTTCGGCACGTAGCTTGCTTCAATCTGGGGAAGAAACCCTAAACCAGTCTCGCTGGGGCTTCACTCCTACTCCACTTCAAACCTCTCCAAATTGTCAAGATCAGGAGGGTGGGTGACAAGGCTCGTCATCCTCTTAGTTTCTTCTTGTAGACCTTGTAGGATCTGCTTCTTTTTGTGTCTTCCGAAATAAGTCCCTACACTTCATTAGTCAAGTAGCAATTTGAGACCATTCTTGCCTCAGCCTTCCTTTGCTAACTTTCCTCATCTTTGAGGCCAATTAACGCTTGTCTAGCTTTGTTTTTAATCCCTCGCTTCCTCAAGTCTTTCCTCTTTAGCTTGTTTACAAAGGTTGACATCTTTATATCTATCTATATGTCCTGTTTCTCGAACAAGCTTAAATACTTCGAAGACAGGCAACAGTTTTGGTAATCTTATCATGGAAGAGTTGAGGAATAGAAGAAGAAGATGATGATGATGATGATGATGATGATGAAGGATGAATGGAATCTATATAGATCAATCCATCTAAAAAAAGTTTTTATAGGTTCCAAGAAATATATATCATAGTCAGACTGGAAAACTCTTTCAGAGTTTCCTACATAAGAAAAGGAGTGTTTGTTTCCTTCCCCTGCTTCATTTTCCCAGGTAAAGTTGATGTTTTAGGTGTTTCAACTGTGATATGTGATATCGTACAGTTGGAACCAATTTATTTAGGGAGAGTTAAGTTTCTGTGAGATATGGGAATTTAGTTTGTCATGGTAGCTCTTCTAATGCAGGATGTAGACGAAAGTTGCATATAGTAGTTTGTATTAAACACAAGGCAGGGCACTCACCCACACACTCCTAAATTAAATTGCTGCCGTCAATGGGTGCTTCAGAGGAAATGGAGGTTGCCTGCTATCGACTAGACTATGCATTTGTTGGCACATAAAAACATTGCCTACTTAAAACTAGTGATATATAAAGTGAAATACTCACAACAGGCCCATATGAAAGCCCCACCAAACCCAGGGAAAGCCCGTAAGACTCATCAACAACCTGACATAGGAAACAAAATCCTAAACTACTGCTAGATCTACACATGGCTTGCTTTATTATGGGGAAGAAACCCTAAACCAGTCTGGTGGGGACTTCACTCCTCATCCTCCTTAGACCTTTCCAAATTATCAAGATCAAGAGGGTGAGGAAGCCCCTTATCGTCTCATTTTCTTCTCACTTACCTTATAAGCTATCATAGGATATGCTTCTTCTGTGAGTGTCTTGCAAAGTAAGTCACTAAACATCTTTGTCTAGGTAGCCATTTGGGACAATCCCTACCTCAGCCTTCCTTTACTACGTTCCCTCATCTTTGCAGCCAGCTTCCGAGCTTATTTTTGCTTCATTTTTTACCTCTCGATCCTCAAGTCTTTCATCCTTCTTGGCTTGTTTACATGTATCCATACATCTCATTTCTTGAAGAAAACTAAATAATTTGAAGGCATTTGAGAATTTGATGAGCTTGCTATGGAAGAAGTGAGGGATGGAAGAAGAAGAAGGATGGATGGATGAGATCTTTATAGATCCATCCATTTGCAAAAAGTTTTTACTTGTTGCCGGTTAAATTTCTATCTCTATGCCGTAGTTAAATTGAGGAGAACTCTTTGAGAGTTCCTTACAGAAGAAAAGGACTGTTCGTTTCCTTCCCATGCTTTATTTTCCCAAAGTGATGTTTCAGATGTTTCAACTGTGATATGTGATATCAGCCTGGAGCTAAATAATTCAGGTGTAGTTAAGTTTCCATGAGATATGGGCATATGTTGTAGTCTGCTAGCTCTTTTAATGCAGGATTGACACCTATCATGCTTTCGGATCTCTCTCTTTTTTTCTTTTTTTTTCTATTTGATGTAAACAAAAGTAAAGCGTAATTTTTTAATATAAAATAAGAGGCAAAGCACTCACTGACGAACACCTAAATCTAATGACTATCGCCAAAGGGTGACTCAGGGCAAATGCCAAGTTGTTTGCTAACAGCTGCATTAGATATTTGTTTGACACATAAAAGTATTGTTTTACTTAAAACTAGTGATATATAATACAAAATACTCGCAACATGGCCATATGAAAGCCCATAAGACTGATCAACAACCTAATATAGAAAACAACATCCTAAACTATAAATAATTTGACACAGCTTGCTTCATTCCGGAGAAGAAACCCTAAGCCAAAGTCGCCAGGGCTTCACTCCTCTAACCTTTCCAAATTGTTTGATCAGAAGGATGAGGATGCCCCTCATCCTCCCATCTTCTTCTCGCAGACCTTGTAGGATATCATAGGATTTGCTTCTTTCGTGTGTGTGTGTGCGTGTGTGTGTGTGCGTGTGTGTGTGTAAATAAGTTTCTACACTTCTTCGGCCAAGTAGCAATTTGGAACCACCCTGGCCTCAGCCTTCCTTTGCTAACTTCCCTCATCTTTGGGGTTAGCTTCCGAGCTTGTTTTGATTCTTTTTCCACCCTTTCATCCTCTACACTTTCCTCCTCAACTTGTTTACGAAGTGATAAATTGAAAGGGTCTTTGGTGAGAAATATTCGACCTCTCTTTTATTCTTCTCGTCATAACAAAAATATATACATGTATTAGCTAATAAAAGCGTAGAGTCTATTCTAGGTAGTATGTATGTATGTATGTATGTATGTATGTATGTATGTATGTATGTATGTATGTATGTATGTATGTATGTATGTATGTATGAGGTAACAAATTATTCTCACTAATTATTGATTCCTATAATCATTGTCTACGGCAATCTTGTGATTTGACCGAATCCCTCATGCCAACACTCCCCCTCAAGTTGGTGCATAAATATCTATCATGCCAACTTGTCATTCACTACATGAAATGTCCTCCCTAAGACAGCCTTTGTGAGGATATCTACAATTGACGAATGGAAACTAAATGATCTTTTGGTCCAGTTTCTCTTTGATAAAATGACAATCAACTTCAACATGTTTAGTACAATTATGTTGTAACGGATTTTGTGCAATTTGAATTGCAGCTTTGTTAACACAAAATAAAATTATAGGCCTTGAACACTCAATTCCAAGGTCCTTCAGAATTCCTTTAATCCATAACAGCTCACATAAACCATGTGCCATACCTCGGAACTTTGCTTCTGTACTTGACCGAGCAACAACCTTATGTTTCTTGCTCCTCCAGGTAACAAGATTGCCTTCTACAAATGTGTGATCACCTGAGGTGGATTTCCTAGTTGACCGATCTCCTGCCCAATCAGTGTCGATGTAACCTTCACTAGTGGATCCTTCATTCTTTGAGTGCAATAACCCCTTTCATGGAACACCTTTCAAATACCTCAAGATTCTATAGACTGCATTCATGTGTTCTTTATTTGGAGCATGCATAAATTGGCTTACCACACTTACGGCATATGCAATATTCGGCCTAGTGTGAGTAAGATAAATCAACTTCCCCACTAGCCGTTGATGATTTATCTCCATTGGTGTTTCAACTGGCTTGCAGGTTAGCATCCCAGTTTTAGTTAGCAAATCCAACACATGCTTTCGTTGGGAAAGAGAGATTCCCTATCTTGACCATGGCACTTCAATACCTAGGAAATATCGCAATTGTCCTAGGTCTTTCATTTCGAACTTGGTGGCCAAATATTTTTGTAGCTTCTCCATTTCTTCAGGATCATTAACTATCAAAACTGTATAATCTATATACACAATCACTGCTATTACCTTTCCTCCTTTGTGTTTAATAAATAAACTGTGGTGAGAGTTACTTTGCCTATAACCAACCGACTTCATTGTTAATGTAAATGTGACGACCCGGGATTTTCAACCCTATATATGTAAAAAAATTCGAAAGGTGGGGCCCCTTTTTAAAAAAAAAAAAAAACCCAAAACAGTGAAAAATAATTTAAATCGAATTTCATTTTCAGAAAAATCCTGAGGTCAGCCATTGACACAAAACAAGATTTTATTTTCCAAGTAAACATGTTTAAAATAGATTTGCTATTCCAGGATCATCCAGTCATCAGCCACATTCCCTTAACAGTATAATCAAGTCCAATAACATATGTACATACACAAATTCATGTGAAATTTGAACATACCTCCGAACGAGACTTCGATCACTATTCTTCTAACTCCTCATGTGTCCCGTCTTTCTTTAATATCCGAGGCATTGCAACAAACGCAATGCCTCAACAAGCAAGACTTGGTAGGTACATAGACATTTAATGTATATCAATGGAACAAAATCAAATAATTCTAGTGGATACGTTGAGTAAAGTAATTTTTACAAGAATATAATTATTTTAAGCAATGCTAATAAAATCTCAAAACATCATATACGATAAAACATGCATCTCATGGATTTAAAACATGATATAATCTCATGTAAATGAGCATACAATAACAACAAGGCACCCTAAGGTATATGGGTCCCACGAGTGTCCCATACACTCGTATCACGCATCATGAGTACTCATATCAAACCCCTGAGTGTCGCCACACCCAGGCATACCATCACATCTTCATGCTCATCATGCATGCACACCAAATAAGAGTATGGATCGTCATGCCGCAGTGGCAACCCTCCATGGGTCTCAACCACCGCCGCTCCCCGTCGACACCATAACGGGAGACTTAAGGCCTCGTCCCCATGGAAAGGCCCAGGGCCGTGAGTGTGGACTATCCATGTTACCAAACCCCTACCGAATGCCATCTACGGGCATGTGTCTATCATATCAAAATCTCATCACATCACAAATCTCGGAAGGTGGGTGGCCTACTCTCCCTCCTAAAGATGACATCCACCGGTGAGAGCACCCGTCATAAAACTCAAAATACGAAAATCCCGTATGTCTAAAACCAAGAGCACTCGTGGCTCGCAATCCCTAAGGCACGCTCTCATCCCTGAGTTAGCCTCTAAAAAGACCAAACCACCAAGCCTCTACTTTTCTTTCCCATAAAACCTCATCAATTTCAATGATGCAATAAGGAAAGATAATTTTTCTAAGTGTGTATAAGTATATAACCTCAATCTCATAAAACCATCGATCATAGTCAATTCAATACATGATTGAAATCAAACAGCAATCATAGCATAAAACTCTAAATCTCACTAAATCATCGATTAATAATAAGTGCAATTTAAATCACCATCAATCATAATGCCATGATAATACAAGGTTTTAAAATCAAAATGAAACATTAAATGTCGTCACCTACCTCAATTGTCGTTACTTAGCTCGTGTCCCTTCTTCAGTCGAGTCCGAGAATACCTTGGTAAAGTCCTGAATGATGTTCAAACATAAGAGCTAAACGTTATTTCTAGGTTCACAGGGTAAGGTTAGATCTATATGATTTGTTGGTTTCTAGGGGTTACTCTCTGATATTTTTAGGTTGATCTTTATCTAAGTATGTCCTGCATTTTATTGTATAATTGGGTCCGTGTCAAAATTACGGACGCAACTATCCCTTTTGGCTTGTCAAGCGGAGTTATATAGGCTCGAAATTGGATTTTTCAAGGTCGCGCCTTAATGGACGACCCAATTGTGTGCCTGTGGTCCCGCACGCCGTGGTTCTAGAATGCGCGCTCTACGGTTTCTAGTATACGCGTGCGCCTTAGTTGCACTACAACCAGGCTCATGTGCATACGTCCGAATAGTATGCTGTGTGTGCGCTATTGCGGCGATGTGTCTTAGGCGCTGCTATGTGTGCCTCAGCTCCCAGACGTCCCATGCGTCCCTCGTCGAGCTAAGACAACTATCTCGCACGTGACGCGTGCGTGAGGACAGCCCCCGTGGAGCTTGGCATGGGTGTGCTGCAGCCGGGCGCCCCGGATGCCGCGCCGTGCACCCTAGACGTTCATGCACCCACAGGAGGCACTCTCTCTCTCTCTCTCTCTCTCTCTCTCTCTCTCTCTCTCTCTCGACGGTTTTCACCCGTCCGGTTTTGTTCACGGAAAGCGGTGATTCCGGCCGGAAGAGCACCCGTATCCGGCGTGATCCGGGGCTGGGAAGGAAAGGGAACGAGGCCATTTGGGCAGCCTGAACGGCGCCCCCGGTGGCCAGTTTTGGAAGGGAACCCGTCTTCTCGGGTTTCCCGCATTTCCCCACCGGAAACACCCGATCCGGCGTGGATCTGGGTAGGGAAGAATGGCAACTAAATAGGAAGGGTTGGGGGGCTTACCTGTAGCCTGGGGTCGCCCTTTTTCCGGGTGGTGCGGCTCCTCCTTTCCGCCCGTCCAAACCCTTGTTGCCTGCAAACTCGATGAAGGTGGAAACTCCTATCATGTGACCGGAACCGGGAGAAGGGCATGGGGAGATGGCTGGCCGACTAGGGCTTGGCCGTTGCCGGAGATTGCAGAGAGACGGGTTTCCTTTTTTGCCGGAAACCCCGGCCTCAAACGGCCCCGGAAAAGACGCCGAAAACGGTTTTGAGAGAGGGGAGATGGGGTTTTATAGCCCTGCTATGGCGGTGCTTGCCAATGGCGGTGCCGCCATTGTCGGTGGCAGAAATCTCTGGAAACTAGGGTTTCCGGAGAAATCGAGAGGAAGAAGAAGAAGACGGGGTGCCGTTATCAAAACGGCCCCCTGCGTTTTCTGCGTTTTTCGTTTTTAATTTAAATTACAGAAATACCCCTATCTTTAAACGGCCGTAACTTCTTCATATGGACTCCGTTTTGGGTGATTTTGGTCTCGTTGGATTCATTTTTCCGAGACGCATCTAATGGTACCATTTTCAGGACCAAGTTTCTGGGTTTAGTTAAGGCGACTAGTGAAATGACCAAAATGCCCTTATCTTCAAAATTGAACTTTTCATGGGCTTTTAATATTACAAAAATTGCGGTCATTACAGTAAATCTCCCAAACCAGGCTCTTGGTAACTGTTTCAACCCATATAGTGATCTCTTCAACTTGCATATATTGCCTTTATGTATGGATCCATGCTTAACACCTGGTGGAAGCTCCATGTATACTTCTTCCTCCAAGTCACCATTTAGAAAAGCATTTTTTATGTCGAACTGTCACAAAGGCCAATCTCGATTTGCTACAACTGATATGAGAATGCGAAAAGTATTGAGCTTAGCTACTAGTGCGAAAGTCTCTTAATAATCAACTCAATATTTCTGTGTGTAACCCTTTGCTACCAGCCTTGCTTTGTACCTGTCAATGCTTCCATCAGCTTTAAGTTTCACATTATACACCCATTTACACCCAACTGTCTTCTTCCCTTCGGTCAACGGAACGAGTTCCCAAGTTAAGTATTTTTCAAAGCCTCCGTCTCTTCATTCATTGCCTTCGTCCACCTTGGATCTGCTAATGCTTCCTACACACTGCTAGGAATAAATACTTTGGACAATTGATCAACAATTAGGGCTTATGAATCTGATAATCTATGAGTAGAGGTATAATTATTAATGGGATATTTGACATTGGCTTTGAGATCTGGTTCATATTACTTCTTTGGAATACCCCTATTCAATCTTGGTGGAAATCAAGAAGAAAGAGGATAATTCTTAGGGTATTCTAACTCTTTTGAAGGGGAATCGATGGTTACCTGGGGTCTAGCATCACCTTGAACATTCTAGGAAGATTCCTTGGTTGATGGTGTTAATGCAGGTTCTTCTAATGCATATTTATCACATTCCGGTACTATATCATTCCCAGGTAAACTCGGCAAACCTATGGCCTCTATGTCGAGCTGATAGGCAGTGGGTTGATCAACGGCAGGTTGATATGTATTCAATCTTTCTTCTGTGGCCTCCAGTTCTAAGAACTCAGCCTCACCCCTTGAAACTCCACTGTCTCCTCCATTCAGCTTAAGCTCTTCATTCGAGTTCTCCCCCTGAAGCGATGAGCTCAAAACTCCCCTTGTGTAGTATGGTTCAGTCTCGTGGAAGGAGACATCTAAGGTGACATGCAATTTCTTATTCTGTGGGTCATAACATTGGTAGCCCTTCTGAAAATCTAAGTATCCAACAAAAACACACCGTTTTGCACAAGGATCCAATTTCTTTCGTAAGACTTTGGGGATATGAACATATACTATACACCCAAAAACTCTGGGTTTGAGATTTGGTATATGCGAAATAGAGCAAAAAGATTGTAACTTTTGTTGAGGAGTTTGGAAGCCAATAACTCGGGAAGGAACCCGATTGATAAGGTAGATGGTAGATTTGACTGCCTACCAACAAAACTGTGTCATGTTCATCCCAAAGAAAGATGCATGTACTACCTCTATAATCTGCCTATTCTTTCTTTTTGCCAACCCATTCCGTTGCGGTGTGTATGTGTAGGAAGTATGGTGTCTTGTCCCTAGCTGTCTAAGATACCCTCCAAATGAATCATCTACAAATTCCATGGCATTGTCGGACTGCCAAATTCGAATTTGCCGTTGATATTGGGTACACACCATGCTGTAGAATTCCTTTAATGCTGTACATGCATTACTCCTCTTATGGAGTAAGGACACCCACGTGACCCTGGTGCATTCATCTATGAAAGTAATAAAATAACGTGGCTTTGAAATGGATGGAACCCTTGTAGGCCCCCAGATATCAAAATGTATAACAACAAAAGGTTCTGAGCATTTATTCAAACTTGGCAAATAAGTAATTCGATAGTTTTTTGCCAGTTCACATATATCACATTGAAAATCTGAAACATCTAAATCAAAAAATAAACTTGGTCAAAGTTTCTTAAGGTAACCAAAAGAAATGTGTCCTAGTCTCCTATGCCATAACCATATACTTGCTCAAGGCTTTTCAATGCCACTTGTTTGAAATGCGTGGTCGATTTGCTATTCCCCATCTTCATTCAATTCCAAGTAGTAGAGCTTGTGCCATTTAACACCATAACCAAGAGTCTTCTGGGTCAAAATGTCCTGAAAAACATAGAATGAAGGGCAAAAAGTGATAGTACAATTAAGAGATGAGGTGATTTGGCCGACAGACAAGAGATTGTACTCAAGCATGGGAACAATCAAGACAATATCAAGTTTCAAGGTATTAGATAGTACAACAGATCCCTCCCCTAATAGCAGAGGTACTTCCATTTGCGGTGGAGATGGGCTAATGGTTTGTAATTTGTTAGAAATCTCTAGTCATATGATCAGATACTCCTATCTCAAATCCAAATACTATTCTTAGAAGTGATAGAAAATAAATCCACCTTACTAGAAATACATGGTTGAGCCCCGTTGGCAGTAGGTTGCATTTTTTTCTCCCGGGTTGATCGAACATCCCCTTGCGTGGCCACTGCTGCTTTGCCAGTAATATTTTCTCTTGGCTTCTTCAAGAAATCCCACCAGTCCGGATACCCAATAATCTCATAACATCGTTGTTTCGAGTACCCTATTTCACCACATTGGCTACAAATAAAGTTGTTAGTTTTTCTTGATGGTGGGTTATTTTGTCCCTTTATAAACCTGTTACATGTTTAGTGCGATCATGTTGTACCGGCTTTTGTCGCTATTGTGCTCTCTTCTTACATATGCGTATGTACTTTCCAAATCCAGCGTTGAATCCTTTCATAGAATCTCGCCACGAACTTGATCAAATTCTAGATCAAGCCCACTTAGGAATATGTGGACACTCAGCCTTGCCATCATGGAATGCATATGTACAATCCCTTCAACCACTCCTTCCTATGCGACCGTCTGATGATCGATTTCCTAAAAAATTGCAACCAGTTCATTATAGTAGGTAGACAAAAGTCAACCATTCTATGTGGTGGTGAAATACTTCTGATTCAATTCAAACAAACGGGTCTCATCCGATCCATTATGGAAGGCTTTCACAACAGCCTCCCATATCTCCTTGGCTAAAGCCAGCCAGATAAATTGTTGCATCAGATGGGGGCTCATTGAATCAATGAGCCAACTCTTAACTTTGTGGTTGTTGGCAATCCATGTCACGTAGCTGGGATCATTAGGTGCTGGTTTTACTATTTTGCCTGTAAGGTATCTGATTTTGTTTCGCGGTCCAATGTGCATCTCCATCAATTGCTACCATAATAGAAAATTTGCTTCATCAAGAACAATACCAGTGGGGAAAGCTGAATTGTCTTGTTGGACTATGATTGATGGTGGTGGGTTATACGATGCAGTTGGAACAATAGGATTTAGATTCATGGGTGTGGTTGGAGTGGCTGTGGGGTTCATGATAGTGGGGTTGGTGGGGTTCAGGCCTACCACTTAGAAAGAAAAAAAAGCTTTGGTACAGGTTTTGATTCACTTTTGGATCAGACATGCTCTGATACCATGATGAATTGAAAGGGTCTTTGGTGAGAAATATTCAACCTCTCTTTTATTCTTCTCATCATAATGAAAATATATAAATGTATTGGCTAATAAAAGCGTAGAGTCTATTCTAGGTAAGACACACACACACATATATATAAGGTAACAAATTATTCTCACTAATTATTGACTCTTATAATCATGGTCTACTGCAATATTGGGATTTGACTGAATCCCTCATGCCAACATGAAGGTTGTTTGCATTTATTGAGACATCCATTTCTTTTTTAAAAAAAATTTTAAATAATTTGTAAGCACCCCAGTGCACAAAGCTCCTGCCTATGTGGGTTCGAAGGAAGGGGCAGACCATAAGGGTCTATAGTATGCAGCCTTACCTTACATTTTTTCTAGAAGCTGTTTCCACACCTTAAACCCGTGGTTTCAAGGTCACACGACAACAACTTTACCGTTGCGCCAAGACTCCCCTTCTATACTAGAACCCCGTATGCTGGGTGAAAATCAATAGCTAAGCTCTCCAGTTAAGCCATTTGAAATGCACTAGTAAAAAGCTAGGATTATCAATGGGTGAAATTTTTGTAGCATGGCCAATCTAAGTCAAGGATTAGATTGGATCTTTAGAACTCTAGACCGCTAAGATGTTTAGCTGTTACATCCATTTAGCGAAAAGCTCAGTTGGATGAAATGAAGGTGAATATATCATTTCCCATAAAAGAGAAATGTTATCCGGACTAGTCTGGGATTCCCCTGATTGTGGACTTAACATCTAAAGGTCCTAATCGCACCCTCTTTGTTGAATGGATCCAATAATTACAAATTATCCCCCCAAATGTCAGAATTTGAAGTGGAGTCTTCGTGCTGTCGTAGAGCCGTTGGAATTTAAGGAGGCACGGAGGTCAACTTTTTGACCACACCAATTGACGAACTCCTGCTTAAAGTATAGTCTATGCCACTTGGGTAAAATTCCAAATCATTAGTCTTAGTCTTTAGCAAATACAATGATGTGATTTGTGGTAAAAGGTGTGGGAATACAAAAAGCATGCCCATGTCAATCAAACCCACTTTACAACCCACGCTTATTAGTCTCCCTATTTGTCTAGGCCACTCCTAAGACTAAGATCATGAAAAGCTTCAAGTGGGCCCACTGCATGATCTAGATCTTGCATGACTAAGATCATTAAAGGTTTCAACAGATCCGCTAACATGATGTTAGCATGATCTAGATCTTACTTTGTCAAGATGACCATAGCTGATTGTCGTGGAAAGCCCCAGTCATATGATTAAGGGATCAGCCAAAAAGTTAAACACGAGTCCTTATTCAAAATTTCTAATCGAATGGCTAGGGATGGTATATGTTACAGATCTGGTCCATCGGATGAAGGGCTTGGATCATGCTGATGCCAAGTAGGGCCTAGTCATTTAGTGAAGCTTCTCAGGAACTAGTTGTGGTAAATCAGCTTTTCTCATAGTTAATCATTGTTCCCCTTAATTTAATCTCCAAGGAATGACGTCTCTCAAGAAACTTTGTAGGACCATTTCCCATTAAAGAAGATTGCGCTGACCCACCAATTTATGTGGCGCACGTTAGGGATGCATTAGACATTATCACGAAGGAACGAAAGTGGGTGACAGATTAGTGATTAGATCACCCCACAAAAGCGAGAACAAGAAAATATTTTATTTTCCACGCGGGTTGATTGATTGAGTGGACAGGATCATCGCTGTACAGCCTGGTGGTGGGCCACCGAATCAACCATCGTAATCGTTGTGTCGTGCCCCACCGCGAGTACTAAGGAGCCATGGTCCTCACCAGATCCCCTGATAAACACGGCTAAGAACTAAAAGTAGGACCTAAATTCAGAGATCTGGATCCTAGCAGATGAGCGGTCCAGATCACTAGCAAAATGGAACCACTTATATATATACTCTGGATGGCTTGCGAGATAGAGGGGAGTGTAGTACATGTGGGGCCCAAGTGAACGGTGATCGAAACCGTTTATCTTCCATGACATAGCTAAAAATCTTCTTCATTGTGCTGTCTTGATTTAGATGTTCCCTTTGAGCCGTCCATCATTTTACTTCAAAATTTCAGCAAATGGGCAAGAGTCATCCTTGAATAAGACTTTCGGTGCATAGCCCATCTAAGATGTGTCCAGTAGATAGACGGTTGAGATCACCTAGTTTCGGGCCCACATCTACTTTTATTACCGTTAAAATGGTGCCATAGAGCCTAATTTATTAGCAATTCCATTAAATGCTACTGTTACAGTGTTACTTAAGCCGTTTCTTCTACTGTTGATAACTCTCTTGATTCACTGCATGCCTGCTCTTCCCACTTCCACATACTCAATACTATAATCCAAACCCTTCACAAAGTAGATTTCTACGCATTGAAGAATCCCAACCGTTTGATGAGATCAACAGAGAGTACCATCCCGGTTTTGCTACATTGTAGAGAGAGAAAGGACTGTTTATTGGAGTCTAATCCAAAACGGCTGAAAAGTAGGGAAACGGATTTGTACCGTTCGAATCTCCCTCTTACACAAACCTACGCGTTTCCTAGGAGAGAGAAAGATAGAACGCGCAGATGGCGCATCGCCCTCGTGTTTTGGGAAAGTTGGACTCGACCCAACTCAAATCTCTCCCCTCAGCATCATTCCACTCTCTCCACCTTCCTTGCTTTCTCCTTTCCTCTATAAATGTATCCCCACCCCCTCCTTTTCCCACATAGCACCCTTTTTTCCACCCACAGAAACTGTGTTAAAAGCAGTTGTCTGTCGTTTGCTCTCTGTTCTGCTTTGGTTTCTACCTCTGGGTATTCTTCTTTTGCATCCGCAATGGTGAAACTGTTGTGGGTTCTCTGTGTTTTGGCTCTTTGTGTTGTGGGGAAGAGTGCATCTCAGCCTGACTGCACCTCTGTGATGTTGGGTTTGGCAGATTGTTTGTCATTTGTGCAGAATGGGAGCGTTACTACTAAGCCTCAAGGCACTTGTTGTTCTGGTTTGAAGACTGTCGTCAAAGATAATCCAAGTTGCCTTTGTCAGGCTTTTAATGGGAACAGTAATTTTGGGATTGCTTTGAACATGACCAAGGCCATGACTCTTCCTACTGCTTGTGGAGTCACTACTCCTCCTGTTAGCAACTGTGCTGGTAAGTGATCTTTTGGTTTGGTGTTGGTATGGAGTTTAGTCTAGTTTTTAGAATTTATTTTTGGTTTTTTATGTTAATTTTGTATTGATGATAGTTTGGTTTTTGGGTATTCCAGTTGTAGGTCATCCTCCTGGTGCTGCTCCTGGTATGCGATACTTCATTCTGATAATACCCTGTTACTGATTCTTTCCCTTTTACTTGCTTTTCTAAGTCATTTAAAATAGTTTTTGTAAGAAATTACATTTGCAATATGTTTTGCTGATTAAGGGTATGGTAAAAGGATATTTTTGTATCTAGAAGAAGTAGATTGAAAGTTATGACCAGATGGATGGTGGAGATGGTAAGCTCCATCTGATCTTTGTGACATTACTTCTAGTTCTATTTACCTGTGTTTGTGTGTGACATGTTTTTGATACATCCTTAAGCTTTTTGAAACCCGAGATATTGTTGTAATTTTTTTATGTTCTTATTGTAACAATGTGTTCAAACGTTAAAATTTTTGGGTAGGAAGTGGATTTTGTTAAATTCTCTCAGTCGTGTTGGTTTCTACGAGAACAAGGGTGACGCCCACGTTCATTGTGAAAGGTTGTATAGCACCTAATGCCCAGTTTTTAATTATATAAAAATGTTTGGGAAGCCAACTTAGATTTTCTTTTCTGTCCAAAACTCAATTGACTAATGAATTTTCTTAAGTACTTGTTTAGTCTTTCAAGGTTTTTGTCTTCAGTGAGGGGATTGAAACTGTGAGATCCTGGATTAAAGAAAGCCCATGTGAAGACCAAGACATTCATCCATGTAATATCAGTGCTATCAAGACCATTCATTAGGCAACTTCTGTGTGATGAAGATGAATGACAAAAACACTTATTATTGTGTAAGAAAGTCACTGAGAGACCTTCAATATAATAGAGCCCATGGGAAGCCCAAGACGGGTCCATACATGTGATATCAGTGCCATCAGACGCTTCATTAAGTAGCCTGTATCATGAAGTTGAATTATACTTCACATGGTGTCATTTGCTCTAATTACTCCTTACGAGAAAATTTGGCATATCATTGAGAATTCAGTTTTCGCCATTGAAATCTAATCTATTTAAGTCTAACAGTTAATGTTTTTAAATCTCACAGCTCCAGCTCCAAAGAAGTCTCATAAGAAGAATCCTCCAGCTCCATCTCCATCCGCAGTTTCCCCAGCTCCTGTTCCAATCTCTCCATCGCCTTCTGCATCTCCATTTATTCCGGTTGCTCCAGCAGGTGCTCCGAGCACGGGAAGCAATGTAGCAGGAGCCAATGCACCATCTCCTGCGGGGGTATCCAGTGCCATTGCACTTCCAGTCTCATTTGCAGTTGTGCTTGTTAATCTGGCAGTTGCTGTGACAGCTTACTTCTGAAGTCTACCAGCTTAGATGGATTACCATTTGTTGAGAGGATTTTCTGCCAATAGTCTTTGTTACTGGAATCTGAATTTTATTGGCTTTCGGTAGTGGCTTAGACATGCTTGGACAGTATTCTTTGTTGCGTTTGCTTTAATAGAGTCATTTGTTTTGAGAGTTCCATCGCTCTAATATTCATACGTATATATACAGCTCTGATATTCTATATATAGAGAAGAGAGAGAGAGAGAGTGTGTGTGTGTGTGTGTGTGTGTGTGTGTGTGTGTATATATATATATATATATATATATATAGAGAGAGAGAGAGAGAGAGAGAGAGAGAGAGAGAGAGAGAGAGAGAGAGAGAGAGAGAGAGAGAGAGAGAGAGAGAGAATTATTATGGGGGGTCCAAACGCAACTGGATTGAGTCATGTACCAGAATTGCAGGGATAGCCTCTTGAATAGAGGTGGAGAACCTTCGTATTTCTCGTACCTATAGCACACACAACCACAAGAATGAATGTGATCATCGAAATAGTCGAACCCATCTGTATGTGTTGTAGCCCGCAAACATTTTCTAAGCGAAAGTTATGATTATCTACCCTACAGGAACTCCAGAAAGAGTTAAATGTGACACCAACTCAACTTGGGCTGGACTTTGAAAAGAGAAAGTAAGATGCTTTCCTCTCTATCTTTCCTATATGGGCAAATTTAAGTAAGCCCTTCTTATTTAATGATCCATAACTCAAAACTTTCGGATTCTAAGGGCAAAAATCGGGTGATTAAAACTGATTAACAGCTGTAGGAATAGTGAGTTTGGGCTATTTGAGATCCCGTTAGCTGTTCTCATGAACGAATGGATCCAGTTGCGTGCCTAATCATATTTCGGTGAGGTTTTATCACATTGAAATCTGCCTGTGGTCAGAATAACAATGCATTTCCTGAGTTCCTAATAGGGTGTTTGCTTGTGAATACCGGTTTACATGTTAATGACCCGAACAGTTCACTGTCGGGATCAGAACGTCCAGGGACAAGAAATGAGTGCTGCAGCTGGGATGAATGGAGTGATTTACCCGATTGCTCCAACTTTAGATTTCTTGTCAAAAAGTATATTGATTGGATTGCATTTAAATTTTTTTAATTTTACGGTGCATGAATGTAGCACAATAGTGCAAGAGTGAGTTTAATTTATGAAGGTCCCGAGTTTGTGATTCTTCAAAGGTGCCGGTGAATGGGACAGTGTGCCAGAGTGAGCTTCAATCATGAAGTGTACGAGTGTAGCCCAGTGGTGCAAGAGTGAGTTTCAATCATAATGGTCACAAGTTGGAGACTTTCCAAGAGCGTGTGTGACTACACGTATCAATTACTTAAAAAAAAAAATTTATAATTTACTAATAGGAAATGAATTATTTGAAAAAGTTGAGACTTTCAAGGGTGTGTGAGAGTAGGTGTATCTATCATTTAAAATAAAATTTAAAAACTCTATTTTGCCAATAGGAAATGAATTATTTGAAAAACTTCGTATAATTAAAGTCTCAAAAACATAATTTTTAGGATCTCAAAAGTCTTCGGTTATCATAATTTTTGGTATACAAGATAACGATGACGGATTAGATGAATTATTTCATTCATCTAAATGTGGGTCCCATCATTAACAAGCACCTTGAAAGCGATTTATAGTTGATGGACGTTCTTGTATGGAGATTTTGTTAATGATAAAACCCCAATCGCTTTAAGCAGTTGGGAGTACACAAATCCCATCCAACTACTTGACCAAACACATATCTCACCCCAGCCACTATATATGTCCTGGCCCTGTGCTTTTTTGGCCTAGTTTCTCTTTTGTGAACCATATCAAATGCTCATGCCATCGATGAGCGATAAGCTTAGCGGGAAAAACCATATGCCTATGGGCAGGCAGAACTATGTCCGAAAATATGCACACCATGCCAAGATTAGATTTCATTTATTTATTTTTAGGCGAAGTGAACAATAGAGGAAAAAACGATGGATTAGATAGGTCTTTCAGAGAAGCTGTGGATGACGAAAAAGAGAAATAGCTTACTGGGGAGATTCAATTCATTTTGAAAATGTCTTATGAAGGAAAAGTTAAGTTTAAGTGAAGCAGCAAAATGCAACAGTCAGGTCATATCTTAGTGCTCCTTTTTCCTTAAAGAATATATGGCATTGAGAATAGGATAAACTCTTCGATTTAAGGACTAAATTAAGGAAAATCAATTTATCCCAAATAAGAACTTAAGTTTAATTGTGATATAATGGCACTCCTTATTTGTGCTTTTGTCTTGTGTACAGTTAATTCGCTTGAATTTCAAGGAAGGATGCATAACATATACTAAAAATGGCTTCAATTAGAAGGAATTAGTCAAACAAAGTCAAAAGGTAAGGAAAAGGTCCTAAAGGATATGAATAAAAGTGGTGAGAAAATATTTAAAAACTTTTAAACTAAATAAAGCTATGAGACTTGATAGAGGAGAATGGAGAAAAAAGATTTGTGTAGCCAATCCCTAATAGGGATAAGGCTTTGATGATGATGATGATGACCCTTTTTTATAAAAGCCACGAAAATATATCTCCATGACGTACATAAATATTATTAGGCTCCATATATCCCTGATTTTCAAGGTGAATCTGAAGCCATTGGGCAAGAGTAAAAGAACGTACATGTAAGTACCTGGGCCTGCTATTCGGTCTACAGTCCACAAAACAAGCTCGATGGGCTTCCATTGTTGTGAGTTGGGGCTTCATGCAGCATATATTAGTTGAATAGGTAAGCCTCGTATTGGTCATTCAAATGCTTCTCGACTAGTCTCCAAGTTTGGACTTTAGGGAGTCTCTGCCTCTGCATTGTTATACATCCACCTAGTAAGCCTACATATATATAGTTGTAGATGAGCCTGCTATGTAGGTCAGTAGTTTAGGTGGTTTTCACTAAATTTGGCTTTCTTTTTAGTTTCTGTCAATTAAAGCCAAATGAGGGGTTGTAAGTGGTTTCCTTTGTAATGCTTCACTTCCACTAATGTGCATAGTTGGAAATGGATTGAAATTAATTTTCAGAGAGAGAGAGAGAGAGAATTCTTTGTTGAAAGTGTTTTAGGCCTTAAAATTGAATTGTGCCAAAGACAAAAATTTTATGCCATTACGGATTTTTGGGTCTTTTATGTAATTCAATTCTAAGTCCTAAACACTTTCCTCAGAGAATTCTTTTAACTATAGAAATCAATTTTCATCAATTATCTAACAATCAAATAGACTAATTCTTTTTGAATTGGTAACTCACACACCCAATAGGACTTTATATATGCATTATTTTTATATGTATCCTTGGGACACCCTCTGTTAACATACAAGCACCCTACATCCTCTAAAGGGATGCAATGCCACTATTTCAGACATGTAATATACTTACAAGACAGGCACCTTATCCTAACTACTAGGTTATATTGGTTTATATGCAACAATCAATATGGCATTGCCCATTACAAAACTATATAACCACTCCTTTGAATTTAAATATTTCTATCCTCCTCTATTTTGATATTAACATCCATAGTAGGCTACAAAAACACACAAATATAGTAATTTCCTGAACTGAAATAAAAATTATTGTAAATAAAGCCCACTTAAATATTATGATGGTGGAATCACATGGTAGCAATAATAAAATGTAATGATAATACAGTGAAATCCACTCAAAATTACAATGGTGAATTTACAATTTTAGCAATCAAAGGTGGTTCTGCTTCTTCTCCTGAGTCATGTGAAGACACTAAGGTGCAAAGAAAAACCAAAATCCAAACGATAGGGATATCTCAAACAAATATTTCATAGATAAAGGTTAAATTTTAAAAATATGTTTATCATTTTGGTATATAGAGAACATACTAAAAAATTACCCAAATGTGAGTATATTCCTGTCATTTCATAGATAGTGCTTAAAGATTTCACCCTTTTGGATTTTTGTTAGGCATTACCATGTCTCACACTTTGACCTAAAACCTTTGATTGGTGGGAAATATAATGAACAAACCCTTTTTCTTTGTGAGTCTTCAATCATGAAGGTCACGAGTTTTAGACTCCTCATAGGAGGTGTACGATTTAGAGAGAGAGAGAGAGAGAGAGAGAGAGAGAGAGAGAGAGAGAGAGAGAGAGAGAGAGAGAGAGAGAGAGAGAGAGAAGTATTTCTCCAACCTTCATACAAGTATTCATATGTAGAAGAATGGGTTATTTTTTGTACTAATATGGAAACAAATGCAATGACATCTTTTAATTGGCTACAACAATGGTCTTTCAAAACTTTAATTAGAATTTACATGAGTAAGAGTTTAGGCCATAGGCTCAAGAATTATTCTTCCAATTAAATGGTTAAGATAAACAATGCTCTTTGAAGTCTCCAAGTGAATATATAAGAATGGGTTACTTTTTTGGGGCTAATATGGACAAAAATTTAGTGGTATATTTAGCTAGCTGCAACAATGGTTTTTAAAGTCTTTACAAGAGTGAAAGTTTAGGCCATAGGCTCAATAATTTTTCTCCCAACTAAATGGTTAAGATATAAAAAATGTGTCAAGAAAAAAAAAAAACACCTTTTCATGTAACTTTGTACGGAAAATGAGACAATACCCTATTGGCTGCAATTAAGGGATTGTATGTCTTTTTATAGATACTCTTTCAATAAATGATATAGATTATTGATGATGTGGAAAAAAAAAAAAAGAATATGTAAGTTTACATGGCTTTATGAGGTAAAACATGAAAAAATGAGATGTATAATCCTAATAGTTTCAAAAATAGGAAATTCAAATCTAAAGACTAGGGCTATTCATGTTCAAATGAATTGTAAATATGAATAACAAAGTGTTAAAAAAAAAAAACCTGTTTATGATCATGATACCTTTTAGGACAAAAGTAGAATTAGATGAGATGAGATAATCCTATAATTGGAGGCAACCTAAGGCTTTTCTAAGTGGCAAGGGTTTCTTCAACTAGTTTAGCCCAGAACAAAGACCTAGACACGCTTTGCACATTTATAACCTTTCACCCTTATGTCCAATTCATGAATTCTATATTTAAGCCTTAATTAGCATAAGGGATTGTCTTTTTAACAAATGTTGTTAATGGATTGTATAAATTCTTTGATGACACTCATATTTTAGGCAATCCTAAGCATATCGAATATTTGATTACTTCTTCTTAGCATTTGTTTTAAGTTAAAATATTTTGGTGAAACCCATCAAGGATCTAAATTCAAAAGGGAACTAGATCTATGTGAATGGTAATCAAAATTGGAATCCAACATGAAAAGAAAATCGGATCTATTTGAATGAAAACCAGAATTCATATTGGATATGAAAAGGAAACTAGATATATGTGAATGAGAAACAATCATTTTAAAGGAAACTATATCTATCTACACTATCTCACAACCAGATTAATTTCTGTCCAAATTCAACATCTTGCCAACCAAGTTTTCTAGAGAGGATTTAAGGTTAAGCAAGGTTGCTCTATATAAAAGGAGCACCAAGCCATTCCAAACACACCAATTTCATTTTCTTTTTTCACTTGTTCGTTCTAAAAAGTATTCTTCTTGGTTTGCTAGAATTGAAGATTAGTACTCTCTGGATATATGAAGTTAAAGACTCTTTGAGGTTTGGGGTGAACTTTTTGCAACTCTATTTAATGGTTGTGCTTTCCATTAAATCTACTCAATAGTGCACTCTTTGTAGCCGTATCTTAGCAATCTTAGAGACTTGTTCGTCTTGAGTGCTTATTGGATATTAGGTTTTAGAAGTTTATTAGGTGTGCTTTTTGCAATCCAAGTATGAGGTCTTTAACTTAGGAAGAGGGTTACTGGGTGTGCTTTTCGCAACCCCATCCAGAATCTCTTCTTAGCATTCGGCTTTGGAGGTTTACTGGGTGCATTTTTTGTAGCCTAAGTCTGAGACCTCTTTAGCCTATTATGAGGCCTCTTTAGCCCATTTGGAGGTTATTAGACATTTACTAGGTGCATCTTTTATAGCCCATATCTATAAACTCTTATGGTGTTGAGCTTTTCACAGCTTATATTTGTATGTTGTATTTGATATTCATTCAAGTATTTATTAGCGTGCCTCTATTGCCTATATTTTATATCTATTGAGCTTTATAATATTTTTACTTTTCAAATTTTTAAGGGATTTAAATTTAGACTAAAGTATAGACCAGTTTTGATCATGCAAATCAATTGAGCTACAGATTGAATCTACCTTGGTTGAATCCTGGATACAAAGCAGTCATATCCCTTATACATTTTGTATGGCTTTAACTATCTTCAAGATGCTGCGATGAGTTTGCTAAGGTTTACAAAGTTCTACTTTGTACAAATTTCCATAGCTTATATTGTTAAACTTTTAAGCAAAAGCATCTTATCATAGAGAATAAACAATTCTAGAATCGTCATGTAGAGAAGGCTTTCTGTCATGAGCTATGAAAACATACTCTAAAACGGATGGTTGAATTGAAAGAATTTTGGACTCCATTCACTTATAGCAGTAGAAACTATTTTACGGTATATCCACATGTAAATGCCAGTTAGAAGCTCCTTTTTTTTTTGTTATAATATATAGTTTCTATTATTTTCTAAAACACATATTCCTTTTGAATATGAATTTTACAAGAAAAATTGAGGCTGGCATCCTTGGCAACTGCAGAAGATGAAAATAATCGACATTGATGGTAAGGATGGGAGGAGAATTACATCAAGTGGTCAACGAGATTTTGGGTCAGGTTGCTGGAAGTATTGTTGCTGCTCCTTGCATGAGTTATTAATGGTTATGGTATGCTATTGAACAATCCGTGGTTATTTTTCTTTGGGACGGATATATACGAGCAAGTTACGTCTGCATTTTTTACTAAGCACTTCCATCTGAACTATATTGTTGGCTTTTATAACTTTCCATAAATAGTGAAATTAGGCTTCAGTTAGAATAAGGCAGCACCTTTTTTTATCAAATGATGTTAATGCCACTATATAAAAGTATTGATAATCCTAAAATTCTTATATTTTATGTGAACCTATACGGGTGAAATTTCTATTACTTTCATTTTGAAAAAGCTCTGCTAGAATATCTTAAAAGATAGAAGCCAATTAGATCATCAAATTGATGATCCAACGGAGAAGATCTTCTTTTATCATCCATTAAGTGAATGGTTTGGATAGCGAGCATTTTTTACTACATGCACTTTTAGCTACATGAAACGCTTTTTTGAGTAGCTTTTCTCAGACGTACACATATGGTATGCATATGGGTTGTGTCTCCGAAGTATAGTACACATGGTTAAAGGCACATGCTGGACCCAAAAGTTTTGTAGTCCAAGCCCTCCATTTTCCACGACCCTCCGATGAGTATGGATGCTGCTGTTTGTCTTTGAGTAACTCAAAGTTTGCAGTTAATTCGGTGGCTAAAATAAAAATGGTAAGAAAAAAATATACAATGCTGGGTCACAATTTCACCTATGCCAAACCAGCGTGGCATTTGTGCGTAACTCAAATGATGGTTGCTATTTGTTTTATAGTAGCTTAAAGTTTGTAGTTGATATGGCTTCCATATCCAAATCTTCTCAAACCACATTACTTTCTCTTTTCTTTTCTTAATTGGGTAGCTAAAAAATAATAATAAAAGTAAGAAAGAAACATACCGTACTATCACTAGGTGTTAAATTGTTTAACCACAAGTGCAGGGGCTATTGTAGTGTAGCGTGCACAAGTATGGGTCGATCCTACAGAGACTCGACTTAAAAAGTGGTAGTTTAAATAAAATTTAATTGCCAAAATTTAAAAAAAAAATTACTGAAATTGTTGGAATTAGAATTAGAGTTTAGATCTACTCAACTGCCAAAAATTATATAATTTTTAATTCAAAAAGAAAGAAAATACACCAAATAACATGAAAATTCTACTTTCCTAGCTTAATCACTAGCACTTTCTCCAAATATGATCTTCTTGGAGTTGATCAACTTTCATAAACATCTGTAAAATGTCCTTGATTAAAGATCTGCCAGTTAAATTTGTCAGATTCCTCAAAATTATAAAGATCTAGAGTAAATGGTGATTTTGAGATTTGGACGGTCTAGATCACTTTATGACTTTCAAATTAAAGACCAGAGACATTAATTAAGTTCAATGTTATAAGAATAAAATCTAAAAGTTAATTAAAAATCTGAAAAAAAAAACAAAAGAAAATGAGAAAACTTGGTGATTAAGGCTAACGGGTTGTTTAAGTTAAGCCTTAATTAATTTGGTTTGGATTGTGCAATTTTTGGATAAGTAGAACACAGGTAAAACAAAATTGAAATGCAAATAAAATTTTAATTAATGATACAAGGGCAAAATTGGAATTAAACCCAAAATCTGGTTAAAACGATAAAAAAAGGGAAACGGAGGGAAATCCGCCGGAGGTAGAAGAGGAAGCCGGAGGAGGAAAAGCGGCAAGAAAAAAAGGAAAGGGAGAAGAGGAGGAAAAGAAGAAACCCTGATTGGGTTTCCTTCTCTGGGCCGACGCCGATGCCGGTGACGAAGAAAAGGGGGTGAACATTGCCGCCCTGTCTGCCGGTGATGTGGTGCGATGCAGTGAAGGAGAAAGAGCAGACAGGAGAAGAAAAGGGAGCAGGGTTGCCGGTGGAGCAGAGATCGACGCAATCCGGCATCGGCCGGTGATGGAGGGGAAGTGAGACAGGGGAGCAAGGAGCAGAGGTGAGGAGTCGGTGAAAAGAGGGAGGGAGACAGAGGGTTTGCCGGTGGTTGGCTATGGCGCCACCTGGGATGGTGCCGTGCTGGTAGACAGATAGGAGAGGAGGAGGGAGATCGACGGGGGAGCTGGTGCTGGTTCGGGGGAACTGGTCTGCGTCGGGCAGTGAAATAGAAGCAGGCCAGTAGCTGACTGGTGGTGTTGTGTTCACCGGATCGGTGCTAGAGCTGTCTGGCCTGGCCGGTGGTAAGGGAGAAGATAAGCACACAGAGAGAGAGAGAGAGAGAGAGAGAGAGAGAGAGAGAGAGAGAGAGAGAGGGGTACGGTTTCCTGCTTATAGCCTGGCCCTGGGGGAGGTTGAGAGAGGGTGACATTTTTGCCTTCCTCGTTTTTAAAGCCCACTACCCTTTAAGTTGATTTTTCACAATTTTTTTGGCTTGGTTTCTTCCATTGAGACTTCCAACTATGGAAACTTTTAAATAACCATTTCATTTGCACCATTAATTCTTGATGGGTGATTTGGATCATTGAAAATCAATCTTGATCATCCATCCTCCTCTTTTGGTTGATCTACAAAACAAAAGACTAAATTAGAGTTATCTAAATCGTACATTAAGCATATGATAAGCTTTAATGATCATCTGACCATTGATTTTGATAAATTAATTATTAGATGGTTAATTAGAATTAAATTCAAAATCAAGTTAAAAATTACAAATTTGATCAGTTAGATGATCTAATTGAATGCTAAATTAGAGGTATTTTGACTAAAATTAAACACTTAACACTAGGTCACAATTTTACCCATGTTAAATTCATGTGGCATTTGTGCGCAACTCCTTTGCAGAATACAAGTCAGCTTTTAGTTCTCTACTCTCACTTGCTATGGCTATACTCATTCACCTATCTATCCATAAAAGCAATGAGAGAACTCAAGAAAACTCAAAAAGAGACTCCTATAGTGAATTGAGCTTAACTGAGCTGAGCTCATTACAAATGAGGAGCTAATACTTATTTATAGTTGCTATCCTCTATCTACCTCCTCAATATATGATTAAGAATACTACATTTGTCAATATATTAATTGTATTTTGGAACCTTTTTACTCTTTCTAAATTACTCTACTATTATCCTATAGTCTTCTAGACTCTACTACATAAGATCTAGATATTTAGAAAGATTTTTCTAAAAACCAGTCCTTCTGAAATTAGGCCTTGTTTTATAAATCCAAGAAAACGAGTGCAAAACCCTCAGGCTACATCCACAAGATAAACAGGCTTTCCTCATAACCCGTAGACCTTGGTCATGAGCCTTCCAACACAAATCCGTGATAGTGTGCTCAAATGCAATTTTACCGAAGATTCAATTTTAAAACTATTAAAAACACCATCCAATTGCAACCTTAAACTATGTGTAACTAGGACAATCAATCCATCCATACTCTCCGGTTATCAAACATGATCATACATAATTGATCTTAAATTTTTACATGATAGAAGTCTCCTTGGTATGTTGAATTGCCTGATAATTCCTGATCATGTTGTCATCTCATATAAGGAATATACCAATCCTCGATGGCGGGACCAAAGGGTGAACACAGCAGTTAAAATAATCTGTAAGACTGACCCGTGCTGCCAACTTGACCAAGATTTAGGTTTAATTTGGTGAGGACAGGTCCCAAATAACAGTTCTACCACGTGTTTTAACACATTCAAACAAATGGGCTGACACAAAACGAGAGCTCTCCTTGTCAATGTTGGGGCCACCAACCGAATCAAATCGCTGTAAACAAGCCTACTCGAAGATAAGAAACCAAATATATTATATATTTATATGCTTGACAATTACAATTAATGAGACCAAACGACTTCTACATAAACAAGCTTGCCCCAGCCAGACCCACCACCTAGAAATGGCTGCCACTTCTTCCCCCGGACACGTGAACACATTGAAGTAGAAGGAAAAAACCAAAATGGCTTGTGAAAGCACCACGACAGAGAAGATGACAATTTTCCTTTGGAAAAAGCTTAGTCCTCGTGCATTCCTTAGGACAGAGGGGATGACGGGATGACATAGGAAGAGGAAGCTACGATGCAGCTTCACTTGTACTCCAATATCATGTTGTTCTCAGGGGCCAAACCAATGCAGGCCCTCAAGATGTTCTCCAGCATTGCCCTTTGCTTGGATAGGGCGTTCACCACCGGTGTACCAGGTGGAACCTGCAGTCACATTCACCATTTAATCATGTACATGCAACAATTGTAATTGGAAGTTACACTACCACAATAAAACTTTATCTTCATCGGATTCTAACCAAATATCACTAAAATAAATTTCTAGCTTTCTGTCAGAAAAGGCTCAGTTTGAGCAATTCTGAAGGCTGTTAAGACCTATGACGCAAATGTTCCTAGTCACCAGGCATTATTCTAGACCATTGGATTCATGGGCACTAACTCGCAACAGTCCACTTGTTGTAAGGACTTGCATTGATCAGATACTTGCCTCTGCATGGATAGATTAGTGCACAGTGCACCATCCATTTACCAGCTACTAGATTGGCTTTTTGCTAATGTCACATCCATAGTAGGAGATGAGTAGGTCCAGATTACACAACAGCCGTGGATCCACTCTTGTATTGTCTACATCATGGGACAGTCTACCACTTCGGCTTGACTAGGTGCCTCTTCTTGTTTTTTCCTTTCTTTTTTTTTTGGGGGTTCGAAATACAATTGTTTTACAGCAATTCCGCACTGGGAGCTTGTACTTACCAGCGGGGCCTTGGTGAGGTAACTGAGAATGGCGGCCACTGGATGGAAAGAATGGAATTTGCCCTGCAGAACACATTTCACAGAAATGTTAGACAACTTACGAGTGAGTAACAGCGAAAGAGTTAAGAGAGAAGTAGCGCACTAACCTCTCCCTCAGCTTTGAGTTGGATCCGAGTGCTGAGGTCGGCGAGCAAGACCAGGTCCAGTATAATAGGAGCAGCTAGCAGCGAGTCCTCACAGGTGTTATGCAAGACAATGGTGCTCTTCCCACCCATGAAAATCTCAGACGTGTACTCATCCATAGCCCTCTTGCTGTCCCCAACGTATGGCACGTACTACAACACATCACAAGAGCAAGACAATAACCAAGGCGGGTCAGGCTGACAGACAAATGCAGACTCCATTCCATATTAATTGTGAAAGTAGTGGTGGGTTCCATGACACAATTATGAGCAAATGGAGCCAATTATCTTGGTTTGACCTGATAGCTTGCCCAATTTATTGTAAAAGTTATGCTGAATCTTGTGAGAGAAAAATGCACTCAGAAGCTACTAATAAGGCAAAATAACTCGGTTAAGCTGCGCTAGGCTAAGTCACCAAACGGAAAACTTCAACATAATACCACTAGAAATAGACTCAGAAGAGTGAAGGCATTGTTTCTATACCTTAATGACAATGACATGATCCGGGTGCTCGCCAGGCTCATAGAGAATGCCATTGCTGGAGACCATGTCATCCACAACATTGCTCTTTGAGATCTCCTTTGATCGGAAGGTTTGTGGTGCTGAGAGATTCATACCGTCATTGTTTCCCAAATGGTTGTAGCTCACTATAGATGTTGGCTGCAAAAAGAAAAACCCGCATAAATTTAGACCTCGACGATACATTGAACAAATGCTGCATGTACTACTCAAACTAAGCTTTGAGCTCATTTTATATACCTTGATTCCTGCACCCACTAGGAAATCAACCAACACCGACTTCATCTTAGTCTGGCCACTCTTGAAGTCATCTCCACCGATCAAGCTGTTCCTCCTGATAGCCAAATCAATCAAACCTGACAACCAACAAATTGTTTAAGAAAATTGCAGCTTTGGGTCTTTAGAAGAGAAACTCGGATAAGGCTTTACAAACCTGGAACGAAGGTGTTTTGTGGGCTACCATTAATGAAAGGAATGTTCTCCATGACACAAGCCAGAGCATGCAAGGTTGAAGGAGAAATCTCTGCTTCATTTTTGTCCAGTGAAGCCAAGAGATTTTCCATGGTGTCATTCAATCCAACCACCACATTGCTGTATCTCTCAGTGTTAGCCGTCCATAGAACCACCACCTTGTCTACTTTGCTTGCAGCTTGAAACTCCCTAAATTCACAACAAATCAGAGGAAACACCTCAATCAAGACAATGTTAACCATTGAACCGGTGGACCCATCTGTGGGTCCCTCAATCTGATGGTCCAGATGTAACTCCAAGCTGTCAACTCTTCAGTGTATGTACATGAAAAAGCACTGGATTATTACCTAATATCTTTGATAATTTGCTGGACTTGTTCCTTCTTTGTTCCCTTGATTACGTTGTTAGCACGGGAGCCTTGATTGGCTGCGATGAAATCTGGGTCGTATATTCCAGGCAAGGGGACCATGGATTCCATGTAGGGCCTCAGTTGCTTTTGCAAATCTATGTCCAATACCTTGGCCCTAGCCATGGCGTCAGCCAGGTTCATGTCGCTTATGTCCCATCCTCCAAAAACAATATCATCTGGATTCACCTGAAAAATCCCAAAAATAAAATAATTAAAAAAATCCAGCAATCTTGACCAGAAACAAAAGGAAGGATTCTTCAAAATTGTAAAATAATTACCAAGGGGAGCAAGCTCTTGAAAGGAGCGTATATCTCTTCCCCATTGAAAGACCCAACTCGAATGGTTGAAGCTTGGGTCAAAGAGCCAAAGTAATTGGCTTGTTGAACCTTATCTTTGGTTGCCCAAGAAATTCCCCTGCAAATTGAGGTTATCCCATTTAGCAAATCACAACATGAATTAAAATATCTCAAAAACATCAAAATCTAATCAAAAGGGCACACAAACAATTCCAACGTGCAATCATATATTTTCTTTTGCTTAAAAACCATGATTAATCCCAAAAGGAAAAAGAAAAGCAAATCAAGGATTCAAGAACAGTTAATACTTACTCTCTGTTGGCAATAACTCCAGCAGTAAGGGTTGAACCATTGTTGCCACCCCATCCCACAAGCATTACACTACAGAAAATAAAAGAAAAATAATAGATCTGTTCAGAAAAAAGGTATCTATAGCAGAGAATCTGATTGGAGGACCAAGATCAAAGAATGGATTCAAACCCAAGTTTTGGGACACGGGTGTCTGTCTTGAATTCATATTGGACAGTCTTTGGCTTTACAACCCATTCATACTTGCCATTCCTGTTCTCATGAACAAGCTCTGTGGTTTCATAGTTGTACTTGGACTGAATCTCATTGTCTGTGTATTTGACATGAGGACTGTCAACCTTGAAGCTCTCAATAAACATCTTGAATCAGTATGGAAGGGAGGGAGAATATACAACCAGATTATACACCAAAAGAAGAAGCCTAAACTCAGGAACAGGGGAAAACAGGGGAAGAGAGAGAGGGAGAGAGCTTTTGGTTCTTCTTTTCTTTGTATCCGCCGTTACTCCCGGCCTAGCTGATTTATAAGGAAGAGGGCAGCGGCAAGGGACACGTGGTGAAAATTGATTGGACATATGAGAAGGAAGATCCACTTGGCACCGTAGAAGGCGGTGGAAGGCTGCTGGCATCCTCCAGATACAGAGCCGACAAATGATGTGGGCCCAGATTGAAAGAAGAAGGGTCACGGATGTTGTGAAGAAGATAGTTAGAGATGGATGATTACGTGACAGATTTTGTAATTAGACCCTGATTAATATAATCTAGAATGGAGGACCCACTTTAGAGATTGGCAAAGTTGGTGGATTGATCAAGCAACTCTGACCATTGGATTAAAGGGTTTTGAATTTAGAACGGGTCTCCAGCTGTTTAGATGCTTATCTGTTGAAAGTAACATGTTAAGTGGGAGAATTGGCTTGGGATCACAACAACTTGTGTAGTAGGACCACATAATAGATGGTTCAATCCCAACCTTTCAATGGCTAGAGGGAATGTGTAAATGTACATGATGGCTACAACTGATGATAATTGAAAAAGTGGTACCCCACCTATGCTTATTCTAATCTTTCGGTTAATGATTAAGGCCTAATAGCATGTGATTTAGTGGATCTGATCTCCTAAATTAAGCGGTGTTGGACTAATGAGGCCATCCAAAAGGGTGAAATCTAATATTGATTCAATGCATTAGTGCTGGTAGGAACAGATTTTGATGCATCGTTTACGTGGCCCACAACGAGGCCCTAAGTTGACAATATACAATAAAAGTCTTATAAATTAATAGCCTCGATTTAAAAAATTTCCATTAATTCAGTCGATTGTATTTTATTAAATTTTTAATAAGTTAATACACATGAGAATTTGTTGTTTATATTATTTAATAAAAAAAATCTCTGTCCTTTTCTATTCTATTAAGAAACTCTCAAATTCATCTACCTCCTTCTTCTTTTGCCTCAACTTTCATTTATCCTTATTTTCTCCCAATTTTCTTCCAACTATTTCTGTGTGATGAATATTTGCCCCCATTTGAACTCAATTTTCACATCAAGAGATCCTCAAAATAGAGAATATTAATTTATGTAATCCATCACCCCTTAAGAAAATCTAAAATGTATTATTTTATAAGTTTTTGTTTAACTTTTTAATTTATCATATTTTGTAGAACCCTAATTGAAATAAGGCCTCGATGATGATGATTAATTTACCACATTGGCTTAAGTTGGGACTAGGGACAATACATTACCTTAGCATAATTATTAATTTATTAATTGCTAATTTATCAGACTTTTACTGCAGCTTAGATCAGATCAGAGTGGATCTTATTCTAAGTAGAGGCCATTGATCTAGCCATCGAATCAACAATTGTGACAAACCACGTGATACTAGTTGGATTTTATATTTGTTATAGGAGCTCATAGTTCAGTTCAATAGAGTTTAAAAGCTTATCTTAGTGCGTGTTTGGAAGACTTTTGTTTTATTCTTTTTAATTTATATTTGAAAACTAAACTAATTTTTTGCTATAAAATACCAAAAAAATTATAATAACAACAAATTTCTTAAATATGCACATAAAATATTAATTTCGAACAAGTGAATGGGCTCATTAGTCTAAGTGGGCCAACAACAATATGAGATACATCTCCCAATCACTGTAAAAATTTGCATTCGACATGATAATTAACTCCAATTTTTTGGTGGGTCCCACCGGTGCCCCTAGGGTCCAGATGATAACTCATAACCTCTTTTTAATAGGTCTGTATCCACATAAATGGAACTAGAATCTGTTGGAAGCCTCTCAGAAGTTTCAAAATCCAAAGGCCACGGGAAAAGCTTGAGGTATTGTGGGCCCAATTTCCAGTCAGTGGCTATCTAACTCCTAGAAAGTGGAATTTTGAACCCCACACGAGCATTAGCTCCAATCTTGCCAGATAAGAGTACTCAAAAGGTGGACCCCATAAAAGAAAAGCGAACGAACGAGAACATAGTGGCTTGTGCGCTTTTCCCTTTTCCCTTTTGATTGACTTAGTGAGGGGGGCCCACGAGTTCTTAGGAACAACTGTGACCGTTGATATGGCGGGTTAACACATAAGTGGCAAAGCAAGAAGAAGGACCCACCACAGTTTCCGTTTGGCTAGCGAGAAAGTGATTCCGCAGAAAAAGCATGCTTCAGAGAATTGATTTCCATGTCCATCGATTCCCGAGAAAGCACTGAGATGATTAAGGAGGGGACTTAGAATGAGAATGCTTTCCTGAGGATTAAAAAGATGGAAATTAATTTCCTTGGGCATATTTCCATGTCAAACCAAACAAGGAAAATTCAATTTGGCTGGAAATCAATTTCCTCCTAACCGCGTTGCATAGAAATCATAGTAGCATTCACCATTGTACAAATAATTTTTTCCTACTGTGGCTTCTTCATACTAGAACTGCCATGAATTATGAACGGCATTACCATTTTGTCAAGAACTAAGTTCAGGGCAAGTCACGTGTAGCTAAACGATGCAGACCCACATGTATTTTGCTGTGACATCTGATAAGACACGTGGGCGCCATGTCCCACTGTATTTGATCATGAATCTGCTGGTCCCAAAGTCATGCGATAGCACGCTGAAGAATCTTTCACCATCGTTGATTTAGTGAACAAATTTAATTTGTGGGTCATATAATTTACCGCAAAGGTGTTATTTCCAACAGTTAAGTTGTTCACCGTATGGCATGGAGGTCACGGGTTCGAGGTATAAAAATAATTTCTTACAAAAATATAAGATAAAATTTCGTACTTTAAATTCTTTGTGGTCTGTTCCTTTTCTAGACTCTGCATAAGTGCGAGTGTCGCTCCGGACTACAATTTTTTAGCTACAAGCTTCAACATTGTTTACCTTTGCGAGATATTGTATAGATTTTCTTGCCAAGCTAAAAGTACAGAGCTTTGGTGTTCTCAATTGCATGTCAATTTTGCATTATCTTGAAGTAAGAATTGGATTGATTGTGAAGTTTGAAGACTAAATGGATGGTTATAATCACCGAATCAGAAGAGTTTCTACATATGAAGTATCTAAGGTGAACAGCCGACCATAAATCTGGATCTTACATGTACTTTCAGTTGGGTGAGTACTACACTAGAAGACACCAAAGGGGATAAGGTTGAACATGATTCAAACTTAGGAGGAGGACCGCCTGTTTCACCCTATTCCATATCAGTTAATTTCGTGAATAATGGAGAAGGATGCAATGGCTTTATGGCCATTTTTGGGGTCGTAATAAAGATGGTCCGAGGCTTTGAGGTGAAAGGCCACCATCTAGGTGTCTTGTTTGCAGCTCCTTCTTTGATGCAGATGTACCTTGACAAAAAACTGTAGAAAACAAGGACAATAATGGTCCTAATCTGAGAACAAAGTTTTTCTAGGGTTATGTGGTGATCTGGGTGCCACTTGGGTCACTCCAGAAACAAGGTAAGAAAATTAGAACAGGGCTATCCTGACAGGTTTTTCTTTCTAGCCTACTTGCACGGGGTGTTCATATTTAAGCAGCCATGTAAAGAGTCCTAAGTAATTAGCTTGTTTCAAAACAGAAGTGAATATTTATGTGAGATTTCAGATATTCTATAATTCCTTCCTCATTAATTACCAATTCTTGGTCATTGAGATTCATGGGCAATTCGAATTACTATTTAGGAATAAGATGTTTCTACTTGCACATGAACTTGCCAGTGGGCTTGGAGGCAACTGAGGCTGGTAGTTGTTTGTTGCCATGTTCAACCTTGAAAGAGAAACTCACCAGACCTGGTAATTAGCCCACCTGAGAAACCTTTCAAAATATGGAGTTTGGGAAGTAAATTTGGGACTTGGAAGTCAAAGTTGTATTGTTATGAGTTGATGCATGATCGATGGCAATGTTAAGTCTGCCCAATGCCTGTGTTAGGAAGAGAGAAGCCCAGAGAGAGAGACAGACGTGTGGGCGATCAAATGTCTTTTCAACGATTTAATGGCATCTCTGAGCATCTTTGATAAGATGGGAGATACCAAATGATAGATGTATTTGAAATGGTTTGCTCTTTGATGATCTAGGTGCTTCTCCAGCCCTCCAGTGACTCCATTGTCCACTGTGTGAAAACGGGACCTTCGAGCAACAGCCTAAAGTGTAGCCCAACATGTATAATCAGTGGGCCGAAGTCACTCTCCCCCCTCAGCTCATAATGCATTGTTAACTGGAGAGGAACTGATAGCATGTCGCATGTGCGTGTCCCAAATATTATTTAACTCCTTTCCACAATATCCTAGAAGTATCATTTATTCAATGTTTTGCTTGTTTCCTGACATATGTTCTGAACTAGTTTCCTCTTTGATGATCTTGGGTTCCCCAGTCCTCTTATGAACTTTCATTGTATCCTTCTGTTATAGGAGAAACTAGCATTTGCCCCCCATGCACTCACGGGATTAAATTATTGTTTATGAAATTCGAATTTTATAATAACTTTAGATTTATTTGTAAGTATTTATATATATTTATAGGAATAAAAAAGAAGAAGATATACTTGCATTTTGTTATGCATGCCTATATTATAAAATATAATATGACAGATACATCATGCTTTTTAGTATTACATATATTAAAAAGAATTGATATGGATATGAATAGAAGAATTAACTGTGTATTTGCTAAAAAGGAATTGTATAATTTCTGCTAAATTTGATATTTATTTTACTTCAAAATGTAAAACATACTTATTTTGTACATTGGTTCTTACAGCATTATTTCTTTACAACAGTGCTTCTTCATATTTTTCTTTAAAAAATATTTCAACCTATTGCAAATTAAGGTTACAAAATATGACTAATGTTGGCTAATATAATCTTTAAAAAACACGTTTATTTAGAGAAATTATTTGCCTTTAAAAAATAAGAAATCTTGGTAAACATAGGTATAGATAGATAAAGGTAAGTCAGCCAAAAGGGGTAATGATATATAGCTAGTAGTTAACAGCTAATATAAATTCGGAGCAGTCTTAGCAAGCCACCATCTCCCTGACCCACAGTCCTGGTTAACCATATTTCACTGCAAAAAATTAAATATAGATGTCAATAATAAAGATTAGAAGAGTCTAAAATAGGAAGCTCTCAGTCTTGAAACGCAGGCTTTTGGGCTACTGCATAGAGAGGATGAAAGGAAGTTTCCATTTACGTCTTTCCTCACTTTCTGTCTCTTTCCTTTCAAGTTAGAGAGGAAGCCATCAACGAATTCCACCTCTACGTCTCTTTCTTCCTCTGTTTCGTCGCCATCTTAACCAAACAAATGACCTTTCAGAGCTTTTCATTGCTGGTAATGACCTTTTTTTTCATCAACGTTGAAATACAACTTATCCACAAAAGATTGATTTATATTTCATCTCAAATCAAGTACTTTTTTCGTCATTCGATTTTCCAGGTTCTCTCTTTGCTAGTTTTTGGGATCTCATTTTTCTACTAGTTTAGTTCTCCACTGCATATCCACTTGCTCACAAATCTCATTGGAAAATTTTGATCCTTAATAAGAATAGAATGGCATGCCTTTTGTCATCACTAATAAAGCCTTAAAACCAAATTGGGGTGACTTGGAACCCTTATATAAGACGGCTGCAGAAGTCCTGCATAAATAGCCATAAGTCAAGGGCATACCAATTGCAAACCCACACTAAGAACCATACCAATTGCGAAGTTATAGCAGACCCACATCAAGAAACATAGGTCGGCAAAAAACATTACTGCTAAAAGAGCCCCATTTGTAATTCTCTTCAATGACAAAGCCCTGAACTCCTAGGCTAAAATCCTAAACCTTGAAGGATTTTCTCTTACTTATGAAGATTCTCTGAAAAACTGGTCTGGCTGGAGCTTCATTGTAGAAGGGTCATGATGGAGCTTTTCTGCAACACAATGAGGAAGAAGATGGAGCATGGCAGGGAGGCACAGATCAAGAACAAAATTATGGTCTCTAGACTAGATCAGACCTGACAACAATCAGCTAAAGGTGTAGCTGAGTCCCATATCGATTCGTGCCTTAGAAATCTCATCCATTGCATGATCCTAGTCATTGTTGGTCTCAGCTGTAAAATGGATGGTACAATGGCTTTGATCACCCAAATCTTGGGTGTCCCCTTGGAGTCTTCAGATGGCCGGCCGTATAGCTTGATTATCAACGAAGTCCTTGTATGCAACAGCAAAATGAGTTCACTGGTGAGCCCATGGTAGGATTGATTCCAGGCTTCAAGCTTGGTGAAAACCATACGGAAACAACAAGAAATGAGAATTTTTCTTTAAAGCGAGTGCTCCGAAGTCCAATGATTTAGCTAAAAGTATACTTCAATAATGCTACAAATACTAACCTATTTGGTAGAATTATTGACCTCTTTTGATCATTACAAGTCCGTCCTTTTGCCTCTCGTCGCATCCTCATCTGTGATCCTAGACTCCAAGCTCCTTGGAAAAGGGTACTGAAAGAACACCTCTCTTTTGAGGTTCTTTTTCGTCCCGCCAGTTCCTTTTGAGTCTCTTTGGCATGGATAAACCAGGGATCATGAACCATTATCATCCATAAACGTTAGTAGAGTTTCATATTACCAAACAATTTGATCTTTTACAGCCTGGGTTTGTTTCAGAATCCGAGAAAGAATTTATCTCATTAAGCAATCTGATGTCTAATTTTGGAGTTTCATTCCTTGTTAAAGAGATTAACATAATCTTCAAAAGGCTATATCCAGAAAAAAAATAATATAATAGGATGGGTATTAATTGGATGTTTAAAAAAATAAGAAAAGCAAAGAAATAACCCATATCTATAAACAAGCTTCAGTATGAGTTTCATCTCAAGCAAACTAAGAAAAATCCCATAGCAGTCTCTCATTGTCCATAATCTAGTTCAGCTTTTAAACGGTATAACAGAACCAATATAACAAACGATAGCAAAGGATGCCCAGGCTCATATATGTTCTCCATTGGGGTCAGCCTCGGCCTTGGGAACCAACCTATAATGGGCCAAACAAAGTGTTTCAGTTGGTCAATGGCCCTTAGGGCCTACCATTGGTGCTGAACAGATCCATATTCTCACTCCTCATACAAGGACTGAAGTGTAACGAGATCACGCCCAACAAGACCAAGGGTATCCACGTAAGTGGTTATAACAAGTTGACTGGCTACCTGTTTGTTGTGGAAACCTCTTTTTTCCCTTCACACATATTTTGTGGATTACCAAAAAAAAATGAAAAAAACCATGCAGCTACCATCACACAATTATCTCGAGCCGAAGTCTATGTTAACAAAGGGCACAGTTAGGCAAAACTAGGGGAATTGTTACAATCAAGGAACTTCGGGTTTCATCACTGACTTGTATACAGAAATTAACAACTTGCATCCCACCAACAAAATTTAATGCTGAATTTTGTACCTTACCCAATCCACAAAAGCAGTTTTCCTGTAAAACAATATAAGGTTCTAGTTTAGGAGAAGACAGTTTGATGCTTTCACCAAATGTATAAGGTGATAGTTAAAAGAAGTGATCTTGGTAGTTTCCCTTTGTTTTTAGTCATTTAAAAAGGTCAAATATCTAGTAACTGTAGAGGAGTTAATAATAGGCTATATAGGTGATCCTAGAGTATAACAAAGCATGAAATAGACTGAGAAAGAAAAGTCTCTTACCTCCTGCTTCGGTGCATCCTCTAACAAGAGAAAACATAAGGTAAATACATTTTTCAAGAAATTTTTGTGGTCTTCTTAAATGAATTTGTTTGATTTTCGTAAGTGTAGGAGATATTGTAGTATAGTTTGTACAAGTATGGGTCAATTCCACGAGGATTCAACTTAAAAAGTCAAGTTTAAATAAAAATTTAATTAACAAAAATTTAAAAATAACTAACAACGCACTAAAACAAACTCATATTTATTAATTAACTAAAAAGTACATAATTTTAAATTCAAAAGAAAGAAGATTTAAATAAAATAAGAAGCGAAATCAACTTTCCTACCTTGATTGTAGAAAATACTGCAAATTTGGCAACATTCAAGTTGATCAACCTTCACTAGTCTTTCACCGATGTCTCTAATTACTAATTCTACCGTTGGATTAAGCAAATCTTTTTAAAAATTGATGATCTGGATCAAGGAAAGAATTCATGAATTGAATGGCTTAAATTGACTGTCCAAATTCTAGATTCAAGATCAGATGCTAGGAATTGAACTGAGATAAATATAAAAATTTTGATTTGAGATATAGAAAGGAATATACACATGAATTCAAGTGAACTGTTGGTTAAGTCTAAACTAGTGGTTCAATTAGGCTAAAATCGATCAAAAATAGCAAAGTTCAGGGACTAACTGGAAAAAGAACAAAATAGGCTAATAAACAAATAAGGACACAAATAAAATCAAAATAGGGTGTAAAAGTGCACGAAGCTTCTGCTTATATGGGGTTCAGGGAAGGGGCGGACCACAAGGGCTTATAGTAGGCAGCCTTATCTTACATTTTGCAAGAGTCAGCCTTATCTTATGACGACAACTTTTTACCGTCGCGCCAAGGCTCCCCTTCTAAAATCAAAATAGGGTGTGATAGGCAGAAATTGAAATTTTGGTTAAAAAATACATTCTTTGAATAGGACGCAGGGAGGAAGGCGACGAACAGGGAGCTGTTCCAAACAGCTCCTTGTGTTTGTTAGACAACTGAAATGAAGGGGAGAAAACCGAATCAAGGTGAAACCCAAAGTGGGTTTTTGCTGAAATAATGAGAGATTGCAGACACAAAATAAACTGAGGGAAAAACAACGGTTGAAACAGGGGCTGCAACGAAATTAAAAATAGGTAGGAACTACAGTGAGGACGGGGGATGAAATTACTGTGTAATAGGTAAATGGAAATGATAAAGAAAAGAGAAAATATGGGCAAAACACTATGATAAAAAGCATGTTGATGAATCATAGGGAAGAACTGTGAAGAAAACAGAGGCTAAAAATGGTGAAAAGCAGGCGTTGAAACAAAGTAAAAACACGAACTGAAATAGAGAGGAAAAAAACTGCTGGTGAGGGAGATACTGGTGAAACAAAAGGGAAATACCAGTAACTAAAGGTGAAATCGTCGACTAGAAAAGAAAACCAACTGGAAGATCAAAGGGAAAACTATGGTGGAGCTAGGATAAAACATGTGATTGAAACAGTGATATAACAGGGAAGAATAATGATGAAGCAATTGTTAACAGAGAAGAAAACTGTGTTGGATAGAAGGGAAACACGACGACTAAAACAAGGTGAACTAAAGGAGTGAAGCAGAGGACGAACCAAAGTAAATAGAGAGGAATGGTGAAAACTAATGAAAATATAGTGGGGATAGTGGCTGAACTAGAGGGGAGAAAGATAGTGGGCTAAAAAAGAAAAGAAAATTGACATCAGAAACTGAGAGAGACTTGAAGGAATATGACTAAGAGAGATGGTTGGGAACAGGGATGCAGGGCATTGAGTGGATGGAAAGAGACGGCTTAGTTTCCCTCTCTTTTTGGTGTTTTTCTTCTGCTAAGTCTTCCATCCTTTCTTTCTAAGGGGGTTTATTTAACGGCATATATTTAGTGTTTCTGTTAGCATATATCCTGCGATATCTCCGATGATATGTTCTATGATATCTGGGATATGTAGCATTTATTCTGTGATATCTCTGGTGATTTCTTTTGTGATATTTTTGGTGATATCTTTGCTTATAGTCAATATAAAAAAAATCTACAATTAAAAAAAAAAAAAAAACTAGCATTACTAACATGCTCTTATTTATGTGTATGCCTCCTTATGGCAATCAACAGGACTGATTATTTGTTTTGGACGTTTGGAGGATCTTGTAGCATGACTACCACTTTATTGATGCTGCCTCAAAGAGTTAGATGTTATTTACACAATCTGAAACTTATATTTTATTGTATATCTAAATAAGCTATGTAGAACCCTTATTTTGCCTTAAAATTCTGATATATATTAAGATTCTTTGAAGTGCATATAGATTGACTATTTAGCTTGTAGTTCTGTTTTTTCCTCCCTCTGGTCAGAAACTCTAATAATGGAAGTAACTTTTACTATGCTTTATATAACTTGGCCTGTTCTTTGCTTGCTAATATAAGTTCAAAAGCTCTCCTGAGGTGATCATAACCTTAATGTTACTTTAGATTGCTTTTGATATTGTGAGTTTCCTCATTTCCCCATTTGTTTATGGTACAGGGTGTCTACTACTATTTCTATCAAATATTCAGGAACAGGGCAGAAACTTCTGCACGTGCTCGTTGGAAGAATGGGATGGGAGATGGGTTTCTTAGGATGTCCTCATCACTTCTACATGGAGATTTGGTGATTCAAGATCCTGTCAAGAATAAAATCCTTTCATTCTGCAAACTATATTGGGGTGAATCAGCAAAAGCGCCATTCTTAGATAAAAGATTTTTTCTAAGTGAATTTGTGCTTCCATTGTCATGTGGTAGAGAGAGTTCATTTTTTCTTGAAGGTTCCATAGTAGCTTGGAATCTATGGGATGTTCTAATTGGTCCTGCGATGCTGAATTCCCTGAGGAACTTTTTCCTTCCATGGATATGTAGTTTTCATAATGAGAGGGAGCAGTTTCTGTGGTGTGTGTCTGCGTTGGGGGTTTTGCCTAGCATTTGACAGATCTACATTCATGATGAATGTCTTACGGAAATGAAGTCCAGGCTTTTGCCTAGCATTTGATAAAAAGAACTTCCAGAGTTTGTACACATTATTTGTTTAGGAGACTGAAAGAAAACATCAGTCCTTTGATGGCCAAAACAAAGAGGATTGCTAATTGAGTTCTCTAAACCTATGCCCCACAAGATGTTATTAACTTCATTTCACTTAAGTTCTCTCAGCAACCTGTGCCTAGTGGATATGAGAAGGCTCTTTATGAACGGTCATGGGAAAATGTGATAGTCCTTTGCAGGTCTGATACGTAATGAAGCAAAAGCAAGTACTTTGATTGGGATTTAGAATCTTTGGCCAATGCTTTAAATTCAAACTGTGCTTTGAAGGTGACTCAAAGAATGCCATTAGCTAGGGTTCAGGTAAAAGCTGAAGTCCACGAAGATGAGTAGGATGTGTTCTAACTGACATCAGATATCTATGCTGGGAAGTAGTTTTAGAATCAGCCATGTGTTTAATGAACTAATATTAGTAGTATTAGGATGTCAAAATGTTGTATTTGACAGTAGTCTGACTGTCTGAACTTTGTATGTTTGCCTTTTTTCCCATAACACCATCTTTTGGAGAAAAAGAATGTAACAAGAAGAGAGAACCAAAGGATGGATAATATTGTCTGAGCATTTAGTAAAATTGTTATTGCTCTGAGCATTCAGTAAAATTGTTATTGCCACCATGATCAAATGATGTTTGCTTCCTATAAGAAACCTTTTTGAGAGGATTGTTCGGCTTGGAAAATTGGCATAAGACAGCATGAGAATCATTCACTTCGACCCATAGTTTAACCCTTGAGATTGTAATCTGTTAAGCAGGTTCAGAAATGAATGCTCTGGCCTACTGTACCTCGTGATAAATACTTTTTTGCCTTGACTTACATTCATTAGATACAACTTTGTTATATTTATTATTGGCTGGTAGTATTCATGAAGTGATTGCTTCTAGCTTTGGTGTTGTGTCTTATCTTCTTCAACATGATGTTGGCAATGATATCCTCTGCTTGGTTTCCTCATGCTTGAGCAATGTGCTTTTATGCTTGGGAAGCTGTCTCGCCATCCTGCTCATGTACTGATGCAGATGGCTACAGAATGCAGTAAGATAGTTGCTGCTTCTCTTTCATTTCCCCTTGTCAATGGGTAATGGGTATGAACCTAGAATTTATACAATCATCTGTCTCATTCCTAAAGCTTTTGCTTGTGTTAGAACTCATAAGCACATTTATGCCATTGATCAACTGCTGCAAGTTCAAGTTGTAGAACGATCCTGATGGTGGTGCAGCAGTAGTCAGTCAGAGATAGGCACGTCCTGGATGGAATTTATACACGAGTTTGATTCTTGGTGGCTTCCAACAGAGGCAAGCTATCTTGCTTCCGCCAACTACAGGTCACTAAGTTGGCCAGGGAATCCCAGCACTTTGTTTCTAGCAAGGTTGTAGTTCAATAGTATCCATATAACACATTGCTGCTCTCTTTCTTGCTTGTAGACAAATGTGTACGCACGTTACCAGATGTCAAGCTCAGGAACTGTAGGCAAATTGAAACATGTTTGGTTCTGTTGGACAACATATCTGTGATGTTTCCCATTGTGCTATTAACATTGTTAAAAAAATTTGGGATTCTAAAATTAGAAAGTACCCGCTCATGCTCTGACATGCTGCCATATTTAGCCAATTGCCCCTGCTTATTGTCATGTGACCCATTTTATCTCGTACTTGGCTTCAACACCATAATTTCACATGTTTCTCTTGGAGCATCATAGTATGTTTGTGAAGCCACCTTATGATGGGTGGCAATAGTTCTTTTCACAAGACGAGGCGTTTGCAATTGTAGAATAACAAGTAGTTTTATTGGAAAGCACAGACGAATTAAATGTAGTTTTTAAGGTAAATTTTACATAAACATAGACACAATCATAAAAATGTTAATAACAAGTAGAAGTCTACAAAGGAGATACCCTACTGCATTGAATGATGTCAACTAGGCATTAAATTTGAGGGAGACACGGTCACTCCCTCCATCTTGTAACACATTAGTGGACTTCGGCACCACATTTTGATGGAACCTCTTAGCATCCAACTGCTCTCTCCACTACATGTAGTTCCAAATGGTGGTAAGGGTGGTAGCTCATCCTGCATGCACTCATCAAGCCAGATGAACCATCCCATGTGTTGTTCATTAGCAGGGCATCAAAAGTACCACTTGCCACGATTGGGCTTGGAATGCACATAGAGCAATATAGGCCCTCAACCACATGCTCACAAGGGGTGGGGGTTTTGCTCCACTCCTGTTAAGTAGAAAACATGAATGATATTTTGCTATGTAAGTAATACACACAATTAACAGAAGCAGTCATCATTTAACATTTCATAACAAACTATCTAAATAGACCAAAAAAGAGTTTTAGTACAAACTTTTTACAGAGTTTTATTGCAATGACATGTTCCTTGTTGCATAATTATTGGTTGTTTTTACGAACATAATTGAACCAAAGTTTCTGTGTAAAATCACTTCTTCTTTTTTAATAAAAGGTCAAAAATACCAAAATTCAAGAAAATGGGCCCGCTGCACATGCGACGCGTGGCGCATGTCTGGAACCGGCGCTCGTGGCTCGCGTGACAGTGGATGCGCTCTGGGGGTTGGCCTACCTCAGTCTAGTCGGCCACTCCCTATGGCCTTCTGAAGATTGATGGTGTTCTCGCCGTGAATTGGTCGTCATGAACTCGTCGTCGGTGGGTCAGTTACGGAGGGAAGTGCATTTGAGGCACTCCCCCCTCTAAAGTTTTACCTATATACGTCCTTTTCATTTTATTTATTTATTTATTTATTCCTAATCTTTAAAATAGTAAGTGTTACACTTAATCTCTTGTGAATAACAACAGTCCCTAAAACAAGAAACTTACATTAGCTATGACGACTTCCCTAGAAATACATCTGGGAATCAAACTTCTTACAAGATAAAAATGGAAGAATTCCACGTGCTTATGAGCATAACAAAAGGTCATACTGTCTGGTAATAACAACAATACATTTGTAATGCACACCTACACGTGCATGTATATACACAAGTATATAAGAAGAGGATAGAAAGAACACTACAACCTTGAGGGATAGCTGGTCAAACTTAATCTTCTGTTCATCACCAAAAACAACTCAAACCATAGACACATGTTCAGAAGTTGAAGAAAGAAAAAATAATTCACAACTTAACCATGGTCAAGCTACATATGCATAAATAGTTATAGCTGCTATCACATATCTAAATTAATTCATTAGGCTCTCACTTGTGCCAAAAGAAGAGGCTAATAACTTATTTTCTTAAGCGTCCACACAACCAGACTTGCAATGACACATTCTCGCATTGAAAAATAAAGATAAAATACATGCATAATGATACTAAAAGCAAAGCTATGCTGCCATTATGTGTATAACCATCCCCCTTCAAAGATATGTGGTTGATTAACAGACATTAGCATCTGCATTTAGACATGACTAAAGTTCTCCCCCCCCACACACACCTAGCGTGGTATGCATAAAGAACAATACATACACAAGAACACTGAGTACAGACTACAGTTTTGTTACGCGTGCATGATCATCCCTCAAAGAAGTGTAGCGAATCAACAAATGACAGCATCTGCCAAGCAAAACCAAATTGGCCATAAAGTTTCTTAAACCAAAAGGCATGTGGAAAAGATTTGCCTCGTATAATAAGGCAGTGGGGCATCACTAGCATTTTCCTAGATGGTTAAACCAATATAGAATCACATGAAAGCAAGCTCAGATGTATGTGTATGAAACTTGTCAGAATTATTTGCCTCTTACACCATCCAAATCTGTCTCTGTCTCTAAATTTGAACAACCTTAGGCCACTTCACAAATATGTGCAAATCACTCTTTGGAGGCAACGCCCCCACCCCAATTCCAAACTGCTTGGGCGCTTCTCGAATAACAGACTCACACACACTTCTCGAATAACAGATTCAACAAGTAAAACAGGAAAAAACACAAAAAAGACGTTCAAATAAGCAGAAGCAGCACGTAGAAAACAGATAATTTTCAGCATAGAAGAGCGATCGTATACAGCAGTTAACAAAAAAGAGATAGAAGAATCCACTAAAAGTTCAGGAAAACAAATGCAATTCTAAGAGCAAAAATCAGTAGAAAAATGGAAAAAGAAAAAGAAAAATTGATCATCCCGGTACCTCGAAGAGACCAAATGGATTAAAGAAATTTTTAGCAAAAAGCAAAGAAATTAGAGGGCAGGTGTGCATAGGATAATGAGGGATAGTCCGCAGGACAACAAGTCTGCAAGGAAAGCGGATTGCTATTTGAACTTTCGGTCCAGAGACAATCTAGGGCTCAAAACTGGTTTTCTCCTCAGCTTGTGGGGACTTCCTTTACGAGATGAAGAAAAAGAAGATGCCCATTTCTCTCACTAAAAAATAATGCGTTGAATATAATTTTTCTCTCTTTAAAAAGGAGTAGGTTTTACACTGTAAATAGGATATAATAAAGTTAAATAAACTTGATATCTCACATATGCTGAAGATATCATAGTTAAATAAATTGATATCTCACATATGTCGAATATATCATAGTTAAATAAATCTGATATCTCACATATACCTAAGATATCACAGTTATATAAACCTAATATCTTATATATGCCCAAGATATTGTATTTAAATAAGCTGTACATTTGAAATATGACATGATATCTCAAAAACACCTAAGATGTGCTGTTAAATAAACCTCCTAAGTATTCATGTCCTCAATTATGTAACCCTCCTCTCTTTGTATAGATTTTTTCTTAGAGGTTGTTGTCCTAATTGTCTTCTAATCTCCTTTTTAAAAGTAGTTTTCTCTTGGATTTTATCTTGCAAGACTTGGTCTTATTTAATTTGATATGTGTCACCTGATTCCCTTTTGGTTGATCTATAACATATAAAACTCAATGAGAATCATCCTAATCATAATTTAATCATCTAATCAGCTACAATGATCATTTAGTATTTAAATTTAACAAATCAATGGTTGGATGATCAATTGGAGCAAAAATGCATATTTAATTTAAAAATTCAAAATTGATTAATTAGATAATCTATCTATATAAAAATTTATGAGTATTTAACTAAAATTTAACACTCAATAGAATTGCAAAAACATCTTAAGCAATCATAACCATTGATTTATTAAAGTTTGCCATTGATGATCTATGCTTTAACTTCTTGTCATTTTTAGCCTTTGATTTGTTTGAGCTATCATTGATGAAAGGGACCATCTTCTACTTCCCTACTTATCCTTTTGCAAGCAAGAAACCAAAGGGTTCCATGGTCAAAGGGTGTGGTCTTTGTTCATTTACTAAGTACTAGGCTATTATGATCACCCGTGGCTCATTCTTATTAGATGAGCACTCCTTGAGTACAATTGTGGTCCTCTCAAAAGTTTGATCTACATTTTGGAACGGGACTGGACCCATTGCATTTTCACGTATAGAAAAAGATAAAAGGCAATGACCCCAGTAGAGTCCACACTCAAAAGTGTGGAAGGAGTCCATGCTACCTTTTTCTCATCTTTTTGAAAGGTCCAAGCAGTTCATCATCATGTTTGGCGTATAAAAAATTATTCTCATGCCAGAAAATAAATAAATTTAGATTATCACAACCACTTTTTTTTTTCTTTTTAAAATTTTGTTAAAAATGAACGTCCATGATTTTCAACAAGAAAAACATAAGCAAAAACCATTGGCAGGGCATGGAATTTCATGTTTATCCAATCTAAGCCATTCCAAAGATGATGAATGGCTTACATCTATGAAAAAGTATACCTATGCATGATAAAAAGGTGGTGTTACTCCTTCCACACTTTTGTGCATGGACTCTAAGGAGGCAATTGATGATGATAAAGGAGACATGGTGCTTAGGCTTTCTTCAGACATGGTAACAAAACACTTGGTTTATAATAAATACATAAATAAACAAATAAAACACTAGGTGTTCTTTTCCTAAATTTTCTAAGAGTAGTTCCTAGTTAATAAACTTTGATAAAATAAATGAAGGCTCTTTTGTGAAAGATTTTTTCATTTGGTTAAGTTGAGGTGATTGTCCTGTAAGTAGGTCACACGTTCAAGGTAGTGCATCGCATCCCTTTAGGGGATGTAGGGTATTTGCATGTTGATGGAGGGTGTCATGAGATTACATTTGGCGAGTATATGTTGAGGGGGGTTGTCCTGAGGATATGTACGTAAATGGTGTATACATCAAGACCTATTAGGTGTGTGAGTTACTAGTTCCAAATAATAATAAAAATGATCACTGACTAATTACAATGAAAACACACACCATGGCTAAAACTTTAGGAAAATGCCAATTGAAACATATACTCTCTTGTGAAATTACAAATCTCTTGACATGGAGTTTTCTTTTTCTCTTTGGAGAAAAAAACAGAAAAACTATGATCAATTTAGAAAAAAGAACTTGAAGCAAATAAGCCAATATAATCCAATGGCTAGGCTAAAGTACATCTCCCATAAGTAGGTTAAGAGTTACAAGGTAGTGCATTAATTGCATCCTTTTGGGGGATGTAGGGAGCTTGCATGTTGGGGGGATCCTTGGCATATGTTTGGCGAGGTTGTATGTTGAAGGGGAGGCTGTGTATGAGGATACATACATAAATAAAAGCAGAGGTCTTAGGTTTGTAAAACATGATCACTACAATCAAGATAAATAATGTTATATATAAAAATTGTACTTAGGAGTTGAAACTAGGATGGTAAGTTAGGATTTTATAATGTTGTGCAGAGGTCTTAGGTTCAAGTATATATGTATAGACACACACACACGGATCAAACAAGTGCTGGTAGCTGGTCAAACTTGAAACCACGATGTAATGTGCCCAAAACATGACAAACGGTTTAGATCTTCCAAAACTGATCACTAGGGGCAGCATCCTACTCTATAATATCTTCATGAGCATAAAATCATTATCCAAGTATAACTTCCCGTTTCTCTGCATTTTCTTGAATGGGTTTCCATTATAGACCTCATGGCTATTCAAAATATATCATACCATTCAAAAGTAAATGAAAATCTGATCGGTCGGTTGATTCCAATCCTCCAATTCCTGACGATGAGTTGGTAGGCTCGAAACAAGGGCACAATCATGTAAGTTCATTGGCGAAGCAGTTAGAGAGAAGGCATAGAATTGTTTAGAAGGAAAAACAGTGAATCCCCATCCATATATGAGAAACCCAAAGCATACACAATTTTTTGATTGAACAGTTGGGCATATATGTGATGTGCACTTATCATATCACAGGCCCTTGTACGGATTGTAATGAACGTAGTTTAAACATCTATGCCAATAGTATCATATCTTTCTTCTCATTTTATTTTTAAGGGTCTGGATGTTTTCCATGTCATACTCTGAAAATGGGAGTTATTCCAACTCCCTTTTCCAATGGATTGACCTCATCTCAGTGTCGTTTAACTTCTGTCGCTTCCATGAGGTCTATCAACAAGACCCACTCATAACAACCTAACCAAATTCAACAACTTTTTGATGGCTTTGGCCGTGCCAAAAAGGCTACTAGCTCAGTTGTATGGCGAAAATAAGGTATGTCATCAACGCCACTCATAATGCCTAACCAAATTCAACAAACTTCTGATGGGTTGTATCTTGACAAAAAAAAGTCTAGTAGCCAGTGGTGCAGTGAAAAGAGGCACCTCTCGCGTTCATCCAGGTTGTGGAATTGAGATCGGCATCCGCTATCGTTGGGGAATGGATAAATCTAAGAGGGTGTGTAAGTAATTTTCTTTGTAATTCTTTACTATTAAAACACACCTCGTCTCAAGCTCCGGGTAAAAACCCGTAAGCGTCTTTGTTGGCCATAATCTAGTACCGCTTTCAAACATTTTAACAGAGCCAATAGAACTTACTTTGAAAGGATGCCTACAAGGAGGCCGAAATATTTTCTTCATTGGTCTATCTAGGGAACGAAACTCTAATGGGGCAAACAAAGTGCTTCTGTTGAGCCTCATGGGCCTCACATAATCGGGGAAAATATCCAAGCTCATATCACGCCAACAAAGCCAAGGTTGTGTGCATTATTGGTTAAAATACATTGAACGGCCCCCAGCCTTCATACTTTACATCTGGACCTTAAGTCTTGAAATAAGCACCGAACAATGCGGGACACTCTTGGCAGGCCTACCAAATAATGAGCAGCCCAATGTCAAGGACCTGCTTTGCAAGGCCCATGATCAAGGCTTACAAACTTTAAGGAAGGCTTATTTAGAGTGTGAATATGGCCTCAAGGGACTTAGGCCTGTTGTTGAAGACCCATAGTAGAAGGCCTAGTTTCTGAAAGTTTCTTGTAAATATCTAGAAAGAGAGAAGGCTAGAGATTTGTGTAAAGTTTTCTAGAGAGAGTTTTAGAATAATCCTCAATCATTAGTTGGTTGACACTTGTAATAATCTCAACCATCCATTGAGGAGGTAGACAAGAAAAAACAAGTATATATATAGGGGTTAGCTTCTCATTTGTATTCAAAATACTCAAGTAAAGAATATAGGTTCAATTTGAGTAAGTCTTATCTCAGTTTTGGTTAAACTTAATATAATGGGAGAGTTTTCTTTCTGAGTTCCTTTCATTGGATTAGTGGGGTGAGTGAGTGTAGCCCTTGCAAGTGAGAGTGAGGGGTTGAAGGCTAACTTGTGCCAAGGAAGAGAGTTGTGCAAAAGTGCCTCACAGGTTTAATAAAGGTTAAAGTGCCACCCCGTGGCACTAAGGTCTCTTCTTTGAGTGATTTTATCGGTGTCTTAAAATTGTATATTAGGGGTTCATCCAATCAATCGTCTTGGGTTTTGTCTCCAAAATCCCATCCATTGAGTGAATCTAACTCTATAATTCCTGGGTTTTTTTTTTATTATAAATTTTATCCAAACAGATATTGTATAGATAATCGACATGATCTGTTTTGGCTTCGTGATTCTTAGTGACCAAACCCGAGACAGAAATACTAGAAATATCGGTCCATGTTAGGTGGAGAGTGGAATGGGGCTCTAAGACACGACCGCAAGGTAAGAGTCATGTGGTCTACCAACTGGGCTAGACGGTCATATCAGTGTTAAACCTCCCGTCAAGCTTTTTGAGATTCCAGAGTGCAAGAGTGGTTTTCTAACTCCAAAGAAGAAAAATGGTTGCCAGTGAACAAGGAATGGTAGGTCGCTCACAGGGTAAGAATGGGCATTTACAGAACAAGTTATACATTTTGGGGCTACCATGGAAAGAATGGGTGACATATTTTTATTGCTAGAAACATGGACTTCTATGTCTTTTACTAAAGGAAACTTTGGGCCACAAGGTGAGGTGGCCAAGAATAATATTTGAGATCATAGACTATCTGACATAGAAAATAAAAAGTAGGATATCATATCACAGTTTTATTGGTTGTGAACCAAGGCACTTTTGCCTTTTCATGGATGATGAATTGAACTATTGGATCTGGTTTTACCTTTTTCAAGAAACAGGTCATTTTTCAACAAATGCTGTCCATTAAATTTCATGTGGCAAGAAGAATCTTTGGATGTAATAGAAATTCTAAAGGACTATAGTAATCTCTTACTTCGGAACTGGGACGGGCCTTAGGGATGTGGCTAACTCAGGGATGGAACTGGGACGGGCCTTTTTTGAGACTTGTCCGAGTTGGGTAAGGTTAGGGTTACGAAATTTGCAACCATAGTCAGGTGAAAGGAGAAAAAAGTGACCCAAATGTATGTGCTGGTTTGGCGAGGGGACAGAAATGTTTCCTCAAATTGACCTGCACCACTAATATCCTTGAAAAGGACAGTTAAGTGCACAAAGCTTCTGTGTATACGGGATCCGAGAAAGGTGGACCACAAAAGTTTATAATACTCAGCTTTACCTTGTATTTTGGCAAGTGGTTGTTCTCACACCTTAAGCATGTGACCTCAAGATCACAAGACAACAACTCTCCAAGACTCCCCTTCAACACTACTAATATCCATACTTATCTAAATTTGGTCAATAGTTTACTTGAAAAGATCGCATACCATACTTACCCAACTTAAAATGAGGTCAAAATTTGCTTAGACCCCGTCATTTTACTATTGCTATACCTATTGCCTTCATCTATGGGATCATTAGTTTGAACAATTGATGATAATTAGACTATTTTAGCTAGTTATAGATCCTACGAGAGAGTGTCTCCCACAGGGAAATGATATTCCTAATCCTCTTTAATGGCTATTGCCGACTCCTAAGTTTGTGCTAACTTACAAGTGAATCCTTTTCTTTTAGTAATCTAAATCGTTCATCTTAACCACAGACCATAGATAAGACATGTCCCAAATATCACATACTTTGAATGAAACGTTGTTTCGGGCAAGAAGATTAAGTCGAATAGTTCAGATCATTAGAACATGTGAAACCTACTACTAGGGATTTTAATGGCCCAAAACCATCTGTCTTGCACGTCTTGCTAGGGTTGAGCATGGATTAAAGTTTCAGATTACAATCAGCCAACTTCATTAACCGCTCGACAAGGCATCTTACTTGAGGAGGTACGCATTAGACATTTTACCTCTGATTAATTCATTTTGCTGCTTGTACAGCCGGAACCTATTTTTACTTGTATTTTGTTGCTTGTTTTTCTTGCAGGTGTTCTTTATGTTTGGTCTATCTAGGGGTCAGATACGTCTATGGACCTCTTTCTGACTCTGATCTATCTTCATTTGAGACATACCTAATATAAATTGTAATACTTTGTACTGAACCTTGCGACCATCTCAGTCGCTTTATAATAAAATTCCCGTATGACCTTTCAAAGAAAAAAATCCATGGTCAGCTGTAAAAGAAGATAAATAGGCTACAAGCAGAAGCTGAAAGAATGTTCTCAAAGCATGAGGGAAACTCTATCAAGAGAGTGTGAAAAATAAGATAAGAGTGTCAATATAGGAAAAGAACATAACTAGACTGAAGATTCAGAAAATGCAAAGAGATGGACTTTTGGATATTGATAGAGAAATAAAATAACATTGGCCGAGTCACCTTCATTACTCTAAGGATTCTTCCTATACCAGGTGACCTGGATTATCAATGATCATGGTTTGTTGGTTTCACTTAGTGCGTTCTTGACTAAGCTGCACACGAGTTCGTTCGGGCCAAACCTCAACTCTCAACCCGCACTTCGATTGCACCAAGAATGTTATTAGGCTGTTTGTCGAAAGAGTTCGAATCCAACAGTAAATCAACTTAACGAGCAGGTCAATGTGTTCCTAGTAGAAACAAGAATAGCTTAGGCTAGAGACCAAGTCTTCTGCCCATTAGATGCTTTTAGCCTATATTCTTTCTTTTAGTAAAAAATAGGACCATCTATACTAGGGGTAGATAAATACAAAACTCAATTGTAATCCACAATAAACCTTGCTTTTTTGTGAGAATTTAATTGTAGTGGGAGATTAATGGCAGCATTGTTTTATGGCCAAAGATTAACTCTCTCTTTAGCGGTAAGTATACAAAAGGGAATTGCAACCATCCTTGCAAATCAACGGCCAAAATCGGATATATTGTACTGAGTATAATACATTTTCGACGTCGTATAGCATACCTCTTGTTTTAAATACTGTCATTGACATTCTCTAAAAGCTAGTACCTGTTGTGCCAAAGCCTAGGACCACAGGGTTAAGACTTAAGAGGTTAAAAGAGGGAAGGAAGTTGACAAAGTTGGGGTAAATACTATTAGCCGTAATGGATGGGATGGGGACGTTGGCCGAGATTTTGGCACCTTCCCTCTTTTGGCCGATGAATTCCCAACTGGGTTAGGTATAGGAACATTGGCCGACGAATTCCAGGACTTTATCTAAGGGCATGCTGTCGCCGGCTTATTCTCCAGACTAGTGAATCAGGACTTTTATCCATAGAAGAAGGCCGTTTGCCCACTCTGGAAGATCTGTGGTTTATAGCCTGGTTCAAAAAGGCCCATTACCTGGAAGTAGTAGGGAATAGTCTACAGAAATATCTAATTGTTTTACAAGGGTTCTAGATTAGTCTTTAGCAGAGATATCGGTTGCATAATTGAAAGTGTATGAAAGATTCTAGTGCAGCTTGTAGATATCTCCAAACTATAGGATGATAGACATGTGGCATGATCTTGGCTATCTATTGAGGATGTGAATGGGGGAAACAGCTATAAATGGGCAAGATCTCTCATTTGTAAGTCATCTAAGATTGTAAGCATCTATTGAATAATAGAAGTGCATCCTTGTGATCACTTTTTGTGGGTGTACAGGTGTCTTAATAGTCAGAGAGCTAGCCAAGAGCTTGGTTTAGGATTACTCAGTTCTGAGAATATAAGCCTAACACAGGTGCCACACGATCCAGTTGGTGTTAGAGTAAGTTCGATTACATGGAGGCGACTACCAGCTAGGTGGACAGTGAAGGTGTCGACGCTAAGAACATGAAGAAAGAGATTCATGATTTAGAAGGATAGAAGAAGGCAATAGAGACCTTCAAGGCCAGAATAGAAAGCACATTATAGGAGTAAGTCATACACTTGGAAAGATTCACGAAGGAGGCTCAAAGGGAGCCCGATGCTATCAAGGGTCACCTCAAGGAAGTAGAAATATCACACAGAGACATTCGTTAGGAGGTAATTCAGACCCTTGAGGACAGCCTCAATGAATTCCTCAACCAAGTTTTTGCTCGCAAAGGCCGTCAATGGAGGCACGCGCATGTATAATGATAGTAGGAAAAGCATTCCTCACTTTCAATGGCGTACGAGGATGGAAGACCCTCTAGGCTGAGAAGTATCAAGCTTCTCCCGCGAAGGGATCGGTGGGGAAGACCACGTAGAAAGAAACACAAAGCAAAATGTGATTAGTACAAGCGACAAGACGGTGCATGATATGCAAAGAGATACACAATGTCAATAACCTTACGTGAAGTGCAAGAGTGCATAGGATGTGTTGAGACACACAAACTCAGACTGTGGCATTTGGCAGGGTTCTTGGCTCTATGATGACACATCAACAAGGATGTCGACATTATTAGGTGGGAGAGAATTTCATAGACATTAAGACTATTGGCCCTAGAAGAAGCCCGTTTGGCTCATTATAGAAGACATGTGGAATATGGCCTGGTTCGAGAAGGTACATCATCTACAAGTGGTAAGGAATACTTTATGGAAATATCTACATGTTCTAGAAAGATTCTAGATTAGTCCTTATTGTAGTGAAAGTATAGAAAAGATTATAGTGCAGATTCTATATGTACAAACTGATAGAATCTGCAATCTAAGGCCTCAAGATGGACAAGGCGAAAGTGAGGGCAGTCATTTTCTCCCAACGCTTCTTGCGCTGATAGATATGTGATATGATCGTGATCATCTATTGAGGAGATGGATAAGGGTGAGCAACTATAAGTAAACTTGACCTCTCATTTGTAAGTCATCCAAGGATGTAATCATCTACTTAGGAATAAAAGTGCTTCTATTGTGATCACTTTGTATGTGTGCAAGTGTCTTAGTAGTCATAAGAGCTAATTGGAAGCTGGCTTTAAACTTACTCGGGGCTAAGATTAGGGGAGCCTAGAGGGGAGATAAGGCAGTGACAATGCGCTCTTTTACTGTGTCCAGCACCATCGGTTGAAATCTCAACTCACGAAAGCACCGCATGAAGAAAAATACAAAAAAATTCAGAATCTATGGAGTTAGATTCATTTGGGGGGGAATATCATCTCCCTTATCTAAAACTACAAATAACCTTTGACAGATCAAGGAAGAACACCCAATCAAAAGGCAATCGACGAAGTCGATCTACCAGTCACTTTGATACATCATTGATCTGCATCTCACTCGTTGGTCACAAAGTAAATCTCAAGAGAGAGCCTAACGATTAACCAACAGCCTTTTAGTATTTTCCTTTTGCGTTCCAAGTTGGCTTCAATCATCCTCTTCAGAGATCCTACATATGAATCAAATCCTTGACAAAATCATAAGTGAAGGCCCAACCACATTTTAAACTAACGTATTTAATGGCTCACTCCATTTATTGCCTAGTTGTTTAGTACAGCGATGTTCAGTCTTTTTATGAGTTTCTTGCTGTCTTACCGATGAGTTTTGTGTCTATCCAATGGACCCGTCTTTACTTGCTCAATGCCCATGTTGCAGAACTGGAAGTACCTACAAAATAGTTAGGGAATCCTAATTGCCTAAATTGTGGAAAAAAGCAGAAACTCAAAACAACGGGCAACTTTGTCAACCAGCCATTTGGATATGATGCAGGTAGGTCTTCGGGTTGTTGAAGGTTTAAGGTTGGTGGTCGATTTTGTAGGCATCTAATTAAACTCTGTCAAATCGATCAACGTGTCAACTATAGGTTGCACAATGCTACTGTGCAAAACATATGTGCTGTAGTTAGTAGTTAACTTGTATACTTAAGAGAGAGAGAGAATTAGCAGGCTCACCTTTTTTCGTTTTTTTTCAAAGATTCAAACAGTTCATCTAGTTCACGTCAACACAGATTCTTTATCTGTGACCACTTTTGTCCACAAAAAAAAAATTCCTCCAAAGACCCTTTTTTCCCTGTAAAATGGATGGTTTTTGGTTAACAAGTTTTAAATACACAAAAACCAACCCTTTTACAGCAAAAAAAATGGTAAAAGGAAAAGGGTCCTCATAGATTTTTTCGGATGAAAGGGTCACACTTAAAAGAGGCACGAGTTGGGGAGAATCAAATTAACGGGTTGATCTTCGCAAAAAGCCAAACAATAGCTCATAAGCCATTTTTCTGTCCCAACCTTCCTGGGCTGATGGAGGGGGTGTAGTGATTGATCTCAATGCTACTTGTCCCCAAGGTTCAACGAACGAATAAAGCTATGATTATACCAGGAGAGAGGTGATGGTCTTCATCTGATGTCTCCAACTAATACTCCTAGGAGCATCATATGAGACAGCGAGAGAGACTATGCTTGACCACACACTTTGGGGGGTTTATTTAACAGCGTATGTATGGCATTTTTGAGATATCACGGCATATCTCAAATGTGCACCTATTTAACCACGTTATCTGTGGCATATGTGAGATGTGCACCTTATTTAATCGCGTTATCTGTGGCATATGTGAGATGTGCACTTTATTTAACCGCGTTATCTCTGGCATATCTAAGATATCGGTTTTATTTAACTTTTGTAATGTTGATATGTTTGGTGTTATTTCAAATATGCCAAATGTAAATTCAAGTGTATATTTGCTCCTCTTGTAGAGAGAGAAAAATCAAATTAAAAACTGTGTTTTTTAGAGAAAGAGAGAGGGAAGAAGCCATTTTCAACATTCCTTAGGGGGGTTTGCATTCCTCCATGGGCATTGATGATGTGAACCGCTTAATAGACGGTTGTGATTATCTAATTCTAGGATCTTGTTTATTGTTTGCCATTGATGATGGGGACCGCTTAATGGAAGGTCCAAATTTGTCGCACGGCCATTGATGATAGGGACCGCTTAATGGAAGGTCCAAATTTGCCACATGGCCATTGATAATGGGGACCGCTTAATGGAACACAAATGTGCCACAAATGACATGCCATTAATCAGGATACTGGTCCCACCAAATGTACCACTCCATTTGGCAGAAATCAAACTAAAGTTGAAAATCCTCATTCTTGGTGTCTATGATAATATAATGAATCCAAGGGCTAAAATTGTTTGATATGTGAGATTTTCTCCTCACAACCTGTCTAAGGTGGGGTCCAACAGATGAGTGGAATGGATCACCAAATTGTGAGCACTCCTCTTGTACATTTAGCCGTTCATTGTTCCTGCCATCTAGCAAGAGGAATGCCATGGAGCCCCACTTTTGAGCTCAACTGCCTTGGACGATCTAACCCATTCATTTGCTTGGCCCAATTTTGAATTATAAAACCCCACTTTTGGACAATCCGACCATTTATCCACTACCCTCTTTTGATATCTTGCAAGTTCACCAAGGGAGAATAATAATATAGTTGCAAGAAGCACTCTTGCCGATCAATTTAACTTTTTTGCTAGTCATAAGTTAACCTTTCAGTCTCATTCTTACTTTCTAGGGCTACATTGCATCGATTATGAAATTCTTCTGAAAACCTTTTAGTCTTCTCAAGATATTTCAATTATGTTATTTAACAAGGAAATAAGGGTATTACACATACAATTTTGCAACATTTGGTATCACACAAATGCATATACAACAAAGGTACCATAAAATCCCTAGGCCTTAGGAATATCATAGCATAGATGAATGGCCTAGATCATTAATGAATATTAAGGTGCTAGTTGATATCAAGACATATGCTAGAAATGCAGCTTATTTAACTGTGTTTATATCTGAGACATATCTCAGATATCATAAAAAATATCACTAAAGATATTGCCAGACATATCACAGAACAAATATCACAAATCTGAGATATCATATAAGATATCACAGAATATATGATACATATCTCAGATATCACACAAGATATTATCGGAGATATCACATGAGACATGCCAACAAAATGCCAAACAGGTGCCGTTAAATAAACCCCACTTCGTCTTTTAAGCCTACTCGTAGGCTGGTCATGCCAGCTGCAAAAGTCTCGTCTAGTGAATGACCTTACACATTAGTCTACCGAGTTATTGCGGACTTGGTTGTCATGTGATAGAAGTTGAACGGTTTCCATCCGTCATTTGCTGTAATCTAGCCTTCTCTTCGGTGTATCATATTAACTTCTAGAAGGAAAGGTTGATAGGTGGCTCTCCAAATTTACTTGGGAATTGTATCCCTACCCGTCTCAATCCGGCCTTCCTCTGCTATCTGCTTGTGGTCAGGCACGTGTGCTTGTGCGAATGCCTCACATCAATGAGCAAAATAAAAAGAATAGCACTCGTGCACACCAAGCTTTCACCTATGCGGGGTCTAAAGAATGAACGAGAACCTTTTGTATATTTTATGTTAAACTTGTAAGAGATCTGAGAAAAAGAACGAGAAAATTATGTGAAGGTCTAGGGGATGTATGAATTGGATCTGGAAATGGGCTGAAATTATTGTTCACATACACAAAAGAATTCTTGGCGGAAAGTATTTTATGCCTTGAAAATGAATTATGTCAAGGACCCAAAAAAATTTTGAGAAATAAAATTGTAAGACTTTGTGGACATAAATTTCCGCCCATTTCTTGTCAGCCAAACAGAACCAGCTCGGATTTTGGTTTATCTTAACTATACATCAGTCATATATATAATGCGTCCAATTAAATAGATGCCCAAGAGTCTCATTCAGTATTTGGTCTTAGCCATTTTGTGTTGTAAGTGAATAGTAAAACTGCAAACTGCTTCATCGCCCATTTTACATCTCTAGAAAGCTAAGCAACGAGGACCCAGTATCATCCTGTGGATTATATTTTTGGGAGATGGCCAATCTAGAAAGGCTTAGAAAATGGCTGGTCCGGAATGTAAATTGATAGCTATCCCGGAATGCTTAGACGATGATTTGTTTGCTGTAATGTGTACTCTTAGAAAGTTCAATTCTATCGACTTGCAAGGATCACCCCAGATATGAAGCCTCATTTATGGTCTGATTCTGATATGTTCCGGAAAACAATTTCTAGAAGAACATCCATCAAACTATTAGATATCAAACCAAATCCTAAAATAACAAGTCCTTACGAAGAGCATAGAAGCAATTCCGATGCTTGTCTCAACATCCATGCAGGTCACAGACCTTGACTTATGAAAAGGAGAGGTGGCATTTAGGTAGACGGAGCGTTGCTTGTATTAAGTGCCCCCTGATTATCCTCATAGGAAAAGACAAGAAGAAGTATACTCAGACGCAAGTAGAATTGAGGCAACAATACAATCAATGTGTTTGCAACAACCAGAGGGACCAACATTAAGGAGGGAGCAAGAAAAGGAAAACTAAAACTGATTATACAAAACGAACCATTTGGTTGGGAGGAAGTAAACTAGACCATACAGTGCCAATGGATTAGGCATCTCTTCCACGCACTCTTTCTGATGTGGTGTCATTGTCCGATAATGTAGGATCAAGTGGTGCGTCCGTTCAGACCAAGGTTAATTGATGCATTCCAATTGTAATTTTAGCTCTTTCTGGTGGGTAAACCATTTGGAATAAGGAACTGATAAGAAACTATACTTGCTCATACATCAAATCAGTCTTTGTCTATAATTAGACGATATAGTTAACTACTTCCAGATATTAGGTCACAGTGATTATTGAAGAAGAAGCCACATTTAGGACACAGGAGAAAGAAGACAGATAAGAAAAGGGATAGTCGATGTTAGTTTGTATTGATTTCATCTTGATCGCGTGATTCTAACCCCTTGACCCATCACGCCTTGGCTAGGGTTCCATCTATGTTGACATCCTATGATTTCAATCTTTGATGCATATAAGTACATGAATAGGAAGTTTGATGTCCGCCCATACTCACAATCAGATTCCAAATCCCATTCCGAGCCGATACTCCAAAAACAGTCAAACCATAGCAAAATCAAAGTTAAAAAAAGGCAGCTCCGATGCACAAAGTTCCCCCCTATGCAGGGTCTAGGTAAGGACGGACTATAGAGGCCTATAATACGCAACTTCACCTTGTATTTTTCTACGCGGCTGTTTTGACAGTTTGAATCCATGACCTCAAAATTACACAACGACGACTTTATTGTTGCACCAAGACCCCTCTTCACCATATCAAAATCAAAGTAAATAAGGGAAAACGAAGAAAACCAAAAGCTTACGAAACAAGGATGGAAGTTACTCCTGGTTTGGTGAAAGATTTGTTGAAAATAAATTCCATCTCACAAGAACCGGCACAATTACAGGAAAAGGCTGTTAATCCAGGAACTTGGAAACTGTCACGCTTAGCAACCGGCAGTTATAGGTCGATCTCACAGGCAAACCTTTGAAAATGATAATAAACATATGCGGATTACTAGATGAAGTAGATAGTTATATTTGTTAACCATTTTGGTTTAACTTGTTAAATTGGACAATTTTAAGTTCTAGTTTAATGGATTTTTGGCCATTAAATATAAGCCATTGCTTATACATCGTCCCACATTCACAGGAGAGAATTGCATTTAACTGGATCTTCGGACCATCCATTCGGCACAATATACGGGTCAAATACTGCTGATAAACTGTTTCAATCAGCTGCAGGTGGAGCCTAATATGTCAAACTGACCAGACTCGCTGTATTATAATTACAAGGTCGTGCCCAACTGGGTCGTTCCTCTTTTATCAAATATTTTGATGGCTTTTTGCCCATTAAATTAAGATAATTGAATGATTATATTTCATAACATCTTTCTAAAAGCACTTGATTTGCTAGGCAGATTAACATGCATCAAATATACAGTATGAGATCTTCAGATAAGTGGTTTAAGTAATAGAATATCTACAACTAAAGCACATGTGAAGCTCAGATTGATATTATCCACAGTCCAAACTGCTTATAAGCTATTAGACATTCCAGAGAGTGATGTCTCAAAAATCATGTGGAGGATGTTCTTAACCTCCAATTGCTTATTTTTGTTATTTTTCTATGTCAACTGGGTAAATCGGATTTTTTGGAACCACAACATATACTATTTCCAATCATTATGAGCCATATTTTTTGGTGCATATATAGGCAGTGAGGGGTCAGGGTCATTCAATAGAGAAAATATGTCGAATAGCCCATATAAGATGTAGAGCAGAAGATGACCAGTTTGGAATCTTTGGATCACCAAAAAACTAGCCCACTCAGCACAATTTAAACTAAACTATGAGCAAATCCTTATCTCACAAATCACAAACAACAGGTTCTGGATTCAAGTCCGTTGCCTAGGGACGATTGGCAAGGCTTATATAATCTGGTATATATGATTACGATGGGCTATTCCATGTAGTCATAGACAGAATAATCCGGCATTACATTGAATTATCCTGCTTATGTAATCCCTTTAACCTGATTACATGAACCCTGTCAATCGGGCCCTCTCCTATAAATAACAAAGAATGGTAAAAACAAACTTTCCACTTGATTCTGGCACTTTTCACTTTATTAAACACTTATAAGATTAGCAGTTGATAACTTTTTGAGAATCAAAACAGCTTTTCTCGGTTGATTAGATATAAAGGGCAGCTTTCGTGCGCGAAGCTCCTACCTATGCAGGTCCGGAGAAGGGAGGACCATGAGGGCCTATAATATAAAGGTGATTAGATATGCAAGTGCAAATATAACTAGATAGAGTCCGCCATATCCCCTAGGTCTAGTAAAATCCTATGAAGCTTTTGTGGCCCACTTAATACATTCTATATAATAATGATGTAAAGTAATAGGTGTATATAAAATTCTATTATTCATGTTAAGTGGCACCTTGATTTGTTTGTGACTTGACATGGCAACGTTAAAATCAGCCGTTTCACTTCATCCAAGATCTAATTGGTCGACATTCCGATTGGTGGATGCTTGGAGTCTAAACATCAGGGATCTGATTGTCAAGGCATATATAATTTGGTTCCATGTATAATTATCATATATAGAACTATAATCCGGCTTGATTACGTAAACCTTGCCGGGTCTTAGCAAATTCAGATTATCTAGACTATCGCTACATTTTTCTAGGTTATCTCGGTCACGAAAACATAAAATATAAATAATCAGATGGTTAAGATCATTGTCATGACGTGATTTTCAGGGTTGGGAGATGCAGGAATGGTCCTGATTGATGTGATAGATTTACTAAACGAAAAAGTAAGGCATGGTACAAACAAGGTGCATTGTGGATTCCTATTCGATATATATTTATTTAGAAAAGATCAGCAATAGGTTTACTACCCTTAAGACTACTTCAAATATATCTAGACAAAGATAACATTTCTCAATCAAAACTGTATATTTTTCTGTTTTAAAGTTAATCAAAATTGTATTTTCTGCCAACCTAAATTTAGGACCTTTCAATCATAGAAACTTATTATAATTTTTTACCATGGGAAGCAAACCTAGTTAGGGTTTTAGCAACTCCTTTAAATACCATGGGAGCCTTGGCGCAACAGTAAAAGTTGTCGTTATGTGACCTTGAGGTCATGGGTTCAAGGTGTGGAATCAGCCTCTTGCAAAATGCAAGGTAAAACTGCCTACTATAGGCCCTTGTGGTCTGCTCCTTCCCGGACCTCGCATAGGTGGGAGCTTCATGCACCGGGGCTGCCCTTTTTTTTAAATGCCAGTCACATGTAGGTTAAGATAGGTTTTTCATTGTTGGGAAGATCATTAATTGAACCCACAAAAGTGTTCCTTTTGCTTCAAGTATCATTAAAAGGCTAAGATCTTTTTATGTATGAGATTTGCTATAGTAGGACACAAGTAGAGAACTAAAATAATACCAACTGGTTGGACCCCTACTAATTTGTGGGGAGTCTTATGTCAAGTAAAGTGCCTCTTACACTACATGCATCAACCTCATATGTTTGAGATTTTGGCATCTACCATGAGAATTTGTTACTTAATGCTCTACGTCCTTCTTACAGGATTCATGTGGCCTTAGTCAACTTTGCGTGTAAGCTGCAATGGATTCATGCAGATTTAACGATTATACTCGAGATCGGTGGCATTGATTGCCTAGAAACAAAGATGGAAAGAAGGGGAAATGAAATCATGTCAAACTGGATATTCAAAGAGGATTTTTTGAGAATATTGGCCATTAGGCAACTCTAAATTGGAAAACTTAATGTCTAATCTTTAAGCATCAGCTCTCTCTAACCTCTATCATGGTTTGTTGTTCCCCAGCATGTGTATCATTGACTAACCTATCTCTCTTGTCCAACTAGTATAATATTGTTCCTAATTTGGTTAATATTATCTAGTTAGTGGCAAAATATCCATTATTTACTACAAAATGTTGATGTTAAGGAAAAAAATGGCAAGTAGTTCCTAAAACAAACTCTCAAGTATTGTTTATTTTCTTCTAGGCTGATTTATTGTATAAAGGAGGTTCCACTTTGTCAAGTAGGAAGAAATTTGTGTAATAACCCCAATTTTTGTAAATTGATTGAGAAAATCAATAAAGTTTGAGTTTTTAGAAATTTCAGGCTGGAATATTAGGTTATTGAAAAATTTCTTTTTATAGAGATTAAAACATGATTTAAAACTTAGAAATTATGAATATACTCAAAAAACCTATTGAAATGACACTAAGTATTCAATTCCGAATTATGAATGGAAAGTTGTGGGCCCCACGGAGGTGTGAAAGGACTATTTTACTCTTTTATGGAGAAAAAATCATTTTATTCTCCAAAACTTGGAATTTAGCATACTTAGTGGTATTGGAATCGTATTTTCAAGTACATTCTAAATATGGATGTCTTATATCTCGATTCTGGGTAAAATTATCATTTTATCTTTTTATTTATAAAAATAAAGAAAATTAGGAATTTTTCATTTTGACTCAGAATTGAATGTACGTAGTGTCATTTTGATCGGTTTTTTAAGTACATTCATAATTTCTAAGTTTTAAATTATGTTTTAATCTCTATAAAAAAAATTCCAATAACCTAATATTCCAACTTAGAATTTCTAAAAATTCAAACTAAGTTGATTTTCTCAATCAATTTACAAAATTTGGGGTTATTACATATCACAGTTGTCTGTTCTGCTGGGCCTAGATCAAACCTGGACCCTCAAAAGGACTGTGAACTTCAGTCCTTATAATTCTTAATTGTTGAGTCATCTGAACTCCAAATTAAGATCGAAAATAAGCTATGGAAAGCCTGTAATGCCTATTTTCTTTTGAAATCATAAAATTTATAAAAATCCTCAAGAAACTTTCTGTTTTGAGGAATTAAAATTCTAATTTTTATAATCTTTAAGATCTGAGATGTTTAGATCTTAGAGATCTACTACAATGATGATATAATGTTAAAATCAAGTAATATCCATGATTTATTTTGACAAATTTAACATAAAATAAGGAATCTACACTTTATGGTAAAAAAACCCTAAAAATACAAAGGGACCCACTTGATCAATGGGATCAAACATGATCAGACCCTTGGGATGCATTAAGTGAATGGGATTATGATGCAATCCATTGAGATCATGGATTAAATATGACAAAAACAAAGGGATATGATCTTTGAACCTTAATGGAGTAAAAGCCCTAAAATTAATTAAAACCCTTGATTAAAAGGAAAAGATCTAAAATCTAATGATTAGATCATAAGTAAAAGTTTTAAATAATCTTAATCTAATTTGTTTAATTGTCTTCTATTTGATAATAGAATTGTAAATGTAATTTATATTGTAAATTAGGAAGCATGATAATATAATTCTTAAATGTTAGCATGTTATGTTCTATATGCTATTAGTTTGTTATTAGGTTGGATTATCTTAGAGCCATGTTAGTTTAAATTTGAGATTTTAGCATGATTCCATTATATTAGTAGTAAAATTTTATGTATTTCATAACTTAGGATCATGCTAGTTTAAGTATAGTTTTATTTCATTAGGTTAAGTTACATTCATAGGAAGCATATTAGCATGAATGGTTGTTAAACTTATATTGGATTTATGCTTTAATATTTATGATTTGATTGTTGTCAAATTTTATTAGTAGATTTAATTGTTAAGTAGTTGTTAAGATATAATGAGCATAAATCACCAAAAATATAAACTAATGGAATATAGAGATTTATGAACAATTAAGATAAGTGAAGGACTTTGACTTAATATTAGTAAGGGCTATAGTTAGTAGGACAATGTAAGGATTATCAAATTATTGACCCAAAATAAGAGAATAATAAACCCCATGAATGACATTTTAAATATTCATGGATTTAATTAAAATCAATTAGAAAGAATACTTAAGGCTAAAATACTCATAGAAACCTTATGAAAGGTTGAGCGAAGGTCACTCTAGTGAATACTGAACATAGTGGTTAAGGGGGTTTTCTAATAGATCATTGTTCTTCCCCGACCTTCCGTTGATGTTTGTGAGGTTTAAACGCCTCCTTACATGAAAATTGAAGTAATCGCTTTGTGTTCAACCATTCAGCTAGTAAGCCTTAGCCAATTGGAAATAAGAGGAGCAATCTAGACTTAGGATGAAATAAGTTATCTTTAACCAGTAAAACATTAATTGGTTAAATAATAATAATAATAATATACAAGGCTAATAAATTATCTAACCTTAATAAAAATTGTAAGTAAGATAATGATGGTCAAACAAGATCCATGAGATCTTAAATGATTAAGAACAATAAAAAGAAATAAATACTTCTTGATGATGATACATATATATTGCTTGTAATTTAGAAGATCTTAAATCAAATAGAATAGAAGATATAAACCCTTGATCAAATATGATTCAAGGAAGAGAACCAAGATCATCCTCCTTGGGGATGCTCAAACAACTGAACTTAGATAAAAGAAAAACTATATGATAGAAGATCTAAGCCCTTGATCTTTATCAACAAGTCTAAATTGTTGATAAAAGGATTTATGAAAGATCGAGATCAAAGAAAGGAATACACAAAAACTTAGAATAGAAAATACTTAGATCTGAAAGATTAAAAGATCATTCTAACCATTAGATTTATTGATCAATAGGATAGACACTATTTGAGGAAGATAGGACAAAAGATCTAGATCCTTTGTATCAAAGGACAAGATTAAATAAAAAATATAAATAGGATAAAAAATATAGGATTATTTAGATTGTATAAATATTGATAGCATGTATGGATTTACAGATTTTATACGTCAATCAGGATCATGGAAGATTTGAAGAGATGAATCACTACTTGAAGGTAGGAGGATTTTATGAATTCATCTACATGGGATGTACATGTCGAGTACATGATCTTATGTCTAGAAATGTTGACAAGTGTAATGTTAATACTTGTCTTAAATCCCCTGAAACCCTTATGATCCAACAAAACACATATGAAGTGGGTTAAGTTAGACTAGAGGAAAAGACTCTAAGTAAATGTGCAACTAGAAGATATTCTAGCCCTAAGTAAACAGACAGATTGTTTGATACGTATGAAACCTATTTTACATACATGCATGGAGGCTTGTGGTTTTGTGTAACACCCCGGATTTTTAAGACATTTTTTTTTTATAATGACATTTTAAATAAGGGCATTTAGGATCCCATGAGAAAAGCTTTATTTAACATTTTACTAAAACCTATCTTAAAAACTCCAGGTGTTAGTTTTCCTTTCTCAAAATGGTATATATGTAAATTAAACATAAATAAAACAATCCGCATATAAATCAATGTCAAATAAATCGGCGCCTTTATTTTAAATCAAATAAATGTCCAAAACACAATAATAATATGGCCCATGGTCTATCCATCATAACATCCCATATAAATGTCCAACATATGTTCAAACATCTAAATCACATCCAAATAAAAAGTATGTAATCCATAATAAAATTCAAATGATAATCCTCTCTGATGACTCACATTACTGTCTAAAACTATAGGGAAAACTAATCTTCAAAGTTTCTCCTCAAGGTTTATCAATGACTTTTTCCTTTCTTGGTGTCGCGCTCGAGATCTAAGGCATTGCAAAACAAGCGATGCCTCAAAGAAGCTATCGCCGTGTAAGTACATAGACAATTAATGTAATAAATGAAAGAAATAATGAACAACTCTGATGAAAAGTCTAACATTTATGAAAATAGTGATATCATAATGTCATGTTCAAATAAATGCCAATTTATTCTATATGCTAAAACATGCAATTTACGGAGTTAAAACATGACATGAATCAATATAATTGAGCATACAACAAGAATAAGGGCACCCTAAGGTAATGGGTCCCACCACATCGCACTAACATCCTTGATCAGGAGTATTCGTAGTCAACCTCTAAGTGTCGTCACACCTAGGCATACCATCCATAACCATGCTCATCATACATGCACACATAATAAGAATATGGGCCATCATGCTGCAATGGCAACCTTCCATGGGTATAAACCACCGTCGCTCTCCATTGACACCATAACGGGAGACTTAGCGTCTGTCCCCATGGAAAGGCTTAGACCGGTAGTGTGGACTATCCATATTACCAAACCCCTACCCGAATGCCATCTATGGGCAGGTGTCTATCATATCACAAAATCATCACATCATAATCTTGGAAGGTGGGTGGCCGGCCCTATCCCTCCTAAAGATGGCATACATGGCGAGAGCACCCATCATCAAATATAAAATACGGAAATCATAGGTATATGCTAAAACTCAAGAGCACTTATAGCTTGCAATCCCCAAGACATGCCCCTCATCCTGGGGTTAGCCTATAAAAGGACCAGCTAATAAGCCTCTATTCTCATTTCCATGTAAATCCATGCATTTTCTATATATAAAATAAGAAATAAGTCTCTAATTAAGCATAACTAATTTACATCATGCTTGTAAAAGCATTTGCAATAAGTTTATTCAGTAAAAGATTTCAATTTGGAATAATCATCCTGTACTCAATGTCGCATGAAATCCACGGTAAATAATAATTGCAATTTAAAACACAATCACACATGATGCTATGTTTAAACATGGTTTAAAAATCAAGGCAAAACATTAGTTCTCGTCACCTACCTCAGTGTAAGACCACTAGCTTGCTAATAACACCCTTTAATTGGTATATTCAAGTGCACCTGTACATGTCACATCACTATTTTAAATTTTTTCTAAATAAAAAGTAGTCATTTATAAGTTTTTAAGTTAAAACTAGGACCGCGTCGTCAATACGGTCACAACGCATCTTTCGGATCGTGATTTGGACTCCTCTAGCTCCCAAAAATCAATTTTAAGTGAAAATACTTCATAAATTAATATTTATTAATTTATAGGGTGTTTGACGGGTGCACTGGTTTACACCAGCAGCCCTGCTTTACACTGGGTTACACCGGCGCCCAGTGTACACTGGGTTGCACCGGCGGCCCCGGTTTACACCGGGTTACACCGGCACCCAGTTTACACTGGGTTATACGGGTAGCCCAGTTTACACTGGCGACGCGGAAATCGGCGCCTGAGAAGACGACCGGCTTCCGGTCATCTCCGGTGACCCTACAGGTGTCCAAATCACTTGGTTTTTGAGCCATTTTGTTCCAAATTTTGTCTAGTTTTCATTTCTATCATCCTTTTGCATTGATTTCTCCAAAACCCATGTTTTTTAAACGGTTTTTCCCAAGTTCTTAAAAACATCCATAGGTACTGGTTTTTTGGAGAAATCCACCGTTAGATCACTCCCAAATTTAAAGAGTTTGCTCTTGGGTCTCTTATGCACTAATTGGACGGTGCGATTTCCAAACGGACGAGGTTTGATCTGTGAAATCATGCTCCAACAGTAGCATGCACAAAATTCCTAAAAATCTGAATTTTTTTTTCTAATTTTTAAATGTTTTCCTAATTATTTTTCTATTTAATAAATACGGGAAAACGAAGTATTGAGGCTTACGTTGCACCTAGCCGTGGTTGCTCGTGTTGCCAGGGTTCCATTCGCCGGAAAAATCAAAGCTTTGCAAGGTTAGGGTTCTGAGTGAAAACTAGGAGAAACGCTCAAAGTGGAGCGTTTTGGCTCCTAGGGAAGAATAGATATAGGGTTTAAAGTCCTAGGGGAAGAGAAACTCTTCCCCACACGTCTCTTTCCACGTCTCTCCGGCGATTTCTCCGGACTGGTAGAGACGTGTGGAAGACAGGGGTGCCGTTATCAATTTGGACTCCTGTGTAACACGTTTCTGTCAAAAGACCAATTTGCCCTTACAACTTCGACGGCTCATAACTCCCTCGTTTGAGCTCCGTTTTTCGCGTTCTTGGTGGCGTTAAACTTGTATCGACGAGCACTTTCTAATTCTTATGTTTTCAAGAAAAATTTCCATCTATAAATTTTTATTTTTATTTATTTAAAAATTTCCTATTTTATCCTAAAAATTAAGGATATTTCATTTTGTTTTAAATAGGCATAAGTCTTGGGATGCTATGCTAGAGGAGTTATGAGGGTTTGGCCACCCGCTTCTCGAAATTTGATGATTTGATGATACCTTGTCCTATGAGAGGCTAAAAGTCAAGTGGGGTAATTATGGGAAGGCCACCACTGTGGAAGTCCGGTCTCCCCATATGGGCAATAACACAATATTTTTCATCGTGGTATCAGTAGTGAATAGGGTAGTTATCCAAGTGTGCTAGTACGGATTAGATTGCAGCATGGTAGTCCTTTGATTATTTTGCACTATGATGAATATGAGATAGGCATAGTGAAATGCCATATGTTTTGGCAAGATAAAATGTCAGGTAATTGTATATTGCTAATATTTCCCAAGAATGAAAATTCCCAGTATAGGACTAGCTAAAATACTGATTTCTCATAGTGGAAAGAAGTAATTAGCTTAGTTGGAAATGTTATTTGACTACTTTCATAAATTTGATGGATTTATCCATGTACAGTATGTATGCATAAGAATGGACATTAGTATATTTATGAATAATGAGATTATGAAGTATTAGAATTATACTATCAAATTATTATGCTTCTTGAATCCCCTACCAAGCATAACTTGCTGAGATATTGTAAATGTTTGAATGTTTATAATATCTCAGATACAGAGAAGGAGAGTTAGGAGCTCAAGACTGAAGAAGGCTTGGGAAAATAATCATCAGGGTATACCTCTTGAAGACATGTATTTTATTTTGTTTGAGAGTATTGTATTGTAATGAGAGTTTCATTATATGGTGAGTTTTGAGTTTTGGATTATGTAATTTGAATATGTATTGTAATGGATTTGAGCTGTACTGTAAACCATGGGATAGATTCTAGAATTTAATAAAAGTATATTCCTTCAATGGAATTTTATCTTATACAAAAATTCTACTTAGCCTTTGAAAAATGTATTACAAAATGTATTAAAAAACACCCAGGTCATCACAATTTGTCACACCAAGCTTGATGAAGGGGTGAGCATTAGAAGTTTGAGAACATTATACAAGGATCTCCTAGTGAAATGGTTATGGAGATTCGAGTATGATGCTAATGAATTTTGGTAGGCTCTTATTCAAATAAGTATGGTAATAATGGTATTTGGGATTGAATTAAGAAAAATGAAGAAATGCTCTATTATGTGGAGTGACATTTGTTCAGATGTCAAAGTGTGTAAGGCTCAAACTTTCATTCATGTGGTAAATGACTATTACTCTGTTTTTATTTTGTGAAGTCCTTGGGAGTTTTTATTCTAAATTGGGAGTTGCTTTTAGAATTTCAACTATGAAAAAGGACCTTATTGAGTCAAATATATTGTTTCTAATCAAGGTGTTACTTGGGACATTTGTATTAAAATTTTATGTATAAATTGCACAAACTAATTTCTATGAACATTAGCTTAGGAGGAGCCTAGGCACTTAAACCACGCACACTCACACATGCATGGGCCCACTCATCCATAAGTTTTCTTGTCATTATTGAAATTGAAGAGAGATAAGCCCTCATATAGGGGCACATCTTGTCCTTCACAAATCATGAAACCAATGTGGGACTATTGTCCCTTTAACTTAAAACAAAAGTCTAATAAATTCACATACCAATCTCAAGAAGAAGAAGTTGCAAGGTTTATTTAGGTCCTAAACACAAAAAGTATTGCTATTAAAAATGGCAGGCTGCGTGGGAAAGCTTATTCTTCAAGGGTTTTTAGTGTCCGATTTGCTTATGAGATTATAATGAAGAAAAGATATTAAGTGCATGCTTGAAAAACTTATTTTATTTGTTTTTATTAAAAATTTCTATTTTATAGCAAAAACCAAACATGTTTTCTGTTGTAAAATAGAAAAAATTCAATAAAAACAAATAAAACAAGTAAACAAACATGTTTTCTAGTATGAAATAGAAAAAAATTAATAAAATTAAATAAAACAAGAGGCTAAAATTATCTGGAGTCCTTGACCCCTCCTGGAGTGGTTCTCATGGTCTAAATGGCTTCAAAATAAAAGATTCTAAACTATGATAATCTCATTAGAAGATAGCACTTTGGTCCTTCAAGATGCTTTTTGTGCTACAAATATGAGGAATTAGTTAACATCTTCTTATTCATTTTGAAGAGCCGATGAAGAAGATTCAGTAGATGGTCTTAAATAGGTTCAAGATGAAGTTATGTCATCCTAAAGACATCAAGTCCCTAATTGCTCAATGGATTCTGCAGAGAAGCTCAAAGAGGAATAGACTCCTAATGGAACCCTCTTTTTTTTCTTTTTTTTTTACAGTTTTGGACGATCTGGAAGGAGAGATGCTATAAGAAAGAGCTAGAGCTAGTGAGACTCTCCAAGAACTGGTTTTTAACACTGTTTGGTACTAAAAGGCAAAGCATTCAAGGCATATTCTACCAAATATAAGAAGAAACTAGAAGGAATTGAAACACCTAAGAAAGCTCAAGCAAACTCCTAAGCTTAGATAGCCCCTCCTCATGGATTCCTCAACCTTAATTTTGATGGAGCTTGCTCTGAGAATCTAGGACCCTCAGGTATTCCAAAGATTTTGATAGATCATACAGGGGATTGCATTCTAAACTTTGCAGCCCCAGTGGGATGAGAAGATTCTACCATAGCTGAGATAACCTCTCTTGGTGAGATAAAAGCCCTTCTACAAGTCATGTCAATTTGCTCAGATCATGGGTTTGATGGAGTCATCTTTGAAGGAGATTTTTGATGCATCCTCTCATTCTTTAAGAAGGACAATGACCCCCTTGGAGGTTTTTAAATGGGGTTCAATTCGTGAAGAATTTGGCTAGTAACTTGAATGTAGCAGCCAATCATGTCAGATGCTCTACTATTTCTGCTGCACATCCACGTGAATTGGCGAGAGAGGGAATGGAACTTCATACTATTAGAGAGAGAGAGAGAGAGAGAGAGAGAGATTCTGCTTGAGATTGAGCGACAGAGTGGTGTCTCAGTTTGCGAGCTTTCGAGTGTTTCTTCTACATTCCTATTTCACTGTATGTGTTTGCATGGTGTCTCTGTGCATGCTACTTTGGTCAGATTTGGCTTAGACAGTTCATATGTTTTCACAGAGAGAGAGCATTGGTGTAACGTTGGAGTTGTCCTCGCGTGACCTTGCGGTCATGGGTTCTCAAGGCTGCCGACTATTAATCTTTGTGATCCGCTCCTTTCTGGAACCCCGCATACGCAGCCCTTTTAGTTCACGTGTTTTCATTCGGTAACTTATTTTATGCTTGTGGTGAGTTACCTTTTGTTTTATGCTCCTATTTGAATGCTTTATGGTTTCTTACCTCTGGCTTAGAGGTCTTCGCATGGATGTAATATGCTTTGCTTTGGCTACTAGATCTAATAGATGAAGAAAATCACTTACCAATATATATTTTTGTTTATTAACTTTAAATTCATTCCTCCATTCTAGTATATGAAGAAAATCACTTACCAATATATTTTTTTGTTCATTGACTTTAAATTCATTCCTACCACAATCTTGCCTTTCTTCAAACAAAGCATCTCTTTGATCTCTCTCATTGGGCTGCATGGTAGAGAGACTATGGACCCAAGTGGAGGGAAATGACAGAAATGCACAAAGAAGGATAACCGGTGGGACCACATTGTAGCCTATTTATTATAATGTGTAATGGAGTTATAGATTGCGACAGTTTATAGTATTAGATATGATAGATGTACTTATAATAACATGCAGCATGCATTAGTTAAATGTTTTATATATTATGCATATATTAGTTTTCATAAAATTTGCCGCCCAAGGTAACAAAAATTACAATTTTTCTCAAGATAAAAGATGTCATCTAGTAAAAATTGCATCATAGGAAAAATCTAGGATGCCACTCAAGCAACGTAAATCAATTTCATGAGATGTTCTTTTATTTATTTTGAGTGGTGTCCATCAATTTTTCGTCACTATTTTCAGATTATAATGAATGGAGTACCATTACCAAGCAAGGGGCTTGCTTTCTTAAGCTAACCAAATCAATGAGGGCCACGTGACACCTTTTCTTGCGTTTTTAAATTGTTGACTTTCAACAAACTATAAAAATGAATGTTGAATTTCCTTTCAACAAACAATATATCATCAATTGAACTACCAAAGACATTTAGATAGTATTTTGTACATCAATCTGTTGTAATAGAACTTGAGAGAGAGAGAGAGAGAGAGAGAGAGAGAGAGAGAGAGAGAGAGAGAGAGAGAGAGAGAGAGAGAGAGAGAGAGAGAGAGAGAGAGAGAGAGGTCTCATATAGGTTCGCAGGGGAGCGTTGAAAACTCATTTAAGCCAAAAACTATGTGTGTTTACATCACTCAACGTAACATTAACAATTTTCAACCGCTAAGATGAGAAAAACAGATGTGTTTTTACCAAGTTAAAGAGACATATGCAAACTGCTTGAAAATAATATTAAAAGATGTTTATGTTATCTTCCAAACTTAATGGTCTTTCAAATATCTTCAATTTCCAAACTTCCTCTCAACAAACCGTCATCGATTGATTTACTCACTATAGATGGGATTTTTTAATGTCAAAAGAAGTTTAATGAGGACATATACTCTAAGCTTTTACCTGCCAATTATACTATTAGCTTCATTTTCATCGACAGTGGAATGAAAAATGAACCTTTTCTTCGTAAGATATAAGTATAACCCATCATTCGAAGATCAAATTTGTTCATCGAGTGAGCAATATCTTGCACAAGTCTTTCATATGAAAATACTCTGAAATAAGAATGCTGATGTTTCATTTGGTAGGTTGGAGGTATCATCATCATCAATACTTTATTCTTGTTCTTCCATTTCTCTCTATTAAGTATCATAAATCTTGTAGGTAGGAGATAGATGAGTGATAAAATAGTCAAACATAAATTTATTAGAAAAAAGTCAAGCATAAAGCCCAAAATAGGAAAAGAATCTTAATCTCTTAAGAATGCAGTTAAACACTAGGCATAGATTATCCAAGATAAGGACTACTAAGAAGCCAAGATGTGCAATTTTGGCCCTTTTCGTCTCCCAATATAATTTCTTCCCAAAAATAAATGGACAGTCATGAGAGAGAGAGAGAGAGAGGCGGTGGGGAGTAAGGAAGGCATGGGTGCACCTAATTCCCAACTATAGAGACCAAACCGGCCAATTCTATCTAAAAGTCCCTTGTGATAACAAAAATCATCTAAATTTCAACCAAGTGAAAATAACAAAAATATGGAGGCAAAAATAATAAAATAGACAGGGACAGCCTCCACCAGTCACTTTGCAACCTTTGACCCCACTAATTTATATGGAGCATGTGTTCCAACTTCCCCAAGAATTGGAAAAACTAATACAAAATCAGAACGCATGTCTCAATTTCTCTTTTTTTACATGGAGGAACTGGAGGAAGGAGAGCAGAAAATGGTATTGAATCGTCGTAAAAAAGGCCATAAGTGTTGGATTTGTTCCATATACCTCCTGTCTCCATCAACCCATCTAAGAAAGGAAGGGTTGGTCGACTACGCCACCCAACTCACGGTCAGATGCACACCCAACTCCCCATACGCAACAAGTCTAAGAAATTCCATGGACAAAAAACAAATTTGAGATTTGGAACCTTTTAAGCCATGAGATTTGATGGGTTTTTTCTGCAGTAATCGATATGAAGATTGGATGAGAGAGAGAATTAGAGCTGGAGAGAGAAAAACAGAAACTTGAATGAATTTTCTGATAATGATTGTAAAGGGGTAGTTGGGAACTACTACAAGGAGTAGAGGTGGGCAGGTATCACGTGGAGCTCTCATTAAATCCTTTAGTATCCTTTGTCTCTTTGCAATACCATTCCACACAGGGGTTTGATTAGAAATTTTCTGGTTCTTCTTCAATTTTGATGCTGTAGTAGAAGAGAAAAACAACGAAAAGGGGGCTTTTTTGATTCTGGGTGTTCTTCTACAGATTCTTGGTTTTGCTTCTAATCTCTCAGGTAAGCATACTCATTTGGCAAAATTTCATTTTTATCTCACAAGTTTTTGTTTTTTGCTCTTTTAATGCTTTGTTTATTAGTTTCTCTGTTTTGTGTTCTGTAATGGAATGTTGAGTTTTGTTCTGAAGTACACAAGTTGAAGTGCTGCAATGCTTATGTTGAGAGAGAGAGAGAGAGAGAGAGAGAGAGAGAGAGAGAGAGAGAGAGAGAGAGAGAGAGAGAGAGAGATCTGAATTACCGTTTGGGAATGGAAATTTGAAGTGATTGGGTTTTGTTTTGACTAATTTGCTGTATTTTCTGTTTGGTATGCAATTTGATTTGCAGACTTTTGTTCTGTAATCACTATGTAGTTACATGGTTGGTCCCTGTAATGTATCTGCATTCTAGAGTAGCTTGGAAGATGTTCTTAGATTAGTATGTAGGTTTTCTGTTATTGCTGAAATTTGTGTTTTCTTTGGTGATTAAACAGATATAGACATTCAGGGATTGGTTTTATGATTATAGACTATATCTATGGATACCACCACTTGCTTCAGGATTGGGAGTACTGTACATCTTTGGAGAATTATGCCGATCATGGATTCTTTGCTGTCTCCTACGTTGCTTCTTTCTACCAAATGGGTCCCATTTCTCCTTTTCCCCTATTTCTCTCTGGGATCTTTCTCTCTCTTGTACTCCATCATTCAGTTCACCTTAAATAGGTCTGTGATTTGGGTGTACCAATCGTTAGAGTTTCAATATAATTGAAGCAACCATTATAAAACCAAAATGTGTAGGTAAGACTAATACCCTCTGAACATATCAGAGCATCCTGCCATTGTTATTCAAATATTGTTCAGTGCATTGGTTCATATTATAAAACTTATAGCTTCTCATATCATGTTATTGATTCTAAAATTGCAAAAAATGAAAAAAAAAAGAAAAAAAAGAAAAGAAAAGAAAAGAAAAAATGTCTTATGAAAGAAACTCTCAGTAACTGTACTGCAAAAACAAGAACTTGTTTCTGTTTAGAGTTCTACTTTGCTCCTGAAAGGCTGTAAACAAAAGGGACAATTTTGTTATGGATTACCAAGACTTAAACCTATATCGACAGAGAGGCAGGTAAGCTAGAAGTAAAGAGTATTATAGTGCAATGAGGCAAGCTACCTAAGAGCTAAGCCCAAAACGTTCTTCGTACAAGGTCAATCAGATGGCCAACAAAGCAAATAAGACAGCTCACTGATCTTTAGGACCAAGACTTGCAGGAGTCTGTTATTTTATTTTTCTTCTTTTTCATATACTCAGATATGATAATGATACTGCTTTACTTCCTTGCTAAAGGTGCACTTAGTGGGTCAATGTTTATGGTCTCTGAGCGTTTGTTGATTAATAAAGCATTTACCATTATCAGGAGAAAAAAAGGAAAAAAGAAGAAGAAGAGAACTTTGCAGCTATTTCCATTCTGGGGTTAAAGCCCTAATGGCATGGGTGCCGGCCAATAGTTTTGGTCTCTGCGCCATTTGTACTATATGGACAAATTCTGATGTTTTTAGACATTTCTATGAAGAGCTCTGCTAATTTTTACCTTTGCTAGAAATGCAAATAAATAGGGCAGAAAAGCAAGAAAGAAAGTGTGAATCTCAAGTCTTCAACTTGTTGATTATCAAATTCTGGCAATGCAGGATGTCTGAAACCCAAAGGGGATCAGTCGTGGCTGAAGTTTGGCGTAACAGTGGAGTCATAAATGGAAAGGTTCATATCAGGCAAGCGGCAATGGTTTCACAAGTCGATGACTTCTGCCGAGCACTTGGAGGAAAGAAGCCTATCCATAGTATCTTAATTGCAAACAATGGAATGGCAGCTGTGAAATTTATGCGTAGTATCAGAACATGGACCAATGAAACCTTTGGAACAGAAAAGGCCATTTTGTTGGTGGCCATGGCAACTCCAGAAGATATGAGAATCAATGCAGAACATATTAGAATTGCCGATCAGTTTGTGGAAGTTCCAGGAGGAACTAACAATAACAACTATGCAAACGTGCAACTTATTGTCGAGGTCTGTACTCAATATAACTGCATCTTTTAGTCCTTAGGAAGCTAGATTCTTCTTGGATTTTTTAAACTTCAAATGCAAGGAACTTATATTGGAGATTGGACTTAGTAGTTTTTTTCATTCTTCTTTTATATTCTGAATTGCAAATTAGTTGACAGATGGCCGAGATAACACATGTAGATGCGGTTTGGCCTGGTTGGGGCCATGCATCTGAAAACCCTGAGCTGCCAGATGCTCTAACTGCAAAGGGAATAATATTTCTTGGGCCTCCAGCTTCATCAATGGGTGCACTAGGAGATAAAATTGGTTCATCTCTAATAGCTCAAGCGGCTGGAGTACCAACCCTTTCATGGAGTGGTTCACATGTAAGTGTGTTTTATTCTTTCCATCACTGCATTAGTTAGTATGAAAAGATATCCATATGCACAAGGTTATGCAATATTTGAAATTCCTACAGGTAAAAATTCCTCCTGAAAGTTGCTTGGAAGTCATCCCAGATGATATCTATCGAGAAGCTTGTGTTTATACAACAGAGGAGGCAGTAGCAAGTTGTCAGGTCGTGGGTTACCCTGCTATGATCAAGGCATCTTGGGGTGGTGGTGGCAAAGGAATAAGAAAGGTTTGTCATCTAGTCAATCATAAATGGTTCTTTTGTTGCAGCACACATATCTTTGTTGATTTTAAACTATCGAATGCCAACTAAATTGCTTTGTAGAGAACTACCCTTCCAGCTGACTGTTGCTCTAGCATGTTAGTTAAGGCCTTTGTGCCCAAAATTTAAAAATCCATGATGGGTTCACTCATTTAATATTTGAAGTTACAGCAAATACGTGGCTAACTTTGTTCAAAGCCATCAGCAGTTGCACCACTTTTAACAGTTTTGCAACATCTTGCTAAATTGCCTTTAATAAGAGTAAAGGTTCATAGCTGTTAGGTCACATTGGTGCAATTGCTATTATATTATCAGTAGCATTTGCAGCTAAGCAAAGGCCATCCTGTGGAGAGGTTTAGTCAGGAAGCGTTCTCTGGGTCATTGAGAATGGTGTTGAATCTGCATTTTAAAATCAAATGTTTCAAACTTAACATGCTTTTTTGATTGGAAAAGACATTTGGTGTTCCTTCATTGAGCTGATAAAAGAACCAAGTATACCATAACATGGTGCAAAGGCCACTTTCTTTTGATAACTAGGCTTCTTCCTCAATATAGCATTATGGTCCTTGTTTGAACATTGAATACAATCATAGTCTTTGTTTTTCTTTGAATCAAATCTTGTCTTCCTAAATTTCTATTTATTCTGGTAATGCATGTAGCATGGACTTTGTTTCCAGTGCTGAGTTTTATGGAATGCTATTTACTTTATAGGTTCACAATGATGATGAAGTAAAAGCCTTGTTCAAACAAGTTCAGGGAGAAGTTCCTGGCTCACCAATATTTATAATGAAGGTTGCTTCCCAGGTGAGAACTTCCTTGACAGTGCCCTGTATTTAAAGAAACTGTTAGGATGTTGATTCTAGACAGCCATCCTTTGACTTACAGTCCTGTGGTTTGGTGGAATGGATCTGAAGCTATTTTAAGTGATTGCCTTCCTATCTCCAATTTCCTCTCTTTTCAGCTTGGCTGCTGAAGCCCATGAGTTCTCTGGTAGCAAGTCTTTAGAGTCTTCAAATTTGTAACATGACCAGTCATGAGCAGAGGAACTGCTGATTATTGGCCCACAATGTGAATTTAAAACTTTAAGAAAGATACAAATAGCTCTAGAAATGGAGGTTTGGAGAAGTAGCTTTCATCAAGCTACTGCTTTTCTATCCTGCGGCCACGTAGCTTAACTTTATTGAGAATGAGAACACTTTCCTTCTTTCAGAGTCGACATTTGGAGGTTCAGTTGCTTTGTGATCAGTATGGAAATGTCGCAGCTTTGCACAGTCGTGATTGCAGTGTCCAAAGAAGACATCAAAAGGTAACTCCCCTTGCAGATATTCTATTTTTATTTGTAATAAGATTGGGATGATAATCTCAGAAGTCACAGAAACAGAGTAATCTGAATTATGAGGATATATTTGAGTGGAAGTGGTTATATGCATGATACCAGTGCTTGTCCATTATTCCCTACAATAGCAATTTAGCAACGTTTTCAATTTGTTGCACTTCCATGCAATTTTTTTTTTCTTGATGCATTTGGAGAACTATTATATTTCAAAAGGTGTTAGTTCTTTTTCTCAAGATGATGGATTGCTAGCATCATTTCAAAAAAAATGTCAACGTAAGTGTTAATGCTGACTCTGTTTCTAATAGATTATTGAGGAGGGTCCAATTACAGTAGCCCCATTAGAGACAGTAAAACAGCTAGAGCAGGCAGCAAGGAGGCTAGCTAAGTCTGTAAACTATGTTGGGGCTGCAACTGTTGAGTATCTCTACAGCATGGAATCTGGAGAATACTATTTCTTAGAGCTCAATCCACGATTGCAGGTTAGTAGCAATTGTGGTTGCAATCAGCAGAAAATACATTCTTGCTTAGTATTATAGATTCTTACAGTTTTCTGTTTTAGGTGGAGCATCCTGTCACTGAATGGATTGCTGACATAAATTTGCCAGCAGCTCAAGTTGCAGTTGGGATGGGAATTCTTCTTTGGCAAATTCCTGGTATTAGCTTATTTACAATTGGCATTATCTGACTTACGCTGAGTTATGTTTCTTTTGATGCTTACTCTGTACTGTTGCACCTTTTCTTACTAGAAATTAGTCGCTTCTATGGAAAGGACTTTGGTGGAGGGTATCATGCTTGGAAGAAAACATCAGTTGCTGCCACCCCATTTGATTTTGATAAGGCAGAGTCTGTTAGGCCAAAAGGTCATTGTGTAGCTGTGCGTGTCACTAGTGAAGATCCAGATGATGGTTTCAAACCGACTGGCGGGAAAGTTCAGGTTAGTCTCACTGGTCATTGCAAAAACATTTTAAACGTGTCTGGTATTCCTTTATTATGAAATTGATTGGAATTTGTTGATTTGTTCCAGGAACTAAATTTTAAAAGTAAGCCAAATGTATGGGCGTACTTCTCTGTTAAGGTATATCTTTTGCTCAACTTCCTGTGGCATGTAGCTTCGTCTTAGTTCTAAAAGAGGATGTTGTTTTTTATTGAAACGCAGATCTCACATGCTAAAATTATTGCGCCCACCTTCTTTATGACCCATATTTTACTTTCATTTTCAACTGTAAAACTATTTTAGCCTTGTCACAACAGTAGAGTTGCTGTCATGTGACCTTGAGGTCACGGGTTCGAGGCGTGGGAACAGCCTCTTGCAAAATGCAAGATAAGGTTGCGTTCTTGTGGTCCGTCCCTTCTCTGGACCCCACATAAGCAGGAGCTTCGTGCACTGAGCTGCCTTATTTTCAACTGTAAAACTATTTTAGCCACCACGAGCACCCATTCCCTTGTTCTATGAATTGTTGGGTAGGTCTTTGATATTGATAAAGTTTATCGGGTTCTTGTTTTTTGTTGTTCCATTGCCTTTTCCCTAAAAGCATCATATTGCATTCTTTTTGTTCCCTGAAAGCAACCATGTATTTCTCATAATGAGAGCTCCCTGAAGTACTACTTATGGAAATGTAGTGGGTCATGATTCATTATTGAGGATCTTTTAGTTGTTTGATGGAAGCATAGGAGGATGTGTTGTAGTGTGTTGTGAATAAAAGCTCCTTATGCCTAAAAATGAGACTTATGGAATGAATATTGATATGACATGCAGTCTGGAGGAGGCATTCATGAATTCTCTGATTCTCAGTTTGGTAAGTAGTTATCAAATTTTCTGAATGTCTAGTTTTCTGTTTTCATTTCCTGAGCATGTGGACATATAGGAGTTGTTGGTCAGTTATGTAGTAATACTTGTTACTAAAACCATCATTCTGTCACAGGGCATGTTTTTGCTTTTGGAGAATCTAGAGCCTTAGCAATTGCTAATATGGTTCTTGGGCTAAAGGAGATCCAGATTCGGGGAGAAATTCGGACAAATGTTGATTACACTGTAGATCTTTTGCATGTAAACTCTTTCTTCTAATCCCATATCAAGGTTCTTTGTCTAGAAAAGTTGCTGAAACTAATCTTCTAGTTTCATAAATAGAAAGTGTTATTCCCTTGATGTGCATATGGATGTTAAAGTGAGAGATTGTATTATATTTCAGGCTTCAGAGTATAGAGACAACAAAATCCACACTGGCTGGCTTGACAGCAGAATTGCTATGCGAGTTAGAGCTGAGAGGCCTCCATGGTATCTTTCAGTTGTTGGAGGAGCTCTTTATGTAAGCCAAAGCTAATATCTCGAGTAGTGACTTGATTTTTGAGATGATTTTAACCTGTTGTCATCATGGAATGTGTGCAGTATGGTGAAAAACCTAAATTAATATGATTTCTTCTCTCCTTTGTGTCCTTAGAAAGCATCAACTAGCAGTGCATCAATAGTATTCGACTATGTTGGTTATCTTGGAAAAGGTCAAATCCCGCCAAAGGTACTGAATTACAGCTGCAGCTTGGTCTATGTCCTTGAGTTTAGCGATTGTATGTTTATTAATGTTGATATATTTAATAGGGCAATCTCTTTATTGCAGCATATATCCCTTGTCAACTCTCAAGTTTCCTTGAACATTGAAGGAAGCAAATATACAGTAAGCATTGGCTACCTTTGACTCCACTGATGCTTTATTTATTCTCAAGTGGATTTTCTGCACATGGATCTGTTGCATTAGAAGGAAATAACAGATTTTCTGTTTAGGAGAACAGACCAGACACTTGTCAGTGTTTGTCCTTTCTGCTATAGTTATTCCACATCCGGGGGCACTTGTGTTATAAAGATCTGATTCAGTTAATATGCTTTGACTCCACTGATGCTTTATTTATTCTCAAGTGGATTTTCTCCACATGGATCTGTTGCATTAGAAGGAAATAACAGATTTTCTGTTTAGGAGAACAGACCGGACACTTGTCAGTGTTTGTCCTTTCTGCTATAGTTGGTCCACATCCGGGGGCACTTGTGTTATAAAGATCTGATTCAGTTAATATGAATATGAAAATGGATTCTCTACTGCAACTTATCTATTTCTCCCATACTCATCTATCTTCTCTCTTTCTTGGACTCTCCCCTATTTTATTTTCCTTTTCATTTCTGTCCATTCTAATATATCAAAGTTGATAGTGGATGCATCACTAAGTTTAGTATCATATTTCAGATTGAAATGGAAAGGAAAGGACCTGGAAGCTACAGATTGAGGATGAACCAGTCAGAGATTGAAGCAGAGATTCATAGTTTGCGTGATGGTGGTCTACTGATGCAGGCAAGCATTTTCTTTCCTTTCAATTTCTTGCTTCTCTTATAGTCTTATTATTGACGACCTATTACAGTAGTCTGAATTTTTCTCTTAGACAGATCAATTAAAAAGATTCTCCTTCATGCTAAAAAAAAATGTTAAGTCAAGATAATATAAATAATGTATCTCTTTTAGTGCTTGTTCCTACTTAAATTTCACATCTTCTTTAAAATTTATTGTCTAAAATGCTCATTAATTCTCAACATGATTGGGGATTAAAGATATTCTCAACATCTTTATTGGTTAGCATTCAAATCCAGTCCCCACGCAATAATACATCTTTAGTAGCTGAGTACTCATTTCACTGATCATTTTCATTACAAAGTCAACCAAGACATATACTCTTTACATCTTCTCAGTTGTAAAGTTCGGGCTTGTTTCCTATGAAGACATGAAAGATATCAACTTTAAACAAGAAGGATAGACTTAAGGTCCTGTGGATTGAATTAAAGGCTTCTTGAAAGAATTAATCCCTCAAGAAATATGGGTGAGGGAAAGGTGCCTAAACCTGACACTCTAAAAGCCCACACCGATATCTATCTAAATCATTAAAACCCAAAGTCCTTTGTAGGTGGTGTCACCTAACAATTTCATTAGATGAGGGAATTGGTTTTGTAATAGTCAGCTAACTGTACATTTACTTTATGCATTGAGGGTTTGGAGTTTGGGTCAGTCCTCTAGGAGGCTGTTTTTAGGGTGTGGGAAAGATGAATGTGAACTCTTACTTTGAATAAAAACAATATAACACCATCAAGGAAAAAAGAAATCCTTAAGTCAAAAATTGAATGCCTGAAGTCCTCAACATGGATATCCAATTCAAGGATACCATTGCAACCACCTACCACAGTAAGCATGCATATTCATCACACAATTAATTGTTCTGATAAATTTTGCCTATGTGCATTGATTGACATAGCCGACCCCTAATCGGGATAAGGCTTTGATGATGATGATGTGCATTGATCGACCTTGATAAATAATTGTAGCCTGCTTTCCACACTGGAACAATTTATCAGAACAATTAATTATGTCATGAATAAGCATGCTTCGTGTGCTAGGTGGTTGGGGTGATATCCTTGTTTTGGATGTCCATGTCGAGAAATTCAGGGATTCAATTTTACCATAAGGATTTTTTCGTTGATGGTTTTACACTGTTCTTATTCAAAGTAAGAGTTAATGTTCATCTCTTCCATGGTAACATAATAATTACCAATCATAGTAATTCTAGATTACCTAACAAATTCATGGAGACAAATTCACCTGGAAGCTTCTCTGACAAAAATTGAAAATCCACTATCAAAGGTTTGAGGTGAAGAATCAAACTCCTGAATCTTCCATTTGAAATTGGAATTGTACTAGAGGAGGCAATCATGTTCACAGGAAAAAGTGAAACCTGGTAGGGTCCATCGAATAGAAGTCAAACTGCACCAAGTTATCCAAGTTTATATTTTGAAATGCGATGCCCCTTGTTCAGAAGACAATGTGCGCATGGTTGTGCACGATAGAAATCATTTCATGAATTTCTCTGTTAAGATATAGGATTTTAGTATTTACATTAATTTTCTCTAAAATAATTCTGGTAGACGTCTGTTTTTTTCTTTTCTTTTGGTGGGCTACTGATAGATTTCTATACTTGTTGCAGTTGGATGGAAACAGTCATGTGATATATGCAGAAGAAGAGGCAGCTGGCACTCGCCTTCTTATTGATGGGAGAACTTGCCTGTTACAGGTGACCTGAGTTATTTCCTATTCCTTCTGTAACATAGGTATACTGCATTACCTAAACGCTGATCATATTTTGGTGTACTTGCACAAGCAGTTAGAGTCGTGCACTATTAGATATTTTGATATAGATTATGTCACAGATCACACTTGTGCTGTATTTAGTTTGAGTCGCATGCTTCTTCATATAATGAATGGTATTGAAGTGGAGCAACCTCAATGTTCTCTGTCATTCGGTTATATTTTTTTTCTCTAGTCATACTCATACTTGTGAACCTATGCAATTTCACCTACAGCTTGCATTGTTTTCCTCGATAACATAGTTACCAAATGGGGATCTTTGAAGACTTTGCAATAAGAATATGGAACTTTGATAAAGCAAAAACATAGGATATTCTCGTGAATTTTAAACAATTGATGAAATTTATTATTTATCTGCTTCTGTGAATATTCTTCTGACATTAAATTCATGAGATATTTTTGTTTCGAATGGTAATCTTATGAGACACTAACATGTCATTTTCTCAGAAGTATTGTTCAGGCTCTCTTCTTTCCTTTCATCATCAAGTGCATACCACAACTTGGAGAACTCAGTTCTGTTCCTTGGATAAATCATCTTTACCATCTGTGATTGACTGTTGCATAATTCAATTTGGGCATTTGTCTGGCTGATTGCTGGTTGATATATCCAGTTGCTACACATTGTGAACCTAGTATTATATACAAATATCTGCATTTTGGACAGCTGGATTTGTTACTTTAGTCAATTAATATTCTTTATCATGGATCTAAGCAATCTTTGTCCATCTTCATCAAATTTCTTCTGTAGCATTTGAGTGCTGTCAGTCGTTACTACCCTTTTTAGGTTCTTTCTTATATATATTTTGCTTCACTTGTACTTCGAGTTAGGATGTATGATATCACAGGTTAGTGATGAGATCCTTGTCTTTCTTGCTTCCAGAATGATCATGATCCATCTAAGTTGCTGGCAGAGACGCCATGCAAGCTGCTTCGCTTTTTGGTTCCAGATGGTAGTCATGTAGACACTGACGCACCATATGCAGAAGTTGAGGTTATGAAGATGTGTATGCCACTTCTATTACCCGCTGCTGGAGTTATTCACTTCATGATATCTGAAGGTCAGGCAATGCAGGTAATCTTCTGGTACAAGGGGCTGAGCATCTTGTCCCTATCCTGTATTTCAGTTGCCAATGCAATTCAACTTGGCAATTTCTGGTTTTGACTATAGAAGTGTCAATGAATAAGATTATTTGCAAATGCAGTTCAGCAATTCAACTTAGCAATTCCTGGTTTTGACTATAGAAGTGTTAATAATACAATTATTTGCCAATGAAATTCAGCAATTCCACTTGGCAATTTCTGGTTTTGAAAATAGAAATGTTAATGAAGACGATTATTTGATTTCATCTCCCTTTTCTCTATTACTATGGTGGTTAACGGGGTTCAGCCTCCGTTCCTAGGTTCAATTACTAAAACAGGATATAATATTGTTGCTTTAATAGACATTATGTACTATTAGCCAGAATTAGGCTGAATTTATGCCCTCTCAGGCAGGTGATCTCATTGCAAGGCTTGACTTGGATGATCCATCAGCAGTGAGGAAAGCTGAACCATTTCATGGATGCTTCCCCGTCCTGGGGCCTCCCACTGCAGTATCTGGGAAGGTTCACCAGAGATGCGCTGCAAGTTTAAATGCCGCACGGATGATTCTCGCAGGCTATGATCATAACATTGACGAAGTGAGTATTGACAAATTAACTTGATAAGGAGTTATGTTTTAATGCACTGCTAGATATAGAGCTCTGAGCCAATTTATAAACATGTTTGCACATGCAAATTAGTTTGTATTCCAGTTATGCCTATATTAGGTTGGGCAACAATCTGCCATGCTGTACACAGTCCTGATTCTGCCTATCTAATGTCTAATAATGCATTAAGGGATAATTTGTTTCAGCTCCTGTCTGTTTCCTTTTCCTCTGACACAGTATGCATGTCACTATTTCATCTGTTTGAGGAGTTATGGTTGATAGATATCATTGCAATTGAAGGTGATAGTCTTAATTAGATTATTAGTATGTCATTGCTTTTTCAGACTTGGGAGCAAGTTAACTCTGGTTAATGCCTCCCAATAGTGGCAATGCAGAGACATATTGCCCTTTACCAGCTCCGTGGATACTGCTAATGCTACTTACGATTGAATAATTTCAACTTGAAAAAACTGGTTTCTTGGCAGTAAGGTGGTCAGCGGTCTTCTATTAAGGCCTGAAATGATTATAATATGGGGTATTGTGCTCCTTTTTCCTTAGGGGAGGCATTGAGCCAAAATTGACTTTTCTGATGCTGCTTTTAATTGGACAAATTGGTAAAAGGCATACAGTTAAGACTCTTTACATATAAAATCTACCTATGAAGTCCCACAGCATGTGTACCTTATTACTTGTTCACATTTCATATTCATATGACCTCTTGCTCATCTTGCTGGATTACGTCTTTTGGGTTCTTAATATATGTGGTGCATGAAATCTGAGTTTAAACTTGTATCTTAGCCATCCAGGTTTTAACTTTCTTCCTGAGATATAGGTATCAGTCTTGGCCGTCAGAAAATCTTGAGATATCAGTTGTAAAATGATAATAGAATGCATCTTCAGTTTCACCACCCAGAAGATAATTTGATAACAAAGCAATCTGTGGAACACATACTTATTTATTTTTCAATTTTTATGCCAAGCTTCGGTCTAGTTTAATCATCAGTATGTTTTTGGTACCATAGTTGCAACAAATGCATGGTAGTGGTTTAGTAAATATCTTCATCATGGCAATAAGCACCTCAAGTTTGTGTAACACAGTCCATCAAGCTGCAGTAGATTGAAAATTCTTTTCACTTCTTGCTAACTTCTGGCTGAACCTGTGGATTTTTATGTTATTCATATTACCCCATTACTCTACGTTGTTTGTCTTGGTCAACACCAGTAAAATTGCGCTCTGAAATTTCAATGATTCTTTTCCTTCTTTTCTGATTAGCAATTAAGAGTTACCAAGATTTCAACTGAAATTGTCTCAGTTTCCTGTTGGGATGGTAGTTGAAAATGGAGGTGTTATTCTGTTGTTTTAGACATATTTGCTAAATGTAATTTATATCAACTTCTACCTAAGTCCTCAACACCTGTGACAAGTTCTTCATTTTGAGCTGTCCAATTATGAAGCCTGCTGTGTGTGGTTTATGTAAATTGTTTAATTTCTTTCCTAATCCGGTAGTTGAACTGACACCGTATTTGTACAGAATTAGCTTGAAGTGTTTCTTATTTTGATTCTCTCCATCTCGAAATTTAATTGGGAATTCTTAATAGGGTGTCATGTATCTTTCAGGTAGTTCAAGATCTGCTTACGTGTTTGGACAGTCCTGAACTTCCTTTCCTACAGTGGCAAGAGTGCATGGCTGTCTTGGTGACTCGACTCCCAAAAGATCTCAGAAATGAGGTTCGTACATATAATTGATGGTGTTTAGTCTTTTCTATTTGTCTGAAATTTTGCTGTCCTAGTTCAAGTATTCCATGAACTGATGTTGTTTGATTGAATGACAGATGGATGCAAAATATAAAGAGTACGAATTGAACACAAACTTCCAGAAGAATATTGATTTCCCAGCCAAATTACTGAAGGGGGTTCTTGAGGTCAGTGGAACTTTTGAATGCATCTCCGTCTTTTTCCGTGCTTATGTGCAAACTTGATTGGGCATCCAGTCCTTGTTGTACATTTCCCCTTTTTTGTTCTATTTACACTTATTTTTGAGGTGAAGATTTGAGTGATCACAAGAGATTCTTTTACTGCAGGCACATCTCACATCTTGTCCTGAAAAAGAAAGAGCTACTCAAGAAAGACTAGTGGAACCTCTGATGAGTCTTGTGAAGTCATATGAGGGGGGAAGAGAAAGTCATGCTTGTGTTATTGTTAGATCACTTTTTGAGGAATATCTATCCGTTGAAGAACCATTTAGTGAAAATATTGAGGTATTTCCCTTACCATGACAAAACATTTTGTTGGTCATCATTTCTCTTTTCTTTCAAATGGTAAAAAGCTACATGTTGCTCTTCATCCTGTCAAAATTTAGACTTGCATGAAAGCTGAACTAGTCAGGATGGTGCCTTAAAGTTGTACTCTAACAAAATTTACCCTGAAGAAAAACTCATCTGACTGGCATCAGTGACTAATTGACATTTAAAGTTTTCTATTTACATAGCTGCTCGAAAATGATTTTCTTATTGACTTGATACGGGGAAACATAGCTGTCTCACATGTTGAGTGTCACATATTTGCTGGTGATTCTGGCCTTAATCTTCTTAGAAAGGCCTGTTTGTTCTTGGTGGTCTACCTATGTCTATGTTCCCTCAATTATTTTCAGAATTTGCTTTCCAGTCTATGCTTCAGCATTTCCTATGATTCATCTAGTTCCTGGTCTTTATCAGCATAGCCATGGGGCAAGATATTATTCACATTTTGAATTTTATAACATTTAAATGTAATCTTTGCTTTCATTCTGAATATGATGATATATTTTAACTGCATACTTAAACAAGTTGAACGGGTCTAGTACTCTAGTTAAATACATTTCTGGCACATCTTACTGTTGATATAATGGTAAAACAGTATATAATTGATCAAGCTAGCACGGCTAGCTTCTACTTCCAGAATCTAATCTTTGTCCTTGCTCATATTTCTGGTATGAGTTTGTGTCATTATTTTTTCTTCTGAAAGGTCCATATTCTGATTATAATTTTTGTTTGCAGGCTGATGTAATTGAACGTCTTCGGCTTCAATATAAGAAAGATCTCTTAAAGGTTGTAGATATGGTGCTATCTCATCAGGTATTGACCATGTTTTTTTTTCTTTTTCTTTTAAAAAACCTTCTACTTTACCTATCCACTTTCTGGTTACAGTAGCTGTCATTCATGTAGTAACTGTTTTGGAACGATCATAATCATTGAAGTATATCCTCCTGGAGGATATGGAAACTGCTTTCAACTGATATATATATATTTATCTTTTTGTTGATTGCAGGGTGTGCGTAATAAAAATAAGTTGATTCTACGACTTATGGAGGCATTGGTTTACCCTAATCCAGCTGCCTACAGGGATCAACTTATTCGCTTTTCTGCTCTGAATCATACAATTTACTCCAAGGTTCATAATTCAAACTGGGTTATCATATTACCTTTTTAAGTTCTCATGAAAAGTATTTGGAAATACTTTGTAGTCACTTTTTGGTGTGTTACCTTGATTTCTTTGACATATTCAGAAGGCTATAAATAGTGGAGTGAAAATAATATCTATGGTTTCAAATTTAAACATCATCTGGAGCATAAAACAATGCATGGTGACATGCTCTTAGTTTTTCATGCCTATCTAGATTCCTTGAGTGCAAAGGCAGTATCTCAAAAAATTCTACTTATCAGACCTATAACATATAATCAGTAGGATAATATTTGACTAGTTAAAGGTTATTTTCCTCTACCCTTTTCACTGTTTTTTTTCTGTAACTTTGCAGAACTTGAATCCTAGAGAAAGGTAAAGTACAACAACTAATATTCTAGTTTAATTTAAAAAAGGGCCAAACTTACTAAAAAATGTAAAATGGTTGCAACAGGGATAGAGATTGCTCCACTGCAAGTTGAACTTCAACCTGTGTCCTGCTTAAGTAAAGAGCAAGAAATCATTTCCCTCTCTGAGTAGAAAAAGCACAGAACTCTTTTTTGAGAAGATAGTACAAGTATGTTGAAGAAAAGAAGAATTGTGGAGAAGCCAGATATTAGACTCTAGGCAATGTCTTCTCTAACACCTTTCACTCACTTTGGGTTTTGTTAGGAGCCTCTATAGATATGTTAATAGAAACAGTTAAATCTCAAAAGGTTTCATTGATTTCATCTATAACATAATAACTAGTTCAAACACTCTTTCCATTTTTTTTCCATTATAGGTTAGAAATGTATGCACTTTTTTGCATTTTTGGAATGAAAAGAAGGAACAACTTGAGGCAAAATGCCTGGCCTGAGAAAAAAGCAATGCAGCAAATGGGAATGGCATTCAGTGCTGCGGATAATAAATCAGGAAGTCAGGAGAAAATTCCTGGACAATTCTTATACAATAATCTGATAAACCAAAATGTAAAATTCATTGAAAAAGGCTAAACTGCTGAGAGATGCTTATGAGATCCTGTTGACTTTATGCTTGAATTTGTTTTGAAATTCTAAATATTCATACTAATTTGGGACCCTGCCAATCATGTTGTATTTGAATGGTACACTCTATTTTCTGTTTCTTCTTTAGCTTATCTGCCTCTTCATTCAAGTTTTGTGTAGTCCTGTAATAGCCATTGTTGAAGATCATTTATCTTCTTTTTCTGGATAAATGCTAAAACTGAGTGCCTCATAAATCTCACTTTTGCAGTTGGCACTAAAAGCAAGCCAGCTTCTTGAGCAAACAAAACTGAGTGAACTCCGAACAAGCATTGCTAGAAGCCTCTCAGAGCTAGAGATGTTTACAGAGGAAGGGGAACATGAATATACTCCAAGGAGAAAAAGTGCAATTGATGAGAGAATGGAAGATCTTGTCAGTGCTTCTTTGGCAGTTGAAGATGCTCTTGTAGGATTGTTTGATCACAGTGATCACACACTTCAAAGGCGGGTCGTGGAGACATATGTCCGTAGGTTGTACCAGGTAAAATTGAACTATCATGTTCCTCTGTCAATATCACCCTCCATTCCAATTCTAACTCCGTCATTTTTCAGCCCTATCTTGTAAAGGGAAGTGTCCGGATGCAATGGCATCGGTCTGGTCTTATTGCATCATGGGAGTTCTCTGAAGAACATATTGAGAAAAGAAACAGCTCTGAGGACCTAACATCTGATGAGCCATTGCTTGAGAAACACTGTGAAAAGAAATGGGGAGTGATGGTCATCATCAAATCTCTTCAGTTTCTACCAAATGCAGTTAGTGCTGGACTCAAGGAAGCTACTCATTGCTCAAGTTTCAAATCGGATGATGAGAAAATGTCAAATGGATCTTCAGAACCAGATAGCCATGGTAACATGCTGCATGTAGTGTTGGTCGGCATCAACAATCCAATGAGTCTACTTCAGGATAGGTATTTTCCTTTAATTATTCTGCATGCGTTATTTCTTTCGAATGTTTGTACATGCATCACATTTGACTGGCAACAAATGTATTTTCTTGAAGTCATACTGTCTAGCTGATAAGTTTGACTGCCATGTTAACGTTAGCTTTCTTCATCTATTTGCAGTGGTGATGAGGATCAGGCCCAGGAAAGAGTGCACAAACTAGCCAAGATACTTAAAGACAAGGATTTGGGTGCCAGTCTTTGCGGTGCAGGTATTGGGGTTATTAGCTGTATCATACAGAGGGATGAAGGACGTGCTCCTATGCGGCACTCTTTCCATTGGTCAGCTGAAAAGCTTTATTATGGAGAAGAGCCGCTGCTGCGTCACTTAGAACCGCCCTTGTCCACTTTTCTGGAACTGGTTTGTACTCATGCCTGAGAATCATTGTTTTCTTTGCCTTTTATCATGCTTTCTTGAGCTGATCCTTGTGTTTTGGCTGTCACGGTCCTGATTCAGGAAAAGCTTAAAGGCTATCAAGATGTACAGTATGCACCATCTCGTGATCGCCAATGGCATCTTTACACTGTAATGGACAGGCCACATATACAAAGGATGTTCCTTCGAACCCTTCTTAGGCAACACAATACAACTGAAGGGTTTTCTGTGTGTCAAGATCTAGACATGGACTCACTACGAGCACAACCGGATATGTCTTACACTTCTAAAAGCATATTGAGGTCCATAACCACTGCTCTGGATGAGTTGGAACTCCATGTTCACAATGCAACAGTCAAATCAGAACATGCTCATATGTACATTTGCATCTTGCGTCAGCAACAGATAGATGATCTCGTACCATATTCAAGGTGAATGTTTACTGTCATGCAATCTGCTTTTATTCTTTCTAATTATCTGATCTCCAACCAATCTAAATTCCCAAAGCACTGATTCCAGGAGCATAGATATCAGTTCTGGAAGAATAGAAACTACAGTAGCCACAATCTTGGAAGAACTGGCATGTAAAGTCCATGACTCAGTCGGTGTTAGGATGCATAGGCTAGCTGTTTGTGAGTGGGAAGTAAAGCTTTGGCTGGCCTCCGTTGGACTTGCCAGTGGTGCTTGGAGGGTTGTGGTCACAAATGTAACTGGTCATACCTGCACTGTGCATGTAAGTTTCTACTTTATTTAGTGTTTTTCTGCAGGACCTTCGACTACAGCTTGTTGGCTAAAAATTTTCTTGTTAATATGGGCTCCTCAGGAAAGAAATTAAATTTGTACCTTTCAGTTTTTCTTCTGTTGAAGCAGATAATCAAGCTTTCTAGATTTCCAGGAAAACCGAGAACTTTCAGCTTCAATATTTTTACCTGTTTTTGTCTTCCTGAGCACTAACTTGATCATATTGCTATTATAGATATATAGGGAAGTGGAGGATAGAAACAGTCACGAAGTGGTTTACCATTCTGCCTCTCCTGTGTCTGCACCTCTGCATGGTGTGTCAGTGACTGCTTTCTATCAACCTTTGGGAGTAATTGATCGTAAACGTCTTTTGGCAAGGAAGAGTAGCACTACTTACTGCTATGATTTTCCACTGGTGAAAGCTCTATCTTATTTATTTACAGCTGAGCATATACAGAAATTTTCTCCAGCTCAAAATCAGGGAACTTTTTGTTTACAGGCATTTGAAACAGCACTTCGTCAGTCGTGGGCATCTCAAATCCCAAATAATAACAAAGGCAAGGATAAAGATCTTCTGAAACTCACCGAGCTTGTGTTTGCTGACAAACAAGGAGGCTGGGGTACTCCTCTGATTCCTGCAAAGCGTCCTGCTGCTCAAAATGATGTAGGCATGGTAGCATGGTATATGGAGATGTGTACTCCTGAGTTCCCTGATGGAAGGAGCATTTTAATAGTAGCAAATGATGTGACATTTAAAGCTGGGTCCTTTGGTCCAAGAGAGGACGCATTCTTTCTTGAAGTAACCAATCTAGCTTGCGAAAAGAAACTGCCTTTGATTTATTTGGCTGCAAACTCTGGTGCCAGAATTGGGGTGGCTGAAGAAGTAAAGGCTTGCTTTAGAGTAGGATGGTCAGATGAATTGAGTCCTGAGCGTGGGTTCCAGTATGTGTATTTAACACCTGAAGATTATTCTCGCATTGGATCATCTGTAGTTGCACATGAATCGAAGCTAGAAAGTGGTGAAATCAGATGGGTCATAGACACAATTGTAGGAAAAGAGGATGGCTTGGGAGTTGAGAACTTAACAGGCAGTGGTGCAATTGCCGGTGCTTACTCAAGGGCATACAAGGAGACCTTCACGCTGACATATGTGACTGGCAGGACAGTTGGCATAGGTGCCTATCTTGCTCGCCTTGGCATGCGCTGCATTCAGCGGCTTGATCAGCCTATAATTCTTACAGGGTTTTCTGCACTAAACAAGCTTCTTGGCAGGGAGGTTTACAGCTCCCATATGCAACTTGGAGGCCCAAAAATCATGGCAACAAATGGAGTGGTTCATCTGACTGTGTCAGATGATCTAGAAGGTGTCTCCGCCATATTGAAGTGGCTCAGCTATGTCCCTTCCCATGTAGGTGGCCCTCTTCCTGTTTTGAATTCCTTGGACCCTCCTGACAGGCTTGTTGAATACTCCCCAGAGAACTCTTGTGATCCACGTGCAGCTATTTCTGGTGTTGAGGATGGTAGTGGCAGGTGGTTAGGAGGTATTTTTGATAAAAATAGCTTTGTGGAAACACTTGAAGGTTGGGCAAGGACAGTTGTAACGGGAAGGGCAAAGCTCGGAGGAATTCCTGTTGGGATTGTTGCTGTTGAAACCCAGACTGTTATGCAAGTCATTCCAGCAGATCCTGGTCAGCTGGATTCTCATGAAAGAGTTGTCCCACAAGCAGGACAAGTATGGTTTCCTGATTCTGCTTCCAAGACAGCTCAGGCACTGTTAGATTTCAACAGGGAAGAGCTTCCCCTTTTCATTCTGGCTAATTGGAGAGGCTTCTCAGGTGGACAGAGAGACCTTTTTGAGGGAATTCTTCAGGCTGGTTCGACCATTGTCGAGAACCTCCGAACATACAAGCAGCCTGTCTTTGTATACATACCCATGACTGGAGAGCTTCGAGGTGGGGCATGGGTTGTTGTAGACAGCAAAATCAATCCAGATCACATTGAGATGTATGCAGAAAGGACAGCAAAGGGCAACGTGCTTGAGCCAGAAGGGCTAATCGAGATCAAGTTCCGACCAAAAGAGCTAGTTGAGTGCATGGGTAGGCTTGACCAGGAGCTCATTAAACTGAAAGCACGACTTCAGGATGCGGAGGCCAATGGGGCCATCCAGACAGTGGAAGCTTTTCAACAGAGCATAAGATCTCGGGAGAAACAGCTGCTTCCTGTCTACACTCAGATTGCCACCCGGTTTGCTGAATTGCATGATGCTTCACTCAGAATGGCTGCGAAAAAGGTGATCAGAGAAGTTGTTGACTGGAGAAATTCTCGCTCATTCTTCTACAATAGGCTGCTCCGGAGAGTCATAGAGGGGTCTCTAGTGAGGACAGTTAAAGATGCTGCTGGCGAGCATTTGTCAGATAAATTGGCTATGGCACTGGTAAAGAAATGGTTCCTGGATTCACAGCCTCCTGAAACTAGAGAAGATAGCTGGGAAGATGACAAAGCTTTCTTTGATTGGAAAAATGATCCTAAAAACTATGAGGCACACCTTCAGGAGTTACGGGTTCAGAAGGTATTGCATCAGCTATCAAAACTTGGGGAGTCCACATCAGATTTGCAAGCTCTGCCTCAAGGTCTTGCAGCAGTTCTCCAGAAGGTAAACCATCACTTCGTAACCCACATTTTTCTAAGATGCTTGGTTATCTGCATTGATCTTTTGCCAATGAATCCTAGATATAAGTATTTCCCAATTAGTTCTATAAAACGATGATCTTTCACCAAATGTTTGCCTGTTCAAATATAATTTGCCCAAGTTCTTCATGCATGGAACTTCACTCATTGTCACATAAGTTTGTAATCGTATTTGTTGACCTTCTGGAAATATTTCTAGGAAGCTACGATAATCAAACATTTTGGTCATTTTCTAATTTTCAACAGTATTTACTTTAGTATTCCTAAAAAAATCAAACATTTAATAATGGTTTGTTAATTATGAGTTCTAGGCAAACGTTCCCTTTTAATATTTATTTTAAAAAAGGAAAAATAAAATGAATCTGAATGAAGAAACTGTTCACTGATATTGTTTGAACCCTATGCAGGTTGACCCCTCGAGCCGAATGCAGTTGATTGCGGAGCTTAGACGGGTAGTAAGTTGATGCCACTGAGCTTGGCCTGTTGGTTGTGTCTTTCTCAGCATACATATTGTCATCTGTGTACCAATTCTCTAAAGTAGCTTTTAATAATAATGCATCAAGGCTGTAGGTCGCTTCCTTGAGTTATGTGGGAAGTTGCATCTGGTAGTAACCCAATAATTCTGTCCCCGGGGAAATGGAAACAGAAATCTGTGAGGAAACAGAGGAAATTTGTCATTCTTATTCTTTAGAAGTTCCTAATTCTATATTGATGTCAAAATGTAAATTTTGGTAGATATGTATGCGATTTAGAGTTCTAGAAAATCTGCATGGTCATCTCAGTTTTTTAATAGAGATCAGCATGGTCTTGTTCTCCTCATCAGATTGCTGTATGGTTTGATTCCACTTGTATGGAGTGCTTAAGAAGCAATCAATTAATACTTTGTGTTGATTTATGAATCTATTTTCTTTGGGAAATGATTTGGAGCCACATTTTGAGCTGTATGCCACTCTAAAACTTTTCTGAGTCGGATGATTTTAGCCCTTCAGTTGGTTAGTTTCTTATAAGTGTTCTCTAAGTATTTTAGTCTGTCAATTTCCTAGACAGACTAATATTGTTTGGATAATCTAAGCCGCCTGGAAAATAAGAGGTTTGATCGCCAGAGACTTCCAGCCATTGCATGTACTTTTTTTTCTTTTGAAAGTTATATATTGCGCATATCTCCGGTAAAAAGTTTCCTTGGAACAGTTATTTGTTTGATTGAGGTTACCTCGTCTTTTTGGAAAAAGTGAGAGCACGGGGAGAATAACAAGAAGATATTGGAACTTTAGTTTAGGCATATATAATCCCTTGATGATATACATGAATGACATTATAATGTACATAACTCTATTTTCTCTCCTTCATAGTTTCTTGTCTAGTTGTTGCTTTGCGGTTATTCAAGCACTTCATCTTCACAGAATAATAGCTTTTAATATGGGGACTAAATGTTGCATAAGATTTTTAGTAGAATAAGTATTACTTCGATCATTTGTGTTCATATATTAGCATATTTTCTAAACCTAGAAAATTGTTAGGTGTCATCATCATCATCAAGACCTTATCCCAATTAGGGGTCAGTCACATGAATCTTTTTTCTTCATTCCCTTCTATTAAGTACTATGGCTCCATTTAGTTTAAAAGTTTTCAAATCTTTCTTATCACTTCTATCCACGTTCTTTTGGGCCTTCTCCTTGTCCTTTAAGACCGTTCTACTTGCATTGCCTCACTCCTTCTAACTGGTTTCGTTACTTCGTTAGACATATTCAAACCATTTAAGTCTAATCTCCTTCCTCTTGTTACCTATTGGTGCTATCCCTAAGTTTTTTCTAATGTTTTCATTCTTAATTCTATCCTTTTTTGTCTTGCCACACATCCATCTTAACATCCTCATTTCTGCTACACTTAGCCTATGAACATGATGTTCTTTAACTGCTCAACACTTTGATCCATAGAACATGGCTGGCCTTATAGTCATCTTGTAGAATTTTCCGTTTAGTTTGAGTGACAGCCGCTGGTCATACAAAACTCCAAATGCACATTTTCATTTGTTTCAACCTGCTTGGATTCTCTGGGTAACCTCCCGCTCAATCTCTCAACTCTAATGAATTATCAATCATAAGTACCAAAAGTGGTCTTTTAACGGGACTTTTTGGTCATCAATCTTTATTGGTGCTCCACTCTCACTCTTCTCCTTACTAAAATTGCATTTCATATAATCTGTCTTAGTTCGGCTGATTTTAAATCCTTTAGGTTTTAATGCTTCTTTTAATAATTCTAGCTTTGTGTTTACGCCTTCCCTTGTCTCATTAATTAAAACTATATCATTTGCAAATAGCATGTACCATGGAATCTCCTTGTGTAGATATTTTGTTAACTCCTCCATCACCAACATGAAAAGGTATGGGCTTAATGTTGATCCTTTGTGCAATCTTACAGTGATTGGAAATCATCGATCTTTTCGCTAGTAGTCTTAATAATTGTTATTACTCCCTCATACATATATTTAATTATGCTTATATACCTTCGCAAAACGCCTTTCTCGCCCAACACTCTCTATATTAACTCTTTAGGGACCCTATTATAAGCTTTTTCCAAGTCAATAAAAACCATGTGGATGTCCTTTTTCCTCTCCCTATATTTCTCTATCCATTGTCTTAGTAAGAAAATAGCTTCCATGATAGACCTCCCAAGCATGAAACCAAACTGGTTTTCCAATACACTTGTCTCATGTCATAGCCTCTTCTCAATTACTCTTTTAAAAAGTTGCATATTGTGGCTCATGAGTTTGATCTCCCAATAATTAATGCAGCTCTATATATCTCCTTTATTCTTATAAATTGGTACAATAGGGCACTTCTTCCATTTGTGCTGCATTTTCTTTGATTTTATAATCTTGTTAAATAATTTGGTCAACCAAACTACTCCAGTATCTCTCATATGCTTCTAAACCTCTATTAGTATACCATTGGGCCTCAGGGCCTTTCCTGATTTCATTATTTTCAAGGCTTCTTTCACTTTAGGTATTCTAATCTTACGATCGTATCTATAATATCCAATGTTATTTAGGTTTACAAAACTTTCAATCCCTATATTCTCAAGGCAATTGTCATTTAACAATTTTTGAAAGTAACTTTTTAACCTTTGTTTGATCTTATCATTTTTGACTAGTACTCTTTGATCATTACTTCTAATGTACTTAATGTTGTCTAAGTCTTTATCCTTCTGTTGTCTTATTTTTGCAAGTTTAAATACATCTTTCTCACCTTTTTTTGATCCTAGCAAAATCGAAAATAGCTTTCCCTATCTCATTTCGTTTTCCTATACCATATCCTCTATATACCCTATTGTATCATTTCTTTTCTTTTCTAACATGACCATTTAAGTCTACTCATATAAATAACCCCTTTATGTTGAAATTTTTTTACATGACTCTCTTCATATCTTTCCAAAACTGTCTTCATTATATCCTTTAACTCTACTTGTGATGCGTGTGAACTTATAACATTTATGATCTGCTCTCGTAGAACAAGTTTTATCATTATAATTCTATCGCTGGTTCTTTTAATGCTTACAACTTTATCCTTTAATTCTTTATCCACCGCTATTCCTATGTCATTTCTATTACTATTCTTTCCTACGTGTCAGAACTTATACCCATTGATTTATCTAGTTTTAGCCTATTTTCACTTGGTTTATTGGATATAAGTTATGTTGACTCTCCTATGTTTCATCGTATCTACTAACTCTAGACTCTTACCTGTCACTCTCTCCATATTTCATGTGGAGATACGAATCTTATGCTCTTGAGATAGCCTATTTACCCATGTACTTCTTGATCCCTATGACATGAACCCATGTCTACTTTCCACTTCACCTGGATTAGTTGTCATGTTAAGTGATAATTATATCACCTAAGTATTGTTATTGTACTCGTTTATTCGCTAAAGGTTATTTCGAAGAATTACAGAATTAGTGAAAATGCGGTTTAAACAAGAAATGTGGTTTAAAACATCAAGAATATAACTTTTAGGAAGATAGAGAATGTCATTTAAACAAGAATGATAATTTGGCATCGTCGGTCAACAATATGATGTCATCTAGAAGAACATACGATCTGGTTCGTGATATTTCTTCTCACTATTTGGACTTGTTATGAATTCTAGACTTTCAACAAAACAAAGCATGCATTTTAAAACCCCTCGCTCTGTATGGTCTACCTTTGGATCTCTGTGTGTTTCATTTGATTTAAGGAGCAAAGCTTTGATCAGTTTCTGCTGCCACCAATCTTTCATGTCTGCAAACATGAAATGTGCATCGATCCATTTGAACAGCTCGTGCTGCCTTGCCAAAGGAATTGTCTCAGCCATTTCCATCTCCTCCCTAGCAATCCACATCATAGTGACAACGCAATGCTGTTACACAGCATTTCAACAAATCTGCACTCTTGGTTGCAGCTAAATCAATGGTATTATCTGTAAATCCCTTCAGAATGATCTCCGAAGCCACCAAATGACCTTTAACTCAAAAAAATGGATGCCAAAAGCACCATTCCATTCTAAAACCTCAAGATCAAAAGCGTAAACCAGATCCAATCACTCCATTTCCTTGGCTATTTGAACAACCAATCCAATAATTATCCATCACTTGGTTCTCTCTTCACCCTGGCAAATTCAACACAAACAGAGCCCATCAAACATTTTTCCATAGCTCTAGCAAATAAATATCCTCCTGCCAAGCATTTTCCTACCATTTCCCCGTCACGCAATGAACCTTTCTTGGCAGCCTCGATATGTTGGCTCTTATTCACAAGAGGGTGGCATAACAAAGACTGCACCATGTCACTTCTTAGTGAAGGAAAAAGCCCGTCTGCAAGACCTCCAAATGGGTACAATTGTAGATCGTTGACGCATTTCCTGACAGCTTCCTCTTCCCTTTGCGTTCAGTAGGCATTACCAATTTAACTCTGGGACTGGGAGTTCTGATGATGTCTGGAGTAAAGAAAGACCTTCCAAAACATTTTTGTACTAGAAAATTTTGCAGCCAGAGCAATATGAGTCCAATGCAGTTCACGTAATGGTCAACGCTGTTGATATGTCCTCCTTTGGACACTACTGTCACATGGTATCTCCTTTGAGAGACATTGGAGAGTTTCTTTCACATGTAAGGGCACTTCTTTAAGCGAGATGATGGAGGAGCAACTCTTAAGATATCACCCACGCTGCTAACCAATCCAAACTTAACATCAATGGTTGATTTGTCTCCAAAGAAAGCCATGTTTAAGTGTTTGCTTATTGCAAGTTGTTCACCTTTTATAGCTACATAGAAGAATGGTTGAGAATTCAAAGGAATTTAGGAAATTTGTGCAAGGAGCCACCCGAGTGTCCATAATGAGCTGGTAACATGCTGTTATTTGTTTTGCATTATTTTTCTACATGAGGGACAAACTCAGGTGTTTGTAGAGAAGTCTCTCACCAGGTTTCGAGGCTGTGCATGTGTGTGCAACTTTAAAAAGAATCAAAGAACAAAAAATGTTAAAGGTCGTTCAAAGCGCAGGCTCAATTACCTAAACCATGTTTCTAATACCCTTGTTTTTCCAAATGACATCTCAAATTTCCCTTTCTTTCAATCTCTTTCATTTAATTTAAAACTCAAATTAGAGTGCGAGCCAGTGATATTTCTAAACCCAAGCCTTTTGAGTTCATTAGCATCTCATGTTGACGTAGCATGTTGGTGCAGATACAGGTGGAAGTCTATCTGAAGCTCTTTCTTGATTCTGAAAATGTGGGTATTGAAGAGATCAAGGGTTCCAGGAGCACGGCACTTTATTGGGCGACCTGATTTTTGCCGATCTTTCATAAGCGAATGTAAAGAATCCATGTAGATATTTGTTAAGCTTCTTAGGTCTTACAAGACGCTTCAAATCCATTGTTGTGTAGAAACTATGAGTCTATTCTGATGACTTCAGAGAGTAATTAACATGCTTCTTGTACTACTAAACATCCAAGGCGAGACCAACCGAATGAAGGGGCTGGATCATTCAAAGGTTGGTCCCTTCATGCCTTTGACCCCGACGCCTAACACCTAAGCGTCACTCTAACCTGGAAAAATTCCGCGCCAACTCCCTAGAACCATTTTTCCTCGGATGAAATGAATGTGAAATCTCTCTGAATTTCTAGAAATATTGGACTTAAGTTTTTTCAGTCCGGCAGCAGTTTTTCTAGGCTACTAAGTACATATTAGATAGGACCCCTATCACAAACAAGCGAGCAACTATTGAAATGGCTTCAGAAAGACCTGTTTTGGAGATGAATGGTCTTGTGATGTTAAGCTTGAGTTAGTTACGAAGACTAGAGGTCTCAAAATCCCTCATCTCCATTCCTCTGTCTTAGAAAAATCCCCTCATTTCCGAAAGTTACTATCCGATCTCCCTCTTCCTTCAGATACTAACCTTCTATAGAGGAGAAAAGTACAGTGTGGATGATTGCATGGTGATTGCATTGAGTTTTTGCATTGCTTTCCACACACAGTCTCCAAGTAACCATTTGGAAATGTTAAGAAAGCTATCTACGACCTTCTCATTTCATTAGATTTCCAGTTCACAGAACTAACAAAGAGGTGTACTTCTTTTCTTGGTAGCTGGTACTGGTCAGAAAGAGAAGAAGAAAAATTGCATGCATCTACCATTATTGCCTGAACTCATGCGGAGATCTTGTAGCCAGGCTCTCCTGATGCATCTCTAGTATCACAGAGAACAACTTAAAAAGAAGATTTATTAGGAACTGTGAAAGAACGTGAATGAGCTTCGGGGTCAAATCTGGAGCAAGTGATGGGAAGGTTATAACGCTATGGAAAGAGAATGGATGGAAGTTGTGAGGTATTCCTAGAGCGTGATCGCTTGGCGTGTATTTCATCGAGTAAGGGTCATCCCATGGCATTTCACATTATTCTAAAAGAGGTTTAGAGATGGCATTTTTGACAATGATTATCGTGCACCGCAGATATTAGAGATGCTGAAATATTTTGTGCTTGTGGTGGATTGTCACCCTGACTTGGTTCTTTGGGAGGATTTAAAGGAACCATGGTTTCAAGTTTGTGAGATCCTTCGTTTGTTATACGAGAGTTGATGTTGGGTTTATGTTTGAAGACGTGATGGAGGAGCAAAAATCTATTTGAATGACTTGATGTTGGGTTTATTATTTAAGTCGTGATGGAGTGGTGGGCGCAGAAACTGATCAAAAACACTCGGCTTCTTCAATCCTGTGGGCGTTCTTTTCCTTCGGCAGATTGAGAAGGTTTGGTTTATGGTGCATTTCAATGTGCTGATATGAATTTGTTGGACGTCTACAATTCACTGAGTTTCGTTTTTGGATGTTACAATTGAGTCATGGAGATTACTGAGTAGGTGCCATTTGTTTTTAACTGCCTGTTTGGCTTCATTTTTATCATTTTGTTATTATCAATAAAATTGCCTACAACAAAAAATGTTTGAAAACAGTACATAGATCTTATGAACTAGATTTAGCAATAGTAGATTTGTGGAGCTTCTAGATGTTTAAGGTTAAGGAGCCAACTTCAAACTTGACTGTGGGTTGTTAATCAAGAAAGCTAATAAGACTGCAGCTGTTAGGCTCTCTTGAGACAGTTACTTGAACCTTACCGATTCCATTATATGAAGTACCAGATCCACTGGATGATCCTACGTCAGTGACTCGGCAAACCTCATTCGTGGTTACTCCAAAAAACAAGTGATTGATTTCCTTTGGACATAATCTTACTGATGAGATATTCATTCGGCATGAGGATAGTACTTATTGATCAACAGTCTAGTAACATATACATGTTTATGAGCCAAATAAATGATCGTTAGCTAGATCTTAGTAGGTCCTGATTTGATCAAGTGGTTATTATTCTTTGTTAAGTGATATTTGGAGGCAGAACAGATGAATGGTTCAGATCTCAAATTGCTATTCATCTATAACCTGCATATTTACAAAATGTAACACAGATATGCAGACAAACCATTCCTATCTGTAATCCATGACTTCGACCTCGACCATTGCACATAACTCCATACAGAAGAGACCAATTCAACGGGCTTAAAATAAGAAACAGTTGTAATTATCAAATCACCTGCTCACCTACATCAGCTTCCTTTTAACTCAGACTTATAAACAAAGCAAAGAGTCATTCTCCATGTTGAAACTCTTCATAACAGGATAACCATCTGAACCGGGATATGCATTGCTCTCTAATATGTTAGATTGGTCCCATGGAATATGATAGTAGCTGTACTAGGTGGTAAATACTAACCTGGCTTTCAAGGATGAGAAAGAGTAGATCTTGGATAGGAACCATTAGAGCATTAAAAGACCAGTAGTCGGGCATTATTTAAGACAAATGTAGCCTAAAACAAGATTAGGGACAAATTGTCGCACTTTCATACAAAGTCAGGCCGGCAGATATTCCAAATATTTACTTATGTATTTATGTACGAAATGCACATGTAAAAAACTTGATGGAATGTGTCTTCTTATGGATTGTTTATTTGTATATAATGACTTAATATGCAAGTTAAGACAAAACAAGCGACAATAAGTCAAGTGATAATGAATGGGTCTCTATTAAATTTCCCCATTACGATGAATGCGAGTCTCTTCGAACCCATTACGATGAATGCGAGTCTCTTTGAAGCTTCATGTTTTAGACGTACTTAAACCGAAGAAATTGCTAAATGTAGACTTGTCGAAATTATCTCTTTTTAAACATCTGTTAGAATGAGGAAAATATACCATGAAGAAAATTATAGATAAATTGTTATCTTATCTCTGCTATTCTAACCCTAAAATTATGAATCGTCATCCAAAACGATTTTATATGTGTTTTAAGGTTGCTAATAGCATAGTAAGATATATATCCAGCCATTGTTTTGGCCATGGTTTATAATTCAGGTGCAAAAAAACTCTTGGTCCTCTAGCAGTTTCTGTTGGATTACTAATCATCCTAAAAGCTTAAGCTAATAGGAAGTGGATGAACAATATCAATATTTCTAATAGAACTCGCATGTGGTTGGGCCCTTTTTGGGGTCTTAGTATGAATTTGATGAATAGAGGGTTTCAAGATTCAAACTAGGGGTGTCAAATGTCCAATTCTGGCTTGGTTCCATGCAAAATTGGAATTGTACTATAAAATGAATTTAGCAGGATTGGAACCAGATTATTCTGAAGTTCAGTTCTAGTTTGAAGGACTAGAACAAGACTGCAAGTTTGTGTTGGTCCTCATCAGTTCTATACCCTAGCCTAATTCTACAATTTTTCTTTGAGTTAAATCAAAGTGGTATATTATAACAACTGCTACCATAAAAATGTAGGTTGCTCCCATGAACTCATTAAAAATATCACATGCCAAAGAAAATGTATCCTTATGTATGTTATTATTCAAGAATTTATATGTCTCTTAGGCATGTTCACTTAATATATTCTTTTTCTTTCCTATGGTTACTTAAAATCATATATCACTCATGCATAGTCACTAACCAATCAAAAGAACCATTGAAAAGTTAATTTTTTTTCTTCTTTAACTATATATGGACCTGGAAAATCATATTTGATAACTTCAACAAAGACAAGCTATTCCAATTGTCATTCAATCAATGAAGTATAAACAAATGAAAGTAGTGTCATCATCCAACTAAGCATGGTACATAAAATCTAATGAAAGTAAACAACCAATTCTAGCAATGAAACTAATATTGTGGGTTGAGAAAAAAGAATGCACAAGCTTTGAATTATTAGGATATAAAAAGACTAGGGTAAATAAGGATAGAAGATTCAGGGCTTTTGGGGGAATCTCATGTTTTTCCTTTTCTCCTATAATTTCACTTCAAAAGGTCTATTTTAAACTTCATAATATAGAGGCAACAAACTCATGTCAAGAGCATATTTTCTTATAGAAATTAAATAAAAAAGACTAAATTATCTTTAGTTAGTCTAAAGTTCAATATGGATTGATAGATGTTTTATAGTCTAGACCACATTTAATTAAATTTTATTAACAAAGAGTTGAAACCTGAGCATGGTTCCTAATTGAGGACCAAAACCTAATTTTTTGCTTTCGTTCCCTTTGGTATTTTAGTTCTTTGATTCTCGTTGACCCCTCCAATTTAAACTCACAACATCGCAATCAATAAGGCTCTGATACTATGTTGAATTATTATTTAACTTAAAAGCTTAAGTTGATAAGAAGTAAGCTAATAATATTTATATATTTCATACATCCCCTCACATGGAAGAATCCTTTTGGCCTCTTGCATGTGAATTTGGTATATGAATGGTCTTAGGATTCAAGCTCATGACCTCTCAGTTAGTGAGACTTTGATACCATGTTGGATTACCAAATACCTAAAAGCTTTAGCTAATAGGAAATGGGCCAACAATGTTAATTTATCTAACAGTTTCAAGGCGAAAAATGCCTTCACTTCATGTGTCTTTAGCATCTACATAGTGCATTTTCTCTATGTATTTTGTTGCTCACACATCTTTCTCTGTTTACCTATCTGTGCAAGTATTTCGTTGGCAGTGACATGGAGTTACTCTCTGATCAAAACCGGAAACGATCGAATTGGACCATAACCATAGAAAGCGTATTAGCTAGATCTGACTGTCTAAAGCCAAGAATATAAGTTCATCAACAGATAGGAACAGAAGCAACTTGAGAAAACAACTAACATGAACAGGACGAGCGCATCACAACAAAGAACACATTCAACAGTCTTGAATAATTTAGCATTGACAGTTTGACACTTAAATTTGTGCATTTCGCACCACGTTAGTGTGTCTTGCTTGCTTTTTTGACTTTTTCTATCGACAGGACACATTAGGGTGTCGCCAGTAAGTAATCTTAAGGTGTGCAAAGCGGTCTCAGTTTACCTAAGTTATCTTTATTAATACCCTCTACTCGCCCATTCAAGCTCCCCATGTTTCTGATCTCTTTGTTCTCCATTGATAGACTTCTCCATTGCCCCTCTGTCTATCTTGCCATGGAGATATTATTCAGTTTGAAACCCAAGATAGAGACCAAATCAGTCATATTTCCAATCCCAAGGCCTTCGAAGAGGCATTGCAAGAACGATGTGATTCCATGTAGAGCTGGCAAGTTGGACGCACAGAACGGAAGAAGTCCGTATGAAGTTCTGTCTCTTGATTCTGAAAACGTGGGTATGGATGAGATAAGGAGGGCTTACAGGAGCTTGGCTCTTAGATACCACCCTGATGTCTGTCATCCTTCTAGAAGAGAAGAATCAACGCAGGCATTCATCGAGCTTCGAAAAGCATATGAAACGCTTTCTGATCGATTGTTGCGTAGGGAATATGACTGCGGCTTGCGCTCAGGTGACTTGAGAGAGCAATCCAGATCGAGATTTCCTAAAGATGTATGGGAAAATCAACTTTATGAGCTGAAAAGAAGGTCCAATGTAAGAGTCAGAAGGAACAGAAATGGTTGTACTTATGATGATAAGCTTTATTAAAATCAATGTATGTACGAGTTAGAAGGAACAGAAATAAGCTTTTACATGGCATAACAGCAGAGAGAGAGAGAGAGAGAGAGAGAGAGAGAGAGAGAGAGAGAGAGAGAGAGAGAGAGGAGCCTACGGGTGTAAAGGGTGCCGTTCTGATTCCGTTTCATGAAAAATTAAAATGTACCATTAAGATTTTACAGTTTCAGTATTGTTCCGTTGCAAAGTTTAGTTCCTAGTCTTAGAGCTGTTCCCATACCACCGGTTCTCAGGTATTTAGCAGTTCCAATTCATAAAAGAGATTAAGATGTCGAAACTTAGGTTATGCATTATTTTTGTTTATTTAATTATTTATATATTTGGTAATCATATATTTGATGTTTAATTACTATATAACAAGGGGAGCCTTGGTGCAATGGTAAAAGTTGTCGTCATGTGACCTTGAGGTCACGGGTTCAAGGCGTGAAATCAACCTCTTGCAAAATGCAAGGTAAGGCTGCCTACCATAGGCCCTTGTGGTCCACCCCTTCCCCAGATCCCGCATAGGTAGGAGCTTCGTGCACTGAGGCTACCCTTTTATTTATATCAGTTTTGCAGTTATAGGTATACCATTTACACGCCATAGAGGAGCATTTCTATCATGGAATGCTTTCTATAGTTTCCATTGGGAAAAAAATGTACGCTAGGCCCATGGCTTTATTTTTTTAATGATCCAAGCTATTCATCTGATTTTTGCTATCCTAGATGCTCTACGTACAATAATTGCCACTTGTTGGATACCACATGCTTTTGAGCCTTTTGAGTTCAGAAATGGATGGCAAAACGCTCAAAATTGTACAATTCAAAATCCCAAGAGGTCTGGAAGCAAGGTGTTAGAGATATCTAATATATGGGTTTTTTGTACATACATCATCTAGGATAGCTTGAATCAAATGAATGGCTTGGATAACTAAAGAAATCTAGCAATGAGCTTGACACAGATTTTTGGGCCCTTTAAAATGCTTGATTTTTTAGTGATCCAAGTCATGCATCTGATTTAAGCTGTCCTAGATGCCCTATATACAACAGTTGTCATCTATTGGATACCTCTAACACCATATTCTTTGTGAGAAATAAATGGAGAAGCACCCAAAACTTTTCATTTCCTAATCCTAAAGGTCTAAAAAGAATGGTGTTAAATGTATCTAAACGAGAGAGAGAGAGAGAGAGAGAGAGAGAGAGAGAGAGAGAGAGAGAGAGAGAGAGAGAGAGAGAGAGAGAGAGAGAGAGAGAGAGTGTGTGTGTGTGTGTGTGTGGGGGGGGGGGGGGGGGGGGGAGGAATAATTATATGATGCACCATCTCCTCATGGTTGCATCTTGGGTGTAAAAGTGGGCCTAATTTTTTGTGTGAGCTGAACTGTTCTTTTGGTTCATCTCATCCTAGATGGCTTAGGTATGAATTTTTTTTATTTGTTACATGTATCTACATGTTTTATTTTTTAATGTTTTAAATAAAAAATGGATAGTTAAACACAAAAAGATAACAAAAGAAGTATGCCATCTTTTTTTTTTTTTTTAGCTTCAAAGCATCCAAAATGAAGAACTTAGAGATATACAAAAGATAGAAATTTGCATACCTAAGACATTTAGAACGAGGTGAATCGCATGAACAATTTAAATTACATAAAAAATTAAAAAAAAAGAAAAAAAAGTGAGCCTGCTATCCACTTTAAGGATGCATATGATGCAACCGTGATATAGTTCCAAGAGAGTCCCCTGTTACAAAGTACAAGGCTATTTCAGGACTTGCTGAGTTGGTTAAGTGCGTTGTCTATCCGAAAAACAGAAGGTTGTGGGTCAGAATCCACTTACCCTTCATCTTCTAGCACTTGTTTTAGAGACACGCTACGCTCAAAAGAGTCCATTTTCATCAGAAAATCCTATACCTCCAACTTTAAGGCATTTCACTGTAAATATTTTGAAAAACATAGGAGTCGTTCATTTTACGGCTCAACATATCAAGGCTACACTTTTTACATACACAGAATAAAGCTAAATTACATAGGATCTCCACCAGAAACTAGGTCCTGTTACATTCGTCTTGGCTTCGATTGTTTGTTTAACTCAATTACGGTATGATCATAGCCATTATTCCATCTTAAAGCACTTTGTTATCACCATCCCCATCCCCATCCCCATCACAGATCATGTGATTGTCCATTCAGTGCTATTTTCAGCTCATCATACAGCAGATGAGTGGTTCAGATTCAAACTATCACTCCTGTTTGCATTTGCATTTACGTAACATTTGGCTTGGCGCTCACACTGCAAACAGAACAATTTCTATTTTAGCTTAATGCTTACTGTTGCATGCTAACACAGAGGATGGATGCCCGTGTTTTCCTTTGGAGAATTTGGTGGCTAGACCGAACTATAAGGTTACCGACATGTTTAATGATGCAAAGCATGCATTTGCTAGGCCAAATTGTTTATAAAGGACAGTCCCAGTGCACGAAGCTCCTGTCTATGTAGGGTCTTGGGAAGGGGTGGACCACTAGGACCTAAAGTACACAGCCTTACTTTGCATTTGCAAGAGGCTATTTCCACGCCTTGAACCTGTGACCTCAAGGTCACACGACGACAAATTTTACTGTTGCGCCAAGACTCCCCTTCTATTTGGCAAAATTTATCCGTACCTTAAAAGTAGGAGCGCTATTTCTTACATTACGATTTTACCATTTCTAAATTTACAACATTGATCCCTGGCATGTTACGGAATCATATCTTAGTTTGGTTAATTTCTTATCTTTTGGTCGTATAGATAGATATAAAAACAGTGATAGTCATTTATGGTTAGACACATAACTATTGTCGGTTCACTTCCTATAAACTTAAGCTTTTAAGTTCAATGGAAGTCAAACATGTATCAGATCCTTAGGTCATGAGTTAGAAACCTGAGACCTCATTTATCAAATTAATTTTCAACTTAAGGAAATGAGCTGCCTTTGCGTCCATGCTCAAGAACCCAAAACAAAAGCCTTTCAAATGACAAGATATGTTAGACATATAAATATTATTGGCCGTATTCCTTAAGTTTTTAGGCCGAATAATAATCTAACGTTCATTAACAAAAGCCTCTTGAGAAAAAGGAAATTAGGATTATCATTTTCTTACAAAATAGTATGTGCCATCCTAAGAGACCCAAATAGCTACAAGAGCTTTTCCATTTTCAACACAAAACATGCAAAAATCAAAAGCAGAGACTGCAATGTTATAAAGGAGTTCCACATGATATGTGGATGCACAAATTTTGCTCTTGGAAGAACAGGGTGAGCGGCAGGACAAGTGAAGCCCACGAATTTGATCCAGATCATTCATCTGCTAGGCCATACAATGAGTGCCGCAGGAGATGGGCGCTTCGAAATGCAGAAATCAATGTCTTGGGTCATGGAAAAATGCTCCAGAGGCATGATTGTCATTGAAAGAGATGATTTTGTTATCCAGCCAATCTGTTGTGATGAATAGTGACAGCCAGCCATCTGATTCGTCGTACGCATCGGTTTCAATGGGCTTTCTGATGTTTAGTGGGCCTACAAAATGGATAACAGTACCAATTATAGCACTATCAGTAAAGGATAACAAAGTGGTAAATCTTGGACTGGAACCTCTTCAATATCAAAGTGCCAGTGGTGGACGGTTACTAAAATACAAATCACACCCAAAACAAGATTTAGAAACACATTCCTACACTAGCAAACAATGGCAAACGGCAAATCTATATACGGCACGCAGCGCTACGCGGACTAAGATCAGAAGCTGGTCACTGCTATCAGAGACGGTTAAGAATAAGTCTCCAGAAGGGGAGTTTTGGCTCAAGGATAGAATTGTCGTCATGTGACCTTAAAGTTACTGGTTCAAGGGGTGGAAACAGCTTCTTACAATATGCAAGGTAAGGTTGCATGCTATTGATCCTTGTGGTCCGCTCTTTCCTTAAAACCTGCATACGTGGGAGCTTCATGTACCAGAACTGCCTTTTCTTTTTTTTTTTTAGGTTTTCTAGATTCCAGTGAAGGTAAATTTCATGGTTAGTCTCATTCTTTAATTAGAGAGTGAACCGGCATCTATTTTTCATGTAACAGATATACATACATTATGTCGTTAAGCAAAGCATTGATGATAAAGAGAAGACTGAATTGGAAAATTAATTCAGCAGACACAAATCATCATCATAAGATCTTATCTTAATTAGGAGTCGGCCACGTGAATCTTGTTCCTCCATTCTCCTCTATTAAATATCATGTAATCATCTAAATGGTTCGGCTATAGGTAACTCTCAACTCTTAGAAAACTTTTCATAAACCAACAATGGAAGACGACAATACATGTATTAGAAATACTCTAGCTATTGCAGTAGGGGTTTCGGTATCCACAGGTATAATTCGAGACATCAACTTATCAGATACATAGACATCCATATTTATATGAAACCCCCAAGTGATTTTAGTCTGCACTTCCTTGTTTATATCATGCAAATCATAGTAAAACTTCTAATGAAGGTGGTAGAAGGCAATTTTTCGTCGCATTAAAATGTGCAGCGATGGATAGTGGATGACGACGATATGAAAGCGATTCATAAGACAAGTCTGAGTGTTTAAATCCATGATCAAGTAACCGACGGATACAAACAAGAGCAAGTTGAGCATAATTAAAATATAATAAATTGTCAATCAAGAGGGCCGCAAGTTGCCCTTACAAATTGCTACCAGCACCCATGGTTAGCTCGTCAACATGTTTCGCTTTACTTATCCACGTTAGGACGAAACAAAAATGCGTTATTTTAGCTAATATTGAAGTGGTGGCGATGGTTTCTCCATTGCCTACATTTCCTCTTATATATATAAAGTTCCTCTGATCACCATCTCGAACTATCGATGCTTCTGTAAGGTTCCTTCTCCCGTCAAGACAAATCTCATTTCTCCCTTTCTTAGCTAGCCATGAATATCTCATTCCTGAAACTCCGGACAGAGCGCAAACTTGTGATATTTGCAAAACCCAGGCCCATGAGGACTGAGGAGACATTGCAAGGTTAGCACAAGCTGGCAAGATGGTTTTAGGTGAAGGAAAAAGTGTCTACGAAGTTTTTTCTCTTGGTTCAGAGAATGCAAGCGTTGATGAGATAAAGAAGGTCTAATCTGCATGTGGAAAGGGAAAGACGTTGATCTATGTATGCTATATTGCACTTAATATTTTTGTAAGTAACTAGTAGCTCATACATGTTATGAACGAGAGAGAGAGAGAGGGGGTGGGGTGTTGTAGAGACGGCAATGGGACTTAAGAAATGATTCGAAACGCATTGAACCTCCCAGTCGAATGAATCATCACATTCGTAATGATCAACTTTACGGAGCCCTATCGCTCGGTTAGATAAGATAGGTCCACCCCAGAACTCAAACAACCGGCTTTGCTTGCTATAGAAGCACGCACTTCTTCGTCCACAATAGCTGGCTCTTTCGGTCCTGACTAGCTGGTCCAGTTCTCCAGTCAATACCTGCCAAAGAAAGAATGTACAATTTGTTGTATCAATGATATTACCAATCAACGAACTGCTAGTTGGAGAGGGGGCTCCATTACGTGTTAGCTACCTCTAGAATAGCCAGACATTTTGGGCCAGGTTTCAGAATGGAAGAGAAGTCATGGAAGGAACTGAATTGGCCATGCACGATGAATGGATGGACAAAAAAATGATAGTCTAATATATACTTAGAATTCGGAAGAATCTGAAATGCTCTTGCTCTGCATGGCAGGCGAGGTAGGATAGATACAATTTGGGTACTTCGAAATGATGACATTTCAGGTTAAATAATATAGAAAATCAAAGAAAACCAGTTCATATATGTTGTTTTTCCATTAAGGATTGAACAGAAAAACAGAACTAGGATTAATTTTTTGAATACAGCAATTACAATATAAACTTAAGATAGATAACAGCCAACTGTCAAAGAACACAATTGTGAAAAATATTTTCTAATGATTTCATTCATTGTTATTGTATAATATATAGAATACGTATAAGGTACATTTATAAGGAAAGAACAATTTAAGTAATTACAGAATAATACAGAAAATAATAAATAAAAAATATCTTATAATTAAGAGAGAAATAAAGTTAACTACTGATTAAGAAGGTTGACCATATCAAATCTTCAATTCTGGCACTCTCCCTCAAGTTGGAGCATGGATATCATGCATGCCTAACTTGCCTAAAGACTCTTCAAAAACATTGATGGCTACGGCCTTGTTAAGAACATCGGCTAGTTGATCTTCAGACTTCACAAAAGGAAATATAATGATCCCAGCTTCAAGCTTTTCCTTATAAAGTGTCTATCAACTTCTACATGCTTTGTCCAATCGTGTTGAACTGGATTGTGGGCTATCTTCATTGTTGAAATGTTATCATAATACAACTTCATTGCATCTTGAGAGTCAACACCTAAATCCTTTAGCAAGTTCCTCAACCATAGCAACTCACACACTCCAAAAGCCATGCCTCTATACTCAACTTATACACTTGACCTTGCTACTACCGATTGCTTTTTACTCCTCCAAGTCATAAGGTTATCCCCTACAAAAGTAAAGTATCTTAAAGTAGATCTTCTATTATCAGCTGAACCCGCCCAATCTGCATTAGTATAACCTTCTATCTTCAAGTGATTATGCTTGGTGAAAAGTAACCCTTTACTATGAGCAGACTTTAAATACCTCAATATATGTTCTACAGCATCCATGTGAGGTTTACAGGGATCATGCATAAACTGGCTCACTACACACACTGCATAAACAATGTCTGGCCTAGTGTGAGACAAATAAATCAGTTTTCTCACAAGTCTCTGGTACCTTCTCTTATCAATAGAAGTTGCATCCAAACACTGAAACAACATATGATTTTGTTCAATAGGAGTATTCACAGGCTAACATCCAAGCTTACCTGTTTCAGTTAACAAATCAAGAATGTATTTCTGTTGAGATAAAATAATACCATTCTTTAATCGGGCTACCTCAATCCTAACAAAGTACTTCAAGTCACCAAGTTGTTTCATTTCAAATTCCAAGGTCAAGTGTCACTGTAAGCTTTCAATTTCATCTTGATTATTACCTGTTACTATCATATCATCAACATATATAATCAAAGCAATAATTCTTCCCTTTCGGTGGTTTAAAAACAAAGTGTGATCTGAGTTGCTTTGTTTAGGAGCCAAAGTTTTTCACAGACTCAGTGAATCTTCCTAACCAAGCTCTTAGAGATTGCTTTAATCCATACAATGCCTTCTTGAGTTTGCACACCACTGTAACATTTGAGTACTTTTATATACCCGAAGGAGGATCCATATACACTTCTTCTGCAAGATTTTCATATAAGAAAGCATTTTTTACATCAAATTGAAGAAGTGGCCAAACTCTATTAACTGCTAAAGACAAGAGCACTCTAACTGTATTAAGCTTGGCAACCAGTGCAAAAGTGTCTTGATAGTCAATCCCATAAGATTGTGTATACCCTTTCCCAAATAATTGAGCTTTGCACTTTTCAATGGTCTCATCTGCCTTATGCTTGATTGCAAACACCCATCTACATCCCACGGTCTTCTTTCCCTTTAGTAGAGGCATAAGTTCCCAAGTAGCATTCTTTTCAAGTGTTGTTATTTCTTCATCCATGGCTTGGGTCCATCTAGCATCTACTAAAGCTTCCTATATTTTACTAGCAATAGAGATAGATGATAACTATAGCACAAAAGACGCATATGACTTGGACAATTTTTGGGAAGACACATGATCACCAATGGGATATCTGGTTTTGGATTTAGGAGTAGGCTCATACTTAATTGGTGGTTTACCATGGTTAGAACAAGTTGGAAGATGATATTCAAACAATTATGATTCAAAATTAACATCATCAATAATTGTAATATTAGGATTAATGGGTACCTCTAAAGGAGTCTCAGGAGAAGATTGGCCTAGTTTTGTGTTGGATTGTTAGGAGATATTGTGCTATCGTAGAGAGAGTCATCTTCAGCATTTGAAGTCGTTGTTTCAGCAATTGGGGACCTTTCCCCTTCATGCGGTTGATCATTGGTATCACTTTTCATCATCTAGAACAAATATGAGACAGAATCTTCATCTGTCAATTCACTGGTCATCTGTTTTTCTTCCTCTAGTCGTTTTGGTAGTAGACAGTCGATCCAATTCATCTGTTCAACCAGTAGTATCATTTTTAGTCTTTCGAATACTGAAGAAATCCAAATCTTTGGGAAAAAATGCTTGTAGTTCTTTATGATTAATCACTTCTTCTTGATTCTCCCCCTGAAGTGGTAAATCAATAGGTGGTGGCCTATAGAAAAGTTCTTTCTCGTGAAAAATAACATCCATGGAAACATAAAGCCTTTGAGAAGATTGATCATAACACTTGTAGTCCTTTTGATTGATTCCATATCCCACAAAAATACACTTCAGAGCACGAGACTCGAGCTTAGTCTCTGGATGTGGATGTAAGTGGACATACACTATACACCCAAAAATTTGAGGAGCCAAAAGTACCACCGACGGAAGAGTGCAGTGATTAGAAAGAGCATCCAATGGTCTTCTAAAATTATGAACACCAGATGGTGTGCGGTTTATTAAGTAGACTGCCGAATTTAAGGCTTCACCCCATAAGTAAGAAGGAACATGACCTCCAATCATGAGAGATCAAGTAACTTCCAATAACTATCTATTTTTTTGCTCTGTAACACCATTTTGTTGAAGAGAATAAGGACATGTTGTTTAGTGAATAATCCTAACTGAGTGAAAGAATTTTGTCAATTCTTACTTGGAGTATTTAACCCCAATTATCAGAACAAAGAACTTTTATTGGAATGCTAAATTGAGTGGTCACCATTTGATGAAACAAGTGAAAAAGTTGATAACCCAAGTCATTCGAGTGCAATCATCAAAAAAGTTACAAACTATCTCATCCCATTAAGAGTAGAAATTGGTGTCAGTCCCCAAACATCTGAATGAACTAATGAAAAAGGGCGATTTGCTTTATTATCACTCAAATGAAAAATAGTACGATGACTTTTTGCTATTGCACAAGTTTTGCAAATAAAATATGAAAAATTACACTTCCTAAATAAAGAGGGAAATAATCTTCTAAGATAGCTAAAAGAGGAATGTCTTAGTCTCCTGTGCCACAACCAAATTTTCTCCTTTTTCTTTTTTAGTAAATCTTCCTTCATCAATTGAGCTTGCCCTTCTAGGTCGGAATGTTGGAAGCCATCCTCCAAATAGTACAATCATCCATATTGTCTACCACTACCAATCTTCTCCTTGGTATGGATGTTTTGAAAAACACAGTGAGTAGGAAAACATAGAGCAACACAATTATAGAATTTGGTTAATTGATTAATAGAGGTAATATTACAATTTAACGATAGCATAAATAAGACATCTTTGATAGCTAAGGTAGGGGATAATGGGATTGTACTAACTCCAATAACTGGAGATGATACACCATTGGCATTGGTAATGGTAGATTTGGAACATTTTGGGGATAAGTAAGTAATCCTATAACGATCACAAGTCATATGGTCTGTTGCACCAGTGTCAATTATCTAATCACTATTTCCAGTAAAAGACATACCTGACTTCGCAGTAAATTGAGGAGTTGTAGCTAAATTCCCCTTTGGATTGGTGTCCTCCTCCTTGGCATTCAAAGATGTCTGAAATGCCTTCTTGTCCTTTGGATGCTAATCCGAATATCCATGGAGTCAAAAGCATGTATCCATCTATGACCAATACCATTACAATGAGTACAATTTTGATCCTTTTTTGAGGTAGACATTTTTTGAGAGGCCATTACAATCCATTCTCCAATCTTTCCTCCAAGCATAATGTCTTGACAATTGGCTTCCATACAAACCATAACATAAACATCTTATATATTTGAAAATCATTCTCACTTAATTGAGGATCAAGACCAGCCAAAAACATATACACACATTGGGAATTAAGCTTTGTGGTATATTTTGCAATATCATTAGCACATTCCATTGTACACTCATTAATATCATCAAGTTCCTACTATATTTTCCGTAGTTAGCCAAAATAAGAAATAACAGAACCTCTATTTTGGGGTATAGAAATTACCTCAAGTGTAGTTGATAGACTTTTGATGCATCATGATCGACCAAATATGTCCATTTGATCGTCTCCCATATTTCCTTTGACGTAGCCAACCGAAGAAAAAGAAATCTAATGTCTTTTGTCATTGCATCAAGAAGCCATGATTTAACTAAGCAGCTTTCATCCTCTCATGCTTCATATTTCTTTGAATGAATGTCTATTGGTGCAGCCTTAGTACCCGAAATAAAACCCCAACGATTCCTCCCATAGATCTTATTTTGAGCATTCAAAGACCATTCAATATAATTGGTACCATCCAGCCATTCCGGAGTGATTAGAGAAGTTTCCTGCATATGGAGCCTAGTCGATATAGTAGTATATTCATTCTTCTCTAGATAATCATTCCCATTTTCTTTTAAACCAGTTATAGTGGAAAAGACACTAAAAAAGAATTTTGCAGAAGAATGATATGGACAGAAATAAAAAATTGTAAATACAAGACCAAAATTCAATTCCTAGGATAAAGAAGAGGAGATTGAACCATGCTTTGATACCATGTCAAAGAACACAATCGTGAAAAATATTTTCTGATGATTTCATTCATTGTTATTCTATAATATATAGAATATGTATGAGGTACATTTACAAGGAAAGAACAATCTAAGTAGTTATAGAATAATACCTACTAATAATACATGAAATAATGAACCGGAAATATCCTATAATTAAGAGAGAAATAAAGGTAACTGCTAATTAAGAAGGTTGAACATATCGAATCCTTAATTCTGGCACCTACTAGGTTCATGGTCCTATAATTAAGCCATGATTAAACAAAAAAAAACTGAAAGTTAACAACCTCCTAAAAAACTAGGAAACATCTTTGACAACGTGGCAGCAGTCCTAAACACAACTATTAACACTCCTCCTTGCTTTAAAGACTGCAAACACCAAGTTTCAATCTCAAGGACTTGAACTTGCTAACTAGTAAAGGTTTAGTGAAAACATAAGCTATTTGCCCATCTGTTTTGCAATAGACAAGGGTTACAACATGATTCTTCTGCACTTCCCTAAAGAAAAACAGCTTGATGTTGAAGTGTTTAGTTTTCCCGTGAAAGATTGGATTGTGAGAAATAGCTATTGCAGCTTGATTATCGATAAGGATCTTATTATCTTCTTTCTGCTCAAGATGAAGATCACTCAATATCTTCCTCAGCCACAAAGCTTGATTCACAACAGCTGTTGTACCAACAAACTTTGCTTTAGCAGTGGATTGAGCTACTATTTCTTGTTTTTTCGAGCTCCATGAAAAAACACCTGATCCAAAACTAAAACAGTACCCTGAGGTACTTGTCATGTCATCAATTGAACCACCCCAATCACTGTTAGAAAAAACAGTCAGCTTAAAGTTCTCATTTCTCTTGAATTTCATTCCAAAATCAATTGTGCCTTTGACATATCTGATCACCCTTTTTGTAGCTTTTGAATGCTCTTCACTTGCACAATGCATAAAACGAGAGAGAATACTTACAGCATTCAAGATATTAGGTCTTGTTGCTATGAGATACATCAAACATCCAACCTAACTTCTGAAATATGCCTCATCCACTTTCTCGGTTCCATCTTCTTTACTCAGCTTCTCCTTTTGATTCATTAGAGTGCTCATCTCTTTGCAATTTTCCATGTGAAATTTCTTGAGAATTTCTTTCGCATACTTCCTCTGACAGATGAAAACTTCACATTGTTCTTACTTGATCTCCATTCCAAGAAAGTAAGACATTAGGCCAAGATCTGTCATCTCGAAGACTTTCATCATTTCCAACTTGACATCTTGTATCTGATTTGCATTGCTTCCTGTAACCAGAAGATCATCTACATAAAGTGAGATGATAAGAATGTTGGTTCCACTTCTTTTGACGTAAAGAGTAGATTCGGACAGGCTTTTTACAAAGCCTAAGCTGAGCAAGTGATCATCTATTCTACTGTACCAAACTCTTGGGGCTAGCTTTAAGCCATAAAGAGCCCTTTTCAGAAGATAGACTTTGTCTTCTTCACCTTCTTTTACGAAGCCCTTAGGTTGCTCTACATAAATCTCTTATTGCAAGAAACCATTTAGGAATGTTGACTTGATATCCAACTAGTATACTTTCTAGTTTTTTTGAGCTGCAATGGCAAGCAATATCCTAATAGTGTCGAGCCTAGCTATTGGTGCAAATATATTTGAGTAGTCCATATCAAATATTTGAGCATATCCTTTAACGACAAGTCTTGCCTTGTATTTGTTGATGGAGCCATTAGCATTTAGCTTGGTTCTGTACACCCACTTGACTCCAATCACTTTTATGTCTTTAGGTCTATCAACCAGTGTCCATGTTTTGTTTCTTTCAATCATGAGAAGCTCCTCCTTCATTGCAGTTATCCAATTTTGATTGAGCTTTGCTTCTTCATAACCTGTAGGCTCACATAGAGCTATGTTGCACCTCTGATACACATCAGAAAGCAACCTTGTGCCTTTGACTGCAATATCATCTACCATATCATGTTGCCACTTACTGCCATTCTGCTCTTCCGTGTCTGGGTCAGGGAGCTTGAGCTTTAGTTCTTCCAAGTTCTGATCCATGTGCTTTGCATCTTCCCAGTTCCATTCTTCATCTTCTACAAAGTACACATCCTTGCTTATAACAATGTTTCCAGTTTGTGGTTGGAAAACTTTATAAGCTTTTGTAACTGAGCTGTAGCCAATGAAGATGCCCGAAAGTCCTCTTTTATCCAGCTTATCTCTCTTTATTTGTGGAACATGAGTGAATCATGAACAACCAAATATTCTAAGGAAATTTAGAGATGGTTTGTATCCATACCAAGCTTCAAATGGGGTTTGATCCTTCATGGCTTTTGTGGGAAGTCTATTTTGAAGAAAAGCATCTATATTTGCCACCTCTGCCCAAAATTGTTTTGGTAAGTTTTTCTCCTGTAACACGCATCTTGTCATTTCCAGTATGTATCTATTTTTTCTCTCACTAACTCCATTTTGTTGTGGAGTATAGGGAGTAATTAACTAATGTTGGATACCTACTTCCTCACAAAACTAGTTGAATGCTTCAGATGTATATTCTTTGCCATTGTCTGATCTGAGGGTTTAAATTTTACAGCCACTTTCATTCTCAACTCTAGCTTTGACTCTCCAATAGACACCAGCTACCTTTGACTTATGCTTTAAGAAGAAAATCCAGCACATCTTGGTGAAATCTTCAATGAATGCAATGTAATAACAATTACCTTTAAGTGAAGGTGTTCTATATCAGTATGAATCAGCTACAACTTTCTTGATGCTTTCTAAGTCACCTTGGGAAATGGCTTTGTATTTTGCTTCCCAAACTGACATGCCTTAAAATTTGGAAACTGATCATCAAATTTGGGTAGATCATTCACAATCATCCTTGCTTTCATCTGCAACAAATCTTGAAGGTGGTAATGCTCTAGCCTTTTGTGCCAAACCTCTATGACATTTTCTTTGATTGGAAAAGTAGCTTGCTCCTCCTCTAATGGATTGAGTGTAAAGCTTTTCCCTTTCATTTTTACCTTGAACATTTCTTGATTAGTTGCATCTTTAATCAGTCAGTGCTTATCTTTGAAAATGACTTTGAAGCCTCTCAGTGTATTGACCAACACTAAGTAAATTTTGATCAATTTCAGGAACATAAAGAACATCAGTTATAAAGTTTGTACTGAATGGCTTGTTATTGTAATTGTTCCTTTTCCTTTAACTACTATGCATTGTCTATTGCCAATTCTTACTTTTGAGGTGTCTGTGCTCTTTAATTCCTTGAACAGATTCTTGTAGTGTGTCATGTGGTTTGTGCAACCACTATAAATTAGCCAACTTTCACTTCACTCACTGCCTGAGAAACTGGTTGCTACAAATAGTGGATCCTCCTCCTCTTGATCAGCAATCTGAGCCTCCACTTCATGTTGCTGACTTTTGCTTTTACAGATAATAGCCTTGTGACCCATTTGATTGCATTTGCTACACTTTGCATCTGGCCTTCTCTAGCATTTGAAGTGAGGATGTAATTTTCTACCACAATGCTAACATGGAGGATGAATTCCCTTTTTGTTTCCTATTCTGCTCCTTTGTTGTTTACATCAGCCTCTCCACTTACACCATGGTTCTTCTTGTTTCTTCCACCTTCTTGAGGCTTGATTGGTAAAGCACCTTCAATTACTCCTTCTTGCCTCATGACTCTTCTTTGCTCTTGTGCCTGTAAGGAATTCAAGAGCTTTGCCAATGTAATCTTGGGCAGGTCTTTGGTGTTTTCCAAGGTCGTAATGGTTGGCTCGAATCTTTCAGGCACAGTTACAAGGATTTTTTCAACAATCCTTGAGTTTGACAAATCAAAACCAATAGTCTCACTCTATTGGCGATGCTGAGAAGCCTGTTAGAGTACTCCTTGATGGTTTCTAATTCGTTTATCTTTGGTAACTCGAAATCCCTATTAGATTCAACACTTGCATCCCTTTGATTCTCTCATCACCTTCATATTCCGATTTGAGATAATCCCATATTGCTTTCGCTGATTTAAGGGACATAATTCGAATGAATATGGTACAAGAGACAGCAGCAAACAAGCAGGCCTTTGCCTTTGATTTCTTTGTTTTTCTATCCTTGTGATTTTTAAATTGAGCCATAGTGGGATTGTTTGGTAGAGGAGAAATTTCATAATCCTCCTTCACAACTTCCCAGAGGTCCAAGGCATCCAAATAAGACTCCATCCTTATAGCCCAGATATGATAATTTTCACCCTCAAAGATTGGAGGCTCGATTGATGAAAAACTGGTTTCTGCATCCATGGCTTCCACTTGGATTCAATCTTGAACACTTACAAGTCCCTTAAGAAGAAGGCTTTGACACCAATTGTTGTTTTTCCTTTAAGGATTGAATAGAAAAACAAAACTAAGATCAATTTTTTGAATACAACAATTACAATATAAACTTAAGATAGATAACTGCCAACTAGGATCATTGTCTTATAATTAAGCCATGATTAAACACAAAAAAAAAGCTAAAAGTTAACAACCTCCTAAAAAACTAGGAAACATCTTTGACAACATGGCAGCAGTCCTAAACACAACTACTAACAATATCTAAACTCAACATACTTTTTAGATATACCTATGTCTTTATATTAGTCTAATTTAAGTATCTTTTCCTCTTAAAATAATGAGCTTCTGAAAGCATCTGCTAGCCTCATTTTCTTCTAAACATCTCGAAATGGATAGCTTCCAGGACTATACAGCCTAGTTCCGCTACTCAATTGATTTAGTTCGGCTTTGGATCTTAAATTGACGTGAACTAGATGCATCAATGTTAAGCTCGGAAGTGGTTCTCTGACTTGATCCGTTTTACATTGCCTTAAGTTTTACTTACAAGGACCAAAATCCTCTTCTTCCATTACACTCATAGATCAACTAACACATTCAGAGATTTACTTATTAAGGGAGCATTTTGAAGTCACTCTTTGTATATGAAAGCATCTATGCTGCATCCCCCATCTTGTATCATTTTCTCTATTTCCTGATACCAATGGATTCGAACTAGGAACTCTTAAAATTAACAACAAAGAAAAGAAGAAAAGAAAAAAATAATTCTAGAGTTTTTAATAATAAACTAAAAGTGGTTTAAACATTTAACAACATATCTTTCAGTTTGACTAGTAAAATTTTTTGTTTTGGCAAATTGTTGTGGACCATATTGAACATTCAATTAAAGTATTGGCTTGAATTATGGCACAGGATCAGTGCCAACTATAAGAAATGTTTGGTAATAACAACACTTTCAATAGAAGCTCTTCCCAAAATTTGATACAAATAACATATACCGTGCGTATCCTCTTCAAATCAACAACTAAAAGGATAACTAGAAAAGAGAAGGACAAACGAAGTAGAAAACTGGGAAGAAAACAAGCTTAATTCTCTTCAACCGGAAATTCTCATTTTCTTCTTCTCTTTCTGTCGTCTCTTTTCTCTCTTTTCTTCCTCTTCGATTCACATTTTCTCTTCTCTTTCTCTTTTTCCTCTTTCCTTTTCTTTTCCTCTTGCAACTTTCTCTTCTTCTCCTTCTCTTCTTTCGTCTTCCTCTCTCTCTCCTCTCTTTTCTTCTCCTCTTTTATCCATCTCTCTTTCTCTTCTCTTTTCTTCCTCTCCTTTATTTCCTTTTCTTTCCTCTCTTTCTCCTTCTGTCTTCTTTTTTCCTTATCATCCTTCAAACTCCCCGTGGGCTTTTGGCCTATGGTGAAACACATGGCTTGTAGAACTTTGTAATGTTCCCCCAGGAAGAAGACCATATAAAGAGTATATCTTTGTATTTTAGAGGTTGGTTTTGTGTAAAAAAGCCGTCTCCACGAGTTGTCCCGGAGTGTGAGTTTTCAACTTATTGCCGTCCACTGCCGGCAGATTACATTAGAATAGGAACAAAGCAAGGATAAATTAAGTATATCATATACAATTTGTTAAGTATGGAAAATGATACTTCGGCAAATGCTGATGGTAGAACACTCATTACATTAGTTTGCCACAGGGACTTCATCGGTGGTCGATCAACTCGGATGGTGATCTGAAGCGAGTCCCAGTTTGATCTTAGATTTAGTGGAAACAAGTGTGACCTACTACTCATAACTTGACCCAACGGTGCAACGGTTTGGGAGCTTTTGCCGCGTCCAATGTCTCTAATCGGATCATGATGCATATAGATGCAAATGGTCCAATAGGAGCAAAAATTTCCTGTACTTCTGGAATGTTTTCGTTTCTGAACAAAAGCAACGTTTGCAAGTAGTCTTCGATTGATTATGTAATTAATATTCGATTGATTGATTAGATCAATTGTGAAAGCATTTATTTTCGATACTTGGATCAGCCAGATAATTTTTGGTTGAGACCTTACTTCGTGATTGAATTGGGCTGGACAAACTCATTTTTATGGGTTTATTGCTCAAAACTGTGTAGATTGATCCATTTTAACCTATCTGTCCGATGTTCTTATCGTTTTTGTTGTCCATTGCATTGGTGAAGTTGACCAATGTGTTTCTGGGCGTACATGTTGTTAAGGATGATCCATACACTGGCTTTCCTTCTTCTGAGGAGTAGATCAGATAATATACCAATCGATGAGATACTTGGAGCATCATGTACCAAGGCTCCCAAGATGAACCATTGTGATCACCAAAATATGAGCCCCACTTCTTTTAGTTGTGTTAATTTATTCCAAGGATGAAGGGGAGCCTTAGCGCAATGGTAGAGTTGTCGTCGTGTGACCTTGAGGTCACGGGTTCAAGATAGGAAACAGCCTCTTACAAAATGCAAGGTAAGACTGCATACTATTGACTCTTGTGGTCCGCTATTTCTCCGGACCCTGCATGCATGGAAGCTTTGTGCACCGGGGCTGCCTTTTTAATTTAGTTTGACGACCATGACATAATTTTTAGAGAGAGGGGGGTTATGGAAATGCTTTGGTAGTGATTTATTTTGAAAAATAAGCACATGGATAGTGACCCAAGGGATATATCTCTTGATGTGTCCGCCATAGACAAATAATAACAAACAGGGTTACCTGCGAGGGACTAAATGCTGCCTGATGTGTCCGCCATAGACAAATAATAACAAACGGGGTTACCTGGAAGGGACTAAATGCTGCCTTTTATATCATCATCTCTTGCAAGGAGAAACTGTGGATGAGTGGATGATTAAGCTTCTTCAATCACAGCACAAGATGTGTTTTAGGTTCGGAAAGAAAGCCACGGGGAAGCACAGGGGAGTGATCAGAACTCCTGAGGAAGGCAAGAATTTGACAGTGAAGCGAGATGAAAAGAAGACAATTGGGCAACTGATCCAAGAAGATTCATAGCCTTTGATTCCAACAAATACTCAATCCTGATCATGCTGCTCTTTTTGTTATTATTGGTGTAACTTCTGTGATCTTTCTGGTCTTCTTAGATGTTCGTACAGTTCCAAATTATCCAAATAATAATGTAGTAGTAGATCATTGCTATAAGTTTGGTGCGGTATATCATGTAATCGACTCAATCTTTGTATTAATTCAATTCCTTCTATTAGTGAAAGTGGCAACTGATCAGTTAATGCTTTAACGTGTACTTCAAAGCCTGAAATCTAATTTTGGATTGGGCACTAGCCCCATTGTTGTATTAGGTGTTTCATATTCCAGCAGAGTAGGGATTTTACACAAGCCACAAAGAGGCCACGGGCTGCTACTGGTCCATAGCAGGGATGTAGAGTGGCAGCAGCCCGTTGCCCAAGGTTCAGGTCCTAGAGGCCCCTGGACCAAAGGCAAAATTAACCATACAACTTTCAGCTGATCCAAATACGTTCATCCTGTACTCCTTAATATAATGTCGATTCCTTTGTCACAGGATGGAAGGTTAGACTGCTTGGCACACTCAAGTCAGCTAACTCTTCAGAGCACACAAGTGTGAACCTCGACTGAATCTGCAACTTAAAAATGGTCAAAATAACTCTTTGGAGATGCAGGGGATCGAACCCTGTACCTCCCGCATGCAAAGCGGGCGCTCTACCATTTGAGCTACATCCCCATTCTGGCAAGCTTTAATAAGATTAAATAGATGTCCGGATTCCAGAAATGAGAGGGTCAAACCATTTCTTCTGACTCTTTTTCAAATACAATAATTATTGATTGATCATATATTTTATTATAGTTAGATGATTCATAGTATCATTTTCTATTTAATCCCTTTGAATTTCATATTCAAAGTTGTGATCGAATCTATTTATTAACAAAAAGAATTGATTCGATACATTTCTTATGTACCATATGTGTTTTATTAGATTTGAATCAGATTTCAGATTAATCTATATTTGATTGAACAAAATAACATAAAATGATGCCAAAAACCTAATTTGACATTCTGCAACTTTCATTGTGAATAAATCCACCACATGCAGCTCAAGGTTTACACCTCTCATCATGTAGGTGCATCACCACAATCTGTCCTGCGTGCAGATATGGCTAGAGTGCCACTGGTACAAGAACCACTTTCACCTTTTCTTCTAGAAGAATTTATTCTTATTCTCCTTGGACAGTTCCGAGTACTATCCTGCCAATCTCCAATCGATCACCCATTTATAATTCATCTTTAGTGGTTTGGCCTCCAACCACATTGTAAACTTCCGAAGCACAATATCATAAAAATGGAGCCAAAAGGGAATATGTTTATAAAATGAATAGATTATAGGTTGGTTGTAGATCCACACTGGAAGAAAGAAAGGAGTTAGCTCACAGCATTAGCGAAAGAAACTGACTTGTTTACTTGACACCTCCCATTAAAAACTTACTCACTGTCTTACACATTAGGAGACTGGCCAGGAGAGCTCACTTGCCTACCTCAAACTTGCCTGCCCCACCTCCCAAGGGAACTCAAATTGAACAAATATAAAGGAAGATAGACTCCCACAATATGAAACTAAGATATGCTCGTAAGTATAAGATTAAGAGATAGGCTAGCTATTGAACTTATTAATATATCATGTTACTAGTAAGTAGTTAAGATCTTGTAAAACCCAGATTTCAGTGATCAAAACCATCCGATCCGTTAAGTTTGGAGCCAAGTTCTAGATAAGCCATCTTAACGGGAGAGATGATGGACGGTTTGGATCGATGACTGAAATTTCAACCTCACCTAGTACATGTCAGACGGCCTAACCATATATTCTGGTCTACTATTCAAAGCACCATATAATATCTCATGGAGGTTTGGTGGTACAGGTAAGCCACATTCTGGGGTACCCTAGTGAGACGAAGCCCTTTCTAGGTTTTGTTTGACTAGCCGGAATGCCTAACATTGTTATTATCATTCATTCATATCAAGCTTCAACATATAATTGTCTTTTACCCAACTCAAGAAATGCTAACTTGGTGGATAAAATGTTTGAACTTAAACATCCCTAATTAATGTCATAATTAAACAGTCCAGCGTCATCTATCACTGTGGACATACAGATTGGCCGAAATTTTTATGCACCACCTTCCCTTGAGCACCATAATAGTCAATAGTATGCAGCCTTATTTTGCATTTTGCAAGAGGCTGTTTGCACTCCTTGACCTCAAAATTACAGGACGACAACTCTACCATTGTGTCAAGGTTCCCTTCATCCCTTGAGCACCACACGTGACGTCAAAAATTAATCAATGAGGCTAGTTTTACATATTAATTAATCTGGCTTTAATTTTCTTATGGAAAGATTTGTGAGGGCGCGACTGCAACCAGCTCTAATGCAGCAGGTCCCATCCAAACTTACGGCCTCATGCACTACAGGTGGATTATCTAAGGAAACTTATTTATTTCTATCTTATTTTCCATTTTTCATTATTTCTCTTAGCTGATTGAGGAGATAAACCACATTCTATAGGCATCCCCCCCTGTGTGTCCAGCTGCATCGCCTTATCGTTTTCCAATTAATATAGGAGTTTTTGAGAGCATCGTTGCGTGTACTTGGGTGCACTCATTTGCTAAAGCGGTCGGCGGTTGGTGATCCAAACTGTTCCCTATATCCGCCTTTTTATGCATTATAAAATTGTTATTTTTAGACATGATCTGATTAGCATGGTCAGAATATCACAAGTAAGTAATTTACGACAAATCAGTGCATTTAAATGATTATAATATTTTTTTTGGATCTTGTAAAAATTAATAAAAATGAATGGATGCAATTTTTTGGATTTTTAATTAAAATATCATTATATTTTGGTAATTTTGCAAAAAAAAATTCTAATATTTTTTAAATTTTACAAAATTTTTATTAAATTTTTATGAGCATTGCAAAATTACCATTCCCTTACTTTCCCATCCTCCTTTTTTGTTAAGTTTGTCAAAATTCCATCTTTGCCCTTGTCTGAAGGTGCTGGAAGAAAGCAATTGACAAGGCCAGCTAAGGCACAGATGCAGGAAAACACAACAACAGCCCACTCCGTGGAGGGGGAGGTGCGGATCTTACCCAAGCGGGTGGGAGGAGGAACTATGTGGGTTTAGGGGGCGTGACAGGGGATGTACGCCGGAAACGTGGAGGGATGTGTGTGGATCTCATTGGAAGCGGGTCACTTAGTCGTCTACAAAGGGAAAGGCACCCATACAGAGTCATGTCAGCATCGAAGAGACTTATTCGATGGCCACTGGTAATAACTTTTGGTCCCAAATCTTTGGGTTGCTTTTTTCAATAGACGTTGGTTATATTTTTTTATGTTATTTGATATGTTCAGTAGTTTCCAGATGACTTCTCTTGCATTGTCAGGAATTAGTAGTTTTGTTACAGAATTGATAGTCTTTTTTGAAATAGTAGTTACCAGTTTGAAATATTTTTTAGTGTTAAAAATACTAATTATTCTCTTGCATTGCCAGGAATTAGTGGTTTTGTTGCAGAATTGATAGTTTTTTTTGAAATAGTAGTTACCAGTTTGAAATATTTTTTAGTGTCAAAAATACTAATTACTTTTGTAATGAAAATTGGAATGATATTAACTCTTATTTATTCATTATCTATGTTACGCCAAATGTTCTATGGATACAAACTATGCCTTTTCATTCCATTGCTAATTAATTTTACGGTATAGATGCTTATGACCTCTCCCTCTATAAATCTGGGTCAGCAGGAGAGAAGGGGGATGGGAGTGGAGGAGATGCAGGTGGGAGGGGAATGGCGGGGCTAGCACAGTGGGGTGGTGAGGGAGGGGAGATGGCCAGAAACGGGTTGGGTTCGGTGATACAGCTGGAAATATGGATGGGGATGAGGATAGTTAAAAGCGTAATGTTAGATTAAAATAAATAAATAAATAAATAAATAATGAAATGATAATTTTACAAAACTCAAAAAAACTTACTAGCAAATTTGCAAAAATTTCAAAAATGTTTTACCTCTTTATATAAATGTCAAAATATAATAACATTTTTGTAAAAAAAAAGACTAATTTTTATGTGGCTAAAACCATCCATTGACATGAAATTTGTTTTCTAACCCATCTACGCTGTTCCTAACATGGTGAACTTCTGAGATTTAAAAAGCATGTGCACTTTCCTCGTCTCTAGAGGGCATAATCTCAGCGGGACTATAAATTATAAGTACACGGAGTTAAAAAGAAAGCGACTTAGCGAGTAGTGTATTCTTGACGGTAGCAAACTCATTTTATGGAATTAGCAAAAAACCCAAGATAAAAGGTCCAGTCATCAACCATCTAGTGTACATGTATATACATTTTACTCAAGAGTGTATAATGCAAACTCAGTTAAATACACACATGCAATGAACATTCGCATGGTGGCCCACTAAATGAACGGTTAGATCGTCGATCGTGAATCACATTTACCATGGGCCTGCAAACAGGAGCACATACTAGTGAGGAAATCGACGGTGTCATCTGTGGTTTTATTAAAAACAAGCTTTTTCCTACCTGCTCTTCTTCTCGATGCCTACCACATGAGGAAGCGCGTTCAACGCGGCCCTTTGACCTTGTTCTCCTCGCCACCTAATGGTAGCATGTTGGATTTTGTCATCTTCTCACCCCTCCGAGCACCTATTTATATCGACCAAACACATTCAAAACTCAAGCCTCAGACCACTTCCCTCTCTCTCTCTCTCAACACCTCATTAATCATCATGAGTCTTTCTCCAAAATATATCTTGAATGCAACTACCCCAATTCTAAAGCATCACAAAACAAATACCATTTCATGTATAGTTAGCAGCTTGAACATGAACAGAGATAAGAGCCTGTACAAAGTCCTGTCTCTTGATTTAGAGAATGTGGGTGTTGATGAGATAAAGAAGGCTTATAGAAACATGGCTCTCCAGTACCACCCAGATATTTGTCCTCCTTCTAAGAAGGAACAATTCACAAAGATGTTTGTTGAGGTTCATGAGGCATACAAGACTTTGTCGGATCCGAATTCACGTAGAAAGTATGATTATGAGCTAAGTCTGAATGGGATGGAGAGAAGCCACAGTAATGGCGAGAAATTGGAGTTTTCGAGAGCGACATGGGAGGAACAGCTTTCGAAGCTCGAGAGAAGGTCTGAATTTCGTAAGAAAGAGGAGGAAGGACGCTGGACTGGCTGGATGAGAGCCCAACCTGCATAATCAAGGAGTCCTTCTTCTTTTCTTTTCTTTTTTAAAATTTTGGTTGGTGGTGGGGGGTTTCTTCTGATTCTTTTTCTCCTTCAATATTGGTTCATTCTTTGATTTCTTATGCAAAGATGCTTTTCTGCTAGAAAATTTCCATTCAAATAAACTTGTAATATGGTTGACAGGGAAGTAGCGGTTGTGAATTTATTTTTCACTTGTTTTGGGTTCTTAGAAAAAAAATTTATCCTAATATGGTGAATTTCGTTCTGGACACTTCATGTTATAAATTAATGTCGTTTGGGATTCCTCCTCCTCCATTCCTCCTCCTCCATTCTCTCTCTCTCTCTCTCTCTCTCTCTCTCTCTCTCTCTCTCTAACATACACAAGGAAACATAGTAAACACAGCTACATAACAAGTGGAAACACCAAGAGCATGATATTGGTTTTGGACCGTTTAGACTGATGATGAAATGACACGGAGATGACACATTTTCCCCTTCTCGTGGTCAGCTTCCATATGGTCTTAGTGTTGCTCAAATCAGTAGAATATACAAAAGGATTTACTTGGGAGACCTAAATCATTTGATTGGTGTGTAAATGCCCGCAAAACCTTCTCCATCTGATGATCCTAACCCCATGTGACAAAAGGCCCACGTACAAAGTTTGCAAACAAATGTTACTGAGACCTTGAGAAATAAGAAAGTCAGAAATAGCTTATAATGTGCGATCATGGAGCCAAGCACTAATGCTATGAGTCCAGCAGATGAAACGTTTGTTGAAGAAAAGAGTTCTCTTTGCGTTTTCTAATTGGCGACCTACAGAAACGAGGTGCTATTCCGTCCCGCTGGTATTGGTGGCACTATTAGGACAAAAAATAGAAGTATAAGCATGGTTTTTCCGAGTCTTATAAGCTTCAAACACTCAATAAGAGAAGAGAGATTGGCACTTCTAGCTTCTAGGTATTAAGGTATACAGAAGAGGGTGTTGGGATGGACCCGCATAAGGTCCATGCCCATGTGAGTGCAAGACTAGCTGACATCTAGAACGTCAGCACTAACTCTCAGAGTTCCATAATGATGGTCGACAGTGCCGCAAAAGATGACTATAACGGCCACCAGTTTTGACAATCTTATAGTTGTAGTTCAAATAGGATCTGAGAGAGGTGAGAGAAGAACAAAGATGTAATCTGATTAGATAGTGGTATTTCTCCCGTTGATGTAGGCCAAGATGGCCGAACCACATAAATCTTCTCGTCTCCTATTGTGTGAGTGTGCTATTGGGTAATTCTCAGATCCAGAGATACTGGTTGCCAGATCCGTGAAAGATCTGGCACAACAAAGTGGTATTAGAGCTGTGCATCTCATCAAGTGGTATCAGAGCTTGGTTCACACCAAGGATTGCCAGAACAAAGCCAACAAACATAAGGGGAGTGCTGGAGAAGAACGTGTGCTGGAGTAGAATGAAGATAGCATTTTGATTCAAGCCAAGTGCGACCCAAGTCCAGTCCAGACCCAGGCCAGGTGCGTCCTAGTTCAGAGTAGGCCCAGGCAAGTGCAGCCCAATTTTAGTTTAGGCCCATCCAGGCTAAGACCAGGTTACATTCAAACCCAAGCATGCCCGTCCAGATTCAGACCAAGCAGAAGCCCAGATCACAGGAAAACCCTAGATATGAGGGTCCAAATCATATGACCATTGAACGACTCAGATTGCTTGGAGAATGAACCCGATCATATAGATCGGAGATCGACCTCACTGTCCAGATCATGCAACCCAGATCGCACGGTCCAGATCACGCAACCCAGATCGCACCATCCAAATCGGAGAATCTATATAGGATAATTTCTTATAAGATTTCTTGTTGAAAAAACACAGAAAGAGAGAGGGAGACTAGCTACGACAGCCAGCTCAGAGGAAGAAGATTAGGGTTTTAGTCGGCTGGTGGAAAAACTAAGTTGACTCGTGAATAGTTAGACTTGTGAATAGTAACCCAAGTTGAACAGTACCTGGTGAATAGTACATGCAAATAGTACCCCTTGAACAGTACATATTCCTAAGTTTTTTACTATTCCAGACTCATCCGTACACTCCATTCTTTCCAATTCTGCTCAGAAAAGCAGAAATAAAGTTTGAAACCATGGAGGAGACTAGTTCTGGAAATATCATGGCTAAAGCCATGATAAATTCAACATCACTAATTATACACTGTGGAGACCTAGAATGGAAGATCTTTTATACTACAAATATCTTTATGACCTTTTAGATGATCAAGGAAAAAGACCTAAGGAAGTTTTTGAAAAAGACTGGTTAAAGATGAATAAGAAAACCATAGGTTAGATCAGACAGTGGATTGATCATAATGTATTTCACCACGTTGCTTAAGAAGAAAATGCCTATATTCTATAGAAAAAGTTAGCGAATATATATCAGGCTAAGACCGCTCGAAACAAGGCCTTACTAATGAAAAGGCTTGTGTACCTCAAACTAAGGAGCGGGATGATTGTGGCTGAACATACCAGTAAATTTCAAAATCTGGTAAACCAACTAGGATCAGTGGCGTTACATTAGGAGATGAATGACAAGCCCTACTACTACTAAGTTCATTACCTAAAAGCTAAGAGACATTGGTAATCTCACTCAGCAATTTAGCTCCGGAAGGAAAGTTGACCATGGCTATGGTCAAAGATGCGATGTTCAATGAGAAGGTCATAAGAAAAGAAGCTGGCATAGACCAAACACATGCCCTGATTACAGAAAATAAGCACTCTAGGAGAGACAAGCACAGGGGGAGAAGTAAGAACATACAAAGGGGGAGATTGTAAACTCGCAACAGATCAAAAAGTCAACCTAGAAGACAGTTCAAGTGTTTTCACTGCAGCATTCCAGATCACATGAAGAAAGATTGTCGAAAGCTCAAGAGGGAGATGGGACATAGCAAGCCAAATGAGGACAATGGTGAGACACTAGTCACCATTGCTCAAGACATAGCAGTGTTTACCACAAATGAGGAATCATACCTGCATGTAATCAAGAGTGAAGTAAAGTGGGTGATAAATACAGCAGCTTCCTATCACGCCACTCCTCATAAGGACTTCTTCACCACCTACAAAGAAGGAGACTTTGGCATTGTTAAGATGGGGAATGATAGCTCCTCAAGAATAATTGGGATCGGTGATGTGCAGATAAAGACAAATATTGGCTACACAATAGTACTCAAGGAGATACAACATATACAGAAACTCAGACTGAAGTTGATCTCAGTCCTAGCCTTTGACAGACAAGGCTGCATCAACTACTTTGGCAATAATACCTGGAAACTGATGAGAGGCACCATGATCGTAGCGAAAGAGCACATATGCAACACTCTATATAAGACCCACATAAGAACATCTAGAGACAGTCTTAACACAGTGGAGGATGAAGGTTCACCAAATCTTTGGCACAAAAGGCTTGGCTATATGGGAGAGAAAGGTTTGTTCATACTTGCAAAGAAGCAACTCATCAAACTGGCCAAAGATATAGCTCTTAATCAATGCAATTACTGTTTATTTGGCAAGTAACATAGGGTTGCTTTCTCGTCTTCTAGTAATAAAGGAAATGAAATATTGAGTTTGGTATACTCGAATGTATGTGGTCCTATGGAAATAGAGTCATTAGGCGGAAACAAATATTTTTTAATATTTATAGATGATGCATCTATGAGGGTATGGGTATATTTTGTAAAGAATAAAGAACATGTATTCGAATACTTCAAAAGATTTCACGTGATGGTAAAGCGACAAACTGGAAAGAAACTCAAGTGTCTCAAAATAGACAATAGAGGAGAATATGCCTCAAAAAAGTTTAGAACATATTGCACAATACACGGTATTCGACATGAAAAGACAATTCTACATACCCCACAGCACAATGGAGTAATTGAAAGAATGAACTGGACCATTGTGGAGAGAGTAAAATGCATGCCCAACATGGCTAAGCTACCTAAGCCATTCTTGGAAGAAGTTGTGGAGAGCGCCTACTACTTAATCAACAGGTCACCATCAGCACTATTAGACTTCAAAGTTCTAGAACAGAAGTGGACCGGCAAGAAAGTGACCTATTTACACCTTAGGGTATTTAGGTGTAGAGCTTTTGCACATATATCCACAGAGATGAGATAAAAAGTTAGATCTGAAGTCTACACCTTGTATCTTCATCGGGTATGGAGATGAAGAATTCGGATACAGATTGTGTGACCCTGAGATGAGAAGAATATCCGAAGCAGAGATGTGATATTTTAAGAGAATCAGTTCTACAAAGAACTAAGGAAAGCTAAAGACATTAGTACTCCAAATCTAGTGCCAGACTCAGCACCCATATAAGTTGACTCAGAAGCTGAACCAGTGGCAGAGGAATTTGAGTAGGGGGAGCATCAGTCCCTTGTACCAAAAATGTTGGAACATCAAATAATGAATTGTCTCAACAAGAGGACGTATTCTGATTCCATCTCAAAAATATCCAGAATCAGAATATATCATGCTCACTGATGAGAGGGAGCCAGACAATTTTCAACAAGACGTGACACATGTAGACAAGGGCAAATGGTTGCAAACTATGCAAAAAGAAATTAGCTCATTAAAGAAAAATCAGACTTATAAGCTAGTCACACTTTCCAAGGGGAAAAGAGTACTGAAGAACAAGTGGGTCTTCAAGGTGAAAAGAAGAAGCAATAGAGAGGTGACAGAAGAACAGATGCTAAAGCGTGAAAAGATTCACACTAATAAGAATCATGAAGATATGTTAACTAAAGTGGTAACCTATGAGAAATTACAGAACATAGCAAATATGAACTCAAGCTAGTGGAGTATGGAATGAGGATGGAGGGGGAGAATTGTTGATGTCCATCCTCACATAGTAGGAATTCTCCAAAAGATTCCTGTCAAGAAAAGAAGTCTCTTAGAATTAGACAATCCAATTTTAATAGGAATTCTAAGAAAATAAGTAGATAAAGCTTATCAAGATGGAGTTTGTATTCATGTTGAATACATATAGCTCTCCTTTGATCTCTATAAATAGGGTTTAGAGGCAGAGGCTAAAAATGGCTAGTGAAATGTTTCCTCTCTTCTCTTGTGGATGTAGGCCAGACTAAGCCTAACCACATAAATTTATATTTGTGTTTCTCTTTCTGAATGTGTGTTGTTTCATGTTATTGCACGCAACAGCTAGTAGCAGAGCTGTGCATCTCATCAGAGCGGATCGCTTGTAATAGCAAGGGCCAATGGCTCCAACCAAAGTGATTGGGCCATCGCTTGGAAAAAGTTAGAGATTTAACAACACCCAACTCAATTTCCTTTTTGCATGTTCTAAGGTCCATTGGTTATCTTGCTACCCTTGCTAAGAAGGATGCTTTGTAATTATAGTTCTTTTTGTATATAGGGCAATCATTGCCCATCACGTCTCATGTATTTTCTTCTCCTTGTTAATTAATTAATTAATTAATTCTCAACCATTTTTAAGAGGAAGGACCTGAATATGTGCCAAAAGAAAAATTCTTGCAATCACTGCTGAAGGAAGAAGTCAAATCTGGTTATTAAGGCACCAGATAACTCTAGCTTTAGCCATCAACAGCCTCATTGTGTGCCCTGCAGCGTAATAGTCTTGATCTCCTACACACTTGTGCTACCACCGCATCAGAAAGTTCCTCTAAAGAGAAGCTCAATCAATTAAACGAGTAATGTTGTCAATACCATAACATAACAGCCAGTATAACGTTACTTGGTGTGCTGCTACCGATCAAATACTAGTCTACTGGACGGTATTTGAATACCACCCGAGATCATCATATTGGCCAGTATCTTTATGTTCTCCTTTTTTCCTTTTTTTTTGCCCCTGTGAATAGCAGCTGAAGTTTTCATTTAGTAAGAGAGGAACTTGCAAAGGAGAAAGACAGATGGTTTGTTCATCACCCAACCTTATTGGTCGGCTGGTATCTTTGTGTTGATTTTTTAAAAATATATCCTTTCAAACTATGACCATTTTCCTTAGCTAGAAAGTATGATTAAGGTACAAAATAAAGGTTAAAAGGGTAAAAAAGACTTGAAATCGAATGGGAGGGAATTTAGGGGGAAAACAAGAGATTTGAGATTTTATTTTGGACGATTTTGAGTTCTACTATTGATCCATACTGTTCGTATGATTCCCCTAAGCCTTTGATGTGTAGGTATATGCCAAAAGGGAGCGAGTAGCATCCATGAAATTGTCCTTTTCTTTGTAAATTATGAATATATTCAGAATATATAAGGATAGCCTCATACACTTCGCCTGATATTAGGTGGATTACCTATTCTATTTATGACAAGAAAACTTCTTGGTAATACCTGCTCAAATTAATATAGGAGTTTGTCACCTGTGTCTTTGGGTGTATCTCAATGAACTTATTTGCGTGACACGCACGTACTGTTTGATGATGGAGAGCCAAACCATCCGTGTCCTCGGCCACATCTTAGACTGACCATGTACCAATCATATATAATGCTGGACTGGTATGAACGACTCCCAAAGTATAAAAAAGAAGGCAGTTAAATCTAGACCAATCAGATAATCAATGGAGAGGATCTTTCAGGTATCGGCTTTATTTTGAATGCAGGAAGGCATTATCCTTGTTAAATCATAGTGGCCCACCCGATGAACGGTTGAGATTGTTGAACGTGTGCCAAATTAATAATGGCTCTGCGAATGAAGCAGTAATACTTATTAGTGGCTAAATCCAGTACTCTCGTATATCTCTTAGCTTGAACTTTCTTACTAAACACCCAGCTTAGTTCTTCCCACTTGACTCCTGTTGGACGTTTACCACATAAGAAAACGAGTTCAACACGCCACCCTTTGACCTCGGTCTCCTCGCCATGTAATGCCACCAAGTTTGATTTTCTTATCTTCTATCCACTCCTGCGCACCCCCTTAACTATTTATATATACTAATCAAAACCACATTCAAACCTCAATTCTGAAACCTCTCTCTCTCTCTCTCTCTCTCTCTCTCTCTCTCTCTCTCTCTCTCTCTCTCTCTCTCTCTCTCTCTCTCTCTCTCTGTGTGAATATGTCTCTAACATATAGTTTCAATGCAACTGCCCCAATTCAAAAGCATCACAAAACCAACGCATTTCCATGTAGAGCTAGCAACCTGAAAGTGAACGGAGAGAAGAACCTGTACAAAGTCCTGTCTCTTGATTCAGAGAATGTGGGCGTTGAAGAGATAAAGAAGGCTTATAGGAACATGGCTCTCCAGTGCCACCCAGATATTTGTCCTCCTTCGAAGAAAGAAGAATTCACAAAGATATTTGTTGAGGTTCATGAGGCATACAAGACCTTATCCGATCCGAATTCACGTAGAGAGTATGATTACGAGTTGAGTCTGATTGAAATAGAGGGAAGTTACAGTAACGGGGCGAAAGTGGAATTTTTGAGAGAGGAGTGGGAGGATCAGCTTTCGAAGCTCGAGAGAAGGTCTGAATTTCGCCTGAAAAAGAAGGAAAAGGGATCCAGGAGCGGTGGATGAGAGCTCAACATGCAAAATCTCAAGAAATTCTAGTGTTTTTTTTTTTTTTTTACTGTTATTTCGGTCTTATGAATATTCTTTTTCTGCTTCATTGTTCATTCGATTACTTGCTTTACATGTTTTGTGTTGGAAAAAACAAGTCCAAATAACACTTCTGGTTATGGTTTGACACAGACATTGGAGCTGAGAAGTTCGTTTTCAGTTGTTTCGGGCTCTCTCTCTCTCTCTCTCTCTCTCTCTCTCTCTCTCTCTCTCTCTCTCTCTCTCTCTCTCTCTCTCTCTCTCTTGTTCTTTCTTCTAACTAGTAAACCATGAAGGCGTATTCTTACTGTACGAAGAAGATTGGTAATGGAAAAAGCTTTGAATTTTTTCTAATTAAGAAACAATACGCAATGGAGTAGCTTGGAGATTTCTCTCTTGGTTTTCAAGTGATCAAGTTCATCATGATGGGGGATATATATAGAGTTTGCCTTCCTTTCTAATGGCCAAAACTATGAACAGCCGTACCCTTTCATAGGGCAATTCTCTTTGCGAAGAACTATGTTCTTTACTCTTCTAGATTTCAATGATTCACTTACCACCCAAGCCATCCAAGTCATCAGCCATCTCCTAAGTGAGTCCCACGAGTAGACTCCACCTAGTAGGATCCCATGCCGAGTAAACAATTAGCATAGAATGCCTCATGATCACCATCCCATTATGCAACAACATACACATGTAATGGACAAAATCAGGCGAAACTTATATCAAAATATCATACATAATATATAATGCATAGTGGTAATGATGTGTACGTATGATTTTGGTGAGCATTTTTACCTTCATTGAAGGTTATTTGCCCCTTCAATGTGGATATCAAATCTAGGGTAGGTCACCACATGTTCCGACTGCAAAATGATGAATTTCATGGACAGCCCTTTAAGTTATAGATTAATGTTTTTCCTTTTATTTTAATTTTGTTGACGCTAGCTCTCTCTCTCTCTCTCTCTCTCTCTCTCTCTCTCTCTCTCTCTCTCTCTCTCTCTCTCTCTCTCTCATGTGCACAAGGAAACATGGTACTATAGCTACATATATCACAAGTCACAACACCAAGAGATAGACATTGGTTTTAAGCCGGTTAGACTTATGACATACTAAGGTTACTACCAAGTGAAACATATGCCCATACTTATGGTAAGCTTGTAAATGGTGTCTTGGGCAACTTGAAGTATACGTGATGGGTGATTCTCATTTGATAAAACTTATTCAGACAACTCTTCAAGATTCAAACTCACATACCTCTTGTCAATAAACTTTTGATACCATATTGAATTATCATTCTACTTAAAAGCTTAAGTTGATAGTGAGTTTGATAACATTTGTCTAAAAAAACATAACGATCATGAACATGTAATTTTCTTTTATCAATTAACTCAAAATATTATCTTGGCTGATACAGCTAATGAATTTGGCATTTCTAATTAATCTTTGCCAGAAAATTTCTTATGGGTGAGATTTATGCACCACGCACTATGGGTTAAGCACCGTCGCACCAAAAGCCGAAGGAAAGAAAGTTCTACTACCATAAATAAATCAGTAAGGCTAGTATTGTATATACCTGGAAAGGAAGTAACTAACTCCAACGTTATATATCTATTTTGTCTGATCATAGAAGAAACTTTAAGTGCAGATATGATGAAAATCCACCAAGCAGCAGTCCTTGGCTTTTCCAAAAATTGTATGAAAGGTCCCAGCCACTAAAATTGAACCCCAAATGATTTTTTGTTTTGAACTTAGGCACGAAATGCTGATTTTTTGTGCAATCATAGTGCTAACATCATAAAGACCCATGAAATCTCAAAAGAATTAAAACGAGAGGATAATGTGGGAAAGAAGAGCAAAACAAAGGAGGCATTGACAGGGCAACCAGCGGCAGTTTAAGCCTAAAACCCGAGGAGTAGTAGTCATCTTCTATATTTAATTACCAAGTTTGCATTGAAATTGGGTCGTTGTTGTTCATCCCACAATCATCATAACATGAAGAAAAGGGGAAAATTAGGTGCACTGCCCAATTCTACTCATGAGAATAATTTCTAGGTATGACCTGCTCAAATTGATATAGGAGCTTCTTTGCGTGTACTTCAGTGCACTCATTCGCATGCAGCTAAAGGAGTCACGTATTTGGTGAGCCAAACTGTCCAAGAGAAATATTAACCGGGAACTCTATGCAAACAAGGAAACAACACGAAAGTGACACCAGAAATAGAAGTTTCCATAGGTAGGCAGTTTCCGAACCATGTGTCTATCTAATACCCAAAAGAGGTTTATGTTCTAGATTTGTCACTCATACTACCAAACACAGTCACAAAGTTTGGATTAAGAATACATCAGCAAGTCAAATATTCATACAATTATGCAAATGTACATAAATTTTTTTAAAAGAAAAAAGCAAAATTTTTGTATATAACTTTAAGCTTTTCTTTTTAACTTTTATCGACATTTAAAATAGGATGCCAAATCAATCGTTTAGATCGTCGGTCGAACATGTATATGTTTATAGAAGGTTTGGAAATAAAAACACATAAAAATCCCCATCTCATCTCATTTTCTCATCCAGCTTTACTAAACCACCCAAATTCACAAATATCACAAGACCAATACCATCTCATTTAGAGCTAGCATCCTGAAAGTTAACGGACAGAAGAACTTGTACAAGGTCCTTTCCCTTGATTCAGAGAATGTGGGTGTTGATGAGATGAAGAAGGCTTACAGAAACATGGCTCTCCAGTATCACCCAGGTGTGTGCCCTCCTTCTAGGAAGGGAGAATTCGCAAAGATGTTTGTGGAAGTTAATGAGGCTTATAAGACCTTATCAGATCCAGATTCACGTCGGACATATATATGATTATGAGTTGAGCCTGAACGGAATGGTGGGAAGTTACAGTAAGAGGGATGCCGGATGGGTTGGATGAGAACTCAAACTGCATGATCAAAGAGTTCAGAAAGTCTCTCTCTCTCTCTCTCTCTCTCTCTCTCTCTCTCTCTCTCTCTCTCTCTCTCTCTCTCTCCAACACAGAAGGAAGCATAGTACTACAGCTAAATAACAAGGAGAAACACCAGAGGTAAGCATTTCATTCAGAAAACAGAAACAAAGTCAGTAAACTAGAAGGATTTACCAGCCAACTGAACTATATGTGACGCCCAGTTGATTCATGATCAAGCATCTTCAATCTACTTATCCCCCGACTGACAATGCCCTAGGAATCTTCTCCATTCATTGATCCTATCCGCTATTATCGTTCGGTGTAAACTGGGCGACTAACAAAGTTCACAAACAGAGGTACTATAATCTTGGCATGTGAGAGGGTCAGCAGTAGCTCGTGGGATCTTTGATCACAGCCTGCAGCTATGGTTCCAGCAGGTCATGGTTTGGATCACCAAATACTTGAGGCCATATCTAGCCGCATGTAAACATTTTGATTTCCCCCGCCAACACTATTTTCTTTCTCATCAGTGTAGCTTGGTAGCGTACCACATGTCACAGTTCCAAGACATTCATCCGGTGAGCTCATCTTCACGTTTTGATCAAAAAGCTTAAATCTACCAAAATAAAAAATGAGAATGATTATAGAAATTTCATGATGGTAGACATCTGAATATACTTTGAAAGGGTCGTCAACATGAGAACTTTAATATACTTGAATCCACTCGGCATTCATCGTTCTAATGTAAGAAATTACATCGCAAACTCTGAAACAATAGTGTTATTGTTGGAGAATAAACTTGATTAGGCTTATTATTTATAATGGGCAAAAAGGATCAATTTGATAGCCCTAGCCCATATTCTAGAAAGTTTCTATTGATCATAAAAGCCCATATTCTAGAAAACCTAGATATTGTTAGAACTATTTAAATATTTTTGAAGAAAGAGCTAGATATTTGTAGAGAATTCTTTAGAAAGTCATTATAACCATTGGATTAAAAGTGTGTTGGCACAATCCTAACTATTGGTTGAGATGTGCCACTAGTATAAATAGAGATAGCTCCTCACACTTTTGTATCAAGTCAAGAATTAAGTAATAGACTACAAGTTCTTTATTCTCAACTTTTCATCTTCACTCGTTTTCCCTTTTAAGTTCTTCCACCAAAACCTCTTCCTACTAAACTAAAACATCAAGACCACCCTTTCCAACAGTTACAGACACTATTTACCAATACAAAACTTGCCAAAGATGTTTGATAAAATTTCTTCAGAGATATCGACCCCGCTTATTTGCCCAAGGGCCAATGAAGCTTCCCATTACTCAATCGTCCAAAAATCCAAAGACAATTCCACTTCAATTGACGCTTTCAATCTTGATAGAGCTTCCATTGTAGGAAGAAGTTGAATCACTTTGTCTCTTATTAAATCATGAATGCCGTCAATAACTCGTGTTCAATCAAATATATCATGGCAGGTGAAAAATATCAAGTGACAGAATCGGCCACTTCTTCGTAAGGAAAACTGAAAATTTAAATCCTTGCGGAGGATGTGGATACCTGATTTACAATCCACCTAAGGTCCCCCTCGGCTGTCTGGTCAAGACCCATGAGTTCTTGTATTGCCGACTCCAATTCCGATATTCCTTGCCAAGTGACGATGCATGTGAGAACATTCTTGTTGAAAGCTTTGCTATCCATATGTTTGATGGAAGCAGATGGACCACAATCAATTTTGTTGATCACCAGGAACATAGAAGCGAAAACACCTGCGGATTTATGCATTTTGAACAGGAACCAAGGAAAACAGTTCATACAAATAAGACCAGTCTGAGTGTGGATTGCAGTTTTGAGCGTGGGCAAGGGTCACGAATTTGACAACCACTACAATATGTCCGAAATAGGTTAATTAAAGACATCATATACTTGAATTGACAACTATGCTCTTAATGCATCACTTTACATAGGTCTCTTAATAGGAATTTTTCCATCACTTTAAAGCGAACAAGAAACACAACACACAGGGAATGATCTAAAATTCTGAGATTGCAGAGTTTGGTTATCATGCCAAGAATTACTCACAAGTTTAAATGTAAACCATCAAACCAAATCAAGTTTAAACACAACAAAAGAGCAAATAGTAAGGACAAAAGCTGTAACGATTCCATTGCCTCCTCCCACAACCACTAAGATGTGTTTTCCATTATTGGACATGGTGCGTGCTCATTTTCAAAGTCTATTAAACAGCATTGTGACATGGGAAATGATTTCTTTTATTGGAAGCTGGATAAATGGATTACATAGACTATTCTCTCTTTGGTGGTATCCGAAGGGGATTAGCACTTCCCTTTGTTTATTCACTGTATCTGTTCTGTTGCTTTCAATTCCATAAGCATGGCCAGATGCATGGCCCACATGCAGATTTACCAATCTGAACATGATGATACATTAGGGATCTGTAACTCATTTTCCCAGTCTGCACTTCTATTTTATCTGAACTACCAAACTAGCCCTTGAGTCTCAAAACTGGTGCAAGACATACAACCCTCTGAAATGATAGAAAGAGCCTGTAAAACGCAGCCTCATCTTACATTTTGCAAGAGGCTGTATTCATGCCTCCAACCCATGACCTACAATTCACATGACGCCAACTCAACCGCCAAGAATGATAAGGCACGATCTGATCATAAATCCAATGATGATCATGGCGGAACAGTCGCAAAGGAAGGTCTAGAGTTGCTCAAGTGTATTAACACACTCTTTAACTCTTAACGGTTCACGTCAGATTCACCAGAGAATGGTGAATAGGCTATTGCACCAAATATTCCGATTTAGTCGAATGCGTATTGGTTTTTCAATTTGACAACAATGAATCACTTTGTTTAACCTTAAAAATAGTGTTTTTCCTTGCAAAGATATCATAATTCGTGAACGAAGACATGAAGGAACAAATAAAAGTGGAATGAGAACCAACAAAGGACGGATTAGTCATTTCCGTCACAAAGACTACATTATTTAAAAAGCACAAAAAGAAGGGGCAGCTTTGAGATTTACGCGAGAACGTTACATGAGCTTATTAGACGTGCTAAACTACAGAGCACCCACCAGCTTTTCTCACACCATCCGCATGATGCATCTCCTTTTCCCACCCCACTCTCTCTCTCTCTCTGGCCTTCCACAAACCACCAATGCTGTCCACTCCTCTTCTTCTTTCTCAAGGCCAGCTTTCTGCCCTTTAAGCTCGTATTCTTCATACAGGAAACTGCTTTCCCTAGTCATTAGGTTCTTCTGCTACCAAAATTATGTCAAACGGCCAGCCTTCCGTCTCCTCTTGTGGGTCTTCTTTTTTTAAGAGCGTTGGTCATGTTCAGATTCAATCAGACTTCTTCGGCCATTGTCATCTTCGGAGCACAGGTCTGCACGGCTTCACCAACTGTCAAGAAGATCTTGTCATGGCCAATCAGGTCTGTGAACTTGGAGGAGTGGAGCTTGTCCATCACTACTTGGCCCGGATTTGCTAGCACAAGCTGTTGCGGAAGCAAATGGGTTTGTGAGGTAGTTTTTTATCTAATATTCGTAAAGAGATAGTACATGGTTTGATTCATTCAAGAGTATCATCATGAGTGACACTCTTGAACAAGTAGTGTAATTATCATAATCAGTAGAAACAATTAATATGATGCGCAAGAAAATTAGCTTCCTGTTCCATCTTTTCTCATAGCAGGAGATTATGGAGTTAGTTTCTCACCTGAATGTTTCTCTTCTTGAGACTTCTGTACAACTCTTCCAAGGCATGGATGCCACTTGTGTCAATGTCAGTAACAGCTGCAAGCAATAAAATTGTGAAAACAAGTCTTGATTCAATGAAACTAACAAATGTTAACTAATTATAAAAGTAAAAGAGAGTGTAAGACTCAGTCGCAGATGAAATCGTGAAAATAAGTCTTGATTCAATGAATCCAAACATGATTACAAATGGAAAAGTTGAAAAGAAAATGTAGCACTCAGTCAGATTGCTTACGTGACATTTCGACAATCAAAAACTCAATCTCTGGTTGGTCGTTTGCTTTCAAGTTTTCTTCTTCATCGACCAACCATCTCAGGATCCTGTAAGAAGGTATGTTTGGACATTGTTAGTGGTTGTCGTAAGATCTATAATCACTAAATATGGGATTTAACCTCCGACCAGAAAACAAAATTATATTAGATAAGCTCAAGCTCTCTCCGAGACACTTCCAGAGCTATAAAATTATATTAGATGAGGTCAAGCTCTCCCTGAGACACTTCCAGAGCTACAGAAAGAACTCTGGTGTGTGCTTTGATTTTTATGATACAAGAAGTTTAAAAGACTACCAGAAATTTTGGATAATTTCTTGTATTGGAAAATTTGTGGCTGTTTTTTGAAACATGTAATTCAGAACTAGGAATAGAATGCTAGAAATATGATAGGCAGTATTACTGAGGCAAAAGCTGGAATCTTATTACCTACGATGTGTTATGTGCATGTCATTGCTGCAAAAGTTTCCTTCTACTGTTTTATATGGCTTGCTGATAACAATATTCTACACTCTATTTAAAGTTTTGATTGTCGTTGGTCACTGGCTAGTTACACATGCTTATATCACGCAACTTTCCTCACAAAATAATCTTCAGAGTTGAAAGTATGGAGAAACAATCAAGTTAATCAATACCTCTCTTTCACATAGTTCGAGTTAGAAAAGTAGATAGCTGAGTCAACTCTCACAACCAAAATCCCAGGAACTCTCTTCGCATCTGGATATTGTTCAATGTTCCTGTAGATGCTTGTTCTAGGAAGGTTCCCAAGTATAGCTGTTCGTGGTCTTGTTACTTGTAAAAGGATTTTTGCAAATGATATAGCAATCTGTTTGAAAGAGATAGTGAAAATAGATTTAGTTGCTGAGAGATACAGAATGGGCAGACAAAATAAGTTTGAAAGCACAATCTGCTCTTACCGCAATTAAGAGGCCAATCTCGACAGATGCAAAAATTACACCAAAGAAAGCTCCCATGCAGGCAATGAAATCCAGTTTATCAATTCTCCAGATGAGAATTGCCGCTTCATAGTCAATTAGGCCAATCACAGCACAAATAATGATTGATGAAAGTATCGCATTTGGAGTGTATTTGAAAAGGGGGGTGATCAGTTGTAGGGTTAGGAATACTACTGCCGACATTACAACGTTAGACACAGCTGTTTGGCAGCCTGCCATGTAATTCACTGCAGAACGGGAAAAGGAACCTGCCAACAGGACCCTATCAATAAGGGAGTATACAATAAACATGAACTTCGAGATAATACAGATTATTGTGTTAAAAAGTGTGCAAGATAAGCTATGCACCTGTTGCCACATAGCAAGAAGTCATTGAACCAGCAACATTCATCACTCCAAGAGCCACCATTTCTTTGTTTCCATCCAGTTGATAGTCCTTCTTTGCTGCAAATGTTCTCCCGATTGCTACAGCTTCCTGATAAAACCCATAACACTTAGTTCCAGGACAAAATATATATATATAGACACACACACACACACACACAAAGATTATTCGCTTTTGTTCACTATCATTTTCACCCCTTCAGATTGTGTTTTATAAAAATTCCTCTTTCCCGCTATGTTCACATGTTATTATAGGGAAAAGGATAAATAAAGATAGGGGGACATATCATTTTACTGTCTATGTCTTTAAATTATGCCTTAAAATCTGAAATTGGCTCACCGTTAAGGCTATCATACCAGCCACGACACCAATTCTGAAACCTTTGCCTGTGTATCCACCAGTGAAATAAATTTCATGCACTGAAGAGGGATTTAAACCTTTTTTAATATTTTTCACCTATTAGACATCAGAACCAACGTTAAGTCCCAGTAGAATTCAAGGAAGTGGTTCTAATCATCAGTTGTATTCAAGGTTGATTACTTACAATTGCAACACCATGCTTTTCAGCATGGGTAATATATACGAAAAAGGTTGATAAGATGACAGAGATCAAAGGAGCTATGGCAGCCAACCAGAAGAGTTTCTTCTTCTTCTTCCCCTGTTACATGAGATCATATAAGAGAAGAGAAACCTAGCAGAAGCATATATTAAAGCTACATAATGTAAAGGATGACCCTTACAATAGACTTGGCAAAGAGAAGGAAAGCCAAGAACGATGCTCCTATTAGTATTGTCTGCCAGTTCCACTGCAAATATAGTAGGTTAATGTTCAGCAAGTGCATCTGGCTACACTAATATTTCTCAGATTCAAGGATGATAGTTCCTTACTCCATGATGTACAGAACCCCATATCGATTTCATAACAGAAATAATATCAGTCTTCTTGGTGAACTTCTTTATGCCAAGGAAGCCCTTAAGCTGCTGCAGAGCAATGGTAATGGCTGCCCCACCCATAAACCCGACAATAGCAGCATGTGACAGGAAGTCAATCAAGAATCCTAATCTGCAAATGTAAATTAACTCATCAATGTTTCAATATAAGACTGCTGACATTTGGTGAACTGATAAACGACAAAGAAGACACAGCAAGCAAATCAAGGAGTATAATCTTTTCCCATCTAGTAGAAGAGTAATGAACAATTACTATGGTTATAGTAACTGAGCAGAAAATATGCAGATCCCCATGCCGTCAGAAGTTTCCAGTTAATGGCATAAGGGACAAGGAGTGTCACATTAGTTACTCAACGGGAGTAGGAGACTACAAGTTTATAAAAAATGAAAAAGCTTACAAAATGGCTAAACGTTAATACCTGAAAAATCCAAGTGCTGCTTGAGTGATACCAGCAAAAAAAGTAGCAGTAAATGCAAGTCGATGATACTCTTCTGGATTGGAAGAAGAATCTATCTCATTCTGTAGCAAAGTTCCAAGCAACAGAGACACAACTGCTACTGGACCAATGGCAATGTCTCTTGAACTCCCCATGATAGCATAAATCAGTGGTGGAACAAAACTAGAGTCTGTAATGTTCAACAGAAAGTAGATTTGTCAAAAACTAGTTGGAACTGAGTGGCATGTCTATTTACGATAAGAACATAGCAAGCATAAGAAATATGGAACTTACACAGCCCATATTGGGGTTCCAAATTTGCGAGCTTGGCATAACCAATGTCCTTTTGCACATAACAAATCTCAATTAGGAGATTCATTAAGCTTGTCTGGAAATGGAGAAACTACCAATTGGAAAGAAGAAAAAAAGGGAGATTACTTGTTCCCTTAGTGAACCTACCTGAGGTATGCAGAGACTTGCAATGGTCAGTCCTGAAATAAGATCTCCTTTGAATTTCTGTAAATTGTACTCCCTACCCCATTCAAGGATGGGAAATATGGCTTGTAGGCCTAGGATGAACTTTTTGGATCTTGGTTGGTCCTTGAAAGGGCGCAGAGGGTCATCAGCAAACAGCGTCTCTTTCACCGTAGAAGTGAATTCCCTGATGAGATTTCGTTGAGGCGGCATCCTCACCTTGTGAACTGATGGATTTTCATCCCCATGACGTGAAGAATGCAGGCTGGATATGTCCATCTCTTTTGTTTCAAGCTCATCCGAGACAGAGTGACCCATCTTAACTCAAATCAGAGGCGAACCCAAGGAATTGTAGTATTCACCTCTATGATGTCACAAAATGCAATAAGAAAAATCTTAGAACTTGACTGCTAATGTGTGTTAGCAAGTGAAAGTTACAAAAGCTACAATAGGACATATTATACTAAAACATTCAAATCAAAAGACGACTGCTGGCTTCGATATGCGTATTTCTATAACAAGACATTATTGTATCAGGGAAAAGCTACAAAATGTAGCTTGAAGTTGTCGTATGATGCATATTAACATTCGTGAAGCATCGGCTAGAATTTCACAAGATAAGCTACTGGGTTTTCACTTGTTGATTATGAAACCAAAATTTCCAACTCAAAGGAGATTCTACAAAGATTGCAACAAGCAACTAACAAGTAGGACTTAATACACATATTGGAAATTAATTACCTAGTTCAAGCACAGACGTTGAACTGAATCTGACAGCTTGCTAACTTTTCAGAGAACAATCATGGATGAAAGCTTCCATGTGTTTGATTAATAACATAAGTTGGATAGTTACATATAATGAAGTGAAACAGAGCCACTTTGGAACAAGCACAGGAAACAAATACTACGAACTTAGAGACTTCTGCTCCTCGTTCACCGAGGAAATAGAGCAGCCCTTTATATAAGTTTTAGCTGAATCACAGGTCAAACTAGCCTCCTATGGATAACATACCATAGCTATGAATCTGGATCTTATATGAGCCAAAATACAAGGTTGCCAAGTAAGTCTAAACTATAAACTAACTACAATTTTTAATTGAACCTGAGCCGACTCTCAAACTACTATTATATACCTGAATGATTTTGCAAGGCTACCTGGTCATCTCTTGCAGAATTGTGATCATGAACTTAAACAGATGATTAACTGAGGTGTTGACTTGGGCGTTCTTATCACACCAGTGCTGACACAATCAAAGCAATAGATTTTCCATAAAAAGCTTAGCAAGAGAATCATGGGAGAGGAATTTTTCAACGGTGGCTGTTAAAACACTTGGAACTAGGAAAGCAAAAGTGAAGTTCGACTTCCGTTCCCCGCATGACTGAGAACTTTCACATTTGTTTTCTTCTTATTCTTAGAATATGGCAAAAGGTCCATGTAGTTTACATAGACACAACATTTTTTTTCCTGTGGGGCTTCCTGTTCCTGTAAAGTTGCCGCTTCTGCACTGAAACTCTTTATGTGTTGGTAGGACAAGACCAGTCTAAGCCATCAAATCCTTCAACTACAAAGAAGTTCCAGTGCACTATCAATGGTCATGGAAACATATAAAGTAAAGTGGCAAAGATATCGAAAGAATAAAATCAGCAATGATCTCAGAAACAAAATGAAAGAAAAAAGACAGAATTCATTCTTATAAATTGTAAAGAGTGGCAAAGAAATAGCCAGTACAAATTGTTATATTAAAAGATAATACCCACTTGCACCTTTTATTTTCTTCCCTCCATGTGTCCCTGCTACTTCTCAATTCAAGAATCAACTTTACCTTTTTGCAGTAGAAAAAATACATTCCATTGAAAACAATATATTTCAACAAAAAACCCAGTACATGGAACATTTTTTATGCACCACTAACCTCACACGCACACACGAGTGAGATAGACAAGGTACAAAATATAAAAAGCTTTCAAGATGCACCAAACACCCACATCACAATGTACTGGAAATTCAGAAAAAATCTCAGGCAGAATTGCAATTTTATCTAAAAACACTACCTAAACAAAGAAAAGACAAATGTAAATATATCATGAATCATCACTATGCAAGCAAAATCATACCTCTTCACAACACTCAAAAGCCATTATGTCAGATTCAATCAACCCTCACTAACCAAACCAGCCTCTTACTTCTTCAAACTAATCAAACAATTCAATAAATTAATCCAAGCCCAATTAAAATTGTATAAAAAATAATTGTCACTAAAATATTTATGAATACAAAAGACTACAGAGTCTCACCTCCTAGGCCCAGAAAAATTTTACATGGAGACCATCGATAGTGCACAAGACGATGATTCCTACACCATAAAGCGTCACCAAAAGTGGAAATACTGCCAAAAAATTGTCCCATATTCTCCCAAATATCCCTCAAAAAGCTTGGAAAAAAGTACAGCAAATAAAAATCCAATAAAAACCCAAGAGTTCTGTAATCTTCCCACCACTTTTCCTTTCTCTTTTTGCCACGTTCAATGGCTCTCAAAGCTTGTATTTGGAGTGTAATCCTTGCATTGCAAGAAAGACGAAGGGGAACCCAAATTAAGTCCAAGTTCAATGAATCTAAATATGGGTTTCTTTTTTGTTCATGATCTGGTTGATTTGTGGCAAGGGAGGCGCAGATTTTTTTACTTTTCTTGGTTGGGGTGACAGCAAACCCCTGGGAATTGAATTCAAGACTAGGGAATTATTTGGAATTGGTGAGAATTTAATTATGTTAGTTTGTATTTATAGAAAGGCCAGGGCGTATGTGACGATGATGTCCATTGTGTTACATCTCCAAGTCGTGGGTGATTGGTGCATGGCATAGAAGGAAGAGGACATTGGAGTCATTTTCTGTTTGTCCTTGTCCTGCTTTGTGACACGTAGTTGGATTTGAGACACAGAAAAGGAAATCCATTATCTAAGAAGACTTCGGACTTTGCAACCCGCCAAAAGTAGAAGACTTGGCTCTTTTCTCAAAACGAGTTATTGAGGACCCCACATTGGTTATACTTGTCCAATGATCAAAACCATTGATTTAGTATGGACTAGGATCCAACGAACCTAATTTATACACCGTGACACCCCAACGCCCCAAATAACAAGGCACATGATTGGGTACTGGAGTATGCCAGATTATTACACATAAATAAATTTACTAGATTATGACAGATGATCAAGATAAGTTATTCCCGTAAGTCTAAAGACGTTCCCCATTTAAAATATTTGTTTGGATGAAACCATATTCATCTCGTTCGGCTATGTAAAAAATTATCCAGTGGGATGATTCTAACCTAGTTTTTCGAGTTAGTAACGGGTCAGTTTGATGCTTGGTGTAAGCTGCTGTTACTGCACAACAGTGATTAGTTGGTTTGAATGTATGTAACTTGATTATCTTGATGGGATTATTAGTAAAGCCTACCATTCAAAGAAAAAAAAAATGGTTGAACCAAATGAAATATAGACTAGGATCATCCAATGGGCATATTTTTATGCAAGTAATCTAATGATAAATGGGGCAAAATGGTAGAGTTGTCATTATGTGACCTTAAAGTTACCGGTTCAAGGTGTAGAAACTGCCTCTTGCAAAATGTAAAATAAGACTGCATACTATTGATCCTTGTGGTCTGCCCCTTCTTAGGATTCTACACACTCGGGACTTTTATGCACTGGAGCTAGGATGAATGGCTTAAGTAAACCCCACCCCATGACAAGGGGTCATCGGTGTATAGATGCTATTTAGGCGTTTGGGATTACCATTTGCCATGCCAGATTATTCCATACAAATGTTCATTTTATGGAATAATCCGGCATAATCCAATAAACCGGTTTATGTAGATGTTGCCAATCGAAACCTAACGGCCTAAGTCGTAACGAGCGGCTTTGAACAATCTGCCATACTGTGCAGCTGATAGCCTCGCCGCCCCAACTAGCGTGTTTCTTGCTTTGGCAGGTTGCTCTTTACAAGATTCAACTCTGTGGTGGTTGTCACTTTAGCTTTTCTCTTTTCTCCAAGTAGCCTTCATTAGTTGCCTTATGCGAACTTAGACACTCAACACGTGAAATTTGCTTGGATGCCAGATCTTAAGAACTTAATACCAAGCCAAATTCTTGACCAGGAATTCAATCTCATATCAAGTTTGAGGCATCACTTAGAATGACTTAGTGGACAAATGGTCTGAATTATTGCACTAGTAAGTCATGCATGTAGTTTTGGTCGCCCATATTCTTCAAAACTAGTAAACTATAGGCATCTTCAATGCAAGAAATCTAGAAACACTGCTTTGTGTGGAAAACTACTCGGCAACACCCACGTCCGATGATTTGGCAATGCGGCTAAAATCTTCTCAGATCTCCATTAGATGGTCGTCTCACTTTTGTTCCAAGGTCTACAATGGATGGCGCAGAAGTCAAAAGTAATGGGGATAAAGTCTTGACCAGACCAATGGTTCGGATTGCTTGAAATATGATTTCCTTCAGGCACCGCGTGTTTACATTGGGATTTGATAAAAGGATGGTTCTGAATTGAGAGCACCAAATACTAGGACCTACATGTACCTTCCACATGGGCCCCGTTTATTCCTTGTCTTGTTATGTAGACCGTTAACTAAGGAAGACTTCTGTCCGAAGAAGCCAACCATTTTTTCTCTTACATTTGCCGTAGACAAGCAGTGGTCTGAAATTCAACAACTGGAAATCGTGTTTATCTCCTTTCAAATGGTAGGTTAGAAAATAAAAGGCGAAGATATACAGACCGGAAAGCATCTACAGATCATGGGGTAGTATCATGCCGAGGGAAGAGGGAGACCATTGTTTACTGCCCCTAGATCCAGGGTGCGCCAAATGAATGGTTTTGGACAAGATTATACAAGTACCGGTCCTCAGTCTTCACTTCGACTTTCTACAAACAGTGAAAAGCATGCACGTACATCATATGTATTTCCTTGGAACGAATGGTATGTAAAACTCTCATATATTAGACTGGCCTCACCGTCTTTACTTAGCAGGATATTTGATATCAGCTTTTTTACTTAGAAGTCCACGTTACAGCCCTGATCGAGAACGTTGTTATCTACTGTGTTGACCGAAGAATGAATAGTTTGGGTCACTGAAAATATGTTCTTACATCCATTTTACTATTATTTTTTTCTTCTAGCTATATGATGTTAAAACTATGTATTCCACTTTAATTAATCCTCTTCTGAAATTCATTAATTGCATTTGGAGAACTATTACATCTTTGAGCAGTGCATGAAAGCCTTTTAATGCACTGGCGCAAGGACGAGTTTCCCACTGGGTCACCAAGGTTTGAGGCTGTGTATAGAGGGTGTGTGTTTCTAGCTTTAAGGGAAAATGAAAATGGTCTTTCGACAGTCTAACCACAAATATTTGAACTATAAAAAAAGGGTTAATTAATAGAAAACATATGAATAATGTATTTGTGTATCCATCCATATGTTTATCTATCTGTTCATGCATGTATTGTGTATGTATATACGTATGAGAGAGAGCAAATGGTGTAATTCCCATGACTGCCACACCCATGGAAGAAGAACTAGGATAATTGTATCCATTAATCAGGTAAGGAATTAGAAGTTTGCAAGCCTTTGTTTTGACTGCTAGCTTGCCTAGTGTGTTACTTTCACATATTTAGCATCAACTTTCAGTCCAGTGGAATCCATTTTCCGCTGTCAACCACTGTGTATGTACGGGAGAACAAGTGCAACCTCTAACCCATGATAATGTTGTTACTCAAGTTCAAATAATTAAACAACAATAATTAGCCATTATTCCTATAATAAAATGTAAACGGAAAACGTGATGCAATAAATATTAGTTAAAATGATGTGCCGAAGCAACATGGAAGCGACGACCGGTTTACAGGCTAGCCTAACTATGTCAAAGGGCACGTCCATTTCCATTGCTAGATAAGAAAGCAGTGACACAGATGAGTGCTACCTGTTCGAGGATCCTAGCCATTCAAATTGCGGGTCCCCGTTTAGATGGTTCATGATCCACTAGTCGTGACCATCCGATGTGCTCTTCAATTGGATAATATAAGTGGCAGATAGTCCACATTCATGAATGTAACTGCCATAAATATGTTCAGAGAAATCTTTAGTCTTCATCTTGGAGGAGCCCACTAGATGGACAGTTTAGATAATGGAATGGTTCTATCCGCCTTGTACCTTTGATTCTATATCATTCTATGTGAAGAGAAATGATCTGCAACCAAACACATGCAATTCCAATTTCCAAATAGAAGCAGACAAAGCATAGAACAGATATGGGAGCTTGACTACCATAGCTACAACCCAAGATTGAAATGAAGGCAATTCTCCATGTTAAGTCTAGTAGTGGCCGTCCACGCTTTATTCTTCTTGATTGATAGCTGCCTCATACCAACAATAAAGAAGAAAAAGACAGAAAAGAAAAGAAATGGGATCCTTCTGTGTTCATGGTGGGCTCCTCGTGTAACTTTCAATGGCTTAAGAACAGAACCAAAGGCTACAAGTGGACCCACTTGTCATTACTCTATCCAATCAGTGAAACAACTTCTGACCTTGTTTTTCTTCTTTGCATTTTCATTGGTAACCAGAAAAAAGCAAGCTCGCCCTTCTTGCTGATTCTTCCATGTGTTTCCTTCAAAGGACTGCTCAGTTTCGAAGTCTTTGTTTAGAAGAATGAAAAAGGACGTGGACCTTATCTCTGATACTCCATCCCTTGTTCAACTTGACCCTCGACAAGCTGCTGCAATAATAGAGAACAGTCAATATACGCATTAATTGCTTTGAATTTTGAAATGCTTGGGAAATGCAGTACTTGGTGAAACCTATCAACTGCTTGAAAATGCTATATGTACACTAATTATGTTTCCAATTTCACTAATAGGTCTAGATAAGCAATACGATAAAAGTTTACCATATCGAATGATCTCGAATATCCTCCAGTTTTACACTTTTGCTATGGTTGTTTCCGGCCATCCCGAGGCATCCATTTTTCAACTTAAGATGTGTTATAGAAGATGAACTATTTAGGTCACCAGACAACTTGAGTCTGCATGTAGCTTAGCTGCATGTTATCCTTGTACCGATTTATACACTCATACACCATATAATAACTCAAAATTTCTCATAAAGTCAGTTTAGACATAGTCGGCATCTCCACCTTACCTCCTTATAACCTTTACTCCTATAATTTTTAGGCTCTACGTGATCTCCTTATCATCATTTTGACTTATGATTCAAGCAGACGACTTTCTTAATTTTATTTAGTTAAAAAATTTATAATAATTAAACAAGAAAAAAGACGGAAAGCTTGCGTGAAGAACATGCATTGGTTTGTGCTTACCATATCATGAACACAGCCAATGGAATTGGGGCCTGTTGTTGATTTTAAATTCTTTTGCTTCTTCGAGAGAGAGAGAGAGGGTACGTTGTGGGAAAGTGAATATGAAGGCAAGGGGAGAGTTCTCGTAGATTAAGTCCTGTTTAAGATACAATCAGATGCTCCCGGATTCTAATTTCCAAGCGTAACCAGTGCATTCCTCAACTGGTAGAGGCTGTGAAATATAACAAGACATGAGCAGCTATTGGCCCCTTCATCGTACTACAATAGGTTATATCCATAGAACCAATGTGATAGCCCAGAAGAACTCCCAGCATAGTTCTAGCATGGAGTAAAACTGCAATAATTAAGATCTTTTCCGAGAGGGGCACAGAACTTGAAGTCAATGCTTGACTTTGTTAGCGTTAACAAGTTTTTAAAGAGTCATATTGTGCTGGGTATTTGCTTATCTACCGATAGCCTTATCCGAAATTATTCACAGTTTGTATATTCCATCGATGCGCCCTTTTTATCCGTTTTTTTTTTTTTTTTTGGAACGGTCATATTCCATCCATGCGTTGAGTCATCAAATATATAAGAATAGAGTAGCTATTGCCCGGCCACCACCAAAAGAAAAAATGAAAAAAAGGAAGGATGTATACCAACCTTTTACTTGTGCACACATATTTACCTTCCCACTACTATATAGGAAGCTTTTAAAGTCGATAAAAAATATAATAAAAGTCGCTTAAAAATAACTTTTATCGAGCTGACTTTGAAAGTCCAAAGATTTTGAAGTCGTTTAGTTAAACGACTTCAAAAGTGCCAACAGATCTGATTCTCCATTTCCGTTTTGGTTAATAGAACGGAAAATTTTAGTTTTTCACTAATTTTTTAGATAAAATTTTGGTTGGGTGATTGTGTTTTCTTGTGCATCAAAGCTTTCTAGTATAATGGTGCAAGGAGTTTCTCACCTAGGTGATAAGGTTCAAGGTTATGCATGGGCCTGTGTGTCTACGGTTCAAAAAAGGAAAAAAAGAAAAGAAAAGAATTTCCTCTATAAAAAAACCTAAATTTACTAAAATATAAACTAAAATTCACTAGAATAGCCAGAATTTACCTAAATATTGGTTGGAATGAAACACGCCTTCTTTAGTTCCCTTTCTTAACCAGCAACTCTAGCCTGAACCACATTAAACCAAAAAAAAAAAAGGAAGAAAATTCTAGCTGGAATAGAAACGGAATTGGTAACAATTTACAAACCTTAAGTTGCATGGTTAAAATTGTCCCAGCTAAATAATAATAATAATAATAATAATAATAATAATAATAAAATCATCCGTGGGAATAATGGTATGATTTCGTCAATTTAGAAATGATAAACAAGGATATATTATCTATTGTTTTGAGTGATAAGGATATTGTTAACTTTTTTTTTATACATCATGATCAGCAAGAGCAATCAGCCACTTACAATACTTAAAGTCGAACAGAAAGGTCACATCTCCAATTTTTTCCTTTTTAAGTATGCATTTTTGTATTTTTAATTTCTTAAGCAACCAATGAGATTGTTTATTTTAAGCATCTCACCTAAGCTAATCGTCGTAGTACTTTATTTCCACTAGGTGTATTAATTGGTTAAACATCGGCAAAATTATGTGGTACCGGTTTATCTAGAGGTCAATAAGAAATCGGGATTAAGCAAAGTCAGATATGAACATGCTTTAGATCAATAAGAGAGCCATTAAATAAGCTATCCAGATTGAAATTTAGGAACAATACGGATATGAAAATGTTCTCATAGTTAGAGGGGCCTACCTCATGAAATTTTAAGTCCTAATACTTTTCACAAGATTGAGGCGCGGTGGCACGAGCCGACCATCACCAATTTATGCATAACCTTGGTCGGTTGTCACGAAATCTAATTAATTTCTGCAAGTACTATTCTAATTGATCATTATAGTTCATTAATCATGGTTAGAATTTAAAATTTTTAATTATTGATTGTTTTGCTGGGTCTTTTATGTTTTGGATGAGACTCATCCGGATAATGGGCTTGGACCTATTTAGTAGCTGCGCCAGTCATATGGTCAGGACCAATCACCAAAAATCAGTGCCATGAGTCTGTGACTTGGCATGCATTATTGGTTTATTGCCGAGTTACACCACGTTACCTTCTTATTAGTTGATCTTATCAACATATTTAATATGACAAATATATTATTTTGATATCTAAGCCACTCGTGAAGGGAAGTTTTGGTGCAATGGTAGAGTTGTCGTTATGTGATCTGGAGGTCATGGGTTCAACGCATGAAAACAGCCACTTGCAAAATGTGAAATAAAGCTAAAGTACTATTAACCCCTCTGATCTGCCCCTTCCCCTACATATGCATACGAAGAAGCTTCGGGCACCGGGTTGCCACACAAATACTTATATATGTATTGTTTGTGCACATCACGTTGCCACTCATCCCCAAACCCCACCTTCCATGTAGCTGATACAGCGTCTACTTTACCCCACCTTCCATGTAGCTGTTACATCCTGATAACTTGGAACTCGATTCAGGAGTGGGAACTCTTATTAGGGATAAAATCATCCAATATAAAACCTTTAGAGTATATACTATTAGTGTTAAGATATAGGATTAAATTAATAATTTGAATTATTAAAAAGTGGATCCCATCTATGGTTCATGTATACTTTCATTAGTAGATATATAGTATCGCAAACTTATAAACAATCATTTTAGATGGTTAGGATAGTGATTTGCAACTAATCAATGGTTCCTTAGAAGAGTACGATGATAGAGACCGGAGTTCCAATCATGTAGCCAACTTTTTAGGTGGCTGAACCGAACTTCATCTAAGATATCGTGCCATGCCAAACCAATCATTTTTGGCACATGTTGAGATCAGAATCAACTAGATCTTGGAGATGGCAGGTTTTTGGGAGGCTTAACTTATCTAAAGACTGACTTAAGAAATGAGATAAGCCATATATGTTCATAGATTATATGGATGACTACCACATTACATATTGGTCTTAACAGTATATGTGAGACTTGCTAACCTAGTCATAGGTTGTGTGGCATATAAGATTTGGCATTAATATGGAAACAATGTATTAGAGTTAATTATAAAGGGACAGCATTTTCATTTTATAGAACTAGTAACAGATACGTGCTGGCCAAGAGAGAGAGAGAGAGAGAGTAATTATATGATGCAGCCAAACTTCCTTAAAAGTGAGTGGTGGGTCCACTTTTCTAGCTTTTTTGGTGATCCATTATGTTCATCTTATTCATCTCATTGTAGATAGCCTAAGCTTGAAAGTTTTTCTATATGCTTAGCTCAAAGTTCTCTTCTTTTTGGATATTTGAAAGCCTCAAAAGACAAAAACCCTGTATTTCATAACTTCAAAACATCCAAAAATAAGGTGCTTAAAGATATGCAATAGAGAAAATTTTCAAACTTAGGCTAAATATAATGAAGCAAATCAGATAAATAGATTGAATCATGGAAAAAACTAGAAAAAGGGGGCCTACTATCTGATAAAGATTATTTCTCCAAAAAGGAAGAATAAATTATATGATAATTAAGATCAAGCAAAAAAAGGAAGAAGAAATCATATGATGATCAAAATCAAGCAAAGATCCTCCAAAAGTAAGAAGAAAACATATGATGATCAAGATCAAGCAAAGATCAGACAAATGTTGGAGATACATACCTAAACATCAAGAGCAGACATAGAAAATCTTTTCATTCAAGAAATTGGTTATTGATGATCCACAATCATTGTAGTCAATCCACTATTATAAGGTCAAGATAAATATTTGCTTATTTATTTATTTTTTAATGTAATTTTTCAAAACTTGTATAGTAGAGAATCTCTTATATGTGTGTCACTAGCCCTTCCTTTGTTTTTCATCTCTCACTAAGCCGAAAATGGAAGAACCCAAACTTACAATCCAGCCATTCCACCAATGCGTCAATTTAGTGTCAATCAAACTCGGCTCTAATAATTATCTCATGTGACATTTGCCAATTCATCATCCTGTTCATACTCTTGAAGTTCTCCATCACCTCGAAATAGATGGTAGAAAACTATAAGCTTTTTTGGAAGATAAGAGTGTGAATCAAGCCCATGCTTTATGGGTAACCAATGACAGGTTGCCCATCTCGTGGCTTCTTAGGACAATAAAAGAAAAAGGTTAGCCATTCATTGATGAGGATGCAAGGGCCTATCTTCTCTGGACTACAGTGGAAGAACAATTGCTTCCAACAACTATTTAGAAAGTGAGGTTACTCAAAAACATGTTTACGACCATCAAGAAAGGGTCATGTTCCTTAGAAAAGGAGTTCAAGTCAATATGTGACAATCTTGTTGCCATAAAGAAGCCTGCCTTTGAGCTCGACAAGGTGTTTCAATTTGCTCATGGCCTAGGATCGAAATATGAGAATTTTCAGCTGGCCATGGTAATGAAACCATTGTATCCTACTACTTCAATTAATTTATTCTTACTCTCCAAGGGAATGAACAAACTCTTGCTACTCAAAAGGAGGAAGAAAGAATCTACTTAGAACATGCTTAGGCCTACTTCAGCCAACGGTCGTGGCAATTTCCAACTCCAAGGAAGAGTGTTGATGTTTAACCCAAGTGCATGGACTATTGTAGTATTGCTATGCAAGTACGGGTCAATCCCACAGAGACTCGACTTAAAAGAGGAGTTTAAATAAAATTTAATTGTTTAAAAAAATAAAAAATAAGGAACATAGCAGAAATAAACTAACAATAAAATAAAAATCTAGATTTATGTTACTGATACAATTTATAGAAATTCCAATTCCAGAAAACAAAACATGAAAACTAAATAATCAGTCTTTTGCATTTAAAAAGTCTTATGGAAAGCCAGGTCATTACATATGATGATCAAGATCAAGCAAAGATCTCACAAATGTTAGAGATGTATACCTAAAAATCAAGAACAGATGTAGAAAATTTTGCAATTAAGAAATTGGTTATTGCTGATACACAATTATCGTTGCGGATCCACTATTATAGGGTCAAAATGAATATTTGCTTATTTATTTCTTTTTTAAATGTAATTTTTCAAAATTTTCACTATTGAGAATCTCTCTCTCTCTCTCTCTCTCTCTCTCTCTCTCTCTCTCTCGTGTGTGTCATATAAAGAGGCAATGGATTATTACAACTTCACCGAAATTAAAGGAGTTTTCAGTATTCACTTTTAAGGATGCCTATAGTGTAATTGTAATGAGACTGGTAGCAGCATATATAATTGAGAGAGAGAGAGAGAGAGAGAGAGAGAGAGAGAGAGAGAGAGAGAGAGAGAGAGAGAGAGAGAGAGAGAGAGAGAGAGAGAGAGAGAGAGAGAGAGAGAGAGAGAGCATGACTTTTAATCTTTCCATAATACACTAATAAAGACATTGGGGTGAATGTTATTGTTCAAACTATTATATACAGTTATAGCTAAATCATAGTATAACAATTATTTAAATTGCTAAAACCATAGTATATATTACTCCTTTAAGTTGGTCGACACTCGACCAAGGAGTTTCATTTATATATGGTATAGATTTATAGATACGCCAGTCTTGACAATAAAAAGGATTATTGGAGCAGCTTCATAAGAGGTCCATCTTTATATCATTTTCTCTGTCTTTTTATCTTATAAGGACAAGTTAGAATAATCGTACAGAACAAAACTCCTAATTTCTGATAAATCAAATCGATTATTTACAGAACACTCATACAATGATCACGCTACTCTTTTTTTCTGTCTATGTGTATGTTGTCCTATACATACACTCATTCAACTGAAAAGTATATGCGTCCACGTATTCGTAACTACATACACACCATATGTTATACATACAACTGAGTGTATATGTATTCGTAACTTTGCAATATAAAGAGGAGTATGGTCAAAGGAGGCTTTTCCATGGTAGATCAGAGGTTGGAGGCTCCTGAAGACGTGTCTAACTTCCGGCCGGAAGTGTGTAGGCGTGGTCACTACAGGTGAGCCTATGGGCATGACAAAGCTCAGGCGCAACACAATGAGCTAGCCGATTTTGAACCAGGAGATCTCATAGCTCTCTCTCTCTCTCTTGCAGCGTAGTGTTGTACACATAAAAGGAAGTAAGATACACTACCGCGAAATCTAATGTTAAGGACGTGACTTGTGTTTATGCGTTTACGTATAAACATACATTGTCTAAGCACATTTTCATGTCGTGCCTTAGCCTTGCATGGTGCAAAGGAAACACCATTGAAGATAATGTTAATGAAGTTCTTCCGTACAAGATCTTGCTCCCCAACATGTACATATACATACATCTATTATGTAATCTTCTGAGTAGAATATGTGAAGCAGAAGCCAACGTGTAAAATGTGAATTAGTCACTAAACCGAAGTTTAAGCTTTGCAACCGATAATATAGTGAAGTTTCAAGGTAAGAACCCATCAAATCGACAAGAAGTAGCCTTAATTTACTTTGATAGTTAGGTTATAATGCAGGTGAAAGTTACGTGGAAAATGGAGTTCATGAATAAATAATAAAGCCAAAGTTGGCATTTACACAACGTTGTATGAACTTGGTAAAGTTCTAATCTGGATAAAAGACGGTAGCAAACTTGACTAGTTTCAATGAAAGGTGATTATGCGTTTTCTATGGTTTCATCTGTATCCATTATCGACTTCTTGCTACTTTTTAGAAGGATGATAGAAATTGATTGTGGATGACTAGCCTCTTACTTGATTAAGGGAAAGTAGCAGCTAACAGTGATGAAGAAGAATTTGGTGATGACAGCGAATAAAGTTACTCAAATTCCTATGGACTTATATTATAGGCCGACCTAATGATAACATGATAACCAAAGAACTGTATTATCAGTTTGTCACATGATGGTTAGTGTGTTCTCTATTGATAGAGTTACAGTGTGATCCCTTAATTAGAATTGATCTTTGCAGGTATACAATGAAAAGAATGAAGAGAAACAGTAAGAGATGGATTTCATCCATTAATCCGAAGCTGATAGGCATGGATCTGCAATGAATAGAAAGTGTACCGTAATCTGATGATATGTCGTGATCGGATGACCCGGCATGCTTATCTTTGTCAAATGAGATTTACTATTTGGTTCAAAATCAAATAACAAAAGTAAATCACTCTTTTGATATGACTGGAACTGCTGTTGGATGTTTTGACGAATTGCCTCAGAACCCAAATGGCTTGAGCCACAATATTAATATGATAATCCCATCGAGAGTTTCAATCTTAGTGGAGTGGGTTAGGTGCCCTGCCTCAGGGCCAAGTGGTTGTGGGTTCCATTCCACTCACCGTTCAAAATATAATAAAACGTTTCACACGTTAGATGATTCTAGTTGCTCAATGGCATGAAACTTTCTTCATTCCTTGAGTCTACTATTGGATCCGGCTATAAATGGCTACTTAATTAGATGAACAAATGAGAATTATTGCGCCTTTCTAGTTTAACTCTATTTTATCTATCAGTTGAATTAGTCAAATTAAGAGAGTACTCACACGGTCTTGAATAGCAGTCATGGAGGATATTGGTGGGTTATAGATGATCTAAGGGCCCCGAAAAGTTGATTTAGGTTTCTTAAGATCTCCATTTTGATTTTGTTCTAGTGATCCTACAATGTTCTACTAATTTAAGACCATACAAGTTTGTTTTCTTGTATTTTTCCCTAAAGTTTAACTGTTCATATTCATTAGGTTTAAAATTGTTAAGTTAATTAGCTAGCTTAACCAGGCCTTATGCCAAATTGCGGTATCTACAGTAAAAGAGAAGCTCTTCGAAACATGTTGCAAGGTTATGCCAGTCAATTTAGTTCCACATCCCCTACATGTCCTTAGAAACCAATTTTCACTGCAGGTCTGCTATAAATTGATTCAACAATTATATGTACATAAACACCTCTCGAACAGCATTCTTTTTTCCTATTTGAACGTTTAAAAACATGAACCCATCAGCACCCGCGAACCCTGGTCACCCAAAGGAGACAGTCCCCTTGCGCCAGTGTGCTAGAAGGCCTTTGCACAACTGTTAAACAGCAATAAGAACACATTAGCAACTATGTAGTAAACTTTTTATCAGATTATTAATTAAGTAGAATCGTGTTCCTCTTACAGAATGCATCTGTAACCTTGTGCTAATCCTATCGAGAGCTCATGACCTATGTGAAGAATGTAAGTATCTTTACACTTGTGTACATGATACTACATCAAGAGAGGTACTTGTAGAGCAAAACGACGCAAAATGTGGCTCGGTACTTCCACACAGTGGCCTAGCAAAATTACTACATGTAATCTGCATTTAAGAACGAATAAAAATTTCCCCCAGGCCATCACATCTGCAATTCAACAATTCATAGCGAATATTTGGAAAAAACTGCTCCTAACCCAACCCTGGAATGATACCAGAGATGCCGTGATTAGTTGGCGTGAATCCATTTCACATCCTCTCTAGCAGAAAGAGGGAAGTGTACCGAGTTTGGGCTGAAACTAGCCTTGGTATATCCAGCCCGACAAGCTAGACCTCATGTATTCTTGTTCATGGTAATACTGGGAAGAACAAGCCATGAAAACCCCAAAAGAGTTATTAGTGTAGATTGAAAACCCCTGTTTGGCTGTTCACTCACTCGACGAGATCGAATGGAAGGCTAGAGATACCTAACTGGCTATCAAACTAGTTGCAGTGGTGCATCTAGCCATTCAAAGTGGAGAAAGCACGAGCAGGATCCTTAAATCACTTCCTTTTCATGATCAATGAATGTGCATGATTTTCATGAACTTTAAGAATAAAGACAGCCCAGATGGTCCCAAGAGAACCACAACCATTGACACTCGATTAGAATGCAAGAAAAGTGGTTGTTAAATCTGTCATGGTTCAGGTCTTTGTATGAGCACTAGCATAGAGCAGTTCAAAAGCTGTGGGCCTATGTATATTCCCATAGCTGCGGGTGCCTTTCTAAAGTCACTACGAGAAGCCTCCAATTGCAAGCAAATATGGGCCAGTGGAGAAGATTCATGAAAGGTCTGACCTTTACAGGATAGGAAGTGCCTTTGGTATGATAATGCAGAGGTCGGTGGGCATGTATTTGGTGGAGCCCACTTGTATCAAACATTAGGTGGGCCCCCATTGCAACATGGGAAGTCAAGGAGACGGGTTACATCCACTAAACAATCGCACTGAGTGGTAGTCGTTTGACAGTCGTTTTCTACAGTTATCACTTGCTCATATAATGTGAAAAGATGGGTTTCCATATCCATTCCACTGCCTTTTTTAATTTAGATTTTGAGAAATAGAATCTGCACTTCAATGTTTGATTATGGTACTCTTCTGTTTAATTAGATTTTTTAATGAATAATTATTGGCTGTTTCAGTTCCCATAACCCATGAACTGCCAGCATTAAAAGAGGAACTGAAAATATCATTTTCTTTGTGGAAAGGTAGATGACATATCAATATATCATCATCCAAGAGGTTTCATCAAGACATATAATTAATATTGATACGTTAGGATAATAAGTAACTTAATATACACATCATTTATATGAGTAAAAATTTATCAAGACAGGTAATTGTAATGTTAAGATAAGAGGTGACCTGATATATTACGCCATTTAGCTGAGTAATAAAAACCTTTTGGGGCATTTTTCATTTTATACCAAATAAGCTAGATTAGTAACTGGAAATGATAAAATTTAGCGTAATTTGAAAGTAACGTGAGACGTAAACCAGTTTCTTAGAAACTAAAATCTCTATATAGAACTGGGTTTGTGCTATAAATGATTTTGTAATTCAATTTCAGCTTCATTTTCTATTTTGTTACAGTGAAGAATTGCAAAGAAAACTACTATAACTTATTATCCTGATTTCTAAATCTACATGAAATCTCTCCAGCAGGGGTGAAAGTTCCACCTTGATCCTCAGACTAAGCATAATGTGGAGAGGCCCTCGTTGTCTATGATTACCTGCACCAAATGACTTTTTGGCTAAAGTTTCTTATGTCTTATTGAAACATATAAAGGATGACTGCGTTAGTATTACAAGTCTCTTATCTTGAAAAGTCATTAGGGTCATGAGATGTCTTTCTGTTGTGGAGCTTGTTATATGTGACTAATTGGATCCTTTGGATTGGAAAGAAACGCAAAAGTATTACTTAATTAGGCATATAGTAACATCATTTACATTTCATGCGTGTTCTTTAATTGTAAACTGTCGCTTGCACCTTAAATTTGTGTAATAGTTGCACCAGTTTCATATACTGTGTTCATGCTCCGTTTGTGTTAGATATGTTGCATGTAATGAGTCAAGCCCAATGGTCTCCTTAAACATATTTATCTAATTATTTAAATGAATGAATTTCTCTCTTTTTTAATATGTTTTCAATCTGGCTTGAGAAGTCCCTTAAACTGCCTTCCTTTTACTTTGATTTAAAGGCCTTGTAATGACAACTTTGAAAGAGCATTCTTTTGTTCGGTCAGGCATGCGCATGCCTGTGAAAGCAATTAGCAGGGTTGAGTGAAGCTATCGATCCATATGCAAGTAGGTTAGCCGTCATGGTCTCCATTAGCACTTCGCCGCCAGCAGGACTCGTGTTTCGGAGGTTTACGTAAGACCCAAGATAGAAGGGATCGATGGAGCATGCTTCTCGAAGTTCTTTCGGTCATATATAGAACGGTTGATTTGATGCCACTGCTTGCAAGTTATCAACAGCCACTGATCAAACCTTCATCCCATTGGAGCACTGCTTTAATTCTTCATTCTCCAATTTTCATCTGTCTGCTAGATTGAAAGGTGATGATATTGGACCTGTTCTCTCATAATCATTTTATAGGTCTTTAGGAATAGTGCCAGTATGGAAGTCAAATTCTTCCTGTAATGAGTATAGAGATAATTTCGCTGCCTTTCCAAACAAAGAATGAGTTACTAATTCTGTGGTTGGACGGACCTCTACAGACCATTATAGGAAAAAGAAAAGAAATAGACACTACTGTAGAAATGGGGGGGTCAGGATTGTTTGACGAGGGTGCCTTTCGGCTCGTATGACCCAATAGTTGAATAGCCAAGATCATGGGGTATCAGCACCTGCAGTTTAACCTGGTTATATAATTGTTGGAAAGCAGTCAAGCACCATGGACTTCCTAGACGGGCCACTTCATACAAGTTATACTGTGAATGAAAATCCACTACAAGAGAGGGATAACGGAATAGTAAGGCATGAGTGCTAGTCATCGTCTCATTCTTTTAGCTACTAAAAGTGATGAGAGTGGAATCTAGCCCTGTGGTGGAAGAATGGAGAAATATGGCATCGAATGCTGGTACTAAAATCTCATGGCTTAAGCTAAGATAACAGCAACTGCATCTAGCCTTTCAACTTACATCTCAGACTAAAAAGTATCAATAGTTAAACATGTGCCTTACTCATATTGAGGTAAAGCCGGCCTTCCTCATATTCCACTCTTCATTCATTGATAAGGAGGAATTCATAGGAGGCCCTCCCCTTATGCGTTGCATTCAATAACCTTTCTTTGTATGACTTCTCTTTTGCCACAGGTTGAATGAAGGAGATCAATCAAATAAATCAAGTAGTTGGCCTTTCACCCTCTTTCTAGTGACTCAAGAAGCTGATAAATGCACTTCAAAGGGAGGGAAGCTAGATTTCCCATGTTGTTATAGTAGCATCGGATCACGCAAGACAGAAAAAACAAGGGAGTTGGCTGATAAAGATGGTAAGACAATGCTGCCAGACTTTGATCTATTTGACATTCTTTCGAACCTGGTTGCTGAGAAAAGAATTCAAATGACAACAATTAACCTAAGGATGCATAACTTATTCGATAGACCGTCATGCATGTGACATTTCTCTAGGAGAAAACAGTCATGGTTATTCGGTACGTGGAGAAAATTGAACTTCTGCTGATGATTTAGGCCACTGAAACGTACATATATTTCATGTCTTTGACAATTATCATTGTGTGTGATGACAATTGGATCGAGAGAAAGAGGAAAGTACGCCATGGATGTCTATGCTCTGCTAACACCATCAATTTAAGCGACAAAATTGGGCTATAAATTTTTTTAAGAGAATAATCTTTGACGCAAGTTTTAGAGGTTATGAAGTTCCAAGAAGCAGACAAAGCAGCTTAAGTGATCGCCAGAAGCCCTCTTTGCAGATATGCTTAGAAATTAGTGTAGGAGTAGACAGAATGCAGCATGTGGAAAAAGCTGTACCCTTTTCATGGTTGCTTATTTGGGAAGACACCCTATTGTGACTTGGTTCCTCTTAACTCTTTCCCACCATGACATCTACAAGTGCTTCACTCTGATGCACTGATGGTTAGCATATTTGGGGGTTCTAGCTGCATCTTTTTGCATGTGAGAAATGTAGTGCTCAGAGAAAAGCAGGTCCGATCTCATTTGTTTGATATGAGAGAGAAGTAGGGGACATTTTATGGTTTGGTCTACTTAGGCACCTCAAATTTTATGCCATTCTGTTTCATATTTATACAGGCATGAGCGTTGCATATGTTCAATGGAAGTGGAATCTGACCCACAAAATTTATTATAGTAGATAAAATATTTCTTTAAATGGTTGTCTATAGAATTTAGTAAGGAGACTCGTGGATTTCTCAAGCAGTCTTCTTAATTATGACCCTATTGTGACTTGCTACACCATTTTAAAAGCTAAGCATGCAGAATGTACTACTGCCATGATAAAAAATGGTTTAAATTTTAAAAGAAAGAAAAAGAAAAGCAAATAGAAAGAGGATAGGAAGGAAGAGTTCGATCCCTATGGCAGTGGTCCGGCCAAGATGACCGAATTGGTGCTTCATACTCCTGAACCATCAGGTGTATGGCGCGAGCTCATTGGTTCAGTGAAAGAGACTGTGTTCCCTCATGAACCCGAAGTCCTCTTCATCACATAAGAAAAAATCCGCATGGAACTTGCAAGGACCCTTTCCGAGCCTTCGTTTGGGACGAAAGTTCAAAGTCAGTTAAAAAGTGACTTGATGTCAGGTTTAGCTCTTGCAAATCTAAGGATTCGACGGGTTAACAGAATTCGGATTTTCTAAACACTGAAGGAGAATCCATGTTTCACTGGCATAAGAAATCTGTTTCTTCTCTCTTTGCACTTCCTTTTATAAATTCTAATTTCTTGCAGAGTGTCGGATATGCTGGTTTGGCAAGGCTTGATCCTCAATATGGTCTCTGTAAGTCTCTTGCTTTTAGCTTCATGACTAATCTCTATATTCATTCCTAAGAAATAAAGACAAAGATCTTGGTTCTTTGGAAATTAAGCTTTCTCTTGTTTAATGGGAGATGATCTATTTTGAACTTTGATAATGCTGTTTATAAACATTTTGATTTACATATTAGGAACTATCAACTTGCTATTTTTAACATAATCTTCCAAAGATCTGTGAAACAATGATGAGATTTTCTCCTAGTTTTGGTTTTATCTGATCCTAGAATGTCCATTTAATTTAAACTAGATGCAAGCGTCGTCCCACCTATGATTAATTCTATGATGAATTAGTTCAAAAGATATAGCTGTTGGTCATATTTTTGTGGTTTCACTTCTTCTGTCCTCCATGGTTCAGAAAATAGTAGATCCATCCGTTATGAAGCTGCAAAAGATTAAAATACACGAAATACAAAGAAACACACAGATTTATGTGGTACGTCCACAAACTCATGCCTGTTTCACTATCTCAATAGCCAGAAATATCTGCCACAAGTTACAGAAAATTGCTCCACGCTTGAGATCCTTAGGGTGGTGCCAGTACACATATCCTGGCAAAAGATACGATTGCCCCCTATATTACAAAATAGAAAAACTGTCTACCTTTAGTTTTTTGGGTCAGGGGCTCTGCCCCCCGCACCCGAACAAGCCGATAGCTCAGCTAGAACAGCACCAGGGGCTCTGCCCCCTAAAACCCCCAGTTTGTAACCCAGTATAATTTGATGAGGGTACAACAGGATGAAGCCAATCAGGCTTCACACTCACAACACCATCAACTGATCAAATTGCCTATTGAAAGCTGGTTCTTACTACGACCCTCTTTGCTGGCCTTTTTCAAGCTACGATTGGACTGTTCAGTTATATATGTGAGATTAATACTGTACCTCTTAATCCAGGATTAGCACATTAAATTGGGATTCCTTTTCTTTATTATTCTCGGGCTCTGCGGCCTTGGTTTCCTGTAGACTTTCTTTCACATGCTGCCACTGTAGTATTCAAGGCTGGTGCAGCCATTGTAATAGGTCTTCAACAACTGAAACGACGACTTGTGATTAGTCATTTCACTATCAAAACTGATATTATTAAGTGCTACTGAAAGCCAAAATAAGGAAACTACATGGGAATAAAAACCTGTTTCTCTTTCGTATATATCACCGAAGTTTTTATCGTTGATAGTAACTCAAATCTACCAAAAAAAGGGTGTTACGCAATGTTTTGCAGTAGCTGATCCTTAAGTTTTTGTTATGTTGCCACAGGTCAGTTTCTCACTCCTGCCGGCCGAATCATCTCCTTTGTCTTAGTAATGGTTTATGATGTAGACGGTAGTACATTCTCACTATTACGCTACCCACACATGCATATACACAGCAAAACTAAAATTCCCTCTATAAGTATTAAGAATTCATTCTGATGAGCAAATGTTTGCAGGTTCATTTTCTCCTACTGTTGTAAATTTCAGTGGCGTCTGTCAAACAGCAGTGTCCAATATTGTAATGTCAATTACAGTGATTATAGCCTTGGAGCTGCTCACGGAGCTGTTATATTTTAGCCCCGTCGCCATCGTTGCTTCAATTACTCTCCTCTCTTCCAAAGTTAGTTGACATTAAGGAAGCTTACCATACATGGAAATTTGACAAACTATATTTCATCGCTTGCCTTGGAACATTCTTGGGGATGTTATTGGCATCAATAGAGACTGGTCTTTCAGTTGCTGTAAGATTTGAAATTTGATTCTTATCCATTTTATATTTGATTCCTACTGTTTATCTTTATCCACATCAATACTTTTCAAGTGAAAGATGGCAAAAGTTTCACACTAACACTTCTAAAAACCTCTGTTACAAAGATAAACTAAGAAGTGGTCAAACCTCGCCATCTTCATTACCATCTGGAAAGCTGTGAGACAACATCAACCACTTATTAAGTCTTAAATGTCTCAGGTTGTACTATCCTTTGCAAATATCATCTTGAATGCAATCAGGCCAAGTACAGAAACTCTAGGAAGGATTCAGGGGACAGATATTTTCGGCAGCACCAAAGAGTGTCCTGTTACAATGAAGCCTTCAGACTCTGTGATAACCTGCATCAACTTGATATTGTTTTGTTTTATTAATGCTAATGTCATTGGACACAGGTTAGCACACAAACTCAGTATGGAGAACTATGAATTGTTGTCATAATTAGGAGTCTTAGATATGTGTGGACTGAAATCTCTCTCAGGATTACAAGACTGGTGGAGTATGAACAAGAGGATAAAAAGGGGAACCCAGAAGACCGAATTCATGCAGTGATTCTCGACATTTCTGGCATATTTCCTACTCAAGCGACATCTGTTGCCTTATTGAATCTTTATGTGCTTTGGAAACCTTCTCTATCAGATCAATATGTTCGCTCATAACAAGAGATTTCTTTGTTTATCTATGACATAAATCCTTTTCTGACTCTGAACCCATTTTAGATGTGATGAACATAGATGAGCCCGGAATCTTATCACTGGAAGAACTACAAAAAATCTGTTTCCCGATGTTTATAAGTAACTTAAGATCTATATATAATATTCAAATAATTCCCTACGTGATTTTCTACATTTGTTTCTGATTTATTAACTAAGACTCCTAACAAACTTTGTGTTGCAGCTAGCAATAGCCAATCCAGGATGGAAATTGATTCGCGAGATGAAGTTAGCCGAGTTTGTGAACAAAATTGGATGGTTCTTCCTTACAGTTGATGAAACTGTGGATGCATGTCTTGGGTCTAAGAAGGACATTGTCATGTACTAGTAGTTGATTGCCTATGTGGGTCTACTCGCAAAAGCTTGAAGAGATCTTTATAATGGTATCTGTGATTGTGTGTGAAAGTGCGAGTAAATGCAGCAGGCTGTTTGTAAATGTTGCATTGCTATGGATTGAAAGGAGTCTTTGTAGTTGTTGGGGATTTTAGTCCCCGCCCAAGATCACACACCCAATAAAAACACACAATATTAACGTTGTTCGGCCAATAAGCCTACGTCCACGGGAGGGAATGATTTTACTATGAAAAACAGGAGTTTTACACAGAGGAATACGCGGGGATTTATAGAGGAATAGGCTATATCCTTGCCCTCTTCGTATCCCTATTTATAGGGATTTTTGGGAGCTTCTTTTCAACACTTTTACAAAGGTCAATGGCCGGTGGCCGACGGCGGCGCCCGCTGCTGTTGAAGTGGGCAACTACTGCGGCGCCCGCCGCTATTGAAGTCGGCAACTACTGCGGCGCCGCCACAGTTGAAGTCAGCAGTCGGTGGCCGACTACTGGGCCCACCATCGTTGAAGATGGTATCAATGGTGGCTGCAGAATGGGGCTGGACCAACAAATCTCCCCCTCCAGGCCTATTAACTAAAGGAGGTTTCTTCATGTATGGACTTTTAGCAGAAACCCATCCCGGCCAATTCTATGCAAATCTCGAACTTGCTCCGAGGTAATGCTTTTGTCATCACATCCGAACTATTATCGTCAGTATGAATCTTCTCAAGCTCTAACGACTTCGAGTCCAAAATATCACGTATCCAATGATACCAAACATCAATGTGCTTTGACCTTCCATGAAAAGTAGAATTCTTACTAAGGTGTATAGCACTTTGACTATCGCAAAATAACGCATACCTCTTCCGCATAAAGCCAAGTTCGTTTACGAACTTCTTCATCTATAATAACTCTTTGCATGCTTCTGTCACAGCAATAAACTCAGCCTCTGTCATAGATAAGGCAACACACTTCTGTAACTTTGATTGTCATGACACAGCTTCCCCTGCAAAAGTAATCAAGTAACCTGAAGTAGACTTTCTCATGTCAATATCACCAGCCATATCTGAATCAGTGTAGCCCTCAAGTACGGGTTTGCCAGTGCCAAATTCCAAACACAACTTGGAAGTACCACGTAGATATCTCAATATCCACTTCACTGCATTCCAATGTTTTTTTCCTGGATTTGATAGAAAACGGCTCACTGTACCAACTGCATGTGCAATGTCTAGTCTAGTGCATACCATGACATACATAAGACTGCCAACAGCTAAAGCATAAGGAACATCTTGCATGTATTCCTTCTCAGCATCACTCGTTAGAACTTGATTCTTACTAAGCTTAAAATGAGTAGCAAAAGGTGTACTAACCACTTTAGCTTTATCCATGTGAAATCGTTAAAGTACCTTTTCTATGTACTTCTCCTGAAACAGCCATAACCGCTTATTCCTCTTATCACGAATGATAGAAATCCCGAGAATCTGTCTCGCGGATCCCAAGTCTTTCATAGCAAAGACTTTGTTCAGCTCCTTTAACTGACTGATCCTTGAAGAGTTGCTTCCAACAATAAGCATATCGTCGACATAGAGTAGCAAGATGACAAAATCATCTTCTGAGAATTTCTGCACAAACACACAATGATCTGAAGTAGTCTTTCTGTAACCCTGTTGGGTTATGAACTGCTCGAACTTCTTGTACCACTGCCTGGGAGCCTATTTCAAGCCATACAGACTCTTCTTTAGCTTGCAGACGTACTTCTCTTTGCCTTTAACAACAAACCCTTATGGCTACTCCATATATATCTCCTCCTCTAAGTCACCATGGAGGAACGCTGTCTTCACATCCATCTGCTCAACCTCCAGATCAAGGTTTGCGGCTAAACCCAATACAACTCAGATTGAAGACATTTTAACAACAGGAGAAAATATTTCCTTGAAATCGACACATTTTCTTTGACCAAAGCCTTTCACCACAAGTCTAGCTTTGTATCGTGGTTGTGAAGTGTCACCCTTGTACTTCACCCTGTATATCCACCGATTCTTCAAAGCTTGACGAACTTTAGGTAATCTTACCAGCTCAAAAGTGTAGTTGTCTTGCAAGGATTTCATCTCATCCTTCATAGCTGCAATTAACTCTGCATTCTCTTCACTTTCAGCTGCCTCTGTGTAGCTCTTAGGCTCTCCCCCGTCAATGAGGAGCACGTACTCATCTGGTGAATACCGAGTAGAGGGTTAACGATCTCTCGAACTCCGTCTCAATGAAACTGCTGGTTTCTTAGTAAGAACCTCCCGCTGAATATCATCAGCCTCTGACGAAACATCCATGTCTTCAGCAGCTTCATGTTCTCCCTCAACCTGATTATCTTAAACATCAACTGGAGCACTACCATGGTCATTGGTGCCATCTACACTTGGCGTATATGAAGCAGGAACTGGATCTAAATCTGTCAGAGTATCAGAACTCTGAGTTTCTAATACTTTGGCTTTGTCAATGTGTTCAATGGTTTGGTCTTTCATAAAGACCACATCACGGTTTCTAACTAGTTTCTTTGCAACAGGATCATATAGCCTGTAACCAAACTCATCCTGCCTATAGCCGATGAAAATGCATTGTTTGGTCTTGACGTCTAACTTGGACCTCTCATCCTTGGGTATATGTACAAACACTTTGCACCCAAATACCCGCAAATGATCGTAAGAGACATCTTTTCCATACCATAGCCTATCAGGAACATATGCATTCAAGGCAACAATTGGAGATAGGTTAATAACATAGGCTGCTGTGTATAACGCCTCACCCCAGAAAGAACCAGGCAGCTTTGCTTCAGAAAGCAAGCATCTGACTCTCTCCATCAATGTCCTGTTCATTCTCTCTGCTAAAAGATTTAGCTGAGGAGTCTTCGAAGGAGCTCTTTGATGTCTAATCCCTTGCTTCTTACAATAAGCATCGAAAGGTCCACAGTACTCGCCACCGTTGTCTGTGCAAATACATTTTAGCTTCTCCCTGTTTGCCGCTCAACAGAAGCTTGAAATTCTTTAAACTTGTCAAGCACCTGATCCTTAGTTTTCAAAACATAGACCCAGAGTTTTTTGGAATAATCATCAATAAATGTGACAAAATATAATGCACCACCAAATGTGCGTGCCTTCATAGGACCGCATACATCTGAATGTACCAATTCAAGCACGCCTGGCTTTTTGGAAGAAGGATGGCTTTTGAAGGAAACTCGTTGCTGCTTCCCGGCAAGACAATGAGCACATTTGCTCAACTTTGTAGCTTTGAGCCCTGAAAGCAGATTCTTCTTGACTAAGCAACCTAGTCCTTTTTCACTCATGTGACTGAGTCGCCTGTGCCACAACTCTGAAGAACTAGCAACATCAACTACGTTCACAAAGTTAATAGGAATCGAAGCTTGCATCACATACAAGCTGGATGATTTCTTCCCTCTGGCAGCCACAAGAGCTCCCTTATAGAGCTTCCACTGTCCATTGCAAAAGGTACTACAATACCTATCATCATCAAGCTTTCCGGCTGATATTAAGTTCAACTGGATATCTAGTACATGTCGAACATCCTTGAGAATCAACCTTGTTCCGTTGTTGGTGTCCAAACAGACAGATCCGATACCAACAACCTTTGATAGCCCATCGTTACCCATCTTCAACACTCCAAAGTCACCAAGAGTGTACAAGGTGAAAAACTCCCTCCTCGAGGTAACGTGAAAAGAAGCACCACTATCAACAACCCATCCAATCTCATTGGAGGCTAAGTTGATTTCATTTTCATCACAGACTACAACAAAGCCTGAAGTAGTGGCAGCTGCACGATCATTCCCCTCATCATTTCTTCTCTCTTGCTTAGCATTCTCTGTTTTGTTCTCGGCTTTCCACTGGTAACACTGCTTTTAATGTGACCCTTCTTGCCACAATAATTGCATTCCAGATTCTTGTATCTGGACTTAGATTTACTCATGCTTCTGTTATTCTTCTCCTGTCCTTTGATCTTGCTTCTCCCTCGATTTTCTGAGATCAAAATCTTGAACTATGATGTGGTGACAACTTGAGCTTGTCACCTCATTTTTTCATTTAGAACTGCACTTCTTGTAGATTCGCATGTCACAGCACCACCTGGAGCAGAATTAGCTAGAGAAACACGAAAATTTTCCCATGAGTCAGGCAAAGTATTTAAAAGCCATAAACCCATGATACCATCGTCAAACCTAACGCCAACGTCAAATAGTTGCTGAAAGCATTCGGTCAACTCGATCAAGTGGTCGGAAATAGAACTCCCTTCCTTGTATCTCAGGTGCATTGCTTAATTAAGTAGGAATAACTTATTATTCCTAGTTCTCGATGCGTACAAGGTTTCTAATTTGATCCATAGAGTTCTAGCATGTATTTCATTTTGAATCATATTCAAAATGTTATCTTCTACCCATTGTCGAATAAAACTACATACCTATTCATGTTCAAAAGCCCACTCATCTTCGGACTTATCCTCCGGTTTTTGAGTAGCAAAGACAGGTAGATATAATTTCTTCACAAAAAGAAGATTTTTCATTTTTCCGTTCCACTTGTGATAGTTAGTACCATTTAAGCAAATTATTTTGCTCATGTTTGCCTCTATAAGTAAAGAAAGAGTACTTACAGTAATTTCAGGAAAAAATCTTACAAATTTGAAAACACCATTGTGTTTGCCAAGAACTGGTCTATCCCCCTCGAAAACCTGCCAAAAAATAGGTCTGCTTCAATCAGATCGCTGTTGCAACTCATTACTATTACAACTCAGCTACGGTTGCACTCGAACTGTTGCAACCCGATACTGTTGCAACGCGCTACTGTGCAAATGTGCTACTATTTGCACTCGTACTGTTACAACTTTGTACTGTTGTACCTCGAATCTGTCGAAACTCACTGTTGGAACTCGCCTCTGGGGTACTGTGCCAACTCAGTACTGTAGTAGTACTGTAGCGATCACTGTAGCCGACAATAATGATGATGCTTTTACTGTAACAACATGATAACGTGCTTTTCACTGTAGCAGCAATGATGATTACTGTAGCAACTATAGCAGGAATAGTTTTCTTCTTCCTTTCGACCGTCAATGCTGCAACTCAGTTTTTGCCTCTGTTTCACGGCAAACCTCGCTCTAATACCACTTGTTGGGGATTTTAGTCCCCACTCAAGATCACACACAAAAAAAAAACACACGATATTAACGTGGTTCGGCCAATAAGCCTATGTACACAGGAGGAAATGATTTCACTATGAAAAACAGGGGTTTTACACAGGAATACACGGGGATTTACAGAGGAATATGTTGTATCCTTGCCCTCTTCTTGTGAGCTTCTTTTCAACACTTTTACAGAGGTCAATGGCCGGTGGCCGACGGCGGCGCCTGCTACTGTTGAAGTTGACAACTACTTCGGCGCCCACCACAATTAAAGTCAATAGTCGGTGGCCGACTGCTACGCCCACCACCGTTGAAGATGGTGTCGATGGTGGCTGAAGAATAGGGCTGGACCAACAGTAGCAACATCTTAGGTAGAGGTGGGGCCAATCCTATTATGATCAAACGGGACGGTTAAGGATGAATCCTGCAAACCAGAATCCTAATCATCCATCAGCAACTGGTTATGTTGGAATTTTAGTGGTCCAGAACATTGTGTTCAAATTTGACATATATGCATGTGATAACTTCCCATGGCAGTTATCCTTGATGGAAGGATAACTGCCATTAATCATCACCTTTAAGAGTCCCTAATTCATGTAAAAAATCGACACTCTATTCTCCATCGTCATGTACTGTTACGAATTAGAAGATCCTTAAAGAAACTACTTTGATTGGAAGAGAATTCGCTGCTAATGGCTGAAGGTAAGTTTCTGATCTAACTGGTTTTTACTTCTGCATGTCTATATCTGATTTATGGTAAACATATTAGCGAGTGGTTTACAGGTTAAAGATGTTATAACCAAATTACTAAACAGGAAATGCTCAGCAAATTTATGCTACGGATGAGCTGGTGGAGTAGACTTCTACCCTCTGGCCCACTACATAAATAATCTAGGTTATTCAGTAGTCTTGGCATAATGATAGAGTTGTCGTCGTGTGATCTTGAGGTCATAGGTTCAAGGTGTATAAACAGCCTCTTGCAAAATACAAAATAAGGCTGCATACTATTGACCCTTATAGTCCGCCCTTCTTCGAACCTTGGTGAGCGGCCCTTACCCAATAAAAAGTAACGTAAATCAAGTGGTATAGAGTGCAAAATTCAAGATCTACACTTAGGGCTTACGTAATAGGTGATCAATGCATGTCTGGTGATCTTATCCACCAGTATTAAGGGCCCACGCATTTTGAAATATGTTCATCAATTGCACATCTGATGAAATTGAGGTCCAGAAGATCAACGGTATGATCACAAACATCTGCCCCCACACGTACTTGTAGACGCTCGCCAATAAAATCACCGCCTCAGAAAGGATGATGCCATAAGGGACAGGCGAGCTTTCTATTTTCCTCTTATTTGTTTTTCGATGGGTGCAGAAGGTGAAGAACAGCAGCAGGAGACAGAGCAAAATGAGGTTGGGACGAGATCAAAGCCCATGACTGCGGCTCAATTTCTATCGTGGAAGCGTCAGAAGGTCTGGTTTCTTCTATTCCTACTTGGGTTTCGGTTTTCTTCTTTATATTCTCATATCTCCTTTGAAATCTCTTGATGCACATAGAATACTGCTGAAGTTTCCTGTGATTCTCTCAATTTTACAAGAAAAAGGTTTGTGGGTTCGGGAAAGCTAAGCAGGGTCTTTTGTTGCTTGGATTAGAAATTTGTAATCTTTGGGTTTCTTTTGAGAATTTAGGGCCAATGGAGGCCTTTCATTGTTTGGGATTTGTGATATGTTTTATTCTCTTCTGAAAGTTGGAGAAATTTCCTGTTTAAACATGTGGCTATAGTAATTGGCAGAAGCTTTTGGGATTTGGTTGGTGATTGATGCTTGGAGTTGAATTGCTATGCGCCATGATTGACTTCCAGTAATGTTTTTGTGTTGGTTACTATGTACGTCTTAATCCTTAAGGACCCATGATTGTTCTGTTTGAGAATGAGGACTTGTGGTTGAAGAAAATGCCAAGCTTTTGTCAATCTCCTGTTATTGTTGGGAGCTAGGCATGATTGTGGTATTGGAAAAATCAATCAATTGGAATCTTGGAAAACAAGTAAATTCGTATGCATATTGAAGTCTTCTCCTCCGACTGCTGTTCAGTCTGTTTCTTATTGTTACATCTCATGAGTTGCAATGTTGGCTGTTTTTTACTAACTATGCATATGGATAGTTTGACGATGGGGAATTTTCAGATTCCATAATTTAAGAATACACTAGAAGGTAGAAGCAAAGCCTGAGAAATGGTGGAATCGTAATAACGGTGCAGGTGGGTTGAAAGAGGGATCTGAATTAGGAAGGTGGGACTAAGCTAGCTAAAAGCTATCCCATGGGGAGTAGTTGGAGGTCTGTATATCACTATGGGATTTAGATAGAGGATGTATATGTATCTATTCTATTATGTATGCACTTGTCCACATGCCCCATTTCATAACCTTTCATTGTTTTTGAAAATGGACTTGAGAAAACCAAACTTCACATAGCTAGTCCTGGTCCATGGAGAACTTTTCATCACTCTGCAAGAAGAATCACCTTTTTATACACCACTAGAACTTCTTGCCGTTATGACCAGCTTTAGTTCTGGGCAACTTGTTGCAACCTAATGATTAAACTTGTTAAGGTTGCATCTTGCATTTGGCAAATACTACAGGAACAGTCTAACTTGAATGAAGGTAAGACTTAATTGAGTCTACTCTACAGCTTTCTCTTGTTAGTATCCACCAACCCAACAGATTTATGGTCTGGAATGCTTGTGCAGGTGGTAAGTTGTGTTACACCTGAATTGAAGACCATACACCAATTCTGTCAGTGACCGGGGCCAGGACCACACCATAGATATTGAATAACTGTTCGATGAGTCTCAATACTCAAAGTTTCTATCCAAAGGGTCAGCCTAAATCCAAATTAATCAGATTTTACTTAGTTTAGTGGAGTGCAATGTAAACCAGTGTTTGATAGTTTTGATTTTATCTGACTTGGGAGGTGCATGCCTGCTAATTCCCATAACTTCACCTTACTAGTTGTACATCTGCTAGTTTTTTAGATGCAAACCAGTTGACAAGCCTGAAATGTTAGGTCTCAAATTTTGGCAGCATCAGGCTGAGCTTGGACATTTTAGCACCCGATTCTACACTGTTTACTTTAAGGCTTTGAAGCTAATCTATTGGCTTTTCTTTACAAGTTCTGCAAAATTGTTTTAACTTATGTTAATTTAGAACTGAATGATATTGCTTAATCTGCCTCTGCAGGATGTTGATACTTCTGCTAGAAAGGCAGAGGTGGCTCAAAAACGTGCAGAAGACATAGCAGCAGGAACAGTACAGATGAATGGTCGTGAACTTTTTGTCCGTGAGCCTTGGGTGTTCGACAACACTCGTTATTAAGTTTCTTGAGGTGTGATCCTCTGATGGAGTTTGTAGAATATATAATGTGGCATTAAATGGTAAAAAATTAGCAATTCGTTGCATGTTACAGTTCGTTCTCACTAAAGCCAATCTTCACTTATGGAAGTCTCTTTAGTTCTAAAATGTGATAAATATTGTTTGTTTTGTAGTTACCAGTATCCACTACAAAGAATTGCAGTCTTTCTATACTCAATGAAATTTGAAAGTTGTCTCCTGTTTCTGTATTTGTAGTATTGCATCTGTTGTTTGGCGGCTAGTCCCAAATACATATGTCACAGTGAGAACCCAAAACTTCCTCCACTAGATGTATTCTTTAGCAGTGGCCAGCAGTTAATAAGCTGTAAATGCAGTATTCATGGAGTATTTTCTCTATCTGGTGTTGTTCATTGTGCTTGCCATTGCAGAAGGTATCAGCTGTTTATTTATATAGGTTTGTCTTTAGGATCAGTGTCGTCATGTGACTTTAAGATTACGGGTTCAAATCGTAGAAACAGTCTCTTACAAAATTACAAGGTAAGACTGTGTATTATAGGCAGTTGTGGTCCACCCTTTTCCCAGACCCCGCATAGGTGGCAGCTTGGTGCACCCCATATTAGGTTCCTTTGTGAACAAACTGTGCCAGCATGGTAGCATGGTTACAGACTTACAGTAGAAAGAAGAGAACTTGGTTATGTAGAGGAAGATGAAAGGCTCTTTGATCTTTAGTCCTATGAATGAAGCTAAATCGATGGTTTCATTATCTCACTGGTCTTAGGAATAGGCAGTAACTTTACAGGGCTCGATTGTGCATCTCCACATATGGAGCCACCGGATCAATGGATTCAATCACAGATGCACCATCTGGGTCCAAAAGTAGAATAAGATATTTGTTAACAGTAACTGTTTGATAACAAAATAATAATTTTTAGAGAAATGCAACCTGCAGAGTGATATTAGTAGGCGTTAAATTAGGCAAGCACAATCTGGTAAATCCTTAGCTTTCTTAAAAATTTGGTAACTCTGATTCTCGTAGTTCCGAGTTTAAAGAGCCAATAAAGGATTTGATAGAGAGTTCCTGTTGATCCCGGAGTTCACGATTTAGCCGTGGAGATCACAGAAACTCCATTGCTGCTGGACAAAACTGAGAATCAGCGGATCAAATAGGTGAGAGGTAAGAACACTTGGATGGATAATTAGGAATCAATCTCGACTCAAATGGACTTTTCCAAAAGGAGTCAACATGGCTTGATTAGGATGGGAATGGCTTAATTCATAGTAATAATGCGGATAACACAGAAAAATGTTCAAGTACTTTCTTTTAATTTATTACCGTAACATAATCATGATGCAATGGTTAAACAATTTATAAGTCCAAAGCCTCCTATAATTCATTTTTGTTCAAGAGACCTTTTGGATTTTGTGAAGTATTAAAGTCATGTCATAATGTTTGTTCTTTTTTGCTTCCAAGCAAAGAATTATAAAACAAATCACTCATACTCTCTTAAATTGAATTCTCGCCACCAAAGGGGCAAGCAGCAACTTAAACATGCTGACTAGTGTAACTCAAGGGATATGTCGAGTTGTTTGTAATCAACTAAGACTAGATATTTGTTGGAAGTCATGTCATGGTTGCTATGCCACGCTTCCACCGCAACTGTATTTTTGAAGGTCTAAAGTGCAGTGTATGGATGGCGATTTCATGCCAATAAACCTGCCAATAATTTTTTAACACAACAAATAGAACAACATTGATAAATTCATTTATTATACTTGACACAACAAATAGAACAGTATGAATTTGCCTTATTCCACTTCTGGAACATGCCATTACTCACAATTTGATTGTTGCTACCCATTTGGACAAGAGGATTCTCACAAAAGCACTAAAACAGATACAATACTATGAGTGCACAAAAGACTAAGCAGTAAATTATAGCAACACTGATCCACAAGGAAACAGTCTAAATGCCTATATCCCTAGAATACATCCATTCTTTTCCTCTGGTAAACAGGCAAAGACTCTGAAGATACAACCTGCTTACCTCATTGCCCGGTGAACAAACTGCAAGCACAGCTTGCAGGATACACTGCTTGGCATCATTACTGACCAGAATTTGGTTGGGGGCACAAGAGAGTCCATTCTCCTCTGTGACAAGATAATCAATAGTTATATAGCAAAAACAGGAAGCTTATAAAATTGTGAAAGAAAAATACAGACAGGTCACTAACTTGCCCTTAAGCTTATGACAAATTGCAGTCCTGAGCTCCAAAGTCCCAGCATTGGCAGTATACCTGGTATAGCCTTCACGGACAGCGTTTATCCCAGCCTGAGTCACCATAATCCAAATACAACACAAAGTGAGAAGACATATGGATGATAGCATTCGTCCCATGAAAATGAACACATTACCTCAGCAATTACGTTTGGTGTGTCAAAATCAGGTTCTCCAGCTGCCAATCTTATAACGGGGACTCCAGCTTCTGCTAGTGCAGTTGCTTGATCAGTTATAGCCAGTCTTTGAGGGATTGAGGGAATTTACTCTTGGGCTCACTGATATATCAAGCGGCACAGGATCAGAACTTCCATCTGCTCTTATTGTACATTCCATTTTTCCCACCTCTCCATCGAGCTGTTTCTGGCAAGACCTGTCATGGAAGTGACAAGACCACCAATCTTAGCTACCTACTTAAAACTACAGCATTTTAGATCCAACATCTATACATTAAACACCAAGGCTAATAATGTGGAACCAAAGTTTAACATAAACACAGATGCTACTTAGAAACTATCGAATTTTAGATTAGACGTCCATAAAAATGAAACTTATGAATCAGAAACATGGAACCAAAGTTTCCTAAACCAATCCAAAGCTAAGCATCTAAGCATGCAAATCAATTCAGCCTAATGAAAACACAAACCAAATACTGCAGCTTAGATTAAAAACTGATATCAAAACAGAGATCATGCTTGCACTTAAATAATGGAAAAGCTTCCTAAGTTATAAACCACAGAGTTCAAGCTCTCAAACTGATCTCCTGATTTCCCTGCTACACAAAATAAGCCAAATCGAGTCCACAAATTCTACCTAAATTGTGAAAATTCCATGGTAGCATCAATCAGTAATTGATTTCGGTATATTACTCTTCAAAGAAACAAAATAAATCCCAACTAATCCCCCAATCAAGCCAAGATTGATATGCCAGCTATTCTGTCCTACTTAAGGAAAAGAACCAATCCTATGTAAGTAAGCAAATGGGGATATCAAATCAGGAAAAACAACCCCAAAATGGGAAGAAAGAAATTTAAAAGGTAAACCAGCTGTTATCACCAAATTAGCGTAAAAATCAAGGAAGAAGCATTACAGAAGAATAAAAGGACAAGACAAGTTCCAAATTTTCTTAAGCACAGTATTCGATCCTGATGCAATCCATTAAAGCTTCAAATATCACTTCACTTTTCTTGTAACAGCTAGAGAAAATGGAATCAAAAGCTCGAAAAAAACTGAGTTGCATGAACAACAGAGAATTAAGAAGGATTAAGAAGAACCAAAGGAACTTACTTCACGAGATTTTATGGATTTGGGAAGAAAAAGAGATCATTCTTCGTAAGTTTCCCAGACCTGAAACGCCGGAAGCTAGCCGGCGGTGAAGAGAAACGCCAGAGGTGGCGTCGGAAAACAGAGCTTTCATGGCGGACAGTTGACGGCGAACAGAAACCAGTAAGGTTGAATGTAACTCGTGTCTGTTCGCATAACGGTATCGGTAAAGGAAAACCAGACTTTGTGGGTTTCGGACAGGGAGGGAGGGTATTAGAGGATTTGATGGTGGTTTTGGGGGATGGTATGAAAGAGAGGGGTTAGCGGAGACCGGGAGTAGTCGGTCAGAATACCGAGCTAACATGCGCCGCCTGAATTGCATATGCTGAACCAGTGGAAGGTTATGGTGTATCACCCCTCTAGTCAAAGATTAGGAAGGAGGAGGCCCATGGCCCCTTTCGAATGATGTTGGCTTGATCCACATCCTTCATTTCAGTCTGCCGATTTGTAAAGAGCAATATGACACGGATGACATTTTTTAATGGTTGATCGAGGAAATCGTACGTCTATTCACAGAGACCAGAAACAATCACGGCTTAGTGGCCTAAGGAGTCTCTCATTTGGGTGACCAAGGTTTAAGGTTGCGTATGCTCTTGATCATGCTACAACTCATGGATCCTACTTTAAAAAACCGACAGTTCAGTGTATGAAACTCCTGCATATGAAGCATCTAAAGAAAGGTCAGACCACAAAGGACTATGCTGCCTTAACTTATGTTTTGCAAAAAGCTACTTTTATGTCCCAAACCCGCAACATTCAGGTCACACGGCAACAATTCAACCATTAGGCCAAGTGGCGTAGTGCCACTCTAACTCCTACGTCCTACCTAATATCTCTAAATTTGATCACATTTGGTGCCCTTTATAAGACATGCTGAACACTCCTCCCATTAGCTGCTTAAGTGGTGTAGAAACCACGTGCATCTCCTGTGTTCAGCATGATCTTAGATGCTTTACCACTTTTCCGGGGACTGAATATCGAAGACTTATAATCATCGAACGGTGGATAACTGTTGTATATAATTCATCCCTTGCATGCCCCACCAGATGAATGGTTTGGATCAAAGGATTTTTTTATTTATTAAGTGAAGATAAGCGCGTTCGATGTATAACAGCTATCTTGATAATGCCATGCGGTCTTACTTTTACTCTGTATTTATAAGTCAAATTGTCATTACAATGTCCCCAACAGCTATCCTTTCGGAGGAAAATACCCAAATGGGCATATAACAAATGAAAATAAGAACCAGATATTGGGGAATTTTAAGTGTGCGAAGGTAGAAGATCCTTCTGCTAATGGAAAAAGTTATATCCATTTGATTTGATTTGATTTCTTTTCAAATAATTTTGCAAAAAATCCTTCATGTAGGATCCTCATTTTCTTATTTGAGAGATAGATGATCTTTAGGAATAATAACTTGAGGTCTTTTTAGTTATTTCCATCGATGAGCGGCAAAAGGGGGCCAAAAAAGGAGAATTCTCTTTATTTGGTCCCCCATCTCATCTCCCAAGTTGCTACAAAGACCAGGATGCAGCCCCAGTTCTTGGTTGCAAGATGCAGCACCGCTCCAAAAGAAAAGCAGAACTGCCTTACTATGAACCCACCACACCCAACACTCAAATGGGCATGCGAGCAGAGAGATTAGCTTGTGCCAGAAGAAGATCGAGGATTTATACATTAGTTGTGCAGGGATGTTCTGCGATACTGGAGGCCTTGCATAAAAGCCGAGCAGTACAAATATAACAGCAAACCATTATGGTTAATAGCGTTTACATAATAAACAGAAGTACATTTGCTTATGATACAGTCCTTGTCTTGGATTGTGTTCATGCTGTATTTCAATTTGGTGTTTGTGTGGAACTTGCTGGATGTGTTGCCTTATTTTGGTGTAACTTAGGATCTTCTCAATCTTATGTCTTACCAAATGCAAGGTCAAGGAATGGGCGTTCTCCCCCAATGAATAAAATTACACATTTCCTCAAAAATGGTCTTCTCTGCTGGTCCTCACGGCAACTTCTCATTCTATTGACATGTAATATTGATACATCATATAGTCAGAGATCTCTGGTGAAGCACTTTTTGGGTTAAACCTGCAATTTTCTCTATTTCGTGGTAATGGTGGACGGATTCAAACATACAACCTCTCGGTCATGAGACAGGGAACTTAGCCAACTTGGCTAAGTACTCAAACTCTTGAGTAAAACTTTTAGGAGATTAAGTTTGCAGGTGCCTTCCGCTTGGATTTAGGAAACTTCATGTCTGAATCTTAACAGCTATCCTAGTCCAGATGTTAGGTCTCTAAGGGACACGAACAAGACTCTTGCTAGTTGCTGTTGTTGACATTCTTTCTTCTTTTTCTTTGTTGGTCCTGACCACTGACATGTATCATCTGTCTGATGGTGACACTGCCTGGCATTCCTTCATACTTTATTAGGTTCAGGTGTAACATCAATTTTCTTGGAAAGTCTCTTGCAATTTACATGGTGCTTTCCAGTACTTCCTACCTGACTTATGATAAGGATCAGCTTCAAGTTTTCACACACATTTGACACTTCTGATCTTTACTTAACTGTGTTATGTGGATGAGCCCCCAGTGCACGGTATGGAAATGTTAACGTGAGTCAGAAGACTGTCTAATTTTGACATGGGACAAGCTGTAACGGGGATTATTATGGTTTCAACTTAGAACTGCATTTAACTGCAATTTATAGGGCTTTCTGAAGCCCCTCATTGCAACCAAATCTTTATAGTTGTCACGCTAAGTGTTGTACAGGAAGATGAAAGGCTCTCTGATCTTAGTCCTCTGAATGAAGCTAAATCGATGGTTTCATTGTCTCACTGGTCTTAGGAGTAGGCAGTCACTTGACAGGGCCCGATTGTGCATGTCCACAACTCTCTTTCACAATTAGTTAAGAAGCGCAGGATTGCTATCCTCAATCTGCAAGTTTTTATGTCGATGGCACTTGCATCAGAAAACCAACCAAGATAGTCTCCCGCAAGTTCTAATATCCAGACCCCCACTTTAGTAATACTGTCAAGCGACATCCTTAATGAGTAGATCTCCAAATATTTGGCTTCTAATTCAGTAAATCCTATATCTACAAGTGATTGCTTCAGAAAATTATGTACAGATTTCAGTAGCAAATGTGGAGACTAGAGAAGATTTCAGTTCTCTTTATCAAAACTGAATAGAACAGACACATTTAGCAATACAAGAATTCTGCAAGTTCCATCTCATGCTATTGAGCAAAATCTACATTGGGTATTGGCAATTTCTTTAACAGATTTTATCTCATGACTTTGATATGAAAACCACTTATTGACGAAATATTGATATTGCCAATAATCTTGATCAAACAGGCCTCCGTCTTGTTAAAAGCATGTTGTCTCTAAATCCTAATGAAACTGAAGATTCATGTACGAGCAAGTACTCTCAAGTTTATTGCCTTAAAAGCTGCAAAATTGCTGTATCTGCTGAGCCAACAATCCATTACTCTACCAAACACTGATGATGGAAAGAAAAACCCAAAAAGCACAGGCCAAAAAGATACAAAGGAGAACCCTTGGTTACAGAATTTTGAATCGAACATGAATGCAAACTAAATTAGCAAGCTAGGTGTGGAAAAGCAGATTCATGATGGCTACCATAATTCATGATTTTGACAGTTCGTGGTACTTCCAAGCAGCTAGGGTGTTATACCGGAAAGCCATAAGATGACAAGCTCAAAATTAGCTTACCTCAAGCGTTTCCTCTTAGCATTTGTATGAGACGATTCTAAATTTACAGGGTGTGGATTTTTATTAGATTTCTAGTATTAACTATAAACTACAAGCACATAGCAGTCTGATCCCACACCGTCAAATTCAGGAGTAAAGAACAAAAACCCAGATAACTTCAGAAAGACAGATTGCAGGTCAAAACACCAAGATGAACAAATGACAGAAGAATCAACAGAGAGAATACACTGAAAAAATGTCATGATCTCAAGTGTACCAACTGCAAATAACTTAAGATTCCCAGCAATAATCCATAACTGCAACTAGAACTAATAATTTTCAATGAAAACTACAAATGCCGCTATTGCCATCAATTCAATTCATGACTACAATCAACAGCAAGAGAATCAACATCGTAAAGAATACCTTAAATACGAGTACAGGAAGAATCAAAATCATCCGGTGCAACTCTAGCAATCCAATTATTAAGATTCTTCTTCACCTCACCATGATTCACATAGGCCAATTCATACATACTACACAAATTCACCACAAGCGTCTCGTTCAACGCAACCGTCGGAACCCTCTCCAAGGCACTCTCCAACACTTTGATCGAATCTGATAAATCCCTCAAATACATCAAACACAATGCCTTGTTATTAATCGCGACAACATCTGCAGGATCTCGCTCTATACACTCCTCATACTCCCTCACTGCCGATACATAATCCTTGGAAACGATACAAACTAATGCCTTATTCCGATTAACCAAATTCTTAAATTCCTTCTTCTCAGCCAACTCGCCCAAATTCTCCATTGATTCGACTCGAGCGAAAGTCGATCTCGCTCCATCCAAGTCCCCAACTTGCAGTTGAACATGACCAAGTTTCGACACCAGAACCGGATCCGACGGATTACGAGCAATCAAATCCTTAATCAATGCCAAACAAACAATAAATTCTTTGTGCCCTAGATGATTGCTAATGATCGAATTTATCACAAAAATTTCTCTTTTCTTCCACAAATCCCCCGAAAAATCACTTTTTTCTGTTTCAGATTTCTTCTTCAACTTCTCTCTAACAAAACCTAGCAACAAATAAAGCCGATCCAGAGTTTCTTGCCTTTTCCCCAACCGTTGTGGCAAATCGGCATAGATCCAGCGGAGGCCGAAGGGAATCATTGATCCTGAACGTTTTGGGTATTGTTGTGGATATGTTTCGTAGTGGTATTTGATGCTGTCGAGATCTTCTAAGGAATCGATTTCTTCTAGGGCTTGGGGGAATTTTTTGAGTTTGATTAGGGCTAGAGTGTTGTAGGTGAGATAGATTAGGTGTTCGTGGGATTTCTGGAGGAGATTGAGTTTGCGAGCGCGAGAGACTTTGTCCAGAATTGATTTCCATGAGCCACGGAAAGCGAGGTCTTGCAGGGAATCGATTTCGAAGCAGAGATCGGAGAAGGAATTCCAAGTTCCCGGAGAGAGAGGGTCGGCAATTGTCAGTGTTTCGAGATTGGGAGGTTGAATTTGGGGGTTTTGCTCATCTTCGAGCGCCATTGTCGTATTGCAGAGTGAGAGAAAGAGGGGCAGATGGAGACAGATATAGAGAAGAAGAAGAGAATGGGCGGACCCACAGAAATTTGAGAAAATAGTGGGCCAGGAGGCTGGATCTGAACAGATTCTTAGTGGGTGCTGGAAAACCAACTGGGCTTTTGGATGGTTAGCCCTGCCCATCTTTGATCCATAGCCGTTCATCTGCAGCCCATTTTCCTACATATCTAGTAGCCTAAAAATTATGCCATAATTAAAATCTCTGGTATTTCATATAGGTATTTACGTGCTTTTATTTTAAAATCTTGCAAGGTGTTAGTGGTGCTTGAGATTAGATAATCTGACCTGAGACACGATGATAAAAGAAACTAGTTGTGCTTGAACGAAGATGTTACGAACTAGTGGTGCTTGAGATGAGATGAAATTCATCTGATTTCAGCTTGATGCTAGTGATGTTTGAGATGAGAAATCCTAATATCATCTCAGCTTGTTGTTAGTGGAATGCTTATCCCTTACATTTCAAAGCCATCTCATCTGGTTCCTGGGCTAAAAGAGAGCCATTTTTCTCATCCCAAAACTCTGTCCTGCTCTTGTATTTTGCTCAAGATAATAACGAGACATATCATGTCCTCTCAACCATCTCCTTCAACATATCTCAACCCAGCTTGAGTGATATTTTTAGTCTCCTAACTTCATCTTACGTCAAATTTAGGCCATCTTATCTCAGTTTAAATCATCTCAAGCTAAATCTCATCTCATGTCATCTCAAGGTAGTTTATCTGATCTCAAGCACCACTAGCACCATGATAAATATTTTATTTCTCCTTATAATCACATATGTCTCTAAATTCTTTATAGTTTGCAAGTTTGTCAATTATAGTTTCTACATTTTTTTTCTCTTGTGCTAATTATAGATTTCCACATTTTAAAAATATTCTTTTTCTCATATTTTTTCCTTTTTATTATTTTTATTTTTTTGCAGTTACTAGCAAAGAATTACAAAGCAAATCCTCGTACACACTCTTAAATCTCAAGCATATTGAGGAGAAATGTCTTTTTCTTGTTGATCTTTCAAATAAATTTTTGCTTGTATATAGTAATGTTTTATGTTGATCTCTTAAAGCAGAGCATCTATCCTAATATAAATGGGGCAGCCCTAACGCACTAAGCTCCAGCCTGTGCAGGGTCCAAGGAAGGGGTGGACCACAAGGGCCTATAGTAGGCAGCCCTATCTTGCATTTTGTAAGAGGCTGATTTCACGCCTTGAACCCTTAACCTCAAGGTCACATGACAACGACTATTACCGTTATGCAAAGGCTTCCCTTCAGCATCTATCCTAATATCAGGGTATTAAATGGGCAGGTTGCTGGAATAACATGATGGAGAAATATGAAATCATAGGTTAGATACCCTGGGCGGAGCAAAGTACAAATAAGATCTCTTGAGAGTTACAGTGATAGCACATTCAAGAGAAAGCCTAAACTGGAGGGTCTACCCTAAGAATTTTTTTTGGGAGATCTAATCTGTTCATCATGTTAAAACTAGGCATTTGGATCATTCTAGATAATGAACTCTACTTGTATTTCTGCAGTCTCATATTTTTCTAGAGAAATACACATCACAAATATTTTTCTAGTAAAAAATTCTGGGCCTTCAAATTTATTCAATGGCTTCAATTTTTTTGTTATGGTTCACTATCTCACATTCTTGCATGTGAATCATTTGGATCATTCTAGATAGTGAGCCCTACTCACATTTCTGCATCTCATATTTTTCTAATGAAATATCAACATGCCATCAAGTGGTATGAAACGGTTCTGTTATATCATATTTTTCTAGTGAAATATCACCATGCTATTTACACTTCAGTTATGTCAAAACGCTATCATGTGGTTTGAATGATTAAATCATGCATATTTCATTGGGAATCACGAAAAAACCACGTACACTCTCTTACAATGTTTTGCATATATATTAGTTTCAAAACAACTTCCCATTTTAAGGTTGAATTCTAATTAAACTAGTAAAAGATATTTATTTTCTTTTTATTATGGGCCAATTGATAGCTTGGAAGGGTTACTTAATCAGTAAATTGAGATGTTGGAGGTAACCAAAGTAAGGATACTACTTTGATTATTAGCCAAATGTTGCATCATTTTTTCTTACCACAAATTGTTGGACTATTAGTTGAGTCGTAGGACTTTATTCTGTAAATGTAAGCTATTTATCATCATCATCATTATCATCAAAGCCTTATCTCGACTAGGGTTCAACAATATGAATCTTCCTTCATTCACGGCTATCAAGTGTCATTGTTTCGCTAAGTCCAAGATTTTTTGTAAGATTTGCCACAATGTCAAAAGAAAGATTCATTTCATAACATGATCATTATTTTTAAAATGGATTAAATATGTTATAAATCAAATTTCATGTTCATCAGATGCTTTTAGCCTACACTATGATCAGCAGAAAATATTGATCATCCATTTTTATTAAGTTTTTTAAAGGATCAAAACCAGCAATTAGGATAACTCAAGCGCATTGATTTCTATTAAGTTACCTATTCTTTATACATAAACCATAATGAACAAATTAGATCTACGTAAAAAAGAAACATCATATATGAATATGAGAAAAAGGTTATTGGCTTCTTATCACTTCATCGTGATATTAATTCGAAAATTTTGGGCTCTCACATGATATTAATTTCAAACATCTCGAATTAGATGATCTTAACTGTCAAATAGATTACTTATGCATGGATGATTAAAATAAATAGCACTCGCTCACATTCAAGTTCCACGTTTGAAAGCATAAAAACAGTTGAATTGGGCAATTTAAAGTAATCTGCAAGGTGGATTGATCTTAGCTAAATGATCAAGATTATGCCAATGGATGCACAACGCCCAATTCAAGCTTCTTACGATCAAAGCGTTCTCCAAAACTCGATCAGAGAAAAAGAGTTATTTTAGTTCTAATAATTCATCGATGGATTGGATACCTAACAAGGAGAGAGCCGAACAGATTTATCAGAAAATTAACAGTAATTGTATCAATTGTATTCAGTCATCTTACTATTATCACAGAAAAAAGCTAACAAAGTTTGCATAAAATTTCCCCAATTACGCGAATATTTGAATTAAGTATTAACTTGAGTAAAATTCATCACCTTTTTTTTGGCTAAAAGAAAATTTTATTAATTGTTGTCGTCATGTGACCTTGAGGTCACAGGTTCAAGGCGTGAAATCAGCCTCTTACAAAAATGCAAGGTAAGGCTGCTTACTTTATGCCATTGTGGCCCGTCCCTTCCCCAAACCTGCATAGGCAGGAGCTTCGTGCACCGGAGCTGCCCCTTTTTTTGGTTCTACATAAACGTTAGTAAAAAATGAACGCACAATCTTGTCATCATGAAATATGCTCTTAGCAAATTATTTAAACTTGCATTTACATAGCACACCAGTACTAACTTTCCTGGTATTAATTAACAGAGCCTAGTAGTAAGAGAACTTGAACTTTCGCACGCTGTAGGCTTTTCTTCGCTTATTTTTGTCACCTTTTTATTGAAAAGTAGTTTCACACTCTAGCTGCCCATTTTCCACTACAAAGTGATCCTGATTAGTTTCAATAAATTAATACATAATTTTTTATGGATTAATACAAAAGAGGTATAATGAAACACATTATGATGATTGCCTCAGTCAGAAGAACGCAGCATTGTTCATTTATAAAATGCTTAAAAATTACACTAGCTTACACAAGTTCGAACAAGATTAAGAGCAACATTTCCAGGATTTGCTGCTAAATCCAAGATCATTTGAATAGTGGCGATGTCTGTCTTTAAAGACTTGGCTAGAATTCCAATTTCGAGATCACAATAGCCTAGTTCTTGGCATCGGTGTTGTATTCATAGTGTTCAAGGCCCTTGGGGAACACAAAGATGTCACCCTCATAAATGTTTGTATAGAGTTGTTAGCTGTGTCGTCAACACCCACTTCCGATGAACCTCCAAGGAGAAATAAGAGCTCTGCGGAGCGAGGATGAATTTGAGGGGGATGTCCGCATCGACTGATTAATTGACGAAGGCCAGTGTATGTGAAAAATGTGCCATGTTTACTTTGAGTACCTTGGATGTTGCCGGGATGTCCGCATCGACTGATTAATTGACGAAGGCCAGTGTATGTGAAAAATGTGCCATTGACAACTGTGAGATTTGGTGGGAGGATTAAGTATGAAGGAATGTCTAGAAGCAATTACTAGGAATAACATTGTATGTTGTTGAATGTTCAAGGCCGTAACTTGACATGCTTTGTAGTGGAGGAACACGAACTTCTTTAAGTGATATCTCAATGTATTTATAAGGATAGCTGAGGGGGATCTGAGGAAATATGAAGGCTGGATTATAAATATGCATGGTACGTCATCATTATCTGGACCTTATCCTGATTAAGTATTGGTCAGGATGAATCATGTTCCTTCATTCCCTTCTATTAAGTGTTATAACTTTATTTAGCCCCAAAGCTTTAAAATCTTTTCTCATCAATCTTATCTATGTTTTTTTGGGCCTTTCCGTTGTCCTTTTGGAACCTCGATTTGAATCACTTGACTCCTTCTAACCAGGTGCCGTTTTAGGTCTACATTGGACATGTTCAAAAACCATCTAAGTGTAATATCCCTAATCTTGTTACCTATTGATTCTACTCCTAAGTTTCCTCTAATGTTTTTATTTGTATTTCTATTCGTTGTTGTCTTGCTTCTCTTCCATCTCAACATCTACATTTCTTCGACATTCATCCTATTTAAATGTTATAAATATACATGGTATAAAGAAGTGCTTTTTCTAGTTTGTTGCATTGTTAGAGCTTATAGAGATAACCTCTTACATGGTGGATGTACATGTCTTTTGGTGAATGGATGGGATTTTCAAGTCATTATTTATCTAAATTTTACTTAACATTGTGAATGGTTTACACTATTATGATAACAGAACATGAGATTTGCCAAGAAAATATTTGCAGAATTTAATATACTGAGTTGAGCTTCGAATTGGTTTTTTATTTCCATAAAGTACATAATTGAACACTCTAAATAACATATTTTTTAAATTTCCAAATGTATCAACCCGTCTTGAATTTTAGGCTTGAGCACTTAATATTACATATTCTTAGAATTCCCAAAGTGATACATTATGGAAGAGTAAATATGAGCCCCTCTTGAATTTTAGGCTTACTACCATTTGCAAAACAGAAGGGGAGCCTTGGCGCAATAGTAAAAGTTGTCATTGTGTGACCTTAATGTCCTGGTTTCAAGGGGTGAAAATAGCCTCTTGCAAAATACAAGGTAAGGCTGTGTACTTTAGGCCCTTGTGATCTGCCCCTTCCCCGGACCCCGCATAGGCAGGAGCTTCGTGCACCGAGGGCTGCCCCCTACTATTTGCAAAACCATTAGGATTCGAACTCACGACCTCAAAATCAATATATATGACTCTAATATTCTATTAGTTTACCTTTTAATCTAAAAGCTTAAGATTATAAAAAAAAATAAGTCAATAATGTTTATATTTAAAACACACATTTTTACGTAGAAACCTTTTTGGCTCTTAAATATTAGGTCTCTAAGTCAGCGAGACTCTAATAACCCACGTTGTGATTATCATTCAACTTTGAATGGTTATCAACTCTCTCTCTCTCTCTCTCTCTCTCTCTCTCTCTCTCTCTCTCTCTCATACACAGTTATATGATGGTGTCCAGATGGTATTGAATACACCCATATGCAGTCTGTAATTCTCTATCTTCCCAACTGAATACAACACTTGTATGAGTAGGTGGATATATATATGATTATATCTCTTTCATCTCCTGCTGGGAGATAACTACTCATGGCTGCACCCTCACTTGTACTTCTCACATTCATTTTGGTGGACCCAGGTACATTTTGATAAGTCAACAAAGGACTTTTTACTCCATTACAACCTTAGGTATCCATGCATACTGAAAGTTATGAACAAATGGAAATTAGAGTGCACTCATATGGGTTCTCAAGAAAGGTTCAAAACAAATGAAGGGTCGAGATCATTCCAACGTCATATAGTGGGACCCAATTGAAGCTTCTATTTGTCAAAACCCCAAAGTATTATGAGTAGCTTCTTCTTCTGTCACTCTACTATTCAATGCAGTTTAGCTCCTTTTAGTACAAGACCAAGAAAAGGCTCTCCGGTGGCCCCGGAAAGGACTGGAGATTTTAATACAAAGGGATGGGGAAGATTCCAATGGCAGCCCCACTGGCGGGTACTAGTACTACGCACATGTGGAGACCATAATTACCAAAATGCCCGTACTTATGATTTAAATAGCAGCTACCGTGCGTACGAGGGCAACTAACCATCAACTAGAGAAAGCTCATAAAATCGCAATTACTTGCGAGGGATTCGAGGGTATTTTTGTCATTAAAATCCCTCTCTTTTGAAGGCCGTACCGGCTAAAGGTTCGGGAATTCAATTCCAAGCTTGTACTCCTTTGTCGGCTTGTTGACGTGAATTTTTTTGCACGGGGAAAACATTTTCCGTCTGCTGGCTGGCTGGCTGGCTTGGGTTTCCTGAGCCCGGCTCTCATGGCTCTGTGTCCGTAATCCAAAATGAAAATATGAAATTATTAGGTTGAAAAGGCAAAAGTTTTATTTTGGGTCGTGAACGGTCAGGGGTCAGGAATTGCAGCTTGCCAGAATCTCTGCCGTACAGAAACGTGTTGTGGGATCGAGTGGTCAAGAACTGGGGTCCACAACAATGCATGGTAAAATGATCACCATCATCCATTTTTTGATCAAGGATTTTTGGTCCATCAGATTAAGCGTAGCCCATCTTGATGCTTGCTTTTACCCTTGGAAGGGTGGTTTTATCATGTCCAATTAATCCAGCGACATGTAATTGGTGATAAATACACAATCTAGCAAGGTTGCCTTACTTATCCATGATTTAATCCACATCCATCTTAACTACAAATTGGTTAACTAGCATTGCTTATCCTCTTATCTCCAAAGTTTTGTGTACTGACATACTGTTAGTTCCTTTGTTTTAAAACTTATCGGATCGTCCATTCCTCATATCAACCAGTCACAAAGATCTTGAGCCGTTGGGTAGGTGCAGAGCAAGCTTCTTCTACTCTTCTTGACGTTGGAGTACCACAAGTAAGTCAGAGTTGCAGACGAAATCATGAGTTGGAAGTTCTGAGAATTCTGAGATTTGCAGCTCTGCTCCTTATCGAATCCTACTCTATTTCTGAAAAATTTTACGGCCACTGTCTACCAACTGGAACCTTTCCATGCAGGCAATTTTGACCATCGCTTTCAGTCTTGTTTCTTCTCCATTTTTTTTTTTTTTTACTTTCTCACAACACAGTTGAATCTTACATTTTTACATATCTGTCCATTCATGGCTTCTCCTATTTCTTTGTCAAAGTTTAAACCCCAAGGAACACTGAGGCCCCACCATGATGATAGTCTTTGATCTAGTGGGCTCCACTAATCACATATTGAGAGTTAGATGGATGAGTCAATTGATATTTTGGATTAGCAAGCACAATGAACGGTTTGGATTGTCTTCTTACAATGAGATCATTAAGATTTTACAGCCTACTGATACTTCATCTGATCATCAGTCTAGATCACAATATGTGTGTTATAAGCCACCTCTCTCTCCCTTGTTTCTCTTCACTTGTAAATTTTCAAACATCTCTCTCTCTCTCTCTCTCTGTAAGAAGACTATGAAGATGGCCGGTTTCTCATGCCATTCTCCGGCGTCAACAGCCGTCTGTATGACCGGAAATCCCCGATCAGTGATCGTACCTCGAAGGAGAGAGATGACGTCCATCGAGCACGCTCGGTTAATCGATCGGACGTACTCGAGGCTAATGGAGTCTCAGAGGTTTACACTGGCTGAGAAGCAGGCTATTGCAGTGCAGGCAAAAAGAGATCGAAACGCGTCGAAAGCTGCCACTATGTCTTCCATTACTACATCGAGTCAAGTTTTTCAGGTATGAGTTCTAGTTTAGCCCAATAAGACTCAAAACTCTAGGTAGAACATTTGAAATCTCCTTGTTTATGTCATTGTAGATGAACACACATCACGTTTAGATTCAATAGAATGTTGCAGTTCATCTCCTAAATCTGGAAAAAAAAAAAAAAAAAGTTTAAAAATTATTTGTTTTGTATCTCCTACGAGAAAGGGAGTTTTGGCAACAGTAGAGTTGTGTAACTTTGAGGTCACGGGTTCAAGGTGGAGAAATAGCCTCTTGCAAAATGCAAACTAGGACTGCATGCTTTGACCCTTGTGATACGCGAGATATTCATGCACCCAGACTGTCCTTTTTTTCTTGCATCTCCTATGAGTTTTATATTATTAGAACCCAAACATCTTCGCTTCATGGGTGCTTCTTGTAGCAGGGGCTGAACTTGGGTTCTCTCCAATACATATTAATTAACGGATGATGATCAGTATACCCCCTATAATTGTATATACTAAACTATGTCTTTGATGCTTGTTCTTTCTTCAATTTTTTTCTTTTTTGAAAAACATTTTCAAAGTGGGAGAAAATATTTTTCATTTTCTTTAGAATTATAATACAAATATATTGTATCTTTCATAACGAAGGACATTGGAAAGTATGTAGCCAACACTCAGCTTTTGAATGACTCAAAGATTCATTTGTCTGAATATTTTTAGGAAGGTAAGCATTGATTAAGGCATGGCATGGCTTTTAACGGCTGTTATTACCATCTGATCCGATCGATTAATGATTCACCCATACAAGCATTCTTTTTGGGCACTTCTCACCAGTTCTTTTGTCCTCTAATTATTGTTAAATAACTTTAACTTAGCAGGTCTTCTAGTCTTTAAACTTGATGCTTTTTATGTTATTTTTCTGCCTTTTGCGGGTCAGGTAGTGGTCATGAGAGTTTCTCTTCATTGTCAAGGTTGTGCAGGAAAAGTGAAGAAACATTTGTCCAAGATGGAAGGTACTTTTCCTAAACAGATTTATATTTTTATTAAAATTGAACATCTTCAGTCAAATTACAGGGTACTCAAAACATACAATTATGTTCACATAAGCAATCTCATTCTACTCCTAGTAGCTGTTTGGCATGGGGATAACAGATCAAGAATGAAGTCTTTCAAGGACAGGCCTTATCCCCTGCATTTGAGAAGCCCTAACACCTAGGTAAGATTGTTCAAAATTCAAACAGAAATAAAAAGGCCCCAAAAGCTTGGGCTATCTGTGTTTAACAGAAGAAATGATCACTATCTACGGATAATCTTATTCACCCATTGTTATCCTCATGCCAGACAGCTCCTTATTGGCTCTTACAATGACTGCAAATATCAGCTGTAGTTTACTATTGTTGTCAATATTATTATAATGTAAACATAAGTTTTCCCAATGAAGAATTGACCCAACCCACCATGTGTAGGAGGGTTGGGAAATCAGATAAGACAGAAGACGTGGTTGACAATTTTAAGGGTGTCAACATCAATTTTTTCTTATAATTTGTTATTATTTATCTATTAATTAATACTCTCTCTTTTTCTTTACTGTTGCAGGAGTGACCTCATTCAGCATAGACTTAGAATCCAAGCGAGTGACTGTGATGGGGCATGTGTCGCCCGTGGGTGTTCTTGAAAGCATATCAAAGGTGAAGAGGGCTGAGTTCTGGTCCTGCTGACCTGAATTTCCATGGACGGGTATAGAACTCCAAAAGAAGGAATTTAGTGTTTCAAGGACAGGTTCCTTTCAAACATTTCAAAGAAAAATTGGGTGACAGTTTCTGGCTGCATTTGTTGAATGTTTCTGACAGTCCTTTTGCTTTCTTCATTGGGTTCCCTTCTTTGGTCCCTTTCTTCACCTAACTACATTCCAAACTTGGGACCCACTTATGAGAAATGATCTAGGATGTTCATCTGCTATGGACGAGACTCTATAAAGCTAAGCCAGCCTTTGATCTCTGGATCTTTTATTGATGGTTGCAGTTACAGCCCTTTGTTTTCATAGGTATAACCCTCTTCATATTTCGACTTATTTGTTGCTTGTTGAGGCAGATGCTTAGCTCATGCATCCGTGAATATATTCTGTCTATTTTTAGGTAGGAAAATCATGACAGCAAGACGTATACACCCACTTCATCATCGATTAAAACGATTGATTTCATCTGTCTTAGCGAGGCTTCTTGGCATTGGATAACAATCCATACCGTATGATTTGTGGTCCACCCCTTCCCTGGACCTCTCAAATACGCGAGAACTTCCTGCACTGAGCTGCTTTTTCTTCTTCTTTTTTAAACCATTAGTGGCATGCTGCCAAGACAGTAGAAACAGTAAGATGGGAAGTTTGAAGTTGTACTCAACAAGTAGCAATATCTTTCTAGAGAGGGCTACAAAATGGCAATGTAAGACAATAAAGGGCAGTCCCAGTGCATAAAGCTCCCGCCTTATATAGGGTTGGGGAAGGAGCAGATCACAAAGGCATAAAGTACACAGTCTTACCTTACATTTGCAAGAGACTGTTTCCATGCCTTAAACCCGTGACCTCAAAGTTACACAACGACAACTTTTACCGTGGCGCCAATGTAAGACAATATGATCCAAAATTTCATTTTCTTTGTTACATTGGGCCATTTTCATAATGTCATTGCATGGTTACTACGTGGGATTAGGAAAATGACATTCCCACCCCCTATATTTGCCCTACTCTATCTCTTTAATGGTCTTTTGAACATTTATGATTCTCTTTTTAATTTTCTAACTCAAAAGTCACCACTTTACAACAACTAAATGCCCAAAAAAGGCATTAAGGGTTGGGAGAATAGTTACAAGAATTTCTGAATAATTGAATTTTTTTCAAAAAGACTCCACGTTTTTTATGCCCCAACTTTTTCCCAAATGAATCATAATTTTTTATATTTTACAATTTCAAAGCAACTTTTAGAATTAATATGAATTTACCTAATAAAACTCAAACTTCACAAATAATATATATATATATATTTTTAAAAATTCAAATGAAAAACTTCAACTTATATCTGAAAATAATTTTCACCTAATTACTTCCAAAATTTTCATGAGCATTTGCTGAATTTTAGAAGCATTTAGATTGCCAATTTATTCTTGAATCCAAACTTTGTGACTGTGGGTGAGAGTAAGGCAAATACATGGTGTGGAAATATCGTTTCTATGAGATTAATACCGAATGCGATGCTCATTCACTCCTTTAGGCTAATGTTTTTTTTAAAGTTAAAAATCATGAGCGTTGGGTTTAGGTAAATTTTCAGTGACCCAAAACAAGTGGTCACAATAATCCAAATGCATTGATTGATTTCTCATAGGTTGTGTACGCCCAACAAGGTGAGAAAATTTTACGTTATCTGTGGATGAGCTTGTCAACGGTAAAAAAAAGGGGTAGTCCCGGTGCACGAAGCACCTGTCTATGTGGGGTCCACAGAAGGGGCGGACCACAAGGGCTTATAGTAAGCAGCCTTACATTGCATTTTGCAAGAGGCTGATTACATACCTTGAACCCGTGACCTCAAGGTAACAACAACTTTTATTAACGGTCAGCATCAAAGACATCGGCTTAACAAGAAAGTAGTTTTCATTAAAACGCATTTCGACGGAAAACTACTTCCATTTCCAGCACTTATGCAAATGAGAAAGCTGAAAGTAGATTTAACTGTCAAATTAAACAGCGAAAATCATTGACATCCAGAAACGCATTTCCATTTTCATCAAGTTCCATACATATCTGCTAACCAAATAGGTCCTAGGATCATCAAAAGTCACTTAGCACACATGGTCACATACAACAATGCACCTGTCCTCGTTATGTTTGGTTAGAGGTTCAATGTCGACAATTTTCCCCTTATCAGAGAGATTTCAAGGAGATTTAAGAATTTGGATAATAGATTCTAGTGGTTTGCTTCGTAATTCTTTGCTATAAAAAGGCCCCGAAATGTTCTTCTCAAGTTCTTTGAGGATACTGCAGCTCAAACTAGAGTGCAGCTGATCTAAGTAACATCCGACCTGAGGAAGGAGAAAACTCGAATCGCAAGAACTTGAAATGGAAACATAGACATCAAATTAAAGATAAAAAAATTTCATACTCTGACATCTAAGTAACATGAAAATGAATCCAAGGGAACTTATTGAAGATGTTGTATACAAATGCAAGATAAACGGGTAAAGAGTTATCCAATAGACAAGGGATACACTCCTTTCAAGTCGTAACACTGATTCTAACCTATTGTATCAACCATGTAAATATTCACATTCATTGCCACCAAAGATCTATTTTAGCAAGAACTACCAGCAGTCTTACAGTCAAAATGAGGAGGCTAATATCAAAGAGAGGAACAAAATAAGACGAATTAAACAGCAGAACAGCCAAAAGCTTTCCTTGCAGCTTGCTTGTGATTCAATCGTGATGAACTCAATGCTGTAAAAAGAAAACCAACACCAGCATTGCAAAACATTACAAGCAAGAAAGTTGTTAAATATTCCATGTTCAAATGGGCGAGAACAGGACACAAAATGAGAGCACACATGAAGCCCACCAATGGAAATGATCAATCTTTGAAACATATGGTTGTAGCACATTTGAACTTCAATACAGCACAATATCACCCCTTTCTTCAACATCCATCACATAACCTTCATTATCTCCTCGTCAAACATCTTGATGCAGACTTCAGCTATTTGGACTACCCAAAACTGGATTCACAATAACAAGGCCACCCTCCCCTCTAGATCACATTCGAAATGAGGTTGAAGCTTTACCATCATTGGAAAGTAAAACCAATTGAGATGTACCATTTACAAGTTCCAGGAATAATGAACCTACATCTTATCCGAAAGAGCAACTAACAAATACATAATGCACTTCCTTGAACAATTTCGCTCTAGAAGTGGAGCCTCAGCACAATGGTAGAGTTGTCCTCGTGTGATCTTAAGGTCACCGGTTCAAGGCATGGAAACAAAGACTTGCAAAATGTAAGATAAGGCTGCATACTATTGACCCTTGTAGTCTGTCCCCTTCTCCGGACCCTGCATACATGGGAGCTTCGTGCACCAGGGCGGGCCTGGAGACCACAGCCAAAGATAAGGGGAATGAATAAGTTTAAGACAATCAGTAAGAGACAGATGTTCAAAACCGAGAGGGTAAAGTGTTTCTCAATTGATAACCACTAAAAACACCACCACTCAGAAATTGTTCAAAACACTCGCACCCCAGTGAGAACTTGGTCGGTCATTTAGAAGACGTGACAAAGTGTATGCTACAAAGGAGTCTTTAGACGAGAAGACTGGAACTAAGTTCATCTTCTTGTAAATAAGTTTTGGGACCACTAGAGAGATGCAAAGACCATCGACCAGTAAAAGTTTTAGTCCATGAAAGACTTCAAATCAGGGCACAGAAATCCCACTTCTGTCACCAGACAGACCGAGTCAGATAACTGGTGTCATCACTTGCTGAAACATACTAAATCCATCATCCTCAAACAATAACGAATTAGTCGGAAAGCTTACTAGAAGAATACAAGTCACCTTGCTAACCAACAAGATTGTCATCTAAATTGGCACAGCTGGAACAGCTTAACTATGAAGTAACGGGTAAAGACTCAACAGTGAGATGAGTAATCTGTAATGACACCTACATAATCATTTTCATTTTCTCCCTGAACAACACACTGAAAAGAATTTGATGACTGAGGGAACAGGCAATGGATTGGCAATCTTCCCCATCATTGCCTTTGTCCTTGACCCGAATCTCTAGACATACTATTGGCGTCTCCCAACATCTCTATCATTCATAGAAAGAGTAGCACTTCTCCAGTAAGCTTGCCTCATCCACTACCACCTCCACGTTATGATAGACAAGCTATCTTTTCCCTCACACCTCTATCAGAACTCAATCCGATGTAATCTTTGTTACGAGAAAGGGCCAGATTTTTCGATAATAAAAAATAAAATGTTTTGTAACGCAAATGTGGCATCACATGTGTGACATGATTGAGTTCATTAAAAAAGTGATAAAAGATAAGTAAAACACAACCCAATAAGAAAATTTGATGGTGAATTAGTGCAAAAAATTATCAAAGAAAAATTAGTATGTTTTAAAACATGGCAAATAACTAGAAATAACGAAAATTTTGAGTAGTATAAGAATGCTGAAAAGGTTGCTAAAAGAATAATGAGTGAGATTAAACTCAAGGTGTACGATGATCTCTATAATAAATTAGGGTCAAGAGAAGATGAGAAAGATGTGCTCAAACTTGCAAAAATAAGAGAACAAAAGATTAAGAACTTAGACTATGTTAAATAAATTAAAAGTGATAACCATATGGTATTAATCAAAGATGACGAGATCAATCAAAGGGGGAAAAGTTACTCTAAAAAATTGTTAAATAACAAATGTCCTAAAAATATAGAGATTAAATGAGCCATAAACCCAAATAACATTAAATTATATAGATATGACTATAGGATTAAGATACCTTAAGTAAAAGAGGCATTGAAAAAGATAAAGTCAGAAAAGGCTTTATGACATAATGATATACTGATAGAGGTTTGATAGTATATAGAAGATATTGGAATAGTTTGGCCCACAAAGTTATTTAACAAGATGGTAAAATTAAAGAAAGTACCAGATGAATGAATGAAAAGCTCTCCAATTTACAAGAAGAAAGGAGACTTACATAATTACACTAATTATCATAAGATGAAACCTATTAGTCACACCACGAAACCTTCGAAAAGAGAAAATTGAAATGCTATTACAAAACGAGACAAATGTATTAGAAAACCAGTTTGGTTTCATGCCTGAAAGGCCTACTATGAAAGCTATTTTCCTATTTAGATAATTGAGAGAAAAGAATAGGAAGAGGAGGAAAGACCCCCACATAGTTTTTATTAGATAGAGAATTAATATAGTGGGTGTTAGGTAAGAGAGGGGTTTCACGTGTGTAATAGTCCAAAATTCTAAACTATAAAAAACAAAAAGAAGGAAAGGGTAAAATGGTAAATGCATATGAGGCCTACTTACAAGGTGCGGGACACACAAATAAGGCTATAAAAAGCCTACCTTGTCATTTCGTACGGCCAAACCGTCCCTTTTCGTTTTCCGTGTCACTGATGCCGACAACGACACGAAATTTCCCCTCTTAGGCGCACGCAGTGACATGAAGCCTCATTTGTGCCGGTCTAACTAAGGTAGGCCACACCTTACTGTTTTTCCTATATTCACTATGTTTCCGTCATTTATAACATCAGAAAACGACGTGGATTGCCGTCTTCCGATGAAATATTATGTGTTACATTCTTTTCAACATAAACAAATGAAAAGGTATTAGATCGTGATCTAAACTATTTATCTTGTGCATGATAATATAAAGAACAAACCTATAAATTTTCATGGTAATCGGACGGCTAGGGATACTAAAAAACTTAGAAAATAATAGAAGGAGAAATTTTAAAAATGTGATAAAAATCATATAAAAACACTAAATAATGACAGTTTGTTGAAAAGGTGCTTAAAAATGGGATTTATGTAAAAAACTAAGCGAAACGGTGCAAAAATAGCACCATTTGGACACCTGAGCATTGCCGGCTGCTATCGGAGTCCGGCCGTCTTCTCCAATGACTGCTCGCCTGCGCACGCGGGCGACGTGTAACACGCGGCAGCATGTAATGTGCGATGACACGCATCGCAACCAGCGGGCCATGCAAACGCCACGCGTGCAGCGCACATGTGCCTGACACGCGCACAACACAGTGCCACGCCACGCACACGGGCAACGCATGCACGTAACGCGCACACAGCTGCATGCACATGCATGCAAGCAATGTACATGCGTGCAAGCGGGAGACGCACGCACCAGCAACACACGCGGGCACAGGGGCGAGAGGCACACGTGAGCAGCGGCATGTGTGGCGCACGATTTTTCTAGATTTATGGGGTTTTCTGACGAACTTGATTTTTAGGAGCTACAGAGGTCCAAATTGCGATCCGAAAGAGGCATTGTTTTCATATCAACAACGCAAACCTAGATTTGACTTGAAAATCTAGATCTAAATTCCTTTTTAAGGGTTAAACAACTGAATGTCATGAGATAATCTAAATCAGGCTGATCAATGGATAATCAGGCCTTAAATCTTGATGGTATACATCAAATATGCAATGATCTAGGAGATTAGAAGGATAGACATTATTGAATTGCCAAGTGATAGAGGATTTATAATGTGACAAGTATGTCAAAGCGCGCGACATGACACTTCTACGCGCCTAATTAGAGCACCATAATTATCGAGGTAGGTAATTTCATTCAATTACTTCGTGATTTCAGTAACCATGACTTGTTCTCTAAAGTTTTAAAGCACGTAATTTATGTCTTATTGTGTCATATGAATAGGTCTCTACTTTCTTGTTGTAGCATGACATTCCATTTTTTTAATAACTATGTTTATATGTGATGGACTATTTTATCATGGCTTTGATCATACTTATTGGGATTATTTATAAAGTCTTTACATGATTTATATCTTGTCAATAATTTATGACAAGTACTTCCAACCGGTGGGTACTATGCTAGGAGGGCTGTAAGGTTGGCCACCTGCCCTATGACTTTGTGATGAGGAAGATTAGACACCAACCTTAAGTGATACAGGGCCAGGTACATAGGTGGTAGTATCATGGGTAGTCTCTCTTACTAGTCCGTTTCTTCCCATGGGGACGGAGAAAGTCTCTCGTTTAGGTGTCGACGGAGAGCAACAGTGGTTCAGATCCTGATGGGGTTGCCACTACAGCATAGTAGCCCATACAGTTATTCTGCATGCTCATATGGATTTGTATGTGGAGTGAACCGGGGCAAGCCGGGCTTAGGCCGTAAGGGACTTCAGGGGCTCATGCGAGCTACACAAGGACCCAAAGTTAGTATGGGTACACATCACCGGTGATTAAGTATCTTAGCACATTTTTGGTATTGTTTCGATACTATGTCTTACTTATTATGATTTGCACGCATATTACTCTCTGGACATAGACTTGTACTGTTTTGACAGACGCATCTCTGTATTTTGATCATGCATTGTATGCCATCTTGATTTGAATTGATACCTGTTTTGTGAAGGTTTATGATTATGAGCATCAATTATTTGATGAGTCTTACGTATATTTATTTCATGAGATCCACCTTATGATTTTATTAAGCTTTAATTATATGTAATCACCTACTCAAGCATAGTTTGCTGAGGCATTGCTTTGTTTTGCAATGCCTCAGATTTGGAAAGTAATAACCGAAAAGAAAAGCGGGCAGAATAGCAGTGATTTGGAAGAAGACTTGAAGACCATCTATTTTATTTCTATATTCAAACATAGATTAGAGTATGTCTCTTGAGCTGGTATTAGACTTTTGATATTTTACTTAAATGTTTATATAATTGGATAGAATGAACCCATATTATATTATGAAAAATGTTAAATCTTATATGTAAATATTGTGGTGATCATGGATAGAACCTGGTGACATTTAACTTGACTTATTATTGATTTTAAATATCCTATCTATTTATTGTGGTTTTGAATTGAGCTTGCTCAAAGTAACATGGTTTTAAATTTATTTATGATTACAATTTTTAATATGGTTGACCCCCGAAGTTTTTGCTTTCAATTAATTCTTTTAAAATTGCGCTTAAATTTATAGATTTCAAGTTTTCATATTCAAGGATCCCGTCTATTTTCTTAAAACATATTATTATTTTTATTATTATGAGAAAAAAGGTTTGTTAAAAAACCTAGGATGTTACATCGTAAGTACATAAATATAATTGAAGATATATATGATGGAGTGATAACAAATATTAGGGCCACTAACATAGAAAACAACAAATTTCCTATCACTATAGGATTGCACCATGGATTAACATTAAGTGCATATCTTTTTATGTTAGTTATGGATGATTTAACAAAACATTTGCACAAGAAAATTTCATAGTACATGTTATTTGCATATAACATTGTTTTAATTGATAAGACAATGAGGTGCATAAACATAAAGCTAAAGTTGCAGATAAATGGTATAAAGTGTAGAGGATTTAAAATTAGCAGAACTAAGACAAAATATATAAAAAATAATTTTAATATAGAGGGGAGTCAGAGTGAAGCACCATTAAAGATTTATAACCAAAAAGTCCCTTAAATAGACTACTTTCGATACTTAAGATCGACAATTCATGAGAGCAAAGAGATTAAGAAGGATGTTACCTAAAGAATCCAAGTGGATTAGAACAAATGGGTATATAACTCCAGAGTTTTGTATGATTGGTGAATTCTAATCAAAGTGAGAAGAAAATCATATAAGATGCCTATAAAGTCAATCATAGGATGAGTTAGCCAAAATGAGGATATTGATATGGATTAATGACAAGACAAGAAAAGATATAATTAAAAATAAAAACATTAAAAGAAACTTAGGAGTAGCGCTAATGGCTAACAAGACAAGGAAGGATGTTAGATGGCTTGGACAATGTACACCGGAGACCAAAAAGGACACCTGTTAGAAAGAGTCAGGTGACTAAAATTAAAAGCTCTAAAAGGGCAAAGAAAAGGCCCAAACGGGTGAGAAAAGATTTAAAAAACTTTTTAAACTTAAATGAGTTCATGACCCTTAAAGAATTCATGTAGCCAAATAAGGCTTTGATGATCCTGACGATGAACAAAAAATCAACACTGTTTGATTTGTTGTAAAATAAAACAAACACCATCCACTAACGGGAGTCCGATGTTGCTATACATGTTTTCCTTCTGGTTGATACATTGATCAGACTCGAAAGTCGTTTATTCATAATATTTTATTCAAATATCCAGCATGCTCCTCAGAGAACCTTGTTCTTCTCGTAATCATCATAACTATTCTTAGGGCTAGCTGCTGACGTGATTGCCCAATTTTCTGATATGGATGAATATTCTAGCACACTATTTTTATCTGAATAAAACATATAATTTCTACCATCTAAAAATCTCCTTAGCTCAGGAAACAAAATACATGTTCTTACCAATGTGTGATTTCCAAAGATTCATCAACCCATGGCATCACAAACAGATTATTGGATTCTCAATGACTGAGATGCTCATTTTCCTGATGGTCCAATGAATTCTACCACATTTGAGTTTATGTTTTTTCTTGATAGACAGCTTCCCTCCTCGGGTTCTCTGCAGAAAATTCCCACGCTTCAACCAAATTATTGTGATCTGCAACATCATATTTTTAGGGGGATAAGAACCTGGAACTAGTATAAGTGCACGGTCAGGTGTAAAAGTATATGATACCTCTTAGGCATCAACACCAAACATATCACCAACGACTCAACAGCAGAGCATGTCAAAGTCAAACACAATAAGAAGTCTCATGAACACCAGAAAAGTAGAAGATCGTATCAAAAATTCAGAAAGAAGAATCAACACAAATCCTTCAATATCAACTGGACTTCATGAGATCCATTTCGTAAAACTTCTGTAAATGGAAATATCCTTCTAGAACAGATCAGGCTACATCCAAATAAAGACGCAACAGGATTAAACGTGTATAATAACATTACTAGGCTCCTCATATTTCCCTGAAAGCTAAAGGGCAGTCCCGGTGCACAAAGCTCCCGTGCATGTAAGGTCCGGAGAAGGGGCAGACTACAAGGATCAATAGTACACAGCCTTACCTTGCATTTTGCAAGAAGCTGTTTCTACGCCTTGAGGAGCCATGGCGCAATGGTAAAAGTTGTCGTCGTGTGACCTTGAGGTCACGGGTTTAAGTCGTGGAAACAGCCTCTTGCAAAATGTAAGGTAAGGCTGTGTACTTTAGGCCTATGTGGTCCGTCCCTTCCCCGGACCCCACATAGGCGGGAGCTTCGTGCACCGGGGCTGCCCTTTTTTTTGTTTCTATGCCTTGAATCGGTAACCTTAAAGTCACACGATAACAATTCTACCATTGTGCCAAAGCTACCATCTTATATTGGATCAGTGTTAGAAAAGGAGGCACAAAAGAAACAGGAACAGGAAATGAAACCATTGGAAAATATCCCAGAAATCATCTTACTGAAATGACTAGAATGATGATCAACTTGAGATATTACCGCAGATAAACACACACAAGCCAAAAGTGTACATCCATACGGGAACATGATGTATGAAACTAGAGTTCGTTCCTGACAGAAAAGAAACGGTTACTTCTGCAAAAGAAATGAGATAGCCATCCATTGACACAGATTCAAATGTCAGAATCCGCTGTTATAGTACACATTAAACACCAAAGATATCTACGAGTAATATATCAAATAATCAAGCATAAGATATGGAATCTACCATAAAAGATCACGGGAAGAGCAAGTTACTTTGAGCTTATTTGTGGTCTATTTGGAATTAATAAATGCAGTGAGGCAGCTAAGATCTAGCATATACATGACCCACAAGCAACTGCAAAGAAGATAGCAGATTAACTGCATCTACCAATATACACATGATAATCCACATAAAAGGAACAAAAAACTCAACCTAAAGAATAATCAAGGGATTTGAACCCAGAAAGATATTTACACTTTTTTAACTCTCTATGTTTCAGAGCATGATCCAACCACTTGTTAGATTGATCCATAACATTACAGAGTCTAAGGTTTCCTTCAGGCCTTGTGGGTGTCACCCCTCGTATTGTTGAAGTCGAAAGATCCTAGAGTTAGGAATAAAGAAACAAGAAATGGGTGAATAGGAGATGAATCAGATGCCATCCCACATCCTGTTTCTCTTATTCCTGTAATGTAATTCAAGAGATAATAAGGTGCCCTATATGTGGTATAATAATAATAATATGCATAGAAGTACACCCTCATCCTCACAACTCACATCACAGTCTCATAATATGCGTCCAAAATGTCATTCTAGTTCGCTGAATCAGGATCCTTCTACTGACTAATCAAAATCTTGGAAGGACTCATGAAAAGAAGAAAATCCCTCCAGTTAATGGGATTGAAGCTACTTCAGATAGGGAGATAAACCCTCTTTGACAGCTAAAAGTTTGGCATTAATGGTAGGTCCAATCATTTGTTGCGTTTCCACCTATCGACATTGACATGCAGAAAACTTTCTCCAACATCAATATTCAGCTGCTGCCAATTGCGATGGCCTGACAACTAACAACCACAAGCAACACATAGATCTCCAGACTTAACTACTGGTGATAATATTTCATGGCCTGCACAAACCCAGAGAGTTCAATCCCACTATTAAGGATGTCAAGAGATCAGGCAATAGAATCAACCATTTGTAGGTTATGATCAGCTTGTTTGTAAAAGAAGCTTCCATTGAATCCTACCTTCACTGTTTGGATCAGAGACTATTTCAGTTCAGATTGCCTATCATGACCAGAAGTATTCAAAATGTGCAATTATAGACTGTGTTCGACTCTATGCTCACTGAAATCAAGCAACGAACAATTTAATGTCATATTATGCTTAGCCCAAAACATCATTCTATGTTTTAACGAAGTATTATGCTTAGAAGCACGTCCAGAGTTAAATGTCTGCAGCATGAACCCAATGACAAATTACTAAAATCAGAAGGAGATGCTAGCATCAAAGACCTTTCCTTAGCTAGTTCTTATTAAATTTGACATACTATTCCAGATGGGAAGAAAAGTATGGCAAGAGGTTGGAAAGACTTAAAGGAATGGAAGAAAACTTGATTTACTTGGTCCACATTCTCATCCCAAATTCCAATTTTCTGGAATTCGGGGATAATGAGGGGTAGCCTGCACCTAGTAAGAGACACTGATATAGACTGGGGGGCTAAAACAAATCTTGATGCCCACCATAATATGCTGTATGGGGAATTTGCTGCTGAAAGATCCTGCCCAGTGTCCCCCTCCTCCCCTTACTTCATAGGGCTTCCGTCTGGCCCAGTAGGTCTGTCAAACTAGCTAGGATAAGTGGTATTATTGAACCAGACAAAACAACAAGCGATGAAACCAAAGCCAAAGCTTTAACAGATAAAGTAAAGCACCTAAACTATAAGACAAGTAAACCTCTCCAGCTCATACAAATGCTAGGAGAGCCCAGCTTCAAAAGTACCATACTAAGAAGTGATACACACTTGATGAGAAAGAAGAAGCAAGAAGATAGTAAAGAACCTGAGCATGAGCACCTAAACAAATGGCAAGGTACTTGTTCCAAAGAGGGTTCAAATCAGCATTGCCACCAGATTTCAAAGAAAGACGACAAATAACTGAAAGTCACGAGTAAAAGAGAAAAAGCTGAGAGAAGTAATAGGAGCAAAAGCTCAACCTTCAAAATTCTATCAATTTAAAGATAGAAATAAGAACTGCATGCCTCTTATGCTGAGAAGTTCAACCTTCAAAATTCTATCAATCTAAGTAAAGAACTAACACATACGTGCCTCTTATCCAATAGAAATTCTGCTCCTTTTGTATTGGGAAGGAGCCAAGGTTTATAGGAAGACCTCAAACAATCTTTATTTTAATCTTCTACTCTTTTAACAGCCTAATCAATTACCAATAACTACTAACATCTACAAGATTTTTTAAATAAGTTTCCAAAGTAAAACACAACTCACTAAGCAATACTAATTCTTTGTAGAGTCAACTTTACTCGTCAAAAGACAGGCTTAGTCTGATTACTTTCCAGTCCACATGGAGATGACATGACAGCTCACAAAATAGACTACGCAATGCCTTACAAAGACATGTAGAAAGTTTTTCTTTAGTTACATGCGTCAAGACTACTTTGAATGAAGAACTTTAATGCAATTCCAAGTTCACTGACCCATCATCAATGCTATGAGAAGCATGAGAGAATGTACTAATTGTTAAAAATGATTTTGTACTCTATCTATCTATCTATCTATCTATCTATCTATCTATCTATCTATCTATCTATCTATCTTTCATAGTGATACCAAAGGCAATAATAATCTAAAACCTCAATCGCATTCCTGTGTATTTATGTGCTCAAGGAGCCATATTTGATATAAGCCATTTGCCGTCCGCCCCTTCCTATGTAGGAGCTTCTTGCACTGGGCTGCCCAAAAAAAAGAAGGAGCCATATTTACCTTTTCTACGATTACAAAATATATAGATGGGTCACTATTTTGCAAATAGAAATGGATGTCCCATATAAGATATATAAGTTTATATTTGAAAGTTGAATCTAAGTTCTCGTGTGATACTTCATTAAAACATAGAATGATGTTTTGGGCAATTTTAGTATTATTACATTATACAATAATATTAAAATATACAAGACAAACTTGCTAGTATAATCATATATTAACAATGTGCTGCCAGTTTTCCTGCTCTCTGTATCTTCAAACAACAGATTAAGTGAAAGAATGCTTTACTATAATATCATCGAAAAATGTCACATAGTTACCATTTGAATTTGTGCCACATAACCTTCTAGCTTTCTCGTGGTTTTAGGGTACGTTATGAGTGTGGAGCCTGATTGGCTTGGTCCTATTACACCCTTATCAAAATTATGTTACACTCCGAAACAGAGTTCCAGGGGGCGTTTGTGTCTTTTAGCAGCATATATATATTTGCTTGTCCTAGGATTCTGTAGGGTGGAGAAATCTTTGGTATCTTGCAGAAGCTATTTTCTGGCTGTAGAGATAGTGAAACTGGTGTAAGCCCCCGAACATACCTCAATTCAAAGGGTACTAAACAAATCTATGTGTTTTTTGTTTTCACTTACATCTTCATAACACACTAAAACTGTGAATGTGGAAATAAAACAGGGCCTCTACTCTAATCATTACAACAATTGATAGAAGCCACGTGTCTTTTTTTCTGTATACACCTACTAAGTAAATTGATAAAGTGAAGAACTGCAATCGATGATGCAAACAGGACCTAAATTGCAAGAGCATACGTACAAACAGGTGAATTTAGTGCCAAGGAAAATGCCAAAGATCTACACAAGAATGTAGATGGGATGGATAGAAAAAATAGCTGAAGACCTTTATTGTACTCTTACATCAAAGGTCCTCCATGGATAGGAAGTGGAAGGAGATATGGACTGAGCTTAAATCAATCAAATGTGGGGTCAATTGCACCATCAATTAAGATGCTAACAATTTCATGCACTTTGATCACCTATTTATCATCTAATGACTTGTACCACTTGCAATATCCAAAGTATAAATTGGATGGATTTTAACACAGCTCACTTGCAAACTGTCTTCCTTGCCAATGTCCTAACCAGATCCTCCTTGATCTTGAATGTCATTGATTTAACTGATTTACAGGATCATAAAAGCAACCACTTCTTTTTCTATTAAATAAGTTTTGTGGCCAATAAAATGGCCAATCAAGAAAAAGGGTCATTTTCATTCTCACTGCAAGTCATCCACTGAAACGTGAATTAGGAACTAGATCAAGACACAACCTAGCAACAAAAAGAACAAAGTTTTAACGTAAACTAGTTTATACACTTCAAATGATTAAGGAAATGATCGTATCATGCACCCCTTATGTCACCCATTTCGATTAATGTGCTCAATTTTGTATAATAATTCATACACTTACAAATATATAAATTTAACACCAAACATTACGGGAATGCAACACATTGACAGGGCAGATCTATAAGACCTGAAAAGTGTAAAACCATACTGCAGCAAACAACTTCAAGAGCAATATGCAAAGTGCAAAAGGATGAAATTTGATGATGCAAATAAGAAAGATCTCAGGCTGAAAGACAGATAATTTACTCCTCCCTATCACTGTTCTCTACATGTGATATTGTAATACAATGCATCAGCGGGTGCATGTACTTGGTTCTTGTGAGGCAGCCACTCTAAAGCATTAAACACCCTAAGACCAAGCCAAGTGATTCCAGTCTAACTATAAAACAACAAGCGCAACATGGAATAGGTGAAACAAGATTGAATTCTCACCATGATCAACGATTAGCCACCGGCAACAAGATATTAGTGCCCCCAGGAACATAGTTCACATTTGGGTTCTTCGCCACAGCGGCAACAATCTCCTTCGCTGCCTCAATCTGCCTAAGCTGAACCAACCCATCACCCGCCTTCGCGGTCGCATCAGAAATCAACTTTGCGGCTTCACTTTCTCCCTCCGCCCGAATAACAGCGGCCCTCCTTTCCTGTTCCGCCTTCATAACCACAAATTTCGATCTCTCTGCCTCCTGCTGTGCAACTTGCTTCTGCTCCACCGCTTTCGAAAACTCCGGACCGTAACTCAGATGGGTAATCGCAACATCATCCAAAACTATGTTAAAATCCCTCGCCCTCTTGACTAAACTCTCTCTAACCAAAGCAGAAACATGGGGCCTCTCAGTAAGCAACTGGTCTGCATTAAACTGTGCTACAACTGCTTTCAGAACTTCATTCCCAATTGATGGAAGGACTTTTTCGTCATATTCGGTGCCGAGAGTTCGGTAGATGACAGGAAGGCGACTCACGTCAGGCCGGGAAAGTACCCTGAGGCCGAGATTCACCATTTGAAGATCTTTTGTGCCGGTAAAGGTGTTGAAAGTTGCCGGACGGGTGCGAATATCAAAAATGACTGGTTTTTGGAGGAAGGGGACGAGGAAGTGGGTACCTTCGGAGGCGGTGTCTTCCAGGACTCCCCGGAAACGATCAAATAGGACAGCGCGTTCTCCACCGTCGACGTTGTACATGGAGGAGCCGAGGAGGGTGGCCCCCACGCCGAGGGAGAAAGCCGCACGTGCGATGTTGGTGAGGAAGGAAACCGCTGCTTGTCCGCCACCAGCCATTGATTGAGGAACTGGGTTTTGGAATGAGTGGGGTTTTGGACGTGGGTTTTGGTTGGATTGAAGAGATCTGCAGAGAAATTTCTGCCTTCTTCGTGTTGCTTGTTTTTTGGGCTTTTCTGCTGCTTTCAGCTAAAACCCTAACAATGGAGTTGAGAGAATGAGCCTTTCTTTTGGTGGGCCCGCAAAGTTGGGGTTTAAGGTTCGTGGGGAGGGGCGTGGGGAGGGGCTGGGGCAGGGGCGGGGGCAGTACCATGCACATGACTTGAGGTAGCAAGAAAATTTATGTGTGATCCATTCTGTTAAAGTTGCACACAATTAGCCAACAAATGTCTAGCCTATTTAGGGATAGCAATGAGTGAGATTGGGTAAACTTACAATAATATTCAAAATTATTTTCCAAACATAAACTATAATAATGTTCTTCTACAATGTTCGAAAATAGTTTTCAAATTTACACCATATTATACTTCTACCTCAAGGCTTTGGAGTTTTGTTCAATTTCTTATTATTATATGACAACAATTCTCATAATACCCTTATATATGTATTTTAAAAAAATTTACACTATGACACTTTTGTTATTGGAAATAAACTATGTAAGTTGCTCAAGACCCCTAGGTTTTTCGCCACTAGTCCTAGCCTAACCCTAGCCCTCTTAGGGTCATAGATTTTTTTATTGTAGCCTTGCTCAAGTCATAAATTTTGCTCTTAATCCTAATCCTTAAATGTCATTAGGGTCAGGTTCATTAATTGACTCAACGTGTTGCTATCCCTAAGCACAGTTGGTTGCATACAACTTGGCATAGCTCTTAAAACACACTTGGTTGCATATTTGAGTTGTCACTTTCCCTTTGGACACGGATGACTTAAGAGTGTGTTTGAACAATTGTTACATAACTCCTCACTTGTAACATAAATGTAAGATTGAGTCCCATGGCCAATGAACATCTTATTTCCGAGATGTAATAAAAATCAACAGCCCAGATTTTATTTTTTTGAAACAAACCCCTAAATAAGTCCTCATGGTGCCTACCTCCTTATCAAATTTCATTTAGTCTCTCCTTCTTGATGATAGCGCTCAACTTTGTGGGATGGGTTTGAAGAAGAAAGTTATTGCATGAGATATAAAAAGAAATAGTGTTGCCATATATGAATCTTACTTGTGGCTGTTGTTTGGTTTGTTACTCTAGTGGGATGACTTCTATTTCATGGGTTTCCGTTGCTTTTCATCAAAATAAATGGTCCACAATTTGTATGAATGGAGTGGTCTTTGGAGGTTCCTTCGCTTGGGTGGATGACTCAAGCCCACTCTTTCCATTGAAGAAATGGCACTATGCCACTGCCAAACTAGACCACCAAAACAATTGGTCATATGCTCATCTAAATGAACAAGACTCCATAACCCCAATTTATGAAGGGTATATAATCGTCAAATGAAGGGAGCCTTGGTACAAGTTTAGAGTTGTTGTCATGTGATGTGGAAGTTGTAGGTTCAATCCGTGAAAACAACTTCTTGCAAAAATCAAAATAAGGCTGCGAATATAGACCCTTTGTACCTCGTCCCTTTCCAAGACTCCCGTCAGGCAAATCCTCTAGAGAAAAGCTAGTAACTAAGAGAGGGTTGTGAGTCTTTGGAGGGAAGAAATCTTCAACATGAATCCAACAGCAGGTATTGCTCATCCAATTCCTCTACTAGATCCTCAGGATGTTGGTCATGATATGGAGATAAATGGAGAGATGAGAGGAAAGAAAGCATTAAAACCTCGCTTAATGTGGGGAGGAAAATAGAAGCTATTTTTGAAGATTTTAAGAAACAAACTAAGATTACCTAGGTTTTTCATAAAAGGATTTTTTTTTTTTGAAATAAAATTTGAAAATGAAACAGCAGAATAAAAACATACCATTACAGGATTCCCTGGTCACAACCCAAATAATAAGAAATATAAGTTCAAGTCATAATTCAGATTAAATATATCAATGTCACTTATCTTATTACATTCATCCTAAAGTGTTCATTGTTTCATAATCAAAATAATAATAATAAATGTCCAACTTACGACTAATTTATACTTCTTTTCTTCTTATTTAATTTTTTCTAGTCGATTGCTTAGTCCTCTTGTGCTTCACCTAAAATGTTTTGTAGGGGTGAGTACAAAGACTCGATAGGAACAAGCCTGAATCAATTGTTTGAAAACTACAACTTGAATCATAAGTGTGATATAAGTACTATAAACATTTATGCTTTTATAAAAAATCTAGCGTTTCTAAAATAATGTCTAATATTTCTTTTAAACCTCACATATATAAGCCCATTGTGACTTTTGTCAAAGAATGACATACCACAATCTATTTTATTATTGAGTGGTAGCATCTTATCATGAAACCCATCTGGGCAATGGTTAATATCCTCGAGGATGACCGACATGGCAGTTTATATTTAATCACTATACAGTATATTATGTACGTAGATGACCCATATTCAATTTTGTTCGGTCTTGGATACTACACGAAATACACCAGTCCTCATGGGAGCATTGGATCACAAGAGAGTAGTCTCTATATGACACAATACTCTCTACAATAAGCCTATTAGGGTAGGTATCAAATTTCAAAAGCCAGTGACCAAAATGTCTTCCTAGCATAGCAACCAAGAGATTTTACTCATATCAATACTCGGCTAGACTTAAGCAAGTTTACATTTTGACTTTTCAAGTTATATCATGATTGTAAACAATCTTTATAGCCATTCTTTCTAAAGTCATTCATCATTCAAACTTTTCGTAATCATTTGCATATCTAATGCATGCCAAAAATGATAAGTAATAGCAAAACACACATATATTCATTCTCTTATAATCCCAATCATGTGTACAGATTAAAAGATGAAAGCATATCTAAGCATATCTTGAAAAGCATTTGATGATATGCATTTAATAACATGAAATGATCTAAACCATGTACAATTGTTTTATCACGTAAACACTGTGACCCTGAGCATATGAAATCTTACAAGTGCCTAAATCTTGTGCATGCTTTTCCTGTGAGGCCATACAACCATGCAACATTCATTATTATTAAATGTTTTCATCATGTGCATGTTTAATCATGCAACAATCCTTTATCAAACTGTAACACCCCGGATTTTTAAGACAATTTTTTTTTTTTATAATGGCAATTTAAATAAGAGCATTTGGGATCCCATGAGAAAAGATTTATTTAACATTTTACTAAACCTATCTTAAAACTCCGGGTGTTAATTTTCCTTTCTCAAAATAGCGTACATGAAATTTAAACACCAATAAATGATCCGCATATAAATCAACGTCAAATAAATAGGCGCCTTTATTTTAAATCAAATAAACGTCCAAAAGACAATAATAATATGGCCCAGGGTCTATCCATCATAACATCCCATATAAATGTCCAATATATGTCCAAAGATCTAAATCACATCCAAATATAAAGTATGCAGTCCATAATAAAATTCAAATAATAATCCACTCTAATGACTCACATTACTTTCTAAAACTATGGGAAACTAGTCTTCAAGACTCTCAAGGTTTATCAACCGCTTTTCCTTTCCCGGTGTCGCGCTGAGATCTAAGGCATTGCAAAACAAAGCAATGCCTCGGTAAGCTATCGCTTGGTAGTACATAGACAATTAATGTAATAATTGAAAGAAATAATGAACAAGCATTTATGAAAAAGTATAACATTTATGGAAATAGTGATATCATAATGCCATGTTCAAATAAATGCCAATTTATTCCATATGCTAAAACATGAAATTCACGGAGTTAAAACATGACATAAATCAATAACATGGAGCATACAACAAGAATAAGGGCACCCTAAGGTAATGGGTCCCACCACATCGCACTAACATCACGATCGGGAGTACACATAGTCAACCTCCGAGTGTCGTCACACCTGTGCATACCATCTATAACAATGCTCATCATACATGCACACATAACAAGAATATGGGCCATCATGCTGCAGTGGCAACCCTCCATGGGTATCAACCACCGCCGCTCCCCGTCGACACCATAACGGAGACTTAACGTCCGTCCCCATGGAAAGGCTCGGACCGGTAGGTGTGGACTATCCATGTTACCAAACCCCTACCGAATGCCATCTATGGGCGAGTGTCTATCATATCACAAACTCATCACATCATAATCTCGGAAGGTGGGTGGCGGCCACCTATCCCTCCTAACATGACGCCCACCGGCGAGAGCACCGTGGCCATCAAATATAAAACACGGAAATCATATGTATATGCTAAAACTCAAGAGCACTTACGACTTGCAATCCCTAAGACATGCCCCTCATCCCTAGGGTTAGCCTATCAAAGGACCAAATTAATAAGCCTCTATTCTCATTTCCATGTAAATCCATACATTTTCTATATATATAATAAGAAATAAGTCTCTAAGTAAGCATAACAAATTAACATCATGCTTGTAAAAGCATTTGAAATAAGTTTATTCCAAGAAAAGATTTCAATTTGGAATAACCATCCCATGACGCAATGTCGCATGAAATCCATGGTAAATAAAAATCGCAATTTAAAACACAATCACACATGATGCTATGTTTAAACATGGTTTAAAATCAAGTCAAAACATTAGTTGTCGTCACCTACCTCAAGTGTGAGATCACTAGCTTGCTAATAACTCCCTTTAATTGGTATATTCATGCACCCGTACATGTCACATCACTATTTTAAAATTTTTCTAAATAAAAAGTGGTCATTTCTAAGTTTTTAAGTTAAAACTAGGTCCGCGTCGTCAATACGGCCACAACGCCTTTTCGGATCGTGATTTGGACCTCTCAGCTCCCAAAAATCAAGTTTTAGTGAAAACTACCCTCAAATGGGCTCGCCGACCACCATAAGGTGGTTTAAACCGGCGGCGCCCTTTTCCGCCGGTTTATACCGACGTATACGGGCGCACGAGACGCACGGCGTCGCACGCCGCACGGACGCGCCGCGTCCCGGTCCCCACCGCGCGGCCAACCACGCACGTTCCGCACGCGCGCGGCGCGCGCACGCGTGCGGCGACGCGTCATGTGACGTCGTCCTCGGCGTCGGTGTGCGTCTTGGCGTCGCCGCGAGGCGCCGACGCCGTTGACGACGCCGGAGAAGACGACCGGATTCCGTCGCCCGGCGGAGCTGCAGCTCCGTTTTGCGTGATTTTTGCGCCATTTTCTTCAATTCTCTCTAGAATCCATTTATGCCCTCCTTTTGCACTAATTTTCTCAAAAACCATGGTTTTTAAACGATTTTTCCCAAGTTCCTAAAAACCTCCCTAGGTACCTTTTGGTTTTTGAGTTTTCTGGGCAATTCCACCGTTGGATCACTCCCAAATTTAAAGGGTTTGCTCTTGGGTGTCTTTTGCACTAGTTGGACGGTGCGATTTCCAAACGGACAACGTTTGGTCTATGAAATCACGCACCAACGGTAGCGTGCACAAAGCCCCAAAAATCCGATTTTTTTCCTAATTTTTAAATGGTTTTCTAATTAATTTCCTAATTAATAAATACGAGAAAAACATAGGTTTTGAGGCTTACCTTGCACTGGCCGGAGTTGCTCGTGTTGCCGGGGCTCCACTTGCCGGAAAAATTCAAGTTTTTACGTGCTACGGTTTTGCGTAAATACTCAGAGAAAACGCTCAAAGTGGAGCGTTTGGCAACCCTGGGGAGGGTAGATATAGGCCTAGAGTCCCAGGGGAAGAGAACCTCTTCCATTCACGCCTCTTTCCACGTCTCTCCGGCGATTTTTCCGGCACTGGTAGAGACGTGTGGAAGACGGGGGTGCCAGTATCAATTTGGGCCCCTGTGTTACACGTTTCTGTCAAAAGACCATTTTGCCCTTACAACTTTGACGGCTCATAACTCCCTCGTTTGAGCTCCGTTTCTCGCGTTCTTGGTGGCGTTGGATTCGTATCGACGAGCACTTTCTAATTATTATGTTTTCAGGAAATAATTTCATCCATAAATTTTTATTTTAATTTATTTAATAATTTCTTATTTTTTATCTTAAAAATTAAGGATATTACACAAACGTAGGCCAAAATCTTGCTCCCAACTTTATCACGCAAACACATTCCCAATGAAATGACAACACGCTAAAATCTAAAATCCTAGACTTTATGTTTATTTTTTCTTAAAACCATGACCATGAAATGTAACAACCCCAAAATTTTATATCCTTTTATAGAAGTATAATTTAGAACTAATAAAACCATTACATAGTTCTCTGAAAACGGAATCCAACAAGCCAAAGAACGCTCAAAACAGAGCCCGTATGAAGAAGTTATGGGCCTTTGAAATCAAGGGCAATATGGTAATTAAAAGAAGAAGAAAAAAAACCAAAGCACACAACTTAATGAGAGGGGGCCAAATTGATATTGGCACCCTCTCTCTCTCTCTCTCTCTCTCTCTCTCTCTCTCTCTCTCTCTCTCTCTCTCTCTCTCTCTCTCTCTCTCTCTCTCTCTCTCTCTCTCTCTCTCTCTCTCCAGGGCAAAACTTAGGGCTGCCCTAGTCGGATCTTCCAGTGGTACGGAGAGCTCCCCTTGCTTGGATCTCCCACTGGTGAGAGAAAGAACAGATCTCACAATATGTTCTTCCAGCCTTGAAAACCTTAACCTAGCAACCCCAAACGAGATGCAAAAACCCCTTCAATCGGATTACCCTTCCATCTCCAATCATCCCCTCTCCTGTTGGGTAAATCCTCCCCCTACTCCTCCATTTCCCTCTTTTAGGATACCTATTGGCACCCTGCTTGAGTGAAAACATGGAACAGACTTAGGTCTGTTCCCAAAACCCGATGACAATGAGAAACGATAGAGAAGAAAGAGGGAGTAGTAGTGGAAGCCAAACACGCCAGAAAAATGGCGTTATCACCTGAAAAGAAGAAGAAGAAGAAGGGGATTTTGGGTTTTTAGGTCACCGAAGAAACAGAGCTCGTCGGAGACCATGGCGGCTCTGATCTCCAATCCGACCGGTGGACTAGACCTATAGAAGGGCACGATCAAAAGCCCTTTCTTTCCATTGTGATCGGATGAAGAATGATGCTGGATCAAAAGGAAAACAGTGCACGCATGAATAGTTGCCTGAAAATTTCGATGAAAAATGTCTTCTCAGGTGGCGATAGAGGATGTTGATCATTTTGTAGGTAGGTTCTCTGCAATGTTTATACTTAATTCTTTTCACTCTTTGTCTCTTACACATAAGCAAGGGATCAATCGTTTCTATCGAATCTTCCTCTTTCGAAGATGTAATACCCTGTTTTTACAGTTGGATCTCTAGGTTTTTTTGAGATGGATGGGAGGTGGATTATAGACAGTACTCGGCCTTTTTATGGCTGCCGGATTGTTGCAAAGAAATGACTGGGAGTTGATGGATATGTGAACAGCATGAAGAAGGGTCTAGTGGAAGAGTTGCAGAGAGAGTTAGGCTTCTTTGAAGGGAGTGGAGGGGTTTTGGTTGGAGACATTGTGCATAGAATTTCCGCGAAGGCTTTTGACATCACGAATACTCTTTATGCTCTTTTGAATAGTATTATGCCAAATACCCTCCAGTTAGCTGAAATGGCAACTCAGGTGTGGATGATCAGTCCTATTCTTTTACTTATTTCAACCTTGGTCATTTTGTGCATGTCTATTGTCATTGTGTATCTGGGTGAAAAACTTTGATTGATATCTAGTAGGTCACATCTTAGTGTTGCTAGGCTTTCAGCTTACCTAAATGAGGTCCTCACATCAATGCTTGTTAGGAAGGCATACAATGAGTTGAAGTGCAAGGGGTCGATCATGAAGAAGAGTGCAATTAAAGCTAGTGGAATTTGGTGAATGCGTCACACGAGGTAGGTGGAAATTTAAGACAGCATGTCTAAATAATAAGATGCATGTTCTAACATAATCTTATTTTTTATTATATGATTGATATTCGATATGCTTTAAATTAAAATAAGGAAATAATGTTAATTAAAAGAATTGCATATTATAATTGATGATTATGCCTTATACATCATGTATGTGAATTGTGAAATGATGTTTATGGTACATGGGTACCATGTCGGTATTGATGATGTATGAGTTTAGGTTATAGGATACATCCTTGGTGGATTATCACCAAATACGTGAGGATGTTATTCTTGTTATGAAATATATGAACAGGCGAATTGCCTGCTATTATGATTATTTTACATTCAAACATGGAGGCCTAAGAGTTTTGTTTTAGATAAGCATAGGCCTGGGGATGCCATGCTATGAGAGTTATGAGGGTTTGGCCACCTGCTCTCTGAAATTTATTATGTTAGGGATACCATGCACTATGTGTTGCAAAAAGTCGGGTGGGGCAATCATGAGAAGACTGCCATTGTGACATCCATGGTCCTCCTCATGCGGACATGGATATTGTGATTTCCACCGAGGATGGTATAGGTGGATTATTGAGCAGTTATCCGGGCGCGTTGTACGGATTCTGACTGCATGCATAGTAGTCCTTATATTTGATGCACTATGGTGCATATCCTTAAGGGTTGCCGAAAGACACTGGAATGCCCAAGAGACTCTGGTTAGGCAGTTGTGAGGGTCAAGCAGTTGTGAGGGACCCAAAGAGGAAAACATTATATATGTTGTGCATTCTACCCATGGGACATGTATATATGATGGCATTATGAGACGCCTTATATGATATGGCATGATGATATGCCTTATATTGTTTTCCCAGCAATGGCTGGAGGATTGTGGACCCCGTATAGTGAGGGCATGAGGATTATATTGATATACCAGTAGTGGCTGGATAATTATGAACCTTGCATGATGAGGGGTATGATTCTGAAACCCAGCATAATTTGGGAATGCAAATTAGGTGACGTTGATTATATTCATAATCTTGTATGTCCTTTAACAATTTTCATATATGAGTATTATTGTTATATTAATATGATTGAGGGAGTAGTTTCATATATGTTTTCATATGGGTTAGTGAATTGGTAGAATTGTATACAGAGTATGGTTCATGGAGTTGAAGCATTTATTTGATGATAAATAATAAGTAAAGATGTTTGATTTATCAATGAAATTATTAATAATGATGAAAACATGTAGATATTTGGCTTACAAATGGGTCATTGAGATATGAAACATATTGTAAATTCAATTTAACCTAATTGCTATAGAAATGAATATTCACATTACTATTGAATAATTAATGTATCTTAAGATTTAGCATGCTTCTTAAACTCTCGTACAAAGCATAGCTTGTTTAGATATTGTAAATGTTTTATGTTTACAATATCTCAAATACAGAAAGACAAGAGAAGATATACACAACAAAAGGAATCCAGCAACCATACTTTTGCTCACAGGTATACATTTTATTTAAAGCTTTTGTATTGTGTAGTTAGTCATTTGAATTATGACATTGGACATTTAATATAATGTTATAGGAGTTATACAAGTGAACCACTGGATGGATCCTGTTTTCAGAAATAAATTTCTATCTTCTAGAAAACTATATATATATATATATATATATGTATAGTGTGAGCATGAAGGTGACATCCGGATTTTTAGAAAAATGAATTTAAAAAAAAAAAACCTTCCGCTATTTTTGTATTTTAAAATTTAGAGGCGCACCATTTTTTGAAATAACTGCGAAAAATTTTCATGAAAAACCCGGGGTGTCACATGAAATCAATTTCATTTTCGTCATGCATATGACACCTCATGGCATAAATCCATCAATCCAATTATCATGCAATATATCCTGTCATGCATGTGAAATCATGCAGTCCCTTTTACTTCTATCATTCGTGTGACACGTCTTGTTGAAGTCCCCTCTGCGCACTCTATGTCATGAAGCTAATCCATCTCGCAAATTATGCAAGTTCTATTTCATTCACAATTTCTACTATGCAACCATTCTATCATGCTTATGATAACGCCTTGCTACAACATTTCCTAATGAGAGGACAAAATGCAAGATGAAATCTCAACATGACATTTCATGCAAACGAGTAGCCATGAGCTCCTATAAACCATGTATTTCATGCTTTAAAGTGCTTCAATCCTTGACCATGCACACTTGATATATAACTCTGTTTTCATCATGCGCATGATTGCTAACACCAACCATGCTCTAACGTGTTGAGTTCATGCAAATAAAAAATAATATACCAACATGCTATTATTCGTGCTTGTATGACAGATTCACGTATTAACCATGAATTTAGGAGGTACAACAAAATAGTATGTATATGAGCCTTCATCATGTGCATGGTGGATCTATCAACATAATGAAATGAAGTGTGCATGGCAGATCTATCCATAGAATGTAGTGCGTATAGTATCTCTATAAATAAGGTGAAGTGTGGATGGACAAAATCATCAGACAGGATATGTGATTAAACGATAGGCATGGTGTCTATGATGTGAGTGGCAGTCAAAGATTGGGATCATGCCATGATCAAGTATTAGGCATCAATTTCATATTTGCATTTGATTCAAATCCTAGTTTGAGGGTCCCTGAATCCATCTATCGGTTTAGATCATTCATTTGAGGTGTCTATATGATGGGTTTTCTACTATACCATGATTTTCCTAGGAGAGAGAGAGAGAGAGAGGAAAAAGCTTTGTTGTCTTCAGGAACCATTTTAAACAATCACATAAGAATTAAGAAACTTGTTTATCAATTATTTAACATGAAGAGGCTCTGATACCACTTCTTGTATTATTACTTTATTGATGAATACTTTCATCACACCAAAATTCTCCACGGAAATCATCAAGAATAAGAGACTAGATGCGGAAGTGTACCTGAACTTCCTAGAGAATAGTGTTCTCTCCTTTCTGACGATGAGATGTCAGAAAAGAATTATACGTATATTTTGGGGATCATAACCATTTATAACTGTATCCCCTTTCCTTATTTCTTATTTTAGCCCATCATAAAATAGAAATTAGAGATTAGGTATCTACACATAATAAAGGCCATACCTTTTGAGATGACTTTGGCCCATTTAACCTTGAAACTTATTAGATCACTTTTAATATAGGCCAAACCTATATGATAGCATATGATATACAATTATTATTATTATTATTATTATTATTATTATTATTATATGTGCATGTCCAAAATCTAACAATGAAGACCATTAAAAATGAATAGTTTCCTGAGTCAAATGACAGAAAATATTCCAAACAATCCAAGAGGGGCCTTTACAAGGTTCTGGGTGGAGGTGGATATGTTGCCCCTCGAGAGCCCAGAACATCTTTCGGAGTACCTGCAAATGCTCAACGACAAGCATTTAGTTGTGAATGGATTCCAATATTATGCACTCTTTGCTGAAACTAAACAACAAGAAAAAGAAAAGGAGAAGAATGTGGTGCGTCCAGACCCAATCATCCCTGGTAGAAAAATAACAAGTTTATGGAACTTGGAATACAATTGAGCATATGAGAAAAGCCAAGATAGAATGCAATTGGGCACACGAGAAAAGCCAAGATAAACATGACATAGACAACTGTGTCGACTCACACTGCTAAGGTTGAGAAGGAGCCACATATAAATGATCAGAGACGAGGAGGCTCCTAACTTGGAACTTCCACATGGTGCACCTCAACCGAGTCGACGGAATATGAGTTTCTTGAATTACAATGCAATAAACAAGTTAATGTCAGCATTTAATGCATATGGAAAAGAAAGAAATAGAAGAGAAGAAATTGAGGCAAAAGAGGGGTTGGAGGAGAGATGCAACCAACTGTTATGCGTAGTTAGGGTCACACGCGCGCGCGGGCATGCACACACACACAAAGAACAGAACACGAGAAATTTTATGTGGTTTGATTATGTATAGCCTACGTCTACGAGAAGAGGAGGGGGAATAGCTTCACTATGAGAAAGAGAGATTACAACCCATTTTCTCAATGCCTTTTGGCTCTTCCTCTATTCCTATTTATAGAGGCCAAAGGCAGTGTAGAAATTTCTGAGTAGGACTGTAATTCTACTTTCCTTTTCTTTCTCTCAGGTTAGGATTACATCTAACTAAATTTTCTTATTTTGCAGGATTCTTTGAGAGTGATAATGGGGATGGACGTCATCAATTCTCCCCCTCCATCCCCATGCCATACTCCACTAGTCTAAACTCATGCCTGCTATATTTTTACATAGCACTAATTTCTCCTAGGTTACCACCTTTGTTAACATGTCTATAGGATTCTCATCAGTGTGAATATTTTCTAGCTTTAGCATTTGTTCTTCTGTCACCTCTCATATCCAGTGATATCGTATGTCGATGTGCTTAGTGCTCGATTGATATATTGAGTTCTTGCTCAAGTTAGGATTACATCTAACTAAATTTTCTTATTTTGCAGGATTCTTTGAGAGTGATAATGGGGATGGACGTCATCAATTCTCTCCCTCCATCCCCATGCCATACTCCACTAGTCTAAACTCATGCCTGCTATATTTTTACAAAGCACTAATTTCTCCTAGGTTACCACCTTTGTTAACATGTCTATAGGATTCTCATCAATGTGAATATTTTCTAGCTTTAGCATTTGTTCTTCTGTCACCTCTCATATCCAGTGATATCGTATGTCGATGTGCTTGGTGCTCGATTGATACATTGAGTTCTTGCTCAAGTCTAGAACACTATGACTATCACAATATATCTTGTATTCTTCTTGCGTGATACTGAGCTCCTAAAGAAATCTCTTTATCCATAACATTTCCTTGTATGCTTCAGCTACGGCAATATATTCAGTTTCTGTTGTTGATAGAGATTCATACTTCTGCAGCTTGGATTGCCACGATACAGCTCCCGCTGCAAAAGTGAAGATAAACCCTAACATTGACTTTTTTTCATCAAGATCTCCAGCCATATCAGCATATGTGTAACCTTCTAGGAGTGTGTCTATACTTCTGAAGTACAAGAATAGCTTAGATGTGCCCTTCACGTACCGTAGTATCCACTTCACAACTTCCCAATAATTTTTGCCTGAATTTGAAAGAAATCTGTTCACAACTCCTATTGCATGAGCAATATTCGACCTTGTGCACACCATTGCATACATTAGACTCCCAACTGCTAAAGAGTATGGAATCTTAGCCATCTTGTCTGCTTCCTGTGGTGACGAGGGACATGTCTTCTTGCTTAATTTGAAATGATTCCTGAGTAGAGTATTGACTGGCTTAGCGCTCTCCATGTTGACCCTCTTGATTACTTGTTCAACGAACTTTTCCTGTGACAGCCACAACTTTCTTGCTTTCTTGTCATGTGTAATCTTCATTCCCAAGATCTACTGAGTTGTCCCTAAGTCTTTCATGTCAAAAGACTTAGATAACTCCATCTTCAACTTGCTGATCATGGTCATTGTTAAGTGTTTAATTTTGGTCAAAATTTTCCTAATTTAGCGTTCAATTAGATCATCTAACCGTTCAATTTTACAAAACTTAGCTTGATTTTGAATATAAATCCAATTGACCATCCAAACCTTAATTTGTCAAAATCAACGGTCAGATGATCATTAGAGTTCATTAGATGACTAATGTGCGGTTCAGATGATTCTAATTTAGTCTTTTCTTTTCCAGATCAACCAAAGGACGCACGGATGGATACGAGTAAAGATAACGGTGCGAGATCGGCAAGGGCGATGGATGGACGGATCACCCATGGAGATGGATGGAATAAAAATGGACAAAATGGAAAGAACAACTCCTTCCCCCACTTCTTTCTTTCCTTTTCTTCCTCTTTCTTTTTCTTCCTTTTTCCTTTTCCTCTTCCTTCTCTTTCCCTTCCTTTTCTTTCTTTTCTTTTCTTTCTTTTTCCTTCCTTTTCTTCCTTTTCTTTCTTTTCTTTTTCCTTCCTTTTCTTCCTTTTCTTTCTTTTCTTTTTCCTTCCTTTTCCTCTTTTCTTTCTTTCCTTTTCCTTTTCCTTTTCCTTCTCTTTCTTTTTCCTTCTTTCCTTTTTCTTTTTCCTTTCCTCATTCTCACGTACCCAACTCTTCCTCCTTAGATTTTTATCTTCCTCTCCCTTAAAACGGCCTAATCCTCTCTCCATTTTTCGCCCCATCAAACAAAATCGAGAATCTCGTGCTCTCCCTCTCCTCTCCATCCCATTCTCCCTCTATCTCTCCATCACCCCATCTTCCTAAATCACCCCTTTGCTTAGCTTCTTTTTCCCGGTCTTCTCCCCTCCTATCTTCTCTCCACTCTCTCTTCTTGCTCACCTTTTCCCAGCCATCTCCTCCATTTTTCCCATCATAGGCCCTTGCTTACATCCCATCACCATCGCACCTCCCAGGCCTCCACTCTCTTTCCCAACGTTCAGGTGTCCCTCCTTTCCCATCTTTTCCTAGTCTCATTCTCCCTTCTCTTCCTCTCTGGCATTCCCTCTTCTTCAATCGCACGATTCCCCCCTTCACCATTAACGCACCAACCTTCTCTTTTCTTCCTCCATCTTCACCGCCCAGATCTCCATCACCAACTCTCCTGTCTCTCTTTCCATTCTTGTTAGTGCGTTCCCAGTCTCTCTCCATGTTCCCAGCCCACCTTTCTCCCTCTCATCTCTGTTTTGTTTATCGCACCACTGCCTAGTTGTCCACACACCAATCCCTCTACTTCTCTTCGTTCCATATAGCACCAGTATCTTCATCAGCATCTTCTTATCCATCCGTGCATTGTGTCACCGGTGTCTACCTTGTCCAGAATCCCAACCATCGTCGTTGGTTCCGTGTTCCTAATTGTTTTCACCTCCCAACCTCCATCTACTTCACGGCCATCTTCTTCAGCACCAAAACGGTCTACACCGGCCAGGCTCCCATCATCCTCTTCACTCCAGTCCCAACACGCCTAGCCGCTGTTGCCATCTTTCTGCTCTAAGCTTCACTACCCAACCCCCATTGGCATCTGCTATCCACAGGCATGCCAAACACAGAACGCCAATCATCTCCCTCTGCTCCCATTTTCCCTTCACCCGCATCCTAATTGCATTCTTTCAGAACCAACACCTTCACATATTCTCTTCACGTGGGCACCAGACGACGCTCTTCCTAGGCGTCAATTTTGTTGGATGACACCACCAGCCAGGCCGCCTAGGCTCCTCTGCTCCCCATCATTTCCACCGGAAGGCCCAGGGGGAGAAAACCCGATCTCCCATCTCTTCTTTCCCTCTTTTCCTCTCACTCCTCCTTCCTCTTCTCTTCTTCCTTCTTCTCCCATCTACTCTGATTTTCCCCTCAACTTGTTTTCCTGGTTTTTCGTTAAAAACCAGAACTCTGATAAAATTACAAGTTTGGCCTGTCGGATCCGAGTTATTCCAAATACGTCCTCATTTTAATTACATCTATGTCCTTGTGCTATTCTAGTTTTGTTTTATCCACATTACGTATCCGGAGACGGGCTTATCTAAGACAACTTATTTGGTGTCATTTTACGTTTATTTTGGAATAAAAATTCTGTACCTTTGCGGCCGGTTGAATAAATTGAGAAATTTTAGTTTAGTCTTAGTTTATTTCTAGTATATTTTTTTGTTTTGGTTCTTTTATTAATTAGATTTTATTGAAAACTCCATTTTAAATCAAGTCCTCGTGGGATCGACCCGTACTTGCATAAGCTACCCTACAATAGCCCGTGCACTTGCGGTAAAACAACTCAACAAGTTTTTGGCGCCGTTACTTGAAGGGACTTGCAAAAGAGTTTTCATAAAATTTAATTAAAAAATCCTAAAAAATCAGAAAATTTTAAAAAAAATCAGAAAAATACATAAAATTAGGAATTGCAATTTTTAGCATTTTAGGAAATTTTAGGTGCATTTTTCAATTTTTTTAGGGCATAATTACCTTGTTTCCTGAATTTGGTACTAATTTCTAATTTTATTTTTCAGGAAATAGGAAAGTGGAGGAATTTGGCAAGTGGATCTTCACCAAATTGGAAACTTCCCTGCTTTCTTAGAATAGGACTTTCTTTTTCCTTTTGAGTGAATCTTGTAGTGAGGATCCTTGTAAATTGCAATTTCCATTTTAAAATTAAAAAGGTTGTATAATACAGGGCAAGTGTGGGATAAGCTGGCTCACTCTTGATCTTCATCAGAAACCCCTTTGTGAGTTTCCTCATTCATTTATTTCCTAGATTAGGGTTTGCATTTAGAATAATTTGCATTGTTTGGTAGTGTAACTCATATAGAATCATTTTTTTTATAATTGTTGCATTTTAGGATTTTGCATTAGTTCTTGCTTTTAATTGCATTCTTAGGGCATGTTTAAAGTTTTAAGGTGATTTATATGCTGATCGAATTGCCATGGTGTGTGAAATTAATTAGTAAGGGCACCCTACCCCCATAAGATCAAGGGTGGATTTCATCACCACCTCTTGGCCCACTTAGGATAATCACCTCAAGCGCGCAAGCGTCCTTTCACGTTAATTTAAAATCAATCAGAGAAGAGACCTATAGGGGCCATCACATGCTCGTAGGACCCTCTTAATAGGACGCGATTACTTGTCAATCCGGTGGCTTTTGATCACTTGTGGTTATTGGGGTTACTTAATAGAGCCTCGCTCTTCCCCCACCTCTATTAGCGTTTGGTGAGGTCTAAACGCCTCCTTACACGAGGGTTGTATTAACCACTTTGGACAGAACCCAACTAGTAAGTAGTAATCAACTTCTAAAGAGAGGAGGAGCGCTAGTCTAGGCTAATAAAAGCATCGTCCCCACAGATAATCAAGAAAATCAAATATATTGCTGCTTATTAGCCTTAGGATTATTTGAGTGTGATCTTTTGTTTGTGCATCATTCTAGAAGTTAGGTTGCATCATTTAGGTTAGTTTGCTCAAAGAAAAAAAAAAAACAAAAACAAAAACAAAAACAAAAAAAACAAAAACAAAAACAAAAACAAAAAGAAGCTTCCCTTGTATGCACTTTTGGAGACGCGACAAAACCGGAAGGTTAGTCAAGTACGACCAAAAGACATCTTGCAAGAATCGAGCCACATCTATGGCTGATCAACGCTCAAGGGGTAATTCACCCCATGGAAGTCAAGGGGCTCCACTCATCATGAATGAGGACCCACCACCCTTGATAGAAGATGAATATCAACCTCCACCAAGGAGGAATAATCATCAACCAAATAGAGATTGGAGAAGAAACAATAGGGAGTGGGACCAACAAAGTGAACATGGGGATGATAATATTGAGGGTCATCAAAACTTTCGTGGTAGAACTTTAAAAGACTACCTTCGGCCTACACGCTGACACTGCAGATCTGTGTAATTCTTCCTCAAAATCTTTGGTGCGTTAGAATTAAAACCAGGAGTAATCCAATTACTTCCCAAATTCCATGGTCTAGATAGTGAGAGTCCTTATTTGCACCTTAAGAATTTGATGAGGTATGTAGTACCCAAAGAACACAAAATATAGGTCTAGATCTTTGTCGGGCTTAAACTTTTTCCTTTCTCTTTAAAGGAAAAAGCAAAAATGTGGTTTAATGCAACTGCCATCGGGTTCCATAAGAACTTGGAATGAAATGACTAGGGAATTCTTAAAGAAGTTTTTCCCTACCCATAAAACCAATACCGCCGCCTTAAAAATAATGAACTTTACCCGGAAGGATAAAGAATCATTCTATCAATCTTTGGGAAAGGTTCAAAGAACTACAACTCACTTGCCCACATCATGGTTATGAACCATGGCGCATCATCGACTTCTTTTATGAAGGACTAAATTCGACATGCGCCGGTTTGTAGAGATGATGTGTAATGGCAACTTTCTCAACAAACAACCGGATGAGGCGGAGGAGTATTTGGAATGGCTAGGCGAAAGTGCACGGACACAGGTGACTCGGAAAAAGAATAGAACATACGAGATAGACCTAAGCCCAATAACACCCATGCTAGAGGAGGCATGTATGCTATGTCGAAAAAGATTATATCAATGCCAAAGTAGCATCCTAGCGAGAAAAGTAGAAGCCATAGAAATGGGAAAGAAAAACTCAAATAAAGAAGAACAAGTGTGTAGTATTTGTGAAAGTACGTCACATCTTACTCGGGGAATGTCCTACAATCCACCTTTTCAAGATGTACTTCATGATCAAGCTAATGCACTTAACACATATAAAAGACCTTTCTCCCCATATTCGGACACTTATAATCCCAACTGGAGAAACCATCCAAATTTTAGTTGGAAAAATGGACCCTCTTGCTAATGTTCCACAATCGGGGACAATATCAACCTCATCAACAAAACCAAGGACTTCTTACCTTACCTTATCAAACTCATCAACCTCATACGGACCTTACTTACCTCCACCTAAAAGGCATGTTGAGGATAATCAAAACGTTCAAAACCGAGGAAAGGAAAATTTCTCAATTAGAAAGTCAAATAAAACAAACCAGGATCCATGAATGAATTAAAAAAATGATGAGTCAAATGATGCAAAGTATGGAAAAAGGAAAGTTCCAGCTCAACCACAAGCAAACCCTAAGGGAGTGCATGCGGTTAGCATTAATGCATACGATGAAACATCTAGCTCTACCATGGAACAAACTAAGTGCATTACTATTCTTAGGAGTGGTAAAAGAATTGAGAAAGATGAGCCTCAAAAGGCCGAAAAGGTAGAAAAATCCACGAAAGTTAAAAGAAAACTTTAAACAAAGGACCTGTTTCACTGTTGATCCATGTCCTATACACGCTCCATTTCCTCAAAGGTTGCGTCAAGCCCCAAAGTCTGCTTCTAATGATGAGATTTTAGAGATTTTCAAGCAAGTCAAGATCAACATACCGATCTTAGATGCTTTATAAAACAAATCCCATCGTATGCCAAATTCTTAAAAGACTTATGCACCATAAAGAAAGTTGAATGTCCGGAAGAAGGCATTTTTAGTGAACAAGTTAGTTCTATTCTTCAACACCATACACCACCAAAGTACAAAGATCACGGTTGCCCCACTCTTACTTGCATTATTGGCGCTACAAGATTAACCAAGCTCTTCTTGATTTAGGATCTAGTGTAAATCTATTACCATACTCGGTATATGAACGGTTAGGTGCGGGTGAACTAAAACCTACATCTACTACACTCAGCTAGGCGGCAGTTACGTAAAAATACCGAGAGGGGTAATAGAGGATGTGTTAGTCCCGGGTAGAACAATTTTGTTTCCTGTCGATTTTCTAGTTCTAGATACACAGCTGGTGGTGAATGAGAAGAATGAAATACCAGTCATCTTGGGGCGACCATTTTTGGCTACGTCAATGCCTTAATCAAGCTGTAGAAATGGTGTCATGAAGCTTGTCCTTTGGCAATATGACATTAGAGCTAAACATTTTTAACATTTGTAAGCAACCTGGTGAAGCTACGATGATTTGCACGGTGTTAACATGATCAATTCGGTTGTGCAAGATCGGTTTAGGTCATCTTCCTTGTCGGACCCACTAGAGGCTGTTTGGCCCATTTTAATGAGTTTAATGAGGATGCATTAATAGAGAAGTTAATGCCCTCCTTGATTCTGTTTCTATCATGGAAACGCAGAAAAATGGAAACCTCCTTTTGAGGACCTTCCAATGAGGGAGTCCACTCCCCTTCCATCATTCATAGAACCTCCTAAGCTAGAAGCTGAAATCTCTACCCTCGGATTTAAAATATGCCTTTTTAGGGAGACAAAGAGACTTTCTGTAATAATTTCCTCCCAATTAGAAACATCTCGGGAGGAAAAAGTTAATAGACACTTTAAAAAGAACACAAAGGTGCTATAGGATGGACCATAGCTGATATAAAGGGCATTAACCCTTTAATGCGCACCCATAGGATCTATCTCCCAGAGGATGAAGCTAAGCCATGTCGTCAAATGCAAAGAAGGTTAAATCCTAATATGAAAGATGTGGTTAGAGCGAGAGTCCTAAAGTTGCTTGATGTGGGAATCATCTATCCCATAAGTGATAGCAAATGGGTAAGTCCTACTCAAGTGGTTCCAAAAAGTGCTGGTGCGGTAATAACTAACGCCAACAATGAATTGATCCCTACCGGGGGTTACTCTTGGTTGGCGTATGTGTATCGATATCGAAAGTTGAATCTTTGTTACAAGGAAGGACCATTTTCCTTTGCCCTTCGTGGATCAAATGTTAGAAAGGGTTGCGGGACATCGGTACTATTGTTTCTTAGATGGTTATTCAGGGGTATAACCAAATAGAAATTGCACCGAGGATCAGGGAAAAACCACATTTACATGTCCTTTTGGCACTTTTGCTTACAAAGAATGCCATTTGGATTATGTAATGCTCAGCCACATTTCAACGTTGCATGTTAAGCATTTTTCGGTGACATGGTGGAGAGAATTTTAGAGGTTTTCATGGACTGACTTTTACGTTTTCGGTAATTCATTTGAAATATGTCTTGAAAATCTAAGAAAAGTCTTAACTCGTTGTAAAGAGAAGAACCTAGTGCTTAATTGGGAAAAATGTCATTTCATGGTTCCTAAGGGAATTGTCTTAGGTCACATTGTGTCATCTAAAGGTATAGAGAGGTAGATCGAGCTAAAGTTGATCTAATTTCCAATCTACCCATTCCAAAATCTATTAGGGACATTCGCTCTTTCCTAGGTCATGCGAGGATTCTATAGGAGGTTCATTAAGGATTTTAGTGCAATATCAAGACCACTATGTCACCTCCTCACAAGGATACTCCTTTTGAGTGGGCCCGAGATTGTCAAGAAGCTTTTATAAAGTTGAAAGACAAGTTGACCACCGCACCTATCATGCAGCCACCTAGTGGAGTCTACCCTTTGAAATCATGTGTGATGCCGGTGGCTATCTTTGTAGGAGCTGTACTAGGACGAGAGAAAAGAAAAGAAGCCATACGTCATCTATTATGCCAGTAGGACCTTAAATAGTACCCAAATGAACTATTCTACTACGGAGAAAGAACTCTTAGCAGTTGTCTTCGCATTGGATAAATTCGGGTCTTACTTGGTTGGATCTAAAATAGTCATATTCAACGACCATTCGGCCCTCAAGTATCTTCTTTCTAAGAAAGATGCTAAGCCACGACTAATTAGATGGATTCTCTTACTCGAGTTTGACATTGAAATAAAAGATAAAAAGGGAGTAGAGAATGTGGTAGCTGACCATTTGTCTACTTTAGTCCTATGAGCCTTTAGATGAGTTGCCCGATTAAAGACACTTTTTTGATGAGCAACTTTTCATGTTTCCCATCCTCCTGGTTCTTGATATTGCAAATTATTTAGTCACGGGGAAAATTCTGAACATTGGACTACACAAGAAAAGAAAAAATTCTTTTCCAATGTTAAGCACTATTTGGGATGATCCATACTGTTTAAATATTGCCGGATCAAATCATTAGGAGATGTGTCACGACTTAGAACAACATAGTGTTATCTCCTTTTTGTCATTCGAAGCATGTGGTGGACATTTTTACGCCCGAGAAAACGGCGGCAAAGATTTTGCAATGCGGTTTTTATTAGCCGTTGTTCAAAGACACACATGTGTTACGTAAATTATGTGAGCAATGTCAAAAGTTAGGAGGACTAACTCGTAGGGAATATGATGCCTCTAAACCTATTCTTATCATAGAAATTTTTGATTGTTGGGGTATCGATTTCATGGGTCCATTCCCACCTTCTTTTGGCTACATTTATATCTTATTAGCGTAGACTATGTTTCAAAATGGATTGAGGCTATCCGTGTAGGAATAATGATCACAAAATAGTTCTTAAATTTTTAAAAGAAAATATTTTTTCTAGATTCGGGACCCCTCGAGCCATTATAAGTGATAACGGTACACATTTTTGCAACAAACCATTTGAAGCACTAATGAAAAAATATAATATTACACATAAAGTTGCAACACGTATCACCCACAAACAAGTGGACAAGTAGAAGTATCTAATCGGGCCATCAAACAAATCCTTCAAAATTTGTTAATCCGGATCGTAAGATTGGTCTCTTCGGCCCGACCGATGCGCTTTGGGCTTCTGAGATTTGCACATCGCACAGATTGGTATGTCTCCCTATCGTATTGTATACGGTAAGGCTTGTCATTTACTGTGGAATTGGAACATAGAGCTTATTGGGCAATAAAGACATTCAATTTCAATATGAATAAAACGAGGCTCACATCGCAAACTCGACTTAATGAGTTGGAAGAGATCAGGGAAAGAAGCATATGAGAGTAATAGGATATATAAAGAAAAGATGAAAGTTTTTCATGATAAGAAGATAATGAGAAAATCCTTTACTCAAGCCAAAAGGTTCTACTTTACAATTCTAAGCTTCACTTATTTCCAGGTAAGCTTAGATCTCGATGGGCTTGGTCCATATATAGTAAAGAAGTTTTTCCATATGGAATTTGTCGAGATTGAGAATCTTGGGACTAGTCATTCTTTTAAAGTAAATGGTCAACGTTTAAAGCCTTTCCTAGATTATGAGAATCCGGAAGTTGAGTCCACAACTCTGGAGGATCTGTTATCGAGGATTGAGTGGATTTGATCCATCTGTACCATATTTTGTATTTTTGTTGTTTTCTACATCACTCATATTCATTTTAGGTCCTAATTTTTAAACATTGAGGACAATGTTTCTAGCAGGTTGGGGTGTAGAATTCTAGCAAATTCTAGTTTTATTAGATTTTTAGGTGTTTTCCTTAGTTTTTTTTTTTTTTAAAAAAAAATTTGAAAAATTGAAAAAATTGAAAAATTTTAGGTCATTTCCTACACTATGATGAGAATTGGATTTTACAGTATAATCTAAATAACTTTAGCTTATTAATGGAATTGAATATGATTAATTCATCTTTTTACTCATTTTCTAAAGTATTCTATGAAAGCACGATCTCGAGATCACATATACCTTGATTGCATATAGATAGTCTAGATTGATAAGTAAGTATAACTTAGAGATTGAAGAAATTGATGGAGATCTATAACCTAAGTGAGTTTTAGAGCCATTCATTTTTTGAGAGGTTATAAATGTTCCCAATTTTCTTGTGAGCTTAAAGAAAATTGATCCCAAACTCTTAATTTGGCTAATTACCTGGATAATTAGAATATTACCTTTAAAATTCTAGAAGTTCATTGAATTTGATAGATTATAGGAAACCTTGAAAATGATTTAGGCCATCCTTGTTATAACTAGAGACATAAAGCCTACCCATAAAAGTATTGTTACCACTAGTTAGCTAACTTGAGCCTTTAATATAAGCCTTTTCTTTTGTCACCAAAATTATCCTTTACCCATATTAGCTTAGAGTATAAATTATCCATTACCCATTTTCTTTGAAAAATGAGTTAGAGAAGAATGAAGAAATATCTTTTAGTTGTAATGAAAAGTGGATATCAAGAAAAGAAATATTCTTCAAAATGATTCAAAAGTATTGAAATAGTTTGAAAAAAAAAAAAAAAAGAAGTTTGAAGAATACAAAGAAAAATGGAAACAAAAATATTCACTTTAGAAAAAATCAAAGAAAGAAAGAATTATCAACTTTAGAAGACCTCTACTTATTTTTTAAAGAAACTTTGAATAACCTTATACCCTTTCTTTGATACCTTGTCCTAAGCCTACGTTTCGTCCCAATTAAAGACCTATTGATTCTAGGAGAAATATAGTCTTGATGAGGAAATGAATGGATAGAATCTAAAAGAGTGGTATTACTAAATATTCAAAGGTAATGGCATCTATTCTAAAGGGATCAAAACAATGAAATTCCTTAGTAACTCCCCATTTTCATGAGTACATGTGAGAAAATTTTGCTTTTATTGACTCAACTCACATAATTAAAAGAGATATGATTTGACCCCTTTATCGAGAGATTTTGTTTACGAGGTGTATGTCATTAGTGAGGCTTGAGGTCAAAACATATTTCAGATGGAGTTCAAAAGTTAGAAGTTTACTTAGAGATCAAGATGATTCCATATGTAAACTGTACATACACACACTCACTCTGAGATTTGAGCTTAATTGGAATTATTTTGACATATGGGTAGGGTTTTGAATTTCTCAGTCATTTTTATTAGTATGATAAAGTTGATGTGATTTATTGAAAATAACTCTACGAGGGAAAAAGGAGTGGACTTAAAAATAAAATTTGAAATATTGAAATTTGGTTTTTTCGCATGTTTTGCTCGGGACTAGCAAAATCTTTGGTTGGGGGTGTGTTAAGTGTTTAATTTTGGTCAAAATTTCCCTAATTTAGCGTTCAATTAGATCATCTAACCGTTCAATTTTACAAAACTTAGCTTGATTTTGAATATAAATCCAATTGACCATCAAACCTTAATTTGTCAAAATCAACGGTCGAGATGATCATTAGAGTTCATTAGATGACTAATGTGCGGTTCGGATGATTCTAATTTAGTCTTTTCTTTGCAGGATCAACCAAAGGACGCACGGATGGATACGAGTAAAGATAACGGTGCGGATCGGCAAGGCGATGGATGGACGGATCACCCATGGAGATGGATGGAATAAAAATGGACAAAATGGAAAGAACAACTCCTTCCCCCACTTCTTTCTTTCCTTTTCTTCCTCTTTCTTTTTCTTCCTTTTTCCTTTTCCTCTTCCTTCTCTTTCCCTTCCTTTTCTTTCTTTTCTTTTCTTTCTTTTTTCCTTCCTTTTCTTCCTTTTCTTTCTTTTCTTTTTCCTTCCTTTTCTTCCTTTTCTATCTTTTCTTGTTCCTTCCTTTTCCTCTTTTCTTTCTTTCGTTTTCCTTTTCCTTTTCCTTCTCTTTCTTTTCCTTCTTTCCTTTTTTCTTTTTCCTTTCCTCATTCACACGTACCCAACTCTTCCTCCTTAGATTTTTATCTTCCTCTCCCTTAAAACGGCTAATCCTCTCTCCATTTTTAAGCCCCATCAAACAAAATCAGAATCTCGTGCTCTCCCTCTCCTCTCCATCCCATTCTCCCTCTATCTCTCCATCACCCCATCTTCCTAAATCACCAACGCCCAGCCGCTTCTTTTCCAGGTCTTCTCCCCTCCTATCTTCTCTCCACTCTCTCTTCTTGCTCACCTTTTCCCAGCCATCTCCTCCATTTTTCCCATCACCGGCCCTTGCTTACATCCCATCACCATCGCACCTCCCCAGCCTCCACTCTCTTTCCCAACGTTCCCGTGTCCCTCCTTTCCCATCTTTTGCTTCTCTCATTCTCCCTTCTCTTCCTCTCTGGAATTCCCTCTTCTTCAATCGCACGATTCCCCCCTTCACCATTAACGCACCAACCTTCTCTTTTCTTCCTCCATCTTCACCGCCCAGATCTCCATCACCAACTCTCCTGTCTCTCTTTCCATTCTTGTTAGTGCGTTCCCAGTCTCTCTCATGTTCCCAGCCACCTTTCTCCCTCTCATCTCTGTTTTTGTTTATCGCACCACCGCTTGCCTAGTTGTCCACACACCAATCCCTCTACTTCTCTTCGTTCCATATAGCACAGTATCTTCATCGGCATCTTCTTATCCATCAGGTGCATTGTGTCACCGGTGTCTACCTTGTCCCGAGAATCCCAACCATCGTCGTTGGTTAGGTGTTCCCTAATTGTTTTCACCTCCCAACCTCCATCTACTTCACGGCCATCTTCTTCAGACACCAAAACGGTCTACAGAGCCCAGGCTCCCATCATCCTCTTCACTCCCGGTCCCAACACGCCTAGCCGCTGTTGCCATCTTTACGCTCTAAGCTTCACTACCCAACCCCATTGGCATACGCTATCCACGGGCATGCCAAACACGGAAACGCCAATCATCTCCCTCTTGCTCCCATTTTTCCCTTCACCCGCATCCTAATTGCATTCTTCGGAGAACCAACACCTTCACATATTCTCTTCACGTGGGCACCGAGACGACGCTCTTCCTAGGCGTCAATTTTGTTGGACGACACCACCAGGCCAGGCGCCCAGGCTCCTACGCTCCCCATCATTTCCACTTAGGAAGGCCCAGGGGGAGAAAACCCGATCTCCCATCTCTTCTTTCCCTCTTTTCCTCTCACTCCTCCTTCCTCTTCTCTTCTTCCTTCTTCTCCCATCTACTCTGATTTTCCCCTCAACTTGTTTTCCTGGTTTTTCGTTAAAAACCCGAGAACTACTGATAAAATTACAAGTTTGGCCTGTCGGATGCGAGTTATTCCAAATCTGTCCTCATTTTAATTACATCTATGTCCTTGTGCTATTCTAGTTTTGTTTTATCCACATTCGACTATCGGGGACGAGGGCTTATCTAAGACAACTTATTTGGTGTCATTTTACGTTTATTTTGGAATAAAAAATTACGTACCTTTGACGGCAGTTGAATAAATTGAGAAATTTTAGTTTAGTCTTAGTTTATTTCTAGTATATTTTTTTGTTTTGGTTCTTTTATTAATTAGATTTTATTGAAAACTCCATTTTAAATCAAGTCCTCGTGGGATCGACCCGTACTTGCATAAGCTACCCTACAATAGCCCGTGCACTTGCGGTAAAACAACTCAACAGTCATATCTAATCCAACTATCGACATGTCATCTACATAGAGTAGTAGAATGAAAAATTTAGTCTCAGGTAATCTCTAGACGTACACACATTGATCTGTAGATGTTCTTTTGAAACCTTGACTCATCATGAATGAGTCAAACTTCTTGTACCACTGTCTTGGCGTTTGCTTGAGGCCATATAGACTTTTTTTCAACTTGCATACCAGATGCTTCTTCGTTTCAACTTTGAAACCCTCTGTGTAACACCCCGGATTTTTAAGACATTATATATATATAATAATGGCATTTTTAATAAGAGCATTTGGGATCCCATGAGAAAAGTTTTATTTAACCTTTTACTAAAACATATCTTAAAAACTCCGCATGTTATTTTTCCTTTCTCAAAATGGCATACATATAAATTAAACATAAATAAAAACAATCTACATATCAATCAACGTCAAATAAATTGGCGCCTTTATTTTAAATCAAATAAATGTCCAAAACATAATAATAATATGGCACAGGGTCTATCCATCATAACATCTCATATAAATGTCCAACATATGTCTAAACATCTCAATCAAATCCAAAATATAAAGTAAACAGTCCAAAATTTAATTTAAATGATAATCCTGTTTAATGACTCACATCACTGTCTAAAACTATAGGAAAAAGGATCTTCAGCAGCTCTCACGGTTTCTCAACAGCCTTGCCTTTCCTGTTATTGCGCTTGAGATCTAAGTCATTGCAAAACAAAGCAATGCCTCAGCAAGCTATTGCTTATGTAGGTACATAGACAATTAATGTAATAAATGTAATAAATAATTAACAGTACTGATAAAAAGTCTATCATTTATGAAAATAGCAGTATCATAAGTCATGTCCAAATAATTGCCAATTTATTCCATATGCTAAAACATGCATTTCATTGAGTTAAAACATGACATGAATCAATGTAAATGAGCATACAAAAAGAATAAGGGCACCCTAAGGTAGTGGGTCCCACAACATCGCACTAATATCACTAATCATGAGTATTCATAACCAACCTCTGAGTGTCGTCACACCCAAGCATACCATCCATAACCATGCTCATCATACATGCACACATAATAAGAATATGGGTCATCATGCTGCAGTGGCAACCCTCCATAGGTATCAACCACCGCTGCTCTCCGTAGACACCATAACGGGAGACTTAGCGTCTGTCCCCATGGAAAGGCTTAGACTGGTAGTGTGGACTATCCATGTTACCAAACCCCTACCGAATGCCATCTATGGGAAGGTGTCTATCATATCACAATATCACCACATCACAATCTCAGAGGGTGGCCGACCCTATGCCTCCTAGCATGACGCCCACCGGGCGAGAGCACCCGTCATCAAATATAAAACATGAAAATCATATGTATATATTAAAACTCAAGAGGACTCATAGCTCAAAATCCCCAAGACATGCCCCTCATCCTGGGGTTAGCCTATAAAAGGACCAGTTAATAAGCCTCTATTCCTTTTTCCATGTAAATCCATGCATTTCCAATATAATAAGAAATAAGTCTCTATTTAAGCATAATTAATTAACATCATGCTCCTAAAGACATTTGTCATGAGTTTATTCAATAAAATATTTCAATTTATAATAATCATAAAGTACTCAAAGTCTTATGAAATCAAAGGAAATTAATAAATGCACTTTAAAACACAATCACACATGATGCTATGTTTATGCATGATTTTAAAAATAAAGGCAAAGCATTAATTGTCATCACCTACCTCAATGTGAGACCACTTAGCTTGCTAATAACTCCCTTTAACTGGTATATTCAAGTGCACCTGTACATGTCACATCACTATTTTAAAATTTTTTTAAATTAAAAGTGGTCATTTATAATTTTTTAAGTTAAAACTAGGTTCGTGTCGTTAATACGGTCTCAACGCCTCTTTCGGATCGTGATTTGGACTCCTCTAGCTCCCAAAAATTAAGTTTTAGTGAAAACATACATAAATGGGGCCTGCCCGACCACCATAAGGGGATCTATACCGGCGGTTCTATTTTCCACTGGTTTACACCAGCGTAATTCGGCGTCACGAAGATGACCACAGCTGAGATGCCTAGTTAAGATGCACCACCGCGTGTGTCACAGTCGCCAGGACGCAGCGCGTTCTGACCCCACTGAGATAGCGAATCGCGTCTCTTTTGCGCGCGCGTGACGTCACATACGGGTGCGACGCTGACGTCATCTTCTGGGGGCATTTTGCAGTGCGTCCCAGTTTCAACGCCAGGGCGCTGACGCGGTCACCGCCGCCGGAGAAGACGACTGGATTCCGGTTGTCTTCGGCAAGTCCATAGAGCTCCGTTTTGCGCTATTTTTCTCAGAATTTCCTTTAGAATTCATTTATGCCCTCTTTTTACACTGATTTTTCCAAAAACCATGTTTTTTAAATAATTTTTTTCAAGTTCCTAAAAGCATCCATAGGTACTGGTTTTCACGTTTTCTAAAGAAACTCACCGTTGGATCTCTCTCAAATTTAAAGGGTTTGATCTTGGGTCTCTTGTGCACTAGTTGGACGGTGCGATTTTCAAACAAATGTGGTTTCATCTATGAAATCACGCTCCAACAGTAACATGCACAAAGTTCCCAAGAAAATCTGATTTTTTTTCTTCTGATTTTAAATGTAATTCTAATTATTTTTACCTATTAAATAATTACAAAATTTAGGGTTTAAGGCTTACCTCGTCTAGCTGGGGTTGACAGTTGTCGTCGGAGTTCCACTCGCCGAAAAAACGTGAATTTTGCAGGGCTAGGTTTCTGAGTAAAAACTCAGTGAAACGCTCAAGGTGGAGCGTTTTGGCTCTTAGGGAAGGGTAGATATAGGCTTAGAGTCCTAGGCCCTCATGCCTCTTTCCATGGTTTCTCTGGCGATTTTGCCGGATCTGGACTAAAATGCCCCTATAACTTCAACGGCTCCTAACTTCCTCGTTCGAGCTCCGTTTTTCGTGTTCTTTGTGGCGTTAGAATCGTATCGACGAGCACTTTCAAATTCTTAAGTTTTGAGGAAAAATTTCCATTTATAAATTTCTAATTTAATTTATTTAGTAATTTCTTATTTTACACTAAAAATTAAGGATATTACACTCTGGTTGTTCCATGTATATCTTTTCTTCTAGATCTTCATGTAAAAAGGCTGTCTTAACATCCATTTGCTCAAGATCTAAGTTGTGTCTTGCCACCAATTCAAGTATAATCCTAATTGATGTCATCTTCACTACAGTGAGAAGATCTCGTCAAAGTCTATTCCTTTCATCTGCTCAAAGCCTTTGACGACCAATTGCCTTTATACTTGATTGATTCTCTATTGCTTCCTCTTTTCACCTTGAAGACCCAATTGTTCTTCAGTGCTCTTTTCTCCTTAAGAAGTGTTACTAGCTCATAAGTCTGATTTCTCTTTAATGAGCTAATTTCTTCTTGCATAGTTTGCACCCATTTACCCTTGTCTGCATGCGACAAGGCTTGTTGAAAGTTGTATGGACCCCCCTCATCAGTGAGCATGATATATTTTGATTCAAAATATTTCTGTGATGGAATTAGAATGCGTCCTCTTGTTGACATCTTTGGTTGATGAGACAATTCAACATCTAATGTCGTAACATCTTCTGGTACAGGGAACTGATGCTCCCCCTACTTGAACTCCTCTACCTGTGGTTCAGCTTTTAGTGTAGCTTCTAAGTCAATTTGAATGGGTGTTGAGTCTGGTACTAAAGCTGAGGTGCTAATATCTTTAGCCTTTCTTGGATCTTCGTAGAACTTATTCTCCCGTAGTATTACTTCTTTGCTACAGTCTCGTATTAGGGTCCCACAATATGTATCCAAATTCTTCATCTCCATACGATAAAGATACATGTGGTAGATTTCAAGTTTAGCTTTTGTCTCATTTCTTTGGATACATGTGCAAAGGCTTTGCACTCGAACACCTTCAGGTGTGCATAGGTCACCTTCTTGCCTGTCCACTTCTGTTCTAGAACTTTAAAAGTCTAGTGGTTCTGATGGTGACTTGTTGATCAAGTATTAGGCGGTCTTCACAGCTTCACCCTAGAATGGCTTAAGTACCTTAGCCATACTGAGCATGCATCTTACTGTCTCAACAATGGTCTGGTTCATTCTTTCTGTTACTCCATTATACTGTGGGGTACGTGGAACTATCTTTTCATGTCGAATCCCATGTGCAACGCAATATGCCCTAAACTCTTTTGAGGTATATTCTTCTCCATTGTCTATTCTAAGGCACTTGAGTTTCTTCCCAGTTTGTCGCTCCACCATCTCGTGGAATCTCTTGAAGCATTCGAATACTTGTTCTTTATTCTTTACAAAGTATACCCATACCTTCCTAGATGCATCATCTATAAAGGTTACAAAATATTTATTCCCACTCAGTGACTTTACTTCCATGGGACCATATACATCCGAGAACACCAAACTCAAAATTTCATTTCTTTTATTGCTAGAAGAAGAGAAAACAACCCTATTTTGTTTGCCAAATAAACAATAATTACATGGATTAAGAGCCATACCTTTGGCTAGTTTGATGAGTTGCTTCTTTGCCAATGTGAACAAACCTTTCTCTCCTATGTGGTCAAGTCTTCTATGACAAAGGTTTGGTGATCCTTTATCCTCCACTACGTTAAGGTTGTCTTTGGATATTCTTGTATGAGTCTTGTATAGTTTGCTGCATATATGTCCTTTTTCTAGATCATCGTGCCTTTCATTAGTTTCTAGCTACTGCCAAAGCAGTTGGTGTAGCCTTGTCCATCAAGAGCCGGGACTGAGATCAAGTTTAGTTTAAGTTCTTGTATGTGTCGCACCACCTTGAGTACTACTATGCACCCAATGTTTGTTTTTATCTACACATCATCGATCCCAACTATTCTTGAGGAACTGTCATTACCCATCTTTACAATGACAAAGTCTCATTCTTTTATGTGATGAAGAAGTCCTTGTGTGGAGTCACATGATAGGAAGCTGTTGTATCTATCACCCACTCTGCTTCCCTCTTGACCATGTGCAAGTATGACTCCTTAGTAGTGGACACTGCTATGTCCTAAGCAATGATGATTAGTATCTCACCATTATCCTCCTTTGGCTTGCCATGACCCATCTCTTTCTTCAATTTTCGACAGCTTCTTTTCATATGTCCTGAAATGTCATAGTGGTAACACTTGAACTGTCCTTTAGGTTGACTTTTAGATCTGCTGCGAGTCTACAATCTCTCCCTTGGTTGCTCATGCTCCTCCCCCTGTCTGTCTCTCTTAGTATACTTATTTTCTGTTACTAGGGCATGTGCCTGGTCTATGCCAGATTCTTTCCTTCTGGTCTCCTCGTTGAATAACGCGTCTTTGATCATAGCCATGGTCAACTTTCCTTTTGGTGTTGAGTTGCTAAGTGAAATTACTAGTGTCTCCCAACTTTTAGGTAGTGAGCTCAATAGTAGTAGAGCTTGCCATTTATCTCTAAGTTGTAACACCACTGTTTCTAGCTGATTTACCATATTTTGAAATTCACTAGTATGTTTAGCCAAAGTCATTATACTCCTTAGCTTTAAATTGACAAGTCTTTTTTATCAACGAGGCCTTATTTCGAGCAGTCTTAGTGTGATACATATTCTCTAACTTTTTTCAAAGAATATAGGCATTTTCTTCTTAAGCAATATGGTGAAATACATTGTCTTCAATCCATTGACAGATTTGACCTATGGTTTTCTTATTCATTTTTATCTAGTCTTTTCCAAAAACTCCCTCAGGTCTTTTTCTATGATAATCTAACGGATCATGAAGATCTTTGTAGTGCAAAAGATCTTTCATTCTAGGTTTCCACAGCGTATAATTAATGACGTTTAATTTTGTCATGTCTATCGCCATGATATTTCTAGAACTGGTCTCCTCCATGGTTTCAAACTTTATTTCTACTTTTTCTGAGTAGAATTGAGAAGAATGGAGAGTACGGATGAGTCAAGAATAGTCAAAACCCTTAGAAAGGGTATTTTTGACAATTTGAGGGGTGTCCTAAATTTTCTTGTTCAGGGGGGGTGCTGTTGCAGCACAAAAGGGTGTCGTCTATAATTTTGTATGATTCTTTTATAGAATGTAGAGGAGGTGTCGTTATCAATTTTCTAGGTGCTATTTTGGGCCCTAGAGGGTGTCTATATCAAAGAGAGGCCTATAGTTTTTAGGGAACAGTATAAAAGGGACAAGTTCAAAAACCCTAACCTCCTTTTCCTTTCTCCTCTCTTTGGTTGCAGCAGAGGCGATTTGCTACCTCCCTTGATTAAGACGGCAACTTGGTGCACTGCCTCCCTTGGTTGAGGCAGCGACTTGGTGTGCTACCTACCTTGGTTGAAGCTGCCTTTGGCATTGCTTCTTCCCTTGGCTTGCGGTGTCTGTGGCTGATAGTCCTTTGTTAGGGTTGTGGCGTTTCTCCTAGCAAATGAGTTTTTTTTTTTTGCTACTAGATCGCCAGCTAGTCTATTCTTAGAAAGGATCGTCGACTTCGATCTTCTTCTCAGGAGGGCTGGCTACTGCAGTCATTGACTACGGTTGACGGTTGCAGTCGTAAGCTATGATCGATTTTTTCTTCTTTTTTTTTTTTTGTGTTTCGGGTCTTGTTGAAAATGGGGTTTTCGGATGATTTTTCTATTGGCCAGTAGAAACCCTTGAAGTGTCTTCTCTCTGAGCCAGTTGTTGTAGACGGTCTCCCTTTCTCTCTCTCTATGCCGCTTACAACAATAGTGGGTTCCGGTCGGTTATCTCTGGCCAACCAAAACCCTAGAACCCCCTCTCTTTGTTTTTGTTTTTCCGGCAAGAAAAACCTACTAAAAAAGGTATTTGGTCTGGATTCTTTGATTTGGGTCGCATGATTTGGCCCATGCGATCTAGGTCGCGTGATTTGGACCGTGAGATCTGGGTCATTCTCTTTGTTAGAAGATTTGGACTGTGTGATCTAGGGTTTTCCTATGATCTGGGCTTCCACTCGGCCTGGATATTAACTAGATCTGGGCCGGGCCTACTTGAGTCTGAACGTAGTCTGGGCCGCACCTGTCTAGGCCTGGACTTGAACTGGGCCACACCTGGCCTGGGAACATGGATCTAGGCCGCACCTAGCCTGGGTCTAAAGGTGGATCTAGGCCGCTCGTGGCCCAGGTTTGGTCGTTCTCCAGAGTCACCGATTCTGTTCCAGCAGTCTTCCTCTATTCCTGTTCTGTGTTCACCCACTCTGATACCACTTATTATGCACAGTTAAGGTCACTAACAAACACACACATAGAGAACAAAACATGCGAAATTTTATGTGGTTAAGCTATGGATAGCCTACATCTGCAAGAAGAGGAGGGGAAACAGCTTCACTATGAGAAAGAGAGATTACAACCCATTTTCTCAATGCCTTTTGGCTATGCCCCTAGTCCTATTTATAGAGGCCAGAGGCAGTGTAGAAATTTCCTAGTAGGACTCTAATTCTGCTTTCCTTTTCCTTCTCTGATTAGGGTTCAGGGTTAGGGTTCCTAATCAAGTTAGGACTCCTAATCAAGTTAGGATTACATCTAACCGAATGTCCTTATTTTGCAGGATTCTTCGGGCATGATAATGGGGATGGACGTTATCACCAACTACTATTGATCATGATAGTATGGAAAAGTTATGGTATAACCCACCACACTGGTCCAGTTCTAGGACACAAAAAATGAATGAGGAGCACCCATCTTCATCTGATACAATTAATGATACTATGATCCCAGATGTAGAGAATGAAACTTCAAATAAATATTTTATTTCTCCCTGCGTATCAGAAGAATTTGAACATTCAAATGAATCAAGAATGATATGACAACTAAATCAACTAAGCAACCTCATAGAGTCTAACACACATTTGGAAATGCCCTCAGTCAGACATAGACTCATCACGTTTCAAACCGTGAGATAAAGTGTTTCAAGTTCCCAGTAGCCAGCCTCAATGTAGCCACAATTATGTCCCTTTCTCCATAAGGAATTAACTCTAGCTTCTCATCCACCAGACCCAATAAAAACATTTTTGTCCTCCTATTGTCTATGAGAAATAGCCTTCAGTGTGTGACCTCTTCACAAAAGCTTTTGTTGAATTTTTACAGACCATGGATAGCTGTTCCAAATCCACATTTGTCTACTCATTCAACTACTATCCAAATAACTTCTATAATGAAATTTATAAGCCATGTCGAAGGATCCCTCAATCTGACCACGAGTCCCAGGTTGAATCAAACTCTTGATCACAACCTCTCCACAATCCGTTTGAGATCTGTGTTGAAATTGCATCTTAGATTCCAAACGAAAATCCCCAGTATGAAACACATGATGGAACAAAGGCACAATCTTCTATCTAAATTAAATTAGATTCAAACTTCAGTGGGTTTTCCGAATCTTACTAGGTTCACTTCAAGAAGTCCCCTTGGTCCATGGAGTACTGTTTGAGTTTACTCCTTTCATGTTCTGAAAGTCATTGGGGCTTCTTGTGCTCCTAGAACTGACCATATATTATCTCTTTGTGAATTTGAAAGTCTTCGAGTGAATGACCATAAATTCATGGCAGGGAGATCTCATCAAGTGAGTGAGCCTAGAAACTCCAAGAGAACTGTGTCCCAAGTCAAATAGGGTAGGTGTGAATGTAATATCGCACATTAAAAAAGAAAAAAACCTAAATAGAAGGGGGCTTAGATTTGATATTGGCACCCCCTCTCATTAAACAAACCCAACAGACGTCGGGTCTGTCTTCCTAAAAGCAACAGAAAAAGGAAAAAAAAAAAAACGATGAAGAGGAAAAACTCGATGGGAAGAAAGGGGAAGAGGAAGAGGAGGAAGAAGAGAGAGAGAGAGAGAGAGAGAGAGAGAGAGAGAGCTGCATGTAGGCGTGGAAGGGAAAACAAGGGTTTTCTTGGGTTGCCGGATTCCAAGCTGTCGCCGGAGACAACGCCGGCTCGGATCGACAATCCGATCGGTCATTTTGTTCAGCACATTGAGACAAACAAAACCCCCAAGTTTATTGGGGGATCCGACGTGATCTTGACTGTCGATTGAAGAGGGGAACATTGCACGACTAAGATTGGAGGTTTTACGACTTATCTGAACTAATCCAGCCCATCAAATGGTTGAAAATGCATGGAAATGCATCTAGAAGGTAAGATCTACAAAACCCTATTCTTGATTTTGAGATTTTAGCTAAATACGCACCATTGATGCTAGATCTAGGTCTTGTGGGTAATCCAACCGTCCATTTTCAAATCAAAGCTTAGGGATAAGTAATTTAGGGCATGATGTAGCTTGGATCACAAAAAAAAATCAGATTTAGGCTGAAAATTGATCGGACAATCTTAGCCGTCCGATCGGGTACTATTCACATAGTAACTTTGTGATGTCTAATCCTCGATCAGACACCACAGATGAGTTCTTCATCATCAAAAATGATAGAATGATTAAAATGATGTGAATTGGAAGTGAAACAGATTGGATAATCTAGGCTGTCTGATCTATCACTATTCAAACAGACACCTTATGATGTTAGATGAATGATTTGAAGTCACAGATGGATTCCTGAACCCTGAATTAGCTTAGATATAATATAAAGTATGGAAAATAACATCCAGCTCTGACCCAAGACTTGATCTAGATAGGAATCATGGGTTCAGACCCCTGAACAGTGAAAGTGACTTACAATCACTTAAGAAGAGTAATGAATAGCCAATCTAGGGCCAATGGCGTAGATTAGAAATCCAGTAACTATATGCCATTAAATTAGCTATCAACCAATAGCTAATGAAACGCCTTTTGCACAGTAATGAACACTATCACTTTGTCTTATGCCAAATTGTGTTAGGGAAGCTAGGAGAAGTCCTAGAATTGTATAACTGAACATGTGTTTATATTGTTACAGAGGTGACTGATAGGGAGCGCGTACGCGAACTGAATGAAGTACTCGCGTCAGTGAATTAGAAGATCTCCAATTGAGGTAGGTGGAATTAAGATTGCTACAATTTTTGCTATATATGCATGCATATATGAATTTCAAGCATTGAAATGAATCTTTTCGGTGTATACAAAAGATAAGATGAATGTGCATGATGAATTTGAATTATGATTAAACTATTATGCATAAACTATGCATTATTGTGAACCATGTGAGAGAAATGTAAGATTGATACTAGGAAATTGTGAAATGGCTCGTATGAGCGAGAGGGGTAGTTATGATGCGGGCGGGCCACGAAGTCATTATGATATGGGCAGGCCTTCGGGCTGGACGAGCTACCAGTCCCTAGGATGTAGCCTCATTGTTTGGGGAGTTTGACCCGTTCTGAGAGGTCATTATGATGTGGGCGGGCCTTCGGGCTGGATGAGCTACCGGTCTCTCAGAAGTAAAGCCTTGAGGTGTGTCTTTGAGTTTGGTGTGTCTTTGGGTTTAACCCACTGCGCCGACTCACTGCGCCAAAGAAGATAATATTGTTTGCTGTGTACTTGATGCACACAACAACGTGTTAGTATTTGATATGTGAAATGGCTCGTAAGAGCGAAGACTGGTATCAGGAAAATATAAATGAATTGTAAGTTTGACATGTGACTACATAATTTGCATTTGAAATGTGTTTTGTACTAATGCATTGGTATTCTTTCCATCTTGGCGTGGATTTGTGATTTTGATAATGTTAAATGATAATTGAATTGTTGTTTGCATGATTCAGCATTGCTAAATTGATCTATATATAATTATCATGATTTTCGTTATATAAAATATTGCATCTTACTCCACCTACACAAGCGATTGCTTGTTGAGGCATTACTGTGATTTGCAATGCCTCAGATACAGAGAATAGCAGCAGATTTGGCATGTTGATAGTGTCTCAGACAAGGGGTTTCCAAGGAATAGGAGTTGCTTACTGACAGGAGTGCGCCAACGGAAACTTTGTAAGAGGACAGGTAAGAATTGGTCTTTCAACTGAAGTTATCATATTATAAATGAGGAAGAGACTGCATTGTATGTAATTATGAAAATTTGAAAGAATTATGTGACTGAGTTGTGCTGTGGAGGTTCTGGGTGTGTTGTTTTGAGAAAAATTGTTTTTGTTTTGTTAGATATATGAAAAGGAGTCAGAGTCTCTATTTATATTTTAAAATTGTTAACAATGTTTATCAGGTACTTCGCAATAACATACGTTAAATGTCAAATTTCTGAAAAACGGAGGAAACTCTGCCGGATTTTTGGTAGAAATGAGTGCTCATTTCACCGAGAATCCTTGTTTTTGATAAAAGAAAAATGACACTCGGGGTGTTTCAAAGTGAATTTGAAAGAAAAGATTTTCCGCTACATTGCACTATTTGACAAAAATTATTTCAAATTGGATCGATCCTGCATTAGAAATTAGTTTGTATTTAAAATTTCATTTGAAAACCCGGGTCGTCACAGTGAAGGAAAGGGTATTTAGGCACTTGGCATTTTGGCAAGCTGCAAATAGATTAGTGCTTGATAAGAAGTCAAATATCTTGATTTTTTCTGAAACAAAAATGATAATTCTCCTGACAAAACCCTTAAACTCATACTAGTGTCTCATTTCTTAAATCATTTTATCAATCCAGCTGATGGGTTGGCTGGTGGTTTTATGTTGATGTGGAATGACAATCTTAAAGTTCATATTCACTGCAAAAGTTCTGTATTCTTGCGTGGATGGAGAACAACTATGGGCCAAATTTTCAGTGTTTTGTTTCTTTTGCTTATATCCCTATAACTCAATCTGCTAGAGTAAATTTGTGCAATGAGATCATCCAAAATTTTGGAAATCTTCAGTCCCCATGGATTCTGATGGGGGACTTTGATTCCATCATGAATTGTACGGAAAAGGGGGTGGAAATAGGAATGGGTACGGCTAGACCTGATCTCTTTTGCAAATGACTTGGGTCTTATTGAGATTGAGTTCTATGGTCAGAAATATGCATGGACAAATCTGCGAAAAGGAAATCCAAATATTTGGAAAAGATTAGATAGGGCTCTGGTAAACGATACCTCCTTTATTTCCTTTTCCCAATGTACATATCCTTCATCCTCCAAGATCATAACCCAATTATGTTTAGATTTGAAAAAATGTGCATTGATAGCTCTGAAATTTGCTATAGTTGAGCAATAATGGATAAAGAGAAGCAGATCTTCGAGATTTACTCTTTCGGTAACATCCATGCTAGTGCAACATACACTAGTTCCACATCAGAAAACAGGGCAAAACCAATCAGCCAATGCCTTTAACCCTCTACTCGTCTTACACCTTGCTTCGTTCTCTCATTCGTCATTGAATTTGCTGCTCTGTAAGTGCGGTTGATCTTCCGCTTATTGTTGGGGAAGAGCAAGTTGCTTTCATCAACTCATATATGTTTCCAAGTTTGAGGTCACGGGCTTGAGGTATAGTAACATTCTCTTATAAAATGAAAGATAAAGCTGCATACTATTAACTCTTGTAGTCTGCTCTTTCTCCAAATCCTGCACACGCAAGAAATTCGTGCACCGGGTTCACTTTTACATATGTTTTTTTGCAGTACAATCATAGGGTTTGTCATCCATTTTGTAGCGTAGATGAATCCACTCTAATGATGCAGCAAGGCTAATGGGGAATTCGGGTTGAAAGTTTTACTACTTGTAGCAGCTAGGATTTCTACTTCATCAATTTAAGTCCACCATTCCTGCTGAGTCCTGGTAGAATCTTAATCAGGTTGGACTTGCGTTGCCACTCCGGGTCACTAATTCTTCAAATCTTAGATGCATAATCATGATGTCCTCTATTTTTTTTTTTTTTATTTTATCTTGATTCAAGTTCATTTCGATTCAGATTGTTCATAAGATCTCCAAGGATCCAACAACAACAAATATTCTATCATTCAAAAAGTAGATCTCTTTATTTTAAACTTCTTCATTTGGCATCTATCATAAGATGGCTCTTGGGGCCCTACAGTAAGGCGTGTCCCTCTCAAGATGATACTTGTCCCATTTAACCCAAGTAAGAGGCCTTGCCATAATAGCAGAGTTATCATCGCACCTATTGCAAAACTACCATGCTGTACATCCTTGTAGTCCACCCCTTTCCGGAACACCACATATGCGAGAGCTTTGTGCACCAGACTTGCCCTTTTAAGTGATTAATGCATTTTAGAATAGTCCACACGAGATACAGGGACACCCATTATCGTCACCCACAAAAGTAAACGCATTATCTCTTCTATTGATGTATTAAGATATTGTTGTACAATTACCTAATGATAGTGGACTCACAGAGAAAGTCATTATAATTTTCATATCAGTTTTAAATGGAGGAACTTTCTTATCCTGCTTGCCAGGACGGAAGTTCCCACTTTGGTTGATCATGCCAGTTCATCTGATTTCTGCAACTTCTGATTTATTGTGTATCAACTAACATAGTGATTACATGATTTTAACATTAAAAAAAAAGTGCTATTCAGACTCATCTGCCATTTTGTAAGTAGAAATCATCGAGAGCCGATAAAATCAAAATCAAATGAATGAGTCCGATCAACCAAAAGTTGGAGCGTTACCGCAGGATAGCATTTCTCACGTATGAGTTTTGAGATTACGTTGTAGCATGTGCATGGCAACTTCCAATTGCAGTATACCTGGTCACAGGCAGAGAGAAGTCAATCCCTTTTAAATCTATATCAAGACATCCATTTGCAACACAGTTTTCTTAAGAGCAATGGATATCTTTGTGGTCACGTTTGAAGGGAGAACAAGTCAAGAAACATAATCAAAGGAAAAAGTAGCAAATGATGGCTGTATTTTGATAATGCACTTCACTTTATCAACACGTTTTGAATCTTTTGATTCCCTGCTAATAGTTTTCTTTTTTAGAAAGGTTGTTATTAGTTTAACAGGAATTGCAGCAAACATTAACAAGTCATCTTTGTTGTCAAGATCGTATCAGGATAATGGGTCAGTGAAAATATTAACAAGTGTCAATCATAAGAGAAGTTCTGCGCAACAGCAAAGTTGTCATTGTGTGTGATCTTAAGCCATGAAAATAGCTTTTGCAAAAATAAAAGATAAAGCTGCGTATTATATTTCTTGTGTCCACCCCTCCCTCAAACCCCACTGACATACGTAGGGGGCTCGCCCAGTAACCTGCTTTATGTCCTTTGGGACTGTTGCTACGCGGTCTTTTGGGGTTTGGTGATAGTAACACCCAAGTGAGTTTTGACGGTGCTGAGAGTGAAATGTGGACAGCCCAAACCGCTTTAATTGTGCCACTTTTGGCTTTAATGAGATTCCTTAATTAAGAGGTTACTTCAAAGTAAACCTATTTGACTTGTGTCTTTAAGAGCGGCATTATTATAAAGAGCATTTTAACATAACTCCTAAATTATTATTATTATTATTTTTTTGTTGGTAGCTGATGTGGTTAATTCTAATCAAGGGTCAGCAAATAAATGAGAGGTTTGGCATAAAAGGCTGGGCCATCTTCGCAATCTAAGGTTGTCTTTGATGGCTTGCCATTAAGGTATACTTTGAGCACTCTCAATTTTATTTTTAAATAATAAAACAAATGCCAATTTATTGGGCAAAGTATTCTCATCATTTTTATTTTATTTTTAATGTTCGAATTATGATAACAAAAATTTCACTGCAAGGATTTCTATCCTTGACCGCAGATGAAGTCTATAATGACCACTATTTCAATCCAACCTTGGGCAGATCCTAGATAATCACCCATCTCACCGCTCTCAAACCCAACCTGTGACAGGTCCCACATAATCACCCATCTCAAGGCTCTCAAATCCATATGAGAAATCGAAATAACTTGGAGGAAAGTACTGTAGCACCGTCCAAGTTACGTGAATTATGTTACAGGGTTCATCATATAGGACAACTGAAAGGGTGGGTCCCCAGTGCAATGAATACTGTAAATCCCAAATCAGATGTGTTACCAGTTCTAAAGTGGCGCGGGAATACCATGTTCTTCTAGACTTCATCAAATTAAGAGTTTCTGCTTATTGGACCACCAAAATACGTGGTCCGGCCCTGTTCCTCTTTCTAGAACATTGCACTTAGTCTTGATTCCTGTGGGACCTATGCGGGTAGGTAGGTGGTCCTTCCTTACGTGGAAATTACTAAGAACTATATTATGGATGTCAATTTCTTTTGATAATTCATCAAATTGTCGTTAGCGTGTTATCTACCTAATACAATTCTACTTAGCAAAAGTCAATAATTTATCTTTGAATTTAAAATATTAATATCAAGGATATTTTTTTATGAACATGATTAATTAATATTTTCGTTTGCAGACAATTCAACGTCTCAAATCACGGATTTTCCCTTTGACTTTGTAATTCTTTTTTGCTTCTTTTTTTTTTTTCTCTCTAGGCGAGCAGGTTTTCTGATAACCATGAATCAATTATGGACTTGAACCGTGATCTACCATAGTAAAGCCCCTTTATCCGCAGCACCAGTAGAAAGCACTTTTAGCACACAAAAAAAAGAGAAAAAAGAGAGGAAAAAAAAAGAAATCCAACAAACATTTTCCCCATTTTCTAAGCAAATAATTATAAAGGAAATGTATGTATCCTCTATTTGGGTGATCTCTTCCGGGACGAATTATTTTGGAGATGAAACTCGGCCCTAATTATTATAAATCTTTTGATCTGCTCTTTAGAAAAGACTCGAAAGTATAATCAAAGGGCTAGAATTGCTACAAGGGATTAGATCGAAAGATCAACGGTTAATCGGAATGGTTCATTCCAGTGGGGACTCCACCAGATTAAGACATCATTCATACTGGCTATATAATTATCTTCGTCAGATTTGACGCTTGCTCATATAAAGAATAAGAATTCTTATGATCTGGTATGAAAGGCATTTGCATGTTTTGAATAGTAGATTTTGTGGATCAAGTCAAAGTCGATGGTCCATGGTCCATCCGCACCGGGCCCACAGGTCGCCTTCCAACTAATCAATTGGACTACAGCCTCACATATTTTCTCTGGGAAGTTGGTGATGAAATTACGTAACTATTATAAATGCAAAGCTACAAAAAGATTGATTACGATCTGGCCTAATAATCAACAGCTGGGACCCACATTTGAAAATAATTTTGTGGTCAGGATCATTGAAATTGCAAAACATGAAGTTACATCGCATGCTAAACAGTAAGTCATCCGCAGACGTTCAAACAAAAATCAACAGTTACCTCTTGCTAGCAGAACCCCAAAATGATTAAGGGTCTATGATCATCTAATGACGGAAAATCGATATCTATAAGTGGGTCCCAAGAATAACTTAAGGAAAAAGCATGCTAGGTGACCGTCCTTCTAACCTTTTCAAGCTGAAATTTGGAGCTCAGGGCTGACTACCAACTTTGGTGCTGCCGAGGGCTAGGAGAATCAAGCTTCAATTATACATCCTTTTTACTAAGTCCATTTTTATATATACAGATTGGTGTCCACACGTCTTGCTCTGCTGCCTGGCAAGTTCTTGTCTGTCTAGACGGCCGACGTCGATCGAGCCAAATCTGACCTTTGTAGCCTTCTCTTGCATTGACTACGATTGAGTGAAGCTTCAGGGTCCTTTCTCTAGCGTACCACTGAAACAACTCCCTATAAATCCCTCAAATATCTCCATTGATTCAACAATATACCAGCTTATCTTCAACTGCAACAACATTGCTAACTCTGGATCTCCATTAGCTAGCTGAAAGCCCATCTCAAATATTCATTTATTTTTTGGGAATTGAAAGATGGGAACTCTGCTGAAGTACCCAAATCCTCTGTTTACATTGCTTGCATTGGTTTTGTTCATCTATGTAGCTACTCCAGCAGTTGAAGCTAGAATCCGAAGGTACAAGTGGGAGGTGAGTTACCAGTACAAGTCTCCAGATTGCTACAGGAAGCTGGTAATCGCCATTAATGGAAGAACACCCGGTCCGAGTATCTTGGCTCAGGCTGGTGATACAATCATCGTAAAGCTGAAGAACAATCTGCATACAGAGAATGTTGCAATTCACTGGCATGGAATTCGTCAGGTACCTCCCTCAAGCTCACGTATGAACATTTTTGTTTTTCTTTTCTGAGATATGGCATTAAGATATACTTGTTCATGAGTTAGCAACCATTGAGTGTTGAGAACATCATGTTGCTAGAAACCTTCTCTCTCTCTCTCTCTCTCTCTCTCTCTCTCTCTCTCTCTCTCTCTCTCTCTCTCTCTCTCTCTCATCTTTATTTGGTGGTGTATGGTTGCAGATTGGGACCTTCTCCCTCTCTCTCTCTCTCTCTCTCTCTCTCTCTCTCTCTCTCTCTCATCTTTATTTGGTGGTGTATGGTTGCAGATTGGGACGCCATGGAGTGACGGGACTGAAGGTGTATCGCAGTGCCCCATATTGCCCGGAGACACATTTGAGTACAAATTTGTGGTTGACAGGGTAAGTTTTATTTGAATAATTCAACCCTTCCAACACAAGTTTTTATGCATTTCTGCCTAAAGGGTGAACCACAAGAGTTTGTAGCATGCAGCTTTATCTTGCATTTTTGCAAAAGACTGTTTTCACTCCTTAACATAGTCTAAGGAAGATAATTGACACCCAAGTGGCATATTCATCTCACCTCTGTCTTACTGATGTGGTTTTTGTATGTCTTTTAGCCAAAGGAAAATTGTCTTTTTTTCCTAGCGAAACTATCTATTCCTTTGAAAATGACCTGACCTTGACCTAACTCAGTTTGTCATTTATTAGGAATATTGATTATAATGTTGGAGAGGTATACTGCTTGACCTTTACATGTAAACAGAGCAGGCCCATCTCCATTGTGTCATGGGATGGATTCACACTTAAGCTGGGCGACTGACGCTTAGGGGGTAAGGAATTCTCTAGCAGTCAGCTACTTCCATTGGATCTCTTGCTGGCTTTGAGTTATCCTAGTCTCATCTTAGTTCTAAGGAGTTCTTGTACTTTTGTGACCCTCCTTATCGCCTTTAATAAAATTTTACATCTCATCTCTCAAAAGAAAACCTTAAAGTTTAATTGCTGTAGCTTGTTTAACTTCAGAGTTTAAAGAAGATGAACAAAGAGTTAAAAGTTAATAGTTGATTAATAGAGTGATAAAATGATCATTATCTTTTGTCTTCCAAAAAGATAAGAATAATTAAATGATGAATTATTTAACTTTAATTTATGGATCTTATTCGGTCCTACTAATCACTACAGCTTTGCTAGCTGAAAAGTGAAAAGCAGTAAAACTAACAAATTGAAAATAAAAAGAAAAGAAAAAAAAGCAAATTCTACTTTATATTACCTTTTTAGGTTGTCACTTGGCGACCATGTGCATTGCAATGTGAAAGAGGCAATGAAAAGTCAAAAGTTATGAAGTTTTTTCTTTCCTTTCTCTCAAGTCTCCTGTGACCAAAATACCAAGAGAAGCTTCTCTCTAGACTGTGGGATTATGACATTGGTGAGACTAAATAATCCTCAGATTAGAAACATGTTGGCCAGCCTGGTTTGATATTGGGGTCCAACTTTTTATCAATGGTTTAAAGGTTCTCTAGTGGTAAATTAAGTTCCAATATCATTTTTATGGGAACCTAGACACATCGGTAAAAGTTGTCTTCACGTGACCTCAAGATCAGGCGTTCAAAGCATGGAAATAGCATTTGAAAAAATGCAAAATAAGACTCTACGTTATAGACCCTTTTGGTCCGCTCCTTCCCCAAACCCCGAATAGGTGGGAGCTTTGCTCACTGGGCTTCCCTTTTTATCATTTTTATGAATAAAATGATTAGTAAGATCTCTAACTCATTCTCTGATGATAAATTTGCAGCCAGGAACTTATCTTTACCATGCTCATTATGGAATGCAAAGGGAGGCCGGACTTTTCGGTTCAATTAGAGTCGCTGTTCCAGCCGGAGAAAGCGAACCATTTATATACGAAGAAGATCGAAGCATCATCCTTAGTGACTGGTGGCACAAGAGCACTTACGAACAGGCCACCGGCTTAGCTTCCATTCCCTTCCAATGGATAGATGAACCTCAGGTGATTACCTTTGCTTTAGTTTGTCAAATACAGAACACCCTCCCCTTCTATACATTGAAGCTCAATATATTCACCGTCTCTACGCACTTTGGATCACTTGAAATTGTCTATATGGACATCGTTGATGGACCAGTCAGACAGTAGAGATGGTTTATACACCCAACTGTGGTCTATGACTTATATACGCCTGTCCTCTTTAACTTTTATGATATGCAGTTGATTCAGTTTCCAATGGATGATTGGAGATTAACACGTTTCTAATTCCATTATTTTTGCAGTCCCTTTTGATACAAGGAAGGGGAAGATTCGATTGCTCTCAACTGACTCCAAGCCCGGGTACTACTGGGACATGCAATGCAACAAATCCCGAATGTTATCCTTACCATCTAACGGTGGTGTCAGGCAAAACATATCGTCTAAGGATTTCAAGCCTCACCTCTCTATCTGCTCTCAACTTCGAGATAGAGGTAGCTTTCGTGGCCCTTCAAGTAGCTAGCCACTTCAATTCCATTTACTCGCTAATTATATCTCAAGGCAGCCCCGGTGCATGAAGATTCTGCGTATGCAGGATTCCAGGAAGGGGCAGACCACGAGTTAACACAGTTTTACATTGCATTTTGCAAGAGGCTGTTTCTACGCCTTAAACCCGTGACCTCAAGGTCACATGAGGACGACTCTACTATTGCACCAAGGCTCCCTTCTACTAATTATATCTCAACTTTATATAATTTTTATATAAGACAGACCTCTAAATGCGATCATCTTTTGTTCCAGGGTCACAACATGACCATTGTGGAAGCAGACGGGCACTACGTCGAACCCTTCGTGGTAAAAAATCTTAACATCTACTCTGGCGAGACGTACTCCGTTCTGGTGAAAGCAGATCAAGATCCTTCAAGAAACTATTGGGCTGCCTCGAACGTGGTTAGTCGAGAGCGGAAGACTCCAACAGGGTTAGCCATCTTTAACTACTATCCTAACCATCCACGCAAAACCCCCCCCACACCACCCCCTACTGGGCCTCTTTGGAACGACACGGACTATCGGCTAGCACAGAGTCAAGCCATAAGGGCTTGTAAAGGTTACATTCACACGCCTCCTCGAACGTCGGATAGAATGATTCTACTTCTCAACACACAAAATAATATCAGTGGCTACAGGAAATGGTCTGTCAACAATGTTTCTTTCACCCTCCCTCATACTCCATATCTAATCGCGCTTAAGGAGAACTTAACCCATGCTTTTGATCAGACTCCACCTCCTGAGACCTATGATTATATGAATTATAACATCTTTATCCAGCCGAATAACTCCAATGCCACGTCTAGCAACTCAATTTACAGGTTACAGTTCAATTCCACCGTCGATCTTATCCTGCAGAATGCAAATATGATGGATCCGAACAAGAGCGAGACTCACCCCTGGCATCTCCATGGGCATGATTTTTGGGTGTTGGGATACGGGAAGGGAAAGTTCGATCCGGCGAATGATCCAAAGAATTATAACTTGGTAGATCCAATAATGAAGAACACAGTGCCACTTCATCCGTATGGATGGACGGCTCTAAGGTTCCGGGCCGATAATCCTGGTGCTTGGGCTTTCCATTGCCACATAGAGGCCCATTTCTTCATGGGCATGGGCGTGGTTTTTGCTGAAGGAGTGGACAGAGTTGGAGAGCTGCCCAGATCTATCGTGGGCTGTGGTGAAACGAAAAGCTTCCGAAGGCCCTAAACTCAATCCGGGGGCCCATTTATTCATGGGCATGGGCGTGGTTTTTGCTGAAGCAGTGGACAGAGCCCAGATCTATCGTGGTCTGTGGTGAAAGGAAAAACTTCCGAAGGCCCTAAACTCATTCCGGAAGCCCATTTCTTCACGGGCATGGGTGTGGATTTTGCTAAAGGAGTGGATATAGTTGGAGAGCTGCCCACTGTGGGGAAACCAAAAGCTTCCGGAGGCCCTAAACTCATTCTTTTGTACCTTGGTTTACTATTCATGTTGTTTTGTACCATAGAGGAGACTAGATCCCTCTAGTTTTGTGTAAAGATTTTGAAATACATGTTCTTGATTAACTTAAGCCTCATTCAAGATTATGTCCCAACTTTTCCATATTAGTAAGTAATTTTCACTTGTAATCCATTCATTCATAAGTTGAGAGAGAGAGAGAGAGAGTTGCACGAGACTTACTGGGCCACCCTTATAACTTTTAGAACCCAACTACATGACAGTATTTCCTATGGTCCACTTAAATCTGAGGTGAAAGCCCACAAAATATAGGTTCATATATATATATATATATATATATATATATATATATATATATATATATATATGCAGTAATTTCACCAAGGAGTTGGAGGTGTAGGTGACATTTGATTGGTCGAAAAAAAGTTCCTAACTGCCATATCCTCTAACTTTTTTTGTTTTCTACTTTTTACAAATTACTAAGCAAATTACTTACGCACTCTAGCTAACCTACCTCTTAAATCTAATTTCATGTTAAAGGGCAACTTGATCTTACAAATTTGTAACCAATTGTGCTAAACATTTGTTGCCAAATGCCCACATTACTTGGTGCCGCTGTCACATGTACTCTTTCGTGTTGATTGAGGATCATATGATCGACATCAATGGATAAAATAATAATTTCAATTGTATAAGCCATGATAATTGCAATGAAAGGTTCTCGCTTTGCGCATCTCCCCTTATATATTGCCTTCGCCACATAGCTTTTCCTTTTTATAATTATTTTTATTTTATTATGTTTCTGTATTTGGTTGCATGATTGAGCATTCACAATTTCACTTCTTCCCCATTTTTTCTGTTTTTTAATCTCATCGGTTATTGGAAGGGAACCTTTTCTCATCTATCTCCTCACAAAATAAAGGCGTAAATTTTTTGACATTTAAAAAATAATAAAATAAGATGTATTTCTTCCGAACAAGTCGGTTCCTTATTTCTATCCCCGATTTGGTTAGATTTCCTCCTAACGGTATGGTTTTCTCTAACTCACAAATAAAGTCCAACGAGAGAAATTACACAAAGAATCAGTAATTCATATTCTATTTGGATTGCACCAGCCTGTATAATTTTCGTTTCTATATACTTCAACTTAGTTGGACTCCTTAACACCTTAAATCTTGTTGGCTATCAGGATTTCTAACCAGTTAAGTGTTTTCCTGATTTAAGTGGAATTATCTTCATAACTAATTGCGTATTCTATCCCTAGATTCAAGGGATTGTCCCCTAGATGTAGTATAACTCTCACCATTATAATTAGACATGCAGCCCCGGCATCCGTCCCATGTTACCAGTAATTAAGAAGGAAAAGTTGTGTTGTGGAATCAATCATGTTCTTCTCTCCTCGACCCCATCCCTGCAAGTATGGATGTCAATCAAGCCGAGGTAATATTTTCTACTCCCAGAAACACTTGTAACATTCAATTAAAATAGAATCAAACGAAGTGCTAGCTTTTTCTTTCTTTCCTTCCTGAAATTTCTTCTTTTAATTTAAGCAGGTCGCTGTACTCCGAGCATGGGGCAGCATCCTCCATCCCAGACTTTCACTTGGACGATCAAGAACTTCTCTACGTTAGGGACGGAAATGCTCTCCTCGGATGTTTTTCTGGCCGATGGTTGTCAGTGGTACGTATATCTTTCCTACCGCTCTCTCCTTGTGTTTATGGCTTTGTGTGCGTGTTTTGCCGAGTGAATTGGGATTGATTTGCTTGATCTCCAATTTTGACGCAGGCAAGTGATGATCTATCCAAAGGGAATTTTCAACGATGACAAGCTGTCTTTGTATTTAGAAGTCCCTGATTCGGCGAGTTTGCCTGATGGCTGGAATCGAGATGTACAGTTTACTTTGTCTGTGATTGATCAACGTAAGAAGAAGTCTACAGTGAGAAGAGGTCTCTCTCTCTCTCTCTCTCCTTTATATATATATATATATATATATATATATATATATATATATATATATATATATATATATATATATATCTGTGGGTGTGTGCGTGTTTAATCTTTTTTTCCCAAATTGTATAAATTTTCGATGGCTTTTTTGCTATACGTCTATTGCCAGTTTGAGTAATATTGATGCAACTTCTGTACGTAATTTGTACTGAAATCAAAAGATTAAACATAAATTTTACAGAAGTACCTAAACTATCTCCAGATTTTGGTTTTGGCTTTTTTATGGTTCTAACTTCTGTTCATTCATCTTACGCAGAGTTGCACCATCTGTTCAATGCAGATTCTTATTCCTATGGTTACCATTCATATGTGCCTCTTAAGATGCTGAAGGATCCAGCTAGAGGATATATCTTCAAGGATACATGTATAATTCAAGCTGAGATTTCCATCCTGTCTGCTGTGCCTGAACAAGGAGGATCTTCCATCAAGTCGGTGCCTGCCGATATCAGTGGCGAACAAAAGGGAGAGATAGAGGATACTGTCACATCCGTGACCAAGGAGCCGGACTTCCGCACCCTTACCCGTAGTTTGGCAGTGAATCGTAATACGAATTCAGAAGCGATCAGTTCTGAGAGTGTGAAGAAGGTGAACCCTCAGGCCAAACCTAAAGCCACAAATCTTCAAAACTCCACGAAGATGAGTGATAAGAAGAGCTCTAATACTGGCTGCTTCATGGGTTGGTGACCGCGTCGAGTGTGAGACTGCATCAAGATGAAACTTTCTTGGTTTATAGACCTCTCGCGTCAATGTGGTCTTGTCGCGATTGCCCTTTGCACCAGAGTAAGACGAGACATTTGGTTTATTCCCCGCATGGTTCTATAAACGCTTCCTTTCTTCATGATCTTGTATTACTTTGTACAAACAATGTTCGGGGTCGGTTTTCCAGCAGTCCCTAGTGTGAGTTATCGCACTGTTGGTGGAATCGTAGATGTTGTTTCAGTGAAAAATCGTTGTATTGTATTGAATTTATCAATTTTCTTTGAGTGAAGGCAGGACGGGGTGATCTGCCAAAAAGCCATACGATACACGAGGAAGCTCAGCATATATAAATATTGATCCAAAACAGGGTCTGGTCTGTTTCGCCAATGAGCAGCAGCCTCATTGCTTAACCTGAGCTTATGAGAGAGGGAGGAAACTCTGTTAGCAAGAATCAAATGGGCCTCATTGATGACATTGATCTGATCTCCAAGGCACGCGACAATCTTGCTCACGACCCAAATGGCCTACTTTCTGAAATCGTCCCTTGTAGCCTTATTGTAATTTTACACTTCTACATTTAGTTACCAATTTTTGTTGTATTTGTTAGAGAATTTTGCTGATATAACCCTATTTGGGAATTTATTATTCAGTTAATCATTGTGTGAGTGATTTGCTTCGTAATTGTTTGCTTGTATCAAAAATTAAAACATGATTATTATGTACCTAGTTTTCAAAGCTTTTAAGTGCCAAGTTAGTCCCAAAACTCACTATTGCTAATTGTTAATTATTATTATACACTTTACCCAACCTGCCACGCAATGGCGCTAGCAGTCTCTCACTGTGCCATTGGCTAACAAAGGCTATCCATGAGATACATGTTTATAATCCAAATCCTAATGCACATGAACATGGGACATTATCATAGTTCTTGAGATATACAGTGGGATCCAAGCATTATCATAGTTCTTGAGATATACAGTGGGATCCGATACAAAGATTTATCAGGATATGGTAGGTATACAAGAGTCCTAGATATTCTAGATAAGTTCTTTCTTCTCTTCTAGGGTACATGTTTCTGTACTTATCAAAGGATTTTCTCAACTCTCTCTCTCTCTCTCTCTCTCTCTCTCTCTCTCTCTCTCTCTCTCTCTCTCTCTCTCTCTCTCTCTCTCTCTCTCTCTCTCTCTCTCTCTCTCTTCCATGCTATATATATTTGTGTTCTCAAGATGAACCCAATGTAACTCATTCATGACACTTCCACCGTTTTGTTGGAATTCACATTTTTCCTGAATTGATTATTCAAAGAGTAATACAAATAGGTTTATATAGAAGTTAGATATAGATAAACACCAAAGATAGTGTAGATATGTTCACAGATCTAATCTAGTAACACCAATCTCATTAGATAACGTAGATCTTATTTGATAAAACACATCAGATCTTATCTGATAACACATTTCTTATTACTTCATACTATGGATCCAAGCACAGTACATAGTCTACTCTTAGGGACTTGTAATCCTTACTTCGTTGGAATTGAATGAAAGTTCTTGGCCTTCTTTCTTTCTTAGTCTTTTTACCTGAATTATCCAATTTTCATTTGGGAAGTTAAGCTACTAGCTCCAAGTGTGGGGAAGTATCCTTCACCATGGATATTCACTTGGACAGCAAAGAATTTCTCTACATTAGAGACCAAGATTCCCTACGCAGATAATTTTAATGGCTGTAAGATTCACTACTCCGACAATTTTCTACAGACGAGTGTCGATGGTACATAAATTGATCGCTTTCTTAGCTCTCTTGTGCTTGTGCTCTAACTTGCGTTGTTGTGTGTGTTTTTGAGAATTTGATATTTGTTTTGTTAATCTGCAAGTTTGAAATAGGCGAGTGAAGATTTGTCTAAAGAAAGTTAAAGAAGACGAAGACAGTTTCTCTTTGTATATTTAGAAGTTCCCTTCCTGATGGTTGGAGTCAGGATGTAAAGTTCAGTTTGGTTGTGGTTGATTAACACAACCCTAAGTATACTCTAATAGGAGGCCTCTCTCTCTCTCTCTCAAAGGCAATTGACAACTTGTCTAACTGTTCAATTCCAAAAGATAATTCACATTATTTTCTATACTACTTACACAATAGGTATGAACGCCGGAAAAGTCTAATTGGATTGCAAGGTGGTAACCCAATTCATCAAGTCTACTCCTTGTTATTCCGAAAATTTTGATCCTTTCATCGTATACTTTAACAGTTGTACTGGTTAGATTCCCTCAATGGAGAAATGTTTGGGGTATATAATATGCTAGTCCAAGTATTATGGATCCACCTTAACAATGTATATGAATGTTTCTATTGCATTTATATTTCCCTAATTCTTTCTTTCTTAGCCCTAAAGCTAAGGGTTCCTAATTATAATTGTTTCTTTCATATTTAGACAAGAAAACATCCCCACAGGGTCTGCAAACTCTATTTTTAGTTGTTTTTTTTTTTTTGCAACTTCTTGGCGTGAATTGCATCAAAAAAGCGATATCAAACATAAGTTGGCACAGACAAACAAAATCAAGTTGCATAGCTAAAGTGGGACTTGTAATTCAATTTGGTTCTCGCTTTTTTATCCTTCGGAGTCCTATTTATGCTTATGTAGAGGTGCAGAATCAGTTCAATGCAAAGATTACTTATTGGGATTACTTCTATTTATCCACTCATTCAAGCTGGTGAATGAATAGTCCTCGAGACGATTTTATTGGATTCTGAAAAGGCTTTTTTTCTTTGTTGGGTCCACATACTAAGACGTCTAGTTCTTAATCTGGTTGATTGTCAAACGCAAACCATAACATCATTAACTGCCTTGCAATAAGATTGCTTAACACAGTACATGTCCAGAAATTTAAAGCTAAAGAAACTCCAATACTTCGTAAGAACAGGAGAACAGCTAAAATGGTTACATGTTGCAATCAAGAAGACATGATCTCAACATACAAAGAGTTACAGCTATGAAGTATGAAAACATCTCTTCATGCTCGTCGAAGTAACTATTACTTCTAGATCTCGGCTTTGTGTAGGGCTGGTTATAAATTATAACAGGAAGTTCAATTACATCTAGTAAAACCGGATTACCCGCTTATCCATTGCCGTCATCCAGATCAGATACTGATGGATTTTTTAATCCATTTCATAAAATAGATATAATCCATTAGTTTAGACTTGGACGGATCCTATCTAGAACATGCCCCACAATGAACGGTCCCAATCACGAACCACTGGACCCCAAAATACCTGTAGGCAGTCGTTCAGTCGACATTTATGGAGCAGATGTTTCAGCCTTAGGCCCCTCATCAATTTATCATCTTTTCTGCCTCATCCGGATTCAAACATCTTATGCTTAGGATATTTCCCGCATGATCAAATTTTGGTCATCTACAAAGCTACAGATTGGAAGAAAAATGGCTGTTTCAACACTGACAGTTGCAGCTCTAGGAAAACTTCATTATCTTCCCAACACCCGTTTCTGTCTCCCTCTACGAACAGTAAAATGCAATTCCTGCAACTTCAAAGAGAACGCTTCATTTCCTTCTTCTGATGGAGAATTCAATTCTAAAGCCTCTTTGGAATTAGTTTCTACCAACAAAAGGCTATTTCTCCAAGTGGGTCTCAGCCTTTTGGCCTCCTCTGTGATGGTTTCTGTGCCTTTTGATGCTAATGCCACTAGAATTGAGTATTATGCTACAGTTGGTGAGCCATCTTGTGATCTGAACTTTGCCAAATCTAGGCTTGGTTACTGTGATGTTGCTGTTGGAACCGGACCCGAGGCCCCACGGGGCGAGCTTATAAATGTTGGTATTCTATCTTTTCTGAATTTGGGTTGCATTTTTATGGGGGAATTCAGTTTCATTTGGTTGTTACGTGTAGGAATTTAACTGACCTTTCTTATTCTATTCTTGCATTTGGTTTGACTGGTAATCTTAAATGTATGCAGTGAATTCAGTGTTTTGAGGTTTGTTCAATCTACTGTCCCTTTGTGTTTGTTAGTAGTAGGATTTTACCTGCACTCGGTATTTGGATCGTTTTTTTCTTCTTCATTTCTGATTGAATTCCTGTAGTTTGTTTCATGGGTAATGCTTAATTTAAGGGGATTCAGCGTTTTGAGGAATGTTGGGATGGAAAATTGATTATAGATAGTTCTAATTCTTAATTCTGGTTCAGGAATTTGGGTTCTCTTACGGGTGGTTTCTGTAATGTAGTTTGGGATTTTAAACGAAGTGAATTATGGACTTGGATGAAGTTTATGAAGAACTCAAAATGGTAGGTGGCTTTACTGGATTCCTGAGTCAAGTCGACTCAGTTGCGTATCTGATTTGCTATTTAGACTGACCTGCTAAAAATAGGTATGGACTTCTAGTCTACTAGCGTATCGGATTTTAGTATGCCATTGGATATACTTCTTTGAGAATCCTGGCTACTACTTAGTATTTGAAAACAGAAGCTTACAGGATGGTACTTTGCAATTGTAGCTTGTAAGGAGAGGTTGGAAGCATACAGGATGGTACTTTGCAATCGTAGCTTGTAAGGGGAGGTTGATGATTTTTAACTCTTTCGTTAATTTAAAGATGATATATTGTTTGTGATATTATTTAAATTTTGATTGTGTTTCTTTCAGGTGCGTAGATGAACTATGAGCCAAACTTATCTTATAAAAAAGGGCAGCCCCAGTGCACAAAGCTCCCGCCTATGCGGGGTCCGGGGAAGGGGCGGGCCACAATGGCCTAAAGTAGGCAGCCTTACCTTGCATTTTTGCAAGAGGCTGATTCCACGCCTTGAACCCGTGACCTCAAGGTCACATGACGACAACTTTTACCGTTGAGCCAAACTTATCTTATAAATCACCTTTTAGTTTGGTCGTCATAGATTGTTCATTTACTTACCAAATCTGTTCTACTATTTCTTTATAGATCCACTACACTGCAAGTTTTGCAGATGGGACAGTCTTTAATAGCAGCTACAAGGGTGCAAGACCATTAACTGTGCGCATTGGTGTTGGCAAGGTAGTATAGAACCTAAATTTTCTTTCACTGGAAAAACTCTCTTGCTCAAAGTACTGTGGAGATTTGTTAATGTTTATAAGCATTGTAGAAGTAATCAATCAGAAACTACGTTTCATTCTGAGGGAATGCCATCCTTACGTGGATCTCGACATTTCGTGTTGCAAAATGAAAAAAATGAACAGAGAATTCACATTTGGTAGTGCTCTCTTTGGCTTGTAACTGTCCGAAAATGTTGTCTTTGTTTCCTATTCAGTGATCTTAACTTATATTTTTACAGTCAAAATGGATCACATGATTGTATTGGAGATAGATGGAGAATAATGTCAACACCATTCATTTTTCTCCCAGTCACAATTGAAAAATGCATTTGGAAGACTGGAATTATTTAACAGTAACAGCAACTTAGATGACTAGTAGTTTTGATAGTACTATTGAAAGTTGGTTTCTTACATAATTGCGGTGGGAAATAATGTGGAAGTAATTAACAGTAAAGCTGGTTTAGAAGACTAGTAGTTTTGATGGCACTGTTTAAAGTTGAGCTATTATATACACGTCACTTTTTTCATCATTCACCAAGGAGTAGGTTCATATCTGTGTTTTGCTGCTATCATGGATCTCTACTTCTTTAGCAATGAAGATATGATGACAATGAAATCTCCAGTTGTAGATTAGCTTCTTTAAGTTGCACTAAGTGATTTATTTAAAGAAGTGGAGCTGTCAATCACCTAAGCCAGTTTCCCCAGGGAAGTCACTGTTGTTCATTACAGTCAAAATAGAGGGAGACACCACCCAAGATATGTTATAACTAACTGTAACTGGACGTGAAGAGATATATATATCTTCATTCGGCAGATTTCCTCTTTCATTCAAAAGTGTTGGACACTTCAAAATGAGCTTAGGAATACATGGTTGAGCACCCTGTATCTCCTCCAGAATGGTGATTTGGAAACACAGGGTAATGACATTTACTCCTACCTGTAGCCTATATTGACCAAGACTAGATTTTGTCATGGGTGTCAGTACCATCTCTTGTGTAAACTACACATCCAGAACCATAATATGTTAAGTCATTACTATTCACGTGATCCAATGTGCATCATGATGGAAAGTGCACATGAAACTTGTACATTTACTTGTATATGTTTTCTTATGTACCAAAAACTAATGTTATATGCTGTGCGGTACATTTATTTGTATGAGTTCAAAGAATGTGAGGTATATGATATTGAGACAGCCAGACAGTTCATTTCAGGCTTAAAGTGTCAAAAGAAGATTTGTGTGACAGGACTTCTTCAGTAACTGAGAAAAGATTTGTGCTATGGTTGGGAAACTTGTCAGATTTGGGCCTTGGATAAATGTGAACTAAAAAAATGACTGAACATTTCAGTATAAACATAAAATTTCGTAAAGTGAGCTGCTGTGCACAGCATCACTAAACGTTGAATGACTGAAATATTAATGGTGCCATAAAGGAAATTCTGTTGATGATTTGTAATAGTTTTTAGATATACCTTCGTTATCATGATGGATGCTTGGGGTAGTAAAAAAAAAAAAAAAGGCTGGGCCACTGATACTACTTCCTTTTAATATTGCATGTACCTGCATTGCATGTAATTATGACCGGTTTTTGGTCATTTGGAGGAACAAGGTTCGGAATGAAAAGTTGAAAAGGAAACCGTCATCTCAAATTGTTGATAATAGTCAAAGAATCTGATGATAGCAGGCAAAAAGTCATGTAAATAATCCATTCATGGTATCACATGCTGGAAGTCTGACTGTTTGGATCTATAAACTGTTTCCATGCAATTTCATGCTTCGTGCAACTTTATTGTATCTTAATTTTTACTGCATATTACTGTGCATGGTGGATAATATATTGTAATTCTATATACATTCGTCATTGTCCTTTTCTTGGTCTTGCTTGTTAGGCACTGCTACCCTGTACTCTTTTCTATGATAACAAATAATGAAGTGATTGAATTTCTTGAAGTTCAGTGTTCTAAATTCTCAAGTTACTAATGAAAGAGCTTAATAGTGACTAACTGAAGAAAAAAAATGAAAAAAAGAAAGGTGGACTAGAAGGAAGATGAGGATGGGGAAGAAAGACACTTTACTAGATTGGAATTAAAAGAAATTAGAGAATGAAGAAAGGAAGGAAGGATGACAACAAAAAACTTTACTCACAAAGTGAAAAGATGAGGCTACAATTCTCCAGAATTATAATGGATATAAGATAAATAAATAGAAGCAAAAAAAGAACAGATCTAATGCAAAATGTAGAGAAAATATGAAACAAGGAAATGGGAATGGTGACTCATAAATGGAATGTAGGATGTTGAAATTTTGAATTTGGTTGAAGTTTGGTTCTACCGTGCAGCTAATTTAGCCAATATAGAGAAGAAAAGGATGGTGTGCACAAGACAGACAAGGGACAGTAGTACCTCTATTGTAGATCAGATTTAACCTCTTTGATACTCAGATGCTGTGTTATAGTATCATGTAAAAAAAACATTAGTCCAATGCTGTGAAACATGGAAGAGGGAATGAAGAAGAGATCTATTGGAGAGATGATCAATTTCTTCTCTTATTCAAACTGAATACATACAAATGCATCTAATAAAAGAGGACCAAGATGGCCTTGATGAGGGTAGTAGTGGGAAACTATAAGGCCATAAATTTGACGTACATGTAACCTATTGAAGAGTGGCTCAGGGTATGATGTAAGGGCTCAGATAGAAATGATTGTATGAGGAATTAATCACTTATGCATGGAAGACAGATTCAGACTTGCATATTTGAAATCTATTGCAATTAATACATTTTCATTTATAACATAGTTTTGTGTTTCACTGCTTTGCATAGTTTTGTGTTTCACTGCTTTGCAATCAACTTGTTGGAGATAAAGTTCTAATCATGCCAACTCCACTGCAACTGTGAATATACTGTAGAGGAGAAATTTCTCATTTTGTTTGTCCATGCACAGGTTATATGCGGGTTAGATCAAGGAATATGAGGTGGTGGCGGTGTACCTCCAATGCTTGTTGGTATGATATTGACTTGGAAGATAATTTAATTTCTGAGAGTCCTGTGGTTGCTAATTCTCTGTTTTGATTTTCTTACCTGATTGGCTATCACTTCCCATCATGCACAGGTGGAAAGCATAAACTTCATATACCACCTCAGTTGGCATGTGGGCCTGAACCAGCAGGATGCTTTTCAGGTGAAATGCCGCACTTAGTTTACTATCTAGTGAAGGTTTTTCATTTTTCATTTTATCAATAAATTGCACTTTTGTTCTTGGTAAATAAAAATTGAAAAACCAAATCTTATTTAAACCTTGGATCTAGCTTCAACCCAAACTTTAAACTTGATAACCAAAAATATAACAGTTACTAGTATGAATGTACATCAAGACAGCATGTTATGCAAATATGTTGAGCTCCATTACCATAAAGGAATGCCCAGTAGATGATTGTTGGTGGCTTCAACTGATTTTTTCTTTCAAATGAAATCAGCAACTCATCTACATTTACATATATAGTCAGAAATTCATTGGAGTTCCTCTGTCATTTCTGATTGTATATCAGAAACCAAATGATGATAAAGAAGAACAAGAGACTAACTCACAAAACAGAAGTATGAGAGAGACTGACCTCGTTGAGCTTACTGCTTGTTGAAATTATATGAAATAGTTTTGTTCAGTTGATTGAGTGAGAAGATGGATATGTAGGATCATGTTGGCATCTTCCCTTGATTGGGAAATCATATTTGAGGCACAGATAATCTTTGCCCTTGGATATATTCCTGACACTGTTGCTTATGTCCCCTGCGTGATCTTTAATTTATGTACATATTTTCTGTATGTGCGTATCACGTCATTTATGGTACGTGCATGGTTTTCCTTATCAATGGTCCAACACTAGTTGAAACATGGGAGATGACATGGTGGGATCCTTGAGCAATGATACCACATTATACATTAACTCACTGGGTATGAACGGTTGGACTTACTAATGCTTTGACACATATTGACATTATACTTAACCGTGGAAGAGGAAGATAGGTCTGTCCTATAAAAATCATCTTGAAACAGATGCAAAACGTCCAAATCTGTGATAAAGTCCCAGATTAAATTGGTGCAATGTTTTCTTACTGGAAGAAATCCACTGCCCTTCTTCATCTCCCATCCTTGCAAATTGTGTATCATCTACGTCAGTCAATCTAGATTTTTGGAGTTTCAAAATTTGATTCTAGTCTTTAATATACCAACTTTTCAGCGTGATTCTTACACAGGTGACTGCAACATACCTGCCAATGCAACTCTCCTCCATGACATCCTTTTTGTTGGACTTTACAAGTGAAGATCATGCAGCTGAGTGCATGATGGCGCTTGTATAAAAGTGAATTTCTCTCTCCTTTCAATTTGCTATTCCAATAGATGACAGGCCATATAATTATGTTCATGGTGACCTAAAAATTTTAATAACCGTGGGTATTGTCATTCCAACTTCCAAAGTACATCTCCTGATCCAGAGTAGCACAATTTTGAAGGTTTGGATAGAGAGATGCAGGTATCTTAATGATTCTGAAGAAATAAGCAGTGGGAAGTCCATTTGACAGCGGAGACCAACAAAGGTAGATCAATCTGGAAGGATGCACTTTTACCATCATTCTCCATTCTTGCTATCACAAAAGATGCGGAAACAAAGAGTAGAAGAATGTGCAAAGGGAGTAACATAGTGCCAATAAATCCATTCTGTTCAGGATACCTATCCTGGCCAGTTCATATTCATCCTGTCCTTCTTGAGTGTATTCCATGCACCACCGACAGTTCATATGGTTTACTTCAAGTCCAAATTATGAGTGGATAACGAAGTAGACAACTGCTAAATGGCATCAACCATATGGATGGGGAAATTAATCAGATCGACAGAGAAATTGGGCATATTGATGAGCATAAAGTGGAAGTCTCCGTATCTTAAGAGAGGCAAATCGCATGGCTGAATGATTGGCGGTTCCTCGTTGCCTACGACATTTCGCACACGTTACTTACACACTCACTCACCCGCCTCTTAAATCTAATTTCAGGCTAAAGGTCGACTTGATCTTACAAATTTGTAACCAATTGTGCTAAACATTTGTTGCCAAATGCCCACATTACTTGGTGCCGCTGTCACATGTACTCTTTCGTGTTGCTTGAGGATCATATGATCGACATCAATGGATAAAATAATAATTTCAATTGTATAAGCCATGATAATTGCAATGAAAGGTTCTCGCTTTGCGCATCTCCCCTTATATATTGCCTTCGCCACATAGCTTTTCCTTTTTATAATTATTTTTATTTTATTATGTTTCTGTATTTGGTTGCATGATTGAGCATTCACAATTTCACTTCTTCCCCATTTTTTCTGTTTTTTAATCTCATCGGTTATTGGAAGGGAACCTTTTCTCATCTATCTCCTCACAAAATAAAGGCGTAAATTTTTTGACATTTAAAAAATAATAAAATAAGATGTATTTCTTCCGAACAAGTCGGTTCCTTATTTCTATCCCCGATTTGGTTAGATTTCCTCCTAACGGTATAGTTTTCTCTAACTCACAAAAAAAGTCCAACGAGAGAAATTACACAAAGAATCAGTAATTCATATTCTATTTGGATTGCACCAGCCTGTATAATTTTCGTTTCTATATACTTCAACTTAGTTGGACTCCTTAACACCTTAAATCTTGTTGGCTATCAGGATTTCTAACCAGTTAAGTGTTTTCCTGATTTAAGTGGAATTATCTTCATAACTAATTGCGTATTCTATCCCTAGATTCAAGGGATTGTCCCCTAGATGTAGTATAACTCTCACCATTATAATTAGACATGCAGCCCCGGCATCCGTCCCATGTTACCAGTAATTAAGAAGGAAAAGTTGTGTTGTGGAATCAATCATGTTCTTCTCTCCTCGACCCCATCCCTGCAAGTATGGATGTCAATCAAGCCGAGGTAATATTTTCTACTCCCAGAAACACTTGTAACATTCAATTAAAATAGAATCAAACGAAGTGCTAGCTTTTTCTTTCTTTCCTTCCTGAAATTTCTTCTTTTAATTTAAGCAGGTCGCTGTACTCCGAGCATGGGGCAGCATCCTCCATCCCAGACTTTCACTTGGACGATCAAGAACTTCTCTACGTTAGGGACGGAAATGCTCTCCTCGGATGTTTTTCTGGCCGATGGTTGTCAGTGGTACGTATATCTTTCCTACCGCTCTCTCCTTGTGTTTATGGCTTTGTGTGCGTGTTTTGCCGAGTGAATTGGGATTGATTTGCTTGATCTCCAATTTTGACGCAGGCAAGTGATGATCTATCCAAAGGGAATTTTCAACGATGACAAGCTGTCTTTGTATTTAGAAGTCCCTGATTCGGCGAGTTTGCCTGATGGCTGGAATCGAGATGCACAGTTTACTTTGTCTGTGATTGATCAACGTAAGAAGAAGTCTACAGTGAGAAGAGGTCTCTCTCTCTCTCTCCCCCATTATGTTTACATTAATATGTATATATGTGTGTGTGTGTGTGTAATCATGTTTTCCCAAATTGTATAAATTTTCGATGGCTTTTTTGCTATACGTCTATTGCCAGTTTGAGTAATATTGATGCAACTTCTGTACGTAATTTCTACTGAAATCAAAAGATTAAACATAAATTCTACAGAAGTACCTGAACTATCTCCAGATTTTGGTTCTGGCTTTTTTATGGTTCTAACTTCTGTTCATTCATCTTACGCAGAGTTGCACCATCTGTTCGATGCAGATTCTTATTCTTATGGTTACCATTCATATGTGCCTCTTAAGATGCTGAAGGATCCAGCTAGAGGATATATCTTCAAGGATACATGTATAATTCAAGCTGAGATTTCCATCCTGTCTGTTGTGCCTGAACAAGGAGGATCTTCCATCAAGTCGGTGTCTGCCGATATCAGTGGCGAACAAAAGGGAGAGATAGAGGACAGTGTCACATCCGTGACCAAGGAGCCGGACTTCCGCACCCTCACCCGTAGTTTGGCAGCGAAGCGTAATTCGAGTTCTGAAGCGATCAGTTCTGAGAGTGTGAAGAAGGAGAACCCTCGGGCCAAACCTGAAGCCACAAATCTTCAAAACTCCAAGAAGATGAGTGATAAGAAGAGCTCTAAGTCTGGCTGCTTCATGGGGTGGTGACGCGTCGAGTGTGAGACTGCATCAAGATGAAACTTTCTTGGTTTATAGACCTCTAGCGTCAAGGTGGTCTTGTCGCGATTGCCCTTTGCACTGAGTAAGGCGAGATATTTGGTTTATTCCCCGCATGGTTCTATAAACGCTTCTTTTCTTTATGATCTTATATTACTTTGTACAAACAATGTTCGGGGTCAGTTTTCCAGCAGTACCTAGAGTGAGTTATCTCACTGTTGGTGGAATCGTAGATGTTGTTTCAGTGAAAAATCGTCGTATTGTATGGAATTTATCAATTTTTTTTGAGTGAAGGCAGGACGGGGTGATCTGCCAAAAAGCCATACGATACATGAGGAAGCTCAGCATATATAAATATATATCCAAAACAGGGTCTGGTCTGTTTCGCCAATGAGCAGCAGCCTCATTTCTTAACCTGAGCTTATGAGAGAGAGAGGAAACTCTGTTGGCAAGAATCAAATTGTCCTCATTGACGACATTGATCTGATCACCAAGGCACACGACAATCTTTCTCACGACCCAAATGGCCTACTTTCTGAAATCGTCCTTTGTAGCCTTATTGTAATTTTACACTTCTACATTTAGTTACCAATTTTTGTTGTATTTGTTAGAGAATTTTGCTGATATCATCCTAATTGGGAATTTATTATTCAGTTAATCATTGAGATTGTGTGAGTGATTTGTTTCGTAATTGTTTGCTTGTATCAAAAATTAAAACATGATTATTATGTACCTAATTTTCAAAGTTTTGAAGTGCCAAGTTAGTCCCAAAACTCACTATTGCTACTTGTTAATTATTATTATACACTTTACCAAAACCTTCCAACGCAATGGTACAATGAGCGTCTCTCACTGTGTCATTAGCTAACAAAGGCTATCCATGAGATACATGTTTATAATCCTAATCCTAGTGCATGAATATGGGACATTATCATAGTTCTTGAAATATACAGTGGGATCCAAGCATTATCATAGTTCTTGAAATATACAATGGGATCCGATACAAAGATTTATCCAGATATGGTAGGTATACAAGAGTCCTAGATATTCTAGATAGTTTCCTTCTTCTCCTCTAGGGTACATGTTTCTATACGGATTAAGGGATTTTCTCCTCTCTCTCTCTCTCTCTCTCTCTCTCTCTCTCTCTCTCTCTCTCTCTCTCTCTCTCTCTCTCTCTCTCTCTCTCTCTCTCTCTCTCTCTCTCTCTCTCTTCCATACTATATATATTTGTGTTCTAAGATGAACCCAATGTAACTCATTCATGACGTTTCCACCGTTTTGTTGGAATCTACATTTTTCCTGAATTGATTATTCAAAGAGTAATACAAATAGGTTTATATATAAGTTAGATGTAGATAAACACCAAAGATAGTGTAGATCTGTTCACAGATCTTATCTAATAATACCAATCTTATTAGATAACATAGATCTTATTTGATAATACAGATCAGATCTTATCTGATAACACATTTCTCATTAGTTCATATTATGGATCCAAGCACGGTACATCGTCTACTCTTAGGGACTTGTATCCCTACTTCATTGGAATTGAATGAAAGTGCTTGGCCTTCTTTCTTAGTCTTTTTACCTAAATTTTCCAATTTTAATTTGGGTAGTAAAAGTACTGGCTCCAAGAGTGGTGGAGTATCCTTCACCATGGATATTCACATGGACAGTAATGAATTTCTGTACATTAGAGACCAAGATTCCCTACTCAGATAATTTTCTTGTCAATGGTTGTAAGATTTGCTACTCCAACAATTTTCTAGTAGACAATTGTCCATGGTACATAAATTGATTACTTTCTTAGCTCTCTTCTGCCTATGCTCTAACTTGCATTGTTGTGCGTGATTTTGAGGAATTGGGATTTGTAACACCCGGGGTTCTAATAGTCACAATATTGTCCGCTTTGGGACACCCATACACCCCTCATAATTTTGTTCTTCCTCAGTTTCCTAGGAAAAATGCGTTGTGACCATTAGTATTCCCCGAACTCTTATAAACAGCCTAGTTTCCTTTCCCCAGGCAATGTGGGACTAACTCTCTATCCTCTACCCCAGCTTAGAAGCCTGACAGCCTTCTCTTAGCCCACCCTCATCGGCCCAGGGCTTCACATCTTCCCCCCTCAGGGAACACGTGTCCCCGCGTGATAGCCACGACCAGGCACTGGCGTGATGTTAGCCACCACACCACGAGGGGAACTGGCTTTAATACTATTTGTAATACCCCGGGGTTCCAATAGTCACAATATTGTCCATTTTGGGGCACCCATACACCCTTCACGTTTTTGTTCTTCCCCATTTTCCTAGAAAAAATGCGTTGTGACCATTAGAGTTCCTCGAACTCTTATAAACAACCAAATTTCCTCTCCCCAAGCAATGTGGGACTAACTCTCTATCCTTCACCCCAACCTAGAAGCCTGCTTATGGAGAGGAAACTGGGATGTTTATAAGAGTTCGGGGAACTCTAATGGTCACAACCCGTTTTTCCTAGGAAACTGGGGAAGAACAAAACCGTGAGGGGTATATGGGTGCCCCAAAGCGAACAATATTGTGACTGTTGGAACCCTGGGGTATTACAAATGGTATCAGAGCTAGTTCCCCTCATGGTGTGGTGGCTAGCTGCATGCGAGCACTTGGTCGTGGCTATCACGCGGGGACGTGTGTTCCATAAGGGGAAAAGATGTGAAGCCCTAGGCCGATGAGGGCGAGCCAAGAGAAGGCTGGTAAGCTTCTAGGCTGGGGTGAAAGACAGAGAGTTAGTCCCACATTGCTTGGAGAGAGAAAACTGAGTTGTTTATAAGAGTTCGGGAAACTCTAACGGTTACAACGCATCTTGAGAGGTGAAGCCCAAGAGGGGTGAGGGACCTAAGGGAACAAAACCTTGAGGGGTGAAGCCTAAGAGGGTGAGGGACTCAAAGAGGACAATATTATATCCACTGCACACTCTGCCCACGGAACAACGCATTTTTCGTAGGAAACTTGGAAAGAACAAAACCGTGAGGGGTGTATGGGCACCCCAAAGCAGACAATATTGTGACTGTTGGAACCCCGGGGTATTACAGGATTTGTTTTGTTAATTTGCAATTCTGAAATAGGCGAGTGAAGATTTTTCTAAAGAGAGTTAAAGAAGACGAAGACAGGTTGTCTCTATATTTAGAAGTCCCTTCCTGATGGTTGGAGTTGGGATGTAAAGTTTTGCTTGGTTGTAGTTGTTTAACTCAACCCTAAGTATACTCTAACAGGAGGCCTCTCTCTCTCTCTCTCTCTCTCTCTCTCTCTCTCTCTCTCTCTCTCTCTCTCTCTCTCTCCCAAAGGCAATGGCCCAACTTGTCTAACTGTTCAATTCCAAAAGATAATTCACATTATTTTCTAGACTTCTTAAACAATAGGTATGAATGGCGGAAAAGACTAATTGGATTGCAAGGTGGTAACCCAATTCATCAAGTCCATTCCTTGTTATTTCCGAAAATTTTGATCCTTTCATCGTATACTTAAACAATTGTACTGGTTAGATTTCCTCAGTGGAGAAATGTTTTGGGTATATACTATTCCAGTCCAAGTATTATGGATCCACCTTAACAATGTATATGAATGTTTCTATTGCATTTATGTTTCCCAGATTCTTTCTTTCTTAGCCGTAAAGCTAAGGGTTCCTAATTATAATTGTTTCTTTTATATTTAGACAAGAAAAACATCCCCACAGGGTCTGCAAACTCTACTTTTAGTTGTTGTTGTTTTTTTTTTTCCAACTTCTTGGCGTGAATTGCATCAAAATAGCGACATCAAACATAAGTTGGCACAGACAAACAAAATCAAGTTGCATAGCTAAAGTAGGACTTGTAATTCAATTTGGTTCTGGCTTTTTTATCCTTCTGAGTTCTATTTGTGCTTATGTAGAGGTGCAGAATCAGTCCAATGCAAAGATTATTTGTTGGGACTGCTTCTATTTATCCACTCATTCAAGCTGATAAATGAAGTCGTCAAGACGATTTTATTGGATTCTGAAATGCTCTTTTTCATTTTTGGGTAGAACTGAAAGGCTTCATTTATATATACTAAGACGTCTAGTTCTTAATCTGATTGATTGTCAAACACAAACCATAAAATCATTAACTGCCTTGCAATAAGATTGCTTAACAAAGTACATGTCCAGAAATTTAAAGCTAAAGAAACTCCAATAACTCGTGAAAACAAGAGAAAAGCTAAAATGGTTACACAACTGACATGTTGCCATCAAGAAGACCTGATCTCAGCATACAAATAGTTACATGTTTCACAATACTATGAAAACATCTCTTCATACTCGTCGAAGTAACTATTACTTCCAGATCTCGGCTTTGTCTAAGGCTGGTTAAAAAGTATAACAGGAAGTTAAATTACATCTAGTAAAACCGGATTACCCGCTTATCCATTGCCGTCATCCAGATCAGATACTGATGGATTTTTTAATCCATTTCATAAAATAGATACAATCCATTAGTTTACACTTGGACGGATCCAATCTAGAACATGCCCCACAATGAACGGTCCCAATCACGAACCACTGGACCCCAAAATACCTGTAGGCAGTCGTTCAGTCGACATTTATGGAGCAGATGTTTCAGCCTTAGGCCCCTCATCAATTTATCATCTTTTCTGCCTCATCCGGATTCGAACATCTTATGCTTAGGATATTTCCCACATGAACAATTTTTCCTCTTCCGCAAAAACTCCAGATTGGGAGAAAATGGCTGTTTCAACACTGACGGTTGCATCTCTAGGAAAACTTCAATTTGTCATATTTTCTGCCAGTTAAATGTTTTCCTTATCTAAGTGGAATTATCTTCATAACTAACTGTGGATTTCTATCCCTAGATTCAAGGGATTGTCCCCTAGATGTAGGCTAACGCACTATTTTAAATAGACGTGCACCCCCGTGTTACAAGTAAGAAGGAAAACTTGTGTTGTCGCCGACTCAATCATGTTCTTCTCTCCTCTACCCCATCCCTGTATGCATGGATGTCAATCAAGCCGAGGTAATATTTTCTACTCCTAGAAACACTTGTAACCTTCAGTTAAAATACAATCAAACGAAGTGATAACTTTTTCTTTCTTTCCTTCCTGCTCTTTTCTACCTGAACTTTCTTCTTTTAATTTAAGCATCTCGCTATACGCCGAGCATGGGGCAGCATCCCCCATCCCAGATTTTCACTTGGACGATCAAGAATTTCTCTACATTAGGGACGGAAATGCTCTCCTCGGATGTTTTTCTGGCCGATGGTTCTCAGTGGTACGTATATCTTTGCTACCGCTCTCCTTGCGTTTCTTGCTCTGTGTGTGTTTTGCTGAGTGAATTGGGATTGATTTGCTTGATCTCCAATTTTGACACAGGCAAGTGATTATCTATCCAAAGGGAATTTTCAACGATGACAAGCTGTCTATGTATTTAGAAGTCCCCGATTCGGCGAGTTTGCCTGATGGCTGGAATCGAGATGTACACTTTACCTTGTCTGTGATTGATCAACGTAAGAAGAAGTCTACAGTGAGAAGAGGTCTCTCTCTCCTTTAAAATATATATATATATCTGTGCGTGTGTAATCTTTTTTTCCCAAATTGTATAAATTTTCGATGGCTTTTTTGCTATACGTCTATTGCCAGTTTGAGTAATATTGATGCAACTTCTGTACGTAATTTGTACTGAAATCAAAAGATTAAACATAAATTTTACAGAAGTACCTAAGCTATCTCCAGATTTTGGTTCTGGCTTTTTTATGGTTCTAACTTCTGTTCATTCATCTTACGCAGAGTTGCACCATCTGTTCGATGCAGATTCTTATTCTTATGGTTACCATTCATATGTGCCTCTTAAGATGCTGAAGGATCCAGCTAGAGGATATATCTTCAAGGATACATGTATAATTCAAGCTGAGATTTCCATCCTGTCTGTTGTGCCTGAACAAGGAGGATCTTCCATCAAGTCGGTGCCTGCCGATATCAGTGGCGAACAAAAGGGAGAGATAGAGGACAGTGTCACATCCGTGACCAAGGAGCCGGACTTCCGCACCCTCACCCGTAGTTTGGCAGCGAAGCGTAATTCGAGTTCTGAAGCGATCAGTTCTGAGAGTGTGAAGAAGGAGGACCCTCGGGCCAAACCTGAAGCCACAAATCTTCAAAACTCCAAGAAGATGAGTGATAAGAAGAGCTCTAAGTCTGGCTGCTTCATGGGGTGGTGACGCGTCGAGTGTGAGACTGCATCAAGATGAAACTTTCTTGGTTGATCGACCTCTCGCGTCAATGTGGTCTTGCCGCGATTGCCCTTTGCATTAAGGGGAGACCTTTGGTTTGTTCCCCGCATTGTTCTGTAAACACTTCTTTTCTTCATGGATCTTTATTACTTTTGTACAAACAATGTTCGGGGTCACTTTTCCAGCAGACCTAGTGTGAGTTATCACACTGTTGGTGCAACCGTAGATGTTGTCTCAGTGAAAATTTGTTGTATTGTATTGAATTTTTCAATTTTCTTTTTCTTCTCTTTTTTAAATTTTCTTTGAATGAAGGCAGGACTAGGTGATCTGCCAAAAAGCCATATGATACATGAGGAAGATCAGCATATATAAATATTGATCCAAAACAGGGTCTAGGCTGTTTCACCAATGAGCAGCAGCCTCGTTGCTTAACCTGAGCTTATGAGAGAGGGAGGAAACCCTGTTAGCAAAAATCAAATGGGCCTCGTTGATGATATTGATCTGATCTCCAAGGCACGATACAATCTTGCTCAAGACCCAAATAGCCTACTTCCTGAAATCGTCCTTTGTAGCCTTATTGTAATTTTACACTTCTACATTTAGTTACCAATTTTTGTTGTATCCGTTATAGAATTTTGCTGATACAATCCTAATTGGGAATTTATTGTTCAGTTAAAAATTGAGATTGTGTGAGTGATTTGCTTCATAACTGTTTGCTTGTATAAAAAATTAAAACATGATTTTTATGTACCTAGTGCACATGAACATGGGGCATTATCATAGTTCTTGAAATATACAGTGGGATCCAAGCATTATCATAGTTCTTCAAATATACAATGGGATCGGATACAAAGATTTTTCCTTAAATGGTAGGTATACATCTCTCTCTCTCTCTCTCTCTCTCTCTCTCTCTCTCTCTCTCTCTCTCTCTCTCTCTCTCTCTCTCTCTCTCTCTTCCATACTATATATATTTGTATTCTCTGGGTGAACCCAACGTAACTCATTCATGACGCTTCCACTATTTTGGCGGAATCTACATTTTTACTGAATCAGATAACACAAATCTTATCTGATAATACAGATCAGATATTATCTGTATATATTAGATCTTATTTGATAACATGTTTCTCATTAGTTCATATTATGGATCACAGTACATCGTCTACTCTTAGGGACTTGTATCCTTACTTTGTTGGAATTGAATGTAAGTGCTTGGCCTTCTTTCTTTCTTAGTCTTTTTACCTAAAATTTCCAATTTTAATTTGGACAGTTAGGGTAGTGGCTCCAAGTGTGGTGGAGTATCATTCACCATGGATATTCACATGGACAGTAATAAATTTCTCTACATTAGAGACCAAGATTCCCTACTCAGATAATTTTCTAGTCAACGGCTGTAAGATTCGCTACTCCGACAATTTTCTAGTAGACGATTGTCCGTGGTACATAAATTAATCACTTTCTTAGCCCTCTTCTGCCTATGCTCTAACTTGCATTGTTGTGTGTGATTTTGAGGAATTGGGATTCATTTTGTTAATCTGCAATTCTGAAATAGGCGAGTGAAGATTTGTCTAAAGAGAGTTAAAGAAGACGAAGACAGTTTGTCTCTGTATATTTATAAGTCCCTTCCTGATGGTTGGAGTCGGAATGTAAAGTTCAGTTTGGTTGTGGTTGATTAACTCAACCCTAAGTATAGTCTAACAGGAGGCCTCTCTCTCTCTCTCTCTCTCTCTCTCTCTCTCTCTCTCTCTCTCTCTCTCTCTCTCTCTCTCTCTCTCTCTCTCTCTCTCAAAGGCACTTGGCCAACTTGTCTAACTGTTCAATTCCAAAAGATAATTCACATTATTTTCTAGACTACTTAGACGATAGGTATGAACGGCGGAAACGTCTAATTGGATTGCAAGGTGGTAACCAATTCATCAAGTCCATTCCTTGTTATTTTCGAAAATTTTGATCCTTTCTTCGTATACTTAAACAGATGTACTGGTTAGATTTCCTCAGTGGAGAAATGTTTTGGGTGTATACTGTTAAGTGTTTAATTTTGGTCAAAATTTCCCTAATTTAGCGTTCAATTAGATCATCTAACCGTTCAATTTTATAAAACTTAGCTTGATTTTAAATATAAATCCAATTGACCATCCAAACCTTAATTTGTCAAAATCAATGGTCAAATGATCATTAGAGCTCATTAGATAACTAATGTACGGTTCAGATGATTCTAATTTAGTCTTTTCTTTTGCAGATCAACCAAAGGACGCACGGATGGATACGAGTAAAAGATAACGGTGCAGATCATCTTAAAGGGCGATGGATGGACCAGATCACCCATGGAGATGGATGGAATAAAAATAATGGACAAAATGGAAAGAACAACTCCTTCCCCCACTTCTTTCTTTCCTTTTCTTCCTCTTTCCTTTTCTTCCTCTTTCCTTTTCCTTTTCCTCTTTCCTTTTCTTCCTTTTTCCTTTTCCTTTTCCTTTTCCTTCTTTCCTTTTTCTTTTTCCCTTCCTCATTCTCACGTACCCAAGTCTCTCTTCTTATATTTTTCTCTCCCTTCTCAACGCACATCTTTTTTTTCCACTTCTCTCTCTCTCTTCATAACTCCCTCTCCCTTCTCTCACGCCAGATCTTCCTCTTTGTTTTTTCCAGTACCTCTTTTGTTTCCCTTTCTCGGTTTCAGGTTGGAAACCGAGTTCCAGTTTTCGTTCGATCTCACCATCTCCCCCTATTCTCAGCTACTGCCAAACTCCCCGTCCTCCGTCTTCACCGCACCTTCCCTGTTCCAGCACCGTGTTTCATATCCTCTGGTTTTCTCTGCTCCAAGGAGTCATCAGTACCGCCCAGCACAGCACGGCGGTGCACGACGCATCATCCCCGACCTCCATAGCTGTGCGACGCCCCCTCTATTCCCTGTTCTCAAATCGACGCCCAGATCGCCCACCTTGGCTTTCCTCTCTCTCTCTCTCTCTCTCTCTCTCTCTCTCTCTCTCTCTCTCTCTCTCTCTCTCTCTCTCTCTCTCTCTCTCTCTCTCTCTCTCTCTCTCTCTCTCTCTCTCAACCATCGTCTCCTTCTCTTCAACCCAACACGCCCAGCCTCCATTTGCATCACCACTCACCACACATCCTCTACACCTTTACTCCTCCACCCTGCGTTGTTCTCGAACCACCTTCTCACGCTCTCCCTCCTCTGTCCAAACCAAAGCAGTTCCCTGCTTCTCTCCATTGTCACCAGTCATCTCTGCCAAGCGTCAATTTTCCTGTGTCCTTTTTCTCTATCCTTCATATGCTCCCAGATTTTCTACCGCACCTTCTTCACCTTGCTTGACACACTCTTCTTTGTTAGCCACTAGCGAGCATAGCACCGCCCGACTCCCAACACCGGTCGTCAACCGCGGATCTTCACCGCACCGGTCTCTTCGTTCCTACTCTCCTCCTTTTGCCCTTTTCTGCCTCTGCCCGATCCGGCGTTTTTCTCATCGCCGGTCGAATCCAAAGTGCATGTCCACTTTTCCCTCTTCTTCTCCGAGTCGCACGGCTCAGGGAGAGAAAACCAGTGCCCATCTTCTCCTTCTTCCTCTTTCTCCTTTCTTCTTCCCCCTCTACGATTTTCTCATCCACGTTTTTCTGGTTTTTTTTCGGTAAAAACCAGAATCCAAAAAAAAATTACACTTCTGCCCTTAAAAGATCTCAGAAATTCCACATCTGTCCTTTTCGTTTAATACCATCCATGTCCTCAGTTTAATACCGTCTGGGTCCCTAGTTTATTTACTTCTATGTCCTTGTGTTATTCTGGTTTTACATTATCATCATTTTGATTATCCAGGGACAGGCTTATCCAGGATGGCTTTTAGTTTTATTTTCTGTGTTTTTGGAATAAATAATTGTGTACATTGCAACAATTGAATAAATATAGATTTTATTTTATGGTTAGTTGAATTTTGCTATATTCTTTGTTTTGATTCTTTTATTAATTAGATTTTATTGAAAACTCCATTTTAAATCAAGTCCTCGTGGGATCGACCCGTACTTGCATAAGCTACCCTACAATAGCCGGTGCACTTGCGGTAAAACAATCAACAAGTTTTTAGCGCCGTTGCCGTGGACTTGCAAAAGAGTTTTCATAAAATTTAATTAAAAAATCCAAAAAAATCAGAAAATTTAAAAAAAATCAGAAAAATCCAGAAAAATACATAAAATTAGGAATTGCAATTTTTAGCATCTTAGGAAATTTTAGGTGCATTTTTCAAAAATTTTTTTAGGGCATAATCACCTTGTTTCCTGAATTTGGTACTAATTTCTAATTTTATTTTTCAGGAAATAGGAAAGTGGAGGAATTTGGCAAGTGGATCTTCACCAAATTGGAAACTTCCCTGCTTTCCTAGAATAGGACTTTCTTTTTCCTTTTGAGTGAATCTTGTAGTGAGGATCCTTGTAAATTGCAATTTCCATTTTAAAATTTAAAGGGTTGTATAATACAGGGCAAGTGTGGGATAAGGTGGCCCACACTTGATCTTCATCAGAAATCCCACTGTGAGTTTTCTCACTCATTTATTTCCTAGATTAGGGTTTGCATTTAGAATAATTTGCATCGTTTGGTAGTGTAACTCATATAGAAGCATTTTTTTTTATAATTGTTGCATTTTAGGATTTTGCATTAGTTTGCTGCTTTTAATTGCATTCTTAGGGCATGTTTAATGTTTTAAGGTGATTTATATGCTGATCGAATTGCCATGGTGTGTGAAATTAATTAGTAAGGGCACCCTACCCCCATAAGATCAAGGGTGGATTTCATCACCACCTCTTGGCCCACTTAGGATAATCACCTCAAGCGCGCAAACCTTCCTTTCACGTTAATTTAAAATCAATCAGAAGAGACCTATAGGGCCATCACATGCTCGTAGGACCCTCTTAAAAGGACGCGATTTACTGTTAGTCCAGTGGCTTTTGATCACTGTGGTTATTGGGGGTTACTTAATAGAGCCTCGCTCTTCCCCCACCTCCTATTGACGTTTGTTGAGGTCTAAACGCCTCCTTACACGAGGGTTGTATTAACCACTTTGGACAGAACCCAACTAGTAAGCAGTAATCAACTTCTAAGGAGAGGAGGAGCGCTAGTCTAGGCTAATAAAAGCATCGTCCCCACAGATAATCAAGAAAATCAAATATATTGCTGCTTATTAGCCTTAGGATTATTTGAGTATGTTTTTTTGTTTGTGCATCATTCTAGAAGTTAGGTTGCATCATTTAGGTTAGTTTTCTCAAAGAAAAAAAAAAAAAAACAAAAACAAAACAAAACAAAAACAAAAACAAAAACAAAACAAAAACAAAAACAAAACAAAAAAAAGAAGCTCTCCTTGTATGCACTTTTGGAGACGCGACAAAACCGGCAGGTTAGTCAAGTACGACCAAAAAGACATACTGCAAGATCAGGCCACATCTATGGCTGATCAACGCTCAAGGGGTAATTCACCCCATGGAAGTCAAGGGGCTCCACTCATCATGAATGAGGACCCACCACCCTTGATAGAAGATGAATATCAACCTCCACCAAGGAGGAATAATCATCAACCAAATAGAGATTGGAGAAGAAACAATAGGGAGTGGGACCAACAAAGTGAACATGGGGATAATAATAATGAGGGTCATCGAAACTTTCGTGGTAGAACTTTAAAAGACTACCTTCAGCCTACACGCACCAGCACACCGTCCTGTGTAATTCTTCCTCAAAATGCTGGTGATTTAGAATTAAAAACGGGAGTAATCCAATTACTTCCCAAATTCCATGGTCTAGATAGTGAGAGTCCTTATTTGCACCTTAAAGAATTTGATGAGGTATGTAGTACCTAGAGAACTCAAAATATAGGTCTAGATATCTTGTCGGACTTAAACTTTTTCCTTTCTCTTTAAAGCAAAATGCAAAAATGTGGTTTAATGCACTGCCATCAGGTTCCATAAGAACCTGGAATGAAATGACTAGGGAATTCTTAAAGAAGTTTTTCCCTACCCATAAAACCAATACGCTTCGCCGCAAAATAATGAACTTTACCCAGAAGGATAAAGAATCATTCTATCAATGCTGGGAAAGGTTCAAAGAACTACAACTCACTTGCCCACATCATGGCTATGAACCATGGCGCATCATCCCCTTCTTTTATGAAGGACTAAATTCGACATGCGCCAGTTTGTAGAGATGATGTGTAATGGCAACTTTCTCAACAAACAACCAGATGAGGCGGAGGAGTATTTGGAATGGCTAGCTGAAAGTGCACAGACCTGGGCTGACTCAGAAAGAATAGAACATACAGATAGACCTAAGCCCAATAACACCCATGCTAGGGGAGGCATGTATGCTATGTCTGAAAAAGATGATATCAATGCCAAAGTAGCATCCCTAGCGAGAAAAGTAGAAGCCATAGAAATGGGAAAGAAAAACTCAAATAAAGAAGAACAAGTGTGTAGTATTTGTGAAAGTATGTCACATCTTACTCAGGAATGTCCTACAATCCACCTTTTCAAGATGTACTTCATGATCAAGCTAATGCACTTAACACATATAAAAGACCTTTCTCCCCATATTCGAGACACTTATAACCCCAAGCGGAGAAACCATCCAAATTTTAGTTGGAAAAATGGACCCTCTGCTAATGTTCCACAATCAGGACAATATCAACCTCATCAACAAAACCAAGGACTTCTTACCTTACCTTATCAAACTCATCAACCTCCTTCTGGACCTTACTTGCCTCCACCTAAAAGGCATGTTGAGGATAATCAAAACGTTCAAAACCAGGAAAGGAAAATTTCTCAATTAGAGAGTCAAATAAAACAAACCAACCAGTCCATGAATGAATTAAAAAACATGATGAGTCAAATGATGCAAAGTATGGAAAAAGGAAAGTTCCTACTCAACCACAAGCAAACCCTAAGGGAGTGCATGCGGTTAGCATTAATGCATCTGATGACACATCTAGCTCTACCATGGAACAAACTAAGGCTGTTACTATTCTTAGGAGTGGTAAAAGAATTGAGAAAGATGAGCCTCAAAAGACTGAAAAGGTAGAAAAATCCACGAAAGTTAAAGAAAACTCTAAACAAAAGGACCCTGTTTCACCTGTTGATCCATGTCCTATACCTGCTCCATTTCCTCAAAGGTTGCGTCAAGCCCCAAAGTCTGCATCTAATGATGAGATTTTAGAGATTTTCAAGCAAGTCAAGATCAACATACCGATCTTAGATGCTATAAAACAAATCCCATCATATGCCAAATTCTTAAAAGACTTATGCACCATAAAGAGAAAATTGAATGTCCAGAAGAAGGCATTTTTGACTGAACAGGTCAGTTCTATTCTTCAACACCATACACCACCAAAGTACAAAGATCCTGGTTGCCCCACTCTTACTTGCATTATTGGCAGCTACAAGATTAACCAAGCTCTTCTTGATTTAGGATCTAGTGTAAATCTATTACCATACTCGGTATATGAACAGTTAGGTCTGGGTGAACTAAAACCTACATCTACTACGCTCCAGCTAGCTGATCGTTCTGTAAAAATACCGAGAGGGGTAATAGAGGATGTGTTAGTCCAGGTAGAACAATTTTGTTTCCCTGTCGATTTTCTAGTTCTAGATACACAACCGGTGGTGAATGAGAAGAATGAAATACCAGTCATCTTGGGACGACCATTTTTGGCTACGTCCAATGCCTTAATCAACTGTAGAAATGGTGTCATGAAAGCGTCCTTTGGCAATATGACATTAGAGCTAAACATCTTTAACATTTGTAAGCAACTTTGGTGAAACTACGATGATTTGCACGTGTTAACATGATCAATTCGGTTGTGCAAGATCGGTTTCAATCCTCTTCCTTGTCGGACCCACTAGAGGCTGTTTGGCCCATTTTAATGAGTTTAATGAGGATGCATTAATAGAGGAAGTTAATGCCCTCCTTGATTCTCGTTCCTATCATGGAAACAGAAAAATGGAAACCTCCTTTTGAGGACCTTCCAATGAGGGAGTCCACTCCCCTTCCATCATTCATAGAACCTCCTAAGCTAGAATTGAAATCTCTACCCTCAGATTTAAAATATGCCTTTTAGGAGACAAAGAGACTTTTCTGTAATAATTTCCTCCCAATTAGAAACATCTCAGGAGGAAAAGTTAATAGACACTTTAAAAGAACACAAAGGTGCTATAGGATGGACCATAGCTGATATAAAGGGCATTAACCCTTTAATCTGCACCCATAGGATCTATCTAAAGGATGAAGCTAAGCCATGTCGTCAAATGCAAAGAAGGTTAAATCCTAATATGAAAGATGTGGTTAGAGCAGAAGTCCTAAAGTTGCTTGATGTGGGAATCATCTATCCCATAAGTGATAGCAAATGGGTAAGTCCTACTCAAGTGGTTCCAAAGAAGTCTGGAGTGACAGTAATAACTAATGCCAACAATGAATTGATCCCTACCAGGGTTACTACTGGTTGGCGTATGTGTATCGACTATCGAAAGTTGAATGTTACCGGGAAGGACCATTTTCCTTTGCCCTTCGTTGATCAAATGTTAGAAAGGGTTGCGGGACATCGGTACTATTGTTTCTTAGATGGTTATTCGGTATAACCAAATAGAAATTGCACCCGAGGATCAGGAAAAGACCACATTTACATGTCCTTTTGGCACTTTTGCTTACAAAAGAATGCCATTTGGATTATGTAATGCTCCCGCCACATTTCAACGTTGCATGTTAAGCATTTTCAGTGACATGGTGGAGAGAATTTTAGAGGTTTTTATGGACGACTTTTCTGTTTTCGGTAATACATTTGAAACATGTCTTGAAAATCTAAGAAAAGTCTTAACTCGTTGTAAAGAAAAGAACCTAGTGCTTAATTGGGAAAAATGTCATTTCATGGTTCCTAAGGGAATTGTCTTAGGTCACATTGTGCCATCTAAAGGTATAGAGGTAGATCGAGCTAAAGTTGATCTAATTTCCAATCTACCCATTCCAAAATCTATTAGGGACATTCGCTCTTTCCTAGGTCATGCAGGATTCTATAGGAGGTTCATTAAAGATTTTAGTGCAATATCTAGACCATTATGTTACCTCCTCACAAAGGATACTCCTTTTGAGTGGACTGAGGATTGTCAAGAAGCTTTTATAAAGTTGAAAGACAAGTTGACCACCGCACCTATCATGCAGCCACCTGATTGGAGTCTACCCTTTGAAATCATGTGTGATGCCAGTGACTATCTTTGTAGGAGCTGTACTAGGACAGAGAAAAGAAAAGAAGCCATACGTCATCTATTATGCCAGTAGGACCTTAAATAGCACCCAAATGAACTATTCTACTACGGAGAAAGAACTCTTAGCAGTTGTCTTCGCATTGGATAAATTCAGGTCTTACTTGGTTGGATCTAAAATAGTCATATTCACTGACCATTCGGCCCTCAAGTATCTTCTTTCTAATAAAGATGCTAAGCCAAGACTAATTAGATGGATTCTCTTACTCCAAGAGTTTGACATTGAAATAAAAGATAAAAAGGGAGTAGAGAATGTGGTAGCTGACCATTTGTCTCGCTTAGTCCTAACAGAGCCTTTAGATGAGTTGCCAATTAAAGACACTTTTCCTGATGAACAACTTTTTCATGTTTCCCATCCTCCTTGGTTTGCTAATATTGCAAATTATTTAGTCACGGGGAAAATTCCTGAACATTGGACTACACAAGAAAAGAAAAAATTCTTTTCCAATGTTAAGCACTATTTACGGGATGATCCATACTGTTTAAATACTGAGATCAAATCATTAGGAGATGTGTCACGACTTAGAACAACATAGTGTTATCTCCTTTTGTCATTCGAAGCATGTGGGGACATTTTTCTCGCCCGAAAACAGCAAGAAAGATTTTGCAGTGCGGTTTTTATTGGCCGTCGTTGTTCAAAGACACACATGTGTTATGTAAATTATGTGAGCAATGTCAAAAGTTAGGAGGACTAACCCGTAGGAATATGATGCCTCTAAACCCTATTCTTATCATAGAAATTTTTGATTGTTGGGGTATCGATTTCATGGGTCCATTCCCACCTTCTTTTGGCTACATTTATATCTTATTAGCCGTAGACTATGTTTCAAAATGGATTGAGGCTATCCCGTGTAGGAATAATGATCACAAAATAGTTCTTAAATTTTTAAAAGAAAACATTTTTTCTAGATTCGGGACCCCTCGAGCCATTATAAGTGATAACGGTACACATTTTTGCAACAAACCATTTGAAGCACTAATGAAAAAATATAATATTACACATAAAGTTGCAACACCGTATCACCCACAAACAAGTGGACAAGTAGAAGTATCTAATCGGGCCATCAAACAAATCCTTCAAAAGACTGTTAATCCATATCGTAAAGATTGGTCTCTTCGACTGACCGATGCGCTTTGGGCTTACAGGACTGCACATCGCACCCCGATTGGTATGTCTCCCTATCGTATTGTATACGGTAAGGCTTGTCATTTGCCTGTGGAATTGGAACATAGAGCCTATTGGGCAATAAAGACATTCAATTTCAATATGAATAAAGCAGGCTCACATCGCAAACTCCAACTTAATGAGTTGGAAGAGATCAGGAAAGAAGCATATGAGAGTAATAGGATATATAAAGAAAAGATGAAAGTTTTTCATGATAAGAAGATAATGAGAAAATCCTTTACTCCAAGCCAAAAGGTTCTACTTTACAATTCTAAGCTTCACTTATTTCCAGGTAAGCTTAGATCTCGATGGACTGGTCCATATATAGTAAAAGAAGTTTTTCCATATGGAACTGTCGAGATTGAGAATACTAGGACTGGTCATTCTTTTAAAGTAAATGGTCAACGTTTAAAGCCTTTCCTAGATTATGAGAATCCAGAAGTTGAGTCCACAACTCTGGAGGATCCTGTTTATCAGGATTGAGTGGATTTGATCCCTCTGTACCATATTTTGTATTTTTGTTGTTTTCTACATCACTCATATTCATTTTAGGTCCTAATTTTTAAACATTGAGGACAATGTTTCTGGCAGGTTGGGGGGTGTAGAATTCTAGCAAATTCTAGTTTTTTTTAGATTTTTAGGTGCTTTCCTTGTTTTTCAAAAAAAAAAAAATTGAAAAAATTGAAAAATTTTAGGTCATTTCCTACACTATGATGAGAATTGGATTTTCTGAAGTATAATCTAGATAACTTTAGGTTATTAATGAAATTGAATATGATTAATTCATATTTTTACTCATTTTCTAAAGTATTCTATGAAAGCAAAGTCTCAGATCACATCTGTACACACAGTTGCATATAGATAGTCTAGATTGATAAGTAGCTATAACTTAGAGATTCTGAAGAAATTCAGTGGAGATTTATAACCTAAGTGAGTTTTAGAGCCATTCATTTTTTTTGAGAGGTTATAAATATTCCTAATTTTCTTCAGCGAGCTTAAAGAAAATTGATCCCAAACTCATAATTTTGGCTAATTACCTGAATAGTTAGAATATTACCTTTAAAATTCTAGAAGTTCATTGAATTTGATGGATTATAGGAAACCTAGAAAAGGATTTAGGCCATCCTTGTTATAACCTAGAGACATAAAGCCTACCCATAAAGTATTGTTACCACTAGTTAGCCAACTTGAGCCTTTAATATAAGCCTTTTCTTTTGTCACCCAAATTATCCTTTACCCATATTAACCCAGTATAAATTATTCATTACCCATTTTCTTTGAAAAATGAGTTAGAGAAGAATGAAAAAATATCTTTTAGTTGTAATGAAAAGTGGATATCAAGAAAAGAAATATTCTTCAAAGTGATTCAAAAGTATTGAAATAATCTGAAAAAAAAAAAAAAAAGGGTTTGAAGAATACAAAGAAAAATGGAAAAAGAAATATTCACTTCATCAAAGAAAGGAAGAATTATCAACTTTAATAGAAGACCTCTACTTATTTTTTAAAAGAAACTTTGAATATCCTTATACCCTTTCTTTGGTACCCTGTCCTAAGCCTACGTTTCGTCCCAATTAAAGACCTATTGATTCTAGGAGAAATATAGTCTTGATGAGGAAATGAATGGACAGAATATAAAAGAGTGGTATTTCTAAATATTCAAAGGTAATGACATCTATTCTAAAGGGATCAAAACAATGAAATTCCTTAGTAACTCCCAATTTTCATGAGTACATGTGAGAAAATTTTGCTTTTATTGAATCAACTCACATAATTAAAAGAGAGATATGATTTGACCCTTTTATCTGAGAGATTTTGTTTCTGAGTGTATGTCATTAGTGAGGCTTGAGGTCAAAACATATTTCGGATAGAGTTCAAAAGTTAGAAGTTTATTTAGAGATCAAGATGATTCCATATGTAAACTGTACATGCACACACTCACTCTGAGATTTGAGCTTAATTGGAATTATTTTGGCATATGGGTAGGGTTTTGAATTTTTCAGTCATTTTTATTAGTATGATAAAGTTGATGTGATTTATTGAAAATAATTCTCTGAGGAAAAAGAGGAGTTGACTTAAAAATAAAATTTGAAATATTGAAATTTGGTTTTTCGCATGTTTTGCTCGGGACTAGCAAAATGCTGGTTGGGGGGTGTGTTAAGTGTTTAATTTTGGTCAAAATTTCCCTAATTTAGCGTTCAATTAGATCATCTAACCATTCAATTTTATAAAACTTAGCTTGATTTTGAATATAAATCCAATTGACCATCCAAACCTTAATTTGTCAAAATCAATGGTCAAATGATCATTAGAGCTCATTAGATAACTAATGTACGGTTCAGATGATTCTAATTTAGTCTTTTCTTTTGCAGATCAACCAAAGGACGCACGGATGGATACGAGTAAAAGATAACGGTGCAGATCATCTTAAAGGGCGATGGATGGACCAGATCACCCATGGAGATGGATGGAATAAAAATAATGGACAAAATGGAAAGAACAACTCCTTCCCCCACTTCTTTCTTTCCTTTTCTTCCTCTTTCCTTTTCTTCCTCTTTCCTTTTCTTCCTCTTTCCTCTTTCCTTTTCCTTTTCCTCTTTCCTTTTCTTCCTTTTTCCTTTTTCCTTTTCCTTCTTTCCTTTTTCTTTTTCCCTTCCTCATTCTCACGTACCCAAGTCTCTCTTCTTATATTTTTCTCTCCCTTCTCAACGCACATCTTTTTTTTCCACTTCTCTCTCTCTCTTCATAACTCCCTCTCCCTTCTCTCACGCCAGATCTTCCTCTTTGTTTTTTCCAGTACCTCTTTTGTTTCCCTTTCTCGGTTTCAGGTTGGAAACCGAGTTCCGATTCGTTCGATCTCACCATCTCCCCCTATTCTCGGCTACGCCAAACTCCCCGTCCTCCGTCTTCACCGCACCTTCCTGTTCCAAAGACCGTGTTTCATATCCTCCGGTTTTCTCTGCTCCAAGGAGTCATCGCACCGCCCAAGACAAAGACGGCGGTGGACGACGCATCATCCCCGACCTCCATAGCTGTGCGACGCCCCCTCTATTCCCTGTTCTCAAATCGACGCCCAGATCGCCCACCTTGGCTTTCCTGCTCCTCTCTCTCTCTCTCTCTCTCTCTCTCTCTCTCTCTCTCTCTCTCTCTCTCTCTCTCTCTCTCTCTCTCTCTCTCTCTCTCTCTCTCTCTCAACCATCGTCTCCTTCTCTTCAACCCAACACGCCCAGCCTCCATTTGCATCACCACTCACCACACATCCTCTACACCTTTACTCCTCCACCCTGCGTTGTTCTCGAACCACCTTCTCACGCTCTCCCTCCTCTGTCCAAACCAAAGCAGTTCCCTGCTTCTCTCCATTGTCACCAGTCATCTCTGCCAAGCGTCAATTTTCCTGTGTCCTTTTTCTCTATCCTTCATATGCTCCCAGATTTTCTACCGCACCTTCTTCACCTTGCTTGACACACTCTTCTTTGTTAGCCACTAGCGAGCATAGCACCGCCCGACTCCCAACAGCGGCCGTCAACCACGGATCTTCACCGCACCTAGGTCTCTTCGTTCCTACTCTCCTCCTTTTGCCCTTTTCTGCCTCTGCCCGATCCGGCGTTTTTCTCATCGCCGGTCGAATCCAAAGTGCATGTCCACTTTTCCCTCTTCTTCTCCGAGTCGCACGGCTCAGGGAGAGAAAACCCAGGCCCATCTTCTCCTTCTTCCTCTTTCTCCTTTCTTCTTCCCCCTCTACGATTTTCTCATCCACGTTTTTCTGGTTTTTTTTCGGTAAAAACCAGAATCCAAAAAAAAATTACACTTCTGCCCTTAAAAGATCTCAGAAATTCCACATTTGTCCTTTTCGTTTAATACCATCCATGTCCTCAGTTTAATACCGTCTGGGTCCCTAGTTTATTTACTTCTATGTCCTTGTGTTATTCTGGTTTTACATTATCATCATTTTGATTATCCAGGGACAGGCTTATCCAGGACGGCTTTTAGTTTTATTTTCTGTGTTTTTGGAATAAATAATTGTGTACATTGCAACAATTGAATAAATATAGATTTTATTTTATGGTTAGTTGAATTTTGCTATATTCTTTGTTTTGATTCTTTTATTAATTAGATTTTATTGAAAACTCCATTTTAAATCAAGTCCTCGTGGGATCGACCCGTACTTACATAAGCTACCCTACAATAGCCCGTGCACTTGCGGTAAAACAATCAACATATACTATGCCAGTCCAAGTATTATGGATCCACCTTAACAATGTATGTGAATGTTTCTATTGCACTTATATTTCACTGATTCTTTCTTTCTTAGCCGTAAAGCTAAGGGTTCCTAATTATAATTGTTTCTTTCATATTTAGACAAGAAAAACATTCCCACAGGGTTTGCAAACTCCATTTTTAGTTGTTTTTCCCAACTTGGCGTGAATTGCATCAAAATAGCGACATCAAACATAAGTTGGCACAGACAAACAAAATCAAGTTGGGTAGCTAAAGTAGGACTTTGTAATTCAATTTGGTTCTGGCCTTTTTATCCTTCTGTGTTCTATTTATGCTTATGTAGAGGTGCAGAATCAGTTCAATGCAAAGATTATTTGTTGGGATTACTTCTATTTATCCACTCATTCAAGCTGATGAACGAATAGTCCTCGTGACGATTTTATTGCTTTTTTTCATTTTTGGGTAGAACTAAAAGGTTTCATTTATATATACTAAGACGTCTAGTTCTTAATCTGATTGATTGTCAAACACAAACCATAAAATCATTAACTGCTATCCAAGAAGTTGCTTAACAAAGTACATGTCCAGAAATTTAAAGCTAAAGAAACTCCACTACTTCGTAAGAACAGGAGAACAGCTAAAATGGTTACAGTTGCCATCAAGAAGACACGATCTCAACATACAAAGAGTTACATGTTTCACAATACTATGAAAACATCTCTTCATACTCGTCGAAGTAACTATTACTTCTAGATCTCGGCTTTGTGTAGGGCTGGTTATAAATTATAACAGGAAGTTCAATTACATCTAGTAAAACCGGATTACCCGCTTATCCATTGCCGTCATCCAGATCAGATACTGATGGATTTTTTAATCCATTTCATAAAATAGATATAATCCATTAGTTTAGACTTGGACGGATCCTATCTAGAACATGCCCCACAATGAACGGTCCCAATCACGAACCACTGGACCCCAAAATACCTGTAGGCAGTCGTTCAGTCGACATTTATGGAGCAGATGTTTCAGCCTTGGGCCCCTCATCAATTTATCACTTTTCTGCCTCATCCGGATTCAAACATCTTATGCTTAAGATATTTCCCACAAGAACAAATTTTCCTCTTCCGCAAAAACTCCAGATTGGGAGAAAAATGGCTGTTTCAACACTGACGGTTGCAGCTCTATGAAAACTTCATTATCTGCCTAACACCCGTTTCTGTCTCCCTCTACAAAAAGTAGAATGCAATTCCTGCAACTTCAAACGGAACACTTCATTTCCTTCTTCTGATGGAGAATTCAATTCTAAAGCCTCTGTGGAATTAGTTTCTCCCAACAAAAGGCTATTTCTCCAAGTGGGTCTCAGCCTTTTGGCCTCCTCTGTGATGGGTTCTGTGCCTTTTGATGCTAATGCCGCTAGAATTGAGTATTATGCTACAGTTGGTGTGCCATCTTGTGATCTGAACTTTGCCAAATCTGGGCTTGGTTACTGTGATGCTGCTGTTGGAACTGGCACCGAGGCCCCACAGGGCGAGCTTATGAATGTTGGTATTCTATCTTTTCTGAATTTGGGTTGCATTTTTATGGGGGAATTCAGTTTCATTTGGTTGTTAGGTGTAGGAATTTAACTGACCTTTCTGATTCAATTCTTGCATTTGGTTTGACTGGTAATCTTAAATGTATGCAGTGAATTCAGTGTTTTGAGGTTTATTCAATCTACTGTCCCTTTGTGTTTGTTAGTAGTAGGATTTTAGCTGAACTCGGTATTTGGATCGTTTTTTTCTTCTTCATTTCTGATTAAATTCCTGTAGTTTGTTTCATGGGTAATGCTTAATTTAAGGGGATTCAGCGTTTTGAGGAATGTTGGGATGGAAAATTGATTATAGATAGTTCTAATTCTTAATTCTGGTTCAGGAATTTGGGTTCTCTTACGGGTGGTTTCTGTAATGTAGTTTGGGATTTTAAACGAAGTGAATTATGGACTTGGATGAAGTTTATGAAGAACTCAAAATGGTAGGTGGCTTTACTGGATTCCTGAGTCAAGTTGACTCAGTTGCGTATCTGATTTGCTATTTAGACTGACCTGCTAAAAATAGGTATGGACTCCTATTCTACTAGCGTATGGGATTTTAGTATGCCATTGGATATACTTCTTTGAGAATCCTGGCTACTACTTAGTATTTGAAAACAGAAGCTTACAGGATGGTACTTTGCAATTGTAGCTTGTAAGGAGAGGTTGGAAGCTTACAGGATGGTACTTTGCAATCGTAGCTTGTAAGGAGAAGTTGATGATTTTTAACTCTTTCGTTAATTTAAAGATGATATATTGTTTGTGACATTATTTAAATTTAGATGTGTTTCTTTCGGGGGCGTAGATGAACTATGAGCCAAACTTATCTTATAAATCACCTTTTAGTTTGGTCGTCATAGATTGTTCATTTACTTATCAAATCTGTTCTACTATTTCTTTACAGATCCACTACACTGCAAGGTTTGCAGATGGGACAGTCTTTGATAGCAGCTACAAGCGTGGAAGACCATTAACTATGCGCATTGGTGTTGGCAAGGTAGTCTAAAGCATAAATTTCTTTCAATGGAAATCTTTGTTCCTTATTTTCAAAATCAACTCTCTCGCTTAAAGTACTGTGGAGATTTGTTAATGTTTATAGGCATTGCAGAAGTAATCAATCAGAAACTATGTTTCATTCTGAAGGAATGCCATCCTTACGTGGGTCTCAACATTTTGTGTTGCAAAATGAAAAAAATGAACAGAGAATTCACGTTTGGTAGTGCTCTCTTTGGCTTGCAACTGTCAGAAAATGCTGTCTTTGTTTTCTATTCAGTGATCTTAACTTATATTTTTACAGTCAAAATGGATCACATGATTGTATTGGAGATAGATAGAGAATAATGTCAATACCATTCATTTTTCTCCCAGTCACAATTGAAAAATGCATTTGGAAGACTATGGAATTATTTAACAGTAACAGCAACTTAGATGACTAGTAGTTTTGATAGTACCATTGAAAGTTGGGTTCTTACATAATTGCGGTGGGAAATAATGTAGAATTAATTAATAGTAAAGCTGGTTTAGAAGACTAGTAGTTTTGATGCCACTGTTTAAAGTTGAGCTATTATATCCACGTCACTTTTTTCATCATTCAGCAAGGAGTAGGTTCATATCTGTGTTTTTCTGGTATCGTGGATCTCTACTTCTTTAGCACTGAAGATATGATGACAATGAAATCTTCAGTTGTAGATTAGTTTCTTTAAGTTGCACTAAGTGATTTATTTAAAGAAGTGGAGCTGTCAATCATCTAAGCCAGTTTCCCCAGGGAAGTCACTGTTGTTCATTACAGTCAACATAGAGGGAGACACCACTCAAGATATGTTATAACTAACTGTAACTGGACGTGAAGAGATAATATATATATATATATATATATATATATATATATATATATATATATATATATATATCTATCTTCATTTGGCAAATGTCCTCTTTCATTCAAAAGTGTTGGACACTTCAAAATGGGCTTAGGAATACATGGTTGAGCACCCTGTATCTCCTCCAGAAATGGTGATTTGGAAACACAGGGTAATGACATTTACTCCTACCTGTAGCCTATATTGACCAAGACTAGATTTTGTCATGGGTGTCAGTACCATCTCTCGTGTAAACTACACATCCAGAGCCATAATATGTTAAGTCATTACTATTCACGTGATCCAATGTGCATCATGATGGAAAGTGTACATGAAACTTGTACATTTATTTGTATATGTTTTCTTATGTACCAAAAACAAATGTTATATGCTGTGAGGTACATTTATTTGTATGAGTTCAAAGAATGTGAGGTATATGATGTTGAGACAGCCAGACAGTTCATTTCAGGCTTAAAGTGTCAAAAGAAGATTTGTGTGACAGGACTTCTTCAGTAACTGATAAAAGATTTGTGCTATGGTTGGGAAACTTGTCAGATTTGAGCCTTGGATAATTGTGAACTAGAAAAATGACTGAAAATTTCAGTGTAAGCATAGAATTTCATAAAGTGAGATGCTGTTCACAGCATCACTAAATGTTGAACAACTGAAATAGTAATAGTGCCATAAAGGAAATTCTGTTGTTGATTTGTAATAGTTTTTAGAGTACCTTTGTTACTGTGATGGATGCTTGGGGTCATCATCATCATCATCATCATCATCATCAAGACCTTATCCCAATTAGGGGTTGGCCACATGAATCTTATTCCTCCATTCCACTCTATTAAATACCATGTCGTCATTGCTTGGGGTAATAAAAAAAAAAAGGGCCACTGATTCTACTTCCTTTTAATATCGCATGTACCTGCATTGCATGTAATTATGGCTGGTTTTTGGTCATTTGGAGGAAAAAGGTTCGGGTGGAAAAGTTGAAAAGGAAACTGTCATATCGAATTGTTGATAATAGTCAAAGAATCTGATAATAGCAGGCAAAAAGTCATGTAAATAATCCATTCATGGTATCACATGCAGGAAGTTTGACTGTTCGGACACAGGATGAGATAACTCAGTCTATCAGCTGTTGCCATGCAATTTCATGCTTCGTGCAACTTTATTGTATCTTAATTTTTACTGCATATTACTGTGCTTGGTGGATAATGTATTGCAATTCTATATACATTCATCATTGTCCTTTTCTTGGTCTTGCTTGTTAGGCACTGCTACCCTGTACTCTTTTCTATGATAACAAATAATGGAGTGATTGAATTTCTTGGAGTTCAGTGTTCTAAATTCTCAAGTTACTAATGAAAGAGCTTAATAGTGACTAACTGAAGAAATAAAAGAAAAAAAGAAAGGTGGACTAGAAGGAAGATGAGGATGGGGAAGAAAGACACTTTACTAGATTGGAATTAAAAGAAATCAGAGAATGAAGAAAGGAAGGAAGGACGACAACAAAAGACTTTACTCACAAAGTGAAAAGATGAGGCTACAAATCTCCAGAATTATAATGGATATAAGATGAATAAATAGAAGCACAAAAAGAAGAGATCTAATGCAAAATGAAGAGAAAATATGAGACAAGTAAATGGGAATGGTGACTCATAAATGGAATGTAGGATGTTGAAATTTTGAATTTGGTTGAAGTTTGGTTCTACCGTGCACCTAATTTAGCCAATATAGAGAAGAAAAGGACGACGTGCAAGAGACAGACAACAGACAGTAGTACCTCTATTGTAGATCAGATTTAACCTCTTTGATACTCAGATGCTGTGTTATAGTATCATGTAAAAAAATCATTAGTCCAATGCTGTGAAACATGGAAGAGGGAATGAAGAAGAGATCTATTGGAGAGACAATCAATTTCTTCTCTTATTCAAACTGAATACATACAAATGCATCTAATAAAAGAGGACCAAGATGGCCTTGATGAGGTTAGTAGTGGGTAACTATAAGGCCATAAATTTGATGCAAATGTAATCTATTGAAGAGTGGCTCAGGGTATGATGTAAGTGCTCAGATAGGAATGATTGTATGAGGAATTAATTACTTATGCATGGAAGACAGATTCAGACTTCCATATTTGAAATCTATTGCAATCAATACATTTTCATTTATAACATAGTTTTGTGTTTCACTGCTTTGCAATCAACTTGTTGGAGATAAAGTTTTAATCAAGCCACCTCCACTGCAACTGTGAATATACTGTAGAGGAGAAATTTCTCATTTTGTTTCTCCATGCACAGGTTATATGCGGGTTAGATCAAGGAATTTGAGGTGGTTGCGGTGTACCTCGAATGCTTGTTGGTATGATATTGACTAGGAAGAGAATTTAATTTCTGAGAGTCCTGTGGTTGCTAATTCTCTGTGTTGATTTTCTTACCTGATTGGCTATCACTTCCCATCATGCACAGGTGAAAAGCTGTTGATTGTTTAACCGCAAGTGCACGGGCTATTGTAGTGTAGCTTATGCAAGTACAGGTCGATCCCACGAGGACTTGATTTAAAATGGAGTTTTCAATAAAATTTAATTATGTAAAATTAAAAAGAAATCATGCAAAATTACTGGAATTATTAAAATGAGAATCAATGTTCACATCTAATAAACTTCTCAAAAATACAGAATTTCCAGTTCTTGAAGCAAACAAACAAAATCAAATAATGAGAAAAAAAACTACTTCCCTAGATCAATTTTCATCAAAATCTTCACTTCTGATCTTCTAAAAGCTGATCCTCCTTTACAGATATCTTAAACTCATTCTTGATTAGTGATCCACCGGTCGGATTTGAAAGATTCTTCAAAATGGTCAAGATATGGGCTAAATTGTGATTTCAAGATTTGGACGGCTCAGATTGAGTTTTGGATTTCAGATCTAAGATCAGAAGCGTTGGTTATGTCTAGGGATGTCCTAAGAATGAACCTGTAAAATTAATTTGAATTCCGTTGAGAAACAAAGGAGAAATTGAAGATTTGGTTTGATTAAGGCAAAACCGTTGATGGGTTTGGCCTTAATTGATCTGATTCAGATTAGGCAGTTCCTGGATAAGAAAAACACAGATAGAACAAAACCGGAATAACTGGGACACAGTTGTAAATAAATTGGGGACACAGATGGAAATAAACTGGGGACACAGATGGAATTAACTGGAAAGAACAGAATTGTAATTTCTGTTAAAGAGAGAGGGCAGAATCGGAATTTGATAAAAATCTGGTTTTTAAGAGAAAAAACTAGACGAAAACCGGTGAAGAAAGAGAGAAACGGAGGAGGAAGAAGAGGGAGAAAGAAAGGGAAGAGAGGAGGAAGGAGGAGAGGAAAGAAGAGAAAAAAATCGGGAGAAAACCCAGATTGGGTTTTCTTCCCCAATCCGTGCGGTGAAGGAGAAGGAGAGCAGAGGTCGTTGATCTGGAAGGTGGAGGCAACCTGGGCAGTGAAGCAGGCTAAGTAGACGACCAGCCCTGGCGATGGAGGATGAGCTGGGCGTTGTCAACTGGCCATGCTATGGAGGAAGAGCTGGGTTCATGCTTGGCCAATGAAGATGACTCCGTGGAGCAGAGGACAACGTCTAGGTGATGGAGGATTGCCGTAGAGCATGGCAAAGGGGACGATCTGAGCAAACCGGTACAACCTGGCTTGGTACTGTGCGTGGAAGCCGACTACGGGGCAGGTGTCGGTGCGATGGAGGGTGGAACTCGGGCGTTGACGAGTAGCTAGGCAGACACTGGTGAATAGAGGACAGATGCCACTCTGTGCAGTGGAGGGACTGGGAACGATGAGAAGGTGCTGGGTTTGGTGGTGCTGTGCGCCTGGGTAGAGGGGGGCGGTGAGAAGGAGGAGGAGAAGAAGAGAGGGAGAGTTGGGTACGGTTGGCTAGCTAGAGGGGAAGGAGAACAAAGTAAATGGAGAAAGAAGAGGAGAGGGTGACCGTGGGAAAGGTTGGGAAAGAGAGTAGAGGAAGAGGGAGAGAAGGAGAAGTGCGTTCCGAGGGGAGAAAGAGGAGGAGAAGATAGAAGTGGGAGAATGGGAAGTGGGGGAGAGTTGGGTACGGTTGGGTGTAGGGAAGAAGAGGTTGGGAAAGAGAGGAAGATGGGGAGAGAGAGGGAGAATGAGAAGTAGAAGATGGGTGATAAAGACATTGAGAGAAGGAGAAGAAAAGTAAGGAAAGTGGGTACGTGAGAGTGAGGAAGGGAAAAAGAAAAAGGAAAGAAGAAAAAGGAAAAGGAAAGAAAGAAAAGAGAAAAAGGAAAAGGAAAAGGAAAAGGAAAAGAAAGAAAAGAGAAAAGAAAGGAAAGAAGGAAAAGAAAAAAAAAGAAAAAAAAAAAGAAAAGGAAAGAAAGAAGTGGGAGAAGGAGTTGCCCTTTACATGTTCTTTTCATTTTGTTCATGATTTCTATTCCATCCATCTTCATGGGTGATCTGGTCCATCCATTGCCCTTTAAGATGATCTGCACCGTTATCTTTTAATCACAGCCGTTCGTGCGTCCTTTGGTTGATATACAAAAGAATAGACTAAATTAGACTCATCTGAACCGTACATTAGTCATCTAATGAGCTCTAATGATCATCTGACCGTTGATTTTGACAAATTAAGGTTTCAATGGTCAATTCGATTTAAATTCAAAATCAAGCTAAGTTTTGTAAAATTAAACGGTTAGATGATCTAATTGAATGCTAAATTAGGGGTATTTTGGCCAAAATTGAACACTTAATAAAAGCGTAAACTTCATATACCAACTTTGTTCTTGGTAAATAAAAATTGAAAAACCAATTCTTATTTAAACCTTGGATCTAGCTTCAACCCAAACTTTAAACTTGATAACCAAAAATGTAACAGTTACTCGTATTAATGTACATCAAGACAGCATGTTATGCAAATATGTTGAGCTCCATTGCCATAAAGGAATGCCCAGCAGATGATTGTTGGTGGCTTCAACTGATGCTTCCTTTCAAATGAAATCAGCAACTCATCTACATTTACATATATAGTCAGAAATTCACTGGAGTTCCTCTGTCATTTCTGACTGTATATCAGAAACCAAATGATGATAAAGAAGAACAAGAGACTAACTCGCAAAACAGAAGTATGAGAGAGACTGACCTCGTTGAGCTTACTGCTTGTTGAAATTATATGAAATAGTTTTGTTCAGTTGATTGAGTGAGAAGATGGATATGTAGGATCATGTTGGCATCTTCCCTTGATTGGGAAATCATATTTGAGGCACAGATAATCTTTGCCCTTGGATATATTCCTGACACTATTGCTTATGTCCCCTGCGTGATCTTTAATTTATGTACATATTTTCTGTATGTGCGTATCACGTCATTTATGGTACGTGCATGGTTTTCCATATCAATGGTCCAACACTAGTTGAAACATGGGAGATGACATGGTGGGATCCTTGAGCAATGATACCACATTATACATTAACTCGCTGGGTATGAACGGTTGGACTTACTAATGCTTTGACACATATTGACATTATACTTAACCGTGGAAGAGGAAGATAGGTCTGTCCTATAAAAATCATCTTGAAACAGATGCAAAACGTCCAAATCTGTGATAAAGTCCCAGATTAAATTGGTGCAATGTTTTCTTACTGGAAGAAATCCACTGCCCTTCTTCATCTCCCATCCTTGCAAATTGTGTATCATCTACGTCAGTCAATCTAGATTTTTGGAGTTTCAAAATTTGATTCTAGTCTTTAATATACCAACTTTTCAGCGTGATTCTTACACAGGTGACTGCAACATACCTGCCAATGCAACTCTCCTCCATGACATCCTTTTTGTTGGACTTTACAAGTGAAGATCATGCAGCTGAGTGCATGATGGCGCTTGTATAAAAGTGAATTTCTCTCTCCTTTCAATTTGCTATTCCAATAGATGACAGGCCATATAATTATGTTCATGGTGACCTAAAAATTTTAATAACCGTGGGTATTGTCATTCCAACTTCCAAAAGTACATCTCCTGATCCAGAGTAGCACAATTTTGAAGGTTTGGATAGAGAGATGCAGGTATCTTAATGATTCTGAAGAAATAAGCAGTGGGAAGTCCATTTGACAGCGGAGACCAACAAAGGTAGATCAATCTGGAAGGATGCACTTTTACCATCATTCTCCATTCTTGCTATCACAAAAGATGCGGAAACAAAGAGTAGAAGAATGTGCAAAGGGAGTAACATAGTGCCAATAAATCCATTCTGTTCAGGATACCTATCCTGGCCAGTTCATATTCATCCTGTCCTTCTTGAGTGTATTCCATGCACCACCGACAGTTCATATGGTTTACTTCAAGTCCAAATTATGAGTGGATAACGAAGTAGACAACTGCTAAATGGCATCAACCATATGGATGGGGAAATTAATCAGATCGACAGAGAAATTGGGCATATTGATGAGCATAAAGTGGAAGTCTCCGTATCTTAAGAGAGGCAAATCGCATGGCTGAATGATTGGCGGTTCCTCGTTGCCTACGACATTTCGCACACGTTACTTACACACTCACTCACCCGCCTCTTAAATCTAATTTCAGGCTAAAGGTCGACTTGATCTTACAAATTTGTAACCAATTGTGCTAAACATTTGTTGCCAAATGCCCACATTACTTGGTGCCGCTGTCACATGTACTCTTTCGTGTTGCTTGAGGATCATATGATCGACATCAATGGATAAAATAATAATTTCAATTGTATAAGCCATGATAATTGCAATGAAAGGTTCTCGCTTTGCGCATCTCCCCTTATATATTGCCTTCGCCACATAGCTTTTCCTTTTTATAATTATTTTTATTTTATTATGTTTCTGTATTTGGTTGCATGATTGAGCATTCACAATTTCACTTCTTCCCCATTTTTTCTGTTTTTTAATCTCATCGGTTATTGGAAGGGAACCTTTTCTCATCTATCTCCTCACAAAATAAAGGCGTAAATTTTTTTGACATTTAAAAAATAATAAAATAAGATGTATTTCTTCCGAACAAGTCGGTTCCTTATTTCTATCCCCGATTTGGTTAGATTTCCTCCTAACGGTATAGTTTTCTCTAACTCACAAAAAAAGTCCAACGAGAGAAATTACACAAAGAATCAGTAATTCATATTCTATTTGGATTGCACCAGCCTGTATAATTTTCGTTTCTATATACTTCAACTTAGTTGGACTCCTTAACACCTTAAATCTTGTTGGCTATCAGGATTTCTAACCAGTTAAGTGTTTTCCTGATTTAAGTGGAATTATCTTCATAACTAATTGCGTATTCTATCCCTAGATTCAAGGGATTGATCCCTAGATGTAGTATAACTCTCACCATTATAATTAGACATGCAGCCCCGGCATCCGTCCCATGTTACCAGTAATTAAGAAGGAAAAGTTGTGTTGTGGAATCAATCATGTTCTTCTCTCCTCGACCCCATCCCTGCAAGTATGGATGTCAATCAAGCCGAGGTAATATTTTCTACTCCCAGAAACACTTGTAACATTCAATTAAAATAGAATCAAACGAAGTGCTAGCTTTTTCTTTCTTTCCTTCCTGAAATTTCTTCTTTTAATTTAAGCAGGTCGCTGTACTCCGAGCATGGGGCAGCATCCTCCATCCCAGACTTTCACTTGGACGATCAAGAACTTCTCTACGTTAGGGACGGAAATGCTCTCCTCGGATGTTTTTCTGGCCGATGGTTGTCAGTGGTACGTATATCTTTCCTACCGCTCTCTCCTTGTGTTTATGGCTTTGTGTGCGTGTTTTGCCGAGTGAATTGGGATTGATTTGCTTGATCTCCAATTTTGACGCAGGCAAGTGATGATCTATCCAAAGGGAATTTTCAACGATGACAAGCTGTCTTTGTATTTAGAAGTCCCTGATTCGGCGAGTTTGCCTGATGGCTGGAATCGAGATGCACAGTTTACTTTGTCTGTGATTGATCAACGTAAGAAGAAGTCTACAGTGAGAAGAGGTCTCTCTCTCTCTCTCTCTCTCTCTCTCTCTCTCTCTCTCTCTCTCTCTCTCTCTCTCTCTCTCTCCTCTTATGTTTACATTATATATATATATATATATATATATATATAACTGTGCATGTGTAATCTTTTCTTTTTTTTATCCCAAATTGTATAAGTTTTCATGAGCATTTTTGGTATACGTTTATTGCCAGTTTGAGTAATATGGATGCAACTTCTGTACGTAATTTGTACTGAAATTGAAAGATCAAACATAAATTATACAGAAGTACCTGAACTATCTCTAGATTTTGGTTCTGGCTTTTTTATGGTTCTAACTTCTGTTCATTCATCTTACGCAGAGTTGCACCATCTGTTCAATGCAGATTCTTATTCTTATGGTTACCATTCATATGTGCCTCTTAAGATGCTGAAGGATCCAGCTAGAGGATATATCTTCAAGGATACATGTATGATTCAAGCTGAGATTTCCATCCTGTCTGTTGTGCCTGAACAAGGAGGATCTTCCATCAAGTCGGTGCCTGCCGATATCGGTGGCGAACAAAAGGGAGAGATAGAGGACAGTGTCACATCCGTGACCAAGGAGCCGGACTTCCGCACCCTCACCCGTAGTTTGGCAGCGAAGCGTAATTCGAGTTCTGAAGCGATCAGTTCTGAGAGTGTGAAGAAGGAGAACCCTCGGGCCAAACCTGAAGCCACAAATCTTCAAAACTCCAAGAAGATGAGTGATAAGAAGAGCTCTAAGTCTGGCTGCTTCATGGGGTGGTGACGCGTCGAGTGTGAGACTGCATCAAGATGAAACTTTCTTGGTTTATAGACCTCTAGCGTCAAGGTGGTCTTGTCGCGATTGCCCTTTGCACCGAGTAAGGCGAGATATTTGGTTTATTCCCCGCATGGTTCTATAAACGCTTCTTTTCTTTATGATCTTATATTACTTTGTACAAACAATGTTCGGGGTCAGTTTTCCAGCAGTACCTAGAGTGAGTTATCACACTGTTGGTGGAATCGTAGATGTTGTCTCAGTGAAAATTTGTTGTATTGTATTGAATTTATCAATTTTCTTTTTCTTCTCTTTTTTCAATTTTCTTTGAATGAAGGCAGGACGAGGTGATATGCCAAAAAGCCATATGATACGTGAGGAAGATCAGCATATATAAATATTAATCCTAAACAGGATCTAGGCTGTTTCGCCAATGAGCAGCAGCCTCATTGCTTAACCTGAGCTTATGAGAGAGGGAGGAAACCCTGTTAGCAAAAATCAAATAGGCCCCGTTGATGATATTGATCTGATCTCCAAGGCACGATACAATCTTGCTCAAGATCCAAATAGCCTACTTCCTGAAATCGTCCTTTGTAGCCTTAGTGTAATTTTACACTTCTGCATTTAGTTACCAATTTTTGTTGTATTCGTTATAGAATTTTGCTGATACAATCCTAATTGGGAATTTATTGTTCAGTTAAAAATTGAGATTGTGTGAGTGATTTGCTTCATAACTGTTTGCTTGTATAAAAAATTAAAACATGATTTTTATGTACCTAGTTTTCAAAGCTTTTAAGTGCCAAGTTAGTCCCAAAACTCACTATTGCTAATTGTTAATTATTATTATACACTTTACCAAAACCTGCCACGCAATGGTACAGGGAACGTCTCTCACTGTGTCATTGGCTAACAAAGGCTATCCATGAGATACATGTTTATAATCCAAATCTAGTGCACATATACAGTGGGATCCAAGCATTATCATAGTTCTTCAAATATACAATGGGATCGGATACAAAGATTTATCGTTAAATGGTAGGTATACAGGAGTCCTAGATGTTCTAGATAGTTTCTTTCTTCTCCTTTAGGGTATGTTTGTATACTGATGAAGGGATCTTCTCCTCTAAGAATCAAATCCACTACCTCTCTCTCTCTCTCTCTCTCTCTCTCTCTCTCTCTCTCTCTCTCTCTCTCTCTCTCTCTCTCTCTCTCTCTCTCCATACTATATATATTTGTGTTCTCAAGATGAACCCAACGTAACTCATTCATGACACTTCCACCATTTTGTTGGAATCCACATTTTTCCTGAATTGATTATTCAAAGAGTAATACACATAGGTTTATATAGAAGTTAGATATAGATAAGCACCAAACACAGTGTAGATATGTTCACAGATCTTACCTAATAACACCAATCTCATTAGATAACGTAGATCCTATTTGATAATACAGATCAGATCTTATCTGATAACACATTTCTTATTACTTCATACTATGGATCCAAGCACAGTACATCGTCTACTCTTAGGGACTTGTAATCCTTACTTCGTTGGAATTGAATGAAAGTGCTTGGCCTTCTTTCTTTCTTAGTCTTTTTACCTGAATTATCCAATTTTCATTTGGGAAGTTAAGCTACTAGCTCCAAGTGTGGAGAAGTATCCTTCACCATGGATATTCACTTGGACAGCAAAGAATTTCTCTACATTAGAGACCAAGATTCCCTACTCAGATAATTTTCTAGTCAATGGCTGTAAGATTCACTACTCTGACAATTTTCTACAGACGATTGTCGATGGTACATAAATTGATCGCTTTCTTAGCTCTCTTGTGCTTGTGCTCTAACTTGCATTGCTGTGTGTGTTTTTGAGAATTTGAGATTTGTTTTGTTAATCTGCAAGTCTGAAATAGGCGAGTAAAGATTTGTCTAAAGGAAGTTAAAGAAGATGAAGACAGTTTCTCTTTGTATATTTAGAAGTTCCCTTCCTGATGGTTGGAGTCAGGATGTAAAGTTCAGTTTGGTTGTGGTTGATTAACACAACCCTAAGTATACTCTAATAGGAGGCCTCTCTCTCTCTCAAAGGCAATTGACAACTTGTCTAACTGTTCAATTCCAAAAGATAATTCACATTATTTTCTATACTACTTACACAATAGGTATGAACGCCGGAAAAGTCTAATTGGATTGCAAGGTGGTAACCCAATTCATCAAGTCTACTCCTTGTTATTCCGAAAATTTTGATCCTTTCATCGTATACTTTAACAGTTGTACTGGTTAGATTTCCTCAGTGGAGAAATGTTTTGGGTATATACTATGCTAGTCCCAAGTATTATGGATCCACCTTAACAATGTATATGAATGTTTCTATTGCATTTATATTTCCCTAATTCTTTCTTTCTTAGCCCTAAAGCTAAGGGTTCCTAATTATAATTGTTTCTTTCATATTTAGACAAGAAAAACATCCCCACAGGGTCTGCAAACTCTATTTTTAGTTGTTTTTTTTTTTTTTTTTTGCAACTTCTTGGCGTGAATTGCATAAAAAAAGCGATATCAAACAAAAGTTGGCACAGACAAACAAAATCAAGTTGCATAGCTAATGTAGGACTTGTAATTCAATTTGGTTCTGGCTTTTTTATCCTTCTGAGTCCTATTTATGCTTATGTAGAGGTGCAGAATCAGTTCAATGCAAAGATTACTTGTTGGGATTACTTCTATTTATCCACTCATTCAAGCTGGTGAATGAATAGTCCTCGAGACGATTTTATTGGATTCCGAAAAGGCTTTTTTTCTTTGTTGGGTCCACATACTAAGACGTCTAGTTCTTAATCTGGTTGATTATCAAACACAAACCTTAAAATCATTAACTGCCTTGCAATAAGATTGCTTAACAGAGTACATGTCCAGAAATTTAAAGCTAAAGAAACTCCACTACTTCGTAAGAACAGGAGAACAGCTAAAATGGTTACAGTTGCCATCAAGAAGACACGATCTCAACATACAAAGAATTACATGTTTCACAATGCTATGAAGTATGAAAACATCTCTTCATACTCGTCGAAGTAACTATTACTTCTGGATCTCGGCTTTGTGTAAGGCTGGTTATAAATTATAACAGGAAGTTAAATTACATCTAGTAAAACCGGATTACCCGCTTATCCATTGCCGTCATCCAGATCAGATACTGATGGATTTTTTAATCCATTTCATAAAATAGATATAATCCATTAGTTTAGACTTGGGCGGATCTTATCTAGAACATGCCCCACAATGAACGGTCCCAATTACGAACCACTGGACCCCAAAATACCTGTAGGCAGTCGTTCAGTCGACATTTATGGAGCAGATGTTTCAGCCTTGGGCCCCTCATCAATTTATCACTTTTCTGCCTCATCCGGATTCAAACATCTTATGCTTAAGATATTTCCCACAAGAACAAATTTTCCTCTTCCGCAAAAACTCCAGATTGGGAGAAAAATGGCTGTTTCAACACTGACGGTTGCAGCTCTATGAAAACTTCATTATCTGCCTAACACCCGTTTCTGTCTCCCTCTACAAAAAGTAGAATGCAATTCCTGCAACTTCAAACGGAACACTTCATTTCCTTCTTCTGATGGAGAATTCAATTCTAAAGCCTCTGTGGAATTAGTTTCTCCCAACAAAAGGCTATTTCTCCAAGTGGGTCTCAGCCTTTTGGCCTCCTCTGTGATGGGTTCTGTGCCTTTTGATGCTAATGCCGCTAGAATTGAGTATTATGCTACAGTTGGTGTGCCATCTTGTGATCTGAACTTTGCCAAATCTGGGCTTGGTTACTGTGATGCTGCTGTTGGAACTGGCACCGAGGCCCCACAGGGCGAGCTTATGAATGTTGGTATTCTATCTTTTCTGAATTTGGGTCGCATTTTTATGGGGGAATTCAGTTTCATTTGGTTGTTAGGTGTAGGAATTTAACTGACCTTTCTGATTCAATTCTTGCATTTGGTTTGACTGGTAATCTTAAATGTATGCAGTGAATTCAGTGTTTTGAGGTTTGTTCAATCTACTGTCCCTTTGTGTTTGTTAGTAGTAGGATTTTAGCTGAACTCGGTATTTGGATCGTTTTTTTCTTCTTCATTTCTGATTAAATTCCTGTAGTTTGTTTCATGGGTAATGCTTAATTTAAGGGGATTCAGCGTTTTGAGGAATGTTGGGATGGAAAATTGATTATAGATAGTTCTAATTCTTAATTCTGGTTCAGGAATTTGGGTTCTCTTACGGGTGGTTTCTGTAATGTAGTTTGGGATTTTAAACGAAGTGAATTATGGACTTGGATGAAGTTTATGAAGAACTCAAAATGGTAGGTGGCTTTACTGGATTCCTGAGTCAAGTCGACTCAGTTGCGTATCTGATTTGCTATTTAGACTGACCTGCTAAAAATAGGTATGGACTTCTAGTCTACTAGCGTATGGGATTTTAGTATGCCATTGGATATACTTCTTTGAGAATCCTGGCTACTACTTAGTATTCGAAAACAGAAGCTTACAGGATGGTACTTTGCAATTGTAGCTTGTAAGGAGAGGTTGGAAGCTTACAGGATGGTACTTTGCAATCGTAGCTTGTAAGGAGAAGTTGATGATTTTTAACTCTTTCGTTAATTTAAAGATGATATATTGTTTGTGACATTATTTAAATTTAGATGTGTTTCTTTCGGGGGCGTAGATGAACTATGAGCCAAACTTATCTTATAAATCACCTTTTAGTTTGGTCGTCATAGATTGTTCATTTACTTATCAAATCTGTTCTACTATTTCTTTACAGATCCACTACACTGCAAGGTTTGCAGATGGGACAGTCTTTGATAGCAGCTACAAGCGTGGAAGACCATTAACTATGCGCATTGGTGTTGGCAAGGTAGTCTAAAGCATAAATTTCTTTCAATGGAAATCTTTGTTCCTTATTTTCAAAATCAACTCTCTCGCTTAAAGTACTGTGGAGATTTGTTAATGTTTATAGGCATTGCAGAAGTAATCAATCAGAAACTATGTTTCATTCTGAAGGAATGCCATCCTTACGTGGGTCTCAACATTTTGTGTTGCAAAATGAAAAAAATGAACGGAGAATTCACGTTTGGTAGTGCTCTCTTTGGCTTGCAACTGTCAGAAAATGCTGTCTTTGTTTTCTATTCAGTGATCTTAACTTATATTTTTACAGTCAAAATGGATCACATGATTGTATTGGAGATAGATAGAGAATAATGTCAATACCATTCATTTTTCTCCCAGTCACAATTGAAAAATGCATTTGGAAGACTATGGAATTATTTAACAGTAACAGCAACTTAGATGACTAGTAGTTTTGATAGTACCATTGAAAGTTGGGTTCTTACATAATTGCGGTGGGAAATAATGTAGAATTAATTAATAGTAAAGCTGGTTTAGAAGACTAGTAGTTTTGATGCCACTGTTTAAAGTTGAGCTATTATATCCACGTCACTTTTTTCATCATTCAGCAAGGAGTAGGTTCATATCTGTGTTTTTCTGGTATCGTGGATCTCTACTTCTTTAGCACTGAAGATATGATGACAATGAAATCTTCAGTTGTAGATTAGTTTCTTTAAGTTGCACTAAGTGATTTATTTAAAGAAGTGGAGCTGTCAATCATCTAAGCCAGTTTCCCCAGGGAAGTCACTGTTGTTCATTACAGTCAACATAGAGGGAGACACCACTCAAGATATGTTATAACTAACTGTAACTGGACGTGAAGAGATAATATATATATATATATATATATATATATCTATCTTCATTTGGCAAATGTCCTCTTTCATTCAAAAGTGTTGGACACTTCAAAATGGGCTTAGGAATACATGGTTCAGCACCCTGTATCTCCTCCAGAAATGGTGATTTGGAAACACAGGGTAATGACATTTACTCCTACCTGTAGCCTATATTGACCAAGACTAGATTTTGTCATGGGTGTCAGTACCATCTCTCGTGTAAACTACACATCCAGAGCCATAATATGTTAAGTCATTACTATTCACGTGATCCGATGTGCATCATGATGGAAAGTGTACATGAAACTTGTACATTTATTTGTATATGTTTTCTTATGTACCAAAAACAAATGTTATATGCTGTGAGGTACATTTATTTGTATGAGTTCAAAGAATGTGAGGTATATGATGTTGAGACAGCCAGACAGTTCATTTCAGGCTTAAAGTGTCAAAAGAAGATTTGTGTGACAGGACTTCTTCAGTAACTGAGAAAAGATTTGTGCTATGGTTGGGAAACTTGTCAGATTTGAGCCTTGGATAATTGTGAACTAGAAAAATGACTGAAAATTTCAGTGTAAGCATAGAATTTCATAAAGTGAGATGCTGTTCACAGCATCACTAAATGTTGAACAACTGAAATAGTAATAGTGCCATAAAGGAAATTCTGTTGTTGATTTGTAATAGTTTTTAGATATACCTTTGTTACTGTGATGGATGCTTGGGGTCATCATCATCATCATCATCATCAAGACCTTATCCCAATTAGGGGTTGGCCACATGAATCTTATTCCTCCATTCCACTCTATTAAATACCATGTCGTCATTGCTTGGGGTAATAAAAAAAAAAAGGGCCACTGATTCTACTTCCTTTTAATATCGCATGTACCTGCATTGCATGTAATTATGGCTGGTTTTTGGTCATTTGGAGGAAAAAGGTTCGGGTGGAAAAGTTGAAAAGGAAACTGTCATATCGAATTGTTGATAATAGTCAAAGAATCTGATAATAGCAGGCAAAAAGTCATGTAAATAATCCATTCATGGTATCACATGCAGGAAGTTTGACTGTTCGGACACAGGATGAGATAACTCAGTCTATCAGCTGTTGCCATGCAATTTCATGCTTCGTGCAACTTTATTGTATCCTAATTTTTACTGCATATTACTGTGCTTGGTGGATAATGTATTGCAATTCTATATACATTCATCATTGTCCTTTTCTTGGTCTTGCTTGTTAGGCACTGCTACCCTGTACTCTTTTCTATGATAACAAATAATGGAGTGATTGAATTTCTTGGAGTTCAGTGTTCTAAATTCTCAAGTTACTAATGAAAGAGCTTAATAGTGACTAACTGAAGAAATAAAAGAAAAAAAGAAAGGTGGACTAGAAGGAAGATGAGGATGGGGAAGAAAGACACTTTACTAGATTGGAATTAAAAGAAATCAGAGAATGAAGAAAGGAAGGAAGGACGACAACAAAAGACTTTACTCACAAAGTGAAAAGATGAGGCTACAAATCTCCAGAATTATAATGGACATAAGATAAATAAATAGAAGCACAAAAAGAAGAGATCTAATGCAAAATGAAGAGAAAATATGAGACAAGTAAATGGGAATGGTGACTCATAAATGGAATGTAGGATGTTGAAATTTTGAATTTGGTTGAAGTTTGGTTCTACCGTGCACCTAATTTAGCCAATATAGAGAAGAAAAGGACGACGCGCAAGAGACAGACAACAGACAGTAGTACCTCTATTGTAGATCAGATTTAACCTCTTTGATACTCAGATGCTGTGTTATAGTATCATGTAAAAAAATCATTAGTCCAATGCTGTGAAACATGGAAGAGGGAATGAAGAAGAGATCTATTGGAGAGACAATCAATTTCTTCTCTTATTCAAACTGAATACATACAAATGCATCTAATAAAAGAGGACCAAGATGGCCTTGATGAGGTTAGTAGTGGGTAACTATAAGGCCATAAATTTGATGCAAATGTAATCTATTGAAGAGTGGCTCAGGGTATGATGTAAGTGCTCAGATAGGAATGATTGTATGAGGAATTAATTACTTATGCATGGAAGACAGATTCAGACTTCCATATTTGAAATCTATTGCAATCAATACATTTTCATTTATAACATAGTTTTGTGTTTCACTGCTTTGCAATCAACTTGTTGGAGATAAAGTTTTAATCAAGCCACCTCCATCGCAACTGTGAATATACTGTAGAGGAGAAATTTCTCATTTTGTTTCTCCATGCACAGGTTATATGCGGGTTAGATCAAGGAATTTGAGGTGGTTGCGGTGTACCTCGAATGCTTGTTGGTATGATATTGACTAGGAAGAGAGTTTAATTTCTGAGAGTCCTGTGGTTGCTAATTCTCTGTGTTGATTTTCTTACCTGATTGGCTATCACTTCCCATCATGCACAGGTGAAAAGCTGTTGATTGTTTAACCGCAAGTGCACGGGCTATTGTAGTGTAGCTTATGCAAGTACGGGTCGATCCCACGAGGACTTGATTTAAAATGGAGTTTTCAATAAAATTTGATTATGTAAAATTAAAAAGAAATCATGCAAAATTACTGGAATTATTAAAATGAGAATCAATGTTCACATCTAATAAACTTCTCAAAAATACAGAATTTCCAGTTCTTGAAGCAAACAAACAAAATCAAATAATGAGAAAAAAAACTACTTCCCTAGATCAATTTTCATCAAAATCTTCACTTCTGGTCTTCTAAAAGCTGATCCTCCTTTACAGATATCTTAAACTCATTCTTGATTAGTGATCCACCGGTCGGATTTGAAAGATTCTTCAAAATGGTCAAGATCTGGGCTAAATTGTGATTTCAAGATTTGGACGGCTCAGATTGAGTTTTGGATTTCAGATCTAAGATCAGAAGCGTTGGTTATGTCTAGGGATGTCCTAAGAATGAACCTGTAAAATTAATTTGAATTCCGTTGAGAAACAAAGGAGAAATTGAAGATTTGGTTTGATTAAGGCAAAACCGTTGATGGGTTTGGCCTTAATTGATCTGATTCAGATTAGGCAGTTCCTGGATAAGAAAAACGCAGATAGAACAAAACCGGAATAACTGGGATACAGATGTAAATAAACTGGGGACACAGATGGAAATAAACTGGGGACACAGATGGAATTAACTGGAAAGAACAGAATTGTAATTTCTGTTAAAGAGAGAGGGCAGAACTGGAATTTGATAAAAATCTGGTTTTTAAGAGAAAAAACTAGACGAAAACCGGTGAAGAAAGAGAGAAACGGAGGAGGAAGAAGAGGGAGAAAGAAAGGGAAGAGAGGAGGAAGGAGGAGAGGAAAGAAGAGAAAAAAATCGAGAGAAAACCCAGATTGGGTTTTCTTCCCCAATCCGTGCGGTGAAGGAGAAGGAGAGCAGAGGTCGTTGATCTGGAAGGTGGAGGCAACCTGGGCAGTGAAGCAGGCTAAGTAGACGACCAGCCCTGGCGATGGAGGATGAGCTGGGCGTTGTCAACTGGCCATGCTATGGAGGAAGAGCTGGGTTCATGCTTGGCCAATGAAGATGACTCCGTGGAGCAGAGGACAACGTCTAGGTGATGGAGGATTGCCGTAGAGCATGGCAAAGGGGACGATCTGAGCAAACCGGTACAACCTGGCTTGGTACTGTGCGTGGAAGCCGACTACGGGGCAGGTGTCGGTGCGATGGAGGGTGGAACTCGGGCGTTGACGAGTAGCTAGGCAGACACTGGTGAATAGAGGACAGATGCCACTCTGTGCAGTGGAGGGACTGGGAACGATGAGAAGGTGCTGGGTTTGGTGGTGCTGTGCGCCTGGGTAGAGGGGGGCGGTGAGAAGGAGGAGGAGAAGAAGAGAGGGAGAGTTGGGTACGGTTGGCTAGCTAGAGGGGAAGGAGAACAAAGTAAATGGAGAAAGAAGAGCAGAGGGTGACTGTGGGAAAGGTTGGGAAAGAGAGTAGAGGAAGAGGGAGAGAAGGAGAAGTGCGTTCCGAGGGGAGAAAGAGGAGGAGAAGATAGAAGTGGGAGAATGGGAAGTGGGGGAGAGTTGGGTACGGTTGGGTGTAGGGAAGAAGAGGTTGGGAAAGAGAGGAAGATGGGGAGAGAGAGGGAGAATGAGAAGTAGAAGATGGGTGATAAAGACATTGAGAGAAGGAGAAGAAAAGTAAGGAAAGTGGGTACGTGAGAGTGAGAGTGAGGAAGGGAAAAAGAAAAAGGAAAGAAAGAAAAGAGAAAAAGGAAAAGGAAAAGGAAAAGGAAAAGAAAGAAAAGAAAGGAAAGAAGGAAAAAGGAAAAGAAAGAAAAAGAAAAAAAAGAAAAGAAAAGGAAAGAAAGAAGTAGGAGAAGGAGTTGCCCTTTACATGTTCTTTTCATTTTGTTCATGATTTCTATTCCATCCATCTTCATGGGTGATCTGGTCCATCCATTGCCCTTTAAGATGATCTGCACCGTTATCTTTTAATCACAGCCGTTCGTGCGTCCTTTGGTTGATATACAAAAGAATAGACTAAATTAGACTCATCTGAACCGTACATTAGTCATCTAATGAGCTCTAATGATCATCTGACCGTTGATTTTGACAAATTAAGGTTTCAATGGTCAATTCGATTTAAATTCAAAATCAAGCTAAGTTTTGTAAAATTGAACTGTTAGATGATCTAATTGAATGCTAAATTAGGGGTATTTTGGCCAAAATTGAACACTTAATAAAAGCGTAAACTTCATATACCAACTTTGTTCTTGGTAAATAAAAATTGAAAAACCAATTCTTATTTAAACCTTGGATCTAGCTTCAACCCAAACTTTAAACTTGATAACCAAAAATGTAACAGTTACTCGTATTAATGTACATCAAGACAGCATGTTATGCAAATATGTTGAGCTCCATTGCCATAAAGGAATGCCCAGCAGATGATTGTTGGTGGCTTCAACTGATGCTTCCTTTCAAATGAAATCAGCAACTCATCTACATTTACATATATAGTCAGAAATTCACTGGAGTTCCTCTGTCATTTCTGACTGTATATCAGAAACCAAATGATGATAAAGAAGAACAAGAGACTAACTCACAAAACAGAAGTATGAGAGAGACTGACCTCGTTGAGCTTACTGCTTGTTGAAGTTATATGAAATAGTTTTGTTCAGTTGATTGAGTGAGAAGATGGATATGTAGGATCATGTTGGCATCTTCCCTTGATTGGGAAATCATATTTGATGCACAGATAATCTTTGCCCTTGGATATATTCCTGACACTGTTGCTTATGTCCCCTGCGTGATCTTTAATTTATGTACATATTTTCTGTATGTGCGTATCACGTCATTTATGGTACGTGCATGGTTTTCCATATCAATGGTCCAACACTAGTTGAAACATGGGAGATGACATGGTGGGATCCTTGAGCAATGATACCACATTATACATTAACTCACTGGGTATGAACGGTTGGACTTACTAATGCTTTGACACATATTGACATTATACTTAACCGTGGAAGAGGAAGATAGGTCTGTCCTATAAAAATCATCTTGAAACAGATGCAAAAACGTCCAAATCTGTGATAAAGTCCCAGATTAAATTGGTGCAATGTTTTCTTACTGGAAGAAATCCACTGCCCTTCTTCATCTCCCATCCTTGCAAATTGTGTATCATCTACGTCAGTCAATCTAGATTTTTGGAGTTTCAAAATTTGATTCTAGTCTTTAATATACCAACTTTTCAGCGTGATTCTTACACAGGTGACTGCAACATACCTGCCAATGCAACTCTCCTCCATGACATCCTTTTTGTTGGACTTTACAAGTGAAGATCATGCAGCTGAGTGCATGATGGCGCTTGTATAAAAGTGAATTTCTCTCTCCTTTCAATTTGCTATTCCAATAGATGACAGGCCATATAATTATGTTCATGGTGACCTAAAAATTTTAATAACCGTGGGTATTGTCATTCCAACTTCCAAAGTACATCTCCTGATCCAGAGTAGCACAATTTTGAAGGTTTGGATAGAGAGATGCAGGTATCTTAATGATTCTGAAGAAATAAGCAGTGGGAAGTCCATTTGACAGCGGAGACCAACAAAGGTAGATCAATCTGGAAGGATGCACTTTTACCATCATTCTCCATTCTTGCTATCACAAAAGATGCGGAAACAAAGAGTAGAAGAATGTGCAAAGGGAGTAACATAGTGCCAATAAATCCATTCTGTTCAGGATACCTATCCTGGCCAGTTCATATTCATCCTGTCCTTCTTGAGTGTATTCCATGCACCACCGACAGTTCATATGGTTTACTTCAAGTCCAAATTATGAGTGGATAACGAAGTAGACAACTGCTAAATGGCATCAACCATATGGATGGGGAAATTAATCAGATCGACAGAGAAATTGGGCATATTGATGAGCATAAAGTGGAAGTCTCCGTATCTTAAGAGAGGCAAATCGCATGGCTGAATGATTGGCGGTTCCTCGTTGCCTACGACATTTCGCACACGTTACTTACACACTCACTCACCCGCCTCTTAAATCTAATTTCAGGCTAAAGGTCGACTTGATCTTACAAATTTGTAACCAATTGTGCTAAACATTTGTTGCCAAATGCCCACATTACTTGGTGCCGCTGTCACATGTACTCTTTCGTGTTGCTTGAGGATCATATGATCGACATCAATGGATAAAATAATAATTTCAATTGTATAAGCCATGATAATTGCAATGAAAGGTTCTCGCTTTGCGCATCTCCCCTTATATATTGCCTTCGCCACATAGCTTTTCCTTTTTATAATTATTTTTATTTTATTATGTTTCTGTATTTGGTTGCATGATTGAGCATTCACAATTTCACTTCTTCCCCATTTTTTCTGTTTTTTAATCTCATCGGTTATTGGAAGGGAACCTTTTCTCATCTATCTCCTCACAAAATAAAGGCGTAAATTTTTTGACATTTAAAAAATAATAAAATAAGATGTATTTCTTCCGAACAAGTCGGTTCCTTATTTCTATCCCCGATTTGGTTAGATTTCCTCCTAACGGTATAGTTTTCTCTAACTCACAAAAAAAGTCCAACGAGAGAAATTACACAAAGAATCAGTAATTCATATTCTATTTGGATTGCACCAGCCTGTATAATTTTCGTTTCTATATACTTCAACTTAGTTGGACTCCTTAACACCTTAAATCTTGTTGGCTATCAGGATTTCTAACCAGTTAAGTGTTTTCCTGATTTAAGTGGAATTATCTTCATAACTAATTGCGTATTCTATCCCTAGATTCAAGGGATTGTCCCCTAGATGTAGTATAACTCTCACCATTATAATTAGACATGCAGCCCCGGCATCCGTCCCATGTTACCAGTAATTAAGAAGGAAAAGTTGTGTTGTGGAATCAATCATGTTCTTCTCTCCTCGACCCCATCCCTGCAAGTATGGATGTCAATCAAGCCGAGGTAATATTTTCTACTCCCAGAAACACTTGTAACATTCAATTAAAATAGAATCAAACGAAGTGCTAGCTTTTTCTTTCTTTCCTTCCTGAAATTTCTTCTTTTAATTTAAGCAGGTCGCTGTACTCCGAGCATGGGGCAGCATCCTCCATCCCAGACTTTCACTTGGACGATCAAGAACTTCTCTACGTTAGGGACGGAAATGCTCTCCTCGGATGTTTTTCTGGCCGATGGTTGTCAGTGGTACGTATATCTTTCCTACCGCTCTCTCCTTGTGTTTATGGCTTTGTGTGCGTGTTTTGCCGAGTGAATTGGGATTGATTTGCTTGATCTCCAATTTTGACGCAGGCAAGTGATGATCTATCCAAAGGGAATTTTCAACGATGACAAGCTGTCTTTGTATTTAGAAGTCCCTGATTCGGCGAGTTTGCCTGATGGCTGGAATCGAGATGCACAGTTTACTTTGTCTGTGATTGATCAACGTAAGAAGAAGTCTACAGTGAGAAGAGGTCTCTCTCTCTCTCTCTCTCTCTCTCTCTCTCTCTCTCTCTCTCTCTCTCTCTCTCTCTCTCTCCTCTTATGTTTACATTATATATATATATATATATATATATATAACTGTGCATGTGTAATCTTTTCTTTTTTTTATCCCAAATTGTAAGTTTTCATGAGCATTTTTGGTATACGTTTATTGCCAGTTTGAGTAATATGGATGCAACTTCTGTTGGTAATTTGTACTGAAATTGAAAGATCAAACATAAATTATACAGAAGAACCTAAACTATCTCTAGATTTTGGTTCTGGCTTTTTTATGGTTCTAACTTCTGTTCATTCATCTTACGCAGAGTTGCACCATCTGTTCAATGCAGATTCTTATTCTTATGGTTACCATTCATATGTGCCTCTTAAGATGCTGAAGGATCCAGCTAGAGGATATATCTTCAAGGATACATGTATGATTCAAGCTGAGATTTCCATCCTGTCTGTTGTGCCTGAACAAGGAGGATCTTCCATCAAGTCGGTGCCTGCCGATATCGGTGGCGAACAAAAGGGAGAGATAGAGGACAGTGTCACATCCGTGACCAAGGAGCCGGACTTCCGCACCCTCACCCGTAGTTTGGCAGCGAAGCGTAATTCGAGTTCTGAAGCGATCAGTTCTGAGAGTGTGAAGAAGGAGAACCCTCGGGCCAAACCTGAAGCCACAAATCTTCAAAACTCCAAGAAGATGAGTGATAAGAAGAGCTCTAAGTCTGGCTGCTTCATGGGGTGGTGACGCGTCGAGTGTGAGACTGCATCAAGATGAAACTTTCTTGGTTTATAGACCTCTAGCGTCAAGGTGGTCTTGTCGCGATTGCCCTTTGCACCGAGTAAGGCGAGATATTTGGTTTATTCCCCGCATGGTTCTATAAACGCTTCTTTTCTTCATGATCTTATATTACTTTGTACAAACAATGTTCGGGGTCAGTTTTCCAGCAGTACCTAGAGTGAGTTATCACACTGTTGGTGGAATCGTAGATGTTGTCTCAGTGAAAATTTGTTGTATTGTATTGAATTTATCAATTTTCTTTTTCTTCTCTTTTTTCAATTTTCTTTGAATGAAGGCAGGACGAGGTGATATGCCAAAAAGCCATATGATACGTGAGGAAGATCAGCATATATGATCCAAAACAGGATCTAGGCTGTTTCGCCAATGAGCAGCAGCCTCATTGCTTAACCTGAGCTTATGAGAGAGGGAGGAAACCCTGTTAGCAAAAATCAAATAGGCCCCGTTGATGATATTGATCTGATCTCCAAGGCACGATACAATCTTGCTCAAGATCCAAATAGCCTACTTCCTGAAATCGTCCTTTGTAGCCTTAGTGTAATTTTACACTTCTGCATTTAGTTACCAATTTTTGTTGTATTCGTTATAGAATTTTGCTGATACAATCCTAATTGGGAATTTATTGTTCAGTTAAAAATTGAGATTGTGTGAGTGATTTGCTTCATAACTGTTTGCTTGTATAAAAAATTAAAACATGATTTTTATGTACCTAGTGCACATTAACATGGGGCATTATCATAGTTCTTGAAATATACAGTGGGATCCAAGCATTATCATAGTTCTTCAAATATACAATGGGATCGGATACAAAGATTTATCGTTAAATGGTAGGTATACAGGAGTCCTAGATGTTCTAGATAGTTTCTTTCTTCTCCTTTAGGGTATGTTTGTATACTGATGAAGGGATCTTCTCCTCTAAGAATCAAATCCACTACCTCTCTCTCTCTCTCTCTCTCTCTCTCTCTCTCTCTCTCTCTCTCTCTCTCTCTCTCTCTCTCTCTCTCTCTTCCATACTATATATATTTGTATTCTCTGGGTGAACCCAACGTAACTCATTCATGACGCTTCCACTGTTTTGGCGGAATCTACATTTTTACTGAATCAGATAACACAAATCTTATCTGATAATACAGATCAGATCTTATCTGTATAGATTAGATCTTATTTGATAACATGTTTCTCATTAGTTCATATTATGGATCACAGTGCATCATCTACTCTTAGGGACTTGTATCCTTACTTTGTTGGAATTGAATGTAAGTGCTTGGCCTTCTTTCTTTCTTAGTCTTTTTACCTAAATTTTCCAATTTTAATTTGGGCACTTAGGGTACTGGCTCCAAGTGTGGTGGAGTATCCTTCACCATGAATATTCACATGGACAGCAATAAATTTCTCTACATTAGAGACCAAGATTCCCTACTCAGATAATTTCAAGTCAATGGCTGTAAGATTCGCTACTCCGACAATTTTCTAGTGGACAATTGTCCGTGGTACATAAATTGATCACTTTCTTAGCCCTCTTCTGCCTATGCTCTAACTTGCATTGTTGTGTGTGATTTTGAGGAATTGGGATTCATTTTGTTAATCTGCAATTCTGAAATAGGCGAGTGAAGATTTGTCTAAAGAGAGTTAAAGAAGACGAAGACAGTTTGTCTCTGTATATTTATAAGTCCCTTCCTGATGGTTGGAGTCGGGATGTAAAGTTCAGTTTGGTTGTGGTTGATTAACTCAACCCTAAGTATAGTCTAACAGGAGGCCTCTCTCTCTCTCTCTCTCTCTCTCTCTCTCTCTCTCTCTCTCTCTCTCTCTCTCTCTCAAAGGTACTTGGCCAACTTGTCTAACTGTTCAATGCCAAAAGATAATTCACATTATTTTCTAGACTACTTAGACGATAGGTATGAACGGCGGAAACGTCTAATTGGATTGCAAGGTGGTAACCCAATTCATCAAGTCCATTCCTTGTTATTTCCGAAAATTTTGATCCTTTCTTCGTATACTTAAACAGTTGTACTGGTTAGATTTCCTCAGTGGAGAAATGTTTTGGGTGTATACTATGCCAGTCCAAGTATTATGGATCCACCTTAACAATGTATGTGAATGTTTCTATTGCACTTATATTTCACTGATTCTTTCTTTCTTAGCCGTAAAGCTAAGGGTTCCTAATTATAATTGTTTCTTTCATATTTAGACAAGAAAAACATTCCCACAGGGTTTGCAAACTCCATTTTTAGTTGTTTTTCCCAACTTGGCGTGAATTGCATCAAAATAGCGACATCAAACATAAGTTGGCACAGACAAACAAAATCAAGTTGGGTAGCTAAAGTAGGACTTTGTAATTCAATTTGGTTCTGGCCTTTTTATCCTTCTGTGTTCTATTTATGCTTATGTAGAGGTGCAGAATCAGTTCAATGCAAAGATTATTTGTTGGGATTACTTCTATTTATCCACTCATTCAAGCTGATGAACGAATAGTCCTCGTGACGATTTTATTGCTTTTTTTCATTTTTGGGTAGAACTAAAAGGTTTCATTTATATATACTAAGACGTCTAGTTCTTAATCTGATTGATTGTCAAACACAAACCATAAAATCATTAACTGCTATCCAAGAAGTTGCTTAACAAAGTACATGTCCAGAAATTTAAAATTTAGAGTTACATGTTTCACAATACTATGAAAACATCTCTTCATACTCGTCGAAGTAACTATTACTTCTAGATCTCGGCTTTGTGTAGGGCTGGTTATAAATTATAACAGGAAGTTCAATTACATCTAGTAAAACCGGATTACCCGCTTATCCATTGCCGTCATCCAGATCAGATACTGATGGATTTTTTAATCCATTTCATAAAATAGATATAATCCATTAGTTTAGACTTGGAGGGATCCTATCTAGAACATGCCCCACAATGAACGATCCCAATCACGAACCACTGGACCCCAAAATACCTGTAGGCAGTCGTTCAGTCGACATTTATGGAGCAGATGTTTCAGCCTTGGGCCCCTCATCAATTTATCACTTTTCTGCCTCATCCGGATTCAAACATCTTATGCTTAAGATATTTCCCACAAGAACAAATTTTCCTCTTCCGCAAAAACTCCAGATTGGGAGAAAAATGGCTGTTTCAACACTGACGGTTGCAGCTCTATGAAAACTTCATTATCTGCCTAACACCCGTTTCTGTCTCCCTCAACAAAAAGTAGAATGCAATTCCTGCAACTTCAAACGGAACACTTCATTTCCTTCTTCTGATGGAGAATTCAATTCTAAAGCCTCTGTGGAATTAGTTTCTACCAACAAAAGGCTATTTCTCCAAGTGGGTCTCAGCCTTTTGGCTTCCTCTGTGATGGGTTCTGTGCCTTTTGATGCTAATGCCGCTAGAATTGAGTATTATGCTACAGTTGGTGTGCCATCTTGTGATCTGAACTTTGCCAAATCTGGGCTTGGTTACTGTGATGTTGCTGTTGGAACTGGCCCCGAGGCCCCACAGGGCGAGCTTATAAATGTTGGTATTCTATCTTTTCTGAATTTGGGTTGCATTTTTATGGGGGAATTCGGTTTCATTTGGTTGTTAGGTGTAGGAATTTAACTGACCTTTCTGATTATATTCTTGCATTTGGTTTGACTGGTAATCTTAAATGTATGCAGTGAATTCAGTGTTTTGAGGTTTGTTCAATCTACTGTCCCTTTGTGTTTGTTAGTAGTAGGATTTTACCTGCACTCGGTATTTGGATCGTTTTTTTCTTCTTCATTTCTGATTGAATTCCTGTAGTTTGTTTCATGGGTAATGCTTAATTTAAGGGGATTCAGCGTTTTGAGGAATGTTGGGATGGAAAATTGATTATAGATAGTTCTAATTCTTAATTCTGGTTCAGGAATTTGGGTTCTCTTACGGGTGGTTTCTGTAATGTAGTTTGGGATTTTAAACGAAGTGAATTATGGACTTGGATAAAGTTTATGAAGAACTCAAAATGGTAGGTGGCTTTACTGGCTTCCTGAGTCAAGTCGACTCAGTTGCGTATCTGATTTGCTATTTAGACTGACCTGCTAAAAATAGGTATGGACTCCTAGTCTACTAGCGTATCGGATTTTAGTATGCCATTGGATATACTTCTTTGAGAATCCTGGCTACTACTTAGTATTTGAAAACAGAAGCTTACAGGATGGTACTTTGCAATTGTAGCTTGTAAGGAGAGGCTGGAAGCTTACAGGATGGTACTTTGCAATCGTAGCTTGTAAGGAGAGGTTGATGATTTTTAACTCTTTCGTTAATTTAAAGATGATATATTGTTTGTGATATTATTTAAATTTTGATGTGTTTCTTTCAGGTGCGTAGATGAACTATGAGCCAAACTTATCTTATAAATCACCTTTTAGTTTGGTCGTCATAGATTGTTCATTTACTTACCAAATCTGTTCTACTATTTCTTTACAGATCCACTACACTGCAAGGTTTGCAGATGGGACAGTCTTTGATAGCAGCTACAAGCGTGCAAGATCATTAACTATGCGCATTGGTGTTGGCAAGGTAGTATAAAACATTTGGTTTATTCCCCGCATGGTTCTATAAACGCTTCCTTTCTTCATGATCTTGTATTACTTTGTACAAACAATGTTCGGGGTCAGTTTTCCAGCAGTCCCTAGTGTGAGTTATCGCACTGTTGGTGGAATCGTAGATGTTGTTTCAGTGAAAAATTGTTGTATTGTATTGAATTTATCAATTTTCTTTGAGTGAAGGCAGGACGGGGTGATCTGCCAAAACGCCATACGATACACGAGGAAGCTCAGCATATATAAATATTAATCCTAAACAGGGTCTGGTCTGTTTCGCCAATGAGCAGCGCCTCATTGCTTAACCTGAGCTTATGAAAGAGGGAGGAAACTCTGTTACCAAGAATCAAATGGGCCTCATCGATGACATTGATCTGATCTCCAAGGCACAAGACAATCTTGCTCACGACCCAAATGGCCTACTTTCTGAAATCGTCCCTTGTAGCCTTATTGTAATTTTACACTTCTACATTTAGTTACCAATTTTTGTTGTATTTGTTAGAGAATTTTGCTGATATAACCCTATTTGGGAATTTATTATTCAGTTAATCGTTGTGTGAGTGATTTGCTTTGTAATTGTTTGCTTGTATCAAAAATTAAAACATGATTATTATGTACCTAGTTTTCAAAGCTTTTAAGTGCCAAGTTAGTCCCAAAACTCACTATTGCTAATTGTTAATTATTATTATACACTTTACCAAAACCTGCCACGCAATGGTACAGGGAACGTCTCTCACTGTGTCATTGGCTAACAAAGGCTATCCATGAGATACATGTTTATAATCCAAATCCTAGTGCACATGAACATGGGACATTATCATAGTTCTTGAAATATACAATGGGATCCGATACAAAGATTTATCAAGATATGGTAGGTATACAAGAGTCCTAGATATTCTAGATAGGTTCTTTCTTCTCTTCTAGGGTACATGTTTCTATACTTATCAAGGGATTTTCTCCTCTGGGAAACAACTCTCTCTCTCTCTCTCTCTCTCTCTCTCTCTCTCTCTCTCTCTCTCTCTCTCTCTCTCTCTCTCTCTCTCTCTCCATACTATATATATTTGTGTTCTCAAGATGAACCCAACGTAACTCATTCATGACACTTCCACCATTTTGTTGGAATCCACATTTTTCCTGAATTGATTATTCAAAGAGTAATACACATAGGTTTATATAGAAGTTAGATATAGATAAGCACCAAACACAGTGTAGATATGTTCACAGATCTTACCTAATAACACCAATCTCATTAGATAACGTAGATCCTATTTGATAATACAGATCAGATCTTATCTGATAACACATTTCTTATTACTTCATACTATGGATCCAAGCACAGTACATCGTCTACTCTTAGGGACTTGTAATCCTTACTTCGTTGGAATTGAATGAAAGTGCTTGGCCTTCTTTCTTTCTTAGTCTTTTTACCTGAATTATCCAATTTTCATTTGGGAAGTTAAGCTACTAGCTCCAAGTGTGGAGAAGTATCCTTCACCATGGATATTCACTTGGACAGCAAAGAATTTCTCTACATTAGAGACCAAGATTCCCTACTCAGATAATTTTCTAGTCAATGGCTGTAAGATTCACTACTCTGACAATTTTCTAGTGGACGATTGTCGATGGTACATAAATTGATCGCTTTCTTAGCTCTCTTGTGCTTGTGCTCTAACTTGCATTGCTGTGTGTGTTTTTGAGAATTTGAGATTTGTTTTGTTAATCTGCAAGTCTGAAATAGGCGAGTAAAGATTTGTCTAAAGGAAGTTAAAGAAGATGAAGACAGTTTCTCTTTGTATATTTAGAAGTTCCCTTCCTGATGGTTGGAGTCAGGATGTAAAGTTCAGTTTGGTTGTGGTTGATTAACACAACCCTAAGTATACTCTAATAGGAGGCCTCTCTCTCTCTCAAAGGCAATTGACAACTTGTCTAACTGTTCAATTCCAAAAGATAATTCACATTATTTTCTATACTACTTACACAATAGGTATGAACGCCGGAAAAGTCTAATTGGATTGCAAGGTGGTAACCCAATTCATCAAGTCTACTCCTTGTTATTCCGAAAATTTTGATCCTTTCATCGTATACTTTAACAGTTGTACTGGTTAGATTTCCTCAGTGGAGAAATGTTTTGGGTATATACTATGCTAGTCCCAAGTATTATGGATCCACCTTAACAATGTATATGAATGTTTCTATTGCATTTATATTTCCCTAATTCTTTCTTTCTTAGCCCTAAAGCTAAGGGTTCCTAATTATAATTGTTTCTTTCATATTTAGACAAGAAAAACATCCCCACAGGGTCTGCAAACTCTATTTTTAGTTGTTTTTTTTTTTTTTTTGCAACTTCTTGGCGTGAATTGCATAAAAAAAGCGATATCAAACAAAAGTTGGCACAGACAAACAAAATCAAGTTGCATAGCTAATGTAGGACTTGTAATTCAATTTGGTTCTGGCTTTTTATCCTTCTGAGTCCTATTTATGCTTATGTAGAGGTGCAGAATCAGTTCAATGCAAAGATTACTTGTTGGGATTACTTCTATTTATCCACTCATTCAAGCTGGTGAATGAATAGTCCTCGAGACGATTTTATTGGATTCCGAAAAGGCTTAATTTCTTTGTTGGGTCCACATACTAAGACGTCTAGTTCTTAATCTGGTTGATTATCAAACACAAACCTTAAAATCATTAACTGCCTTGCAATAAGATTGCTTAACAGAGTACATGTCCAGAAATTTAAAGCTAAAGAAACTCCACTACTTCGTAAGAACAGGAGAACAGCTAAAATGGTTACAGTTGCCATCAAGAAGACACGATCTCAACATACAAAGAATTACATGTTTCACAATGCTATGAAGTATGAAAACATCTCTTCATACTCGTCGAAGTAACTATTACTTCTGGATCTCGGCTTTGTGTAAGGCTGGTTATAAATTATAACAGGAAGTTAAATTACATCTAGTAAAACCGGATTACCCGCTTATCCATTGCCGTCATCCAGATCAGATACTGATGGATTTTTTAATCCATTTCATAAAATAGATATAATCCATTAGTTTAGACTTGGGCGGATCTTATCTAGAACATGCCCCACAATGAACGGTCCCAATTACGAACCACTGGACCCCAAAATACCTGTAGGCAGTCGTTCAGTCGACATTTATGGAGCAGATGTTTCAGCCTTGGGCCCCTCATCAATTTATCACTTTTCTGCCTCATCCGGATTCAAACATCTTATGCTTAAGATATTTCCCACAAGAACAAATTTTCCTCTTCCGCAAAAACTCCAGATTGGGAGAAAAATGGCTGTTTCAACACTGACGGTTGCAGCTCTATGAAAACTTCATTATCTGCCTAACACCCGTTTCTGTCTCCCTCTACAAAAAGTAGAATGCAATTCCTGCAACTTCAAACGGAACACTTCATTTCCTTCTTCTGATGGAGAATTCAATTCTAAAGCCTCTGTGGAATTAGTTTCTCCCAACAAAAGGCTATTTCTCCAAGTGGGTCTCAGCCTTTTGGCCTCCTCTGTGATGGGTTCTGTGCCTTTTGATGCTAATGCCGCTAGAATTGAGTATTATGCTACAGTTGGTGTGCCATCTTGTGATCTGAACTTTGCCAAATCTGGGCTTGGTTACTGTGATGCTGCTGTTGGAACTGGCACCGAGGCCCCACAGGGCGAGCTTATGAATGTTGGTATTCTATCTTTTCTGAATTTGGGTCGCATTTTTATGGGGGAATTCAGTTTCATTTGGTTGTTAGGTGTAGGAATTTAACTGACCTTTCTGATTCAATTCTTGCATTTGGTTTGACTGGTAATCTTAAATGTATGCAGTGAATTCAGTGTTTTGAGGTTTGTTCAATCTACTGTCCCTTTGTGTTTGTTAGTAGTAGGATTTTAGTTGAACTCGGTATTTGGATCGTTTTTTCTTCTTCATTTCTGATTGAATTCGTATAGTTTGTTTCATGGGTGACGCTTCATTTAAGGGATTCAACGTTTTGAGGAATGTTGGGATGGAAAATTGATTATAGATAGTTCTAATTCTTAATTCTGGTTCAGGAATTTGGGTTCTCTTACGGGTGGTTTCTGTAATGTAGTTTGGGATTTTAAACGAAGTGAATTATGGACTTGGATGAAGTTTATGAAGAACTCAAAATGGTAGGTGGCTTTACTGGATTCCTGAGTCAAGTCGACTCAGTTGCGTATCTGATTTGCTATTTAGACTGACCTGCTAAAAATAGGTATGGACTTCTAGTCTACTAGCGTATGGGATTTTAGTATGCCATTGGATATACTTCTTTGAGAATCCTGGCTACTACTTAGTATTCGAAAACAGAAGCTTACAGGATGGTACTTTGCAATTGTAGCTTGTAAGGAGAGGTTGGAAGCTTACAGGATGGTACTTTGCAATCGTAGCTTGTAAGGAGAGGTTGATGATTTTTAACTCTTTCATTAATTTAAAGATGATATATAGTTTGTGATATTATATAAATTTTGATGTGTTTCTTTCAGGGGCGTGGATGAACTATGAGCCAAACTTGTCTTAGAAATCACCTTTTAGTTTGGCAGTCATAGATTGTTCATTTACTCATCAAAGTCTGTTCTGCTATTTCTTTACAGATCCACTACACCCCAAGGTTTGCAGATGGGACAGTCTTTGATAGCAGCTACAAGCGTGCAAGACCATTAACTATGCGCATTGGTGTTGGCAAGGTAGTATAAAGCATAAATTTTCTTTCACTGGAAATCTTTGTGCTTGATTTTCAAAATCAACTCTCTTGCTTAAAGTACTGTGGATATTTGTTCATGTTTATAACCACTGCAAAAGTAATCAATCAGAAACTATGTTTCATTCTGAAGGAATGCCATCCTTACGTGGATCTCGACATTTCATTTTGCAAAAAGAAAAAAATAAACAGAGAATTCACGTTTGGGAGTGTCTTTTTGGCTTGCAACTGTCAGAAAATGTTGTCTTTGTTTTCTATTCAGTGATCTTAACTCATATTTTGACATTCAAAATGGATCGCATGATTGTATTGGAGATAGATAGAGAATAATGTCAACACCATTCGTCTTTCTCCCAGTCACAATTGAAAAATGCATATGGAAGACTATGGAAGTATATAACAGTAAGAGCGACTTAGATGACTAGTAGTTTTGATAGTATTATTTAAAGTTGGGTTCTTACGTAATTGCGGTGGGAAATAATAAAAAAGTAATTAACAGTAAAGCTGGTTTAGAAGACTAGTAGTTTTGATGGCACTGTTTAAAGTTGAGCTATTATGTACACGTCACTTTTTTCATCATTCACCAAGGAGTAGGTTCATATCTGTGTTTTGCTGGTATCGTGGATCTCTGCTTCTTTAGCACTGAAGATATCATGACTATGAAATCGCCAGTTGTAGGTTTCTTTAAGTTGCACTAAGTGATTTATTTAAAGAAGTGGAGCTGTCAATCTCCTAAGCCAGTTTCCCCAGGGAAGTCACTGTTGTTCATTACAGTCAAAATAGAGGGAGACACTACCCAAGATACGTGATAACTAACTGTAACTGGACATGAATATACCCCTTCCCCGAACCCTGCATAGGAGGGAGCTCCCTTTATATTCATTCGGCAGATGTCCTCTTTCATTTAATCTTCAACTGAAAAGTGTTGGACACTTCAAAATGAGCTTAGTAATGCATGGTTGAGCACTCTGTATCTCCTCCAGAATGGTGATTTGGAAACTCTGGGCAATGACATTTACTCCTACTGTAGCCTATATTGACCAAGACTAGATTTTGTCATGGGTGTCAGTACCATATCTCGTGTAAACTACACATCCAGAACCATAATATATTAAGTCATTACTATTCATATGATCCAATGTGCATCATGAAGGAAAGTGTACATGGAACTTGTACATTTATTTGTATATGTTTTCTTATGTACCAAAAACAAATGTTATATGATGTGAGGTACATTTATTTGTATGAGTTCAAAGAATGTGAGGTATGTGATGTTGAGACGGCCAGACAGTTCATTTCAGGCTTAAAGTTTTAAAAGAATATTTGTGTGACAGGACTTCTTCAGTAACTGAGAAAAGATTTGTGCTATGGTTGGGAAACTTGTCAGATTTGGGCCTTGGATAAATGTGAGCTAAAAAAATGACTCAAAATTTCAGTATAAACATAAAATTTCGTAAAGTGAGCTGCTGTGCACAGCATCACTAAATGTTGAATGAATGAAATATTAATGGTGCCATAAAGGAAATTCTGTTGATGATTTGTAATAGTTTTTAGATATACCTTCGTTATCATGATGGATGCTTGGGGCAGTAAAAAAAAAAGAAAAAAGGCTGGGCCACTGATTCTACTTCCTTTTAATATTGCATGTACTTGCATTGCATGTAATTATGACCGATTTTTGGTGATTTGGAGGAAAAAGGTTCGGAAGGAAAAGTTGAAAAGGAAACCGTCATCTCAAATTGTTGATAATAGTCAAAGAATCTGATGATAGCAGGCAAAAAGTCGTGTAAATAATCCATTCATGGTATCACATGCAGGAAGTCTGGCTGTTTGGATCTATAAACTGTTTCCATGCAATTTCATGCTTTGTGCAACTTTATTGTATCTTAATTTTTGCTCTATATTTCTGTGCATGGCGGATAATGTATTGTAATTCTATATACATTCTTCGTTTCCCTTTTCTTCGTCTTGCTTGTTAGGCACTGCTACCCTGTACTCTTTTCTTTGATAACAAATAATGAAGTGATTGAATTTTTTGAAGCTCACGCCTTCATTTAGTGTTCTAAAACTTTCAACTTACTAATGAAAGAGCTTAATAGTGACTAACTGAAAAAAAAGAAGAAGGACTAGAAGGAAGATGAGGAGGGGAATGGGGAAGAAAGACACTTTACTAGATTGGAATTAAAAGAAATCAGAGGGTGAAGAAAGGAAGGAAGGATGACAGCAAAAAACTTTACCCACAAGGTGAAAAGATGAGGCTACAGTTCCCAGTATTCTAATGGACATAAGATAAATGAATATAAGAGAAAAAGAAGAGATCTAATGCAAAATGTAGAGAAAATATGAGATAAGGAAATGGTAGTAGTTACTTATAAATGGAGATGTAGGATGTTGAAATTTTGAATTTGGTTGAAGTTTGGTTCTACCGTGCTCCTAATTTAGTTAATATAGAGAAAGAAACGATGATGTGCAAGAGACAGACAGGGACAGTAGTACCTCCATTGTAGATCAGATTTAACCTCTTTGATACTCAGATGCTGTGTTATAGTATCATGGAAAAAATCATTAGTCCAATGCTGTGAAACATGGAAGAGGGAATGAAGAAGAGATCTATTGGAGAGACGATCAATTTCTTCTCTTACTCAGACTGAATACAAATGCATCTCTAATAAAAGAGGACCAAGATGGCCTTGATGAAGGTAGTAGTGGGTAACTATAAGGCCATAAATTTGACGTAATTGTAACCTATTGAAGAGTGGGTCAGTGTATGATGTAAGTTCTCAGATAGAAATGATTGTATGAGGAATTAATCACTTATGTATGGACGACAGACTCAGACTTCCATGTTTGAAATCTCTTGTAATTAATACATTTTCATTTATAACATAGTTTTGTGTTTCACTGTTTTGCAATCAACTTGTTCGAGATAAAGTTCTAATCCTGCCAACTGCATTGCAACTGTCAATATACCGTAGAATACAAATTTCTCATGTTGTTTCTCCATGCACAGGTTATACACGGATTAGATCAAGGAATTTCAGGTGGTGGCGGTGTACCTCCAATGCTTGTTGGTATGATATTGCCTAGGAAAAGAATTTAATTTCTGAGTCCCGTGGTTGCTAATTCTTTGTGTTGATTTTCTTACCTGATTGGCTATCACTTCCCATCCTGCACAGGTGGAAAGCGTAAACTTCATATACCACCTCAGTTGGCATATGGGCCTGAACCAGCAGGATGCTTTTCAGGTGAAATGCCACACTTAGTTTACTATCTAGTGAAGGTTTTTCATTTTTTCATTTTATCAATAAAATTGCACCTTTGTTCTAGGTAAATAAAAATTGAAAAACCAACTCTTATTAAGCCTTGGATCTAGCTTCAACCCAAACTTTAAACTTGATAACCAAAAATGTAACAGTTACTAGTATGAATTTACATCAAGACAGCATGTTATGCAAATATATTGAGCTCCATTACCATAAAGGAATTCCCAGCAGATGATTGTTGTTGGCTTCAACTGATGTTTTCTTTCAAATGAAATCAGCAACTCATCTACATTTACATATATAGTCACAAATTCATTGGAGTTCCTCTGTCATTTCTGACTGTATATAAGAAACCAAATGATGATAAAGAACAAGAGACTAACTCGCAAAACAGAAGAATGAGAAAGACTGACCTTGTTGCGCTTACCTTCTTGTCGAAATTATATGAAATAATTTTATTCAGTTGACTGAGTGAAAAGGTGGATATGTAGGATCGTGTTGGCATCTTCCCTTGACTGGAAATCATGTTTGAGGCATAGATAATCTTTTCCCTTAGATATATTCCTGACACTACGTTGATTATGTCACCAATATGATCTTTAATTATGTACATATTTTCTGTATTTTTGTATCATGTAATTTATGGTACATGCATGTTTGCCATATCAACAGTCCAACACTCTAGTTGAAACATGGGAGATGACATGGTGGGATCCTTGAGCAATGATACCACATTATAGATTAACTCATTGGATATGAGCGGTTGGACTTACTAATGCTTTGACACATACTGACATTATACTTAACCGTGGACAGAGGAAATAGGTCTCTCCTATAAAAAGCATCTTGAAACCGATGCAAAAACCTCCAAATCTGTGATAAAGTCTCAGATTAAATTGGTGCAATGATTTCTTTACTGGAAGAAATCCGGTGCCCTTCTTCATCTCCCATCCCCTTTCTGCAAATTGTGTTATCATCTACGTCAGTCAATATAGATTTTTGGAGTTCGAAAATGCAATTCTAGTCTATAATATACCAACTCTTCGGTGTGATTCTTACACAGGTGATTGCAACATACGTGCCAATGCAACTCTCCTCTATGATATTCTTTTTGTTGGACTTTACAAGTGAAGATCCTGCAGTTGAGTACATGATGGCGCTTGTATAAAAGTGAATTTCTTTCTCCTTTCAATTTGCCATTCCAATAGATATAATTATGTTCATAGTGACCTCAAAATTTTTATAGCAGTGGGTACTGTCATGCCAACTTCCAAAGTACATCTCCTGATCCAGAGTAGCACAATTTTGAGGGTTTGGATAGAGAGATGCAGGTAGCTGAATGATTCTGAAGAAATAAGCAGCGGGAAGTCCTTTTGACAGCGGAGACCAACAAAGGTAGATCCATCTGCAAGGATGCACTTTTACCATCATTCTCCATTCTTGCTATCACAAAAGCTGCGGAAACGAAGAGTAGAAGAATGTGCAACGGGAGTAACATAGTGCCAATAAATCCACTCTGCTCAGGATTACCTATCCTACCCAGTTCATATTCATCCTGTCTTTCTTGAATGTATTCCATGCACCACTGACAAGTTTGTGCAATATGTATTAATGTAGTTTTGATTTCTGTTATTCGTTCTTTTAGCTGAAAAAGTACCTGACATTTCCTTGCTTGTCTCCAACTTCTCTTCACCATCCCACTTATTGGATTTCGAGCTATTCATTTCCATTTTGTATAACTAACTGTTTCAACGCAAGACTAAATTGCTAATTGGCCAAAGCGGGGAATTCAGAGTTCTACCTTGGAGTGTTCAAATGAGCTTAGTTTCTCAATGTTCAGGATCAAACATGAAGCAATCATATGGTTTACTTCATATCCAAATTATGAGTGAATAACGAAATAGACAACTTCAAAATGGCATCAACCATATGGATGGGGAAATTAATCAGATCAACAGCGAAATTGGGCATATTGATGAGCATAAAGTTGAAGTCCCCGTATATAAAGAGAGGCAAATTGCATGGCTGAATGATTGGTGGTTCCTCGTTGACTATGTAGTTTCCTCTGCCATGGATGAGTTAGAGTAATCACTGACAGTTCGCACAGGTTAAAGGATCACGCTTTGGTGGGCCTTTAGTATTTAATAAAAATGGAGGATTTTCTTCTCAAAATAATTTGGTGCAGTTCTAAAGGCAGAGAAATCATAGTGTCCTATTGTGTAGTATAACCTCAGCTAAATTCACATGTGCTATGAAGATGATGGATGACCTAAACTGGTCACCTCCGGCCACATTGATGATAGCCTAAAGATCTCATACATTGAATGATCTTCATCCTCCGGTTGGTTGAGATATAACGACCCTTCAACTTTTTGAGCCACTTCTCTTTACTCCGGATGAGTAATGGTAAGTGGAGCAGAGTTTAGGTGCATTGTTTATCCAAGATATGGTTCAAAAGATGAGTTGTTTGCATCACCAAACGCCTGGCCACGGATGTACTTTTAGCTGCCTGCAAATGCATGAACTAGTCTGCATGTACAAACTCTTCATAAAACTTCCTGAACTACAGTCCTGCAGAAGTTGGATAAGTTACCTATGGATGAATTGGACAGAGTAATAAAGCCTGCTGCTCAAGATCGGAATTACAGATCCTACTGGGTAGTTTTACTAGTTCGGGATTGTTATGGGTCAAAGGGAACTCATACACAGATTACATAGGCCGCAAACGTTAGATTGGTCCGGCCCTTCCCGAACCTGCATACCCACGGGGCATGCCCTTTTATATATATAAATCAAACGAGTGGGCCAAAAGTGGGAGGTGGTATCGTATAACAAGAGTAACGGGTAGGCTCTGCAAGATCAACAGCTATAGCTGCAACGAGTATGATAGAATTTTCTGCAGTAAGGGGCACACTCACTCTCTAATGGGGTACTTTTTGCATGATGGGTCAGCAAGGAAACGGAATCAGCGGCTGCCATGAACACTGAGATTGCCAACTGTCGCCCCTTCTTAGTAAAGTACTATATGTGAGAAGCTCTTTAGTCTTATGGTAAGTGAAGACTTTTGAACCAATTCCTACAATTGTGGTCAATCTTGCTGCCTCTTTAGTTGTCGCCCCCTACTTGTTCATGTGCCTATGCCTCCTTCTATGCTTATGTACTCTACAAATGCGGTTTGAATATGATAGCGAGCGGCATCCCTTTCCACTGCACATTACCTCACTTAAAGAATGAGGATCATTAAGCCGAGTCTCTATCTAGAGACCATAGTTAGACCACAGAGAGATTAGTCCTGCAGCTAAAAGCCTAAAGTAATCCCACCCTAACTTTCAAATGTGTGTTGTTTTCTGGGATCTTTGCGACCTTGCAATTTTCAGTAACCGGCCCCAGTTGGGAGAGCAACATTGAGAAGTCCTTCAGTCTGTATTGTCTTTGATGAAATAGCAGCTAACGTGAAAGAATTCATACAAATACATTATTGAGATGAATACATTAATATTAACACTCCTCACCGAGGTTAGTCGCCTCCCTCTTGTCTATGATTTCCAATGCTAAGGTTAGTTTCTTATGATTTTATATTTTTGGGTTTTCAAAGATCTACAAATGCTGCCCTCTCGAGATAATAATGCACTAATTTACTATAATAATAAATGGAGTCAATGGTGACTCTGCCATGGAAGACTCGCTTCTTTCTAGCTTGGTAGGAGGGACTGATCTGTTACAACTTGAAGTTCTCCCCAAGGATGGAGAGTGATGGAAACTTGGTAGGCAAAATAGCCTCTTAACTACGGGAGAAAGGGTGCCTCCTTATAAAGGGGGTCATAGTGACCAGGCCATTCAGAAACTAATTAACCATATTCCTAATTTGCAGCAGTATCAATAATGCCATGAGCTTAGGCTTTTATTGCTAACAAAAAAACATCCCTTTTCACGTCTTTGGCGTAGGCACTCTACTGGTTCTTAAGCCTCTTTTCAAGAACATTACCTCAACTCATCCCTAGTTCCTGAATTCATTTTGTGGCGCAAAATCCATCATTAGCTAAACAACCATTTGGTTGTCTTTTATCTTATCTAGTGTTTCAGCAAGTCAAATATGCAATGAAATGACCTACTTCAGTGACCTAGTATTATCCTCCTATTATTTGTGGACAAACGCAAAGGCTCAGACCACAGCAAAGCTTATTAATGAAGAGCAAGAAGCTCATTAATGAGACAGAGACGGTTGAATCGTCCGGGTGTAGCCATGTCTGTATTAAGCTAATTCACATACGGACCGCCAATAGGACGTTTGAGATTTTCCTGCATGTAGACACATAAATGGTTGGGATGGAGACTTGACCAAAAACAATCTCGTGCCATTCTACTGGCTTTTGCCAAGTGCTCCAAAATTTCACAACTAGATAGCGGTGTATCAATATATAACTGTGTTTTGTGGTTTGCTAGGAGTAGAAACTATGGTTATTCAAGGAGTATAATTAAAAATCTCATCAGCATTGCTATAGCTCTTCTCAGAAACAGCATAGCTCATGCTCATCAACCTCTCGCCAAATCCCTGGTTTTACTGATGACACACCTATTTATATTTTATTCTTTTTTAATCATTGCCCAAACAAACAGCTTCGGTATACGAAACTTCCACCTATGTACCTATAGGAAAGGGAGGGTCGATAAGAGTCTATAGTATGCAATCTTACTTGTATTTTTTGCAAGAGGCTGTTTTCATGTCTTGAACCAGTGAATTCAAGATCACACAATGACAATTTTACCGTTGCACAAGGCTCCCCTTCTTTTCGTGCGTAAACAAGTTCTTGGGATTATTAAGCCACCGCAGCTGGTCTTTAAGCATCAAAGTACTCTCTTAATAAGCGTTTTAATATGAGTAAGAGGTCCCATTCTCGAAACACTCATTTCCCAGAGGAAAGGTCCCTCTAGGGCTAGACGAGGGAGGTCAAGTCCTCACTCCTTGGTCACCATTTCCATTTTCTTTTAAAATGGCACCCCTTCAATGTAAACTCTTGTCACTGGCTTATCCCTTTAAACATGGTTCCAAGTTCCCACTACATGCTGTGTTATGGGAAACCTAAAGAGAAACTCCTTGGTATCATCATCCGACAGAAAATAAAGAAAAAGATTTTACAAAGGTATCTTCCATTAAATACTTAAATCATCAGTTCATCAATACGTTCTTTCCTGCAGAATCCGTACAGTCCAATAGCGTAATGAAGCAATTACCTTGTCCTGTCTCTTTTCTGGATTCCCATCTTACAAAGATAGATATCTGACACCCTGAGGCATCAAAAGTACGGATACCTTGGAACAATAGACAAGTAATGTAAAAGTAATACACAGTACACAGTCACAGCAGCCCCATAACAACTCGCAGAGACCTATAAGGTACCCGAAGACTCCTCTGGAATCCTATATCCACCAAAATCTCTAGGGGAGGAAATTTTAAGGAACAGGGAGAAGACCCATTAAAGAAAAAACAAAATTCTGATCAAGCACTGCAAAACCCTGCAACAATTTCAAGCCTCTTCCATTAAATGCTCAAAAACTATATTTAACTGTCTACAGTGGACTTGAGGATCGCTGATCCATGGGAGAGAGGGAAAAGAGCCCATAATTTCTCTTCTTTTTTGGACGAACCAGCTCTACATGACAGAACAGCCATTTGCATTTTCATCACTGAACATGGTGTACCGATCATCTTGTTTGTTTGCAGTGTGAGAAGTTGCAGTGGCTTCAACTTTCCTGACATAACCCGGAGGAGCTTTCTTGTCATAAGCCTGTGCAGTATATGGCTGAGTCACAGGGTCGAAAGGTACATAAGGCCAAATCTCAGCCTTTTTTCCAGTAGATTTTGCCTTCTTCAGGACCTTGTTGGCCTCTACATACCCAGTTACAGTAACCTTCTGCTGTTTTCTGTTTATGTTGACAGATTCAACTCCTGCCAATGCAATATCTCAACACCATCAGTTACTAGCACAAGAAAACAGACACTAGCAGCCTTGGAAACTAAAACAGGGATAAAATTTCATACCTTTCATTGATGAGAGGACTTTGTATACTTTAAGTTCACAGCCCTCACAGTCCATCCTAACTTTAAGCTCCACAGTTTGAAACGGCTTCTTCTTGTTCTTCTTTTTGTGGCCACTGCTGCTCAACAAGCCGGACAAATATTCCAAAGTGCCTCTCATGGTGTATTTTCAGTATCTCCTGGAAGATGAATTTTCAGGGGGGTTGATGGTACCAGCAGTACAGAAGAAAATCCAAGGGAAATTTTTTCAAAATAAGCTTGAAAATTCAAGGATTTTGATTTTATCGGAAGAAAACAAAGCAAGGCAGGGAACGATTTCTTGACTAAAACAGGAAGCTTCCAGAAAAAGTCCACTTGAAGCCTTTCTGAGATATGGACATATAACACAAATGCAACCAAAGAGGTTGATTTTCAGATGAAACTAAGAAACAGAACAAAGATGGTCAAACCTGAAATGAGATGAAAAGGTTGTCTGAGATTGATGAGCTTGTTACTTGAAAGGATGTGCGAGAAGCTCTCCTAGAGGTGAAGAAGAGTTGGGCGGTGAGAAAGAAGAAGCTGTTCTGTGAAAATATCTGAAGAGAACCGAAGGGATTTATACAAAATCCTGATGTTCGTTGCTTAGAAAATGCAAGAAGTTTGCTCAGTGATCCCTTCCCCTGGAGCAAAAAGCTAGCGCTGGTCTGTTAATGTTTTGTTCCTGGCACTGGTTATATAGACCTTTCGAAAAGCAGAAACAACCCAAAAGCTGTTCCATTAAACAAGTTAAAATGGAAATGAGGTGGAAAAAGCCTTGTAAGACTGTTTTTTCTGTAACTTCGCTGCAAGTGGGGGTCTAATATGACAAGAGTATAAAAATCTTTGTAGTGCAAGAAAGCTGTTGAGACAGCGGATTTTCAAAGCTGCTGTGAAAAAGACTAGCCAAAGATGTGGAGGGCAGCTGGGTGAAAGGTCCCACGGTAAAAATTTGAAAGGGTAGATATGAATTTCTGATGCATCAGAAGAAGCCACGTTTCATATGATCTATCTGCCACTTGACAATAACGTGGACGATATTTTTGTCTATTGGTGTGACCCACTGTTTTGGGTTCCGGCCAGGGGACCGACAAGGCCTTGGACTGGAGTGAAACTTGAAACACAACAGATTGGCTACTTGAACAGGTGGCCTAGCAGAAGGGCATTCAAAGCTGCGAACTTTCTCCTAAATTTGAAGCCTTTCTCTATCAAGAGAGAGAGAGTCCCAAAGTCTTACCCATCGAGAGAGAGACTCGGAATCTTATCCATCAACAACAGAGAGAGTAAGGTTTTTGTGTTACATATTCTAACGTCGATGCAGTTTGCAGGAAAATTTTCTAATATAATTCTATTGAAAGTTTTGTGGAATTTAAAGATTAATTTATCACCCTGGTTAATGAATGACTTAGACATGTTGACAGTTTATCCATCAAGAGAGAGAAAGGTTGGTTCCTGTGGGGTATATTTTAAAGTCACGAAGTTGGCAAACCTATATTAGTGACATTATTCTATGAGCCAATTCTGTGGGAATTGGCTGATTTCTCTTCTTGGTTACATGAATGGTTATCAATGTAAATATTTTCTCCAATTTCTGCATATTTTATTTAGAAATCAAGTTGCAGTTGCGTGTTCATATACATTGAAATATGGTGTGTGGACCATGATTACCTAATAGTTTTGTTCACATTTTCGATCGATCCAGACTGTCTAGTACTAGTAAGCCAGCCACAAGATGGAACCCAATTGCAAAAATATCCCTCTGATGGAATGTGCCTAACCTTTGGATGAAACCCAACAAACACATGGATGAGTTATGCCCTTCAATCGGTCAACTTGAGGGCTAACCTATCGGACCACCTAAATTGATGGGCAATTGCTCAAGATGGCTGGAAGTTTATAGTCTGCAAGCTTCAATAACAAGTCTTTGACCTCTTCAACAGGACTCAGGCTATCATGCACACGCTTTAAAGCAAAAAACTCCTTCCGAAAGCATATACTTCTCATTCTTTACGAGGGAAGTGCTTTTATTCGAAGTAAAACTATGTTACATGCATCCATGCAAGGCTTTTGCCTTTGTTTGAGTTCTGTTTATGCAGAAAAGAAGGCCAAGGTTGGCCGTTCATGCCCCTTTCTTAGTTTAAGGGACAAAGCCTATACTGTTCAGCCGGATCAATGCCAACAAACAAGGAACTGTTCATATTGCTTTACATGCACGCATGTATATACGCATCCCTGTACATGTTATGCAATTAGCAATTAGGATTCAAATCACACATAAACGCAATCACACACTGAACACAAGGGATTTACGTTGTTAGGCTATATATAACCTACGTCGACGAGAGGAAGGGAAAATTTCACTATGAGAAAGGATTACATCCGTTCTGTTCTCTTGATTTTGGCTCTGCCTCCGGTCCTATTTATAGAGGCCAAAGGCGGTGAAAAGTTTTTTATAGTAGTAGGATTCTAATCTTACTTTCCTTTTCCTTTTCCTTCTCTTATTAGGATTTTTAATCAAGTTTAAGATTACATTTAACTGACTTGCCTTATTTTGCAAGATTCTTCGGACGTGATTATGAGGATGGATGTCATCAGTACACACATCTTTGTCGGTAGGGTGATAAAATATGGAACTTCCTCTATGTCGTCTGTTTGTCAAGGATAGAACGTTTGGAGCTCATCATCATTATCATCAAAGCCTTATCTCGATTAGGGGTCGGTGTTCTACGCCTTGTTCTTTTATTTTTTTCAATATTAATCAAATTAAGTGAAAAACAATCTCCTAAGCTGAAATGAGCTAGCTAGATAATCATGTAAACTCTTGCTCGACTAACGGAGAGCTAGAAGTATAGCGAGGTACTCGGGTAAACTTCTGACGGACTAACTTAAAGCTAATAAGATTTTTCCAAAATCAATCAAACTCAGCTCAAATCCAGCTAACCCATATATGTTAGATAGTTCATGCAAAATGAAAGGCTCAACTAGTTTCGAAGAGCTAGGATTGTGATGTTGGAGATACGGGTGTGCTATAAAGATGAACGGCTGGGATTATCAAGAAGTTAAGTCTACATTTGTCAACGCATAAAACCCTTGATTTTATGTAGAGATAACAATATAATTTCTATAGTGTGTTAATTCGTACCTGCCACGTGCATATCAATCAAGGCCGTCCATGTTTACCATAACAGTTAAATTCGGTTACAATCTGCCAAATGAAAGATTCAAGATTTAATAGATAATAACGAGCTAATATTTATTGATCATACAGTTAAAATTGTTCAATAGGTAAAGTTTGGGATCATCGACACATCTATGATGCGTGCCACTGTCTCCATCAATTACTGTACGATATTACAATCAAAATGTTCACTAACCTAGAGATGACTTTATTACCTTTCTCACTCTGTCAAGTTAACAACAACCGTAGAAATTTGGGCCCATAACACTTACAAAGAGAACCGTAGCAATTCACACCAGTTCCCTTCTAAGCTAAAGTGACTAAACCCCATGTCTCTCTTGCCAACCACAGTTTAAAAGGAAAAAATTCCAATAATTGAAATTTAAAATAAAAAAAGCTTCAATCTTTCATCCATCATGAGACTTTAAAAAGAGAAAAAGGGGCTACTATCTAGCAGGAGTCGCGGCGGTTGTATGCCACGGGGTCTCTATGGACAAGAGGACAAGTGAATCATTGCTTTCTGGCACAGGCAGTGCTCTATCATCCATCGCATTGCATATCTGCAACAGATAAAGAAAGACATGCATACAAGATTGGCAATATAAAAGGCTAATCATTGAAGGCATGCGTGACAGCATATGGAAACATGGAGATCCCGCCTATGCAGGGTCTGGGGAAGGAACGGACCACAAGGTTGCATTTGCAAGAGGCTGTTTCCACGCCTTGAACCCGTGACCTCAAGGTTACATGACGACAACTTTTACCGTTGCGCCAAATATGTAGTGGGTGTCTTTATACTTATTAACAAATCATTCTCTTCCACTGCCCCTCTTGCATGAAACACAAACCAGAATTCCCAGCCTCCTTTCCTCACCTTCCACAGTCTGCTCATCTCATTTCATGATGTCTGTGTAACTTCTTGTTTTACATCTCTTTCAAGGGAAAGTTGCTTGAGACAAGCTTTAGTAAAGGTAAAGAAAGAGAGTAGAAAGCTTCCCATAAAGATGAGCTTTTCAAGTTGAGGAAGTGGAGGGGCCCATCAGCACCAACCATGCTTATCAGAATAATTGAATCTGAATCACCCTTGGACCCACTAGAGGCTCCCAAACTTAAATATCTGCAAAAGCAGAGCCTAGAACATGGTCATGGGAAAAGATTGACTGCCCAACTAATGCTCACAATAATTACAAATTCTATTTTTCTTAGTATTGTGTTGGGTTTGGTTATGTGAAACCACTTTGTCAATAATCAGAACAGTCCATTTTGTCTGACTAATTGTAGTTATCCATGACCTAATACCATCCTTTCTTAGACAAGACTAAACTTGAGTTTTGTGGATCAGAATTGGATGCTTAAAAGGGCAGCCCCGGTGCACGACACTCCTGCCTATGTGGATCAGAATAGGATGGTTGGGAAGAGAAAAGGCAACGCTGTTGATGTGATTCATATGGAGAAGATTGTCTATGATTTTTCAGAGATGGGGAGTGGCAAATGTATTGTTAGGTCACCTAACAGCAGAGACCCACTTCTTTAGCATCAACAGCCATCAATATTAGACTTGCAGACTATAAGCCATTGGTGGGTCATCAAATGAAAGCACAATTAACCCAAAGTATCTTAGTGACCTGCCAAATCTGCAGCAGCTGTTGTCCTTAGCACTTGAAATATCAATATTTGCTCTTTTTCATTAGGTGAACGTTGATCATATGATAACATAAAGCTAGGTGCGTCATAAAGTGGGCTGAAGTGCAATATTGTACGGTTTGGATAATCCTAACCATTGGATCCATTTCATGCAGATTCAACGTCATAATGTGCAAGCAAATCTGAACGCAAAATTGGCAGCTTCATGGAACCTTTTACCTTTTGCTACCTGAAGGTTGCCTTTACCTCTGCTCTCTTTACGTGGAAAAGTGAGGGAGGTGCCTTAGAGGATTCCCCTCTAATGTGAAGGAAAGTGCTACTCCTGCTGCTAGATGACATCGTAAGGAAGGGCTAGAGGAATATTTGCACGCATCACACATTTGTTGCAGCTAGAGGGACCCTTGGCTAAACGGTAGAGTTATCGTTGTGCAACCTTGACAGCACGGGTTCAAGGCGTGGAAATAGTATCTTGCAAAATGCAAGGTAAAACTGCGTACTATTGACCCTTATGGTCCACCCCATCCCCCAACCCTGCATATGCAGTAGCTTTGTGCATGGAGGCTGCCCTTTTACACATTTGTTGCAGCCAAGCTATTGTGTCAAAGTGGGCAGAGATCTCAACAACCCAAAACTTGCTGGATGATCATCTGCGCCATCTATCTATCCGAAGCCATTAGATGTAGTCACAAGGGGTGATCATACAGCATTGATCATTCGGCATTACCTCTGTTTCAATAGAAAGGATAAAAAAAAAGCCAATTCCTTAACTAATGCTGCCATTCGCATTAGGATCTACCAAAGAAATTGGGTCCACTCAGCCATCTCTCCCAATTACAAATTGAAGTAAAAATTGATAAAAGTCTTTCTCTTTCTTTATTTATTCTATAGATATATACGAATATATACGAATTTGATCATTGGTCTAATTAAGGACTCCTGATTCATCCTTACTATTCACTCTACTAAGAAACTAAAAAATGCCGAAGCTGAATCAGTCATTAGATTTATTTATGGCCATCGAATTGTGTGTGCCAAATCAAAATGACTGGCATTATTATCTTATTATTATTTGTGAGCAGTAAAATACATATCTGTGAAAAAAAAGAGAGAAGAATTCTTATTTTTTTCGTCGCAAACAAACTATAAACCATGCCCCAGTGACCAGTTGGCATTGGCATCACGAACCAATGAATCAGGTCAAACCACAGTCACTTCGGTCTCACAATTCTGAATTGTGCTCACCGATGACCCTGCCGGCTGGAACTATCTGCCCGTTTAGTCCTGAAAAATCATATTGAATAATCTAGCAAAAAAAAATTTGGGTTAGACAAACGGGTCCTTTTTTTAATCATATAGAATAACTGTAACCTGTGCTCTTCTTGCACCCTATTTTACACGTGCAGGTTCATATATGGATGGATTAACCAATTCATCACACATGGATCAATCCGGCATAAACCGGACTACATAAGCCTTGTCAACGGTACCCTTCGCAATTATGCATTTTGAAGGGATTGGCATTGACCAGGACCGTAAATAACTTCTAAATAATAAAGTAAAAAAAAATATTTGATTTTTATCATTTAATTACTCTCCTACAAAACGTGTCAGGATAAACATCCTCGTTTCTCATCAGAGACGTGTTGGCACCATTTTTCAAGGGAGGTTAGTGGGACCTACACGGCAACTTCACGAGGAAAAATATCAGCCACAAATCACATGGCATACGACACACCTGGCTGCATCAATCCATTCTTGTGAGGACAGCAGATTACAAGCAGCAAAGATGAATTGTAGGACCACCATTGACTGCCTACTTTGCCAAATAAGGAAGGAATTATTGGACACACATCCTATGTTTCATAGGTGGGAGCTTGTGGTCCGCTCCTTCCCTGGACCTGCACAGGCAGGAGCTTCGTGCACCAGAAGTGTTCTTTTTACATCCCACGTTTCATGTCCTCAATTTACTAAGAAGGATTAAAGAATTCTCTATGATATTCAACGTATGAGAGATAATGCTAGTGAAACAGCTCTGTTTAAACAACTTGCTCTGCTGTATTCTAAATTCCTTGGCTTTACTATCCAGTTTCCTGGAACTTCTGTCAAAACTCAAAGCCAATTAGACGACAACCAGGTTTGGAATCTTTTAGTCTGTCCACATATCAGGAAATTTTAAAATGACATAAATTCCACTAGGCGATCCTTGGATACATAAAGGCATTATTACAAGTCTTTGGCCTTAATCTAGTTAGTCAACAACAACATCGTCGTCGTCATGCCTTAGCTCAATTAGAGTCGGCAACATGAATTTTATTCCTGCATTTCTCTCTATTAAGTACTATGGCTTCATTTAGTCTCAAAGTTTTTAAATCTTCCCTCACCACTTTTATTCATGTTCTTTTAAGCTTCCCCTTGCCCTTTTAGAACCTTCTACTTGTATTGCCTTACTCTTTCTAACCGGTATCGCTGTTGGTCTCCTTTGAACATGTCCAAACCATTTAAGTCTAATCTCCCTCATCTTGTTACCTATTAGTGTTACCCTTAAATTTTCTCTAATATTTTCATTTCTAATTCTATCCTTTCTTGTCTTACTACTCATCCATCTTAACATCCTCATTTCTACGATGCTCATCCGATGAGCATGATGTTTTTTAACTGCCCAACACTCTGATCCATAGAGCATGGCTGGCCTTATAGCCATCCTATAGAATTTTTCTTTTAGTTTGAGTGGCACCCGCCAATCACACAAAACTCCAGATGTACATCTCCATCTGTTCCAACCCGCTTGGATTCTCTGGGTAACCTCCATCTCAATTTCTCCACTCTCATGAATCATTGATCCTAAGTACCAAAAGTGGTCTTTTACAAGGACTTCTTGGTTATCAATCTTGACTGGTGTTCCACTCCTACTCCTCTCCTTTCTAAAATTGCATTCCATATATTCTATCTTATTTCGGCTAATTTTAAATCCTTTAGATTCTAATGCTCTTCATAACTCTAACTTTATATTTACACCTTCTCTTATCTCATCAAGTAAGACTATATCATCTGCAAATAGCATACACCAAGGAATCTCCTCGTGCAGATGTTTTTTTAACTCATCCAAAACCAATGTGAAAAGGCATGGCTCAATGCCGATCCTTAGTGCAATCCTACAGTGACAGGAAAATAACCAATCCACCACTAGTGATCTTAACATTTATTACTGCTCCCTCATACATATCTTTAATTATGTCTCTATACCCCTGCGAAATCCTTTTATCGCCCAACACCCTCTATATTAACTCTTTAAGGACTCTATCATAAGCTTTCTCAAGTCAATAAAGACCATGTAAATGTTTTTCCTCCTCTCACTATATTTCTATACTAATTGTCTTAATAAGAAAATAGCTTTCATGATAAATCTCCCAAGCATGAAACCAAACTAATTCTCCAACACACTTATTTCATGTCGTACCCTCTTCTCAATCACTCTTTCAAAAAGTTTCATAGTGTGGCTCATAAGTTTGATTATTCCATAATTAGTGCAGCTCTATATATCTCTTTTATTCTTATAAATTTGTACAATAGAGCTTTTCCTACACTCATCGTGCATTTTCTTTAATTTTATAATTTTGTTAAACAACTCGGTCAACCAAACTACCCCAATATCTCCCTTATGCTTCCAAACCTCTATTGATATACCATCAGGCCCCATGCCTTTTCCTGATTTCATCTTAGTTCATATTTATAATATCCAATGTTATTTAGATTTATAGTATTTTCAATCCCTATATTCTCAGAGCCATTGTCATTTAACAATTTTTGAAAGTATGTTTTCCACCTTTGTTTGATCCCATCATCTTTGACTAATACCTTTTGATTATTGCTTTTAATGCACTAAACATTTTTTTAAATGCTTACCCTTTTGTTCTCTTACTTTTGCAAGTTTAAACACATTTTTTTAACCCTCTTGTTCCTAGTCTATTATAGAGCTCATCATATGCTTTAAGTTTAGCCTCACTTACTATTCTCTTGGCAACCTTTTTAGCATTCTTATATTGTTTATAGTTTTTATTATTTCTAATCTTATGACATGCTCTAAAACACATCTGTTTTTCTTTAATAACTTTTTACACTGTTTCACTCCACCATCATGTTTCCTTTACTAATTGTCTTTTACCTTTAAATACTCCTAAGACATCTTTTGTCACTTTCTTAATGGACTCAGCAATATTATTTCACATGATATTTACTTTTATTTCATAGTTCTAATTTCCTTCTACCATCAACTTATTTGTGAATGAGGTTATTTTCTCTCCTTTTAAGTTCCACCACTTAATATTTGGGTACATATTAAGTTCATTTCTTTTCTTCTATCTTTTGATATAAATATCCATAACCATTAACCTATGTTGTGAGGCTAAACTCTAATCGAATATCACTTTATAATTCTTATACATAGATCGTTTATTATTTCTAAGTAAAAAAAAGTCTATTTAGCTTTTATGAAGTCCACTTTTAAAGGTTATTAAATATTCATCTATCTTCTTAAAAAATGTATTTACAATGGCTAAGTGACATGACAAAGCAAAATCTAAGATATTCTCTCTCATCTCATTTTGTTGATGTATATCATGCCTTTCGTATATTCTATCATATCTTTCATTTTCTTTTCCTACATAGTCATTTAAATATGCTCTTATAAATATCCCCTCAGAAATTTCTTACATAACTCCCTCAATATCTTTTCAAAACAGTCTCTTGATTATATCTTATAACCCTACTTGTAGTGCACACGCACTTATAACATTTATAATCTGCTCTCCTAAAACAAAGTTTATTATTATAATTCTATAATTGATTCATTTAATGTCCACAATTTTATCTTTTAATTCCTTATATACTATTATTCATGTACCATTTTTGTTATTATACTTTCCTATATATCATAATTTATATCCATTTATTTCTCTAGCTTTACCCCTTTCTACTTGGTTTCTTAGATACAAGCGATGTTGACTCTCCTACGTTTCATCGCATCTACTAACTCCACACTCTTACCTATCAATGTCCCTATATTCTATATGGCGATACGAATCTTATGCTCTGAAAATATCCTACTTACCATCGCCTTTCTCAACGTTTATGGCATGAACCCATATCTACTTTTCACCGCACCTGGGTTCTGATACTGCGCATCGCTTCCAAAGGGACACTCTAGCAACCCTTGTCCATTTTTCACTACACCCGAGATCCAATGCAGCACGTTACTTATGGAGAACGCCCTAGCTCGAAAGAATGTCAGTTTTCTATTCATGCTATGTTAGGGTTATCATAGTTTTAAGAAGCTGAAAATGATTTTCATTTATGCCTTACAAATTAATATACAAATGCATATTCATTTGCAAGCAAAAAAGAAATAACAAAATCATCTTCAGCTTCACCCTTGCCGGCAGGCACTTGATGTAAGGGTTGCCATATTTTTAGAAGCTGGGGATGATTTTCATTTCTTCCTCACAAACTAATATATAAATGTATATTCATTTGTAAGAAAAAAATAACAAAATCATCTTCAACTTCTACCTTGCCGGCTAACACCTGACACAAGACTCTCCACCTTTTTCATCCAGGCTTGGGACCGGCATTGGTAGAGTTGTCTAGTTAGTCAACAAGAGCTGAAGGAATAAACTAAAAAGCTACATCAATGACTAGGAATCTCTATATTTATCCACAGCAAAGGAAACTAAGAAGAAATACCAGAGAAGTGAAAACTCAGGCTGAAGGAGATCATACATATTTGATATATTATATGTTAAAAGACAGATAAGAGGGAAGATCTCTTCCTACCAGCCCAGATAAATCCAATGACCTCAAAACAACATTGGATAAAAGAGACTGCTAGGTTGGATTTACAGGAGAGGTATATATACTATATGATCCGTGTTATATGACTAGAAACTGCCAGAAACAGTAGAAGCAACCTCAGCAAATGCGATCTTTGAGAGAACAACTGCAGCAAGGCAGCCGAGGCATTGGATGGAGTCTTCCCTGCAACTGCTGGAGAAACTGCACGGCCACCCGGGTTTCTCTGTTGCTCATTTGTTGGTAATGGGTTTTCGGGTTTGTTCTGTGGAGGTGGAGATATTGGTACCCTTTTCCCATCAGTGCTAACGGTACCTGTTCATGAATGAGCAGATTTAGGTTGTAAATATGCCAGATGAAAAGGGATTAGCATAGACCTTGCTATTTTTCAGTTTTGCTCTAGATGTGCATAACAGTCCAAACCCAAGCCGTTTATATAACTCAAACAAGGATGCCAGTGCAAGCAATTTAACCCATGCTAACACGGTGCACATAAGCTCCATAAAAGAAACTAATAAACTTGGAAACAGCCCCCACTGAGGCAAACTTTTTGCATGTATCTCCTACAATCCAATCTCAATTTTTGTGACTTCAAAATGGAAAGGCAAGTGCAGCTAACCATCAATTAAGTCAGTTCAGTCAGTCTCAAGGATAGATAAACTAGGTGGTCAGAGCTTGTGAAAACTTACAATTGGAGCGAGACCATCTCATCTTCAAATTCTCCCGGTCAAACACAATACGGTAACCTGTCATCATATTTTCTGCAATTGGAAATTTCATCCATAATCAGTTCATCATCATCATCAAGACCTTATCCCAATGTCATCCATAATCAGTTCTGATTTTAAAAAGGAATACACCAACGACAGAATAAGAGAAAATTTCAGGGCATCGACAAGTGATGTAAATGGTAGGGAGTAGGGGGAATAAGAAAACTCACGTCCAATCGTCCCAATATCTCCTTCAGTTGACTGTAAGGCTAAACAAAATCCAGAATACCGATCCTGCATTATTGAGGGCATAGTTATTACTAAATTGCGATATGATCATCCTACTAAACAGCTGCTGATATTAGCAACTGCATTCACATTTCATACCCACCTGCTAATCACCAGTTTCTGCAGGATATTATTAGTTATGGGCCTCAACTTGTACCCATGGTTGGTTATTCTTAGAATCTCTCTTTCGTGTCAAGTTTTATCCCCAGAGAACTACTTTGGGATGGGAATAACGGTCTGCAAATTGAATTATGCATAGATGCTGATTATGTGACTTGCTGCTATTTGAAATATTAAAACAAAATACCCAAAGTATTAGGACCATTTTATCTCTTACATTTGAAAATTTTTATCCGTGTTTTAGGTTGGCCAATAGGAAACGAGGCCACTATTCATAGATAAACAAGCCATGGTCTGTCATTCCATTGCCAAGTAGAGACTTAAAATTAGAGATCAGTTATAAAAATGGTTTCAGGATTATATAAGGTTGAAATGTACCATAATAAGGCTCTGATACAGGGACCTTTTTACAAGACTTCTTTTATAATAAAGTTCACATCCTCTGTGGCTGTTGATGGATGCTAAAAAGGTTTGTGTCACATTGCTTGTTCACTTCATTGGTATTTCACTGAGCATTTACAATTTTCAGACATACTGATCCAAATTCTTTCTCACGTTGCTATTTGATTTTAGAATACATCAGGAAATTATGAACTGGGTTAACCGTTCATAATAGAGAACTAGAACTCGCCAGACAACTAAAATATTATTGAATTTGTTAAATTACAAAAATGCAGATTGCAACACAAAATAGAGCACCTTGATAATTGAAACCCTTCGCCCCTAAGTTATCACCTAGTCCTCCTAGAAATCCTTTTCCTATAATACAGTTCCATACACCCTGTTCCTACCCACTTCAAGTCATCCTATACAGATCCCAGAAAAACAAACAATAAATTCCAGTATCAGCATATCCTCCTAGATCAGCTGTTCCTCATTCCATACCATACAGACCATCTCAATACCCACACAACCACCAAAAACCTTGCTCTCACCAACAAAACAAATTCCTTCAACACAAAGGAACCCATCAAATTCCAGACTAGCCAAGACCCAGTTATTTGTGTTGATGGTTTCAACAAGTAGAAAGAACTCACCAAAGGCAAATCCACTAGTTCATTCTGAGCCATTAAGTCATTTGAATCCTAGTCATATTAGTGATGCATTCCTTTCTTCTCATTAAGGGCCTCATTGGCAACGTTTACATAAGCTGGTTTAGTGGACTATAATGTATTATACATACAGCCGGTTTATTGGATTAATCCATATAGAAATATATGGACCATACCGACATAATCCAACAGAACATATTATATGAACCTGCCAATTGAGCTCAAAATCTCAAGGTTATATAATCCAATAAAACAGATCATATAAGCACTACCAACAGGGTTCTGCAAGTCAAGTACTCAATCCAATAAAAAAGATTATATAAGCATTGCCAACCAGGATCTATATCTCAAGGTATTGAAGTCTCCCCAAACCAGTGGAAGATTTTCCTCTCTTAACAATATCTCTCTATCCCCACAAACTTGCTCTTATTTTGGAATTGTACTGTCTAGACATCCTATCGCCATCCACTTTCAAGTCATCCTCCATTAATGCGAGTAAATCAGGCACATTAAAGTCCTTTACAATTGCATCATCCTTGGTCACTTCCAATTCCATACCTCTACGTAGCCAGTTGTGCAAGAACTCCCAAAAAAATGTTCCTCAAGCCCAAGCACTCTGCACTAGCTTGATGGTACCCAGTTGAGATCGACAAACTATTCAAAATTAGGCCCACGATCAATACAGATTCCTTAGTTCCATTTTCAACTTTGAGTCAGATCTCCCCCTCGACAACCCCTTTCAATATTACTGACATTGGAAAGCTGCACTTCTGCCCAATGTCCCCAACAAGCACTACTACAATAGTCATTATCCTCACAAAAATTAGAGAAAAAAAATGGCAACCCAAAGGTAATCCACATGACTTGGAGAGTCTCGCAACTTGTGTTACAATATAGAAGGAAATTCAACCCAGAACAAATTCTCTATATTGTAAACTGAATTTCCTACAAATTCTCTACTGATATTGAATAATCTAAACCCATAATTATCAAATCCATAGAGCTGATAGACAAGAGATAGAGCTAATATTGGAGTTCGTTTATAAATGGAGAAGCACATTGGTAAATTGAAGATAGATACTCCTCATTGCAGAGTTATTGAAGGCTGTATATACTCCATATTGGAGAATTACTAAAGGTATGTATATCATTGGAGTATTATCACTCATTTAGATAAGACATACAACTCAATCAGACCACATACCTCTCGTTCATAGTATTGGAAAATGGGACTATCAACCACAAAGCTGTTATGCCTCCCAAACATTAGACTCAGGGTAGGAATCTCGGGATTATCCACGGAACTGCAACACAACCACAGATATCAGGACAACAGATGAAAGCTAGTTGACAAAAGCAAATGCAAGCATTCACTTTCTTTACCTCGCTTTGTAACAGAACTCCCACGGTGACTCTTCATAGCTGATCCTTGAAGCATTCATTTGTCTGTCAAACTACAATTTAAAAAAGCTACAACATTACATGAGAATGAAATGAAAAAAAAAAAGAAAAGATAATGTCTAAAACAACCTAATACATGAGGAATACCTCTGCAGTGATTCTTTCATATACATCTTTAGGAAGAAAGGTGAAGGATGATCCACTATCAACCAGTGCTTGGAAGTTCGATAGCTTGACACATGCACTGTTAATACAAAGACCCTCCACCCCGACAATATAGGTGACACTAAAGCAAAACCATGATTAATTATGAAAACCACATCCAGTACATTTATGTCAAAATGATACATGCTCAACAGTCAACAGTCTAAAAGTCAACAAAGGGATACTTTCTGTCAATGTATTGCCAAGCTCTATATGAATTCCATAAAGGAATTGAGATCATGTTTGTATTTATAAACAAGAACAAGAAGATGTATGATCTACTGGCATATGGCACCAAAAGATTTGTTGGTTGCTAGTACGCCTCAGCCATCTCATTACAAAGATCGACCACAATTAGAAACCACCGGAATCCAGATTAAGAACTATGAGCTAACATGGGGACATTTTACAACAAATCAAGTTAACATATCCCTTTAGCTCCAACAACAGAAGTTTTAAATTTATACCAGATGACTGTTATTTTCACTTGCAAGCAGCCAAATTTTTGAGTCAGACAGTAAAGAGTCACTGACAAGCATTTAGACAGCTTACTATTTTCCTTCCCAAGGCAAAAATGGAGTAGACTGCTGTGTAGAGAATCCTTGGTCCCCAAAGAAAATTCTCCCAGAGTCATCTTCCCGAACGCACATTGAAAAAGAATCTCGAACCAGTCCTGCTTTTGCTAGGAAACTTGGAACAGAAATGTTCCCAAATCCCAAACCAAGGAGACCATCAGGAGCAATTCCATCTAAATAACCACCACTTTGCTTCCTACCGCAGCTGCAGTCAATAAAATAGGATCTTTCTTATTAGTCATGAGAACGGTCAAGCTTCAAACGGGAAAGGTGATTTTCATTTTCCCCTTTTGAATGGTAAAATTATACTAACAACAATGAAAGTAATCAAACGCACCCTATAATAACTGGTGTCTTCACCAAGTTTGTGGATGAAGAAGCATTGATGGAGGCCAAATACAATGTGTCCTCAACCAAAAATCCAGAACTTGATGTATTTTCTGAATAGTAGTTAACGATATAAGGACAAGACTGCTTTGGACTTTTGCAGTTAGATCCTGAAGCACATAGTTCATGGTTGCATGAAAGGTGACTCCCAGTGCTTGATTCAGAGGGGCTATAAACACTTAGATCCCTATCCTGCATAATAGATGCTCCAAATAGCAGGGAGCACCTACAAATCAATCATCGGAAATTAAGTGCTAAACCTGTTACCAAGTGTTAGCAGTATGGCTCAAGCATTCACAACTCATTCCAAGCATGTCTGGAGATATTCTTCTTTCATAAACATCTAGGACATGAATGCAGAGATATCACACAACTATAGATAATAAATAGGAAAAAATTTCAAAAATGAAGCAGGTATTCACAAAATCAGCTTGAAATGCATGTATACCTGATCCAATTACTTGGGCGATCAGAAACACTTTTTATGGAGAGTAAGCAGCAACTGTTACTTGTCCAAAACTATTTGTACATTCACCATGAAATGATAACATAGTGCTTATTCTAAACTATATCATATTCTCTCCACCACGAGGATGACGTATGACAGAGAAAGCTAGTACCTGGGTTCACTCATGACAAGACATGAGCTAGCCCAATTAACTCACCTTATGAAACCAATCTACCAACCTTTTATCTGCCAAAGGTGATTCCATCCTCCCATCTACTGTAGTCTTTTCTAACTTCATCCTTTCAACAATGTTCAATAGGCTTCCATTGATTTGTGTTGTCCAAGAGTAAGTGAATCTTTTGGATTTGGAAAATTAAGGAAAGAATTGATTTTCCGTATGTGCATGAAGAGTGTCGGGGATCAACAGCCACATCTAAATAATCCTTTTAACATAACCACATAATCATGAATGGAACTCTACTTAAGGGAAGCATCATGAAGGATGAACTTCTGCAACTGTTTGGAAGAATTCAGCATTCAAAACAAGCTCTGTGGTGGTTAGCTTCTCAGTCTAACAGGGCATATCATGGTAAACACTACCGCATTCAATGCTTGAACCCCAGCATTGACAAGGTTTTACCCAGAAACACTTCTCATCTATCTCCAACAGTTGTCTAAACGAGTCCATGAACAAAGCTTTCAACTCATATTAACTGATAAAGTCATCTAATTAGCAGCCAAATGAAGTGAGCTTGATTCTTTTTGCTCATGACTTCTTTGTGATATGCTTAACTTTATGGAACGGACAAATCTGAAAGGGAGTAGCAAGATAATGGGAAACAATTGGCCAATGGGCGGATAACAGCTCCAAGCAAAGCCCATCTCCAAAAGTACTTCTCTTTGCTGTACATTAAAATATTTTAGTCAATTTCCCAAGTTTAATTTATTCTTTCTAGATTTTAATAAAAACAAGTCTTTGTAACTTATATGCTTCCCAAAGCAGGATTAGGCCTAGCCTTTACAGGACTGAACCTTGCCTCAATTAAATGCCAAACGTGAATAAGTTCATTTCCCTACTTGCATGCATAAACCTATAATACTTGCAAGGGAAGCCTCAATCAAGTTGTAATAAAAGAAAAAGAAGGGTTCACAAATGTACCAATATAAAAAATAAAATAAAAATTGACTCGACACACAGAGTTCACTCCTTCGTTCTGTCCATATCTAGCACCTTTTCTTCTAAACCTATTTTGATATGAACGGATTGGACAAGATCACTTATTAATTGCCATGCTGGAATAACAGGCACCAGCAAAAATATTATTAAGACAACTTTATAACATTTTCTTACAAGATTTCAGCAAGGGAAGTCTTTGAGGCTAAATTCACAAGCTTCTATAGTCCACCATGTAGAAAAGTTGCCAGCTAAATATTACAAACATAAGAAGTAGAACAAGAAGAAAAGACAAGACTATGTTGGAAAAAGGCAAAGAAGAACGAAGTATCTATAAAAAAGAATTCCAATAACCAGCAAAACAAGATAGCACATAAGAGATACATAATAAAAACAGAAACAGACTAAAATGAATTCATAAGACAAGACACAGCGAAAAGAGACAGGAATACAGAACTAGAAAGGATAACTAACCAGATGACGAGAAGACAAGGGCGCACATTCTATACAATCACAAGGAACCCAAAATAAATCACTTCCAGTATCCAGTGCCACAAGAAATGAGATATTAGGTGTTCCTATATCAATCCATGTGTAATGTAGCCTGTCAATAAAATTTGTATATCAAGTTATTTATGTTAAAAAAGAGAGAAGCCAGAAACAAGTATCTGTACCACAATGATGTGAAAACAACTAATCCTGCTCCATCAAACTATTTATGCAAATGATCACAAAGTGAACTATCATGCCAACACGTTTTTCTGAGACAGCAATGTATCTCATCCTCTGATATATCCCATTAACTCTAATAGTAAAGAGCTCAACCTATAATTCCCAGAAAAATTGTTTAAACCAAATATGAGTCAGAACAACAGACAGCAGCAATAGAGAAGCACCAACAAGAATGAATGTGTTCAAAGATTCTGAGTTAGTTATTTGGTTAATATGGTTTACAGAGAATCAGATACATAAAAAAGATGCATAAATCCAACTTATAAGATATGGCTCCACCAACTTATCAAGAAAAAGAAGATCACAAACCATGATACCTGAAAGTGCAAGTGAACAGAACAAAAAAGTTAACTCCATATCAAGGTTCCTTGTGGGGCAGGAAATGTACAACAGTCCAAAAAATAAAGAAAAAAGAACATTCTCAAACTTCATAATTTTTAATACTTATTTTGATTTGGCTAACAGCCAATAAATTTGTCTTCTTCCTTTGCAATATGCAAACTGACATCTATGCAAAACAATACAAGATGAAAACAAGAACTATAACATACTCAAACAAAGTCAACATTATTTGTCAAAGCTGTAAACTTCAAATTTACCAAGTATAATGCAACGATTCAATACAATAGCATAAGCTTTTAGTACAGGCCTAAGAACCCTACAAACTCTACTTCCAAGGCACAGTCCCACAAATAGGTGTGAAGATTGAGCCTCATGTAGTTTTAACACAGCTTCCAAGTTCTGCTTGCACAGAGAAATGGGTTCTGTCATTAGATCAGAGAACTCTTCAGATAACTTATTTAGCATCCCATGAGACACTAACACTGCGGGACCCAAATATTTTCGTTACACGAAAGTACCGTGAGGTCTAGATAGATCTTAGATATAGCTAACAACATACAATTACAGAACTAGAATAACATGTATTCATATTCACCACAAGATTACCTACCTGCAGTGCCTTATAACAACGTATAGTTCTCAAACTCAACTCATAATCTTCACACTAAGATGATCACTAAAGCTCCAGAAATCCCAAAGGTTCAATCGAACCATCGCTCACTAAATGAGACTCCGAAAACAGGGGGAAAAAAAAAACTGATATTTTAACTTCAGAGTCATCACAAAATTTCCATCATAAGCTAGCTCACTCAAAAGCCTCAAAAAATGGCAAAGCGAAAAAAATCAAATCTTTCACCTAAAACACATAAATGACACTACAATAGTCAAATTAATAGTCCCAATTTAACTCCAAAGCAACAGACCAAAAGGAAAAACCAAATGTACCATCCAAAGTCATCTCCAAAAGAGAAAGTTTCGCTCCCTTCTGAAGGAAACAGCGACTGATATTTAGCTCCGAGTTTCATCTTCTGCCGCTGCAAATCACTGGCAGCAAGCATCTGGAAGTATTCCATGCTGCCCCGCCTCGGATTACGACCAGAAAACCCTCTTCGTGAAATCCCAAGGGATTTTGCTTCGTCGGAGAAACGGTGGATGAGTTTTGAAGAGAATGTGAGAGAATGAGAGGTTTCTAAAAGGAAAAGCAGGGTTAATACAGAAACAAAGAATCGAGTCTCCATTCTGAGAGAGAGGGGGGGGGGGGGGGAGTAATCTAGATTTTTGTGATGGAAAAATAGTGAGATGGAGAAATCAAGGTTTTGAAGGTGGTACTTGGGAGATTTCTTGATTTGGTTCAGAAATGGAGCAACTTAGAGAGAGTTAGGGTTTGGGGAGCTCGTTATGGAGATCTAGGGTTTTACAGGAGGTTCAGCTGGTATGGAGAAGATCTTTGGATTCTGTCACTAACTCCCTCCCTCTCTCTCCCCTTCTCTGTGAATAACCGGGCGGATAAAAGAGGGAAAATGGTGGCCTTTTGGAAACCTCTGTTGCAAAAGATTCTGCCTAACGTGCGCCATTTGCTAGATCCAACCATGACACAGTGGGTCCATCTTTCTGAAACAGTCAGAGCTAGCGTAATTTGTACCTTTGAATGATCTGGACCGTTCGTCTGAAAATTGTACTTTTGATCTTAGGAAAGGGACGGGTTACGAACTTTGCACGAAATGAAACAATGCTTTATATCTGTAACTCCGAAAATGTAGGGCTGAAGCCATCGGATGAACGGATCGGATAATGCATAGGATGCCCCGTGCGCATAGATGTAGGCCACCACTTTATTTGAACTGTGAAGGATCATCTGACGATCTATTTGACCAGGCTTTTGATCAAGCAGTTAAGATCATATTTTTAGTGGCATTTCTGGGCCCCACTACCATCAACCACCTAGATGTATAAAATTCGAATCACAATGTACGAGACATTTTTATATGAAATCAGCAAAATTTTACAATGGACCCAACTGCAATTACATTTGGGTCCCACCGTTGGTGATAGCAAGACCTCATTGTTTGCAGACGAGAAGATGAACGGCTAGAATTACCAAGATCTGGGGTGGGCCCTACATGCCTTGCTATTAAGTGGGGACTCTTCTCCTAGCACACCCGGCGCAGTTTAGAAGCCAAAATTTTCTCTCTCTCCTTTTTTTTTTTTTTACTTTCTTCTCTTTTCGTTGGAGAGTAATGATTGGCGTCATGGAGGAGGACCCACCAGTGCCACGTAGATGGTCCCCGCGTCAACGTGTCGGCAAATAACGAGTTATTATTGGACGACAGTCTAATCTGGGATGACGGGTCCCACCACAGTGCTTCGCTTTCCGGGGAGGGTGGGGACGTGGCGGTTGGTCGTATTCGAGCATCTCAGATTCCCGACTCGAGAAGAGAATTTCACGTGACGTTATGACGTGGCACAATCTGGTTCGTAAATTTTCCTGCTTTTGATTTCTTTATGGCCTTTCATTTTTGTTGTGCCTTTTTTAATGTGAAAAGGTTGACATAGCTGGGAGCCTCCCATATTTGGGAACCTTTCTCGCTGCTTGCATTTGCCTCGAAAGCATGGATTAGGGTTAATAGAACATCTCAGTCGTACACGTTGTCGGTGGGATTGATGATCTGGACTGTCTATGGGATCAGCTCATTAATGATGGAATAAGTTATTGATCTACCCCGATGATTGCGGCATTTGGACTGTTGGTCTTCTGCGGAAGCGGGAAAATGAGGGACACGGTGGACGGAGAACATGTAAAGTCCCGCCGGTGTGATCTGGACCATCTAAAAACCTGCGAATTGGATGAAATCCCCAGAAACGAGTCCCGTATAATGTGAGGTTGTAGATGGTTTCATGATCCGATTCTAAAAATCACAGATACATCATGGGCCAATATCTGCTCCATGGAATGATCATATTGAGTATCTTCCTAGAGTGGAAGGATGGATTAGATTTGAAACAAGCGGCAATTAAAACTTGAACTGATTAAGTTTAATTGCTGCTTTGTTCTTTTTAACTTTCTAAGCTGTCAAATTTTTCTCACATCTGGCATAGTTAGTTGCAAACAACTCACCATCCCCATGAAATTTATTTGGTACCAACTCAGCATCTCCTATAGAATATGCTTAGTCATATGTTCAAAGTTCTTGCTTTTGCCCTTTAGTTGGGGGTTAGGTTTAGTAACAGAAATGAATGTTTTTTTTTCCTTAATGGCGAATGGTCATGAATGACTTCACTGTGACTCATTCTTTGCTTGTAGATAATTTGGGAATGTCCTGAAATTTTCATAATCTGGATGATCTTGTCAAGTTATTTTTAGTACTTGTTTTTTACCTGTAATTAACATAACTGAAAGGTCTTTATATATATATATATATATATATATATATATATATATATATATATATATAGTAATTTTAGCTGTTTTATGTAGGTGTAAGAAGCAAGTGACATCTGTTGGGAAAAAAAAGTAAAAATAAAAAAAGTTAGAGAAAATAGTAGTTAGAAAATTTTTCCTAGCCAATCAAATGTCGCCTACTTTACACATGCAACTCCTTGATAAAATTACCACTGATGTATACATACTTTTCTCACACTTATTCTTAGGACACACTCCTCTTCAATGTATGCCCTTGTCAAATATATCACCAAGACACTCCTTTTTAAGGTACATGCACCCCTTAAAGGGATGCGATGCACTGCCAAACCCGAGACCTACTCAAGGGAGAGGTGCCTCAACCAAAGTACTAGGCTATATTGGCTTGCATGCCATTAGTTTTTCCATCAAACGTTTTAGAACTCAAAATAACTCTAGAAAAAAAAAAATTAATGAAAAATAATATGGGAATTCTAACACAATGTTTGTGAAGCTTGAGATTGAAAAAGCTAAATTGAGATGAGATAAGATTGGCCTTATGACTGTTAGTGGTGCTCGAGTTCTCATCCCATCTGGGTTAAGATGACGCAATATCTTCACATCTTATTGTTAGTGGTGCTTGCGATGACATGAGCAAGTTCTATCTCAACCAAACTCATTGTTAATAGCTTGCATATCTCTTCACCTCAAGCAATATCACATCAAGCTTTATTATTGGATGGGGATCTGCTTCTGGTGCAAATCCAGCTCAGCTCAACCGAGCCAAAGCAGCTTCAGTGATATTTTCAGCCATCTCACTTTATCTTATGCCAAATTCAGGTCATCTTGACACACCTAAATTCATCTCAAGCCAGATCCCATCTCATATCAAGCCAGCTCAAACTATTGGAAGCACAACTGACACGGTGAAAGATACCTACCCTTTAGCCGTAGTAACTTGGGATTACTTCCACATAACGAAGCATCAGAAAAATAATGTGACATAATTGCACAAACCGGATTATACAAGCGTTGTCAATTGAACCCTAAGATCATCATATCAAGATCACTTTTCAACGTTTTAGCGACCATTTAAAATGTTCAAGTGGATAAAGTTTAGGACTTGCAAACTAAAAATTTAGGGCACGTTTAGGAAACTGATTCTAGAATATTTCACAAGAGAAAGTCAACAAAAATCTAACAGATTTTCTGCTGTAAAATATTCTAGAATACAACAAAAACAATTAGACATATCATTATATTGAAAGCACCTTCTCATCCCATATGTCAAGAAACTGATATTTGATGAAATTGTGCATATGTTATGATGCCCAAATCACATTTTCCCAACACATCAAATTTACAATGTAACCAGCGCAACTACTTAGAAACCACATCCTTCTCCAAATTCAATGACAGAATTCGAAGTTAAGAAGCTACATTTTCTTCCCCAGCTTTATACCAAGAAAATGGAAGGACAAAAAAATAAAGAATATAATTCAACACAACTGCAAAAAAGACAGCAAACAATTTGTGACCGCAGAGAGAAAACTACAGAGATCGAGCTCCTCTGCAGACTATATACAATCAACATTATACACCTAGAAAGAAAGCATTTTCCGTTTCTGTCAAGATTACAAATACACCTAAGTGGGGGAAAGGCAAGAAATAAAAGACTGTTTACCTTGTTAGAGGTTTTTATTTGTTTGACCACTGGAATTCAATTTCCAGATTCCTGGAGGGTCCGCTTTTGCTTTCTGGCAGCAGAGTGTACTCTCCAGCAACTGCTCCCAACATAACCACCCGGTCTATCTGAATTGTTACTTTTCCAAATGAGCTCTGTCATTGCAAGAGAAGTGATCCAGGTCAGTTTTCGGATGAGATGACAGACGAGGTAAAGAGGAAATGAAATACTACTGACCTTCCCAAATTTGCTCTTATTCTTGCAAGAAATGTGAAGCTTCTGCCCTTTGGGAGGACTGTCGAATGCCCATGCAAAGCCTTCGTCCCATTCAGGTGAAGAACCAGTTGACACGATCTAACGAACAAACAGATAGACTCAGTGTTGAACATGCACAAGCATATATGGGCAAGAGACATGCCTCGAAATAATAAATGCATACCTAAAACATAACCATTGACTCATATGGGCGAGTACAAAATACAGAACTAAATCAATATATGAGATGGATGGTTAGATTGTTCAAGTAGGCAACATTTTAGTACTGAACGCTGCAAAGCCTAGTGGCTTGAGAATGAGCACCCAGCATAGCACTGAGGGGCACTTGCTCCCCGGCCAAGTGTTGAGGCTGCTCCAGGTTCAAGTATCCTTGCCCATCAAGTTTCAGGAAAGCCTAGTGCCTCACTAACAAGAAGTTCTTGTACCACTTCATTATAGCATGGACTGATAAATGTGTTACACTTGTTTAAGCTGCTTAATTTCTTTGTGTAAACGAGCCCAGATTCATCTTGTGGAAAGATAAGTCGAAAAGTGAAGCAGGCATAATACACATGTATATACTACATAACTGGTTCTTGGTCATAAACAAAAGATTAGAAAATAAATGATTGGCACCATCTCTCACCTTGGTTTGTCTGGGTGGAGTGCTACCAAGTGTGAGCTTGCAGTAGACACTTGGGTTTCCCACTGATTGCTTTAAATTATTTCCGCGTTTTATAATCACCATCAGTGTTCCAGGCAAACACTGCAAAAGGAGTTCTGCCTTCTCCTGGAACCGAGGTGGACCAGACTGAATCAGGTATTGCAGTAAAGGAATTGCCTCTGCTGCAGCAACTGATTGGGCTTTAGAGACTTCTGCTGGGCATGCTGACCAAGCTTGTCTGAGAAGAAAAAGTGAATCTAATGCTGCTTCTTGAGTTGCCTCTGAGCCAGTCTTTAGGGACGTGACTAGATGGGGAATACTCAGCGTGGCTGGTTCTGTGGCCCTCAAACGTGGGAAGTTACCAAATAGAGCATTTAGAGCTTTCATGTACTCCTCATTCACACTACCGGTGGCCCATAAATCCTTTTCAATAGCAGCTGCACAACCAGTAAATTGATAAGATGGTGCAAGAAACTATGCAGACACAAACAAATATTAGCAGAAAATTGTAATCAAATCTTTCAGACCAAAGCGGGCTGCTTACAAATAGGATACAGTAACAAAAACATGTAAGAAGTGAACCTATTGGCTTTTTCTAGTAATGCTCCTATATCCAGCATTTTTAATTACTTAAAAGGTTTCACTGTAATTTCTTGTCTAGGTCCTCGTTTCTTCATTCTTGCAGATTAGTTGATTGAGCATTGGTTTGTCCCATATAGAGAGATATTCAAGGAATGTATTAGGCAGGTTCCCAGAGGAATTTCTCAAGTGTGCTTTTTGGTTTCCAGATGGAGTCTTCCATCCCCATCATTTTGTTCAAAGACTGAAGTCTAACACAGTCTCAGTTTGCACGTAAGAGTTTTAAGTAAAATATAACAGGCTAAGATCCCATCTTAAGAAGTTTTTCCAGTAACTCAGGGCAATAACAATATGCAACATACATTGACACCAAAATCAAGCTTTGAACATGTTGCACACTGCACAAGAGGCCAACAACCATAGATAAAGAGGACATACCAGTTATAGCTCGCACTGTTTCGCTAGAAGCATACTCTTGAACAGTGTGATTGGAGAAGAGCAGTTTAACGAACATAGCTGCCTGGACAGATGTATCTGGATCACTGGAACCAATGAGGTCAAGTACAACCTGCACTCCACCAGCTTCTGCAACAGCTCGTTTGTTTGACCTGCTGTACATAACCAGATTTTGTAGTGCACAAATAGCTACTACTTTCATTTCTTCCGTTGGTTGATCCTCCAGCAGATTAACCAGTGCTCTACAGGCTGAAACAGCATCTGTAGTCCGAGCAAGTCCTTCGTTTTGGAAAAGATCACCAAGGGCAAGAATTGCCATCAACCTAGCCTGCTGAGCTTGGGTTTGAGGATCAAGAAGATATTGGGATAGTGGAGAAATCGCAGACTTAGCAGCTTTAGTTTCCCTAATCTTCACATTGTTCAGCAATGCTTCAAGCAGCCTTGCTGCAGTTTCTTCACACTGATGAGACCTGAGAAGTTCCAAGAGAGCCTCAATAGCACCACTTTCAGCCATAGCCTCTGCACTGGTTGCATCATCACTTTCCAACACAAGCAGCGCATTTAGGGCACCTATCACCGTGCTTTCTGAGCCAGACTGGAGCAACCTCACCAACACTGCCACTGGTACCTCCAAATAAAACTCAGAACTGAACTGAAGAATACTCGATAAAACAGATGCAGCAGATTCCCACAAAGCATGAGGCAAAGGAGGGTCAGCTTGCAATATGACTTTGGACAGCTCGTTGACACCGCCCTCTTTCGCAATCGCATTTGGCCAACTCAATGCAATGCTAACTAGAGCTTTTATAGCCCTCTGTTGTAAAATATGTGTCCCAGATCCAAGAACTCGAATTAGGGGACAAATTGCATGTTGTGTTATTGGATCCTTCTGTAGATGCTCCTCCACAAGCAGATGGGAAAGGAGCTCAGCTGCCAACTGTTGCACTGCTTGAGCTGGGGAATCAAGCAAAGGAATAAGTGGCCCAACAGCCTGATGAGGTGTTAGGTTGTGGTCAGCACGACATTGTGGATGCTCTAAGATATTAACGAGGACCTGAAGAGCACTGTGCTGTCCATCAGGACCAAACTCTGGACTGTTTAGCAACATGAAAAGGGGTTCCACCACTTTGGCAGCAGATGGGCCTTTAGCAATACTAGTATTGTTGGTCAATATTCGAAGCAATTCTGCAAAGACAGAGCATAGGAAATTAGGTGCTTCATGGAGGATATCAAGTATGCTATCGATGACTCCAGCTTTTACCATGTCCATCTTACAAGCAGGCCTGTCTTTCCCTAATTTCACCAGAGCTCTTGAAACAGCTTCATGGAGTGTGTAGTTTCTTCCAAACAAAAGGCCAACAAGAGGAATTACAGCTCCATGAGCAGCAACCAGTTCTGCTAATTGCTCATCATCCAACAGTTTATCAAGGGCACGGACCACTGAATGTTGTGCAGGACTAAACTCACTTACAAGAAGAGAAACCAGAGGTTCCACGCAACGAGCTGCGGCCATTGTTGACCTAATTCTGGTGTTCCCAAAAAGAACACAACATAACTCTGCAGCATCACCCTTTAGTTCCATTGAACAATTTGATGAAAGAATCCGACAAAGGACATCCACTGCATTCATTTCAACATCAGCAACAGCAAGGGCTCTTGATGGATTCTCAGATAATAACCTAACTAAAGCAGCAATAGCAGCATGTTGCTCCTTCTCCAAGCCAGTGTTAAGAATCTCGACAAGAGGTTGAACAGCCTGTCTAGCCGTGTCTGCACTCCTGATATGGTCTGAGGAAAATAAACTCTCCAATGCTTTAGCAGCACTATATCTTGAACTCCTTCCACCAAGACGTAGAACTGCAACAAGCTGATTAACAGCACCAAATGCAGATTCATGCCGCCGTATTTCAGCTGTGCTGAATAAAATTCCCAGTAAATCTGTGGCTGCTTCTTCTGTTGCATCTTGCGGGCCAAGTGAAAGATACTTGGTCAATCCCTCCAGAGCTCCAGCTTCTACCATTACAAGCTTGTTTGGGGGACAATCCCTAGCTAGCTGTGTCAGGAGCCCGAGTGCCAGAAAAGGTGCACCAGGCCGCTCTGGAATTGGTTTGAGCAAATCAACAAGGGAGGGTATGGCTTTCCTAGAAGTTGCACCAACTCTAATGTCATCCACTCTGAACAATCTCTCCAGAGCAACTTGCTCTGGATTGTGCACCAAATAGAACTCCTCGGAGAGTTCCAGAAGATTGGATATGTCACAATCAGCACAGCCAAGTAGTGAAATGAGGCCACCAGCTGCACCTGAATTGGCAACAGCCAGCAAAGTTCCACGGCTGCCATTACAAACCAGACTGGCCAATGCTTGTGCAGCAAAATATCTGTTTGCTGACTCCTCCGACTTTAACAAATTTGCAAGCACAGGAATTGATCGCATGGTTGCATGTGCCCTTATAATATCTCTGTCTTGAAACAAAATTGCAAGAAGTAAAGCATAAACCCAGGTACTGCTGTCTTCCGTAGAATCACCCTGTAGAATATTTAAGGATACAGATGTCAAGGGAAGACTTCAGAATGACACAAAGCATATAACGGATATCAGAGAATCTATGAAAGTATAACTTGATATATGCAGATTAGCAGTGAAAAAATAATATAAATAGTGAATGGAGTTCCATTTGCAAATTCAATGCAAGCAAAGTTCATGAAAAAAGCCTTAAATTTGTATAATAGATGATTAACAAGAAGATCAGGTTTACTTAGAGCTAAACCGCCCTTTAGGCAACTGAAGATCATGCTAACATACAATTTGGGCTCTGAAGAGCACCTTCTATCATGAAAATTGGCAAACTGAATTCTACCACTTAAAAGCTACTTTTGACTACGGTAATTTTGGTAGGCCTTGTAAGATAAGAAGTCCAACTTTAGAAGTCTACAGATTAAGAATACTTTTGACTACGGTAATTTTGGTAGGCCTTGTAAGAAGAAAATGTGAATGGTACTTGCATCCAATAAGAAGTCCAACTTTAGAAGTCTACAGATTAAGAAAATGTGTTTTGCATTTCATGCATAAGATTTTCAATTCGTTTTGGCCTATCCTAGTAAAGAAGTAGGTTGTTTACATTAATTTAAGATTTGAAAATAATACATTAATGGTTTGGGATGAAGTAGGGTCAAAAATGTTTCGCAGTTATGTGTGTGTATGAGTGTGCATAAACACATACATATTATTTATATCCATACATCCATACATTCATATACATAAATACATATGATAAAGAAGAATGCAACAGCCTGCCAACAAAGGTTTGTCTGATATAAACAATCACACCTAACTAGCAGATAACACTTTAATGGCTGCCAAACTTTCATTACCTATAGTCTGTTACTAACACTATGGGGCTCTGCTATAGTTGGTGATTGAGGTATGATGAACAGATCCTTTGGCATGAAGTGAAACATAAAAAAGAAAGAGAGAGAGGAAAAGATTCACAGAAATGGATTTTCTTTTGACTTAAAAAATTGTAAACTTAGGTACAGCTGTAAAAAAGAGCTTCTTCCCATAGAAAACACTCCCACAAACTTGGCAAATTTGTTGTCACACCCTCTCAGTCTCACTGGGAGTTCACTTGAACCCGCACAAAGTCAAAATAATGGGTGAACCAGCATTCTGTGGAACTAAAACCAATTGTTACTAGGAATGTTTGCTCTCGAGATAAGTGAGGGGAGAAGTTCTTATGCAGCCTCCACTGGTTTCCTTCACCACTAAGTGAAGTCAGACACTACTTACTACAGCTAAGATTCACTCACAAGAGCCACTTGCCACCTCCACTTTTGACTAACTAGACACCACTTAGACCTAAAGAATCTTTGGGCGAATGATTACCTAAGGTTGATCCATTCTTAACTCCTGACTGCCGTACTATTGCAGATAGCAGTAATATAGTGAAGTTACAGTGGTCAGTGTTCCTTTAACATTTTATTGCATCAAGGACTGATTATTACCTTCTCTAAAGAGCTAGCTCCTTTACTTTAATGGAAGTTTTCTTGGCTTTGTAGGCTGCTTTTTAATGCTTGGCTCGATCTTCTTTGCCTTAAATAAGCACTTATACCACCTACCTTTTAGTCGGCAGGTATTCTTGCTGGACAAATTCATTTGCTGTAGTAGCCTTCAGTTTCCCCTTTAGATATTTCTTTTCTAGGAATGTGAGGATTCAGCATGATTATCCCTTGATGTTCTGTGTATCTAGTTTCTCAATCTTTCCATGTTCCTGCACTACCTCTTCAGCATTTATTGTTGTTGCTTACAGATAGTACTCCAAGCAATATGTAAGGCACAGGTCCATATATTCTTCACTTTACCATCATCAAGAAGACAATAAGTTCAAAAATAGCTCGATCTTTCCATGGTTCCTGTCTATTCTCGCTTTCATCTCTTTCTAGAATACTTGAGAAGATCTAGCAGTTTGTTATGAGAAACTCTTCAACTGTTCAAGAGATTTAGTGGCTACAGCTTCAGCTATTGGGTTTTGATTTTACCATTCTTTAGTCACATCTATTGTCATTTTATCTCCCCAGCGTCATTTATGAGGATCTGTTGGATTACTGTTCAGTTCTCTAGCAAATTCTCTACCAGGATTCTTGGAAGATTTAACTACTTTAAGATATACAAGGAATGCAGTTCACACTTGACACTTATCTAAGAAAAACCTGTTGCACTATCTCCTATAACTACAGAACTAAATGAATAATCATGTGACATACCAGTGCTGCTTGGGATATATCTTGAGAGATCTTGTCTGTGAGAACTTCAATTGCTCCAGCTTCCATAATTGCAGCTTTACTTTTGTTATCGTGACATGCAAGTACTGACAGTAGCCATATGGCTACAGTGTTACCCAAAATCACTTCAGTGCTACTTTCAAGTTCTCCATATCTGTTGCGCTCTTTATCATGCCTGTAAATACTTATGTCATTAATGTCATTGTTCGCATTGGCCACAGGGGAAAGGAGCATGTCAACGAGTGATTGAATGAGATAAAAACGTAATTTTGATTCATTTAAAGCTTCTAGAAGTCTTTGATGATGCTCTTTTGCAGCACAAATAAGAAGTGCAGTGCCGCCAACTTTGACTTTAGTGTTCTTTGAGCTAATCACTCGCCCTGTGATAGAAGATATACACCCGGGGGTACTGGCTACTACATCCCCCAAAGAAGCAGACTGATCTCGGCAAAGTTGTGACAAAATTTCTATAGCTTTCTCCTGCAGCAATGATGTTCCTGCAGCAACACATGAAACTAGTGGGATTATAGTGTGAGGATACTCAGAAAGGATTGCCCAAGGAGATCTGATATGCCCACTAGTTCCTTTTGACCTAGACAAAAGAGCAAGTGCATCAAGTGCTTCTGACGTGGCAGCAGCTTCAATACTTGCAGATTCCAGGAGAGAAACTAGAGCAAGCACTGTTCCAGACCCATTTATGCTATCCAATAGAGCAAGATCAATTGAGCGACACTGGAGAATCCGAGCAATTGCTGCTGCAGCATGGGTCCTTCCATCAATAGTTCCATTGCGCAATACCCTTGTAACCGGTGAAATAATCTCTTCAGGAAATGCTTGCTCAGATACTTCAGAGTCCAAAAGAAGATTAGCCAAAGCACATGTTGCCTGTTCTGCAATTTCTAGAACTGATGAGTTAGCTAGCATGACCAGAGGAGCAAATGCATCTCTGGCGATGGAAGCTACATCTCTATTTTCTTTAATTGAAAGGAAAATAGCAGCAAGGCAGCACAAAGACTCTATTAAGATCTTTTCAGAATCCACATTGAGAAGCTTCATGGCTGACCAAAGAGTCTTCACAGCAATATTGCTTTCTCGCAAGTCTTTTCTTCCAGCAAACAATTCTGCCAGAACAGATGCTGACTTGGCTTGAGTTTCTTCCTTTGTGGAGCTCAAAATTTTTATAATGGTTTCGATGGCATCGTTTGCAGCACTTCCTTCACGCAATATATCATTAAGGGGGGCAACAGAGAGCAAACTTTTCAGTGCATCCAAAACATAAATTTTAGATTCAGGTAGATCACTAGTTAGCAAAGCAGTCAGCTGGCTGATAGTCTCTGTATCTGACTTGTGGATAAGATGGTTTAATGTCTTTGCTGCAATCTCTTTCCCATTTGGGCTTCCATTTTTCAGCAGCCATAACAAGGCTGGAACAGCATCGGCACTTTCAACACATGCTCGTATATCTTCACTATGGTTGCACAGATTACCCAGGATTGTGGCAGAATCTTCTTTTGCCTTAGCAGAACCTGTTTCTAGAATTTGAACAAGTGGAGGTATACCCCCAGCGGCAGTTATAGCCCACTTACTTTCATCATTTTCATTAGATAAAAGGCAGAGAAGTGCAACTGCACACTCCTGCTGCTGCTCTGATGAAAGTCCAAGAAGGGATATTAACAGCTGGACCCCCTCACGACCTTGAAGTGAACGCCATAGACCCCCTTCGTTATTGCAAAGAAATAGCAGGGATCTTGTCAGCTCTTCCTGGACCTCATTCACTGCCATGGTAATCAACCCAACAAGCAAGCGTTTTGCATCAGAATAGGTCAGTTTGCTAGCGAGGTTAGCATTCCCGTACAAGCTAGCCAGGGCTTCTATTGTACGCTCCTGCACAAGAAATGGCAACTGTGCTTTAAACTGCTTAACCAATATCTGCTCAACAATCAGAGGATCTGATGCTCTAACTGTGTCTGCTTTACTATCATATATCATGAGGGCTGAAGCTAAAGCCCCCAGGGTGTCAGCAGTCTGAGCAGAGGATGTGCATGATTCAAGGCTTTCACCAAGGCTTGAGATGACATAAGATAAACCACCTGAAATATTTGCCAGAGCACACATTGCATTTTCCTGCAATGCTTGGGCATGCTCACCTTGCATGAATTCTTTAGACGGAGCTATTGTAGCATTTATCAAAGCAGGGATCCCACTAGAATTAGCAATGTCTTTTCTTGCTTCTTTACACTGTGCAGAAAGAGATTTAAGAGCAGCAGCTGCTTCTGCTCTAACAGGGGCTTCATTACCAGGTCCCAAAAGCTTAAGAAGTTGCTTAGTAGCATTTGCAGACAAGATCCTAGAACAAACAGAGGCATCTTCCATCATCATACAAGCAAGTAGGAAACATACATTTGCCTTAGTATTCGACTGTCCAGTTGCAAGCAACTTCACAAGTATATCCACTCCCCCAGCTTCCATTGTCGCTGCCCAAAACCCTTCTGTGCTGCTAGAGAGGTTTCTTAAAGCTCCAGTTAGTAGGTTATCAACCACACTTTCAACCTTGAGCCCATTATGTAGCTGCTCCCACAGGACAGGCACAACACCTTCAGTAGAGAAGATCTTTGATCCAACATGGTCCTTTGCTCCACCTTGAGAAACAGCATAAATAGCTTTTGCAGCTGCAATTTGGACTTCTTTTGAGCTTGACTTGAGAAGCCCAAGCAAAGGTGGGATACAGCCCCCCAGCAACACCTTCACCCTTAGTTCATCCTCCTTACATAGGGACCCTAAAACAGTCGCAGCCTGCATCTTTACTCCAAGTGATCCAGACCTGAGAACTGAAACAAGTATTGGAACTGCCTGAGAGTGAGATCCCACTGCACTGAAAGCATTCTCACGAGTATCAATCAGGTCCAGCAACTGCTTCAATGAGTTCTCTTTCTCTTGCACAGTTGAAGAATTACGGCGCAACAGTTCAATGCATTGGGCAACACTTGATAATGTCCCATCTGCATCCTCCATACTACCACGGTCCCTGCACAAAAGTTTGTGTGAGAGGAAATCATGAAGCTTAATTAATGAACATTTACAATTGAAGATAAAAATTACAGCCTAGAGATGAATCTGAAAAGAAACAAATTTAAGGTAGGTAACCTTTGTTTGCTTAAGTATTAAAGAATCAGTTGTCCATTGGTTTTTTCAGCCTGGTTTTAGGTGAAACCTTATTTTCAGACGCTGAATGAGAAAGTTATTGTGTTTAGAATGGTGGAAGATGCTTTCCCACTTCAACCAAGCTCATGCAGTTTTCTAGGGAAACCTCATTGGTTTTAGGTTACCGTCAATGATTTCAGGTTCTATAGAGTCCACACGGTCAGACTAGATTACAAACATCCATGGGCCAATATCTTATCTGTAATGTGCCTGAAAATACCCGAATATGATACAGTAGCTCTATAACAGTTCTGAAAAAACAGTATGATCTCCTCTAGCAGGTATTGAGGGACTTGGTGTTTCTTCATTGACACTTTCCAACTGAGTGGTCTGTAGAAAATATAACCTTTTGAGTTGTCTAGATCTAGGTTAAAATACTGTCAGAAAAAAATTTCCTGGAAGTGAAGTTCCAGCATTTGGCTAACACAATTTACAATTCAAATGTATATTTCCAGAAACAAGCTTTACATGGAATTTCTTTTTATCCATCAAAAATTATACCCTGGACTCAGACATCCTCGTGTATTTTGGAACCAATGGTACCTAAGGTCCTAAACCTGAGCTTCATATGGTAAGAACTTTTGCAAGGAATCTTAATCAGCAGCAAGAATATCAAAAAGGGATCTACAAAAAGTTGGTGCTTTTATACCATGCAAGACAAAGGTTTCACAATGACACAGAGACTGGTTCTTCTACCTATTTTCATAGGGTTGAAGATGTTATATAGCAATTTAAAATGTGGAACAAGAAACAAGACACTGTAGTTCCTTTCTTGAGGTAGCTGGAGAATAAGTCTATTCTTGTTTCTCATTGGCACAGACCACAGGAAAAAGGAAATTTTAAGATATGCAGCACTACACCCCATATCTAGAGATACTTACGCACTTTCTTTGCTGAGTTTCTCTACCTCAAATCAAAAGACTCATACTGTCCACCATCATGTTTGCAATGATGAAAAAGATACAGCAACATGGTAAGACACATTGTTTCGTGTCTGTTCGGCTATGCACCCATAGAACCAATATGCAATTTGGTTGTACACAGAAACAGACCCTTCACTAAGAAATGGGATTCTGCACTCACCTCAAACTCATCTTTGTGACCGAGTGCGGAGTTGGAGGCTCCACATCCTGATGTTTAGCATCCACATTTCTTTCCTGTGACCATAAAAAGATGAGATTAGATTAGGAAAGAAAAAGAGCCAAGGTATCAAAAGAACAGGCTATAAAACTAATTGCTAAGAACAGATGCAGTTTGGAAAAGCCAACTCATTAATTCAGAAACAAGAAAAAGGTATGACTGAGTTATTTTCTATAAATATTTGTAAAACCTACAGGTAAAGTGAAAGTTATTGCATATCCCTGAGCTGACATATCATCATGAAAGGCCTTGTCCCAATTAGGGGTCAGCCACATGAATCTTGTTCCTCCATGCTCCTCTATCAAGTGTCATGGCTTCATTTAGTCCAAAAGTTTTTGCATTTTTTCTCACCACTTCTATCCACGTCCTTTTAAGCCTTCCCCTTGCCTTTTTAGAGCCTTCAACTTGGATTGATTCACTCCTAACTGGTGACATTTTTTGTCTCCTTTCGACATGTCTAAGCCATTTAAGTCTACCCTTTCTCATCTTGTTACCTATTGGAGCTACTCGTTTCTTCTAATATTTTGATTTCTAATTCCATCCATTATTGTCTTGTCACTCATCCATCTCAACATCCCCATTTCAACTACACTCATCCTATGTATATGTTATTACTTAACTGCCCCCAACACTCTGATCCATATAGCATGGCTGGCCTTATAGCCATCCAAAAGTTCTCAAATATTTTCTCATCACTTCTATCCACGTCCTTTTAAGCCTTCCCCTTGCCTTTTTAGAGCCTTCAACTTGGATTGATTCGCTCCTTCTAACCAGTGCTGTTTGCAGTTTCCTTTTGACATGTCTAAACCATCTAAGTCTACCCTCTCTCATCTTGTTACCTATTGGAGCTAACCTAAGTTTATTCTAATGTTTTAATTTCTAATTCCATCCTTTCTTGTCTTCTTACTCATCCATTTCAACATCCACATTTCGGCTACACTCATCCTATGTACAAGTTGTTACTTAATTGCCTAGCACTCTGATCCATATAGCATGGCCGACCTTATAGCCGTCCAATAGAGTTTTCCTTCCAATTCGAGTGGTTCCTGCAAATCACACAAAACTCTAAAGGCACATCTCTATTTGTTCCAACCCGCTTGGATTCTTTGAGGAGCATCCCTCTCAATCTCTCCGCTCTCATGAACTATCAATGACAAATATCGAAAGTGGTCCTTTTGGAGTACTTCTTAGTTATCAATCTTTATTGGTGCTTCCCTCACTCCTCTCCTTGCCAAAAATTGCATTTATTATACTTTGTCTAAGTTAGGCTAATTTTAAATCCTTTAAACTCTATATCATTTCTCCACAACTTTAGCTTTGTGTTTATACCTCCCTTATCTTATCAATCAAAACTATGTCATTTGCAAATAACATGAACCACAAAATCTCCTCGTGCAAATGTTTTGTGAACCCATCCATAATCAACATGAAGAGACACAGGCTCAATGCCGATCCTTAGTGCAATCCTACAGTGATGGAAAAGTCATCGTTCTCTCCATTAGTGGTCCTAACATCTATTACCGCTCATATATATCATAAATTACATCAATGTATCCCCATGAAACACATTTCTCACCCAAAACCCACCATATTAACTCTCTAGGGATCCTATCATAAGCTTTTTTCTATATCAATAAAGACCATGTGGAGGTTCTTCCTTCTTTCCCTGTATTTCTCCTTCAATTATCTAAGGAGGAAAATAACTTCTATGGTAGATCTCTCAAGCATGAAACCAAACTGGTTGTCCGATACACATGTCTTTCAAGATATGGCTCATAAGTTTAATCTCATGATAATTAATACAACTCTATATGTCTCCTTTATTCTTATAAATTAGTATGATAGGGCTTTTTCTCCATTCATCTGGCATTTTCTTCAATTCTACAATCTTATTAAACAACTTTGTCAGCCACACTACTCCAATATCTCCCATATACTTCCAAACCTATATTAGATACCATCACGCCCTAGGGCTTTCCTAATTTCATCTTTTTCAAGGCCTCTTTCACTTCAGGTATCTTGATCCTACGGCCGTATCTATATAGTCCAACTTTATTTGGGTTTACTATTCTTTCAAGGGTTTACTATTCTTTCAATCTCTATATTCTCAGTACATACGTCATTTAGCAATTCTTGAAACTAACTTTTCCACCTATGATTGATCTCATCATCTTAGACGAGTACCCTTTTGTCATCACTTTTAATGCATTTAACGTAGTTTTAAGTCCTTACTCTTTCGTTCTCTTATTTTTTCAAATTTGAAAATATCTTTATCACATTCTCTTGACCCTAATATATTATAAAGATCATGATACACCTTGAGTTTAGCATCACTCACTACTCGCTTAGTAATCTTTTTAGCATTTTTATGCTGCTCAAAGTCTTCATTACTTCTAATCCTCTACAATGCTTTAAAACATACTTGTTTCTCTTTAATAACTTTTCTTCACTCTACCACTAAATTTCCTTAACCAATTGTCTTTTACCTGTAGATACTTTTAGAATATCTTTTGGCACTTTCTTAATGGACTCAATCATACCAGTCCACATGGTGTTTACTTATGTTTTATTGTTTCACTTTCCTTTTACCATCAACTTGTTTGTGAATGATGTTATCTTCTCTCCTTTTAAGTTTTACCATTTAGTTTTTGGACACCTATTAAGTTTATTTCCTTTCTTCCATCTCTTAATGTAAATATCCAAAACCATTAACTTATTTTGTGTGGTTAAACTCTCACCAGATATCACCTTACAATCCTTACACATTAATCTCTAAGTAGAAAAAAGTCTATTTGGCTTTTATATGATCCACTTTTAAAGGTTAGCAAGTGTTCGTTCCTCTTTTTAAAGTATGTGTTTGCTAGAGCTAGGTTATATGCCCAAGCAAAATCGATGAAAACTTCCCACATCTCATTTCTTTCTCTAATATCATACCCTCAATATATCCTATCATATCCTTCATTTCCATTTTCTACATGACCATTTAAGTCTCTTCCTATAATTATCCCATCTATGTTGGAATTTCTTGCATTACTCCCTCCATATTTTTCCAAAATTGTCTCTTGATTCTATCTTCTAACCCTACCTGCAAGGCGTATGCATTTATAACATTTATGATCCTCTCTCTTAGAACAAGTTTTATTAGTAAAATTCTAGTATTAGTTCTTCTAACGTCCACAATTTTATCCTTTAATTCTTTATCCACCACTATCCCTATGTCATTTCTATTATTGTCCTTTCCTATATACCAAAGCTTATACCCATCAATTTCTCTAGTTTTAGCCCTTTTTTACTTGGTTTCTTAGACACAAGCTATGTTGACTCTCCTACATTTCATCGTCTCTATACTCTTGTTAATGTGCCTATATTCCATGTGGTGATACGAATCTTATTTTCTTGAGTTATTCTCTTTATCCACACACATCTAGAACGACGCGAGAACCCCTGCCCACTTTAAACTACATCTGGGATCCGATACAGCGCATCACTTATGGGGTAAATCAAATAATTCAAAGGGCTAAAGCATTTTATTCAGCACTACAGTACCTATTTAGAGGCACATGTATGCACCAAAACATACAGACGTGCACAACAGACCAAAGAATATATATATATATATATATATATACAGAGAGAGAGAGAGAGAGAGAGAGAGAGAGAGAGAGAGAGAGAGAGAGAGAACAGTTTCTCTGATAGTGGTGAAGAAATGTTTTTGACAGTTTTTTTTCAATTGGTTCATAATAGCTTGAGGTTTGTGTTATTAGTTTCTTGGTAAATGTTAATCAAGTACATCAGATTATCATGTAATTTCTGGAAGTACAAAGGCTGCATACAAAGTGACATTGTGAAGACAGATATCAATAGTGGATATTAACAACAAAATCAATCAAGAGCCATGTTAGAATGAGAAACCGAGAAACAAGAATAGTCGCATCAATTACGAAAGCACATACTTCTTTCTAAATACACTTCTCCAATGATTGTTAACAAGTAGGTCTGTTAATTGTAACTGCATGCAGCAAACTGTAACATGATATAATGTCTGAAAATGAACTATCTCCTTGCCTAAGCAACTAGAAGGAATCCATCTCTCAACAGCATTTTATCGGATGATCAACTAGGAGCCAAATATGCCAAAAAATCAAATAATGAAAAACTAAAAATAATAACTCCAGATAGGGGGCAAAGCCTAATTGAATCCTCCATAATAACATTAAGTCGCAGCTTATAAATATGGGTCAGAATTTTATTTTTCCAACCAACAATGCAGGGTCAGTAACACCAGCCATGAAAGAACCCTGTTGAAAGCTATTCCATTGCCATACTCAAGCAAGTTATATCAACTGCTAGAAGTAAACCACTAAGTGAAGATTTACCAGATCATTTGCTCCATGGCTGCCGCCATTGCTGCTTGAGAACCTCCAAGCTAGTGTGGCCGCCAGCTTTACAGCAAGTCAATATCCTTCAATTAAACTGGATCTAGATCTGGAGTACTTTCTAGACCTGCAAAGTCAGCATATTCTTCGTATAAGTGTCTTCCCCTCAAATAAGAAATCACGATATGGAACAGAAATCAGAAGTTTGCAAATCAAGTCCTAAAAATGCAATAACTTCACCGGTAAGAGCAGCCGATCTCTAACTTAACGAAAAACACACATATTGAAATTGAAATTGAAATAAAAAAAAAAACAAAAAGAAAACTTATAAACAGAACACTCAGATCCAGGCTTCCACATGCAAGTATTCCAGTCAATTCCGACACAAGCACGAGATCAATCATTACACTCCACAATTATCACAGCCTCACACAATTATCAACCAAATGCCTCCAAATTTACGAACTCTCACCAGATCCACTCTTTCCGGCTACCAACTCTCGTCGTTCAGAGAAAAAGGAAAGAATTGCATGCAGATTTCAAACAAAGAGACAAAAATCTTCAATTCGGACCATCGGAGAGCCAAAAAATCCAAAATTCTCCAACGAAAACAAGAAATGGATAACAAAACGGTAAATGAATCAGAAAATCAACTGCATTAAGGCAAAATCCTTCTACAAATACAATCTGTTCAAGATTTCACAGAAAGTGACAACAGAGCCGCAATCAATGCATGCAGCTGGGAAAAGAAAAACCATAAGGAGAAAGAGAACCTTCTGAAATCCTCTGCGCATTGAGGACCAAACACTTGCTGTAACAGAGATTTCTTCTATGCTACTACAGCAGATTTTCCGGAAAATAAGCTTGTTTGGAATGGATTGTGTTGCAGATGAAGAAAATGTGGGAGGAAAATGGAGTTTCTTCGGACAGGGAAACGGAATCTGACCGGCTTTTCTCCGATTTCGAAAGATTGGAGAAAATGCCGGATTTTTCTTGAATTTTTTTCCACTGTGCCCTGTTTCTTACATATATACTACCGTTGATCTGCTCTTCTCCAGCCCGCCGACAAATTAAAGCGGAGAAATATCGCCTCAGCTGGTGGTGGCTTGGAGCTGAATTGTGGACTAAATAGTCCAAATGGCAGAGAAGGGGTGCCTATATCAATTGAAGAGAGTGTAAATTTTGGCTTCCCCATTACTCTTGCTGCTTGATACTCTCTGAGCCGTGTATGCTGAGAATGCACATGCGGGGCCACTTTTTTCAATGATCCTAACCGTTTATATGGCAAGACGTGCTCCGGATGCAGCTGTTATACTTGAAGGGCCCACTTTTTAAAATGATCCAAACCATCTATGGCTCTTCCATGCACACGAAATCCTAGCCCATACGCTAATCCTAGGCTTTTAATTAGGGCCCATCTCAGAATGTTTTAAAATCAGCGCCGTTGAATAACTCCAATCCCCGAGACCAGGCAGCTGTGTAACATGGTGTTAGGTGCCTGAGATGGAATGATTTGACTTGAGATGAAATGAAATGAGATATGGAGGTTATAAAGATTTGAGGTAAGTTGAGATGACTTGAATTTGGCACAAGTGAAGTGAGATAATTGGATGAATCATTTAAGCTAGGTAAAGCTTAATTGAGATGAGTTGGAGGAAATGCGTTAAGATGACATGAAATGGCTCTTTTTCACGCCAAGCAAAATACAGAGGTAAGGCTGAATTTTAGGACGAGAAAAAATGTTTCTCTGCAATTTAGAGGAAGAATAATCAATAAATTCACCAATAAGGCTCGATATTATACATGCAAACCGCTAACAGGAAGTTAGGACGAGATTATTTATTTTTATCTTAACCACCACTAACAGTGAGAGGAAGAGATATCACTTTATCTCAATCCAGCTCAAGTGCCACAGACTGTAATACAACTCGTGTCATCTCAGGTCAGTTCACTCCATCTCAAGCACCGCGCTAGCACCATTCCAGTAACATAATTTCCTCACCCCTCTCTTTTCATAATCGCACTCCCCGGACTCTTACGTATCATTTTCCTATTACCACCCCTTATCAGCTCACTAATGCCACGGAAAGAACGTCAATCAATTAAACAGTAACAAAATCCCATTCCGTAGTTACAATCAAATCAACATGATTCTTGGATAGCACGAGATCTAAGATAGACCCCACTTAGCAAACATTTTGCAGCATCCAAACAAGGGGCCCACTCCATGCTTGCAATAAATTTTGCTGAGAAAAAGACCAGTGATGGAACAATGTATGGACAACCAGAACATTCCTCTAGCATAAAACCAAAATCTCTTGCTCTGCCAAAACGAAGATCGGTAACCCAAATCCAAGGATTAAGATCAAAATCTCATCATGGGCCCGTTGAAAATTACGCTAATTTCGGCTATTGGGCAACTGATCCGTTCAATCAAAATTCATCGAATGGTGGAGATCAACGTTCAGAGTTTAGTCGAGTTTTAGGGCGTTGATATAAAATTGCCATGAGCACCCCGCGTCAATTTTAGGCTTTCTAGCCAAGCCATATGCATGAAATGAAGCCGATACCAACTCTCTCTCTCTCTCTCTCTCTTAGCTGGCTGACAATCCATTATACTAAGATATAGTGTTGATTAGCGACGTTAATTAAGATTAAGGGAGTAATTTTGGCATAAGCAAACCCTGTACCCTACTAGCTAAACTAATGTACAAAATACCTTTCATATCTTAAAAAATATTAAAAATGGGCAGATTTTCAGTGACCAAAATACCCCTATATGTTGTTTACCCCATATTTAGTCTTCGTTTGTTGGCTTTATCCTCTTGTTGTCCCTTTCATGGCCTACCAATGTAAGGAATTTGAGGAATAAAACCTAGATTTCTTAAGGAAAGAATTCAAGTGAGGAATTAGTAAGGAGAAAAGAAGGAAGAATCTCCAGGTATATTCCCATTTGGGCTAATAATGAATAAATGATAATGATAGAAAAAACGTAATAATCATCTGGACGTTCATCAGCTTGAAAGCTGCAAATCTAGAGCATCCTAGTTGCCAATTTTCCAATGCATGGTTTGGAATGAAAATCTGCTTTTTGATCCGATGGCTATGGTTGTTTGATTTGATTTTCCAGTCTATGATGGATGATCTAGATCATGCTGAACGTATAATTTCACGGTCGAGCGACCATCGGATAATTCTCATTAATAAAAGTGTGCTAAGGTTCGAAATATCTTGTAGACAGAGGGGTATTAGAGTCAGAACAAATTAAATTGGTTGGGCCTCGTTTTCTTTCCCCTTTGGGAACTGATCTGAAATGGGTCCCGCAACAGGGGAATGAGTGTATATGACTCCATCCCGGCTGTCAATTCTCATATGAGAATCAGAGCTGGAATTTGCTAAGAACCCACCTTTTTGCTCTTTAGTGGATGAATTTTTTTTATTTTTTTATTTCTTGTTCTTTCTTTTTGTGAATGAAGTTGATTTCTCACCAACCATGCTGAAAGTCTAATCAATTAATTTAATCACTTAATAGTGGTCAATAATGAGACTATTTTTATTATCTGATCCTAACCTCTGGTAGTTAAGAGGTATGTTTTCAGACGTCCAATCTGATTCCCAAGGAGCCCACCATGCAAAATTCCTTCATTTACCTAGCTACCTGTGAGATTTCACTGAGTTTTTACATGTGGGTCCTAGAAACTTTGGTCATCCAACCACTCGTCTCTAGGCCCACATCTTAATATAGGGTATTGAGGAAAAATATTGGCCGTTGGATGATCACCAGAGGAATCGTTTTGAATTGAAAAGATGGGCTGTTGATGAAGTTTGAAATGCGATGCTACTTAAATCCCAAGTCATGAGACTATGAAGAGCATCCAATGGAGAATATTTCTGGGGTCTTACTTAACTAGAACCCGATCATAAGATCAACGGTTAGGATAGACCCTGCAGGCAGGATGCGTTGTCATCAAATTGTCTTTCGTATTATTGTAATAAGTTGTTAGAGCTACTTACCTAGTATACCCTTAGCTTCGATAGACTGACTAAGTCTACTTAATTTCCTAACAATAAATTGCCCAAACTTGAAAGGATAACCAATGCCGTGATTAAATTGGGTATGGAATGATTCATGGTTGCCTTGGCTAAATCGTAGAAGAAACGGTTAGGATCAACCGTTGCATTGGGCCCCACAACTTCTAGGATCCATCAGTGGTCCACATGTTATCATTGGCATCTACTTGGTTAGATGATTCTAGATTGCCCGAGATGACATAGATGATTCTAGATTGCCCAAGAGGACATCCAAATTTGATAATGGCACTCCTTAATGTTGTTTGCTCCGTGCTGATTAGACAGACCTTACAAGTAACAAGGTTACATTTAAATCAAAGAAGGAATGGAGCGTCATTTGAAAGGATGTTCCCGCATTATTAGTAAATGGGAAGGTCACCGTTCTTCCAAATAGCAGGAGAAATGGGACCAACACGATTACTATCATTTGCACCCACGCAAGAAAACTGCGATCTGATGTGTATCCTTTTTGTTGCTGGATTTGTGTGAGACCCATTCGATTGCTCACGCTGTTCCCAATTATCCGCCAATAGGAGCCAAGAATCTGGTTGCCTTATTCTATAATTGATTTACATGTTTTATGGGCCTGATGATAGATGCACGTGTTATGCTTGTGTCACACTCTACTTCCAAGCTGGGACTACACGTGCCATGTTCCACAGCATAGTCGTTTTTGTAATGCGACTTATTTGATATCCACGCGCTCTCTCTCTCCCTCTCTCTCTGCGAGGGCACTAAAAACTATGGGAAGGTCAGTTTTGGATAACTCATATCAAATCGACATAATCAGGATCGTCTAGATGTGGTACTGTGGGTTTCACTGTGTTTCAAACATTGCTGACCGTACGATCATGGGACATTTCTCACGTTTCCATCACTAGAAATTGGATCTTCTAATAAGGGTCACGCGAGCAGGGCCACCAGACAGCCATAATGTTGATTGAAGGAGCCCACCGTGGCTGTTTCGATCCACTCATCTGATCTCACTGGCAGAATCGATGACTGAAGGACAACTTCTTCGGAATGCTAGAATCCTCCAATTACGGTATTTCTTGTCTGCGTGACATGAGACAACCAAAATTGGACAAATCAGACGAACGGATCGGATTAACAAAAGGTGGGCCCTCCATGTGAAAGTGGGGCATTGTAGGATCAATTCTAGGCTTGCTAGCAACTCTGTGCTTCAATTTGAAGCATGCGTTACTTATGCACTCTAAACTCAAACTTGCAACCAAGAATATTCTACACAGATAATGTAGTGCCTGCGACTAACTGTGCTTTATTCCATTAGATACGAGCTCTTTCTACGTTTTTGAATCAATATCCAAAATGTGATTTGCAGTTAAAGGAAAAAAAAAGAGCTGTAATCAAACTTGTGACTAGGCATATTTTCGAGAAAAGCCGAGTGTGCAAGGCATTTGTTGGCAATTTAATGGAGCTTGTTCCACTGAATATGACCTATTTATCTCTTTAAGTTTTTAAATCAATGGTCATTATTTTTCATCCAAATCTAATTTGCAGTTAAAGAAAAAGCTACTACTCAACTTGTAACCAAATGTATTCTACGGAGATGGAGATACGAAGTTGTCTGCAGCCAACACTGTTAGACATTTGTTGATAATTTAAAATGGCCTTTGTTCTATTATGCATGATCTCTCTCTCCCAGATGCGGAGTGGTCTGCGACCAACTGTGCTAGACATTTGTTGACAGTTTAAAATGGCATTTGTTAATATGACCTATCTCTCTCAGTTTTTGAATCAATGGTCAGGATTTTTCATCGATAGGTGATCATCGTCTAGTCGATATGGGTTTTTGGCAGTAGCCTATCTAAGAGAGGTGAACAAGATGAATGGCATGAATCTTCCAAATAACATTTTGAGATTGAAGGCATCACTCTCTTCATTTCTTTTAATAGTGAATGAGCGCAACGGCGAGCAGCGTCGAACCTTGATCACCCAAGAGAGAAGCTCCTCCTAGCACCACTGCACCAAAAGGCCCTTGCTCATCTTTCCATGTAATTTTCCTTTTCTTTTTCAAACAAAGAAAGAAAAGGTGAAGATTTTGTCTTTAGATTAAGAAGGACCCAAATGGCAATGGCAATGGCAATGGCAATGCCCACACTCAAAGGTAAAAACTTGGGCCACAGCCTTTTTGTCATCTTTAGCCGAACAAGAAGGCAACAAATCCTCGTTTATTTTCCGCACATAAAATATTGCTAGCTTATCATAAAGGCAATAACTCCACTTTCTTCCAAACACCGTGTTAGCATTCTCTTTATACTCTTATGTGTCCAAAGCGACTTTGAGGTCACAACAAAATGCAAGATAAGACTGCCTACTATATACTCTTGTGATCCACCCTTTTTCCGAACCCCACATAGGCGGAAGCTTCGTGCACTAAAGGTGTCCTTTTTATGCCCACAAGCATGATTTCTCTTATTTTAATCAAACAACAGCATATAAAGCCATCTCAAATCTAGGTCCAAAAATACTATGAGATTAAGTTGACCAAAAATACTTTCACTTAATGTCTACTGATAGGGCCCCATCTTCACATAGCCTCATCTTAAACATGGGTTTGAAACCACATTCATGGACGGTTTAGATGTCACAGGTCCACTCAACTAATACTAGAAAATTTTGGGCAGATGGTATCACTTGAAAATCACAAGGACATGCTCTTCCTCCAGTCAATTGTCTGCAAATGGGTAAATCTGAACGCTTTGATCAATCAATTCCAAAGTTGTAACTCATTTGTTGTTGGGACCCACATGCTGAACTGTTAGGATGGTAGCCAATGTATAATGGAGGTCAATAATAGTGTCTCACATGCTTAGATTAGTGCATGTATTAAATCATATCCATGATTCTTAAAGTAGTGTAACATATCATGACCAGCCTAATACGCTTGAAGAATGGTCATGTTTAATAAGTATGATTAGCATATTAAAATGAAGCCTGATAAACGCAGCTCTAATAACTTCATATGGCAAACATATGTTAGAAATTAATTGAAGCTTAAATAATGTTTAATACAGCACATCTTCACATTGCCTAGGTAGAAATGGAACTTATTTAGCAACCCAAATTGTTTTTCTAAGGCAGGGCAGATGGAATCATGTTACAGGCCCCCTCATGTTACAAATTATTCTTCTTTGTGCTTTTGTTGGTTCAGCAATGTAATTTTTGTTGATAAAAAGGAAGAATAACATCCAAGGTGGAACTGCTCAATAGAGTCTCTGTGCTATATGCAGGTACAGCTCAAGTAGAAAGGTAGTTGGAAGCTATTCATGAGAAAACAGGACGTGTGTGTGAATTCATCTGTAAGAATGGCTAAGATTAGGTACTTTAAGGTGTTTTGTCAAAAGATATGAATTGAAATTTAGGAAAAAGTCTTATAGGGTGTTAATGGCACTTGAGATGGAGTGAGCTGACCTGAGATGAGATGAGATAGGCATGTCACCGTTAGTGGTGCTTGTGCTGAGTTGAGATGAAGTAATATCTCTTCATCCCACTGTTAGTGGTGTTTGAGATGAGTAGATATAAAATATCATCTCATCTTAACTCACTGTTTGTTTGAATTTTGGGTCATCTTATCTCATCCAAATTTGTGTCATCTCAAGTCAGATCCCATCTCATCTCATGCCACATTTGGGTATCCTGACTAAGGATTGAACAGTCAGTCACATGGTCAAGGACATGAGGAGAAGTACATGCCAACTTCCGGTATGTCGGCCAAAAGCATCCAACGGCCATGAAATTCTAACCCATTGCCAAAATGATGAATGGATTAGATCTAAAATAGCCTATGATCATGTGGCATGTACTTTTCCACTCGTCTTTGAGCGCTACTCCTACCAGGACTCTTTTGCGGCAATATATTTTGCACCTCGTAAAAACCCACACTGTAATCTCTGGGTGCGATCACTTAACAACTTCTATCTGTAAGAATTGATCAAAACGATTTTGTCTAGCAAGTAGAGAAACAAGGAAAAGGATTACTCCCACCGTCACCTAAACCAAAAAAGGGCAGGACACTAGTTGGATGCATTTTAAACAGTGCAATCAATGGTTGAGATCATCCAGTAAGGTTGGATTTGGGTAATGCAGATACATTTTAAGCAAGTTTAGTGGGAATACAGCAGATACAAGGTGGTCGCAGAATCAATGGTTGAGATCGCCCAGCAATGTTGGCTTCTAATGGAAGTCTCACAACCAATGATAAGTTTGAATTTCATCCACTAAAAACATAACACGTCAAGCTGTTGTTTCATACAAGCCTCCAAACAGCTCTGGTTTTAAGTCCTACAATTGTTTCAAAGGAATTAAGAATGGCAAGAGAAGCTAGACATGCAGCAACACATCCTAGAAATAGCCCAAGTAATGAGTTTGCAACAGTATTCTAGGAAATGCAAGCTCTGGTTATAGAACTAGTGTCTCAGACACTCAAAGTGAAGATGTCAAACAACAGTAACCTTGCCTGAATTTCTTAAAGAAAAGAAACAAACGAATCACGGTGATTTATTAAGTGGTTGTAATTATCATCTTGTGATGGGTTTACCATCTTTGGATTTGTATACAACAGCATTGGCTTGACTCACTTGACCAGCAGGCCAGAAAAGGTATTGATAATGGATTCCGCCGAATAAGAAAAGAGTGAAAAACAAGCAGGAGGGAGAAGAAGGTTATTTCCATAGGAGTGCAGAAGCTTGAAATGGAGAAAAAGCTAATCAAGGTTTAAGTAAGGCTGACAGACGTGGCATAAGATCGAAGCAAGGTGATTGCTTGCTCAATGATAGCTCTGTTTCTTGCCTGTTTCACCCAATCGCAAATGATATCCTCTGCTTGACTGCCTTGAACACCTCCCTCCAAGGCATCTGCAGCTTCAACAAGTTTCCCTTCAGCTAAAAAGTTCCCGACCCGAGTGATAACAGACTCAATGCCGTCTCCAGATTGATTATCTTCTCTCATCTGTAAGTAATGAAGGAACAGTTTATTATCAGATTTGGATGTGCTGAACCCAAGCCTAACTTGAAGTAAACATCAGTTTATAGTTTAAAAAGAAATATATCCTGTATGCCAAAATCAACCAGAGTACTTGCCTTTAATGAAGATGCAATGTGAGCTACAGTATGAGCCAGCATGCCACCAGTTCCACGTGGAATTAGGCTAAAATGCCGCACTTTTCCCTTCAACTCATCAAACTGGCATCAAAATTGCAAACATGAGTTACACCGTTAGCTTATGTCATTGTATGACTTGAGGAAAGTATTCAAAAGCAGTTGAAGAATCAAACTGAAGCAAAAGTCGACGCCAAAGATCAATCCTCCTACACTACAGACTCCAGTACAGGCTAAAACTACATTGAAACAATTCTGAATCAATTTAAATACCGGAAAATCAGGTTTCACAAGTTAGTACTAATTAGCATAACCAGATTCACCATTGTGTCTTTACATCACAAAAGGTGTGCTTTCAGGATGCATGTCCAAGATCCAATTACTGTTGATTTTATTTCCAGTGTTCCAGAAGAACCAGAACTACTAATTTTGACCACACAGGACAAACCTATCCAATCATCTCAAGAAAACAGTAGGTCAAAAGATAAAATTTTCAAAGACAGAGCCTTGGCGCAATGGCAGAGTTGTCGTCATGTGATCTTGAGGTCATGGTTCGAGGTGTAGAAACAGCTTCTTGTAAAAATGCAATTTAAGGCTGCATACTGTAGACCCTTGTGGTCCGCCACTTCCCTGGACCTCACATAAGCGGGAGCTTTGTGCACCAGGCTGCCCTTAATCACGTGCATAAACTGCCTACACCCTCTTAGTATATTTACATCACAAGGACACACCTGTCCCAGCCACAGATGTGAAATTGGAAGATCAAAACAGCACAAGAAAAAAGACTATGGGAGAAAGGACATTGGATTGTGAATCCAATAACCTGAGTTCAAATCTTGGTAGAACCTTATTTTTCTTGCCATTTATTTTGGGCCAATTAATAGTTTACATTCCAATCCTACCACAGGAAGAACCAAAGTCAGACAGTTTAAACTGTCTGAAAACTGGTTGATAACATATGGAGATTCAGGCTCTCAGGCAACATAATGCAAATTCAAGGCACATTTCAACATATATTCATACCAAGTACACAGAGCAATTATTCTAATATGCAAGCACTAAAGTTCCACAAAATTTGCAACTAATCTTAGCAATTATAAATGAATAACTAAATCAAGTGGTAGTAAATAGAGAACAAAATTCAAAAAACTAATTAGCATAATTTGTGTCAAACAAATAGCACAAGTTTAATTAAAAATAAATAAATTTGCATTAATCTGTGTTGAGTACAAAAACATAAATAAACTAACCTTCTGATTCAGTTGCAACTGCGTATTGGTGCCAGTAGACAGAGTTTCTCTAGGAAGGGATGAAAATACCAAATCTATAAGTGAGTCCCTATCAACGCCATCAAGAGAAGCATACAGAGCATCAATCTCTGGTTGAATTGGTAAACCCTTGGACAGAGCATCTTCTAGGGCAAGCGCTCCCTGGAGGATCCCAGAGACAGAAATAAGCAGGAAAGAGATTAAAACTTCCAATCTAAAACATTTATGAAGCAAATGCCCTGAGAATAGGAGTTCTCAATGAGAAACAAAGAGTGCAGATATGAGCATTACCACAGCAAGCTTATGACTAGAGTGACTTTGCCGGGCTTCTTCTGATCTTGCAAAGAATGCCATGCATAATGCATTTATCTTTATATAGAACAAGCCAAAAACAAAAGAATTAGTCAACCTACAGTAACATCATGAAGAAAGGAATTAAACGAATAGGGGCAGACATTTAAAACTACATTACTGGAAATGAAAATGAAAAGATAAAAAATCCCTTGCACATCCAAGAAATAAATAGCCACAATTTTGTTTCAAGCCTGACTTGGGGTCTTTTTATCTTTTTTTCTTTTGAAACTAAGTTCAGCAATTCACTATTAAAAAAAAAAATGAAAACTTGGAACAAAAGGCCAGATTTTAAAAGATCTAACATGTTTTAAATTAGTGGGTCATACATGAAGATTTGCCTCTCCCATTTTCTCTATCTGAGATGCCTTCTCTTTTGCAATTGCCGCTGCTAATTCTGCTTTGGCTAAATCTTGGGCTTTCTTCAACTCCAGTTCAGCTTCTTCTTGCTGCACATCAACAAATAATCAGCAGCTAAAATTTATTGACATTTGACTCCATCCAGAGGTAACTACCAGACGTTTGTGAAGGCAATGAAGGAAAAGCTTCACCTTGTGTTGCAGTTCCATCTTGAGTTTCTCTTCAGCCTTTTCTTGAAGAGATTTAATATTAGCTATTGCTTTTGCTCTTTCTTTGTTTAACTCCTGAGAAAAGGTTCATCAACATAATTGAAGTATTCAGCAGAGAAATATTTTTATTGAATGTTTATTCATCACAGACATGTCACACAATAATAGCACAATGGTTCGGAAAATAGTAGCAATTTTGTATCATCCTTTTAGGAAAGTTTCCAGCAAGTATAGAGAAAAGCAACATAAGCCCAGATATAAACACCAGAACAATCACAATTCTTCCAAATAGTCTGACACAAAAAATTCGCTGTATCTGTTCACTTATAAGAAAAAGTTGATCTTATGAACCACTCTCTACAGGACATAAACATGCACAGGATGTGTTCTTCAGGAAGTTGGGCTAACATTATATATTCAGCTAAATCTCATGGGATAATATGCCGGCGAAAGGTATGGCAACAGTAAGTTAATAATTTCAGATCATGGCTCCTTTGTCATGTTCTTCAGAGGAAATCTTTGTTGCTAATCAATTAATAGATTTGTTTCCTAATGAACACAAACAAAACATGGATACTTTAAGCACCAAATGGGCCTTTGAACTAGAACCATGTAATCCTGTTAATTCATATGCAAACCACGATCAAAGAAGGAATAAACTAGCAGTAAAATAAAGGATTCTGAAGAGCCAGACCAAGCAAAGAACAGAAATTGGGGGGATGGGGGGGGGGGGGAGGGAAAGGAAGTCATAGCAAGCACCATAAACTAAACTAAATAGAGGAACACTATTAAGTCCCATTCCCTCTTTCCACATCTTATATGTGAAAACTTACAACAAAGTGCCCATATGACTCCCACCCCCTTACATGCAACAATGAAGACCTTAAATGCTTCAACTAATCCACTTAAAATATTAAGAACGAGTAGATCTTGGGACAGCATATACAAACCAACCATTGTTTCTTCTGGATTTGATATTTTTATTGTTCTTGTTTTGTTTATTTTATGCATGGAAGGTCGTTTGCATAACTGACCTCCGGGACTAGAAAGTTTGCTGACAAATTACAAGAATCTCTGGAGTTGTTGGCCATGACATAAGTCATGAAGTGAACCAGGTTACCATAACCAGAGAAATCAATTGATCACTACTGTACGTAAATAAATGATAAAGAATAAATAGAAAGGCAAGTGTAGCAGCAATCACAGTTTCTAAGAGCATGTCATACTTTACAGAAAAGGAGAGTAGAATGGACTAGCATTCTTGCAGACAACATATGAGTAATTCCCAATGTCCAATTAATTTTGGGTGCTGTATATAGTTGCTGTTGCATTTGTATGTAGCATATCTCACTAACGCAGTTATCTCAAACACTGGAAAGTGGATGATCAGAACATAACCTTGTTCCTCTTCACATTTTTCTGAATAATTAACATAATTTTTAACTGAGTTTGAAACTTCCAAGAACAAGTGGCCATTACCAAAAATGGACACTGAAATGTAGAGTCATGGATCCAAGCATATCAGAAGTCAACATGTCCACTTCTTAGTTACCGCATCAGACACTTTAACTGTATAATCTGAGTGATTCTCCATTTTACCTGCAAGTCAATATCTCAATCCCCTTAAAGCAGGTGCAGATATCATGCATTCTGATCCCTGACAAAAAGTCAAATGATGCATCTTAAATTTTCAAGTGTGCGTTGACCAACATAGATTTTCTCAAAAGTATGATCTTTGCGATTGCAGAGACAGTGGTTACCATCTTTGTTCTTTAGAAAACAATAAAACATTCAACTGGAAGTGTTCCCCAACATCAACATGGAATTATACTCTAAGAATCAGCACAACAAGACCTGCAAGGCTACAAAAAAAGCCTGTAGGAGACCCTCTCGCTAAACTCGAGGAGCAGGCAAAAGACACTCCACGTGGCACAAATGTGAGCATAAAATTCAAAGGATAAGAACACCGTTTTCTACTAAATCTTGAATCCATAAGAGAAATCACCCTTAATTTCAGAATGAGATGCGAGAAGCTAAACTTGATTTTGCTTTAGCATATAACCTAGCTATAGCAAACACATACTTTAAGAAGAGGGATGAACATTTAACCTTTAAAAGTTGACTATATAAAAGCCAGATAGATTCTTAACCTCACAGCATAGATTAATGGTTATGGATATATACATTAAAGTATGGAAGAAAGAAAATGAACTTAATAGGTGTCTAAAAACTAAGTGGTGGAACTTAAAAGGAGGGAAGATAAACGTCACTTACAAACAAGTTGATAGTAGAAGGAAATCGGAACGAAAAAACAGAAGTAAACGCCATGTGGACTAATATGGCCATGTCCATTAAGAAAGTAGCAAAAGATGTCCTAGGAGTATCTAAAGGTAAAAGGCAACCAACAAAGGAAACTTGGTGGCGGAGTGAAAAAGTGCAAAAAGTTATTAAAGAGAAATGTGTGTTTTAAAGCATGGTAAAGGACAAAAAATAATGAAAACTTTAAGTAATATAAGAATACTAAAAAGGTTGCTAAGAGAATGCTAAGTGAGGCTAAACTCAAGGCATATGATGATCTCTATAATAGATTAGGAACAAGAGAGGGTGAGAAAGATGTGTTTAAACCCGCAAAAGCAAGAGAAAGGAAGAGTAAGAACTTAGACCACATTAAGTGTATAAGAAGTGATAACCAAAGGATACTAGTCAAAGATGATGAGATCAAACAAGGATGGTCAAGTTACTTTCAAAATTTGCGAAATGATAATTACCCTAAGAATATAGGGATTGAAAGTATTATAAATGCAAATAACATTGAGCATTATAAATATGACCATAGGATTAGAATACTTGAAGTGAAAGAGGCCTTGAATGGAGGAAGAGCTCTATTGTACCAATTTACAAGAATAAAGGATACATACAGAGTTGCACTAATTATTTGGGGATCAAACTTATGAGCCACATCATAAAACTTTTTGAAAGAGTGATAGAGAAGAGGCTACGACGTGAGATAAATGTATTGGAGAACCAGCTTGATTTCATGCCTGGGAAGTCTATCATGTACGTTATTTTCTTGCTAGACAATTGATAAAGAAATATAGGGAGATGAGGAAGGACTTCCACATGGCCCTTATTGACTTAGGAAAAGCTTATAATAGGGTCACTAGAGAGTTAATATGGTGGGTGTTGGACGAGCAAGGGGTTTCACGAGGGTATATAGACATAATTAAGGATATGTATGAGGGAGCAATAACAAACATTAGGATCACCAGCGGAGAGACTGGTGATTTTATCTATCTCTATATGATTGCACCAAGGATCGGCATTGAGCCTGTACCTTTTCACATTGGTTATGGATGAGTTAACAAAACACCTGTACGAGGAGATTCCATTGTGCATATTATCTACAGATGATATAGTTTTGATTAATGAGACAAAGGAAGGCATAAACACAAAGCTAGAGCTATACAGAAATGTATTAGAATCTAAAGGATTTAAAATCAGTCGAACTACGACAGAGTATATGGAATGCAATTTTAGCAAGGAGAGGAACAGAAGAGGAGCCCCAGTAAAGATTGATAACAAAGAAGTACCCCTAAAAGAACACTTCTAATACCTGGGATTGATAATTCATCAGAGTGGAGAGATTGAGAGGGAGTTTACCTACAGAATCCAAGCGGGTTGGAACAAATGGAGATGCGTCTATGGAGTTTTGTATGATATGAAGGTGCCACTCAAACTAAAAGAAAATTTTTATAAGATGGCCATAAGGCCAGCCATGCTCTATGGATCAGTGTTGGGAAGTTAAGAAACAACATGTACATAGGATGAGTGTCATCAAAATGAAGATGCTGAGATGGATGAGTGGTAAGATAAGAAATGATAGAATTAGAAATGAAAACATTAGAGGAAACTTAGAAGTAGAACCAATAGGTAACAAGATGAGGGAGATTAGACTTAGATGGTTCGAACAAGTCTAACTTAGACCAAAAAGGGCACCAGTTTGAAGGAGTGAGGCAATCCATATCTAAGGTTCTAAAAGGGCAAGGGGAAGGCCCAAAAGAAGGTGCATGGAAGTGGTGAGAAAAGATTTAAAAACTTTGGGACTAAATGAAGCCATGATACTTAATAGAGGGGAATGGGGGAACAAGATTCATGTGAACAACCCCTAATCGGGATAAGGTCTTGATGATGATGATGATGATGATGATGATGATATGATTCCTATGTGCACAATGATTTAAAATTTTTAATAAATGAAGCCATGACACTTAATAGAGGGGAATGGGGGAACAAGATTCATGTGAACAACCCCTAATCGGGATAAGGTCTTGATGATGATGATGATATGATTCCTATGTGCACACTGATTTAAATATTTGAAATTGATTTCTGAACATATGAAAATTTGAAAAGATAGTGTGTTTCATATATGCGTTTATGATTAGATTCAGACTTCAAATTATCAAATATAATATATAAGAAATGATATATTTTGTGAAAAATGCATTTCAAATTTGTATTATGAGCACATATGATTTGAATTTGATATTTACTGAATATAATATTTGAAAATTGAACTATTTTGACTGAAATGCATGATTTGTAAACTCTTGATTTTGGCATGAACACCATGTTTCTGAAATATATGATTTTGCTCAGATATGAACATTAGTGAAAAGCATTGATTTTGTAAATCATTAATAGCATGCCAAAATAGCATCTTATTTCCACCTACACAAGCGCAAGCTTGCTAAGACATTATAAATTGTTTACAATGTCTCCAATTTGAAGAATTAGAAATGAAGAAAAGGCAGGTTAAAATGTGGAGGGGATATAGAAAGTGGGATTATTAACTAAAGGAGCTTGAAATTACCTATATGTTAAAGATGAGTATTTTATAAATTAAGATATGTATCATAGTTTGATTTTGAATTACAGTGAATGCATATATATTAATGTGTGGACATATAAGTATTCTATTTGAAGTGAATGGTGTGATGTGGTTGTGACTGGAGGTTCTAAGATAGGATAAAGTCTATTTTTGTATTTTAAACTTGAAAAGTTTATCAGGTGTTGTACATCGCATGCATTAAATACGTAGATGTTCAATAAAACATAGGAGACTCTGTCAAATTTTCGGTAGTAATGAGAAGAACATTTCACTACTAAATCCTATTGTTTGTGAAAGAAATGACACTAGAGATTTGTAGAAATTCAAAGAAAATTTTTTCCTCTGCTTTGTTTTCTAAAAGAATTTTCAAATAAAGGAACCCGAATTTTGAAAAAGTATTATAAAAACCCGGTGCATCGCACTAGTAGCCCTCATTATGATTGGGAAAACACAGTATGCTTATAGCATTCCTTCAGCCAATTCCTGGAATGTTGCCTCCACCTAATCTGCTTTTGCCCTGCCCTCCTTTTGAAATCTTTTTCAAACTAGAGCTTTACTTCCACCTCTTCTTAAGATAACATTCCTTCTTCTCCATTACTATACATGAGGCCCAATGCTTCTACTAGATTGGTCCTGTTTGTCAGCATCATGTGCTTTGTTTTTCTCTCATGGGACCAAGGTTTCAGCATACGTTTGATGCCTTTTAGCTTGAGAGCATAACAATAGGTAGTTGAGCCAGCCCCCTAGATCAATGCAACAAAACTAACTTTTAACTTCTAATTCTAAGGACCCCAAACTTCACAGAAATGATATGTTTGCCCCTCAATTTATGGTTAAAACTCAAGTAAGTTAAAGACTGTTTAATTTGAGAACTAGGGAAGTGCATAAGAAGAAAACTGCATGACATTTCCCAGAAATAATAAATTCGTCTCAAGCATTAAGATGGTGTATAGCAACCCGTGAGGAACTTGTTCTTGAACACATTGATGTCACTCAAATTCATTTCTACCCAAATATAGATCTGCAATCTCAAATTAGCATAGAGAAAACTACAACACGCTAGCCAGTATCCCACATCCGAACTGAATTTTAAGCAAATGATGCCTAGTGAAACAAGGAAATAGCAAATAAATCGTATCCAAATATTAATAGTCAAATTAGAGGCTTAAGCGGACGTATAAGAAAGCAACAGCATTTTGGTTTAGTATAAATGAACCAGCCGAGGAAAAAGCAGCAAGAAGCAATAAAGTTGCAAATGTGTGCTATTTCTAAAGGACCAAAACCTTATCCAAGAATGCTGCCTCTTCAGCATACATTAGTTCCCTTGCCCTTGTATCTTTGAGTTCCTTCTCATACTTCTCCTGAAATGTAGACAATACAAGTATAATAGAAGAGATCAGAAACAACAAATCAGTCCAAGCTTGAAAACTGCCATCAGCTCAGTTAAGTCAGAAAGGAAGCAAAAGTTGTTCATTATCCATCCTTAGAATCTTATAAATTCCAAACCTTCAACTTCCTCTTCTCTTCATTATATATGCGAGCATCTAATTCAGCTCGCCTTGCTTCAGCAGCATGAATAGCTTCTATGAAATCAAGGACTAGTTTTCCATCCTTGGAAATGTATGCATCCTTCAAATCCTCTTGGTTAACACTCAAACCCTGCAGTTTTACAAAAACTTGAATTCAGGACTTCAGCATATGGGTAGAAAGTAAGTAAAGTATAAGCAAGCATACTTTGCATGTGGGATCTTAAAAAATTCTTTCCATGAAATGCCCTCTTTTTATTTTGAAGAAGGGTTCGAACCAACAATTACCTTTTTATTGAGAGGTACCCTTTCTTCATCATTTTCCATAAGAAGGTATTCATCAAGAAGGGGACTTGGTGGCTCTGTTTTCTCACGTGGTGCATCCTGCAGGAGAAACATCATTCAGAATAATTTTTACAGAAAGCTCTAGTATGGAAACAGAATAATTTATGCAAGTATAAAAATAGATTGAAGTTGCTTCTTTCTCAGGCAAGATACATTAACAGAAGCTAACGAATATGCTTGACATAGTTTATGAAAAAAAATCCATTAAGGTTCACATCTGGGTCCAACCATTAGCATTTGAGCCCAGGACCTAGATGGTCGCATACGCTAAAGGGCACCTAATAGTAAGAATTTCAGAGGCTTGTCATGTTATTGTATTGAAAGCCAAGGTTTCTTCCTGAGATCTGTATTCCAGCACGATGGATAAAAATTTACCTTCAGAAATGTTTCCGTTCTTAAATTCATACGTCCCTAAAGTTCGGACCAAAGTTTCTGGGCATGTCAGTCTCTTAATTTGTATTCAACTTTCTATAGAATTCATCATTTATCAGAAAACTCAAGAAAGAAAAGAAAAACAGAAGATTTCAAAGCCTTCTATCTTGGCATCAAGATTCTAGAGCATGCACCCATTTGCATGATGAACTTCAAAAAGGGGCATCAAATTTTCAAATGGTGTTCGCCTTTCAGGAAATTAAAACAGAAACCAAAAATGAAAAAAATACTGCTGATCTTTTAGTCCAAAGCTCTAGTAGGAAAGGATAGGCAAGAAAGTGAGGAAAGCAGAGGGTGGAGACAAGGAATGCAGAATCTATGTACAATGCAGATACTCAAAAAACGCCTTCCTTTTGAGGGCATCAAATCAGCAGTTTTGTGACCATAATTTAAAAGTCAAACGTCAAGCTACTGCAAGGCTCAATCTGATAGCAAAGATGGGATATGAAAGACAGCAGTTATCATCCTATTCAAACACAGTGGCAGAGCCCCACAACTATCATTCTGGAAGCCATCTCCATAAGAAGTGCAAATGGTCCTTCTGCCATAGGGTCTGTCTTAAATAAAATGTATATAAGAAATCTATAATTTTCCATAGTTTTGTCAAATATTCATTTATGTCCCTTGTGTTCACAAAATTCAGCTCCCCAATCTTAATCTGCTCACAATTTTGAAAATAAGAACACCTTTTTTTGGGTTACAAACAAAGAACTAAAGTAAACCCATTCATGCACTCTCCTGGCCCTATTAAACATTCCCTAGTGGGATGGAGGGTGCTAACCTCGAATCGGCAAGTTAGCATCAAATGGAAACGTGGCTCTTTTCTGACAACCATCAGGCTAGAAGAGCTTTTGTGAAAACTCCTTCTTTTGTTTCCCTTTGTTTGCCCAAAAATCCCTGTTGTTTATTGAACCTTCTAAGAAATTTAAAATGTAGTTCCTCAAATACACTTCAGCTGCCTTAAGTGGCTCAGGATTTTCAGACTTCCTACCATATTTATAATTTTTCTTTCACAATACTTTTGTTGGTATGTTAGAACTAAGTTTACTGTTTCTTTTCTTCTTTCTCTTCTAACATTAGAACTAAGTGTACTCTTTAACAGAAAAATAGACTTTTCTATTGTTTGCAAACCTTGTAGACAAATACTTCTATTTGAATATGGGTTGAATGGGTCGAATGGGATAAGTTGAGACATGGTCCACGACTTCTCTCCACAGTCCACACTATGGTCTCTTCCATTCCTTCTTCATAACTTACACCAAAATCTCAAGCTTAGAGAGGGCACTAGAGCAGTTCTTGTCTAAAGAATCTAGTCCTATTGTCTTCCTTTTTTTTCTTCTTTACTTGAATATATCCTAGTACTCTTTCTTCTCACTGCAGTCTTCTTTTCCCTTCAAACAGAAGATTCAATGTAATGTATTCTGAAATCTTACCCTTTTTTTCTTTACTTCTCTGGTTAATCACCTTTTACAAATCCAATCTTACCCTTTATGCTCTGTGCTTAACATTATTTCTGCAAGAATCTCATTGATGAACTCAAAGAATCCTTGTGTAGCAATAAGCACGCATAAGTTGTTGAGATTAAAAAAAAATTAACTTGGATTACTTTTGCCATTTGATGCTGGTGAGGGTTCTGCTTCAGGTGCTAGCCGTCAAGTAAAACCTTTTTGAAGAAGTTGAAGATAATTTTGTTGTTTTCTCTTCTTACTTACTAATGAATAATTATGTATATTAGTTCTTAAGGAAGAAGAGAAAAAATTGAAAATCATCTTCAAACTTCTTCAAAGTGTGGCAACCCTAACATGACATAAATCAATCGCTGACATTCCCTCAATCTAGGGCTTTCCCCGTAAGCGACGCGCTGCATCGAATCGCAGGTGTAGTGGAAAATGGGCAAGGGCTGCTAGGGCATTCCCCTGAAAGTAACACACTACATCGGATCCCGGGTGTAGTGAAAAATGAGCAAGGGCTACTAGAGTGTCCCCTCAGAAGCGACGTACTACATCAGAACCCAAGTGCAATGCAAAGTAGGCATGGGTTCATGTAATGGGGGTCGAAAAGTACATAGGTAAATAGGCTAGCTCAAGTGCATAAGATTTATATTGTCACACAGAATATAGGGATATTGACAAGTAAGTGTATGGAGTTAGTAGATACGATGAAACATAGGAGAGTCAACATCACTTGTATCCAAGAAACCAAGTGTAAAGGGGCTAAAACTAGAGAAATTGATGGGTATAAGCTCTAATACGTAGGAAAGGATAATAACAGAAATGGTATTGGGATAGTGGTGGATAAAGAATTAAAGGATAAAATTGTAGGCATTAAAAGAAATAGTGATAAAATTATAATAATAAAACTTATTCTAGGAGAAAAGTTCATAAATGTTATAAGTGCATACGCACCACAAGTAGGATTAGAAGATACAATCAAGAGACAGTTTTGGGAAGATATGGAATGAGTCATGCAAGAAATTCTGAACACAAAGGTGATATTTATGGAGCAAACTTAAATGGTCATGTAGGAAAAGAAAAGAATATGATAAGGTACATGGAGGGTACAGTATTGGAGAACGAAATAAGATGGGGGAAGCTATCCTCAATTGTGCTTTGGCATATAACCTGACCCTCACAAATACATTCTTTAAGAAGAAGGATGAACACTTAATAACCTTTAAAAGTGAACTCCATAAAAGCCAAACAAACTTTTTTTTTACTTAGGAATACCGAAAAATCAATGTGTAAGGATTGTAAGGTGAGAGTTTAACCTCAAAACATAAGTTAATGGTTATAGATACCTACATTAAAAGATGGAAAAAAGAAAATGTAACTTAATAGGAATCCAAAAACTAAGTGGTGAAACTTACAAGGGGAGAAAAAAACCTCACTCACAAATAAGTTGATGATAGAAGGAAACTAGAACAATGAAACAAAAGTAAATATCAAGTGAATTAAAATGGATGAGTTTACTAAGAAAGTGGCAAAAGATGTCCTAAGAGTATCTAAAGGTAAAAGGCAAGTAGTAAAAAAAACTTAGTGGTGGAGTGAAACAATGCAAAAAATTATTAAAGAAAAATGGTTGTGTTTTAAAACAGGCAGAATCCTAGAAATAATGAAAACTATGAACAAGAATGCCAAACAAGTTGCTAAGAGAATAGCAAGTGAGGATAAACTTAAGGCATATGATGATCTCTATAATAGACTAAGATCAAGAAAAGGTGAGAATGATGTGTTTAAACTTGCTAAAATAAGAAAACAGAAAGGTAAGGACTCAGACCACGTTAAGTACATTAGTAGTAATTATCAAAGAGTACTAGTCAAAGATGACGAAATCAAACAGAAATGGGAAAGTTAATTTCAAAATTTGATAAATGATAATTGCCCTGAGAATACAAGGATTGGAAGTATTGTAAACCTAAACAACATTGGACATTATAGATATGACCGTAGGATTAGAATACCTGAAGGGAAAGAGAACTTGAAAAAGATGAAATCAGGAAAGGCCCAGGGACCCGATGGCATACCAATAGAGGTTTGGAGGCATATGGGAGATACTAGAGTAGTTTGGTTGACAAAATTGTTTAACAATATTATAAAATCAGAGAAAATGCCAAATGAATGGAGTTGAAGCTCTATTTTACCAATTTACAAGAATTAAGGAGACATGCAAAGCTGCACCAATTATCCGGGAATCAAAATTATGAGCCAATTATGAAACTTTTTGAAAGAGTGATTGAGAAGAGGCTACATCATGAGACAAGTGTATCAGAAAACCAGCTTGGTTTCATGCTTGAAAGGTCTACAATGGAAGCTATGTTTTTACTAAGACAATTGATAGAAAAATATAGGAAGAGGAGGAAGGACCTCTATGTGCTTTTTACTAACTTAGAGAAAGCTTATAATAAGATCCATAGAGAGTTAATATGGAGGGTGTTGGGGGATAAAGGGGTTTTGTGGGAGTATATAGACATAATTAAAGATATATATATAAGGGAACGATAACATATGTTAAGATCAATAACAGAGAGACCCGTGATTTTCCTATCACTGTAGAATTGCACCAAAGATCGGCATTAAGCCCGTACCTTTTCATATTGGTTATAGATGAGTTAACAAACATCTACACGAAGAGATTCCATTGTGCATGCTATTTGCAGATGATATAATTTTAATTGATGAGACAAAAGATGGCATAAACACAAAGTTAGAGTTATAGAGAGAAGTATTAGAACCTAAAGATTTTAAAATCAGCCGAATTAAGACAGAATATATGAAATGCAATTGTAGCAAGGAGAGGAGTAGGAGTGGAGCACCAATAAAGATTAATAATCAAGAAATCCCTGTAAAAGACTACTTTGGGTACTTAGGATCGATGATTCATGAAAGTGAAGAGATTGAGAGGAAAGTTACCCAAAGAATCCAAACGGGTTGGAACAAATGAAGATGTACATCTGGAGTTTTGTGTAATCGGCGAATGCCACTCAAACTAAAAGGAAAAATCTATAAGATGGCTATAAGGCCAGCCATACTCTATGGATCAGAGTGTTGGGCAGTTAAGGAACATTTGTTCATAGGATGAACGTAGCGAAAATGAGGATGTTGACATGGATGAATGGCAAAACAAGAAAGGCTAGGATAAGGAATGGAAACATTAGAGGAAACTTAGAAGTAGCACCAATAGATAACAAGATGAGGGATATTAGACTTAGATGGTTTGGACATGTCTAATAAAGACCGAAAACGGCACCGTTTAAGAGTAAGGCAATGCAAGTTAAAGGTTCTAAAAGGGCAAGGGGAAGGCCCAAACAAACATGGATGGAACTGGTGACTGGTGAAAAAAGATTTAAAAACTTTGGAACTAAATAAAGCCATGATACTTAATAGAGGGGAATGGAGGAACGAGATTCATGTGGCTGATCCCTAATCAGGATAAGGTCTTGATGATGAAGATGATGGTGGTGGTGATTACTTGTTGCAATAAAATACTAAAAAGATAAATGCAATGAAGTCAAGATTCATGTGGCTGATCCCTAATCGGGATAAGGTCTTGATGATGATGATGATGGTGGTGATTACTTGTTGCAATAAAATACTAAAAAGATAAATGCAATGAAGTCCATACATGTTAAATGGCTAGATGACAATCATCACGCCTTCAATAGTGCAATTAGGCAGAATCTTGAGCACATATTTTTCCAATGCAAAAACCCCTCCAATGAAAAAAATGTAACTATTCCTAATATTTGTGTGACCAACATGAGGATTATCTTGAAAATCTATCATAGTGTCCAGCTTAACAATCAGCACATCAGGCAACAGGCAGCTGCAAAACAAGCACAACCAACAAATGCACCAAACATGTCTAGCACCGGGTGTGATTCTAGAAAAGACAAAAAGGTAAATCTATATCTATTTGCTATATATACATAATGAATAAGCCCGAGTCAGACTGATGAGTCCTCTCATTTTAGACCTGTGAGCAAGCAAGTGCACGTCCCATTTCATGTCAGGATGCACTGCTCACACCCAACTAAAAACCACAGGATATCCATGGAAGATAAGACTTTTCCCAGTATAAATCCAGTGGGATAATAGTGTGAAAAGTAGACAACATGGCACATACCTTTGGCATGTCATTGGAGGTTAATTGCAAAGGTGAAGAAGCCTCTGCACCAGTTTCTTTGTTTACTGAAGCATGGTCAGCTCTCACATTTTGTTCTGAAATGGCATCACTCTTCAGAACGTTGGCTTCCACATTTTCTCTGTCAATGCTGTCCTCAGCTGATGCTTCAGACTTAATAGCATGGTCATCAGGTGTCGTAGTACCCAGAGGAGAACTTGGCAAATCACTCTCTTTTTCAGGAATTACATCTTTTCCATGTGCAATTTCAGACCCACTTTCCACCTGGCTTTCCCCTCCACTGCCACTCTGTAGATTCTCAATGTCAGAAACACTGGGATGCCCTTCCATCTTACTAGTAGCATCCTCCACACTAAGGCTTGAACTGCTTGGGTCTCCATTTCTTGGACTAAGTAGTTGGTCTTCTTTTGTGTCCCTCACGTTTTCACTGTCAGTAGACTTCAAAGAATCTAACGAAGAGCTCTGTTCCTTAACGTGAGGTTGGCCAAGATAGCCTGCTTGATAAGCTGCCATGGCAGCAGAACCAAGTGCAACACCTCCAATTATAAATTTAGTTATGTTCCCTGAACCCGAAGGCTTTTCCGGAGGGGCAGACCCTTGAGAAGCATTAGGCTTGCCAGCAGCAGAGAATTCCCTTCTTGAACACAGAAAAGAAGGGATCTGCACCATACAAGAAAAAAGCGCCAAATAAATAAAATTTACCAATTATTTCACACCTAATAATCTTAGGGTTGCCATACTTTTGAGAAGCTGGAGATGATTTTTTATTTCTTATTTACAAACTAATATACAAATGAATATTCATTTGCAAGTAGGAAAGAAATAGGTACTTAATAAAGAGGAATGGGGGAATAAGATTCATGTGGCCGACCCCTAATTAGGATAAGGTCTTGATGATGATGATGATTTCACACGTGATAATCTAACGAACATATAGAAGATAAATGATGGTTTAGAACTAAAGACATATGCATTCTCCAGAACAAAAAAAACTACAGAAAACATACAGCAGGAGCATTTAGGGTTGCAAACCATGAAAAACAGGTTCAAGAAAATCGAGCATACATTCTCAAACCCAGGACACCATTTGCATGAATTGGAACCAAATACAAAAGCTAGAATGCGTCTAGAGCATAATAATCAAGATGAAAAACACATACCTGTGCCGTAACCCGACTAGGCAACAATCTGCGCAGTCCACCTGATGACGCCTCCAAGGCGAACCTATAATGATGCAAATAAAATTAAGAAACAGTACTAGACAAAATCACAAGCAAAGCTTCTCTTTCAATCGCAAGTAAAGCTAGTTATAATTATATCAAGCTATTCAATGCTCGTCTGACTAAGTCTGAAACACATATTATACCACATTGTAATTTGACAACACACTATTCTAATCAAATAGTGTATCTTCCTTTTTCCCTTTTTCTTTCCGACATTTATAGCAATGTATCAATATATGATCACTACAACTTAATTATGTTATGCCGCATACGAAAATCAATAACAGCACCAGATTGCAGGTACACCAAATTGAACTTGGAAAGTCCTTAAAGATACAAGTTTTCAATCGAGAAAACCCCAAGAGATCGCGGTAAATAGAAATCGGAAACTGAAACAATGAACACATGTCAGCATGGACAACTGACAATCCCTAAATAAACACGAAATCCGTGCAGGTTCAGATATATAAATGAACGAGGAAGAAAAAATAAAACAAGAAAGGAAAAATGAGCTACGCGGACAAGAGAATAGTACCTGCGTATCATCTTCTTCCTTGTGTTTGTTGAAAGATCTGAATGAAAAAAGAAGAAGAAGCAGAAATTGACGAAAGCGAAGAGCTCTCACAACACGAATGAGTAGAGAAAGAGATGAAATTTCACCTCTTGCCCCTTTTTCCCCTTCCTATTCTCCCGCCATTAAAAGGAACTGAACAAACTCTGTCGAGACTCTCGACTGGGGTTTCTGAACCCGAGCTGAAGGAATTGAGAAAAAGTTCAGTTCCCGAATGGCCCACGATGTTGATCGCATCGTGGGGAGTGATCGTGGCCCTTGATACAAATATAATGTGTCTGGGGGTTCAGCGATGGCTTTGTAACCATTGATTTTATCAGCACCGAGCTAATTTATAGAATTTGCTCGAATCAGACTTCAACCATGTTCCAAGGGATGGGCCCATCACATCATTAGAGTATTATATAGGCACGTTGCTAACATGCAAGTGGATCCTAATTTGCCCTGCTGAAGATTGGTATGTCTAAGCTTGATGGTCTTTAATTCTATATCTATATCAATCTAGACATGTCTAAGCTTGTTTCCTCTATGCTGATTCTATCTTCCAAGAAATAGTACATTGCTGCCTTGTACATATTATACGCTTTTTAAGCCAACAAGAACGCATATAACTTGAAGAAATAAAAAATTTGTGGTTGGAAAAGTCAGAGTAGCCAAAGGCATTAGAAATTTTATTTTATACAACAAAGAATCCGTTTTGTTATTAATAAACTAAGGAGGTGAAACAAAATCGTGAGGTAGACAAAACAGACAATATTGCTGTTGGGGGACCCCAGTTGTTACAAATGGTATCATAGCCAGTTCCTCTCGTGGTGTGGTGGCTAGCTGCATGCTAGCGCCTGATCGTAGCTATCACGCAGGGACACGTGTTTCGTAAGGGAAAAACATGTAAAGCCTTCAGGGATAAATCCCAAGATGGGTGAGGTATTGAGAGTTAGTCCCACATTGCCTGGAGAGAAAGAATTAGGCAATTTATAAGAGTTTGGAGAACTCTCCTAACAACGATGCTTTTTCCTATAAGAGAGGAACAAAACTGTGAGACTGTATGAGCAGCCAAAGCAAACAATATTGTTAATGTGGGACTTCCAGCCATTACAAATGGTATTAGAGCTAGTTCCCTTAGTAGTGTGGTGGCTAGCCGCACGCAAGCATGTGGCCCTGGCTACTTACGAAGGGACACATGTTCCCTAAGGGGGAAGATGCGAAGCCTTGATGGATGAATCCCAATATGGGCTTCTGAGAGAGAAGCCTGAAAAGGGAGACAGCTTAGGGACGCTGTAGATGGGAGATGGTTCAAGGACCCAAGTAGGGTGAAGGACCTAGAGGGAACAAAACCTTGATGGCTGGGCCCAAAGAGGACAGTATCGTCTGCTGTGCACTCTGATGCACACGAACAAGGCCTTTTTCCGTAGGGAGAAACAAAACCATGAGACTGTATAGGCTGACAATATCATTGCCATGGGACCGTTGGCTATTACAAAACTGAACCTTAGAGGCAATGATTGCATGGGGTCAACCTTCTTGTTAGGGAGAGGTGTTTGAACACCCGAAACAGTGAAAGAACATAACAGGAGTAAGAGGCTTCAGACCACCATAATGGATCATCTCATGTGGAAAGAACTTTATTAGTTCACTGCAAATAAAATGTGACTTTCAAGAGAGAGACCAGCCTTTCTTTGGAGAGGAAAGCTTAATTAAAGTGATATAAGTGCTAAAGGTAGCAATTTATATGGATAATAAGATGCTTTCAACAAAAAATCCTTGTTAGCTCCAATGGCTCCAACTCCCCAAACCATGCCATACTAGCTTCTTAGAATATAATTGGATTCACTGAGAGCAAAAGACAGATAAAAATGTCATCCAAATCAATGAGCCGTCTAGCAGGTACTAAAAGTGACATCCTTCTAAATTTAGAAGTTACAACTAAGAAGGGCACATTGACGAGAAGTACCCAACTAGTAGCATCTTCATCTACTTCCTTTTGGGTTAAGACACTGAAAAAACAAATCATCCAATAGGCTATGGAACAAATGTCTCGGTTTACTACATGGAGAGATTGTATGCGTTGACCAAAGGCGAAACGTTCACCAAGTGATATTGGAAGCAGTGATGATGGATCCAAAATTGCATGGTTAATGGCGGTATTATATTAGGAATTGAATTGGGCTTTTTGGGGCCATATATGATTCTTGGTATATCTTTAACATTGTCTGGCCTTATTTAGTTCCAGGGTAGCAGCTTTGTTAAGACAATGTTAAAAGATTGACGATGAGTAACGTGGATGATTGTGAATGCCAATGAATAGGTGGACAGAAGATGCACTCTACAGGTAGTTCTTTTAATATGCGTAAATGTTCGTGTGGATTTGAATCTGTGGTGGCAAAATAAAGGTCAGTAAAAAATCCTGGCAGGTATTACTACTGCTGTTTGGCAAAGAGGTGTGGCTACTTTGCTTAGTATGAAGAATATCACTTATTATCTTCACCAACACATGTCATCAATCGCAACCAATATCATCACCAACTATAGTCGCTGAAGGCTGATCTACAATTGCTCAAGGTTGATCTTCAAGTGATGAAGATCCTACTTATTGTCATTATATGTCTGCTTTTTGTTTCATTTGCATTTAAATGAATGTTTTTTATGTCTTATAATGGGATTATAATATGATTGTAAACATTATATGTAATGAAGTCAATGCACCCACTTTAAGTGTAGATGCATTTGGGTCTTTAGCTAAAATGTGGTAGAGCGCTTGGGAACTAATCTCAAGAGAATGGTGGTTCAAATCCACCAAGATCCAATTACTAATGAGTTCAACTACTAATCAAGGGATTTCTACTTTTCTTTCTACGCTTATGTGTAGTTGACAACACTTAGTTCCTCTGCCAAATCAACCCACATGTGTTTTCTTTTTGGCTTATGAAATCCTTTATTTATTGGAAACTATACCTAATCTTCTGGTTTCCTGAAGAGGGTAGGTGTTTTTGTCTCTCTTTCAAACTTCAATAACTACTATTTAATCACAATTAAATGAAAAACAAAGCCGGTTTTTGTTCCCAGTGTGAAAGGCTCTACTGCTTGTGCTAAACAAATCATTTTTCCAGTTAGTAAAGCTGTTAATCCTTTTTCTCTTTTACTTATGCTAAACCAAGGCTGTCAATCCTTTGAGAATGAGCTGTGAATTGTTGGGTGTCACTGCTAAGGAGGATGCAAAGAAACATTGGTAAATTGTTGGGTCAAAGGTTTTAACGCTATTTGTTCCCACCACTATAGTATGGGCCATTGAGAAGAGCTGAACATGAAGTAGTAAGTGAGGGAGTTTGTATATTCTACTATTGTTTCTATCTTAGTCCTAACACTTGTTAATGCTTCTTGGACCATTCTTTGGATCATATTTGCTCAACAATCAGCTAAAAACTTCCATATCCACTATGTTCATCAAGCTTTGTGACTGTCATTCCATTCAATTGGACATCATATCTTGTTCTCTTAGATTGTCACAGCTTCTTCCCTTATGTTGGGTACCTTGTTCACAGTGTTCATTTACCCAGTCACTTCTGTCAGTTTGGGGAGCATCACCTTGAGTGTCTTTGTGGGTGAGCTGATCTTCTTCATTGTTGCCTCTTCCTTAGTGCGGCCACCATCATTAATGGGATTGGTCCCCCCTCAGTTCTTAAACTTATCCATAGTAGTCAGTGCATTTACATTCCAGTTCTCCAAAGTGTCAAGAATTATACTGTTGGCTACTAAATTGGGATGTAATTAGGTTTTGATAAAAATTGGGAACAAACTAAAATTTACCATCTTTCTAATGAACTGATTTTGTCCTTACCCAATTGAACATTAGTGGCTAAGAGTTCTTGTTAGCATGCTAATACATTGCAATATAATTTGACAGTCAGAACTTCAAATCTTTTTACTTTGGACATTTGTGACCATCATGTTCATTCTACTTCAACCAACCAATGTCTACTGGTTATGGTATCTTTCCTCGAAAATCAGGTTTTCCTATTCAAGCCCAGGGTCTAGTTTCTTCTATGAAGTGCTCGTTGCTCATCCTCTGGGAACAGATCTCCAATAATTCACATCATCAAGTGGCTCACTATGTGGAGAATGCCGATTAGTTAGTGGTTAAGGAATTCAGTATTACATGTATCATCACTAGCTTTATCTGGTTCAAATATTGGCAAAGGTTCCTATTGATTGTTATAAAGCTTAAAGCTCCTCTGAACTAATATACCTTTGTTGGTTTTGTGGATTATTAACTCCTCTTGCTATGATGTACAGAAAATCACTGACTGAATAGGCTTTTTGACATCTCAAGTTCATGGATTTCTTTTAGTCCTTTACTGATATTCAGTTGAAGAGGCTGAAGCTGTAGTTACTTGTTTTAGTGCTTGGGTTGACCCAGTAAGAGATCTATCGTAGTTCGATGATGTGAGTATCAACAACTTTGTGCATCTTTCCTGTGGCAGCTTATAACAATTTATATTCGCATCATTTTCTGAACTGATATGATTACCTTCTAGCAACTTTAAGCAAGCGAAGACTTTGGCAACCCCAGTCAATAATCTATTCTCCAAGTTGACTCAGTTTTGGCTATACTGAGTCAAGAGAAGACTGTTTGTTTACCTAAGTCATTATGAACACAAAGCACCAATCACTGATTTGGTTGACCCAATTCAATTTTCCCTTGGGTAAGTTCTTGTTAGTTTGAGTTTCTAAACTGTCCAAAACATTAAAAACCTTAAATTGTGCCATCTGTTGACCTCAGTCATGTTTCATGCAGATGAAGTAATGTGGCTTGTGTAGCTGTTAGGCAAGCAGTTTCTATCATCCATGAAAGCCATTGCACTCTGTCTAACTGTTTCATGACATTACTTTATGTCTGAAGATATCTATAAAAGTTTAGGCCGATAACTATTGACTTTCATAGAAATTGACATATTTGGACACTTTTGTTACTGAAATGTTTCAGTTAGAATGCCCTAGCATCGGTTTTAAGAATTCATAGCTTTGTTTCAGCAGCTACAAAGGCTCAAATCTCATGCTAACTCAGTACGTTGCCTGAAAAAAGTGCCTATCCTGATGTAGACAATGGAATCTCTGATTAGCCATTTTTTTACTTCTTTTGATGGCATGACAAAGTCTGGCTCTAGTGCTCCACATGTTCTGAAACGAGATACATATTTGAATCCCTGTCAAAGTGTCCAGGATAATCATATTGTACACATGTCCATCTCTGGTTAACTGCTCAACATAATGAAAGAGTGGAAGAAAAGAAACAACCGCCAAGGTTTAAGATATTTTGCCACTATTACAAAATGGTCCAGCTTTAATGGTTTAAGATATTTTGCCACTATTACAAAACTTCAAATCAGTGTAACAAGAAAGGTTACAAATCTTGCTCTCTTTTATTACAAAAAAAATGTTTATATGCATTTTGTCACCATTACAAAACTTCAAAGGGTACTACTGTTTTTGAGAAAGAGCCTCGTGCAACCTTCAGTCATCTGCAACGTAGAATAGAAAAAACCAAATAAGAGTCTTATTAACAAAATGTAGCTCTAGAAAAGACATAGATGATCAAACTAACAAAACAAATGAAGTGCAACAAATATAATCACCTTCACAAAGGAATTCTCCTACCACCTCCTCTTTGGATGATACACTCTCTACTCCTAACTGATTGTGCATTCTCATGTCCGCCTACATACATTGTCAAACACTTGTAAAAGGCATAATAATAAATTATAACCATGTATACTGTTTATCGATTTTGTACTTTACCTTGAAAAGGAGCCTTGCATGATCTTTGATTGTGTCCATATTGACCACTTCTTAGTATTATTTAGTTCTTCTATTTGCTTGGCTACTTCCACTAGCTTCGTCTTCACCTCGAGTTCTGTTCTTTTTTGGTCGGCCAGGTGATCTTTAAGAATGAGGGGATAGTGGCTAAGGTAGATAAATAATAGATCACATTGAAAAGTTTGGTATCCCTAACACAGGAGTACAATAGGCCTTCCTCAACATGTCAACATGGAAGTAGGGACTACAGTAGTCGATAAGACTCAATTTTAGATTTCTTATGCAAATAAGCGCATGTATGCAAGGAATGTTAGATACATCCCATTGACGATAGGTACATTTAAATTGGCTAAGATGGACTACATGTCTTGCTGTCATCGATGAATTATGCTTTGTAACTTCCCATTCAAAGTAAGATGATGGGCAAATTTTTGCTTTTGTTAGCAAATCTTGTATTTTTTCAATACATGTGGCATAATAACATCCTACAGCTCACTTGCATTTTGTAATCTTTTACTGAAGAACACCATCATTTTTTGTCGAATATGTTCTAACAGTTCCACCATTGACAACTCCCTACTAAGTCATTAGTTAAAATGTCACACTTTGCGTTAGGGTCAAAATGTGATCTTGCCCAGCAACTTGCAGGGATGGTAGATAGCCATTCACGTGCCTCATTCGTTCCTTCCTTAATCTATCTCATGGCCTCATAAAATTCTTGTATCCGGTATGCTTGTGCAGCTTTCCAAAATAACCTTTTGAAGTGTATACCAAGTTTTAGCTTTTTAAAGTTTGCATAGAGATGTCTAACACAAAAATGATGTGCAAAGTTGCAGAAATTTGACTTATAACATTTATTAATCCCTTCTGCCTGTCTGACATAAAAATAACTTCATTAGAGTTATCTCTAAATATGGCATAATTGTGTTGAAGGAACCAATTCCAACTCTCCTTATTCTCAGCTTCCACAATTGATATGGTGAAAGAAAATAACCCATTGTTCCCATCCAACCCTATGGCACATAAGAGAATTTCTTTATATTTGCCTTTCAAATGGCAACTATCCAAACCTTAAAAAGGTCGACATCCACTAACAAACCCCACTCTTAAAGCATGCAAAGATATAAATACTCTATTGAAGCAATATTGTCTCCTTCTAACTGGTATGTTGCCATACTACTTGTAATATCCTAAATTTTTAGGATAAAATAGGAAATTATTAAATAAATTAAAATAAAAATTTATGGATGAAATTTTTTCCTGAAAACATAAGAATTAGAAAGTGCTCATCGATACGAATCCAACGCCACCAAGAACGCGAAAAACGGAGCTCAAACGAGGGAGTTATGAGCGGTCAAAGTTAGAAGGGCAAATTGGTCATTTGATAGAGACGTGTTAGACAGGGGTCCAAATTGATATTGGCACCCCCGTCTTCCACACGTCTCTACCAGTGCCGGAAAAATCACCGGAAAGACGTGGAAAGAGACGTGTGGGGAAGGGTTTCTCTTCCCCAAGACTCTAAAACCCTATATCTATGCTCCTCTAAGAGCTAAAACGCTCCACTTTGAGCATTTTCTCTGAGTTTTACGCAAAACCCTAGCCCTGCAAAACTTGGATTTTCCGGTGAGTGGAGCCCCGGCAACACAAGCAACTCCGGCCAGGTGCAAGTTAAGCCTCAAACTTATGTTTTTCGTATTTATTAAATAGAAAAACAATTAGGAAAACATTTAAAAATTAGGAAAAATCATATTTTTAGGAACCTGTGTGCACGCTACTGTTGGAGCATGATTTCACAGATCAAACCTAGTCCGTTTGAAAATCGCACCATCCAACTAGTGCACAAGAGACCCAAGAGCATATCCTTTAAATTTGGGAGTGATCCAACGGTGGATTTCTCCAGAAAACGCAAAAACCAGTACCTAGGGATGATTTTAGGAACTTGGGAAAAATCATTTAAAAACCATGGTTTTTGGAAAAATCAGTGCAAAAGGAGGGCATAAATGGATTCTAGAGAGAATTCTGAAGAAAATGGGGCAAAAATCATGCAAAACGGAGCTCTGTAGCTCCGCCGGAGGCGACCGGAATTCGGTCGTCTTCTCCGGCGTCGGCGCCCTGGCGCTGACGCCAGGACGCACAGCGGGACACACAGGGGGATGACGTCGGCATCGCACGCGTGCGCGGACGGACTGCAGTTGGCGGGCGCTGTGGGGCCGGGACGCTGTGCGTCCTAGCGACCGTGACGCACGCGCGCGTGCATCCCATGTGGCGTTTGGATGGTCGGGCGTCTTCGTGCGCCGGTGTAAACCGGCAGAAAAGGGGCGCCGCCGGTATAAACCACCTTATGGTGGTCCGGCAGGCCCCATTTAAGGGTAGTTTTCACAAAAACTTAATTTTTGGGAGCTAGAGAGGTCCAAATCACGATCCGAAAGAGGCGTTGTAACCGTATTGACGACGCAGACTTAGTTTTAACTTAAAAACTTAGAAATGACCACTTTTTCTTTAGAAAAATATTAAAATAGTGATGTGACATGTACAAGTGCACGTGAATATACCAGTTAAAGGGAGTTATTAGCAAGCTAGTGGTCTCACACTGAGGTAGGTGACGACAACTAATGTTTTGCCTTGATTTTTAAACCATGTTTAAACATAGCATCATGTGTGATTGTGTTTTAAAATGCAATTATTATTTACTGTGGATTTCATGCGATATTGCGTACAGAATAGTTATTCCAAATTGAAATCTTTTGCTGAATAAACTTATTTCAAATGCTTTTACAAGCATGATGTAAATTAGTTATGCTTAAATTAGAGACTTATTTCTTATTATATATATAGAAAATGCATGGATTTACATGGAAATGATAATAGAGGCTTAGTAGCTGGTCCTTTTATAGGCTTAACCCCATGATGAGGGGCGTGGCTTGGGGATTGCAAGATATAAGTGCTCTTGAGTTTTAGCATATACATATGATTTCCGTGTTTTATATTTGATGACGGGTGTTCTCGCCCGGTGGGCATCATGCTAGGAGGGATAGGGCCGGCCACCCACCTTCCGAGATTATGATGTGATGAGTTTGTGATATGATAGACACCTGCCCATAGATGGCATTTGGTAGGGGTTTGTTAACATGGATAGTCCACACTACCGGTCTGAGCCTTTCCATGGGGACAGAAGCTAAGTCTCCTGTTATGGTGTCGACGGGGAGCGACGGTGGTTGATACCCATGGAGGGTTGCCACTGCAGCATGATGGCCCATATTCTTATTATGTGTGCATGTATGATGAGCATGGTTATGGATGATATGCCTAGGTGTGACGACACTCAGAGGTTGACTACGTGTACCCCTGATCAGGGATGTTAGTGCGATGTGGTGGGACCCATTACCTTAGGGTGCCCTTATTCTTGTTATATGCTCCATGTTATTGATTCATGCCATGTTTTGCTTTTAACTCAGTGAATTTCATGTTTTAGCATATGTAATAAATTGATATTTATTTGAACAGGGCATTATGATCTCACTATTTTCATAAATGTTAGACTTTTCATCAATGCTGTTCATTATTTCTTTCATTTATTACATTAATTGTCTATGTACCTACACAAGCGATAGCTTGCTGAGGCATTGCTTTGTTTTGCAATGCCTTAGATTTCGAGCGCGACACCAGGAAAGGAAAAGCGGTTGATAAACCTTGAGAGCTGCTGAAGACTAGTTTTCCCTATAGTTTTAGACAGTAATGTGAGTCATTAGAGTGGATTATCATTTGAATTTTATTATGGACTGCATACTTTATATTTGGATGTGATTTAGATCTTTGGACATATATTGGACATTTATATGGGATGTTATGATGGATAGACCCTGGGCCATATTATTATTGTCTTTTGGACGTTTATTTGATTTAAAATAAAGGCGCCTATTTATTTGACGTTGATTTATACGCGGATTATTTATTTATGTTTAAATTACATGTACGCCATTTTGAGAAAGGAAAATTAACACCCGGAGTTTTAAGATAGGTTTAGTAAAATGTTAAATAAATCTTTTCTCATGGGATCCCAAAATGCTCTTATTTAAAATGCCATTATTATTAAAAAATAATAATTTTGTCTTAAAAATCCGGGGTGTTACACTACTAGGGTTAAAGTTAAGTACTATATGACTATGCCTTGGTACAATGCTGAAGGAGAACTCATACGATCCTTGTATTTGGTGAAATGTCATCTCATGAGCATGCCAAACCTTGTGATATTTCAAGTTCAGCCTATGCAAAAAGTGCAAGTCTTTCATTAATAACATGACTGACTTATCTATGTCATGTTTCATAACACTATATACCCATTTTGCAAGCCATTTGACAGATGCTGACTAGTTAGCATTGCTGCTTATATGAGTATGCTGACCACTAACCTTCTTAACTTGGAAACTTACATTATCACTGGTTTTTGAACAATGGCACCTCCAAGTACATCCCTATGATACGTATTGAACAATAAGTTACCCTTGATCAGACTTAACATGTTTAAACTTGTATGCAAACTTCACATCATATAACTAATTTGCAAGTCTATATTCTTCAACATTTGCAAACACCATTCCTTTAGTTATAGTGAAGGGGAGCCTTGGTGCAACGGTAAAAGTTGTCGTCATTCCTTTAGTTATAGTGCCTTCACTTTCATTGAAGTATATTTTATTAAAATTGTCATCACTTGATGACATATAACCATGTGTTGAGTCACCTATTTCCATGTTATCGTCTTCTTTTTCATGAAATTCTTCATGTGGAACTATATTGCTTGGCTCATCTTCACCCACATCTTCTTCGCTACTAACAATCTTATCTTCATTACATGTTTACCGTCCTTCCTTTCCATGGCACATCCAATCATCCAAATCATTTTATTGGCTTACTTGTGATATTTGACCATCCAAGTCATTCCAAAATGCTACATCATAGTATCCCTCAATCTACATCGAATCATATGATAAAGTATGTTATAGTATACAAAGAGATAGAAAACTAAATAAATGAACAAATAACAAAAGAAAGATGATCTACATAGACATATGTTAACAAGAAGAGGTAACCTAAACATTACAATCAGTTGCAACCAAAGAAGAACCAAGCACAGGTTACATTAATGGCTTCATTATGTTACAATACCAAACTTTAAATAAGCCAAACAATAAAGGAAAGGATACATGGTTGAGGGTTTGTACATGGTTTAGGACCTACGTGCTCAAACTCAGCACTAGAAGCTTTTCATCTATAGCAGTTGGTAATGCTTTGTTGGACTATTCTTAATGGCAAGTTGGAGTTAGAGAAGTGAACTAATTGAAATAATCAACTTGCTATTGGGAAGCCGACATTATGGTGTTCCCAACTGAAACAAGTCAGACCAGTCTATTGGATATAGCTTTTGAGACATTGATTTAACTTTGGTTACCCACTTAAGGCTGTGCTAAAACATACTATGCATTGCGTTTTAGGTTTATGTTGTTGTAATTTTGTGTCGTGGTTGCAAAATCGCTTAAAGTAGCCTATAAGACTTGCTTGTAATCCTTGGGTGTAAGTCTTGCGATTTGAATTTTGGTTGCCAAAGCAATGGGGTATCAATGGCTTAGACCCTGAGGTTAGTGAACTAAACTTTTAGTTCTAGCTGAGCCTGGGCCTCAAGTGTAATGATTTGGCCTTACTCATTGAATCTTGTTGGTGGCATAAGTCAGATCTTTCATTCCCAAGTCAAAATATGGTTGGCCTATTTTCTCCTTGTTTACATGTTGAGCCTTCCTCTGAATTTAGTTGCAAAACTTTATGGTCCTCAAAATCTTTGTCAGGCACCTGAGTGAATAATCAGTGCCTAAACTAGATCTTCTAATTAGTAGTTCAATCTGAGATACTTGCGTAGTGGATGGAGCGTGTTTCCAGCATAGATGTAAAAGGTCATCTACGAGATTCCAATTGTATATTCCTCCTGTCTTCCATGTGTGACCCAATAATTATTCTGCTGAGTTGATGTTTGCGAGTAATATCGTCAGTCTATTCACCTTGTTGTCTTAGCCTTTCTCTTATTTGAATGAAGTTCTCTTATCATTCAAGTAAGTTAACTTTGTCTGAGACCAAAACCTCGTTATTGATTAGCTTTAGCAGTGTGACAAAGTTGTAGTACGTTTAAAGACGTTGGATATTGGCTGCCTCTAATTCAGGGATGGCATCCACATGTTCACATGAATATCACCATTTTCTAATGCTAACTTTACAATGCTTGTTGTTTTGCAATGTATGTGCAGTGGATGTGCCAAGGTACTAAGGTTCCAGACAAATCGATGTCCAATATCCAAGTGTTTTTAGTCGTTGAATGTAGACTATTGTTTATTAATTAGAGTTACCACGGTTCTTTTCTTGTGACTAAGAGTGCACTTTATGAACTTCCATAATCATCCAATCTGCATGGTATTGGGTCACACATGGAAGACAGGAGGAGTATACAACCTTGTTCAGTTAAGGTGCCCATGTTCACCAACCAAAACTTGCAAATTCAAGTCTAGTTGTACCCAACTTTCTAAAAAGTGCTAGAGATTTTTCCCTTTTTTTTTCTCCCAGGAAAATAATAACTGCAAAAGGAGTATACAACCTTGTTCAGTTAATGAGGCTTTCTCCTCCTAGGTTATGATTGTGTTCTTCGTTGTGACTTAGTTTTCTATCATAGTAAAAATTAAGCATAATTCAAATACAACAGTAAATTAGCACGTTTCTGTATGACTTTTTGGGGAAAAATAATCCAAATGTCAGTCCATCTAATAGGTTCCAGATCCACATACAGATATAATGTACTATAAGCCATCAACAGTCAACTAAAGTGACAACAAGGCGTCAAGCATGATCATAACTAATAACCTTCTGTAGCTTTGAGAACGAAGTATTACAGACAAAATAAAAGCAGGTATTTTTCCAATCACCCATCTTGTGGCAGCCATCAGTGCCCAAGAGGAGTAGATACAACCACCCAAAAAAAATTCCAGATGGATTTGGAGGTTCTATCGTCAAATAGTTTTGGGGGGGGGGGCGATACAAATAGAGAGGGGGGTACATGTACAGCACCTCGTAGGTGACCAGAGCGACGACAGATCAGAGTTTGAGGAGGCGACAAATGAAGAGGGTGGTAGCCGTGGATGACTAGGAGCAGGAGGTGTGGATGACTAGGGGTGGGAGGTGTGGATGAGCAGGGACGAGAAACTCTCGCGGGCGGAGCGCGTGGGAATACTTCATCGGATAGTCGTCGGTCTTCTTCCGCAGCAGTAAAACACAAACAGAGATCTGTTTTCAGTGTAATGCTTAAACAGGGACAAGAGAAGAGAGGGGTATTTTTTATATTTTAAAAATATATAAAGGTAGAAAATTAACGGAATGGCATATTTGCAAAGTTCTGCAAAACTTAATGGCAAATCTGTAAAAAGTAAAAAACTTTGAATATTTTAGAAAAAACGTAAAAATAGAATGGCAAATCTGCAAAAATCCCTAAAGGATCCTCCTCGCAATCCAACTGTTGATATGCAGACAATCGTAGGATAAAGATTGGGGCGAGTCACTAATTGGGGTGGTCAAGCGGGCTACGTTCTAGTTTCATTAGCCCATAAACTTATCACCCAATAAATAAGATGAAAACGGGGAACTGTGCCATTTCACGTATCGTCTCTGCTCGTCTTGTATCTCTGCCTCTCACCCTCTGTCCGTCTCAACGTAGCGATTGGAAGCTTAAAAACCGCAGTGGAAGGAAAAAGAAAAAAAACCTAGAGAGGGCATTTCTTTCCTTGTTCTTCCTCTTTTTTCCTTCTTTTTTTCTGCTTGATTTCTCTGGAAAATCCTTTATTCTCTCTATCTTCTCTACTTCTATCTTCTTTTTCTTTTTTGATTTTTTATAGGAAAGGAAACCTGAGAAAAAAGCAGAACTTTGGTGTTTAGTGGCGAAATTTTTGTGTCGGTTTTGATTGTTTTTCCTAACGGGTGTTTTCTGTTCTGAAATTAGGGTTTTTCATCTCGCTTCCTCTTGAGGAAGTTGATCTTCCGTGCTGTAATCTGCAAACCGAGTAGCCTGGTAAGTTTTTCTTCATTATCAATGAAATTTTAGGGTTTCTTCCCGTTTATGGTTTTGGGAGTGTGGAATGTAGCTTTTGGAACATAAATTAGTTGTCTTTTATTTCTGTGAATCTTAGTTTTATTTTGTTTCTGTGAATTAGATGGTTTGAGCAAGTTTTGTCCATAATTTTGCATGCTGTTTTGTTGATACTGCTAGTTCTTCCATGAAAAATGAATTTTTTTGTTGGATTTGTTCATGTTATTTTGGACAATTTCTCCATAAAGTTTGGATTTTGTTGTAATGTTTGTTATCTAGTGTTAGTCCTTTCATCAGTAATTTGGCTTATCATAGTCAAGTTTGTGTCTCCGTTGTGTCAATCCTTACGGAATGCTGATCTTTTAAATATTGATAACGTTGGTATGTTTAGGTTTATCTCTGGATTGGCGCCTATTAGGTGCTGCGAATAGAGTTTGTGAAATTGCGTAACCTTTATTTGTCAACTATGTACCAACTTTTGATCTATACTTAGACTTTCTTTGTTTCTCTTCTTGGGTTCATTTTTTGATTTTATTTGTTCATGGAATTTGTTTTCTTTTCTCACACCTCATTGTCTTTTCTAATATTTGTGTTGCTTTTTGTTTTAATAAATATAAATTATTTGTTTTCTGGTTTTTAGGTTCTCTTGAATCTTTTCTATGTTTTCTTCACATATCTGTTTTGTGTTCAGCACATCATTACAATGAATTCTTAATCCACTGAAATTACTCTTCTCCTGCTTTCTTGGGCCTTCTTGTGAATCCTTCAAAAAATAAAATAAAAAATCTTATGGAGTGGGTGTTCTTCGGTTTATAGGTTCTTCATTGAAAACTTCCATTCTGTGTATATACCATATGATGGCTAATTGAATTATGCGATGATGTTGATGATTAGGTTGAGAAGACTGAAGAAGAACTTGCTTTTTAGCTTTAAACGTCTAGGAAGATGTCCTCCCCATATCCAGTGCTTGACAACAAACCAATTGATCAATGGAAGGTTACCGAATTGAAGGAGGAGCTTCGGAGACGGAAGCTTATGACAAAGGGTCTGAAGGAGGATTTGGTGAAGCGACTGGAAGAAGCTTTATACAATGAGGTGGAATCAACTAAAGAAGACTTGGGTAATGGGTTCAATCCTGATTTAAATGACCAGGACAAGTCTGCTCACGCAGAGGCAAAACCAGTTGACAGCGAAGGGATAGAAAATCTCAAGGAAACTATTGTAGATGAAAAAGATGTCAACGATGATACTCTCATAGTTGAAATTGATGGTGCAACTACGGAAATTGGTGAAGGGATCAAAGTCCAAGATGGGGAATTGAATAGTGTTGTAGGTACAGATGAGTTTGTCGAGGAAACAAAAGGTTGTGCTGATACAGATGCTGTTGCTGAGGTAACAGTTGTTCATCCTGTTTCTGCAGGGAACAGTGCCACTGATGACCAGAGTTTAGTAACTCATTTACACGGGGGTCTAGAGTCAAACAATGATGAGTTTCAGGTAGAGAATGAGGAGCCAAAACCTCCTCCTGAAGATGTCATGGTCAACGAGTCTGATCCAAATAACCAGGTATCTGAGGTCAACCCTGTTTTAGGGTTTCAAGTAAAGTGTGAGTCTATTTCTACTGATTCTGTGTCAATTAATGAAAAGAATGAACTAAAGGATAATTTGAATGCTGATAATGTCCATTTAGAACTTGAAGTTGTTAAGCCAGAGATGGTGCAACCATCATCTGATGATGTTCCTGCTATTGGTGGTGATTTGCGTTCATCGGATGATCAAGAGACAGTTGAGAAGCGAGGCTCTATGGAAGAGATGGATGAGTCTAATGCTGCAAATGTGGACGTCAGCAAGAAGAATGATAGTGCAGATGTGGGTTCTTCTGAAAAACTAAATCTAGATCGAAGTTCTGGTGAGGATTCTATGGAGGAGGATGTATTGGACAGTAAGCAAATTGATTCCAATCATAATTCTGATGGAGCTGTAGATAAGAGTGAGCCCACTGAACTGCATGTAGTAAAAGAGGGAAGTCCTCATGATGCTATGGTAGGTGGGTTATCTCCTGAGAAGAAGGATGATCTTGGTCAAAAGAACAACAATCTAGAAATAACTTCAGAGAAAAGAAAACATGAAGGTAATTTTTTTATTTCATATTCTCTTTCCTTGTCATTCCAGAAATAGGTATATTTTCATTCCTTTTAGTTGACACTTTTAGTTCTTGATTTTAATTTCTACTGTGACCTTCCGTGGATAAACTTTGCTTTTTGTGAGCTAATAGTTTTGTCTGCATCTTGTCGTGCCAGTGGTCAAAGTTTTCCATAAAAGTCTATGACTGCGCTTACCTCTCTCTCTGTCTCTCTCACTCTTTCTGCCACTTTAAAAGGAGTGCCTCTAGAATCTTCTGAAATATAACAAAGGATATATTATCTTTGACTGCAGTCACCTTCTTTTTTGTATTTGGTATCTTATGATTTTTTATTGATGCTTGCTAATCTAGTGAGATTGGCAAACTTTTACTAGGCTAGGAAATGTACTCAGAATATTTGCACTTCAAAAACAATCAGGAGAAAAATCCCGAGGCTGTATCATTTGATAAGCAGAATTTACATAATCTAGAACATGTGTCTAGAGATAGTTCAAGTGGACTTCCATTCAAACAAAAATTATTTGTTTTCTACTTGATCGGGTGATACTCACTCGCTTTGTAACCATATACTTGTAACATGTGCATGGTTTTTGGAGTTCTTTATGCGTGAGTAATCTGATGTGCCCCCAAGTTTTCTTTCTCAACTTAGACACTCTCATTACAATGTATCCCCTCAACTTATATACCCTTCCTCCACAAAGTGAAGTGTTGAAATTACTGACATCTTATTGCTATTTGTTTTGCCATTTAGGTGGTTATATTTTTGTATTTATTCCATCTCATGTAAAGCTTTTGTAGATCAATGAGAAGATTTACAGGAGACGGTTACAGTGCTTCTGGTTAGGCAGTCTCTCCTGGATTGTGCCTCAACCCTCCATGGTGGCACATCTAAAGGAAAACTTTATTTGGCAGTATTAGTTGGCTAAGTTAATGAACTCAGAACATTTTAGTTGCTTCCATCTGTCTAGCAAGTAAGATTGTCTAAATTGATAATTTATGTCTAAATCGATAATTTAGCTCTGCAGATATGGGTCATTTGCATCTGTTGTTTTAGATTGACATTCTTGGTTCCTTCTGGTCATCATTGACACACTAAGATATCCTTTGCCAAGGTTTTGCTCTGTGTGGCATGGCATGAAAAGGAAGATGCTACTGGCACAATGATAGGGCATGGATTCTCTAAAAGATCTGTTCTTCTTAAAATGTTACATTGATCAAGTAATGTGTTGGCCCCTACCAATGTGAGAAATAAAATGTCATATTCAACAGACTAAAATATCCTATGCTTCTTGATTCTTTTGGTTGTTATTGACTAGTTTATTTTGGTTCATAAAAAAGTGTTTGCTACTTTTCGTGAGTCATATTGACTATTAAGAACGTCTGTCTAAGTGTAACCAAATGCATGATCTATCCTGTTTGCACAAGTGACAAGCATTGCCTAGCCTATCCTTAGTGTTTTTTTTTTTGGTGTGTGTGTGGACATAATACTGCACATTCACCGCAATTGAACCCTTGGTTTTACATGATATCCTTTCTATGGTGGTAGCTTTGCTATCCAAGATGAGACAAAGGACCACAAACATCTGTGAACTATATTACATTAATTAACTTGTAGGGTTGATTAGTCTCTTTTGAATGGCAACTTCTACCGTTACTTATTCTTCCTTTCAGTCTCTTCTACTGACTGTTGGTCTATATTATTTTGCATCCTTGATTTCTATTTATTTGTGTCTTTATTTACTTTTTTGGCTTTAATAAATAGTTGCTTAGGTGATAAACTCATGGAAGTTCTCCACAGAATCACCATAGCAGGCTGTTATATCAGCCTGAATGTCCTCACACCTATCAGCCCCATAAAGGGGCAGCTTGGTGCATGAAGCTCCCTCATATGTGGGTTCTGGGGAAATAGCAGACCACAAAGGGCCTATAGTATGCCGCCTTGCCTTGCATTTTACAAGAGACTCTTTCCACGCCTCGAACATGTGACCTCCAGGTCACATGGCAACAACTCAACCGTTGTGCCAAGGCTCCTCTTCATATATGGGCCCCATACGTGGAGCTAATTTTGGTGTGTACTAAGAATATTTTCATGGAGATTGTTTGAATATCATTTTCTGTTTACTTTTGTTTCCATCCTGTGCTCTAGAAATTTCCCCATATGCTGGTATTCCCTAAGTTAGTTTCAGTTTATGCAGCAAGGTTTGTGAGATTAATGTAACTAAGTACTATGATTGGCACACAAGCTCCAAGGACCTTACTGTTTTTCAAACTGTTTGAACAGATAAAGATACTGCTGGGTTTGATGAGCCCTCAAAGAGGCATCGACGTTGGAATTCTGAGTCTCTTAAAATTCCTGAACCACTAGTTTCCAATATAGCACCTTCAGGCACACCTAGGGATGCAGTTCAGCCTACGCCAAAACGCATATTAAACAGGTCTGATTCTGCACTCAGTGGAGAAGCCCCAAAGGAGCGTGGTGGTGAGTGTTGCATATCTGATTTTCATTTTTTAATTTTGAGTAGGCCTTACAATCAATTCTGAATATTGTGGCTTTTTACATTGGCAGTTCCACCATCTCAAAAAGCTGCCACGACTTCCTTGAGGGTAGATCGTTTTCTACGTCCATTTACATTGAAAGCAGTGCAGGAGCTTCTAGCAAAAACTGGAACTGTCTGCAATTTCTGGATGGACCACATCAAGACCCACTGCTATGTCACAGTATGCTTCTTCTTCTTCTTTTGTTATGCATTCCTATCTTTCTGCTAGTCATCTCTGTACTTGAAATCCATCTAACGCAAGCTGTCCTTGCAAGCTTTGCTGTAGATTTTGTAAGTGATGCTATAAATTTGTGTTCATTTGTTCCATCTGCATCAAATCATTGTATGCTCTTATCAGTCCCTCTTACAGCGAAGTAGCATCTTTCATCTTGAATGGCCCAGAATAAATTGATTGAGGAGTGGCAACTGTGAATAAGTTAGTGGGAACCCATATTTAAAAGCTAACACTAATTTGTGGTCCTTGTAGTTTTACCACTGTGGTGTGATGCTTTGTGCTATAACACTGATGTACATATCTTGGTTTATGTAGTACTCTTCGGTGGAAGAGGCTGTGGAGACTCGCAATGCTTTGTACAATCTGCAGTGGCCTCCTAATGGTGGACGCCTCCTAACAGCTGAGTTCGTTGATCCTCAAGAAGTGAAGATGCGTGTTGAAGCTCCTCCACCGTCTCCAGTACCAGTCAGCCCCACCCCAACTACACCTTCAGCCCCATCCATCCAATCTCAACCTCTCCCACGTCAACAGGTCCCTAGACAGCAACTTCCACCCCCTCCTCCCCTCCCACCACCCCCAGCAATTTCCAACCCACCTCAAGCAAGGGAACACCTTCCTCTTCCCCCACCACCTGCCAAAAAACCAGAACCTCCTGTTGTCACACTAGATGATCTATTCCGTAAAACCAAAGCCACCCCTCGCATCTATTACTTGCCACTATCCGAAGAACAAGTAGCAGCAAAACTCACATATCAAGGCAGAAATACTAGGAATTAGAGAATGGTCTTTTACACGATCTGCCATCTGCTCTAGGTTGCTGCTAATATGATGGTAAGATCATTTCTGTTATGACATATCTTTGTAGCTTTGGACTTGTAGCTGGAATGACCTGGTTTGAGATTGTGCAGAACAAGTCTGGATCTTTCATCTGTATGGTTTTCTGTACAGCGGTTTTAGGGAGACTGAAGTCGCCCGGTTCAAACCAGGCATTAGCAATTGTCAGCCTATGAAAAGTTTCAGCTGGAAAACAGGACTTCCCATTTTTCAGTTTTTTATTTTTTGTTCTTGTTGTATCCAATTGTTTTGCCATTTAGAATTTGATACTAAGTAAACTTGACGACTTAGGTCCAAGTATATGTTCATTGACAGATCTGACTTTTATACTGAGTTGATCGCTGTCACAGAATGGCCGTACTGTTTTAACTTGCAGTAAGCTAAACCTGATTGTGGGTGTCTTTGTAGAGGAAAAGCTAAGCTAATATTAGGGGCGGCAAAATATGATACGACACGATAACACGACTTGAACCCGACACGAATTTAGTTGGTTTGGGTTTAGTCTTATCATGTTCGTATCATTTTCGGGTGACCTGAAAATGATACGTCAAAAATCGTGTCGTGTTCAAGTCAATGAATTTGACCCGTCGTGTCGACCTATTTGACACGCGACCCACTCATGACCTTATTACCTTAACACTTTGACAGTGACACGTGACATGATTTGAAAATATAGGATGGTTCATGAGTAATCGTCCTATATTAGTAGTTATATTATATAGGACGGTTACTCACAAACCATCCTATATTAGTAGTTATAACAATAACTTATAAGTTATAACTTATATATAGGACGGCTATTCACAAACTGTCCTATATTAGTATTACTAGTTATAGTATTACTAGTTATATATAGGACGGCTATTCACAAACCGTCTTATATTATTAGTTATATATATAGGACGGTTATTCACAAACCGTCCTATATTACTAGTTATATAGGATGGCTATTCACAAATCGTTCTATATTACTAAGTTATATTGGAGAATGGAGGGTTCTTCTGGAGCCACTGTTAAGAGTTAATGAGTTATTCTCACACATATACTATAAAGATATTCTTAGAGGAACAGTTTCTTCCAGGTTCTCGTTCGGGTGCATCTTAGAGAATATGAAAAGAAAGCAAAGACATGAGAGTGACAAACTATAAATAGGAATTTACAAAATATAATCCAGAAATCTGTGATTTATGATCTGAATGAAGCAGTATTTCTTGAAATGTAAGCCGAAGCAACTTCACCTTCCAGTTTGCAAGCTTCTGATAAAACACATTTGATTGGCAACAGATAAGTGAAAGCTTGCAAACATGATATAATTACAACTAGTGGAGCTTCCTCATCCCTCTTTTTGTTCATGCAAACAATTGTGTTCTGATTGTCAGAAACTTGGTAGCTCAGAATCATGGGCTCCAATCATCACAATTGCCCAACATATCAATCACTTAGCACCATCTCCACGAATATATCATTCCAATTGTCAATAGGCCCAGGCAGGCATCAATGCAGACAATCATTTTGAACTTCGGCATTTTTAATTTTATCCTCATTCCTCAGCAAATGGATGAAATTGCCTGTATAGGCAGAGATGTCCATCAGGTCTCCATTTAAAACACCAACTTCACAATCACATCATTGAAATTTGAAAGTTTTTTGGTATCATATTCATATGAATCATATCTACAACTTCAGTATATATCAGTAATTTCAATAATCAACCTCCATTCCATATATGACTCCCTCTCCAATACATGATACAATACATGATATGATATCAACCACCCATACTGTATCTGTAGATTATATGTACATACATGATACAATACAACCCATCTGCTGATCTAAGCCATCATTGAAAATTGATGATTAACCCATCTGCTGATCAAAACACCAACTTCACAATCACATCATTGAAATTTGAAAGTTTAAAACAAAGAAAGCACATACATTGATACAGTGTACTTCAATCAAAAGAAAAATAGAACACATTCATTGAAATGAACTGATCTTTGTATTATATTTGAGTAAAATGTATATACATGAATGATAATATACATTCATTTACAATTTTACATCACTGAACTACAAATTAAAATTCATAATATGATCTGTCCATTTCATTCTAATATCATCTAGATCCAACTGGAAGTAACTCTTGATTCCGAAATCCACCTACAAGAAATATATACTAACTTAGTTTATAGATCAGACATGTAATCTTGGATTAAGTCAGGAAATATACAAATCAAAAGTGCAACATTGGTCAGTAAGTCTAAGTGTTACCTTTCTCAATTGTGAGACTGAAACTCCATTGCGAATGAGGGTTCTCATGTATCTAAGAACATAATATCCACACTCTCAATCTGATTTTTGTTTAGGGCACTGCAGAACAATGCCACAAAAGACAACAGAAAAGTTTCAAAATATAATTTCCAACAAGTTAAGGTTTAAAATTATATGAAAGAGTCTAAAGAGCAGTAATTAGTAAACTGTACCTTGGTCTTCTTCCAGTTGAGTTTTGGTGGGTGGTGAATGCCTTCCCTCTCAGCCCATTTATACCATGCTCTACACACATATAATTGAAAAGCATTAGATTATGAATATTATTATAGTTGCCAGGTGAGTAGTTATATTATAATAAAAGGAATAATAAAGACTTGTTTATAATTTCTATAAGGTGTTCCCGAATGTGTGCTCCACATGAATAAAAAAAAATTGCATGGCCACCATGCACATCCAAAGCTAGCAACATCCAATAGGACCTATAAAAATAATAGTTCAATTGAATTTTCTCTAATCTTAACTAATGTAGTATTCATGTGTATGAAATTATGAAATGTGAAATTAAAATGGTATAATTAAGCAACCTATGTTACAACGTACCAGCTATTGTAGGGAATCAGTAATGCTTGTCCCTTCGCATAAGTCATGAGACCAGGAATAATATCTTCACTTTGTTTGTCCTTAGGCAAATGGTCCAATTGAAAGACAAGAGAAGGGTCAAGGAACTTGTAAATGTCCTTACCTCTAGTCTTTGCAAGCTATCATGCAAATACCTGCATTTGGAATTTGGGTTAATGTCAAATAATTATTAAGTTTTATTAAAAAGCAAGTATTAAGTAATGTTACATTGATTGGTAAGTCTTAACTCTAATAGAGCAGTTACACGACGTACCCTATATAGACTATGATGTGCATGTACTCCAATTGATTCATATTACATATGGCTATGAGGTCTTCCTTGAAGAGTGGAACCTCAACCACATCGTTTGAAAGCACACCTGCCTCTATCCTTACAGGGTTCATTGTATTTGTGTTGCCTTCATTGGCCAGTCTATACAGTACCCTTAGGAATGGAGATGTGTTAGGTGGAACCTCCACCTGATCCTTACACTGTAGATGTAATCATGTAACATTTTAGAAATTAGTAATGAATATATACAACATATACTGATATACTAGCAGATATAAAAGAAGAAATCCAGTGAGGTAAAATTAGAATATTTTATAATATAACAATAATAACATTGTGACTACTGACTTGTGACTTGTGAGTAGTGACTAGTGAGCACCTAACAAGTGTTTTGAACTAAAGAACTAGTACTACTGACTTGTGACTTATGAGTAGTGACTATGCAAAAACATAGAACTAGTACTACCTGAGAAGGCTGGGATGTGGCTACACTTGCCACTATGCTAGAATTTGCCGGCAGCAAGGTTTGCTTCAATTGCCCCTTGTGCTGCTTTTGGTGATCCAACTGTCCGACATGTTGCAAACAATATTAATCAATGAACAGTTTAGGAGGACTTAAAAAAAGGTAGGAGAAAATGAAGCCATGACTACAGTTAGTATACATGTACCTTGGAATTGGATATCATTGGTTTTATGTGTTTCTCTGGCCAACACACATGATATCCAATTGCATCCCCAACAGTTTCAACATCATCCCCTTCGACTAGAAATGGAAGGGGAGTATTTGGTTGAATGGCAGTAGTGATGTACACACGCTTAGTGTGTGGAGGCATCAACTTACCATGCAAGGTGGCGGAAGTCATGGGCCGAACCTCGTACAGTGTTGCCACAGCCACATGGTTCTCAAATGTATGTAGCTGCAATATGCACTGATCTACCTGCATTTGAGAAATGACATATATATAATAATTAGTGATGTAATGTAAAGTGTAAACTAAAAACAAAAGTAAATAAGTAACATTGTAAAACTAAACAAGTGAATATACATACCTCACTGATTGGGAGTACTTGTTCTGCCACCTCTTCATCTGATGGAGGACTAGGAGTAGGAGTGCAGCTATTATTATTTCTTACTGGTTAAACTTGAGGTTGAGCTTCAGGTTGAGGGCAGCCAACATCCTCACATGAGGTTCTTTCGCCACCTTGGAGTTCCTTCAACAGTTGATCTTTGACCATGCTATATATTTCCGCAACTGTTTGCTTCTTCTATTCTTCCAATTCTTGTAGCGTAGGAGCCTTTTGTTTGGGGAAGACTTTGGAAGGAACAACACCCCGACCTTGGCCCCTTACCTGGCCAGGGTGCTCATTCTTGTTGCCCATTGCCCTATATAGGATGTCCCCCTTTGCAGCAGTGCTGCTAAGAGTCTCTGTAGTTGCACTTTCTTCTTGTTCTCGGGTAAACTCTTTCTGCACACATAAAGATCATAACATGATAAAATCACTATTATATATGTAATATTTAAATAATATACTATGCAAGGGTATAAAAGTATTTAACTAGGCAGTATGCAAATAAAGTAAAAGTATAAAACTTAAAGTCTTAAACCACTTACAATTCTTGAAGCAATTGTTGTAGTTGTCTCATTGGCAAAGGTGTGGGAGTTACGCCCTTTCGAATGTGCCATTAGAATAGCACGGTCAATGGGATCCGTTGTCCCAGCCTTCTTTTGCTATAATAAGATTATAAGAGACACTAAGTTAGAGTTAATAAAAAAAAATCTACTATGATTAGACAAATGGAATGTGACATGATATACTTACTACATCTGCCTCTAATCTTGCATAGCCAACCTTTGAAAGGTGGTGCAGCGTATGGTTCTGTGCACGAGCCTTTTGTCCTTTTATACGCTTTGCCTGGACATCAAAGTAATGTGATCAAAGATTCAAAATACAATCAATTATAATAATTACAAGACTCAAAATTTTGCTTGGCTAGTTCAAGTTGTGATTACCCCAAAATCAGGAGATAGCCTATACTGTACAAATTGATTCCATGCTTCCTGGTCAATGAAGCAGGAATACAACTGAGGGACCATGTGAAGCATAGAAGGATCATGGGAATTTGGAAGTATGTACTTCCTTGCAAGCTCACTCTTCCATTTCCTCCAAGCTTCACCAGCTCCTAGCAAGGCTTGCTTCTTGCACTCATCAGATACGTCAAAGGCAAACTACAAAACAAAAGAAGAAGCATGTTAAAGTGACTAACTAGTAAGTATTGTAGCAACTTTGTGTATCTTATCGTGATTCATATGCAAACAAAAACAAAACATATAAATATAAAGGACATATTATGTTATATGTAGGAAGAATTTACATACCTTGACCATTTTCCATACTGAATCTTTGACTTGTGGCGATACATGTCTCCAATCGATCAACGATGCGGCACAAGTCTTCTAATAGTGCAACATATGAAGCTAGCATAGGCATGTGCAGCACCACCAATCGGTTGGCCTTTAGTGTTGAATTGTACCATTTCTTTTATTCCAACTGAGGTTCTCTTATTTATATGTTCCATTTGTGTTAGCCCCCTCCCCCTGACCTTTCTCTTGACACTGACCACCGGTGGTGTTACTGATGGACATGTGCTTGATAGCCTTGATTGTTCTGCTTCTGTGTGTTGTAATTGTTCTACTTGTACCTCTCCTACCTCTTCTACTTGCTCCATGTTTGCTTCACAAATAAAAATGACTACAGTTAGACAAGAAAAGAGGAATACAATTATACACGGATAATAAGCAGTAGCACCCTTGAAAACCATCACAAATTTTTCATTGGACAGTGGACATTATACTGGAAGCCTCCTACAAGGTCAGATTGTTGCTCCCTCTATCTCTTCAAACAAGCAATTATGCATGTTCTCATTTTTGTGATGTTGGCATAGTGCCATAGCCCCAGAAGTATGCCATTCCAGTATGCAAAGTGGAAAAAAAAGAAGTGATATTTTGTTTTTGTATAACATTCTTTATTTGTAGCTTGATTTGGCCATTTCATTAAGTTTCCTATCTCAAAACATTCATTCCAGTCTAATAATAATTTAAAAAATCTGTTATGTTCCTTCATCCTTTATTTTTTATTTTGGTCAACTATCACTTAATCATTCCTCTTGTTTTAATAGTTCCAACACATCAAAAATGTTGAAAATCTGACATTGTTTGATGCATATATGAGATATGTTAATTTTAGTTTTTGAGAAATTTTTCTTGATTTGGTTCTTTTTTCTAGGGCTCCCTTAAGGAAAAGAAGAAATTAGGATATAGCTGTAGCTAGTTTGTGATAAATTAGATAAAGGTAATGTTTTTTTCCATTTTGTAAAAGAAAGAACTAGTTTAATGTCTCTCTCCCTCAATCTTTTGTCCTGCTTCTTCTACTGCTCAGTCTGCTCTACATTTCAGCTGGAGACTATTTCAGTAGATGCAGTTCTTTGAGAACCTATCTATCAGGATTCACTGATTCAGCACTAATTCACTATTTGTAAAGTTAGAAGACTCAGAACCTTTATAATTTATATGTTTGGTTTTTCCGTCAGAGGAACATACATATCTGATATCTCCCATAATCCCATTCCACTTCCAGGCTTTCAGCTCCGTTTTTTTTGCTCATCCATCTTTTTCCCAACAAACCCCGTTTCCAGACCCAAATGAAAGACAACATAAATAGAAATATGAGAAATAGGTGTTTGACAACGAAATGACAGAACAAGTTCAAGGCAAGGATCAGAAAAACCAGACAGAGGTTTTTTTTTATTATATCAGATTGTGTTCTTTTATTACTTTTTACGGTTACAGAAGTAACAGAACTGTATACGAAATTACATTAAAGATGCAAAAAATCGTAAATACATACCTTTCTTTGCTTAGATCTATGAAAGATCGAAGAGGAATGGTCGTTTTCACCTTCTCAGTATAGGTTGGATTGGATCGTTGGGTTGGAACTTGAAAGATTGAAATTAGGATTGAGAATGACCAAGGTGAAAAGTGAAAAGTGAAAACGATATATTATATGTATAGAACCATATAGGACGGTTTTAAAATAACCGTTATATATAATATACTAATATAGGACGGTTATTCAATAACCGTTCTTTAATATACTTAAATATAAGACGGTTTTTCAATAACTGTTCTATAATTATACTTAAATATAGGACGGTTTTAAAATAACTGTTCTATAATATAATCAAATATAGGACGATTTTAAAATAACCGTTCTATAATATAATCAAATATGGGACGGTTTTCAAATAACCGTTCTATAATATAATCAAATAGAGGACGGTTTTAAAATAACTGTTTTATAATATAATCAAATATAGGACAGTTTTCAAATAACCGTTCTATAATATATTAAATATAGGACAGTTTCAAAATAACCGTTCTATAATATATTTAAATATAGGATGGTTTTTAAATAACCGTCCTATAATATATTTAAATATAGGATGGTTTGTTTATAACCATCTATATATTGAAATATAGGAGTTGTATAAGCTATAAGAATTATGTATTTAATTAATCTTAGTTGAGGATGTGCTTAAATAAAACTAGTTATTAAGTATAGAGTGAAGAAAGAGTTGTGTAATTAACTCATCTTAATTTCCTTAAGTTAAGGATGAGCTTAAAAAGACAGAGCATATAGCCATATATGTATTATGTTCATCTCACTATCTCAGGCTCAGACTTCTCAGTTGAGTTGAGTTACTTGAATATCTATCAGCTTAAAAACAAAGTTATGTAAGTAACTCATACTATCATATTCAATTCAACATAGTTGTTGAGGTTGAGGTCAGGGGAGGATGAGTAAAGTAAGTGTTAATTATGTATATAATGTATTTAACTCATCTGATGATCTCACTTGAGGATCAGCTTAAAAAAGCAAAGTTATATAAGTAACTCATACTCAATTCAAAAGTTGTTGAATGTTGATGAGAACATTGATAACTGATAATAAGTAAAGAAAGAGAAAGAGTCATGTAATTAACTCATTAGGTAAGAATGACTGAACTGAACTAGAATAGAAACAGTTATATAATTAACTTAGTAGCTTGAGAATGAGTATAGAAAGAGTTGTGTAATTATCTCATTAGAGGATAATGAGTATAGTATAAGAACTAGGAAGGGTCCCAAGGGAATAGTTATTAGTTATGTAACATTGTAATTAACTCATTAGGTGAGGTGAGAATGTGAACAGGGAATAGGAATTGTGTGTTGAATTAACACAAATGTTGAATGATATTACTAAAGGAGTTACTAAATTTTACTCTACAATGTCTACATAAATGATGGATCAATGGATCATGGATGAATCATGAATGAGTTATTCCTAATCTATTATCATCAATTGGGAGTTAGAAATGAGAAACAAATATTGAGTTATATGAGTTGGATACATGATATTCATGAATTTGATTGAAAAGAGATATATTAGATCAATTGGTTGGTAAGAGTTATGTGAAATTAACATAAGAAAATCATTATTCATTAGCATTTATAATTTTATACAACAATATATGACAGTTAGTTAGTCTCTCACTTCACTTTTACTTGTACAACTTACAAAACTTGGTTAACTTATCTACTAAGTGTAACTTGTAAGTTGTAACAACTGACATGTGACAATGTGTAGCTAAACTGAAAATGGTTGATAAGAAATTAGGTTATACAGTTATTTATAACTTATAGTTATAGGCTTATAGTTATAGCAAACAACTTGAACCAACAAAGGCTAGGCTAGGGCTCTTTAGGTTTAGGGATAAGACTTCAAATTCAATTGGATAATTGAATTTGGGCTTACTTAACTTACATGATACAATACAATTATACAAAAAGACAAAACAATTGCTTTAGACAGTTAGATTAGACTCTAGATTGACTTAGTAGTTAGTATACTGTATACCTAGATAATTATTAATTAGTTAAAGTTAAACCTTTATGTTCTTTTCAGTTTTCAACTTTCATTTTGTTTTCCCGCCACTACAAGTCTACAAGGGGGACCCCCACCTCGGATCATCTATCATGATTCATGACATCTAACTATCTAAGTTATCTAACAAGTAAGTTAAGTAACATTAAGGACAATGACTCAAAAATCAAAATATTTGACAAATGATTGAAGTGTAAGTTTCAACTTTCATTAACTCCACTTGCCACTTGCTAGTTTGGAATTGAAGGAAAGAAGGCTATCAGTCTCTGTCAAGCAGACTGGTCACTTGAACAACAGAAATCTGGCACATCACATACTTCACAGTCACACTCACACTCACAGATTGGTAATGAAGGAATAAACCATGTGTAAAATAGGACGGTTAGTCCGTAACCGTCCTATATTATTATGTAAAATAGGATGGTTAGTCCGTAACCGTCCTATATTTTTATGTAAAAATAGGACGGTTAGTGTATAACCGTTTTATATTTGGACAATATAGAACGGTTAATGTATAACCATCCTATATGTTAAAGCTTACAAAAAATAGGACGGTTAGTAAGTAACCGTTCTATATTATCTAAATATAAGACGGTTAGCACATAACCGTTCTATATTTTTAAAATATAGGACGGTTAATACATAACCATACTATATTTTATAAATATAGGACCGTTAATACATAACCAACGTTACCAACCCAAGGTTGAAGTTGAAGGCTTGCAGTTGCTTTTATAATTCACAATTTTACATCTATTTCAGATTTCCCTTTCCCTTTCCAGACTTCAGAGGACCAGAATCTAGATTTCTTCTTCAAGTTCAAACATCAACCCTTCTAAGTTCTAACACGATGAGCAACAGCACCCCTACTACAGCACCACATGTATGTCATGTGTTTGTTTTTTGTTATTTCTCTATGAAATTATGAGTCTGACTCTTTTCATTCCTCTCAATTTCCTCACTCTCGAGTCTCAACTCTCAAGTCTCAGTGTCTCACTCACTCACTCACTCACTCCCTTCCCTTATTACTTATTAGTAATTGTTGGTGAAGTCTGAAGTGTTTAGTTTATTGTCAGTGTGAACTAATTTTTTTTTGTCATTTGCATTTTGCAATATAGGCACAAGTTGAAGTTGGGAGCACTGATGTTTCTGATAACTTGAATATGCTACACCACAACAACAATGATGATGAATTTGCTGATTTGGAGAACGTGGAGTTAGTTTCAAAATCCAATAGAGGTAAAAAGCATAGGAAACTAATGTCTCCAGTTTGGAATTTTTTTGAACACCTTCCTCTATTAGAAGATGGAAGGCAAAGGTGTAAATGCAAGAAGTGCTCTGCAATATACATTTGCGATAGCAAATTTGGTACTGGTAACTTAAAACGTCATATAAAGACTTGTCAACGGAGCTCTTCTCGTGATATAGGTCAGTTGCTTTTATCTCAAAGTCAGGGGAGTATGTCAGTGTCACTAAGTGCAACTTCAGATAATAAGTTCGATCCTAAAGTTTATTGTGAGTTAGTAGCAGTTGCAGTTGTTCTGCGTGATTTGCCTTTCCAATTTGTTGAGTTTGGTGGAATTAAAACTCTATTAAAATATTTGCGTGCTGATTTGCACTTGATTAGTAGAAATACAGTAAAAGCAGATGTTCTAAGAATGTATAAAAGAGAAAAAGGAAAGATAAAAGAGATGTTAGAATTGGCACCTAGCAGGATAAGTTTGACATCGGATTTGTGGACTTCTTGTATTACTGATGGTTATATAAGTCTCACAAAGACATTTTCTAAATAGTCAGTGGGTCTTACAAAAGAGGATATTAAATTTTTGTTTCCTACCACCTCCACATAATGGAATATCATTAGCAGAAAAGTTATACTCATTATTGGTAGAATGAGAGATTGAGAAAAAGATTTTTTCAATCACTTTAGACAATGCTTCTTCTAATGATTCTTCTGTTGAGCTGTTAAGGCATTAATTAAACATCAGGAACACTCTTGTTTGTGGTGGAGAGTTCCTTCATCTACGTTGTTGTTGTCATGTTTTGAATTTGATTGTGCAAGATGGTTTGAAAGAAATTGATGATGCTATTCAAAAAATTAGAGAGAGTATCAAGTATGTTAAAGCATCACAAAGTAGAAAACAAAAATTTTTAGAGTGTGTGAATCACATGTCAATTGAGACAAAAAAGGGCTTAAGACAAAATTGTCCTACAAGATGGAATTCAACTTATTTGATGCTTGAAAGGGCTCTTTGTTACCAACGTGCATTTTGTCACTTAGAACTAAGTGACTCAAATTATAAGCATTGTCCTTCTTTCATTGAATGGGAAAAGGCTACAAAAATTTTGAAGTTTTTTATGATGCCACTTGCATGTTCTCTGGATCCAAGTATCCAATTGCAAATCTCTACTTTCGTGCAGCATTTGTAATTTATTTGAGTTTAACACAATACATGAGAAGTGATGATGACTATATGAAGCGTATGTCCACCCAAATGTTTGCCAAGTTTTCAAAGTATTTGTCTGAATTCAGCACCATTTTGGCAATTGCATGTGTGTTGGACCCTTGGTATAAGCTCTCCTTTGTGGAATTCTCGTACAAGAAATTGTTTGGCAGTGGCTGCTTGGAGTTTGCTTAAGTTAGGGAAAAGTTATTCTCTCTCTTCAATGAATATAAGGTTAAGATTTATCATATTCCTTCCTCCTCATCTACCCCAGTGGCTAGAGGTGCAGGTGCTGATGATAGATAGAACATGTCATATAGTCAAGAGGTTTTAGATGTCATGAAGGTGATTTTATTTATAATTGTATCTTTCATTATATGTCGCTTACTACTTAGTATATTAAAATTTGCTATGAAGTATGAATTGTCTTATAGTACGTTGAATAATATAATTGCATTTGCATTAGGAATTTGATTCATTTGAAGGTGAAGGAGGTACTTTGGCTATGCAAAAATCACAATTAGAGCTTTATTTGGATGAACCAAGATTGCAAGAGTCAAAGTTAGACATTCTTGCATTCTGGAAAGGCAATCAATATAGGTTGTTTGACTAATAATCTCATGTAAACACTATTTTTTGTAATCTTATTTACATTTATATTTGATTCAAATGTTGATTTTAGGTATCCTAAACTTGCTGCCATGGCTCGTGATATCTTGAGCATTCCTATATCTACAGTTGCATCGGAGTTTGCTTTTAGTGTTGGTGGTCGGGTTCTTGACCAATATAGATCTACTTTAAAGCTAGATACCGTGCAAGCATTGATTTGTATGAGAGATTGGCTGTATGGATTGAAAGGTAATAGTTTATAATTCTATATTTACATTATATTTTATATGAGCTTAGTAATAACTAATGCTTGTTTATTCTATATGATTGTAGACTCTACCATTACAGTTGCCATGGATGAGCTTGCTGAAGACATTGTAAGTATAAGTAGCACTGCAGGATCACTTCAACCAACTGAAGACTCTGGATTAATTCATTTTGATTAATTTGTATAATTTTCATGACTTATTTTAATTTGTTGTGTTTGCTACATAATACATTGATGGAAGTATATTTCCATCATGTGCTACTTAATCCATATTTATGTACTACTATTGTGGTTATTTGATTCATTTCAGTCTTTTTTTTTTACATATCATGTGAATTGTGAACTTGTGAAGTGAGTCAGTGAGTGACTGAGTGGTGTAATACTAAACTATAAAGAACTGCGTTGCTTCTAAATAAAATAATAAAATATTACAGGAACATTATTGGTAATTTGGTTGTCTATGTACTTGTCGTGTGGTGGATTAGTCACCAGTGATTCAATGGATATAGTAATGACCAGTGACAATGAGCATGAAAGGAGTTGGAGAAATGAATTCCCTCCTAACAATTTATGTGGGGGTTGGTAACTTGGGTTGAAAGTTTAGTTCTTCATAAGTGAAAGACCCATGCTATTGAATTTTGATTTTCTGCTCTAGAACCTCATTGTCATTGCTTCAGGTGATCAAAGATTCAAAGATACAGTTTAGTCAGAATCAGAAGATCAGTCACAACGGTGGAGTGGAATAAAATTATAAAAAGTAAAATAAAGTACGGTTATTTCACAACCGTTCTATAAAACCTAACATATAGGACGGTTATGAAATAACCGTATTATAAAATAACATATAGGACGGTTATTTCACAACCGTTCTATAAAATCCGTAACATATAGGATGGTTATTTCACAGCCGTCCTATAAAACCAATGATATATAGGACGGTTATGTTACAACCGTCCTATATGTTAGGGTTCTATATGTTAGGGTTTTATTAGAAGAAATTTAGGGATAGCACCAATAGGTAACAAGATGAGGGAGATTAGACTTAGATGGTTTGGACATGTTCAAAGGAGGCCAACAACGGCACCAGTTAGAAGGAGTGAGGCAATACAAGTTGAAGGTTCTAAAAGGGCAAGGGGAAGGCCAAAAAGAACGTGGATAGAAGTGGTGAGGAAAGATTTAAAAACTTTGGGACTAAATGAAGCCATGGTATTTAATAGAGTGGAATGGAGGAATAAGATTCATGTGGCCGACCCCTAATTGGGATAAGGTCTTGATGATGATGATGATTGTGAAATAACTGTCCTATATGTTAGTTTATTTTATTGTGGTTGTTTTTAGGTGTGGCCCGTTTGGGCCTTGGCAGCCGTTTTATAACTTCTATTCACTTGGGAGTTGGGACTTGGGAGAGCAGTTTTTTTAATATGTCGTGTCGTGTCGTGTATCCAACACGACTCAGTCAATTAATCGTATTACACAGGTCGTGTCGTGTCATTTTTTTAAGAACCGGGTCGTGTACGAGTCATAGGTTTTTGACACGACTATTAAGCGTGTCATGTTCGTGTCGACCCGTAACACAATTTGTGTCGTGTTCGTATCGCCACAAACATGACCCGCCAACCCGAATTGCCACCCCTAGCTAATATCTACTTTGCATGTGTTTCACACTATTGTAATCAGTCGTTTGATATCTGAGAAATAAGTTCTAAAATGATGAATGCCCATAGTTTCAGTGGGGGGGAGTATGGGATAGCAGAATTTCAAGGTCGGCTTCTTAATAATCCAAACTTCTCATCTACGGTAGGATGTGATATCTGTATACTTGGGTATCAAAATTCAACATCATACCAACAGTTGCAAGCCCCTGACTTCTCGTTTCATGTGGGTGCTCTTATATAACCTTAGCCATTGGAACACTAAAACGAGGGTAAAATAGCTGTAAGACTGTTGATGTGTCATTGGGTCATTTCATCTATGTTCTGAAGCTGCAAATGCGTGAGAAGAAAAAGTGCCAAACATGATCATTTATGAGCGTGGAATGCACTTGTGATTCTGCCCAATCAACTTTGGCACAGTGAAAATGTGTATTATCCGTGAAATTCACTGGTCTTTGATCAGAAGGGGAATTAAATTCTCAAGGGTATTTGGATTTAAGCTAAGCTTCACAGAAAACCCTACTCCAAGTCCATATGAGACGAAGACTGTAGCTTGAGGATTGATTCATCTCGGCCTGGCATAGACCCTTTAAGGACCCATTAGTCAAGAATGCACCCTTGAACTCACCCGTAAATGAAATTTACCATATTATGGAATTCAAAGTCTTCTATATTATGGTAGATTTTACCTATAGGTGAATTCAGAAGTGCATTCCACATTTAAACTCCTGGTTGGCTTATATTTCCTCTGTGCATGACTTACCAAGCTAGTGGAATTACCCCACCCAGCAGATGGCAACCAAAGCTCCAAAATACCATATCGTCCTTGATTTCCCATTGTTCTAAAAGATCTGATGGTCATGATCGGTTTCTTTAGATCATCTTACCATTGATTTTTCCAAGATAGGGCACCACACGGGCATGATACAATCAAACGTTGCCAGGTTTCGATACGCTATGTAGCCTATATTGGACGTCCATGAAAGAATCATCATCAACCTACTGGGAGTCCAGGACAGGCCTTAGTTTACATGGCACTAGATATTGTTCCAGTTAGTGATTCTAACCGTCGGATTGAATACACTTTTCCCAATTTGTTTAAATTCATGCAGCCTTGCATCTGCAGATTTTTAATCGGACAGGTAACATAGCTTGATCAATACGAATTATTTTCTGGGCCGAACGGCGGGTTGGTCAAGAATGGAGCCCATAACTAAAGCCCATTTCTCTCGGAGCTGATCCCAACAGCAGCAGCTGAAACCCTAGATTTCTCCTCTCCTCCTCCGCCGACCTCTCTCCACTGTCGCTGCCGCTTACTAGGGTTTCCAAAACCCAACCTCGAAAGATTATAACCCAGTAAGATTCCACCTGCCATCTCTTCATGTTGTCTTTCTCCGCTGCTTCCTCTTTCAATTTCTCTCTTTCTCTTGCTTATTTTCTATTCTTCTTTTGATTTGGAAAGGGCTTTGGATTCTCTGTAAGTAGCAGCAATGGTGACAGTGAAGAAAATGGTATTGTTCCTCTGTATCTCCCTTGTCATTTCGATTTAGAGTCTCGGTCAGGATTGGAGTTTATGTTGAAGGTTTAATTTTTATGTTACTGCAGAAGAAGACTCATGAGAGCATAAACAACAGGCTTGCTCTTGTGATGAAGAGCGGAAAATACACCCTTGGGTGTAAAACCGTTCTTCGGTCTCTACGAAGCTCGAAAGGTGATTTACTTTGCGTTTTTGTTGAAAGTTTCAGTTTTTCCGTGATTTCAGTGGGTTTGCATTGTTGTCTTTCTACTGTTTGTGGAAATGGCTAGAAAAAGTCCTGATTGTTTTGTAGGTTTTTTTTATCTTTTTTTGTTATTTTGCTTGTGAAGCTAATAGGCCTTTTGGTAGGAAACAACAATTTTGCAGGCTAATTGCAGCATTAAAACATGGATGCAATTGTTTAAGAATTGACAAATTCAAGGTTTTAGTCCTGTTTTTATCTATGTTTGAGTAGCTTTATCCACGTTCTAGAGCTGTTACCAGCAAACGTTGGGATCAGTATCCACGGATAAGTTTATCAGCAGTTGCCAAACAGCTGCTCAAGGTTTTGAGAGAGAGGAATAATGAATGTTCAGACTTTAAAGTTTTCTTCTTTTAAAATAAATTGTTTATCTCTTTAGATAAACAGAAAAAGTGAAAGAAGCTAACACGTTGTCTGACTTTAATGGAAAATGGGCAGGGAAACTTATCCTTCTTTCGAACAATTGCCCGCCTCTAAGGAAGTCCGAGATTGAATATTATGCAATGCTTGCTAAGGTTGGAGTGCACCATTTCAACGGAAGTAAGTGGTTTATCTGTTTATCCTATAAATTATCTGTTGTGTATTTATTATTACTCAATGAATTAGTATCCAATGAAATTTTGCTTTGTGCTTTGTGGTCAAGCGCAGTGATATTATTCCTTTCTCTATGTTAGCTGTTAAGTGTTGCTATCGTCAGTTCTGTAGCAGTTTGCTTTGGCTTTGATCATAGTTAACTTCCTCTGGTTCTCTTTCCATTTGTTGGTGATTTGTGTGAGAGATTCTTTCATTTTTTATCTCCTTCTTGTCAATTTGTCGTTCAGTCATTTTTGAAAGAAGGATGAATCTCCCTACAAAGGCCAATGGGTTTGACGATTTATGTTACTTTCATCTGTGGACATAGAGTTAATGCTTTAAGGTCCACTAATCCCAATGGTCACTCTTCAAATTTCCCATCTAATCATTTGATTTATTTTGCTTCAGATACTCTTCCCAGTAGCCTTTTTCTGCATTGTGTTCTCAGGTTTCCACTCTAATTTGCTAATTTACATGCATTGCGTTCGTTTACAAACAGTCATAGAGCATGCAGGACAAGATAGATCATCCCACAAATTTCTACAGGATGGTACAATGTAGAAGTAAACAATACATGAGCCACTTGTAAGGCTTTTTGTGTTGCATAAAGGCTCCACCATTAACGAACCAAATCATGTACTGTTTAAAGGGGAAGCCCATTATTCACCTTACTGATGATGGAAATGAAAAGGGACAACCCTGGGTATCTAGTCTGAAATCCAATGGTTTATCAGTTTCTTTAGAGAATTGGAAAATCTTAAATGTATGGTAAGTACCATTAATTTCATCATTGTTGGGTTTTTGCATAAGACCTAAATCCCAAATGATACTCTGTTAATCTGGCAGAAGTGTATGGTTGTTTACTTAACCAACATATGGATGGGAAACACATGTTTTTAATACTTCTGTAAACAATATCCTCATACGTATCCAAAGATTTTGTGGTAATCTATCTCATTCCAAAATTCTCCTTTTATTATCGTGTGGTTTATTTAGAGGTTAACATGTTCCAAGAATCTATCTTATTCTCATAACAGAAGTACAATACAAAGCAAATCACTCACACACACTCCTAAATCTAATTTTGAGTGACTCGAACCTGCAACCAAGCGTATTCCAAAAGGAGATGACCAACTGTGCACGATGAGAGCTCTTTATGAAATTTAAAATTTTATATAATTATTCCACTCTAATTTGCAGAAGGGGAGCCTTGGCACAACGGTAGAGTTGTCGTCGTGTGACCTTGAGGTCACGGGTTCAAGGTGTGGAAACAGCCTCTTGCAAAATGCAAGGTAAGGCTGCGTACCATTGACCCTTGTGGTATGGTCCGTCCCTTCCCCGGACCCCCGTGCACTGGAGCTGCCCTTTTCACTCTAATTTGCAGACAATGATTTGTTCACCTTTGTGCATGCCTTGTGTTGTTGGCATAATTCCATTGTTGTTGAGCAACTTTGCACAAAGGGCTCTTAGTTTTATTGTTGTTGAATAGTTAACTTCTATGACATTTTGCAAGGATTCTTCAAGTAATGAATAACTGTTTGTTTCACAAATTGACATTGAAGGAACTGAATGCGCATTTCTTTGTATTTGCCGCAGACAATGTAGACCTGGGAACAGCATGTGGAAAATATTTTCGCGTGTCATGCCTTAGCATCATTGATCCAGGTAAGGGCCCTTTTGTTGTTGTTGGTTAGCTTGGCACATTTTGCTTTGGATCCTACCTCTCGTCCCTCGGCTATATCAGGGGTTAAGGAATTGGAAACTCACCATTATGTTTGAAACATAGAGCCCATATATTAGCCATTGAATATGAGTCTGGATAAGCTTGCAATTGACTGTATCCTTTGTGCTTCCAGGTGATTCTGATATCATCAAGACGCTACCCGGCGACCAGTAAGCATACGAGTGAAGTCATGCGTTTCTGTTACGGCCAAAACCAAGGAGAACGCAATGGTGTTTATTAGACATTTTCTTGGAAAATGATCTTGTTTTCCTTAGAGTGAAGTTTATTGTTCCCGTTTAATCAATTTTGCACATTTGATTTGCTTCATGATCAAATTGCTAGGTTAAAGTTTAATGAGATATTGGATTAGACACTATAGTGCATCTGTGTGGAAATTTTCATTTGTATCTTGTGAGCCTTGCAACAGTGGATAATGCCTGGCCATTTCCAATAAATTAAAAATGAAAACAAATGTGGATATCTGATACTGCACGCATTGCAACACTAGATCATTCCTGTGCCTAGTGCACAATGTTGCACTGTTTTAAAAGCAACAACCCAACCAGTAGCACAATTTTCCGGATGCTGCTCACATGAGAAAGAGAGGGAAGTTTAATAGGATTTTCATTTTTCAAAAGAATGCCATTAATTACAGAGATAGGATTTTCTTTTTCCAAAAGAATGTCATTAATTATGTTAAGAACTATTTTCTTTTCCAAGAAAGGCACATTAATGGCCACCGATAGAGCTATATCTAAGGCAGGCCACAGCAACGTGTATAAAGCGCTACAGCAAGCCTTCCGATTTGGTAGGAATCCAAATGCGGCCGCAATTAAAACGGACAATAGTGCTGCTTTACTTTGTTAATGGCCGCAATCTAACCCTCTTAATCCTACCCACTTAGACGCTTCCATTTAATCTTATCTTTTCTAGCAGATTTTCCTTTTCCAAACTTTTTTCCCTGTTAAAACAACCTTGACTCTCTTCAATGAGCCACCCATCCGATCATTACTAGATTCCGCTGTTTTTAAAAATCTAGATTTCCTCTTATTAGGTAATTTGAACCATAATGAGATGATCCTAGCTATTCGGTACATTTTAGTACACTTGTGCATCTAATTTCATAGTAAACTCATCTCACTTTCTTCGTAAATTTGATTATATTTATTGTTGTTTTTCTTTTAGGTTACTTCTTTTCATTATGTTATTAGTTACACACCGATTTGTCACTTAGTTGTGTAATCAACATGAATAAAATGCCTAAAAATTCGGTTACTTAAATTCATAAACTAAAATTTCTATGGATGCACCAGAATTGGAGTATATTGTCAAATTCATGTAAGCTAGTAAATTGTTTTTATGCATTTGTTTTCATCTCTCATTCCTGAACTTTGTATTATGTTGGGCTATTAATTAAGGTAACATATTAAGAAATCTAATTAATCAAGAAGCCTAAGCTTTGTAATTCTTATTTTGTATAGAGACATTGCATAGTTTCCGTATACCATAAATTGTAATTTTCCAATTCTATCTTATTATAAATAAAAATGGAAAGCCAAATTGCAGATAAGATAAAAGAAGTGCAAGAATTTCCATATATGAGAAATTGTATAATTTCCCTCTCTTTTCTAATATTATCTTATTATAAACTAAATAAAAAGACCAAAATTGAAGATGGGTTCAAAGAAAGTGAATGAAAAGAAATTATATAGTAACCTTAATTAAGATCACCTAAATTTATTTCCATAAAAGCTCACTATAACATGTCAATATTTAGACTTTGCAGTATAAAAGTTATGAAGGGGAGCCTTGGCGCAACGGTAAAAGTTGTCGTCATGTGACCTTGAGGTCACGGGTTCAAGGCGTGGAATCAGCCTCTTGCAAAAATACAAGGTAAGGCTGCCTACTTTAGGCCATTGTGGCCCGCCCCTTCCCCGGACCCCGCATAGGCGGGAGCTTCGTGCACCGGGGCTGCCCCTTTTTAGTATAAAAGTTATAAATATTTAGACTTTAGAGTATAGATAATATAAATTTTATAGTATAATAATTGATAAATATTATGACTCTTCTAAGTTGTTCTGTATTCTCTTCATACATACATACATACATACAATTTGCTTTATTTTTGGACTCCTAATGCTCAGAAAACCAATGCGCAAACCAACTCTATATACCTAATGATTTAGAAGAATTATGTTTACCGACTTATAGATTCCAAGTATTTCAATGACCACCTTAAACTACACTGGAAACTCAGTCGTTTGATAATCCAAACCATCCAGCTGTAGGACTCCATCAACCAAAGGCCAGGCACCAAATCCATAAATCAGATAAAGTCTGATTTCTCTCATAGATTGAGATTTTTCTTTGCCATTGTTTCAACATAGTCTCAGTAGATGAACTGTTTCGAGCACCTAGCAGCCGAGCCCCTCGTCTACATTTGCAGGCACATACAGCACAAAAAGCTCTTGATTTAGACCACCTAAATATTAGCACAAAAGATCAAAATGATTGGTGGAGTTTGGCACAAAAGATCAAAGTGTTTGGTAAACTCGACCTAATCTCAAGTATAATTACACATGGATACTTCGACAGAAAATTTGTGACAGAATTCCTCTTTGGGTATAAAGGAGAATTTATTGCATAACTGTGATATAAGAAGCTGCAATGCTTTGATGAATGAAGACAATAAATTTCTTTAGAAAGAATTTAAATGGAAATTACAAAGAAATCTCTCTCCCTAACCTACTCAAATTTCTGACCATTTCACAGATCTCCTCAATTCTCGAGTGCGAGAAATCTCCTGCTGTGAACTTCTCAACAGTGCCTTTCAGTTCAATCAAACTATGACCGGGCACCTTCTTCACCCCACTGTCTTTCAGAAGTTTCCTTGTTTCTGCAACACCTTCCCACCTCCCACCTGAAGCATACAAGTTTGACAACAAAACATAAGGTGAACTCGTGTCTGGCTGAAGCTCCAAAAGTCTCCTGGCTACCCATTCCCCAACAAGAACATCTCCATGCAGCCGACATGCCGAAAGCAAACTCCCCAACACCACTAGATCATACCCAAAAGGAAACTTCTCTATATACTCTTTGGCTTCCTCCAATCTCCCAGCTCGTCCCAAAAGATCAATGAGGCAAGAGAAATGCTCAATCTCAGGAGAAATCCTGTAAACTGTATTCATCAAGTCAAAATAAGCCTTACCTTCATCCACTAGCCCTGCATGATTACAAGCTACTAGGAGGGCAACAAATGTAACCGAATCTGGAGCTATTCCAATTGCTTTCATTCGCTCAAACATCTCTACACCTTTCCTCCCATGACCATGATTCCCAAAAGCCGTTATGATTGTATTCCAAGAGACTAGATTGTGGTCAGACTTGTGATCAAAAACCAAACTTGCATATTCAATGCACCCACATTTCGAGTACATGTTAACAAGTGCATTTCCAACTCCGACATCCAAGTTTAGTCCAGTTCTGATCAGATGACAGTGAAGCTGACCACCATAGTGGATTGAAGCATGACCAGCGCAGGCAGCCAGAGCACTGGTGAAGGTGAATTCATCAGGCGTTGCTTCAATGTCTACCACCATATCCGCAAAAAGCTTCAAAGCCTTGGCATGATCTGTACAGTGGGAACAAGCAGCAATAATGGTGTTCCAAGAAACGACATCTTTGTTTTCAATTGAATTGAAGGCCTTCTCCGCTTCTTCGATTGCATTGCACTTTGAATACATGGTTAAGATCACATTGCCAACAAAAGGGGTGACATCAAGCCCAAACTTAATTGTTTGGGAATGGAGTTGTATTCCTCTCTGTAAGAACTCCATACTAGTGCAAACACCTAATACAGCAACAAAAGTGAACTGATCTGGTCGGACACCTTGTTGGTGCATAAGTTTAAACAGCTCCAATGCTCTTCCTAATTGCTCGTTTTCAACCAAACCTGTTATCATTGCATTATAAGAGACAGAATTTGGTTCAGATGTACCTCTAAACATGGAGAAAGCATCGGTGCAGAGATTGCAGTTCATGTACATTGAGATAAGTGAGTTGGAAACAAAAGAAATAGATTCGTAGCCAGATTTCAGTGAATGGGCGTGAACCTGTTTGCCCTGGTCCAAGGCCAAGAGGGTGGCACATGCACTGATGGCACTGGAGTAGACAAATTCATTGGGCTGGAGCTGCATTTGGGAGAACAGTTTAAGTGCCATTGCTGGTTCTCCTGCCTGGTCATAACCAGCGATAATAGCTGACCACGACACAAGGTTTCTCTCTGTCATTTCATTAAAAACTTGATGAGCAGCACCAATTCTGTTGCACTTAGCGTGCATATTAAGAACATGGTTGGAGAGGTAGATATCGGCTTGCAGGCCCATCTTGATGACAACAGCATGGAGTGAAAGACCATGTCTCAAAGCCCTGGTCTTGGAGCACTGGTGCAGGAATGAACCTAAACTCTGCAGGTTCATCTTAATAGATAAACATCATTAAGGCTACGAAGACACTCACATTAACAACCACACCACTTCTTCATTACCCTGTTTCACTTCAACCGTGGGGTCATGCCTACAATTCAAGCACCTTGTTTTACAATCCGTGAGATAAGAAAGGCATTCTCTTCACCTAACAACAGAAGCTTCCAACATGGATGTATACAGATAATCATGCTTCTCTCTTTTATCCCGCACTGCAAAAGATCAATCAAAGAAGAAACTTACGTACATTGCCAACGGTCTCATCTGAAATAAACCATCCGTATTTGCAACTAAGCATCATCATGCTACATAGTTTAGAACCACTAAGACTGCAAAGATTCACACAACAAGGAACTTCCAACATCTCTAGCAAAACATTACTAGCATGCGTTTCTTTACTAGTAACAACAACAGTGGTCATGGCGGCATTTATGCAAGCATAAGGAGTGCAGTTTCAAGACGTCACAGAAGAGACCTTCAAAGTTTTAGGACCAAGTTTCTTGGCATGATTTCTTCAACTCATACATTATAATGTGATTCCATATAGTTTACCGGATGAGAATTTGTACGAGAGAGAGAGAGAGAGAGAGAGAGAGAGAGAGAGAGAGAGAGAGAGAGAGAGAGATGGCAGCGACTCACATACTTGTCAAGCATTCCTGAGCCTGAGCGCCATGGATACTCAAAATATTATTGATGATTACTAATGACCCCATTAATTAGCCGATTATAACAATGAAGTTAGGGAAGTAGTTACCTTCTAAGTATTTCCGATCTCGACTGAATGGCTAAGATTATCAAATTTAAGTGATTACTGGATCAAGGAGTTCCTCGGGTTTCATCAAATGTGACATGAGAAGACCGAAATCCCCTCAATGGGTGATACCTCGGAAGTCTCCGCCCATCTCAGGTGACCCATTGCATGGCTGAATAGGTAGCCAAATGGGCACCTACGTGCCCGGCCCAAAACGTAGTCACGTATCAAGTGGGCTCCGCCACTGACTATATCCTTCTGATACTCACAACGGTTCATCATATTCAAACGCCAGGGAATTTTGCATGTTTCGAATGATTAATTCATGCATATTTTATCGAGAACCATGAGAAAAACACATCGAAATTCTTTTAGTGTGGTTTACATGTATAAATACGCCAACTTACTAGCTTGATCTTATACTTTTAATGGTATTGGACAAAAGACTATTATATTCTTTATTTTATGTGTTTTTTTGGGCAAAAGTAAGATGTTGGAGTCAACCAAAGCGAAGGTATTCCATTAGTTTCTTTTCTTTTTCCTACTATCCACATAACCAAATTATCTCTTTTTATAGATGTAAACACTGAGAGAATATTAGCTATGAAAACTTTAGAGCGTGGCCGTATATTTAGAGTTTCAATACATTATACCATTAAGCGCACACTGAAAAAAATAGGGTAAATATTGCATTTCTCATCATTTATCCTTTTCAATGTCTTTTTATCCTGGAAAGAGAGTCCCATGAGCAGCTGCAAATCTGTGAACGGATAGGATCTAACAATTAGAATAATTTTAAGGTTAGAGGAGTCTAATGATGATGCTATCACTGATGGTGGGTTTAGACTTAGATTGGCCATAAGTGGGCGGGCAATGTATAAACTTGTCATACATCAATATTACGAGGTCATACCCTCGTATTCCTCTTTTGATTGCTTGACAACTTTGAGTCGTCCTACCAAACTGGGCCATGCTTCAAGATCATCTCATTAGCGTACATCAATGATCGAGCTTTATCAAAACGGGCTACTTTTGATGTTCTTGATTTAGATATCAATAAAATAAGCTGTCTTTATATACTATTAATCTCTATCAGTGGTTCAATAATGTACGATTAAGGTGAGCTTGAAGACAGTATAACTTACTAATTGTTCCCTAAAAGCCACTAGTTAAATTACGACACCCAGCAATCGATTAATGGCTGTGAGCATTTGATTAACAATGATAAACCAAGGATCCAATCTAGGCATGCAACCTTTGGATAGGCTACCTTCAAAAAACCATACCTATTGGATGATCATATCCTATCTTACTTTAGGTAAAAATTATAATTATAATTTCTAAAAACTGAAAAGGGAATTAGTTACACTCATTCGACTGACATGATTTTTTGACATGTATTCTAAGTAAGGAAACATGCTAGTTGGAATTTCCCGTTGAGGCTCCCAAATAATACCATATGGATGGGAATTTATTCATCTCGGTACCAATCGTTGGGCAGCCCATGTCCATCCAAGATCCAAGATCTTCATGTTATGCTTGAACTTTCTCGGCTGTCCATCTTTACTAGATAGACATATGAAAATATTGGTTAGAGCCATATAAGTTTGTCTCAGTGCTTGGGTATTATTTGGCAGTGATAGAATATTAGTGAAGATCATCATTTCACTAACCAAGCTTCCCCACCAAGAGGACTAAACAGTAAACAACGATAATTATCGGCACACTTACACTTTGTTCTAATATTCATCGGCACATTTACTGACCAGAATGGTAGAAGTTTTTTGTACCAAGACATGTCCTCATAAAAATGAAATGGGCCCTCTGTAATTAGTATTAAACCCATTGAAAACTGAGTAAATCATGTATCACCCTTTCTTTTCATGTGTAGATCAAATTCCAACTGCTCTCTCTCTCTCTCTGCTAGCTTTTTGGTCAATGTAGAAGTTCTCCAATACTAACATAAAGAAAACTGCTTAGCATGAATCTGGTCATTAGTATTCAACGACAAAAAGCATATTTGATCTGTTTTTGGCACTACTAGAGATGACAAAATGGGCTCTCAGATGAATGGAACCAAGCAACCATACATAAGATGATTGTCATGGGTCAAGATCGCCATGGATGCTAAAGGACAGGCATTCAGCTTGTACTAATTCCTATAGAGATCAGTTAAGATTAGCTTTATGGGTCCACCAAAGAAATGGTTTTTATCACATAAACATATATGATCAGTGTGCCAAAAAGCAGACAGCAGCAGGAAAGAAATCTGAATGCTTAGTCGCATGTTTTGCCTTAAAATGATTTGTGCGGGCAATACACGAACTGCTTCAAGAAGGCCCCTTTGCACGATAATTGTATGATAAGTAGAGTGTTTTTGTACGATCGTTGTATGATAAGTAGAGTGTTTTGTCCAACTGCAATACAGTGAAACGTGACATCTTTATCCCACTATCTTGACCATCTCATGGCTAGAATCTATCACTAATGATGTAACTCTATCTGCTTAGTTGAAATTTTCTTTTCTGAGATCAAACATGGATTGTTGAATCTGTGATCTTGACTGAATGGCTAATATTATCCAATTTAAGAGAATATAATATCAAGGAATTTCCCATGATGCTTTGGGACAGTGATATAATTTTATCATTTTAAAAAAAGACAATTGGAGATACCAACTAGGCCAACTTTTGGAAAATCCAAACCCTTCATAAACCGTTTATAATCTTATCAGCATCAAGATTCAGCTCTGCATGAAAAATCTCATTAACTGGATATGATCCTGGCCACCGTTCCCTTAAAATGAAGGTAGACAATTTCGCAGTCTATTTCTCAATTTACAGGAGCAAATGTAGGATTATCCAATGGAAAGAGATTTTGGTGCCTAGTTCATCTAGTAGTTAATGACCAGTCATCCAAAAGGTAGTACAGTTGTAGGACACTGGGTAGGAAACGTGAGGTGCGCGTTATTCATTCCGAGTAAATTAACAAATCACGCACCCCCTCTCCTCTCTCTTTATAACCTCGTTGTGTTCTCCAAGTTCTCACTCATAGCAATGCTGGAGCAGAGAATTGGTGAGTTCTTAATCCAATCCGTCTTCATGTTTCCAAATCCCATTAGGTCACTTCTCTCTCCTCCCTAACTTTCTTTGTAAATTCAAACTTTTCTCTCATTTTAGCCGTTTGGATCCATTCCTTATCACCATTCTCTTTTCCTTATCAAATTTAAGGAAATTTTCTTTTAAGGAGCTTAGTTTGTTCAAAGATCTCGTTTTAATAGCTTCAAATGTGCCTATTTTCAATATACTATCTGAGTCAACTTTAATTGAATGTGGGGTTCCTTCTGATGGTTGATTTTATCTGTTTTTCAGGTTTTGAAGTGGCTAAGAGGTTGAAAAAGTTTTCTTTCAAGGTTCAATTTGGTGGGATAAATAGAGTCTTCAATGATCAATTGGCAGACAAGCTTTCCAAACTCAATAGTACACACCTATGCATTGAAGATTCCTTTTTGATCAGTTTCCTCATTGTTTCGTAGATAGATGCCAGCATTTTATTTTGGAGTCAGCATTGTTGCGAGAGCAAGTGGCAAAGTGGATCGTTGATGTTATGGACCAATCCTGATGTCTAGGAATTTTCTGCTCTAGTTATTTTCTGATCATTTTTTTTGTTGTTTTTCTCTGTTCTTATTTTTATGGAGCTTGATAAATAGAAGCTAAATCATTGTATAATAGAGCTTGTTCAATCATGGGATAAAATGTGGTTTTACCTGCATGGGTTATGGCAAGTTAGTTGGAGTCTTATGTTTGCTCTTGATGAACCCAGTTTGATTCATGCCTATGAACTTACTTGATGTGCATGGTTTGCATGTGACTGCGCGCATGCAGAGATTAGTACTATCTCAAAGGGGTGACTACTCCATTTGTTATCAGAAAAAGAAAAAAAACATGGTTTCACGCATTTGTAGTTTGAACTTTGAGGTCTTGGGAAGTTGAGAGCATTGTCACAGTGTCGCAGTCTCACCTTTGCAAAACCCGTGTGGCACTTGTGTTCAACTCCCTTGCTAGGCACAAGTCAGTCTTCAACCCTCACTCTTACTTGCTAGGGCTACACTTACTCACCCACTAATGCAATAAGAGGAACTCAAAAAGGGAACTCTTCAACTATATTGAGTTTAACTGAAGAGCTAATTACAAATGAGGAGTTCACACCTATTTATACTTGCTCTCCCTCATTCACCTCCTTAATGGATGGTTTGGATCATTACATGTGTCATTACATTAACGGTCCAGATCATCTCTTGGTTAGATTATTCTATCAATGTCTTAGAGTATTCTAGATTATTATAGAAGATCTAAGATATTTACAAGGAATTCTCTAGAAACTAGGCCTTCTAGAATCAGACCTCCTTCCACAGATCCAATACTAAAGGCCTAAGTCCTTTAGGCCACATCCACAGGCTAAATAGGGCTTCTGTGTGGCTTGTATGCCTTGGTCACGGGCCTTGCAATGCAAGTCCGTGACATTCTCCCCCACTTGATAATGTCGATGTCCTCATCGACACATTTCAACTGGTGTCCCAAGCTTCATCATTGGGCACGTCCTCTTCCCACTGCACATTGGTATCCAGCCACTCTTGTGCTCTCTTGGGACGTTCCTTGTGTCCTTCATGGTGTGTGCATTCTTGCACACTTGTGCACCTTTGCACAGTTGTAGGTTGTTGCACCTCTTGTGCTCTTGTTTTGCTGCCCTCCAATGTTGTGCCTCTTACACATAGGTGTAGCGACTATCAGTTACCTTAGTCCTTATACGTCTCTGCTTGGTCTTGTTCTTTGGAATTTCCCCGTTGTGGTACACCCTTGTCAACCACTTGTTTCTCCTTAGACCCTTTAGAATATAACACCTTAATGGCACCTAGACGACGAAAGTCTAGCTATGCTGACTCCACACTCACTGTGGATCCCTTTACTAGTTGCAAGGCAGATAGCATCTTCCCTTGCCCCTTTCCATCCTTCAATACTGGGACTGCTCAAGGGGTCTTCTCATCAAAGAAGCTCAATATTCCAAGGTGTGACATAGGGATGACTTTAGCCTTGGTGAGGAAATCCATTCCTAGGATAACCTCATAATCGTCCAAAGGCACTACAGTCAAAGTAATGGTGCCTTGCCAATCTCCTACCTCGATAGGTGCATCTTTAGCGACTCCAAGTGCGGACTTCGCCTCGAAGTTTACTGCCTTGATCCTGCTCTCATCCTTCTTCATATTGAGGCCTAATCTCTTATCCACCTCTTCTGAGATGAAGTTGTGAGTAGCTCCTGTATCCACCATAGCCCGTGTGTCTTCCCTTGAGGCACATGTACACATACATCAACCTTTTCCTCGCATGGACATGTTTGGTTCTTGATGCCTGCCCCATCATAGCATTGAGGAGTCTAAGTGCCCCCATCTTAGGCTCCTCCCCTTCATCCTCATCCATTACCTTGTGGTTCTCCCTTTCAACCACCAAGGCATTAAGGTTATTCTTCTTTGGATAGTCTACTGCCCGATGATCTCTATCGCATATCAAGTAACTAAAGTGTTGAGGAAGGAACTTACCTCTGCCCTTTGCTTCCATTAGACTTGCCCTTTTTCTCCTCTCTAATGCCTTCAACCCTTTTGTCAAACTCTACTAATTTCTCTATAGTTGAGAGTGTAGTGGCCAAGTCTTGCTCTTGCTCTGCCCTAGGTTGCAACCCATTCATGAAGAACAACAACTTGTCCTTCTCATTCATATCCGAGATGTTCAGGAGCAAAACTGTGAATTTGTTGACATATTCACGGATAGACATCATATACCTTTGTTGCTTTAGATTCTTCTGGGCTAGGTATTCCACATTCTCTGGGAAGAATTGGGCTTTGATATGTTTCTTAAAATCTTCCCACGTGACTATGGTGCAACGACCATTAGCTACGTCACCATACCTTTGTTTCCACCATAGCATTGCATCGGAACAAAGATACATAGTTGTCACATCCACCTTCATGGCCTCATTAGAAATCTGGGCAGCTTTAAAGTATTGCTCCATTTGCCATAGAAAATTCTCCAAGTCCTTGGCATTACGGGTTTCCTTGTAACTTATAGGTTCAGGATCTTGACTTTAGGAGCAAACTCCTTTGGTCCAGACCCACCCCCACTAGCTACAACCTTCTCTAATAGGGCTAGACGAATTTTCACATTATCTAGGCTAGCTACCTCCTCATGTAGCCCTACCATCTCACCTTCTATAGTCTTAAGGTGATCAGACATGCCATCTACCCTCGCTGTGGTCTCGATATTCATAGCCTTAAATACTTCGAAAGAACTTTGCGTGTCATCTTGGAGACTATGCAAAGCATCCACATGGGTACTAGACTTGTTCAAGTAATCAGAAAGACTTTGCTTGAACTTACCAAATCTTTCTTCCAACATAGTGAGATGAGAATCCAAAGCCAAATCCTTTGATGAATCTCTGGACTTCTCCCTCCTTGACTTCTTCTGAACCTCCACTGGCATGGTGGTCTCTCTTGACTCACATGCCATGATGTTGCCAGGAGCTTTACCCAATACTTGCTAAGTAATGCCCACATCGACTTACTCTGATACCAACTATCACGGGGTTGCAGTCTCACCTTTGCAAAACTTGTGCGACACTTGTGCCCAATTCCCTTACTAAGCACAAGTCAGCTTTCAACCCTCACTCTCACTTGCTAGGGATACACTCACTCACCCACTAATGCTATTAGAGGAACTCAAAAAGTGAACTCTTCAACTATATTGAGTTTAATTGAAACTAAGCTAATTACAAATGAGGAGCTTACACCTATTTATACTTGCTCTCCCCCAACTACCTCCTCAATGGATGGTTGGGATCATTACATGTATCATTACTTTAGTGGTCCAGATCGTCTCCTGGAACCTTCATACTCTCTTTAGATTATTCTACTAATGTCTTAGAGTATTTTAGATTATTCTCTAGAAACCAGACCTTCTGGAATAGGGCCTCCTGCCACAAATCCAAGAATATGGGCCTAAGTCCTTTAGGCCACATCCACAGGTTAAATAGGGCTTCCATGTGGCTTGTATGCCTTGGTCACGGGCCTTGCAATGTAAGTCCGTGATAGCGTGCTGGTCCGAATATCTATAGACACAGAAAGGGGAATGAGAAACATGGGGTGATTTTGGTTTGAGTTAGTTCAACTTGTTCACCCAATGTAATCTCTTATGCATTAAAAGTTCCAAAAGGTTAATTATCCCCTTGAGTGTGAAGCCAGTTTTTGGGGATGTTTGGGTTTATTGAGAGGATAGTTAAGGAGTTGCAAAAATTGGGCTTTGAGGGTTAATAACTTTTCTGGTATAAAATTGGACTCATTTTAAGTGAGATTCATTATATTAGCAAGTAAAACCATGGCATTAATGGTCATTACTAGTCAAAACATGTTTTTGTAGTTTCAGGCATTTCACAATTGATGTGCTAGCTAAGGAAGCTCGAGGTTCCTATATAAAGGTTGTGTAACTAGCATTTGACCATGTTTTGGATTTGAATGCTATGTGTTATGATCTATCCTTTTTTCTATTAGATTTGTCCTTCTGAAGTCTTTAAAAAACAGAATTTTGATTCTTTAGATGTTGATGTGGCATGGTCAAGTGATGGAATTAAAATCTTTCCTTCTTGATTTCTACTTGGAATGAATAAATATTTACTTCTAAAGTGACGTATAGACTGACTTGCATGATCCATATTTTCATGTGTTCCTTAATCATATTTCTGACTTGATCTTGTCATATTAGTGAGCTTGATTCCATAAAGCAGGTGAGTATTCTATGTGCCAAATGTGCTTGTCTACTTAATTGATGCATCACTCTATCACACTAGTGTATTTTCCACCAAAAGAAGAATGAACTAGTTACTCAAAGATGGGATAAGTAATTCTATATTTAAAAGGAGTAGAGGATTCAATTTCTTTGTCTTGCTTGCAACATATTACAGAATAGTAGGTGAAAAAAGAACTAAATTTGTTAGGGAGTTGTGGAAGGTTCTCCCTTCAGTAGTCAAGAATTTTTTTGAGAATGGTTATGATCATGGAAAGGATGTGGTTTCCAAATTGGTATGCTCTTTTTCTTTTTGAGCTTCCATTAGTTCAATTTGTTATTTGGAATATTATAACGTGTCCATCCATGGTTCATTTTGTCTAATTCTTTGAAATAATGGCTATACATTATAGTCAAGTTTTCGCTTTTGAGAATATTAATGTTGTATTGCTTCAATTTCTTTGTGCAAATCTTTTCATTCAATGTGGCAGAGTGGTTTTTATCTTCTATCATGGGCTTTGATATTGTTTGATGGACATTCGAATTTTATCTTGCTGTTTTTGTACTTGCATAAATTTTAAGACTGTTAATACCACTATTAACAAGATAGACATTTATGAAAGTCTCATGTCTACTAATGAAGTTTTGAAGCCCAACTAATAACTATGGCTTCAACTTTCAGCAATATCCATGCACTCACTTCCTTTCTTTGGCAATAATGGGATGCCCTGGACCTTTGTCAAAATTTCTCATTCCATTGTTAATTTTTATGATTCAATTATGTTTACTTATTCTTGAGCTTTGAACCCTAAAATCATATCTACAAAGAGTGTTGTTGTGAAGATTTAGGAGAGTTTGTAGCGTTATGTTGTCTATTGGTGTAGTTTTTTACTTTCTTATTACAATGATCAGACATACAGAATTAACATTGCCAAGATGCAACTTGATTGTATCTTTCCAATTAATAGGATTCAATTTTGCAGCTTGCATCATTCAACTCTACTCCTTGATAATCCATTGTTTCCAATTCATCCTAAAGTGTGATATGATGTGGGTCCAACTATCCAAGTATAAATGCATCCATGTCTAATTGAGTGCATTTTTGTAAGTTCTGTCTTGTTGTTTGATCTTCTTTCTTTTTCTTTGTTTTGCACCTTTTGCATTGCTCAATTTTGTAATTGAAAGGTGTAATTCAAGTATGATTTTGTATCGAACTATAAAGACTATAATTTTGGTTATCGATTTCATTTATCTTTACTATAATATCAAATTAAGTTTGATCTCCTGATACAAGGTGGCGATTTAGATACCTGACTACACTTCTCAGCGTTCAACTCAATCCTTGTATAGAATATGGTAGTGTTATATTAGCATACTGCTTAGATAATTTGAATAGGAAAACAAAATTAAATTAACTTTAAAATTTAGAATATAACATTGAAGAAAGATCACAATTTGTTGGTGCTACAAATGCTGATGTTTGATCTCTTGAAGATGTTAATCACTTCATATACAAGTTATAGTTTGGTATCTAGGAAGAAAAGACCCTCCACCTCTTTTGGGGATCAACATAAAATGTTCATGTTCTGTTAGATCTGCACCCGCCCTCCTCTCTCTCTCTCTCTCTCTCTCTCTCTCTCTCTCTCTCTCTCTCTCTCTCTCTCTCTCTCTCTCTCTCTCTCTCAACCCCAATTATCTACTGAGCTGGCAAGAAAAACCCATGGCAAGTCCCATGCATGAATTGAGTTATGATATTCCCTCAGGCCAAGGCATTCATTGTAAGTGACACATTGCATCAGATCCTAAATGTGGTGAAAAATGAACAAGGGCTGCTAGGGCATTCTTCCAAAAGCTACATGTTGTATTAGATCCTAGCTGTAGTAAAAAATAGGCAAGGGCTGCTAGAGTAATCCCTCGAAAATGACGTGTTGCATCAGAACGTAAGTGCAATTGAGAGTATACATGGGTTCCTACATTGTTCAAGAAGTGTGTGGGTAAATAAGCTAGGTTAAGAGAACAAGATTCGTATCGCCACATGGACTATGGGCACATTGACATGCAAGAGTCTAGAGTTAGTGGATACGATGAAATGTAGGAGAGTCAACATTGCTTGTGTCTAAGAAACCAAGTGGGAAGGGGGTAAAACTAGAGAAATTGATGGGTATAAGCTCTAGTACATAGGAAAGGAGAGTAATAGAAATGGTATAAGGATAATGGTAGATTAAGAGTTAAAGGATAAAGTTGTAGAAATTCAAAGAACTAGTGATAGAATTATACTGTTATAACTTATTTTAGGACAGAAAATCATAAATGTTATTAGTGCATACGCACCACAAGTAGGGTTAGAGAATAGAATCAAGAGACAGTTCAGGGAAGATATAGAGGGAGTTATGCAAGACATTCCCAACAGTGAGAGAATATTTATAGGAGCTGATTTTAATGGTCAAGTAGGAAAAGAAAAAGAATGATATAATAAGGTATATGAGGGGTATGGTATTAGAGAAAGAAATGAGATGAAGCTATATTCGATTTTGTCTTAGCATATGACCTAGCTATAGCAAATACATACTTTAAAAAGAGGGATGAACACTTACTAACCTTTAAAAGTGGACCATATGAAAGCCAAATAGATTTTGTCCTACTTAGGATTGTTGAAAGATTAATGTGTAAGGATTGCAAGGTGATATCTAATGAGAGTCTAACTTTACAACATAGATTAATGGTTATAGATATCTACATTAAAGTATGTCAGAAAGAAAATGCACTTAATAAGTGTCAAAAAACTAAGTGGTAGAACTTAAAAGGAGAGAAGACAACATCATTTGCAAACAAGTTGATAGTAAAAGGAAACTGAAATGATGAAATAGAAGTAAACACCATGCAAACTAATATTGCCATGTCCATCAAGAAAGTAACAAAAGATGACCTAGGAGTATCCGAAGGTAAAAAGCAACCAACGAAGGAAACTTGGTGGTGGAGTGAAAAAGTACAAAAATTTATTAAAGAGAAACATGTGTATTTTAAAGCATGACAAAGGACTAAAAATAATGAAAACTTTGAGCAATATAAGAATATTAAAAAGGTTGCTAAGAAAGGCTAAACTCAAGGCATATGACGATTCCTATAATAGATTAAAAATAAGAGAGTGTGAGAAATATGTGTTTAGACTCACAAAAGTAAGAGAAAGGAAAAGTAAGGACTTAGACCACATAAAATGTATTAGAAGTGATGATCAAAGGGTACTATTCAAAGATGACGAGATTAAACAAAGATGAGACCTAAATAACAATTATCTTGAGAATATAGGGATTGAAAGTAACATAAACCCAAATAACGTTGGGCATTATAGATATGACTGCAGGATTAGAATACTTGAAGTGAAAGAGGCCTTCAACAAGATAAAGTCAAGAAAGGCACTAGGACCTGATAGTATACTAATAGAGGTTTGGAATTATATGAGAGATATTGGGATAGTGTGGTTGACAAAATTATTTAATAAGATTGTGAAATTGAAAAAATGGTAGATGAATGGAGGAAGAGCTCTATTGTATCAATTTACAAGAATAAAGAAGACATACAGTAGTACTAATTATCAGGAGATCAAACTTATGAGCCTTATCATGAACCTTTTGAAAGAGTGATGGGAAAGAGGCTACCAAATGAGACAAGTGTATAGGAAAACCAGTTTGGTTTCATGCCTGGGAGGTGTAACATGGAAGCTATTTTCTTGCTTAAACAATTGATAGATAAATATAGGAAGATGAGAAAAGACCTCTACATGGTCTTTAGTAACTTAGAAAAGGCTTATGATAGGGTCCCTAGAGAGTTAATATGGTAGATGTTGGGCAAGAAAGGGGTTTCATGGGGGTATGTAGACATAATTAAGGATGTGGATGAGAGAATGGTAACAAATGTCAAGACCACTGATTTTCCTATCACTATAGGATTGCACCAAGGATTGACATTGAGCCAGCATCTTTTCACGTTGGTTAGGGATGAGTTAATGAAATATTTACACAAGGAGATTCCATGATGCATGTTATTTGCAGACGATATAATTTTAATTGATAAGACAAGGGAGGGTGTAAACACAAAGCTAGAGTTATAGATGTATTAGAATCCAAAAGATTTAATATTAGTCGAATTAAGACAGAGTATATGGAATGCAATTTTAGCAAGTAGAGGAGCACCAATAAAGATCGATAACTAAGAAGTCTTCCTAAAAGAACACTTCTGATACTTGGGATTGATAATTCATTCGAGTGGAGAGATTGGGAGGGGATTATCTAGAGAATCCAATCAGGTTGGAAAAAATGGAGATACCCTTCTAGGATGCCACTCAAGTTGAAAGAAAAATTTTATAGGATGACTGTGAGGCCGGCCATGTTTTGTGGATTAGATTGTTGGGCAATTAAGGAATAACATATACATAGGATGAGTGTTGCTGAAATGTGGATGTTGAGATGGATGAGTAGCAAGACAAGAAACGATAGAATTAGAAATAAAATCATTAGAGGAAATTTAGGAGTAGCACCAATAGGTAACAAGATGAGGGAAATTAGACTTAGATAGTTTGGACATGTCGAATGTAAAGCAAAAAGGGGATCAATTGGAAGGAGTGATGCAATCTTGTCAAAAGTTCTAAAAGGGCAAGGGGAATTGAGGGGAATGGAGGAACAAGATTCATGTGACCAACCCCTAATCGGGATAGGGTCTTGATGATTATAATGATGATGATTTTGTTCTTCAATTTACATAACATGTATGAGGCCTGAGCTCATTACATCAGCCATCACTTTCAAACCATAAACTGGCAATTTGAGGCACCACAAAGAAGATAGTCTATGCATTTCATTCTGTACTGACCGATCATCCAAATGAAGATGGGGAGTTGAATAAATGTAAATCACCAGTGCAGCGTGTGAGGAAGATGGAGAAAGATGTTGACAGTGCCTGTGTTCAAGGTAAGCAAACAACATTACGAGTTATTACTCTGAAGTCTAAAGTGGTAACTATGTGATTCTTATGTAGTACATAAGAACAAGTCACCGGTTTTAGAGCTAAAAAATGTCGGTCATCTTAGTATTTTTTGTGATAATATTCTAAATATTTTGTGTGTGTCTTTTCTGTTCCTCATGAAATCTTCAATCCCTATGCTTGAGATGTATTTCGTTAGTCTCTTAAATATAGTTTACTTTGCATGTTCTTCATTAGGGGACCCTTAGCAGACAACATTGGCAGAACAACTATTAGAGGAGACCCTTCTGAAAGAGTGCATTGAGAAACTTTAAACAATTGAAGGAACCGGGATAGCCTTAGTGTCTCAGTTAAAAAAAGCACTGCAGGAGCAGGTTTGAGTTTATGTATCCTGTTCCCATTTGGATGCAGGTTTCAGACTTTCAATGTGTCATATATTCATGTATAGATTTACTTGATCACCTACATGCATGGAACATAGAAGTGCATGTAATCTTTGCATACTTAAGTAATTTCAGGAATCCGAATTGGAGAATATTTGCACTCAGTTGCAGGTCTGTGTGTTTTCTTTCTACTCTAAACCTCAATGGAAGATAAAACATACATATGATCTGACGCTGTTACTTGTTTGGAGCCCTTCACACATGTTTGTAAAAGTCAATCTTTGCGCTATTTTGCATTAGGGGTACTTTTTCTTATCAGTGCAGAGATATTTGGAACTGAATCTGGTCCTTATAAAATACCATTGATCCTAACCTTGTATTCACATCCATAGGTAAGTAATTTAAATAAATTTGTCATGATGGATGTAGTTCTTCTCTCAAAATTTATCATCATCATCATCACGTCATGTTGGGGTTGCCATAGTTTTTAAAAAGCTGAAGATGATTTTCATTAAAATCATTTTCAGCCTCACCCTTGCCGGCTGGCTACTTGATGCAAGGGTGGCCATATTTTAAGAAGCTGAAGATTATTTTCATTTCTTCCTCACAAACTAATATACAAATGCATATTCATTTGTAAGAAAGAAATACTAGAATCATCTTCAACTTCCCCTTTGCCGGCTGGCACCTAACGCAAGACCCTCCTTTTTTATCCGGGCTTGGGACCCTCCTCCTTCTCTCAAAATTTAACTCTCTCTAAATTCAGGCTGAGAGCGAGTTCTCATATTAGAAATGCACTCGACATTAGAATTATAGAATGGATTTCATACCAATTATATTCTTCTTGAAGCTACTTCAACCTTCACTGCTCCTAATGTGTAGAGACTGTATTTTGCTGGTGGACAATCACAAGTTCTCTTATGTTTCATTGACTTCCTGTGCAACGGTGGACTTCACGAGTACTAGATATGCCAGAAACTAATTTCCAGGCAATATTACGTGAAATAGGTAAAGAAGAAAATGGAGGGTACTGTTATGGGAGGCAGAGTTTGTTGGGTGTTTTACCAGAGAGGTAAAAGCTTTGTTAAAACCTCTACCGAGCAGAGCTGTGAAGACGACGGTTGCCTATTCTTAGTGAAAAATCCAAGGTTAGCAGGATGGGCGATCATGTGAGTGGTAGAGGAGAGATTCAAATAGTTCTTTCCTTAGATTTTCATTTAGGGTGGGTAATTGATAGCGTTATAGGAAGGCAAGAGCTATGCAGCTTCACATGTGAATCATAATAAATTGGCTAATCAGTTATGCTATCTTCTCATGTGAAGTCGACCCCTAATTGGGATAAGGTCTTGATGATGATGATGATTTCTGTAGAATATATGTCCATTAGTACTTTCCCTGTTATTGTCTTTGCTTCATTAAGTTATGTAATCACACAGGCACGGTTGAATCCTTATTTAATATTCAAACCAATGGGGGTGAAACTCTACTCTAGAACCTTTTCTCCATTGATTCTAAATTAGGATTTGCTTCTTACAGCCGGTAAGGGGAGCCTGGGTGCAACAGTAGAGTAGTCGTCGTGTAATCTTGCGGTCATGGGTTTGAGGCGTGGAAACAGCCTCTTGCATAAATACAAGGTAAGGCTACTACAGTAGACCCTAGTGGTCTGCCCCTTCCCAGGACCCAGCATATGCAGGAGCTTCGTGCACAGGCTGCTCTTTTTCTTGTGGCAGGTAGCACAGGCTCAGATGGAAGAAGCAAGCAACATGAGGAAACAGCTCTAGAATGAAGCCAGCGTTGAAAGCATCAAGCCATTGTCATCCACTGCAACTCCACAAGCAGATCCAGAAACATCGCCGAAGGAAGCAGCGAAAAAGGCTGCAGCAGCCATTGCAGACAAGCTAACAGCTTCTGACCTTTTCACAGCAGATCATGTCCTCTGTTCTTTCTTCCTTTGCAGCAGAGGAAGCAAAGAATGCTGGCCTCACAACATCAACCAACCTGTTGAACTCCTTGCCTGAGAATAAGCCAAAACTCGAACCATGCCAGTGTCAGATGCCACTGGTTTTATTGCTGTCCAAACACATCCCCTTTCAGCTCAAACAGTGATAACGCATCAACCATCTCTACAAAGTCAAGCTGTAGCAACACAACCTCAGTACTGTGTCAACTCCTAGTCAACAGTATTTGCAAGCATCAGGAGGTATGGCGATTAAGAAACCTTATGATTATAGTGGCCTACCACCAATGCCCCACTCCCTCAACCACATGTACTGATTGACTCAGCAGCAAGCTATGCCATTGAGTCAGCAACAACCAGTGCTGATGGTGCAACAGCCCACCCCTCCCAGTTTTTGGCTGCTGCAACCTCCAGGAATGGGATTTATTCTCACCTGCATCAGCCTCAGTGATACCAACTCAAGTCTGTTCAGTTCTACACAGCTAATCAATGAAACTAATTTTTTCTACAACAGGAAGAAATGCCTTTTTGCAGCATCCAAATGTTGCTCTTATGCAATGTGAGATGAGGAAAGAAAATAACATTATAATTGTGGAAAATTGTGCCTCATAAAGTAGTAACATTATGCATACATATAGAGAAACAGCACTTGGTCAATCAGTCTCTTCAGTCCGAATCAGAATCATGGATAGCAGAAGATCTAACAGCCCTGGTTCCATTCTTGTCTCCATTATCCTCGTCTTCCTCATCTTCATTCTCTTTCTTATCATCAATTACACCTGGATATGATGGTTTAGGCACTGCATCTAAAAATTGATTGAAATTGATGTGGAGAAGCATACCTTTTCTTTTTAGTAGATTCTCTAGAGTTTTTGTGGCAAAATCATCTTTGGCTCCCAGATCTTGAAATCCAACAAGCCTATCACTGGCGATCCCAGTTCTGGAAAGAGAAGTACTGGTTATGTACTGTATCGTTTTTATTATTGTTGCTACTGTTCAGAGCCAATCTAAGAATAAAGAGTTTGAATATCTGATATAAAATTAAATGATGTTAAATGTTTGCCTCACCTGAAGAAAATCACACAAGGCAACGTTTTGACAGCTAGTTTGGCAACAAAGAAGGGTGCATTCTGCATTCAGGATCTCAAGGTAAGCTTCTCATTCAAAGTTAGAAACAAAGAATAAATGTAAACTCACCTCAGCATCCAGCTTGATGAACTTGGTCTCAAAGTGCCTAGGTGCAAGGGACTTCAAGTGCTTATCCATTATCCTACAAAATGCCACCAGAGGTGCACCATAAAATTCGAGTAAAATATCATCTATATGTAGTGCATTGATGAAATTTACATTAAGTAATTTACTTGCAGCGATAGAATTCTCGGTGGTAGAAATGACATATTACTCTTTCGCTTCCTGTAACTTCACCTAAGAATTCCCCTTCTGAAATCTCTCGGTATTCTCCATGACCTTTGGTTTGTAAAGCCTGTCGTTTCTCTGCTTCTTTCTGTTTGGGAGGAGTCGAACAATTTACTTGCTTACTTACATGATATGGGTTGGAACAGAACACACAAATTTGAAGGGAAGCAAGTCCGCAAACTTCACCTTGAGGGCATTTATCCTGTCCGCATGCAATTTTTCCAGCTCCGGATCCTGAATTATGATCAATAAGAAAATCAATATACATTAAATATTTATCATCACTTGGGGAGATACATAGGATATGAATGGAATTCCATCTTACATCCATCAGTTCATCAAGATCAACTTCCTCATTGGCAGCATTGGACTCCTGATCCTTTTGTTGACCTACTAATTCCTGTAAGAGAAGCAGTTGTCATATATGACATCCTAGTAAAGTTTGCAGAAGAATATTAATAATGAACAGTGCATGGAGCAGGATTTGTTGAGAAGGTTTTACACAGGACTATACAAATGCATTTTCATCAAACATGCCTGAATTCTAAATAACTAAGTTTTCTGACTGGTGATTGAGTTCAAGTCCACTGGATCTTCTAGATCTGTGAATGCATGCCTATTCTTTCTGATGCGAAGCTTCAGCAGATACAAACTTGCAGGGCAGTTGACAAACTGCTTTCTCCATATAGCAATTCAAGGTGCATGCCTGAAACTTGATGAGATCTACAAACAGGAGATGCATGACAAATGACATTTTTCGTTTTAAGTTCCTTTGTGCAGGTTACCCATATTGCACAGTGACTGCAGTTTACTATTATTTGGCGTATCATGCAAAGCATTAGTTTGAAGTTTCAAGAGACCCCAACTTGTCAGTGAAATATATTTGAGCTCAATAAGAAGAGCAGCCTACTTCAGTTGAATGTACTGAGTGACAAGCCAAATCGGTAGACACCCACCTATCCTATTTGAGAAAGTAGCCCCCACCTGTCGAAGCTGGAATCCCTGGGGAGAGAGGAGATTGTTCGTGATAATTGCATCCCATGAAGAAGTCTTACAGAGAATACACAGAAAACATAATACATTACTGAACTGGGCAATCTTCATCCTCAAGTTGGACAGTTCAAAGTTACTTTGATTTTAGGAAACCCAAATTACTTCATAATAAAACAGGCTCCATAGGATATGGACATTCCTTTCCAAAGGACAAAAGTTCCACTCAAACAAGTATAAAGGACCAACAAAAGACACTAATGAAGCTAAACAACAAGAGATTTTCTTTCTAAAAGTTCTTAAGCTAGTGAATGAAGCAAAAGGGTAACCACAAGATTCTTCTCTCTCTTTCACAAAATGCATCTGTGTTCATATTTTTTCCTTCTACAGTGTTGATTCACATGCCATGTAACCATCTAACAAAAGTGTGACGCCTTGGAAGAAGCATGAGATCTTCACATACTCATCCAAGGAAGATAACTTTCTCAGGCAAAATATAACTTTCATACATATTATGATCAGTACAATTGAAAAGGTTTAATAACTTCAGAAGCTGATCTATGTCCTCATCTTTGAATTATGCTTAAAGAGTCCATTCCATTTGCCACAACCCTAATCTTCATTCTCTAATAACAATCTATATGTGAACCCCCTTCTGTAACGGCTCATATACTGATGGACAAAAGAAGGATATCCAACTAGAATTCCTCCCAAAACATAGCCACTCTTCACTCTAAACCTAGCCAAGAGAAATTATCCATAAAACCAAATAATTGATTCTACCTACCCATGGCATCTCTGCTCTGTTTGTTTTGACCAACAACTGTTTTCGTCTTCAAAATGTGAAACACAAAATAGGATGCTGTAAGAACCATATCAAGGTGTTTCATTTGAGTTTCAGCAAGTCTATTGAATATTTGAGCAATACCTATAAGGATGTTGTAAGAACCTCTTTGTTCTCCGTCTTTTCTCTCCACATCTGTATATAGTAATCAACACATCACAAGAAATACTTCCTTCCATTTTCTTAACAACATTTTCCTGCCCACATGCAAAAGGAGGAGGGTCTTGCATCAGGTGCCATCCGGCAAGGGAGAAGTTGAAGATGGTTTTGTTATTTCTTTCTTACAAATGAATATGCATTTGTAAGAAAGGCAGGTCTTGCGTCAAGTGTCAGCCGGCAAGGGAAAAGTTGAAGATGATTTTGTTATTTCTTTCTTACAAATGAATACGCATTTGCATATTAGTTTGTGAGGAAGAAATGAAAATCATCTCCAGCTTCTTAAAATATGGCAACCATTGCGTCAGGTGCTAGCCGGCAGGGGTGAAGTTGAAGATGATTTTGTTATTTCTTTTCTGTTTATAAATGAATATGCATTTGTGTATTAGTTTGTAAGGAAGAAATGAAAATCATTTTCAGCTTCTTACAACTATGGCAACCCTAATATGACATGAATCGAAAACTGACATTCCCTCAAGCTAGAGCATTCCCCACAAGCGATGCGCTGCATCGAATCCTGGGTGGTGTGAAAAATAGGCAAGGGTTGCTTGCGCATTCTCCCAGAAGCGACGCGCTACATCGGATCTCGGGTGTAGTGAAAAATGAGCAAGGGCTGCTAGAGCGTCCGCTCGAAAGTGACACGCTGCATCAAAACCCAGGTGCAGTGAAAAGTGGACATAGGTTCATGACATGGAAGTCGAGAAGGGCGATAGTAAATAGGATATCTCCAGAGCATAAGATTTGTATCGCCACATAGAATATAGGGATATTGATAGGTAAGAGTTTGGAGTTAGTAGACGTGATAAAATATAAGAGAGCAGATTATAAATGTTATAAGTGCATACGCACCACAAGTAGGGTTACAAGATATAATTAAGATATAGTTTTGGGAAGATATAGAGGGAGTTATGCAAGAAATTCCCAACACTAAGGGGATATTTATAGAAGCAGGCTTAAATGGCTATGTAGGAAAAGAAAAGGAAGGATATGATAGAATACATAAAGGGCATGCTATAGGTCAACAAAATGAGATGGGGGAGACTATCCTCGATTTTGCTTTGTCATATAACTTAGCCATTGCAAATACACTCCTTAAGAAGAGGGATGAACACTTAATAACCTTTAAAAGTGGACTTCATAAAAGCCAAATAGACTTTTTTCTACTTAGAAATACTGAATGATATATGTGTAAGGATTGTAAGGTGATACCCTGTGAGAGTTTAACCTCACAACATAGGTTAATGGTTATGGATATCCATATCAAAAGATGAAAGAAAGGAAATGAACTTAATAGGTATCCAAAAATTAAGTGGTGAAACTTAAAAGGAGAGAAAATAACCTCATTCACAAATAAGTTAATGGTAGAAGGAAATTGGAACTATGAAACAGAAGTAAATACCATGTGGATTAATATTGCTCAGTCCATTAAGAAAGTAGCAAAAGATGTCTTAGAAGTATCTAAAGGTAAAGGGCAATTAGTAAAGGAAACATGTTAGTGGAGTGAAACAGTGAAAAAAGTTATTAAAGAAAAACGGATATGTTTTAAAGTATGACAGAAGACTAGAAATAATGAAAACTACGAACAATATAAGAATGCTAAAAAGGTTGCTAAGAGAATAGTAAGTGAGGCTAAACTTAAAGCATATGATGAGCTTTATAATAGACTAGGAACTAGAGAAGGTGAGAAAGATGTGTTTAAACTTGCAAAAGTAAGAGAACAAAAGGGTAAGGACTTAGATCATGTTAGGTGCATTAAAAGCGATGATCAAAAGGTATTAATCAAGGATGAAGAGATCAAACAAAGGTGGGAAACATACTTTTAAAAATTGTTAAATAACAATGACTCTGAGAATATAGGGATTGAAAATACTATAAATCTAAATAACATTGGATATTATAGATATGAACGTAAGATTAGAATACCTGAAGTGAAAGAGGCCTTGAAAAAGATGAAATCAGGAAAGGCTATGGGGCCTGATGGTATATCAATAGAGGTTTGGAAGCATATGGGAGATATTGGGGTAGTTTGGTTGACCAAGTTGTTTAATAAGATTGTAAAATAAAAAAAAATGCCTGATGAGTGGAGGAAAAGCTCTATTATACCAATTTATAAGAACAAAGGAGACATATAGAGCTGTACTTATTATTGAGGGATCAAACTTATGAGCCACACTATAAAACTTTTTGAAAGAGTGATTGAGAAGAGGCTACGACATAAAACAAGTGTATTGGAGAATCAGTTTGGTTTCATGCCTGGGAGGTCTACCATGAAAGCTATTTTCTTACTAAGACAATTAGTAGAGAAATATGGGGAGAGGAAGAAAGACCTCCAGATGATCTTTATCGAGTTAAAGAAAGCTTATGATAGAGTCCCTAAAGAGTTAATATGGAGGGTGTTGGGCGATAAAGGGGTTTTGTAGGGGAGTATAGACATAATTAAAGATATGTATGAGGGAGCAGTAACAAATGTTAAGACCACTAGTGGCGAGACTGGTGATTTTCCTTTCATTGTCGAATTGCACCAAGGATCGGCATTGAGCCCATACCTTTTCACATTGGTTATGGATGAGTTAACAAAACATCTGCATGAAGAGATTCCCTCGTGCATGCTATTTGCAGATGAAATGGTCTTACTTGATGAGACAAGAAAGGGTGTAAATATAAAGTTAGAGTTATAGAGAGAAGCATTAGAATCTAAAGGATTTAAAATTAGCCAAACTAAGACAGAATATATGGAATAGAATTTTAGCAAGGAGAGGAGTAGGAGTGGAACACCAGTCAAGATTGATAACCAAGAAGTCCCTGTAAAAGACCACTTTTGGTACTTAGGATCAATGATTCATAAGAGTGGAGAGATTGAGAGGGAGGTTACCCAAAGAATTCAAGCGGGTTGGAACAAATGGAGATGTGCATCTGGAGTTTTGTGTGATTAGCGGCTGCCACTCAAACCAAAAGGAAAATTCTATAGGATGGCCATAAGGCCGGCCATGCTCTATGGATCAGAGTGTTGGGCAATTAAGGAACATCATGCTCATAGGATGAGCATCGCAGAAATGAGGATGTTGAGATGGGTGAGTGGTAAGACAAGAAAGGATATAATTAGAAATGAAAATATTAGAGAAAATTTAGGGGTAGCACCAATAAGTAACAAGATGAAGAAGATTAGACTTAAATGGTTTGGACATATTCAAATGAGACCAACAACGGCACCAGTTAAAGGAGTAAGGCAATACGAGTAGAAGGTTCTAAAAGGATAAGGAGAAGGCCCAAAAGTACGTGGATAAAAGTGGTGAGGAAAGATTTAAAAACTTTGGGACTAAATGAAGCCATGGTACTTAATAGAGAGGAATGGAGGAATAAGATTCATGTGGTCGACCCCTAATTGGGATAAGGTCTTGATGATGATGATGCAAAGATAGAATTAGAGGGTAGAAAATGCAAAAATGCTTAGATTCTCTAATGATATTGTTTTCAGATCCATGGACTTGGCACAAGATTAGTGATATTAATAATCTCTTAATAATTTTCGTTTTGTACTAGTATATAATATAAAAGAATTATGAATCTTACTGGACTATAAAAAATATCAGAAAGGTATAAATTGGGAAGAAGATATGCAGATCATTGGCTACTAGACCACTCTTAATATTTTAATTGTTATTTTTCAAATTTTCTTCTCTTTTCAAAAAACAACTACAGACATTATAATGTGTATATCTGATACTAGAACCATCCATTTTCTATGCCAAACAGTCTGATAAGTTATACTCAATAATTTCAGAACTTCATTTTCTTTTTCTTTTTAATTATATATAAGCACCTTTGAAGTGTGGATATGACCAATAATTCATGCTCTAATCTAAATAAACCATGCCTGATCTAAGTTTGTGAGCAGGTAGTATCCTTAATCAGAATGTGCTGATTCCCAGGTTACTAGAATCAAACAGTTAAGGAATAGATATGCCAAATGACGAAGTCGTGCTCACACATTACAACTGCCAACTCCAACGTAGAACTGAGATGACATTGTAGGAACTAAAAGTTTATCATGAATCAATTAATTTGGCTTATTGCTTTTGACACTTCGCTAGATCCAGTTCCTTCTTTTTTTTTGGCACACTGAATCTAGTATTAAGAAAAGAAAAAGCAACAGCAGTCAGCATTAGACAGTCTTTAAGGCAGATGGTACCGCAAGCATCATCAAACAAAATAAGACAGAAAAAGTTAGGGAGAGTATCTTTCCAAGTAAAAATACCAATCATTGAAACTGCAAAATTTGCCAAAAGATCTGCTGTATGATTGCGACCCTTACTGCTCCCATCCTCCTCCTGACCTGCCATTGTAGAGGCATTTCATCCCCCACTTGATCCAGGTTAGCAGAGAAAGTAATTGCTATCTTCAACCATCAGTAGCATGGCATTAGGGAATAGCAGACGAGAAGATGCAGTTGACACGGCAGTTGATGCTGCTGACACTAGGCATGATGATGATGTTGATTCATTTGTAATGGTTCCTAAAATTGGCACTAGGAAAACCAAGACAGGGTCAGGTTTTGACGCTAGAGGTAATAGAGCTACCCATCTCATTGTATGTGTTTTGTTAATGACGTGCTCCCTTGTAGGAGATAAATGGCAACTGATTATTAATACCCAAATGAGTAACCAAATTTCATCATAATCTAGATCAAGCTGCTAATTATAGCCTTTTTCAACAAGTCTTTCTTTCATCTATCCATGTACCTTCTTTCATGCATATACTTCTTTCTTTTTGAGAAATTTTTTGAATGTAAAGACTTGCAAGAAACGAGATTTTTGCCTACAAACCTAAATAAAATCTTCATAAGTCATTTTTGTGAAGCCAGTCACTGCTCGCATCATCCTCCTGTCCTCCCATTGTATAGACATTTCGTCCCCCAATTGATCCAGGTTAGCAGAGAAAGTAATTGCTATCTTCAACCAACAGTAGCATGGCATTAGGGAATAGCAGTCCAGAGGATGCAATTGACACTGCAGATGATGCTGCTGATTCTAGGCATGGAGATGACATTGATTCATTTCGAATGGTTCCTAAATTTGGCACCAGGAAAACCAAGACGGGTTGGTTTTGATGCTAGAGGTAATAGTGCTACCCATCTCATTATGTATGTGTTTGGTTAATGACTAGCTCCCTTATAGGAGATAAGTGGCAACTGATTATTAAGACCAAAATGAGTAACCAAATTTCATCAAATCTAGACCATGCTGCTAATTGTAGCCTTTTTCAACAAGTCTTATCTATCAATGTACCTTCTGGAATGTGCTTTCATACATATACTTCTTTTTGAGAAATTTTTTGAATATAAAGACTTGCAAGAACTGATATTTTTGCCTACAATCCTAGATAAAATATTCAAAAAGTGATAAGTGATTGGTTCTTAGCCCAAATAAACTTGTTCCTTAATCATCAAGCCAAGTAAACCAAAGAATAATTAAAATTAATTAATCCCAACATCTGTCTCTCAGTTCAGTATTTAGGAATCCAAATCATAGAATTCTTAAGTCCACAGGCCAAGATCTGGTGTATGTCTAATAGCTGTCTCTTTTTCAGTGAGTTTATTTCTTGGGGCCTGCTGACAATTACTCTATGAAGACCAAATCCATCACTATCCGCTCAAAAGAGACAACTTCTACAGCAGTACAAACTGTAACTCTCAGCTAATCCAAAATCCATGTTAATTTCCTCCTATAGATAATGTAAGTGCTGCTCAATTAGTCCTAACACTTGTTCTCTGGGAAAAATCAGCCACTATCAACTCCCACTCCCCCAAATTAATATTAATATCACCTTACAGTATGGCTAAACCCTTGTCCACAATACTCCTACTTTCTTGCAGATGCTTTCAATATTACAACGTACTTCATTAGAACAAATTCTCAATTTCTTTCTGAGTCTTATCCACTTTAGATCCAGATATGCTTCTACAACATTACCTTTCTAAAACTGAGGAACTCATCTGTTTTTAACTGAAGTTAACGGAAAAGCGTGATATATGACTTTCAGTTTTCGGAATTTTGCCATCCAACTTACTCAGCCACCCCAGTTCCAGCTTCCATGGCGGAACAAGAAAAATGATTGATAAAATGGATACTCTGGACAAATTCAGCACCCTTGGAAGAAAAGTTTACTTCAATTAAAATCTAATTACATCCCATTTCTCAGTCTCCAAGCATATCACCAAATCTCCCTTCGCCATTCGAATCATTTTAGTTCCATTCGGTTTTGTATTAATTCCTTGCCTACAATGAAAGCCAGTAAATCCACATCAACTAACAGAAATTCGAAAAGGAAAAATCCCATTACTCGTGTCATAATTCCAACAATCCAAGCTATCCCTTCTCCTCGATCCCCAACAAGAAAACCACTTGTTATAGCATCTTTATGTCTTCAGAAAATGAAAAAAATCATTAATTTTGAGATGAAATGCCACATAAAAAAATTCCTAAAACAACGTAAAAAAGGAAAAACTATAGCATAGAATATAAACGATATGGGGCTAAAAGAATATGAAAGAGGCATCTCTAACCAAATCAGGGAATGGGTAATTATTGTCTGGATCGGTGAACTAGGAGCTTGGTTTTTCTTATTGGAACGAAATGAAGATAAATAAAACTGGAAATAGAGTATTGAGAAAGGAAATGGAAGAGTAAAACCTTCTGATAATCACGAGCAGCTGCTGCCATTACATTACCGAATGCCAAATTTGACAAGGTCGATTTCACTGAATCTGGATCCATCTCTCTCTCTACGAAATCTAAGTGAAGCAGAAGAATCTGAGACGGACGGTGAGTTCTCGAATTCAAAACACTTCAAATAGTACTCTAACATCTCTTTACTTGGTGGAAGAGCCTAATTTTCATAGTGTTTGGAAAGGGATAGCAATCCAGGGATTAAGTTATTCCTGATAGGGTTCTATTTTTTCTGCTTTATATATATTTTTTATGTAAAAAAATTTATGACACAAAAAATTTATTATTCTAATTTCTAAATCTACTTTGAAATCTACTCATAAAGAGAAAATGACACCTAAAACCTCTAACCTATTCGTAGCTTTGAGGCATAAATAAACTAATTTAAGGATACATAAATAAAAGACCAGCGGTTTAGCATTAAAGGGACCCGTCCTATCTGTAGGGAAGGCCCGATTTTAGGATGATCTGATTTATTTATTTAATACTTTGAAATAGGTAATTAAAAAAGCGTGTAAATTGAATAATTTTAGCATCTAAAAGATTTTACTGTTAGAAACCTTGAATGGACAACATTCCAATACACGATCTCTAGATACGAGAATCATCCAGTGATCGTGATCCTTTCTTATCAAAGTGGGGGCAATCAAATGAGGCCGTCCGATCGTCAAAACTGTGGAGCCTTTTCATGCGGAATATCGGTGCATGCTAAGTCTATGGATTGTTAAATGCCCGTCCCAGATAGTAACTTGATATGCCTTATATTTAGATGATTTGATTTGTTCATCATATTCAGCATGCATTAGATTTAGCTAGATATCAAAATTCATGATCATCAAATAATTCTAGCTACTATATATTAAATTACCAATTATAGCTATTAAAAATTTGAAGGGAGAGGCTTGGTGTAATGGTAAAAGTTGTTGTCATGTGACCTTGAGGTTATGGGTTCAAGGTGTAGAAACAGCCTTTTACAAAATGTAAGGTAAGAATGTGTACTTTAGGCCCTTGTGGTCCGTCCCTGCATAGGCGGGAGTGGCTGCCCTTTTAGCTAATTAAAATTTCAATAGAGAAAGTAAATAATTAGAAGCATTCGATAGGTATGCACTTTTACAATTATACCAAATAGGCCTAGCTGAACAAAATGAACGAGTTTGATTATACAAATGTGGAGCCTTTTATATATATATTATAATATATATCAAAAGCATTGTTTTCCACTTCTCCCTAGCAACCTCTTTCTATATACATTTAAGTGAGAGTTGCACGAGCAATTTGCTTTGTGATTCTTCACTTAGAAAAATATATATAAAGTCATAAGTTATCTCCTATATTAAAGAATACCCTTGGTACTTTTAAGGGACAGACATTGAGTCCATTAGTTGGCTTGGAAAATTTAAAGAAACCGAAAAACATTCAACGTAATCAATTATTATATAAAAGGGCAGTCGTTGCACGAACCTCCTGCCTATGTGGGGTCTAAGGAAGGGACTGATGAGAAAGGCCTATAATACGCAACTTTACCTTACATTTTTTACAAAAGACTATTCCACAACTTCAACCAGTGACTTCAAGGTCACACAACGACAACTTTTACTATTGCGCCAAGGCTCCCCTTCCACACATATAATCAATTATTATATGTGTAATCAAAATATTTTTTAAACATAATAAATTTATTATATGTGTAGTCAAAGTCCTTCGCAAGTAGAAATCTTTTTCAGAAAATTCTTCTTCGTTTTCTTCTACTCGCATACACAAGAGCTTTGTGCACCTAGCTACCCCTTCCTTGTACATGACATAGTGGTTCTTTTTGTTTTTTTGTTTCTAGTTACAGCAAAGATTTTTTTTATTTTGTTTTAATGATAGCAAAGAATCTACCAGCAAACTACCTAGTAACCTATTAAAAGGGTAGCCCCACTGCATAAAGCTCCTACCTATGCAGGGTCTGGAGAAGGGGCGGACCACAAGGGCCTAAAGTACACAGCCTTATCTTGCATTTGCAAGAGTCTGTTTTCATGCCTTGAACCAGTAACCTCAAGGCCACACGATGACAACTTTTACCGTTGGGCCAAGGCTCCCCTTCTACCTAATAACCTATTATCTTAATTTATAAAGTACTTGAAATCTCTCTAAAGGGGAAAGTGTCACCTAGACTGAGAGTAACTAGAAGAGGCAAGTGATATTATTTAATAGAAAGGCTGAGTTTTTATTCATTACTTGTCCCTCTATTTTTTCTCCTTGCTTCTTCTCTGATAACCGGCAAGCTCCATAACAAACGGGAATCGTCGCAGTGAAGACTTACGCCTGCTTGAAGGAGCTGAAGCTATTCTTCACTCGCATTGCAGCAATTTTTGTCACATTGGCTGTAGTATTTCTGGGCCGTTATGTAGACGAGAGAGGAGATAGTGCAAGAAAGTTGCAGTTCCTACACTTGGTGATAGGATTTTCAGTTCCTGGTGGCGTTCTCTTTGTTTCAGCTTTGATCATCAGTTGGGATGAGCCTTTGCCTTGCAACGAAAGCTTTTCCTTCTCCAATTTACAGTTAGCTTGTGACCAGTGATCCAGCTATACAAAAGATGGACAAACATGCAACAATTGATTCAAACAGTCCATTTCATGCAATCCTTTGAAACACGTTTTTTTCTCTCTTTTCATTTTTGTAATCATTTATTTCACCACTCCAAAAGATTCAACAATCATGGTTTTAGGGGTATTCAAGAGATGAGATTTTCTTATGCATGGTACATCTAAGACAGCCCCAGTCATATAAACAATTTGGATCATCGAAAAATGTAAATACTAGGCCCAGTGTACACTTTTTTTCTTTGAAAAGCCATGAAAAGCTTTGCACCATAGAAGTCCTCCCTATCTCTCTCTCTCTCAGTCAGCAACAACACATAGATAAGATAATCTGAGGACAAATAATCAAGGTTTTTGGGCTCTGTGATGGAAATTTGGATTGATTACCCATGTTTTAAATCACCCAATACTAAGGGACGAGCTCACTATTTATGGATAACTACAGTCTATAATCATTTCCATCCCAGCAACCCTTAAAGGGGCTGTTTGCGACAGGAATAAGAATCATGGATTAACTTATTCGGACACAGTAAAAGTTTTCCTTCATAGTTTGCAACCTGAAAATATAAATAAAATTACTCTACAACAAATGGTCCAAGCGTGAAGGTTATTCCATCTATGCTCGCATAATTTTATCTATGTTTTGAGGCTGCAAATGAAGGGAGTCATGGGTTCAGGGGGTGAAAACAGCCTCTTGCAAAGATGCAAAATAAGGCTGTGTACTGTAAATCCTTTGTGGTCCGCCTCTTTTACAGACACTGCATATGCGGGAGCTTCATGCACCGAGCTGCCCTCTTCTCTTTGGAGGCTGCAAATAGCAGGGAAAATTTTCACCATGCCAGAAGAGCTTAATCCATGATTCTTGTTTTCATTGCAAACAGCCCCGGAGAGTAAAATGACCGACAAAAATAGAGGTAGCAAATAGAACCAATTTTATCTACCAATTGCTCCATCTCAAAATCCACATAACACAGTAATCGCTGTTTGCAAAGAAAGAGCCTAAGACCAAACACCAAACAAACAGCAGTCCTAACATCTACATCCACATCAGCCCTCAAAGAAGTAAAGCTATAGTCATGAGATCAAAATCAAAGAGAATTCCATTGTAATAGATACTTTCAGCAAGAACATCAAAACTTCACGCATTGGTGAGAAAATTGATCATTTGACATGCAAAATCTGCACAGTAAGGTTGCAACACTGTAATAGCTGGAAACTTTTGGTTCATGAAGCCTGGACACAGTTGGATAATTACATCATATTACAATCTCCACCAACAAAAGCTGACAAAGAGATGATTGAAAGAAGATAAGAAGTCAAGCTAACCCCATCAAATGTTTATAAACAAAAAAACTTCAGTCTATTTATGATTTTATTCAGATTGCAGATGCTGCAATCACATTCAACTCGAAAGACCAAGTTATGAAACTACTTTCATCCTTTCCTTTATATAATCGGCTAGTTTGGATTCAACCCAAGTAATTTAACATTTGAGTGCCATTCTGAGAAGTCTATCTTTGATAAAAATTGGCAGGTGATAAAGAATCGCTGAGACTGTGGACAAATGACCATATGTGAACCATGCTGGTGGGTTCTTCTTCAAAACAACAGCCGCTGTCTTCTTTGCAAGCTCCTCTGAAGGTGTGGACCTGATCTGCTGTGAGAAGTTGACTCTATAACGAATAGCACTCTCAAATGGTTTATAAAGCTTCCATTCAGGCATCTGGTTGTAGGCAGCTGCAGATTTTTCACCCAAGTTTGATTTAATTGCACCAGGAACCACATTTATCACATCGATACCAAAAGGCCTGAGTTCCAACCTGCATAGAGGTTTGGTTGTATAAACAGAGCTAAACATAGACAGCCAATGGAACATGTAGGAAAACAGTTATCTCTATAAAAGAACAGGGATTCAGGGTGTTAAAACTTAATTCACTCTGTTTAAATTTTCGGTGTCTACATATCCATATATATTGCAAATAAACCATAAGGTAGTAACAAAAGTTCAATTCAGAATAAACTATTTTAGTGATAATAAGAGAGTAGATTCTATCCAAACAGATGGGTAAATCAAGCCGGCAACCTGTTCAGAAGGAGAAGAACACAGACTAATGAATCCAAGCTGAGGGAAAATCATTAAGGAACTAAAAGCTAACAGAAATATAGGAACAAACCAGTCAATGGTGAGTTGCGCCATAAGCACACACCAGCATCTTCCAAAATGTTTCTTGTTGATTAAACTCAATGATGGAGCAGTAGATTTCTGCTGGTTTTGAGTATTGGAACTTACGATTGATCTACCTGGCATTTATGCACATAATTCTTGCCTTGTTCAAAACTACTGTGACAGAGGTAAAGAATAACATTTTCTGGCAACATAATGGTTCTTACATTGGATTTGATTATGAGATGCAGAATGGTTCTTGCATTGGATTTGATTATGAGATGCCAGCAATCCAACCCAAACCAACCATCAGGATTTCAAACAGCCATATCACTGTTTACTGACTTGCCAAAACATGCACAGTGAGTACTCTTAGCGAGACATAACACCAATTAGAGACCTAACTATACTTAGGGGGTGTAGAGTTTAGAATTTGAAGGTTGGAATTTGGGAAAATTCTGAATTTGGCAAAATCCAGCGGTGGTATTTGGCATTTGAAAACTCAAATTCCAAAATTTCCAGTAGACTTTGGAATTTGCCAAATTAGAGAATTCAGAAGATGGAATTTGGATTAGTTATACATTGGGGTGTTTTCCTTTGACCCAAATTCGTGATTTGAGGCACGAATTTGACAAATTATGGAATAAATGTAAGTCTGTATTAAAGCACCTCAAATCTCACCAAAAATTCATCATCTGTGACTCCAGCACTGGCACTGGACTGTTTCTCTGGGAAAGTTGCATCCCTAATCATCTCTCTCTCTCTCTCTCTCTCTCTCTCTCTCTCTCTCTCTCTCTCTCTCTCTAGATCCTCATCCTTCTCTCCATATTAGTTCAGATCCAGATGCAAAACCAACAATCTTGAGATGAAAAAATGGAATTAGTTGGTTCTCTTCCCAAATTCAAATCCAGATGAAGAAGAAGACGAATCAAAAGAGGAGAACAAGGATTTCAAAATCATATCTTCTCTCTGAAAATTAAGAAAACTAAAGGTTTTTGCAGTGCTTCCTGTACCAATTGAAGATAGCAGATACAAAGTGGCAACACAAAAGTTTTGAAATTGACGTCATTCTTTGGAAGATCAATGGCATCGACTTACTGCAGTTGAAGATTCAGGTCTAAATCATTACAAATTCTATAAAGAGCCCAAAAATTATATGGGCACTCATTTTAATTTGTCAAATGAAATTCAATCTAAATTCTCATTCTACTCAACTTCTCACTCAAATTCTTAAATTCTGCTCAAATTCTAAATTCTAAATCTAAAATTTAAATTCCAAACTCTCTACCACCCTTACAAACGCCTACTGACATCCTTCTATATCTAGCATTTTCTTCAGTACACTACATTTGCATGCTTGCAACAGTTCCATATGAAACGGCAAGTAATATCTAATGCAGCATAAAATTCTCAAATAAAATAAAAGCCAAAATATTATCATATCATATGATAGAGATAACTAGCAGAAATGACAAATGAGTAGTTTCCTCTAAATAAATTGAATACAGACCTTAAAGTATCGGTAAGAGCATGAAGAGCAGCTTTAGAAGCAGAGTAAGGACCAGCCCATGGTCCAGGTGCTAAAGCAGAAACACTTCCAACATTTACTATCTTCCCCTTTCGCCTAGTTGCCATGTGGGGCACAACAGCTTGAATCAACCTCATAGGACCTTTAAAAGATTACAAGGAAAGCAATTCCAGAAAATATTAATGCAGGTGAGCTGCAAGATAGGCAGTAAATGTTTATAAATAAATCATTTCCATGAACAAAAAATATCTTTACTAATTGGAAGTGCCTTAGTATTCTCTCAGAAATACAGAGACGAGTATGTTTTAGGCACTCAAAAAAGGAAAAATAAAAAATGAAGGAATAGAAGATCATGACAATAAAGCAGGAAATTCAATTATGCATTATCTTAGTCCTCTGAATTATAAAAATTAGCACATCTTGTGTCTTTTCTACAAAAAGGAAATACAACAATATAAAAGTTGAAATATTGTTGTAAGTTTCTCACCACATCTAATCCTATGTATCAGAAGAAATTAAGGCATCTTCAAGATAATTGTCTTGTTCTTTTTTGATTAATAAAGACAACTGTCTAATTCAAGTGTCTATATCCCCAACATTCTCGAGAGGCTTGATGCGTCATACAAAACTAGTACCCATTGAAACAAGTCTTTGCCAATATCAGCAACCTGAGTTTGTAAATTTAGGAGCCAACAATGCCTTGCAGAGGCTCTCAATTACCATAACCATCCTACTCAAGTATGTTTATAGTCCTAACAATCTTGAGAGCTTGATGCATCGTCCAACACTAATACCCATGAAAACTAAGTCTTTGCCAATATCAGCAAGCTGAATTTGCAAATTTAGGAGCCAACAATTGCAGAGGCTCTCAATTACCTGGCCTCCATCAATGATAATAAGGTCAGTACTATCATAGAAGGCCTCAAAGTCGTTTTTCCATCATGTGCTTGTCCTCAGGCAATGGATCCCCTCCGCAAAGTGAGACATTTGTTGATAATAGTTACATGATTGCAACAAAGAGAAATGTTCGCTACTTGTCATTCATGACCATGACTCATCAATTTGTTATTCAAGCACTTGACACCCTCAGGTTTTAAATAATCAATGAGACAGACATTAAAATTCTCACATTAGATACAAATTATGGTACATACCCAACCTCCAAACAGTCCCACTGTTGGTGAAATCAACGTATCATCCTTTACAGGACGAATCGAACCATCAAAGGCCATGCTAAGACATTAAATTTTTCTCTCATACTTGTCAATTTAACAAGCTTGTTTATTTGACATCAAAGCATGGTAATCCATACTTTTCAAGTTAACAAGATTGTTTAAATAATCAATGAGACAGACATTAAAATTCTCATACTAGATAAGCAGGAGCTTTGTGCACTGGGCTGCCCTTTTTTTAGATACAAATTATGGTACATCCCCAACCTCCAGACAGTCTCACCATTGGTGAAATCAACATATCACCCTTTACAGGATGAATCGAACCATCAAAGGCCATGCTAAGACATTAAAATTTTCTCTCATACTTGTCAATTTAACAAGCTTGTTTATTTGACATCAAAGCATGGTAGTCCATACTTGTCAATTTAACAAGTTTGTTTAAATAATCATGAGACAGACATTAAAATTCTCACATTAGATACAAATTATGGTACATCCCCACCCTCCAGACAGTCTCACTGTTTGTGAAATCAACACATCACCCTTTACAGGACATAACCATGAAAAGACATGCTAAGGCATTAAATTTTTCTCTCATACTTGTCAATTTAGTAAACTTCTTTATTTGACATCAAAGCATGTATACTGCAGTTGTATCTCTTCTAAAAGATGCATCACTTATACTATAGAACATCATGTTGATAAACGCACAATGTGCCCTTGATGAGCAGAATCACAGACTGAGTACCCGGTTTTATGAAATGGTTCATACTGCTTGTGAGTTGATATGCTGAAGACTCTTTATGAAACAGATGGCTTTAGTGGTAAGTACACAAATGACATTTTGTGATAACAAAGTAGCTATCTTTATAGCCAGCACTCCTATATGAACATGGGAGGTATACTGAGATAGATTATCGCTTTTTTTCAGGAAACATCACTACCAAGTAATACCTGCCCACATCTGAGGTTGAAAGCAGTAAGCTCGCATTTTCTAAGAGGCTTTTCATGAAAGTCAGTGACAGACGCTTAAGTCAACTCAGGCATGCATAAAATTTGCTCCATCTTAAGCGAATTGCTAAAGATTTAAATCTACAGGCTTTTATACTAAATGGAGAATCTACAGTTTGTTTTTAACTTCTATAAGCAACCAAGTTTTCCTCCAACAAATGTAAGATATAATCAAAGGCATTTCAAGGGAGATTCAACCAAGTCAAGATCAAATAAACTATAGTTTTCAAGAGATTATTCGTCTAAGATCTTTTGCAACTTCTAGACACCCTAGAATATGTCAAACCAATAATACCATCAACATGAACACAAGAATACAATTTAAAACTTAGATAATTCATCTTAAAGATAAAACACTTCATCTTTTGCAACTTTTAGAAACCTTAGAATATGTCCTACCATATCACAATGATCAAGAGGAGAATGCACTGATTGGGTTACAACATTTACTGCAAATGTAATACAAGGCTGAGATGCGTTGAAATAGATTAGTTTCCTAGGTGGCATTTTTCCCTGATATGATACTCTTTCTCAGAGAATATCTTGTGATTTAAATCCTTGGTTTACTCATATGTTTCCTGAAGGCCTTTAAGAAATCAAGGCTCTGACAGCAATGCCGTCAGCATGAATGTAAGAATACAATATCAGAACATTTTTTTCCAGGTGAACAAACTGATGATCTTGCTCAACAAAAACTTTGTAATAATGGACCTAAATCATCTCACAATGGTTCAGTTAAAGCCCAGTGACACAAGACACGGTTGATCAATAAAATGCCACAAAGACTACACGTGCTATAGAAACCATGACCCATTCATCCAAGTTGATAAGACACTTGCAAATACTATCTTAATTAGCTAACAAATCGCAAATTTATAACCAAGATATATTGAAGAACTGAACTATAGAAACAAACACGAAACCCTTTAAAGAATCTCTGAAGATACAAATGAAACAAAACTTATGCCTGTAGCAGCAATACTGCAAGTTTGCATTAACTCAAGAACATTCACTAACTTGTCAAATACTTAACTTCAAGCTCATCAAATAGCATTTCCCAGTCAGCACACAGAAAATTCCACTGACTGTTAAGCAGTCATGATCTCATAAGAGGAAAAGCAGTAACCAAACATGAACTTGCGGTACCATGAATTATGACTAGTCTCAACTAAATGTTGAATATGAGCACTACAAGTTGATACAGAAGCTTACATAAGGAGAAACAGATAACCAGAAAGATGCGCATGAAATAGTTAAACCCAGCAACTAGGAGAACGTGATCAAGAAAAGAAATCCACCCAGGCTAATGCACTAACATACAAAACCAAAACCAGACGAGGAACAAGGGCAACAACAATAACAAGAAACTTATCCCAGTAAAGGAATTAAACTTTCAACAGTCACAATACATCATAACTGCCATTTAGGTACCCTAAAGTCCGCCCCTTCCCCGGACCCCGCATTGGCCGGAGCTTCGTGCACCGGGGCTGCCCCTTTTTATGCTACAACAACAGCAATCATGATCTGGGCAATCCCATACTTAATAAAAAAAAACAAGAAACCAATTGACAACAGTCAAGATACTGATCCACATTAACATATAACAATCAAACCCGCACTAGAACAACAGTAACCATGAACAGGGTAAGCTTAAACCTGATCATCCAAAAGAAATTAACTTATAACAACCAAAACCCACACTCTTAGAACAGCAACTGAAATCTAAATTCCCAAAAAAATCTTAGATTTTAACAGAACATCAAAAGAACCTAATACAAGGGAACCAAATGAAATTACCATATACATTGGTATTAAAAGTATGCTCAACTGAAGCCATAGGAATTTCAGCAAGAGGCCCCACGCAGTGAACTCCAGCATTATTAACCACCACATCAATCCTCCCAAACTTGTCAAGAACATTCCTCAATGTCTTCCCAACACTTTCTTCTGAAAGAACATCAAGCTCTTGCAGATAAAACCTGGAATCCTGCTCAAGATCTCTTATTGAATTCAAAGACCTGCTTGTTGCAACAACAGCACATTTCTGAGAGGCGAATTCTTTTGCTAGTGCATGACCAATTCCTCCTGTAGTGCATCCTGTAATTAAGACTACTGGGGCTTCTTCTGAACTACCCATTGAAAAGTTGTGCTCAGAAAACTGGTTTTCTGATTAAAATGATAGATTGGGTTCTTATGGATCCTCTTTCCAGGTCCTAATAGAGAGATTTGGAGGAAAACCCGGAAGTGGAAGCTGATTTTTGCCGGAATTAAGCTATCTAGTAAGGTTTTGATTCGTTGAAAATCTGGGAAGAATAAACGGATTTTAGCGTCTGACAACAATGGAAGCTTTGATTGTGGCGAACAAATTTACACGTTTGCCGACTAGTACAACTTTCAATGATATCTAGCTGTGGGGACCTCGGAATGATGAGGGTTTGCAGGGTTGTTAGACTGCTCCCACTGCTAATCATTGAAGATGACTCTATACAGGAAGAGTCCAAGCGGGCCCTCTTTATTAGTCGTTCAAACTGTCAATTTCTTAGATCATGCCAGGGACTGCATATTTGAGCCTTTGATTTTAGGGTTTTAAGAGGCCCATGCTCTATATTAGAACTCTTTTCTTCTGGGCCATTTCTGGATTTGCGATCGAGTCTTAAGTAATTGCGTACGAGTTTTCCAAGTTAGCTCGCAAACTTTAGAATTATAGATGAGATTTTGCTGTGGCTGATCAAAGACAAGCCTCCATGTCGGGGATTAGAAGGGTTCATAGTATATAATTTTATCTTGCATTTTTGCAAGTGACAATATCCTATGCTTTGAACCTGTGACTTTAAGTTTACATGACGACAATTTCTATCATTGCAGCAAAACTTTTCTTCAATAAAAAGGCAGTTTTGGTGCACTATATGGGTCAGGAAAAGGGGCGAATCTGCTATATGGGGTCAGGAAAAGCGGCAGATTAGAAAAGTTCTTAGTACGTAGTCTTATCTTATATTTTTACAAGAGACTTTTTATGCTTTGAACCTATGACTTTAAGGTCACATAACGACAACTTCTACCATTGCGTCAAGACTTCCCTTCAAGCCTTCGAATGTCAATGTTATAGATTAAACTTGCCTCACCAACGCATGCGAAAGAGAGGGAGGCCGGTGCCAAAGCTGGACTGTTTCTTTGACACAAGATATAATTCCAAGTGGCCCAAGATCCTTTTATGGAAGGCCCAAGTAGCCCAAATTTTTTGAGTCCTGACCCATTCACCATGTTCGTGGTATCTTAGGCAGTCAATGCATGGGAAACCTCGCCGTTGAGTGATCCTGAGGATTGTTTTCTTGGATTCTAAAATTGAAGGAAACAGTTTCATCATCCATTTTACAACTTGGAGAGAGAGAGTGGGAGACCATAACTGGATGAAACTCTTAGTGCATAACCCATATTGCAAACGCGTTGGATCTTTTAAAGGGTGTGCCCACTTCGTTGTAGCTTTGCGTAGGATATAGTCCCACCTAAAATTCATGATGGCCCACTTTACATATATTTTTTCAGTGATCCAAGCGATTCATCTGATTCAACCTATCTCAAATAGCCAAGGTACTAATATCTCCTCTATTGGATGAGCGAGAGAGAGAGAGAGAGAGAGAGAGTATTTCTACGATGTAAAATGTTGCATTAAAAAAGAATGAACAATGGGCCAATAAGACCTTGTTTCCTAGACTTTTTGTGGTTGTCAAATAGACAATGTAAACACAATAAAGATCAAAACCATCTATTTTATAACTAGAGGCCTAAGAAACAACATCTTCTAGGTATCCAATAGACTAGCAGTTTAGTACACAAGTAATCTAGAACAAACGGAACAAAATGAACTGCTTCAATCACGGAAAAATGAGAAAAATGAGGCAGACATATATTTTTTCTCAACGTCGTACAGAAATTCTAGAGAGAGAGAGAGAATTATATGATGCTTCCAGTAGTAAAGAAAGAAGATTGAGTGCATGTCACATGGATTGGAAAAAGGTGGATAGACGTACAATTTTAGAATTTTTCACTGATCGAATCTTTAGAAGCTTTTGCCTTGTTCAGATTCCCACTAGTTTTTCCAGTGCAAAGATTTTTAATGACAATCATTGAACTTTTCAACTGAGAAAACTAGAGAAAAACAGTAGTTAGAAGTAACCAATATACCCAAGTTTTTATGCGTAGCCTATCTAGGGAGGGTGAAGAAGATGAATCGGCCTAATCTTCTCAAGGTGAGGTCTCTTTAAATAGTCGCTAACTCAGTCCCGATAGCATTTCTCAGAGATAAAAATGTCACCGTCCTCGTTTTCCACCGATTTTTTAGACAGTGTCCTGAACAGGCACAGGGAAACACTAAGTTGTGAGTTTGAAAGCAAATAACACCCGAAAACCCAACACAAGTTTTCCACTGCGCCAGTTTACACTCATTCATGCCGAAGAACATGAAACTGCTCTTCAAAGTGTACGATGGTCAAAGTTGTAGCCAAGCATGTTCTTCACGAGGTCGGAAGCTTACCAGGTTCCGGAATTCCGAAACTACGGGCAATAACTAACAGTAGTCAATAATAAGAGGAAACTAACAGACAAGATGACATTAAAATGGAAGGACGAAATGGACGTTATTCTCTTTTTCAAGCATATGATTTTTCTCTTTCCGGCCACATTTCTTCTTATGGGCTAATTCTCCCAGGTAAAAGTACATGCAAGGGCTGTTAGATGATTCATCAGCATATATTCTGAGTTGGCTAATGTAACGTGTGCTTCACGAATAAGGTGGTCATAATTCATGCAGGTCATAAATCTTAGTAAACATAAATATATTGACTTCATTTTTCTTCTTTGAAAGTTAGCAATAAATGCATGCTTTTGAAAGGTCTTTCTAGCTGAGGGCCACAAGGAGGAGCCCCTCCCATGATAGGTTCCAGGCTTTTAATGGGTGCAAGGTTCAACACTCAAAGGAATTGTGGTGGGGGTGGTTGAGGAAAAAGCATAATTTCATCAAGTCATCGGCTGAGTAGATGAAATGACTAGGGTAACAAGCATTCTACATGAAGAAACATAAATTTGTGGGAGTCTTATTGATACTAGAATCCCATAACAGATATTAATTAAGAAGCAAATTTCTGTGAGTTTTCTCGTAATACCACTCGATTAAACCCCTTTTGCCATATATGAATCAGCTCTTCTATTAGCTAAATGGTATAAGTGCATAGCTATACGTTGTGTGGACCAGACTGTCCCAATCTCATTCAGCAAATTTGCAAACCATGCTGAGTGAAGAGATATGATCCTGCAACCACTTGTCAAACTTCGCTCTTTCTGAATTTCTCTTAGCATGCAAGTAATTGTTTAAAAGGAAAGTCTTGGCACAATGGTAGAGTTGTCGTCGTATGACCTTAAAGTCATGGGTTCACGGCATGGAAATAGCCTCTTACAAATTGCAAGGTAAGAATGCATACTATTGACCTTTGTGGTCTGCTCCCTCCCCGAAACCGGCATATGCGGAAGCTTCGTGCACCGAGGCTGCCCTTTTATGCAACTAACTATTTAAGTGTAAGTGTCTTAGCTGGCTTTCCCAAACTTGATCAATTAAAATGGAGCTTTGGGCATCCTTGAGAGGGATTTCATATTTAACAGCCATTTGTTAATTTCTCTTATCGACTTTAATATTTAAGTTCTCAAAAATGGTTATCTATAAAATAAAGATGATAAGTGACTAACAGGTATCTCTAGTAAGTTGCTTGTGAATATAGTTGATTCACTTTAATGTATATTTATGTGAACTTTAGTCATCCCGAATGATATTTGTTAGATTACCATTCGACCTAAAAGCTGAAGTTGATAGGAAGTGGGCGAACATACATATAGATTATAGGATTCAAACTCATGACTTCTTGATTAGTAAGACTTTAATATTATGTTGGATTATTATTCAATTAAAGGTAACAATGACATTACTTTGCTTTGAGAAAAATATGTTGCTCCAATATTTGGTTCGCTGGTTTCAAGATTGGAGTTGGGTTAAGTTAGGGTCAATAGAAAGGTAAAATCTTATTTGCTTAAAATGCACTTATGTTTGATGTTTAATATGAATTATTTCATCATCATCATCAAGAACCTATCTCGATTAGGAGTCGGTCACACAAATATTGTACATTCATTCCTCTCTATTAAGTTTTATGGCTTCATTTAGTCTTAAAGTTTTTAAATATTTTCTCATCACTTCTATCAATGTTCTTTTGGGCTTTCCTCTTGCCCTTTTAGAACCTTCGACTTTGGATCGCCTCACTCCTAACTAGTGCGCTTTTTTGTCTACGTTAGACATGTCTAAATCATTTAAGTCTAATCTCCCTCATCTAATATGAATTATTTATAAAGGCAAAACTATAATTTAGTTTTTATTTTTTATTTTTTGAGTTTCCCTCCTTCCAATGAGTTCTTTTATTTCTTACTCTCATTCATAACTCTAAAACTCCTTGGAATCTCATTCAAGTTACTCAACTTGGTTGTAAATCGACTTGACTTCTTGAGTGACTCACTGCATAACAAGCTTTTCTCATCCTCCAAAAAGTTGATTTTAGCTTTGTGGCCTCAAAATAGCACTCCAGCTGCCACAACCAGTTATCTAGCTCCCTAACATCCCTTAAACTATTATAGGTCTTGGGTTTAGATGTCCATTCCCTTTCCCCTCTTTTCTCTTGTTGTAGAAGCCATGATCGGAACTTCATTTGCGACCCCATTCCTATGACCCTAACACTGCAGCCCTTTTTTAAGCAGGAATCATTCCTCTTATATATAAAAAAATCTAAGAAAGAGCTCTTCCCTTCTTTCCTTCTAGATTCTATTATCTTCCCCCCAATATCCTTTGGATTAACACCAAGCTGGTTCTTCTTCTACTACTAATAATTTCCTCTCAACCTCCTCTTGAACGCATCCTAACCACTCTCTCCCACCAGACGACATGTAGAGATGAAGACGAAAATCAATCACCCGCTAATTCCATTGCCAATTTTGTCTTTTCTTTGAGCTGCTTTAACTCCTTTTGCCCTTCTGAAGGAGAAACTACGCTAGCACTCGGAGTTTAGGGAAAGGGCAGACCATAAGGGTTTATAATGGCAATCTTATCTTGCATTTTGCAAGAGGTTGATTTCATGCTTTGAACACGTGACCTTAAAATCACATAACGATAACTTTTACCTCCCTTTCATTAATAAGATTGGCCTCACACCTATTGAGTGCTAACATTGCTCGGATGTGTAGCAAAACCTCATTTTCAAGGTCTTGATCAAATGGTTAGGATTGCCCAATCATTGAAATTTTCAGACAACAATACATCGATCGTGTTATCCATCAAATCAACGGTCTGCATCATGCTGCCCTAAAGGATAAGTTTGAAACTACAACTTAGAGAGTCAAAACTGCCCAAAATTTTACCTAATGCCGAAAATAGCCCCACCAAATACGTGCTCCCCCAAACGCCACATTCCCCAAGCACTTAAACCACGTGCCATCAAAGTGTTTTTAATTAACTTAATCTCCACTCCTAATCCATATTTAACCCGTGATTGTCCCTTAATGAATGCTTTCCAGGGTGAATAAATAGCGAGCAAATGACAGAGAAGCCGACCAGAAGAACGAGGAAAAGAGAGGGAGAAACTGCTGGAATTCTCCCGATGCTTTCGGTGACTGATAATGGAGGAAGAAAACTGCAGTTTTGATCTTTCTCACAGGTAATACCATTTCCTTCTCCCGTTTCTGATGATATTTTCTCTCTGTAGTGTTCATAAACATCAGGTTTTTCTTCTTCTTCTCCGATTTGTTTGAGAGATTTACAGTCTTCTTACAGGTTTTCAGATCCACTTTGGAAGAATTTCTTCATCTTTCTTCTTGTTTACTCGTCTTCATGGCCGGTTTCTGCCAACATCATTCGAAGTTCTTGTACCCAGCCGAGTTTTGAGAATATCATTCATTTCTTTTATTGAAATACAGATTTTCTGCTGAATTAGATCGGTATTGTTAGTGATTTTTCTGGTCATTCTTTCTCTTCAACGAATAAAATATGAGTTTCTTGCTGCAATGTCTGCCCACAATTTTGGATTTCTAGAAGTCTTGGTGCTCACGTTTTGACTGATTTGAGACACCGTAGAAAATGATATATGCAGTTATTTTATCGAGTATTTGTTATGTTTTGTTAGTGTTACTCTCGCCCTCTCTGGTTGCTTAGTCTTCCATTCCCCCTCCTGCTTGAGTTACATCTTGCATGTTATCGACGATTCGAGCCTTTCATCTCTAAACTTTGATACCGGATAATGATATGCCGATGTCGGAAAGGATGCCCGCCGACCGGACTGCAAATAGCAGGTCCCCTTCTTCGCTGCCTAGATCCTCCAGTGGACATCCATTGCCAAGGTTGCTTTGTTTAGACCCTGAGCAAGGGTGGTGTTCAATGGTATCTGCTGCATCAAATGGGTAGGCCTAGTGAAGCAAGGCTGCAGTCCTGGGTCTGCCCTTTTGGGCATCTAGCTGGCAAATCTCTTTGATATTTGCTTGCTTTCACAATAAGTAGAGAGACCAAGACGCAGGTGTCTAATTGCATGATTCTCCTTTCGAGGTTGGTTAATGGCCGAGTGTTGAGCATTGGTCCAACAAATCAACAGCCATGATTTGGTGGACTAATGGCTCAACTATAAAGAGGTAGCACTGGTGCATAAAACTTCCGCGTATGCAAAGTTTGAGAAAAAAGTGAACTACTAGAAGTTTATAATACTCAGTCTTACCTTCTATTTTCTCAAAAGTTATTTCTACTCTTTAAACCCGCACACGCAATAACTCTGCAGTTGGGACAAACTCTTTATTGACCCATGGCTCATCTCAACCCTACAAACACAGAGTTTGTGTTTTTCTAAAATTAGAATTATTTTAGATCCATTTGTCACGAAGAGTCCATCTTGCTTAGATAGATTAGTGAATAGATCAACTGACAGGATGAAGACCACAAGGATTGTGGTGAGAGGGACTGGTAGGCGAGTTATCTCTGACTTGCAATGGCAATAGCAAGACGTACGTATGTGACTGATATCTCCCCTACACAACATGCAGAAAACCATGGCTGGTTAGCGACCGATCCTAACTAGCAACTGTCCAAAATCTGTTACATGCACGTGTCGGTAGCAAACCCAAAAAATTAAAGAATTTTTGTTGTTAGTCTGGAAGGGATCTTCTCTGATATTGGCAGTCCCGCGGCCATGCACATAACAAGTGGACGGTGGGAGGGGGAAGCAACCGAGAATTTATTACTTGCATTTGTCAGTAGCAAGTCAAAATAGGCCAAATTATTTATATATTTATTTTTGTCTTTCTACATGATGTGACTACCCACGCAATGGAAGGAACGCGGAAACGGGTACGCACGTCCCATCCTAAATTCGATTGTTTCTTTATACCGCTCTTTTTATTTCTTTAACCCCCTTAATAATCTTAAGGAAGTGGCCACATTAGGAAGATCCAAATAGTCCATGATTTTCTTTCTGACTTAGATGTTTATGTTTTGAAAACTTCATTTATTAGATTATTTTACCCTGTTTTCTTTAATTATAAAATAAATGGTCAAAATTTTCACCTTTTATTTTATAATTGAAAGTTGCACCAGATAAGATTATCGAATGGATGAGAAATTTGGAACATATTTAAAAATTTAGAACATAGCCCATTTAAGTCAAGGACAACGTTATAAATAAATTGGATCTCAATATACTTAAATCCAGCTAGAGTTATGCTAGTTATATTATAACCTACGTGGGTTATGATATTTATTTAAAATTATTAAGAATAAATGTATTCATTAGATTTCATTTTTTTTATTTGTTCTTTTTTGAGTGGGTTATTAACAATAAATATAGATATAAAAGCTATATTTTGGGTTAGGAGAAATTTAAAAGTAACACCAATAGATAACAAGACGAGAGATAACAGGCTTAGATGGTTTATACATGTCCAACAGAAACCAAAAGTGGTACCGGTTAGAAGGAGTCGGTCGATCCAAGTTAAAGGATCAAAAAGTCAAAGGAAAAGCCCAATGGATATTGTTAAAAGTCGTGAAGAAAGATTTAAAAAGTCTTGGACATACTGAAACAATGACACTTGATAGAGGTGAATGGAGAAACAAGATTAATGTAGGTGACCCCTAATTGGGACAAGGCTTTTGACGTTGATAATTATAAAAGATATATTTTGGACTATTAGCAACCTAATGCATGAAGAAGTTTGCATGATCAAAATCTCCCTGCAAATACGTTTAGGTGGATGTATTATTAGGTGTTTTTGGTCATTTATCAAATTCGGAGATTTTTTTTAACTTCAAAATTGGGCTTCACTTGTGGAAACTTTTATCTTGGATCCATCATAAGTTTTGATTATCCAAACCATCCCTCATCTTCAAAATTTCCTAAAATATGTAGTTTATATGGACTCCTTTGAGTTTGACACAAGGCCACTTTCAAAATTTAAGCAAAAAGGCATCTTAAAAAATGTGGAGCCTTATTTTGACTTTTTTCATTTATAAGTTATTTCAGATATATGTATACATAAGCTAATATAGTCTAGTGGTTAGGATTAAGGTGCCTCTTCCTTAAATAGGTCATAGCATCCTTTTAGCGGCAAGGCATAATTTTGTGGAGGTTGGTCTAGTGGTTAGGATTGAGGTGCCTCTTCCTTAAATAGGTCGTTGCATCTTTTTAGTGGCAAGGCATAATTTTGAGGAGTCATAATTTTAGTAAGGAGTTGCAAGTGTAAAGTGCATGTAACATTTGATGGGCAGAGAAAAGTTTTTTAACTGTCATTTTCTCTAATTTTTCTGTTTTCTATTTTTTTCAGCCAATTAAATGTAACATGTTCCTTCCACCTATATAAAATAGTTGAAATAAATACACCTATTGATTTATTCGTGATCCAAACTGTTAATCTTGGTGCCATATATCATATGAAATTATTGATACCTGAAAAATCTTCTTCATTAAGATTAACATTTGGTACAATTTTTTTAGAACCATGGAAATATTTAGCATCAACGATGAACATTCTATTCATCGAACGTATTGTGGCCCGGCTTCAACTTTTGTTGCTAGCGTAAACCCTTGATCCAAAAGCCTTCTAATCTCTAGTGAATTAGTCTAAGGACAACGTTTTTCTTTTCTTTTCATTTTTTTCCTTCTGCCAAATAGATAACACTATCCTTCTCAATTGGAAACCTTTTGTTATTCTAAGTGGCTCTCCTTTCTATTTCTGTTTGTTGCTAATTTTTGTAAGTAATCAAAACAAATTATTTTCTTTTATTTGGGCTTTTTTTTAAGACCCTATCTCATTTTTTTCTTATCTTTGTTACTATTTTCCTCTTTCCCCCCTTTTTCTATTTAGTAGCTACCACTATCTTTATTAATAATAAACCTATTACTATTCTTAGTGGGTTTTTTCTTTTTCTTTCCTTTTTTTCATACTATTGTTAAATAATCCAAACATTTGTAAATAATGCAAACAAATCTTCTCTGATTGCAGATAATCAAAAGAATTCATCATATCTCTATCTTCCTATATATTCACACATCATGACGTACCGTTTCTAGAGCCTCTCTCTCTAGCTGGCACTGCTATCTCCTTCCCCCCCTCTCTCTCTTCCTGGCTGTTATATTGCCTGAGTGTTGCATGCACCTATAAGACTCCCATCTGGCTTTCCCCCTTCCTCGCTTCCACCTTCCATTTTTTTACTACATTTCCAACAGCAATCCAACTCACTCACTCACTCTCTCTCTCTCTCTAATACCTTCTCTCTCTAGCTTTCTCCCCCTTAAAACATGGATTTCCCAAGAGACCCACCAAAGCCAAAGTCCGTCACATCCTTCTTCTTCGGTAAGAAACAGAAAACACCCATGCACATCCCCAATAACCTCTGTAATGCCCATCTAGAGCCAGGCCTCAAAACCCTCACCACAAATGACAACTCAAACCGTTCTCTCAGCTGTGTTAACCGCACCAAAATCTTATCTTCTGCGTCCTCCTCTTTTTCCTCATTATCCTCCTTCCTATCTTCCCCCTCCTCCTGCACATCCTCATCACCATTATCGTCATCTCCTTCCATGGATGAAATCAAATATCACGACCAAGAGATAGAGAATCCATATCCAACAATCCATCAAAACACAGAGAAACAAGAAGAAGAAGAGGAGAGGGAAGAGAAGGAGAAAGAAAAGACTTGCAAGAAGTTTTCTGGCAGGAGGCTCAAGAGTTCAATGACAGGGAAGAGACAATATCCACCGCCAATTCCCATGCTTGCCCAGACGGAAAATTTGCCTTGTCATATGCCTTTTGTGTACAAGAGGTCGTCAAGCGTTGGCCGGCTGGTGATTCAGGAGGTTAGGGTTAAGCACCATGACTTCTTCCTCGCCCACAGATCCAACGGTCGTCTGACACTTCAGCTTATCCAGTTGGAAGACAAAGTATTCCTCTCCAGGCCCAAGCAGGAAAACTCCGAACAGGTAGATGCAAAAGCAGAAGAGGAAGATAAAGAAAACCCAGAACATATACCGGAACACCCACAAAAAATTGGAGTAAATCTGAAAACCCCAGAAAAAATAGACGAAAAAAAGGAAGAAAATGATGAAAACCAAAAGGAGAAGATACAATCATTGCATAAAAATGCAGGTATGGTGGAAGATAATGAAAGGAGAGTAGGAAAGGAAGACAACAAGGCAGAAAACATGGCTTCCTCATCATCTTCAAATGAGGACGACAATGCAGAGATGAAATCTCCACTGTTGATTTTGCCAAGGCGACTTGATAATGATCAAGACGGTAAAGTGGAAAATCAGCCGTCGATTTTGCCATCATCAATTTCTGATTCGTCGCTTATCGGGATGGGACCAGCAGTGGGGTGTTTTACAAATCGGAATTCGAGTCCATTGTTTCAAATGCCAATACCAACAATTTGGCCTGTACACAGCTAGATTGAGATAGATGTTTCTCTGCGTTTTTTTTTTTTTTTTTTTTCGGAGTTTTGGCAAGAAAAGGTTCGGATTTTCCGTCTGTTTTTTTGGTCTTTCTCCGTCCTGTTTTGGTTCAGTAAGGATAATAGATAGAGAGTTGGAGATAGATCTTGTTATACTTTCTAGAAGAACAGTGCTGTTCAGTGACAAGTTTTTGTCGCTCTCTCTCTCTCTCTCTCTCTTAATTAATTAATAGAAATACAATTTTTTGGTTTATATTCTTTTTGGCCTGCTTGGAGTTTAATTCTTAAATGAGGAATTCATTTCCTAGAATTGGATTCCAGTGATTATGCACATACAATTGCCCGAGATTGAATTTCCTGGTGCTGATTCAATTGTCATCTTATGAGTAAAAGAAAGACAGTGATAATTGCTTTCTCACTCCACTTCACATGGTTGTTTGACTTGGATTCTCACCTATTTTTTACTTTGACACCGCCACCATAATTAGATTCCAGGTAAAAGGGATTCTGCAAAATTTGATTCAAAAGAAATCATTTCTCACTTAGGTAATGAATCTGAAGAATTGAATGGCATCTCTCTTGATTTGCTTTTCCTTTACTTTCTCCTGATGAGCTGAGAATTGAAATGCAATTCTCTGTTTTCTTTTTAGTTGTTGGCGCACAGACGCCATTATTCATTGAAACTAAGGAGGGGGTTTTGGAACTTAGAATCTAATTTCAGAGTAAGGAATTGACTTTGCTAGAATTAGATTCCAGGGGTTGTGCACTTAAGAGGTACTTGAAATTGTATTGCTTGGTTTGGAGCTCAATTCTCATCTTATAATCAAAAGTAACCCTAAAAGTCACAATTGAATTCTCACCCATTTTACTTATAATCAAAAGTATAAGGAATTTTTTAGAATTAGATTCTAGAAAATTGTTTTTTACTTAAGGTGAAATGCAAAGAGATATTGGCGCAACAGTATAGTTGTCGTTGCGTGACTTTGAGGTCATGAGTTCAAGATGTGAAAATAGTCTCTTGCAAAATACAAAATTCAAAGAGATATTGACGCAATAGTGTGTGACTTTGAGGTCATGAATTCAAGGTGTGAAAATAGTCTCTTACAAATACAAGGTAAGGCTGTGTACTATTGACTCTTGTAGTCCATCCCTTCCCCAGACCCCGCATACACAAGAGCTTCATGAGCCGTAACTGCCCTTTACTTAATGTAAAATGCAATTCATCATTGTTTTAACTACTATATTATAAGTAGAAACAATCATGGAAGAGATTTTAATAATTTTCCAGTTGAATTTTCTGAACAAGGTTCTTGAGAATGCATAAGGATTGATAGGGCCTTGCTTCTCAATGTTGGTTCCTTTTAGTGAGAAAATTCTTGCTGGGGCCTTGCTTGAATTGAATTACTAGATTTCAATTCTTCTAGATATAGTCCCTACCTTTCTCCTTTTCATTAGCTAATATATGCAGGTTGTTGCAGTGCCTGGAATGGAGAAGAGGCCAACTTCTATAATCTCTCAAGGCTTCTAAGACTAAAGTGGGCATTTTCATTTTCTAGCTCCATCTGAATAATCTTCTCAATCTGATGATCCTAGCCATTATTATTCTTAGGTAATGAGGTAAGATTTTCAAAACTAAATCGTCCGAAGATCATCACCATTCAGAGGCTTAGAATAATCTGATGCGTAGGATCTTTTGTACAGCAAAATCAATGATCAAGATTACCAAAATACCTGGCCCATTTGTACCCACTTGTACCTGTCTGCCCATCGTCATAAAATCCTTTAAAAAAGGACTGACAAACATATTTTTTTATCAAATTTTTTTTCTTTTTGTTAAATTGGATAATTCAATCAGTTTGGAGGATTCAATAAATGGAATTCAGATTTTACATATTGATATTATTTTATTTTATTACACAAAGATATTTTTGGACGGCAGTTGAGAGTCAGAGATGTGGCCGCCCTTCCCAGCGAGGGTTTTCTCCCATAAATGACGTTCTTGCGCTTCTCACGGATGCAACTGCCCCATCTATATGATTGCCTGCCACGTGTCAGATTTCTAGATCGGCACTTTAAAAATTAGTATGTGGCATGTGAAATTGAAGTAAAATGACACGGCAGCACGCAGTACTACGCCAAACCGTGATTCCGTTTGAGTGATTTTCAATCTCTACCGTTCACTTGGCTTAGCCTGAGTCCACGCGATCATCGAATTTAGAACAGCTTGCCATTTTGCCGTTCGTTTGGTAGCGTTAAGTTGGACGGTAGGACTATACACGTGAGATGATATAAGTGGCATGGCCAAGGAATTTTGTATGGCTCCAAAATCACAGGCCATTATGGGTCACCTACCTTCACGTTCTTTGGAGGGGAAGGTTATTCGCATATCCTATCCCTCTCTACAAATACTATCGCATATTCTCTAGGAGAAAAGGATGTGGGAAAGATATAAGTTAGTCTGCAGAAAAGGTTATCATCCATGGATAGCTGTTATTAAAGTACGTCACTCGAAGGTCTGGCATATGCAAGGTATATGGAATGGGCAGACCACAAGGGTCTATAATATGAAGTTTTACCTTGTATTTTGTCAAGAAGCTGTTTCTGTGGCTCGAATCTTTAACCTCAAGATCACACGATGTGACGACTCGGGTTTTTCAATTTTTATTTTATTTTCTATTTTATAAAACTTTTCGAAAGGTGGGGCCTCAATTTTATAAAAACCAAAACAGTAAAAAACAATTTCAATTGAATTTCATTTTTAGAAAAATTTCGAGGTCAACCATTGACGCAAAACAAGATTATTATTTTTTTCAAGTAAACATATTTAAAATATATTTACTATTCCAGGATTCATTCAGTCATCAACCATATTCCCATAATAGTATAATCAAGTCTAATAACACACACACACATAGTCCATGTGAAACCAGAACATACCTTTTAATGAGACTTTTCGATCACTATTCTTCTAACTCCTCGTATGTCCTGTCTTTCTTTAATATCTGAAGCATCGCAACAATAGCGCAATGCCTCAGCAACCAATGCTTGGTAGGTATATAGACATTTAATGTATATCAATAGAACAAGATCGAATAATCATATTATTACATTGAGTAAAGCAATTTTCTACAATAATATAATTATTTTAAGCAATGCTAATAAAATCTCAAAACATCATATACGATAAAACATACATCTCATGGATTTAAAACATGGTATGATCTCATGTAAATGAGCATACAATCATAACAGGGTACCCACAAGGTACGTGGGTCCCACGAGTGTCCCATACACGCATCACAGATCATGAGTACTTATATCAAACCTCTGAGTGCCGTCACACACAAGCATATCATCACATTTCCATGCTCATTATGCAAGCACACAGAATAAAAGTATGGATTGTCATGCCGCAATGGCAACCCTCTAGGATCTCAACTACCACAACTCCCTGTCGACACCATAACGGGAGACTTAACGTATGTCCCCATAAAAAAAGCCTAGACCGGTAGTGTGAACTATCCATGTTATCAAACTCCTACCAAAAGTCATCTGCGGGCAGGTGTTTATCATATCACAATCATATCACATCACAAATCTTAGAGGGTGGGTGGCTAGCCCTCTCCCTCCTAGCATGACATCCACCGGGTGAGAGCACTTGTCATAAAACACAAAACACAGAAATCATGTATGTCAAAAAACCAAGAACACTCGTGGCTCACAATCCCTAAGGCATGCCCCTCATCCCGAGGTTAGCCTCTAAATGACCAGCCACCAAGCCTCCACTTTCTTTTCTCATGAAAACTCATCAGTTTCAGTGATGCGATAAGGAACATTATTTCTATTTATGCATAATTAGGTAATATCAATCTCATGAAACCATAATTAAGTCATAAATACATTCAATACATGATTGAAATCAAAGAGCAATCATAGCATAAAACTTTAAATCTCACAACATCATCGACTAATAATAAGTGTAATTTAAATCACAATCACTCATGATGCTATAATAATGCAAGGTTTTAAAATCAAAACAAAATATTAAATGTTGTCACCTACCTCAATGTGAGATCACCCAATTCAAACATATAATCTTCTTAACTTGTACGTTCAGATGTACCTGTCAGTACCACAATACTATTTTGTGTCATTTATTATATTATAATGAAATCTATGATGATTCAACCGTTGGATCATCATCTAAGATCTCTAATTATGATTTGGTTCTTAATTTAGTCTCATCTCATGTCCATCTATTTGTTTTTATGTATATCTAACGTTTATACCTAATGTGATGGTCAGATCATCCTCAGATCAATAATTTCTCAAGATCTGGCTCAGACCAATGGTCTAGATCAATTTCTAGAGTAGTCATGCTAATATGCCCCTTAGAACCCTTATTTATTATCATACTTTATCTCATTGTTCAAGTCTTGAGGCTTAATCACCCTTTAATTAGTCAGTTCTAAGTTATTAATTAATATTTTATAATTTAACTAATCTAAAAGTAGTTAAATGTAGGTTTTCAAGCTAAATCTAGGTCTGCATCATCAATACGGTCGCAACAGATGTTTCGCTCGTAATTTGAACCTTTGTAGCTCCCAAAATCATGTTTTTTGTGAAAATACTTCATAAATTAATATATTAATTTATAGGGGTAGGTACGAGTGCACCGACTTGGACGGGCGGTGCGGTTGCATTGGCTTACACTAGCGCACTGCGCGCCCAGGACGCCTAGTGCGTTTCGGACGTTCGGGACAACACATAAGAGCGTCCGATGCGCTCATGCGATACACACATGTCATAAGTGCGACGGAGCACCCATATGTGTGCGTCCCCGTCTGTGCATCCCGGTGGGCGTCTTGGGCTCACTGTCCATCGGGGACAGTGAACCCAAGTTGTCCACCTTGTTTGGCTTGATCGGAGTCCCAGAAGCTCCGATTTTTTATCTGTTTCGCCGTTCATAAGGTTTTTGGGTCCAAAGATCATAATGAACATCTTAGATTTCTCATTTGAGGTGTTCTTAACATGGGTCTAACCATGCTCCACGGTTTTGAATCCATAGGCCATCCAACGATCAGATCTAGCCCGGATCTATGAGGCAAAAGTTGAAAAACAAGACAAATAACAAGTTAAAATGTATAACTTACCTGATTAGAGTCGGAGATGGGAGATCAGAGCCCTCTAGTGTGTATTACTTCAACTCGTTTTCGCTGTGTGTACAGGGAAAATGAGGGTTCTCCTCTGGTTGTTTGGTGTGGAAATGAAAGGGGAAACTTGTATTTAATAGGCTAAGTCCCAATTTTTTCGAATGGAAGGTAGATCAGTGCCTTCCTCCATTAGAACTCTAATGAAAGTGGAAAAGGGGTGTCGTTATCAAAATGACTCCCTTTAATTAACGTCCCTGGCAATTTACCAATTTACCCTTACACTTAAAATGGTCATAACTCAGTCATCCGAACTCTGTTTTCAACGTTCTTTATACCATTAAATTCCTACCGACTTGTACTTTTTTGTTTTTGAGTTTTTAAGACCAATTTATATACATAAAATTTTTATTTTATTTATTACTAATTTTTATTTAAAACTTGAGGATATTACACATGATGACAGATCTACCATTGCACCAAGGCTCTCCTTCTATTTACATTCCTTTCTACCAAGTACAATTCTAGATAAGCATGGCTCAAGAAAATACAAGTTAAATGACCCTTAAAATCATATCAACGGTTGATTGCTGATGGGTAATTGTAATATCCTCAAATTTTAAATCCTAAATTAGTAGTAAATTAAAAAAATTTAATTTAAAATTTTATGCTTAGAATTTGGTTTTGAAAACCTAAAAACTAGAAAGTACACGTCAATAGGAATTGAATGATATAAAGAACGCAGAAAATGAAGCTTAGATGGAGAAGTTATGAACCGTTGAAGATAGAAGAGCATTTTAATAATTTTAAGAGAGAAAAATACATGAGCTGTTTTGATAATAGCACCCCTCTATTAGATCTAACTATATTGCTCGAAAAATCGAACGGTGATCTAGAAAAATGGATCGCCAGCAATAAAACTCACCTCCTTCCTGTTCAATCACTCCATCCAAGCTCTCTTGCCTCCAGAGATTGAGTTTTCTAAAGATCCGTAGAAAAATTGAAATGCTAGAAAAAGCTAAGAAAAAGTCTCTCTGGTAGTGTCAACGATAGCCGACTGACCGAGGTAAGCCTCATCCCTCTTTCCCCCTTCCATTTACAGCATATGTGTGAGTTTTCGCATTAGTAGTTGTCAAAAAACGGCATGAGTTTGTCGTTCTTCCAGTAACCCTATATACCCTATTGTGTCATGGGAATATGTTGATGAAATAGTGTTAAATTAAGGATTAGAAGCGTTCATCTTATGCGTAATGAACCCAAGAACAAACCCTTTAAATTTTAGATAAATCCAACGGCTAATGACTCTAGACATCAAGAAAAATAGTACATAAGAGAAATTTAGGAACATGCTTAAATCGATGTTAAGGACACCTCAAATGATAGATTTGAGCTGTTTATTGTGATCTTTGAACCCAAAAACCATAGGAACGGTGAAAACAGATAAAAAATCAGAGCTTTTGGGACTTCGATCAAGCCAAAACAAGGTAGACGGCTCGGGTTTATCGTCCTCGATGGATGATGAGCCTAAGACAGCCATCGGGACGCACAAGAGCGGACGTGCGCTATCCCGGAAGATCGGAATGAGCCGTGTGTCTTGGAGTACATACGTGCGTGGGGACATTGGTTTGCACCGGTGCAAACACCTGTCCGCAAGTGTAAATATGTGTAAAACACCATCCGCCGGTGTAAACATCATCTTCCTGTGTAAATCGGTGCAAACATCTCTTCTGACCCCCTATAAATTAATAAATTATTTAATGAAGTCTTTTCACTAAAAGCTTTATTTTGAGAGCTACAGAGGTCCAAATCATGATCAGAAACATCCATTGTGATCGTCTTGATGATGTAGACCTAGGTTTGACTTAAAAACTTATATTTCACCACTTTTTAATTAGTCAAATCATAAAATATTATTCAATAACTTAGAGTCAGGCGATCAAAGGGTGATTAGGTCTCATAACTTGAACAATTAGATAATGTATGATAATAAATAAATGTTCTAAGTATCAAATTAGTTGTAATTACTCTATAAATTTATCTAGGCCATTGGTTTAAACCAGATCTTAAGAAAATTATTGATCTGAGGATGATCTCATCGTCAGATTAAGATATAAATGTTAGATACATACAAAAATGAATAGATAAGCATGAGATAAGACTAAATTATAACAAGTAATGTTGGGATTAAGCACCAAATCATAAATAGAGATCTTAGAGAAAGATCTAATGATTGGATTGCCATAGATTCTATTATGATGAAATAAATAACACAAAATAGTACTGTGATACTGACAGGTACATTTGAGTGTGCAAGTTAAGAGGATTACACGCTTGAATTGGGTGATCTCATATTGAGGTATGTGACGACATTTAATGTTATGTTTTGAGTCCTAAAACCTTGCATTATCATAGCATTATGGTTGATTGTGAGTTAATTGCACATATTTGTTTAGTCTATGATTTTGTAAAACTCAAGTTTTATGCTATGATCAACATTTGATTTCAATAATGTATTGAATGGGTTTATAATCTATTGTTTTATGAGATTAATGCCGCTTATATATATATGATTAATGATGATCTTTTCTCATTGCACTCTTAGAATTGATGGGTTTTCATAAGAATGGTGGTGGAGGCTTGGTGACTAGTCCTTTGAGAGGCTAACCCTGGGATGAGGGGTGTGCATTAGGGATTGTGAGCCATTAGTGCTCCTGGTTTTTTGAGATACGCAATTTTCATGTTTTGTAATTTATGACAGGTGCTCTCACTCGGTGGATGTCATGCTAGGAGGGAGTAGGGCTGGCCACCCACCTTTTAAATTTTGTGATGTGATAGACACCTGCTCACAGATAGTTTTTAGTAGGGGTTTGGTAACATAGATAGTCCACACTATCGGTCTAAGCCTTTCTATAGGGACAGACTTTAAGTCCCCCATTATGGTGTCGACAGGGAGCGGTGGTGGTTGCAACCCTGGAGGGTTGCCACTGTGGCATAACAATCCATATTCTTATTCTGTATGCTTGCATGACGAGTATGGAGTTGTTATTGTATGCTTGGGTGTGATGACACTCGAAGGTTTGATATAAGTACTCATGATCGATGATACGAGTGTATGGGAGGGACCCACATGCCTTGGGGTGCCCTGTTGTTATTGCATGCTCATTTATATTAGATCATATCATGTTTTTAATCCATAAGATGCATGTTTTATCGTACATGATGTTTTGAATTTTATTGGCATTGCTTATAATAATTATATTTATATGGATAATCGATCTACTCATTATATCAGTAATGTTATTTGATTTTATTCCATTGTCATTACATTAAATGTCTATGTACCTATACAAGCAATAGCTTGCTGAAGCATTGCTTTGTTTTGCAATGCCTTAGATCTCGATCACGACTATAAGAAGGGCAAGACCTTAGAGAGATAGTGATAGCAATGAGGATTACCTTTAACTGATAGACAGCTTGACGTGAGTTATTAGAAGGACTATATTTTGAACTTGCTTTATGGACTGTATACTTTTATTATATGGATTTGATTATAACAATTATACATATGATGAACATTGCTTTAAGCATGATGAGATGTTATGATGGATAGACCTAGGGCCACATTATTATGTTTTTGGATATTTATTGTTTTGAAAATAAAGGCTCATATGATTTTGACATTGGATTAATATGTGTATTGTCTTAAATATATTATTGCGTAATTATATTTATATTTTAAATCATGGTCGTGATGTTTTGGAAAAGGGAGATAACATCTGGAGGTTTTCAGTAAATGTTTTAATAACATAATTAATGGAATTTTTTATTTTGGGATCCCAACTATGACTATTATTATTATTATTATAAAAAAATGTTTTAAAAACCTAGGGCATTATAGTAATATGACTCCAAACTGGGGTAATTTCAAGTTCAACTCACAAACATAAGATCCATATCAAGATTCAAAATATGTTCATTTAATTGACCATGGCCTAAAAACTTCTTTTCAACTCATAAAAGTTGTAAAATAGACGACATAAAATAACGGTAAAAGTTATCGTCATGTGACCTTGAGGTCACGGTTTCAAGGCGTAGAAACAGCCTCTTGCAAAAATACAATGTTAGGCTATCTACTATAGGCCTTTGTAGTCTGCCCCTTCCCCTGACCCCGCATAGGTGGGAGCTTCGTGCACCGGGACTGTCCCTTTTGATAAATCCAAGCATGTACTTGCCTCTTACTTAGGCCAAGTGGGCTTCTCTTGGCTATTAAGACAAGAATCACTTTAGATCGACAAACCACATGGTCAAAGCTAGCTTACTAAGCTCATGGATCTTTCCAAGGCTAACCATTAAGCCAGAGTGAGGTCGGTAACTTGGCTCTAAAGGACAGTAAAATATTAACCATTCAAGAGTTAACATCAACTAAAAGACAAGAATTTTGGATCTTTGCCTTACAGTATTTGGCACAGTCGATGAATGGTTAAGATCACAACCATTCATCTATAAAGAGCCCAATTGTCTACTATGAGGGCTTCATACAATATAAGCTAGTACATCAATTAGCTAATACATCTACCGCAATATTGCCTTCATGTTATGTAAGGACACAATGAAGATGAGTGTACACCATTTGTCCTCGTGTAAAACACTACCTTGATTGCTTCTAGTCCATTTTCCCTTGCATATATAGCTTGCAAAACTATTGAGGTCATATCTCCTACGGTTTGGAGATTTGACGGTCAAGATCAAAGATTTGTAATAGAGTACACATACACACAAAGAGAGATAAGAATTTAAGTGTGTGACGACCCGGGTTTTTCAATACTTTTTTTTTATATAAATCTTTTCGAAAGGTGGGGCCCCAATTTTATAAAAAAAAAAAACCAAAACAATGAAAAACAATTTCAATTGAATTTCATTTTTAGAAAAATCCCGAGGTCAATCATTGACGCAAAACAAGATTTTTTTTTTCCAAGTAAACATGTTTAAAATAGATTTACTATTCTAGGATCATCCAGTCATCAGCCACATTCCCATAACAGTATAGTCAAGTATAATAACATATATATATATATATATATATATATACATACACTGTAATGCCCGAGCAATTTACACTATTTTTAATGAAAATTGCACGTTCTATAGGAAATAAACTATGTTGAATGTTTGATTTTATTTAAAATAGTAAACGAAGTAATTTGTAAGGAAACTTAGTACCATTATATTGTACTCGAAAAATGGAATCCAACGCCTCAAAAATCACCCAAAACGGAGTTCGTATGAGGAAGTTACAGCCGTTTAAAGATAGGGGTATTTCTGGAAATAAAATAGAAAAACGAAAAAAAAAACGTAAAAGGACGAAAAATGCAGGGGGTTGTTTTGATAATGGCACCCCCTGTCGTCTTCAACCTCAAGAGCCCTCTAGAAACCCTCGATCCCGATTTTTCTAGAGGATTTTGCCACCGCTATAGCAGGGCTATAAAAAGCCCCATCCCCCCTCTCCAAAAACACGATTTTTTCCGGTCGTTTTGAGACTGGGGTTTCTGAGTTTTCTGGCAATGGCCAGGCCCAAGTCAGGCCGGCCATTCCCGTCTCCCCATTCCCCTCTCTTCTCTCCGGTCTTGGCAATGGGGTTTTCCCCTTCTTCGAGTTTCCAGCAGCCAAGGGTTTTTCAGGTGGAGAGGAGGAGCCGCACCACCCGGAAAAGGGCGTCCCCAGGCTACCCAGGTAAGCCCCTCCTTCCCTTTCCTCTGTTTCACCTCCCCCAGGCCAAGATCCATGCCAGATCTGACCTTTTTCCAGCTGGATTTCTGGGCTGGAGGACGTTCCCAAGCCGTTCAAACGGCCTGCACGAACACAACGCCCAAGCTAGGTCCAGACGACCTTGCACGAGCCAGGCGTCCCAGGGACGCCTTGCCCCATGTGCGCATGGGACAAGGTCCCAAGGATGGGCTTCGGGAGTACGATAGTGCGTACACTGTCCCGGGAGCGGCCCTCGGGTGCGCGCGTGACATAGGACACAGGTCCTGGCTCGACTAGGGTGCACGGGGTGCCCTGGGAGCTGAGACGCGCCATGATACAAGGTGCGCCTGTGCGATGATGTGCATCATAACGCGTCACCTGAGCATACATGTGCGCGTGCAAAAACGCGGTCCCTAACACAGCCTTTAGGCGCGCACGCACGTGAGGGAACTGGGACACGTGGACCCAACAAGACTTTAAAGCTAAGATTAAAGGACAATTTACAGAGTTAGCTATGGAATAGTAGGTCTGCATCATAGGATCCAGCTTGACAATAAATTAGGCAAAAACCAGGGACCCAATAGGCAGGGCTAGCGGTCTAATGTTTAAATAGACTAGAATTAATGAGGACTCCTTGTATCCATTTATACCTAGGAGTTTATAAATGAGACCCAGGGACGGGTTGAGTACTAAAGGAAGCGACTCCATGAGACTTTGAGGTAGGTGCTCTATCGCTACTATATTCTTTTAAAAGAACTATGATTGTTTTGCAAATACATGATTTAAGTATATGACTTGTTTAGCATGCATGTGACAAATGCTTTATGCATAGATATGTTTTGTATATACATTATGCATATATATGTTTTGCAAACTATTACATACATTGCATGATCTATGAGCATTAAGTTCTTGCAAAAATTGCATGTCCTTGAGGGTTGCCAAAAGACGCTGGAATGCCGAGGGCCAGGCAGTTGTGAGGGACCCAAAGAGGACAAGTTTTGAAAAGAGGTTTTGGCTTATTTGATCTTATGTGATTTGGGCTAGAAAGCCCGTGGGTGCTATGCCGAGAGGTCTGGGTTGGCCACCCGGCCTCTACCACTATTAGGTGGATGGGTACCACGCCCAAAAAGAGGCAAGTCCCTACGTCGACTGCATGTGGTACAGGGGGCTAACACTGGTGTCACGGCACTGGGTCGACGTGTCATAGGCCCCGTGGAGGCTATGACCGGGTGTCCTTAGGTACCCGGGGACCACACGGCGAGGAGGTCATGGGCATAGTGGACCTTCTGGTTTGATGATTTATGTGCATTGCATATGGCATGATATGAGGTTAGTCGACCATTCCATACTAGAGATCCATGAGTTGGATTCCATGAAGCATTTTATGCATATCATGATGTTATGATATATATGTATATGATACTTTCGATTTTGGATTATATGATCCTTTAAGTCGTTAGTATTTCAGTTTAACAATGGATTTTAACATCGATGCTGCACTTGAGTATTCAAATATACACATGTTTTGAATGAGCATATGATTTTAAAACATCTCATGCATTATAAAACTAATAGTGATAGACTCCTACTGAGTATAGTATATACTCACTCTATCCTTAACATTTTTTCGGATAATTCCATCCATGAGTAGAGGACATCTATGTTAGTGCTACGAGCAAGTGAATCAAAAAGGAAACAATTATACATGTAAGTAAATTCTCAACCATTTGGACATATATTTGTATTTATTTACGGTTAAATTTGTGTCTTTGTATTGGATAGATCTGGGGAAAAACACTTATGATTTCTAAAGCTTTTCAAAAACTACCTTGGTTGTGGTGAAAGCAAATGACACTCGGGGTTTTCAAAATGAGTTCAAAACAAAAGATTTTCCGCTGCATTGCATAGTTTTTATAAAATGGTTTTCAAATAGGGATGCATCTCGCCTTAGGAATTAGATATTGCATTTAAAAATGCATGAGAAAACCCGGGTCGTCACATACACAGTCCATGTAAAATCAAAACATACTTCTAAATGAGACTTCTCGATCACTATTCTTCTAACTCCTCATATGTCCTGTCTTTCTTTAATATGTGAGGCATTGCAAAAATAACGCAATGCCTCAGCAAGCAATGCTTGGTAGGTACATAAACATTTAATGTATATCAATGAAACAAAATCGAATAATTGTATTGATACAATAAGTAAAGCAATTTTCTGCAAGAATATAATTATTTTAAGCAATACTAATAAAATCTCAAACATCATATACGATAAAACATGCATCTCATAGATTTAAACATGATATAATCTCATGTAAATGAGCATACAATAACAACAGGGTACCCTTAAGGTACGCGGGTCCCATGAGTGTCCCATACACTCGCATCACAAATCATGAGTACTTATATCAAACCTCTGAGTGTCGTCACACTGTTGAGTCCTTAATTTTTCCAAAAATAACCTTAGATTACTATTTTATTAGATCATTTAATAAGGTAATTTTGTGATTTTAAATTAATTTTAGCTATAATTAATCATCCAACCGTTAATTTGAAACGTTAATGATCGAATGATTATTATAGCTAATTATCCACATAAAATAATTCTAATTTTATATTTTGTTTTTGCAGGTAAGCCAGAATACGTTGGACGGTTCAGATCAACTTATTTTGATGGGTCCCACGCCACAAATTTGGGCATTGATGGCAAATCTGGCAATAATGGGCAAAGTTGACTAATGAGGGCAAATCTCCTTATAAAAGGAAGGAGGGGTTGGATTTAGGGGACACTCTTTTTTCACTCTTTCTCCTTGAGGAGAGAGGTGGAAGGACTCTTCCTCTCCACCTTTCTCTTCCTCTCTTCTTTTCCTCCCCTTTTTCTTCTCCCTTTTCTCCTCTTCCCATTTTTTCCCATTTTCGTTCTTCTCCTTTTGAGAGAGAAGAGGTGGAAGGACTGTTCCTCTCCACCTCTCTCGTGCTCTCTTTCTCTCCCGCATCACCTCCCTTCTTCTATTCTCCTCTCTTCTCTCATCTCTTCTCTCTCTCTCTCTCTCTCTCTCTCTCTCTCTCTCTCTCTCTCTCTCTCTCTCTCTCTCTCTCCCCTTGTTTCACCGGCCACACCTCTCTTTCCCACTTTTCTCTTCAACCCAGTCTACCTCCTACCCTTCTTCCCACTGGCTGGCCATAGGTGAGTGACACACCACAGGCCAGGCGTCGTCTCACTAACCCAGCCAGGCGTCATCTCACTAACCCAGACACATCTCTCTCTCTCTCTCTCTCTCTCTCTCTCTCTCTCTCTCTCTCTCTCTCTCTCTCTCTCTCTCTCTCTCTCTCTCTCTCTCGTTTCCACTTGCCTCGTTCACTCTCTTTTGATTTCTTTCTCTTTCTCGTTCTTTACATCACACTAAACCTAATCTCTGGTCTGCCTCGATCCCATCTCTATCTCGCTTTCTACTTTTTTTCTCGCTCACCGCTCTCTCTTTGTTTCATCTAACCGCACTCTACCAGCACTCCGGCATCCTTCTCAGATCACTTCATCATCGGCCACAACAGAACCGGCATACCTAGAACGAGTTTTCTCCCTTATCCTTTTCCTCCCTTCTTCTCTTCACCGGACGCCCAGGGAGAGAAAACCCAAGTCGGGTTTTCCTGCCCAGCAGCTTTTCCTCTCTCTCTTCCCTCTTCTTCCTCCTTCTTCCTCTTTTCTTCTCCCCATTCGATACTGTTCATCAAGTACTATTCATGAACAGTAACTCCGGTACTGTTCATGAACAATACTTTCCTCGTTTTTCTCCCAGCACATTTTTTTGTTTTAGTTTAAAAACCAGAAACCCCAGAAATTACGTTTTTGCCCCTGATAGATCTCAGGAATTCCAAACTGTCCCCTGACAGATTTCAGAAATACCAACTGTGTCCCCTGTTTAATACCAACTGTGTCCTTACTTTAATTTCATCTGTATCCCTGATTAATCTGGTTTTTACTTTATCCTTATTCTGCCTATTCAGGGACAGTGTTGTCCAGGACTGTTATTTAGCTTCATTTTCTGTTTTTCTTTTAAAATAAATAAGTCTGTACATTCCAACAATTAAATAAATATGAGATTTTCTTTTATTGTTAGTTTATTTCTGTTATTTGTATTTTTATTAATTGAAATTTATGTAAACTCCACATTTAAGTTGAGTCCATGTAGAAATCGACCCGGACTTGCACTAGCTAAACTACAACAGCATGCATTTGCGAAAAACTCTCAACACACACCCAAGCATACCATTACATCTCCTTGCTCATCATGTAAGCACACAGAATAAGAGTATGGATCATCATGCCGCAGTAGCAACCCTCTAAGGTCTCAACCACCGCCGCTCCCCGTCGACACCATAATGGGAGACTTAACGTCCGTTCCTATGGAAAGGCCCGGACCGATAGTGTGGACTATCCATGTTACCAACTCCTACTGAAAGCCATCTGCGGATAGGTGTCCATCATATTACATCACAAATCTCGGCGGGTGGGTGGCAGGCCCTCTCCCTCCTAGCATGACATCCACCGGGTGAGAGCACCCGTCATAAAACACAAAATATGGAAATCATGTATGTAAAAAAACCAAGAACACTCGTGGCTCGCAATCCCTAAGGCATGCCCCTCATCCCGAGGTTAGCCTCTAAAAGGACCAGCAATCAAGCCTCCACTTTCCTTTCTCATGAAAACTCATCAGTTTTAGTGATGCAATAAGGAAAAATAATTTTCTAATTGTGCATAAGTAGATAATCTCAATCTTATGAAACCACCGGTCATAATCCATTCAATTCATGATTGAAATCAAATAGCGATCATAATATAAAACTCTAAATCTCACAAAATCATCGATTAATAATAAGTGCAATTTAATCACAATCAATCATAATGTCATGATAATACAAGGTTTTAAAATTAAAACGAAACATTAAATGTCGTCACCTACCTCAATGTGAGATCACCTAACTTAAGCATATAATCTTCATAGCTTGTACGTTCAGATGTACCTGTTAGTACCCTAATACTATGCCGTATTATTTATTATATTATAATAGAATCTATGATGATCTAACTATTGGATCATCCTCTAAAATCTCTAATTATGATTTGGTTATTTATTTAGTTTCATCTTATTTCCATCTGTTCGTTTTTGTGTGTATCTAACGTTTATACCTTAATTTGATGGTCAGATCATCCTCAGATCAATAATTTTCCAAGATCTGGTTTAAACCAATGGTCTAGATCAATTTCTAGAGTAGTCACGCTAATATGCCACGTAGAACCCTTATTTATTATTATATTTTATCTCATTGTTCAAGTCTTGAGGCCTGATCACCCTTTGATCAGTCGGTTTTAAGTTATTAATTAATATTTTATAATTTAACTAATCTAAAAGTAGTTAAATGTAGGTTTTCAAGCTAAATCTAGGTCCACGTCGTCAATACGGTCGCAACGGATGTTTTCGCTCATGATTTGGACCTCTGTAGCTCCCAAAATCAAGTTTTTTATGAAAAGACTTTATAAATTAATATATTAATTTATAGGGGTAAGTACGCGTGCACTGACTTACACTTGCGGTGTGGTTTGCACTGGCTTACACTAGCGCACTGTGCTCCCAGGACACCCAGTGTGTTTCGGACATGCGGGACAACGCACAAGAGCGTCTTGTGTGCGTGTGCGATACGCATGCGTGCGACGGAGCACCCGCATGCACGCGTCCGCGTCTGTGCGTCCTGGTGGGCGTCTTGGGCGCACTGTCCGTTGGGGACAATGAGCCCAAGCCATCCACCTTGTTTTGGCTTGATTAGAGCCCCAGAAGCTCCGATTTTTTTATCTGTTTTCACCATTCCTAGGGTTTTTGGGTCCAAAGATCATAATGAACGGCTTGGATTTCTCATTTGAGGTGTCTTTAACATGAGTTTAACCATGCTCCACGGTTTTGAATCCATAGGCCATCCAACGACCATTTTGATCTCATCTAGCCCAGATCTATGAGGGGAAAGTTGGAAAACAAGATAATTAACAAGTTAAAGTATATAACTTACCTGATTAGAGTCAGAGATGGGAGATCAGAGCCCTCTAGTACGTGCAAACTTCAACTTGTTTTCGCAACATGCACAAGAGAAAACAAGGGTTCTCCTCTGGTTGTTTGGCATTGGAATGGAAGGGGAAACTTGTATTTAATAGGCTAAATCCCGATTTTGCCGAATGGAAGGTAGATCAGTGCCTTCCTCTATTAGAACTCCAATGGAAGTGGAAAAGGGGTGTCGTTATCAAAACGACTCCCTTTAATTTACTTTCTTGGCAATTTACAAATTTACCCTTACACTTTAAATGGTCATAACTCATTCATTCGAACTCCGTTTTCAATGTTCTTTATACCATTCAATTCATATCGATGTATACTTTCTAGTTTTAGTAATTTCAGAACCAAATTCTGTGCATAAAATTTTAAATTAATTAATCTTATTTTATTACTAATTTAGGGTTAAATTTTGAGGTTATAACAACGTGGTTCGACTATTATACCTAAATTCATGAGAAAGGAGGAATATACTATCTAATCAAATTATATAGTAAGGAGCAAGAGAAGTAGGTTCGAAGTCTTCTCAAGTCTTCTTTACTTCTGTATCTCTACATTACATATAGGTATGTTAATTTCAGCTGTTCATGCAGGTGCAAGGTGTAGGTGACCTTTGATTGGCTGAAAAAGAATAGAAAAAGTTGGAGGAAATAATAATTAGAAACTTTTTTCTGGCCAATCAAACATCACCTGCATACAACTCTTTACTGAAATTACCACCCTCCATATATATTTGATTGGCCAAAAAAAAGTTTATAACTGTCATTTTCTCTATCTTTTTATCTTTTTTGCTTTTTTTTTCAGCCAATCAAATCTCACTTGTTCTTTGCACCTGCACTAAATAGCTGAAATTAACACACCCATATATATATATATATATATATAGAGAGAGAGAGAGAGAGAGAGAGAGAGAGAGAGAGAGATTTCTTTCTCACACAAGTATGGACTACATGTAGCCTTATTATGACCCAAGGTACAGCTCCAAAGCTTTGATTATATACGACAGAAGTTGGGATTCAAAACTCACAACCTCCCGATCAATAGGGCTTCAATATCATATTGGTTTGCTATTCAACCAAAAAGCTCAAGTTGATAGGAAGTGCACCAACAATATTTATATGTCTAACAAAATTTACATTTGGTGATTCTAATGGACGGCGAATCAGCTCATAGGGCTATCTTGACCATTCATTTGTAGGCTGCACTGCTGCACCATGACGGGCGACCATATTTGTTTCTGGAAAATATGTGGGGGTGAAAGGTCTAGTGCAGATCAAAAAGGAAAAGTACACAGGAGAGCCCAATGTCAATGTTTCACTCATCAGGACCATACTTGCTTACTACGTCATGCTAAGGAGCAGCCATTAGCCTGAATTCAACCCCCATTGGACGTTCTATATCTCCAACTAATTTATTGCCTTTGATCAGGACAGACCTTCCATGAATCAAAGGCTTGGACTCATCCCACTAGGAAGAATTTTCATGTATGACTTATCCATAAAACAAACCTTCCATGAATCAAAACCTTGGAATTGTTCACCTGCTTGGGAAGAACTTTCACGCATGACTTGTCCATTCGCAGCTCAGCCTGATCATTGAATGACTAGTCTCTACTTCTGCTTCCTGTTATTTTCAGTAGAGACTTGATAAGGTGATGTACACTATTAGTTTCAAGATCATTATCTACAAGATTTAAAGGGCAGTCCCGGTGTTCAAAGCTCCCACGTATACGGGATTTAGAAAAAGGGTGGACAACAAGAGTTAATAGTACGCAGCCTTACCTTGCATTTTATAAGAGGTTGTTTTCATGTCTTAAACCCATGACCTCAAGGTCACACGATGACAAGTATACCATTGTGCCAAGGCTCCCCTTCCATTAACTACAAGATTTCTTCCTAGGAATTGTTATTTGTTCTTAAATTACTATGACTTTGATGGGTGGTTTTGGGCGATTAAGCAAGTTCATAATTTAATGGTGGGTAGAAAGGAACCTTGGCACAATGGTAAAAGTTGTCGGCATGTGACTTTAAAGTCATGGTTTCAAGGCGTAGAAACATCTTCTTACAAAATGCAAGGTAAAAGCTGTGTACTTTATACTCTTGTGGTCCGCCCCTTCTCCAAATCCCGCATAAGCGGCAGCTTCGTGCACCAGAACTGTCCTTTTTTATAATTTAATGGTGGGTTCAATACAAGCCACTAATTAAGCATCCATTCCACCAAATATCACTGTTGAACAGGAAGTATGAAGCACGTGAAGGGAGACCAGGACAGCTGGAATTGTATTGTTGTTTCTATCCATACCTTTCACATGGTATGTTGTACCTTCGACTATCTCCTCCATTGTATTGTAGTTGGCCGTAAACTGAAGCCAACTACCCAATAGTTTGTTTTCTAGATAGGGGTACACTAAACTCAACCGTACATGTGGCGAGGTCATGAGATCTCGATCGTTTGATCAATCGGATTTGTCAGATTATCGCGATCGATCATCCGATTCTCGTGCGTAGAAGAGCTAACAATCGATTAGCTCCAATTTAGCGATGATCGGACTGATGGAGCACAAGCTTATGAAGTGAAAAAGAAGAGAACCTCAAACAAGAGTCACCTGAGCTCAAGAAAGATGTGAGATTGAAGCAAGACAATGCATATGAATGCCAAACAATGGCGCAATCATATAGACTAACATCCAATAATGCGGTTTTTGGTGGTTGGAGATAGACGTGGAGAAGTACATATAAACAACAAAGCTTTGCACATTATGAGGAGAGCTTCCGTGGTGTCTATACAATGATTTATATGCAGCAGAAGAACATGTGGGGCCTACATTGTTTAGTGATCCTCTACACTTATCTTCTGCCAGAAAAAATCTTCCGAATTCGACGATCCTAATTAGAGATTAATCGGTTCCCCATCATAAAAGAACAGCTCGAAACATCCGATACTTAAGTCCTGATTAGCAAGGTTTGTATTGTTGGCTTTTGATGATTATGCCGAATTGCAGCATTATCATCGTTAAGACATTATCTCAATTAGGGGTTGGCCACATGAATTTTATTCTTCGATTCCTCTCTATTAAGTACTATAGCTTTATTTAGTCCCAAAATTTTTAAATCTTTTTTTACATGATCGTGAAAATTGGATTACATAATCATTGCCAATTCTAGATGCTTATTCTGTACGGTTCGAGGTTAAATCAATCCAATGGAGAAGATTTCACAGCATTGCTTGTCTAGAAATGTGTAATCGAGACACTGAACGGATTAGATTATCTTGATATTTAGATTGCGTAGTGTGAGAAAGAACAATGAGCTCAACAGACGAACGGTTCAGATTAATCGTACGTGAGTGTCAATACGTTGTAGAGGGTGTTCCTTGAGTATATTCCATGAAGTCGCGTAGAAATTCACCGCGTGTCCAAGAGAATAATTATGGAAATGACATTCCCGCCACCAGTTTTGATATTTCCACCCAACCGGATTCGGAATTTAAGCTCGGTAGGTCCCATCTCATTCTTTCCTTTTCTTCTTGTCCTTTCCCAACTAATAAACTGTACGAAGTGGGATCGTGACTGTTTATCGATCCGAATCGTTGATTTCCGGTCAAATCTTAATCTAATGAATCAAGCAATCATGGCCTCTGGATGATCAAGACTTCTGTGGCAGAAACAACGAATAGATCATCCAATTGGAAGAGTTTTGGAGCATTTCAAGTAAGAAGGAGCCCACAAATGGGGGCCAATTGTTAATGTTTGGGCATTCAATGTTATGGGCCCCATCTGCGCCTTTATTTCCTTGACCTTGACTTTATCATCATACTTATTCATCATGAATCAGCACAAATCAAAGGCCTACAATCACCCAACAATGCTCAGATTTCCCACCTACCACTCATCTACAGCAAAAATGATCTACATGAGAGCAAACGGTTTTGATCATTGAAAGAGCGGGCCCTTCGTTGCCCGGAAACCATCCTCCTCAACAAAAGGAAAACTGGTAAAGGACGAGAAATTGAGGTGGAAGGCAGTCGGCAAGGTTACGCCAACCCACCATAGACTTGAAAGTCGTTGTTTCCGAAGAGTTTGAGAGAGAGAGGATTTTCGTTCTTATGGTCTCAGTTTCCGTTTCCCCTGCAACAGAAAAAGCCTAATCAACTGTTTGTGTGCTTCGATTTGTTCCGATCTAATTCGAAGGTAATTCTGGCTTTATTGATCTTAAAATATGATTGAAACTTAGAAAATGTAGTGGAAATGGTGGTTTGTTTCCTTGATTGTGAAAATTCTGTACTGAATTTTGGGTCTTTTTGCGGAATTATTGGTGAAAATTCTGGTGTTTGTTTTTGTTTCTTGAGGATGAAAATTTTGTGGCTTTTGGTCTTTGATTGTGCTTTTCGTGTTGCGGGACTGTAATTTTGGTTTAATTGTTGTTGCATTTGTTCTTAAAATTTTGGCTTTTGAGTGGAATTTTTCAAGTTGAGGGTTTGATGGATGACTAATTTGTTTTATTTTTCCTTTTTGATATTTTGTTAGTAGAGATTTTGTAGAAACGATCGTCGGAAGCGGAAAAATGTTAGCTTTTTTTGGTTTGGAAGGGACTATTGGATTGAATGTAATACAGGATTTTGTGAGTCTGAGTAGAAGTTTTGTAGCTTTGTATATGTTTAATTCTTTTCCAGTTTTGAGTTGGAAACTTAAATATTTCTTGGACTCAAATGCTGTTCAAAGAGCTGTCATTAATCAGGTTTTGACTGATATTGCTGAGGAAGAAGGCATAATTCTTTGAATGAAAGAGGGTTACAAACTTGGAAATTGTGTGTCAGTTTATGTCATCTGAGAGTGATTTGAAATTATACATAAAATTAAGGGGAAAAATGAAAAACAAACATATCAACGAAAACGAAAATAGTTTGAAAATTTTCATTTGAGGTGAAATTGTCTTGTGTCTGAGTTCAAGGCTCTTTACAGAGTATCCGATTTGTGTTCTGAAGAGTTAGGTATTGCTGTATCCGAATTTTTGTCTTTGAAACTTTATAGAAATCCTCATCTTCTGGCTTTTAGCAGAAAATTTTATGAAATTGCCAAGTGTAATTGGTGAAGCACTAGTCCTGTTCTTTTGATTGGTAACTCAAAGTTTTTGCTGCTGATAAATTGCATATTTCTGTGGTGGAAGTGAACTTTTGCAGCTTTATATTTGGGTTTCCAGACATTTCATTAAGAAATAATATTCCTATGGTCTGTCTTATTTTTTGATTTGGATGTTTGTAGCAGCTCCACTTATGATTGGTCTGTCTTATTTCATTTTTCTGTTTCTTCACATTACCAGATTCGGTTTCATCATGTTGGGTTGAAATAGTGGTCTTGTTTATATACCAACATAGGCAATAATTAAGCGACCTTGGTGAGTCTGGATTTCTCTGAAACGAAACTGATTTCAGGAATTTTTTATGGGGGCTTTCTTGAGCTTGGCTGGTACTAAGACTAGGAACAGTGAGTACGGTGAGTGCTCACAAATTGAGGCATGCAAGAGGCAGAGGATGTCATCAGGCATTTATGATGAGAACCCAAGACTTATCCCAAGCCTCCCTGATGAGATATCGATTCAGATTCTAGCAAGATTACCTAGAATTTGCTACTTGAATGTAAAGCTGGTTTCACGGAGCTGGAAAACTGCTGTTACAAGTCCTGAAGTTTTTCAGGTGAGAAAAGAACTTGGAAAAACAGAAGAATTGCTATATATGCTGACAAAAGTTGAAGAAGACAAGCTTATATGGCATGCATTGGATCCATTGTCCCAAAAATGGCAAAGGTTGCCACCAATGCCGAATATCACATATGAAGAAGAATCTAAGAGGGGCTTGAGCTTATCTAGGCTTCGGGTGTGGAATATGACAGGCTCAAATAGCAAGATCGCAGATTTCATAAGGGGCTTGCTTGGGTGGAAGGATGGATTAGATCATATGCCGTTTTGTGGTTGTGCTGTTGGTTCTGTTGGTGGATGCCTCTATGTTTTAGGGGGTTTCTCCAGAGCTTCAGCCATGAGATGTGTTTGGCGATATGATCCGTGTGTAAATGCTTGGAGTGAAGTGACATCCATGACCACCGGTAGGGCTTATTGTAAGACAGGTCTCTTGAACAACAAGCTTTATGTTGTCGGAGGAGTGAGTAGGGGGAGAGGTGGATTAACTCCTCTCCAGTCTGCTGAAGTTTTTGATCCTCAGACAGGGTCATGGACCCAAGTACCAAGCATGCCATTCTCAAGAGCTCAAGTATTGCCAACTGCATTTTTAGCTGACATGCTAAAGCCAATTGCTACTGGCATGACATCATATAGAGGAAGGTTGTGTGTTCCCCAGAGCTTATATTCATGGCCATTCTTTGTTGATGTTGGTGGAGAGGTTTATGATCCTGAGACAGATGCATGGACAGAAATGCCCACCGGTATGGGAGAAGGTTGGCCTGCTAGGCAGGCAGGGACAAAGTTGAGTGTTGTAGTAGATGGGGAATTATATGCATTAGATCCTTCAAGTTCTTTAGACAGTGGTAAAATAAAAAAATATGATCATCAGGATGATGCTTGGAAAATTGTAGTGGGGAAGGTTCCAATTCACGATTTTACTGACTCAGAGTCACCATATCTACTTGCTGGTTTTCTTCACAAGCTTCATGTCATCACAAAAGATGCTAATCATGAGATTACAGTGTTGCAGGCTGACCTGCAGAAGCATGTAGGCTCTTTCCCATCAACTTCATCACCTGCTCCAGTCAACTCCATATCCGAAAACCATGATTCGTTTGCAGAAGCTGAAGCTGAAACAGAGGTGGATGTTTGGAAGATCATTGCCAAGAAGAACTTTGGTTCAGCTGAACTTGTCAGCTGTCAGGTCCTTGATATTTAACAGTATATTAGCTCTTGGGTAGTTCTTCTTGTTGATTTGGAACGGATGTAACTACTTTCAGAAGTTGGCAATTCACTGTCAGCGACATAGGTTTCATCAAGCTGTTTTTTACCACAGTTATAATATGGCTGGTTGGGAAGTTGAGGGTACTTGATCATGTCTTCTGCCGTCAGTGTGAATTTCTTATGATGCTTGCTTATGTTTCTGAGCTTGTTCCTCATGCAGCTTCCCAGGTCTTACGTCAATACTTAGACCTTACCAGAAAGTGATTGCCTCTACCAGAAGTGGCTGTCTCTTTACTGAAAGGGTCTGTCTCTTTGTACATCCGGTCTTATGAATTATTTATGTGTGATTTGATTAATCAAATCTGATATAGTTCTAGTTAGGCCCTCAAGTAATATATTGCTCATCTTTATCCGATACAGGGTTGTTGCTACTTTTATAGTTCAGCAGTCAGCTGATTTAGCAATGTACATTTCTTTCTGCGTTTTGCAATAAATACTTTTAGAAAATTTGAAGGATTTTCATGCTACTATGTACTATTCTACCCTCTATTATGTGCTGCTTTCTTGCCATGCTGCAACCAATTCTTTGGTATCTCTTTCTTCAGACAATATTTTGTTTAAGAGCTTCATGTTTCATATTTGAGCTTTTTGTAGTTGTATGTTTTGGATATCCCGTGTTGGTCTGCTTGATCTTAAACAAATCAAACCAACTCTGGAAGCTCAAATTTTTTGATATAGAAGAAACCTTCAAATAAGTGATGCCTAGAAATAGGTAACAGTCAACTTTCTTTGTTTAAAATGTATTTTCTCAAGTAAGAGTTTGTGTCTATAGATGTATAATCTCTTATAGCTTATGTCTTGTTAACCCTCAAATTGATCTGTTTAATTCAAATTGATCCTCACCTGCATGTTCTTGGAGTGGATGTGGTTGACTATGCGACAGCATAAGAGATCAGATAATAGAATCCCTAGAATGTACTGAATAAGTTCTACAAAATGCAAGAGTTAGTGGAGGAAAATTACATTGTTCCACAACCAATGATCTCTGCACTTTAGCTTGGTGGCTTCTAATGCTGTTCATCCTTTCCTGGAGGAGGCATGGATTCTTTATTGTTATGGACAATCCTATACACTCTGTGAACTTTGGTGTTTTCCGTACTCAGCTTCTTTAGATGTTGTAGGGAGCAAAATCATGCAGGTGAGGAAATGCATTCTTCTCCTGGAACTTTTCAGATATGCCACGGATATAGCCTGGCCAATTCTATTCTTCTGCAGTTGGAGATTTGTGCAACCTATTCATGTCCAGGATATTTCATTTAGGTTCAAATGGACTAAAGTATATGTTTGGGGAGGAAGGGTAGTTCCTAAAGTTTGCTCAGTCGCTTTGATTTTATCTTAACATTTGTATCAGATTTCTCATCTTTACCTTCATCTCTACTGTAAAAGAATGCCCTGCTTCATTAGTGTTTGCTGATGGTCTCCTCAACTGAAGCCTAACTCAACATTATTTCAATATAATCCTCGGGTACTGTCTAGATACATGAATGTCACATAGTAAATTGCGTGCTTTTGTCTTAAAAGTAGGTCTTAAGGCCTCATCCTCATCATGAAATGAGGTACCAGGTTGCTGCTGTTGGCTGGTCTTCACTGACATAGTTGAGAAACATTTGTGTCAGCAAATGGGTCAATAAGTCATCAAGAGATGCAACATCTGACTTATCATGGTCTGTGATGTAATGAGACTCCAATTAATTGAAGCTCTTTTTTTTTTTTTATTACTTGATGGCCTTTATATCTTTATGGAACTAGAAAACAGCGAAATGGTTCTTGTTGGTGTGGAAGGTATGTCCTGCTCACCTGCCGGACTTTGCTGGTAAACTTGGTGGGCTGTGTTTGTAAGAAGAGAGCTAATCATCGGAAAGAGTGATTCCTTCTTGTGGGATGGTGGTGCAAGATAAAAATCTTGAAGAGCATATTGAATTGAGAAGAGATTATTTGGGGAATTAACAGATTGCGCTCTGTGTCCACGTGTTAAAGCTTGTGATTTTGTACGAGCAAGGCAGCTTATATTTGTGGATGAACAGGACATCCAGAGTCCCCATATTGAGGGTGCTAATCATTTTATACATGGTATCCATGTCCCAACTTCAGTTTCGCTCAACTTTCTTCCTTTATTTGAATGTCAGACACCCATGAGCGCCTCTAATCACCAACCACAGCTGAGGTCCTTGTTCTGCTGCGAAAGATTTGTTTGCTGTTTCACTCTATTGCTGGCAGATTCATCAGAGAGAGAGAGCTACACAAAAGCATTTGGCCTTCTGCAGTCTGTTCAAGATGGCTCATTAGTGAGAGAGGTAAAGAGGGAAATCAGCTTTGCGAATGGCACTGCTATTTGTATGAAGGGGAAGAACCGCTGGTTCAGGGTCATTAAATTCAGTGCTAGACTAAAAGATCCCATATCCAGTGACTTAGAATACATTAGAATTTCAGTGCAAGTAAAGATCTTTGGCAGTGCTGTTTATGTAGGCGACTTTTTCTTGCTGAAACATGCTCCTTGGAAGAACATCAATGACCTTTTCTAAAGCTGGAGATCGAGATGATCATCCACCCACCATTCACAGGAAATCATCCAGAGGACAAGAACAGCCCTTTCGGGAGTAGGAAAGGCAGAGCTCAGAACTCAGACCATTCTGGTTCTTAATCCATGAAGATTCAGTCCTGCTATATCATAGGCCAAGCAGTTCGCTTCCAAACATGAGACGTTCGAATTGCTGGTCAGAGTACGTCTGCCTGATCTCATATATCGAATCCCAAAATCTGCAACAGGGATCTGTTGTCTCTAATCCATCTCACCACAGTCAAGGCATCACATTCCCTGCATCAAAATAATTTTAACCCCAAGTATCTTTCACTCCCGTTTTGGGGGGCCAGCATTTCTGCTGAATTCAAACCTCTTTTCAAAGAAGCAGACCACGGTAATCAAGCAAAGGTAAAGTGCAGCACGGGTGCATGAAGTTCCCACGTATGTAGAGTCCAGGGAAGGGGTGGACTACAAGGGTTAATAGTACACAACCTTATCTTGCATTTTGCATGAGGCTGTTTTTACGCCTTGAACCTGTGACCTAAAGGTCACGCGACAACAACTCTACCACTGCATCAAGGCTCCCCTTCATAATCAAGCAAAGGTCTGCCATTTAGTTCTCTGATGATGCCCCCCAAACCTGCTCTGCTAGGATTTACCCACCTCCATGCTCCATTGAAGCTCAACTTAACAGGGCCAAAAGGAAATATGGAATGTGGCATTTTTCATGAAGGTTGTTTTAATAACACCTTTGAACTGCTGCCTACCGCTGCCAAACACAAATATTAGGAAGAAAACCCGGATTTAACTGCACGTTTGATAAGAACAGTCAATCTCACCATCTACCATCTAAATATGTTTGGTCTGCAAGCTCAGATCCTGGCCCTACACAATCACAGCCGCCCACCACCACAATCTTTCATAGATTCTAGATTTCTAGTAGAATTTTTTCTAATTTCCATTTACTTACAACGGAAAGTACAGATTTTTAATTTCTCATTGGAAAAAAATTACAAAAAATATGCACCAGCCGGGAATCGAACCCGGGTCTGTACCGTGGCAGGGTACTATTCTACCACTAGACCACTGGTGCTTTCAATGAATGATTGCATTTCTTAACGAATGATATAGTATTTCTGTGGGTTTCGTTTGTTACATTGTCTGTTACAAGGAAGCTGCCTCCTACTCTTCCCTGCAGTTTGGCTAATCGGCTTCATATTTATCATCTGCTGGTTCTGGCTCAGTGGTTGTTATCCAGCACTGCAGGGCCAATACCAGATCCCACGTCTTTTACGGAAGAGTTGGAAGGAATGTTGGAACGTGGATGGGACAACTCCACATCGTACTCTTTTTCGACATGCCAATAAGAGTAGCTGATAATCTTGCTAAGCAGGCTGTTATGAATCAAGTTGATCTTGATTTTGGTATCCTCCTGCTTCCTTATGTGATGTACTGCAAGCTTCTTGCCATCCCATAGCCCGTAATTTGTAATTTTCACTGTGAAAATGATGATTGGATTTTAATGTAGATTAAGCATCTGTTCTTCTATTTCACTCTGAGCCAACCATTCACACCACTTTATTGCTCCTACCTGGGTTACAAGCCCATGCTATCGAGCTCGGCACAATTGTAGAGTTGTCGTCATGTGACCTTGGGGTCACAGGTTTAAGGCTTAGAAACAGTCTCTTGCAAAATGAAGCTGTGTACTATTAACCCTTGTGGTCCGCCCCTTCTCCGGACCCTGCGTATGCGGGAGCTTGGTGCACCGGGGTTGCCCTTTTTTCTTTTGGCCCCGTATCAAGATAACAGATACATAATGGCTGCTGGTCTGGTATGATGGCAGTGCTCCCAACTTCCAAAGGAAAATGATTTGGGAGCTGACAGAGTAATGTCTTTGCAAATGCATGTTTGATAGGCCTTTATTTTGATGATCTAGTCCATTCATCATGTCAGCCTGCCTTAGATTAGGTAAGATACCAAAATTCATGATCACTGGATGGTTCTAGCTTTTCTGTTTTGTATTTACAATTGTGACCATTTAAACTTTAAACAGAAAGCTACTAGCTTGAGCATGAAATTTCTCAGGCCACTTAAATATAACATGAAGATGAACGGGTCAGATCATCTAAATAAAATACCTCCTTAGATTGTTTTTTCAAATGAGTTACTTTTGTACGTTTCCTAGGAGCCCTCTTTTCCAAAAGGATATTTTTCTGCTTTTTTATTTTTGGCTATCGTCGAGCTCCAGTTGGACCAACTCATCCTTTTTGACATTTCCACGACTACTTGAACCCACAACCTAAGTTTGAGACTATTGACTTAATCAACTCGCCAAGTTCTCATGTCACTTGCTTAAAGGGCAGCCTTGGTGCATGAAGCTCCCGCCTATGCTGGGTCCGAGGAAGGGGTGGACCACAAGGGTTTATAGTAGGCAGCCTTATCTTGCATTTTGCAAAAAGCTGATTCCTCATGTCACTTGCCTACATATCAATAATCTGTGCATGAAGCAAAAACCAGAGCTATGTTCATATATAATTAGTTCATTTTTAGTGTCCTGCAAAAAATTATAAAGCAAATCACTCACATACTTTTTAAATCTAATCTTCAATCAAAGGAAAAAGCAGCGACTCCAACCTGCAAGCACAAAGGTTCTACCCATGCACTTCCTAGAAGATATATTAACTAGGAATACTTCCATTTGGAGAATTTGAGCTAAAACTTCATAAATTTGGTAGGGGACATTTTCCTTTTGGATGGTGAGTGGACTTTAACGATCCACAGCCTCTTGATTGTGAGACAACTTCACATGGGCCATTGTCCAAGCATTCCACAATTTCTGAGTTGATTCTAGGACAAAGATTCTGGTCAATTTATCTGCTTTCTTTTGCTGGACCAGGTATGTGCATTTGGAAATTCCTACGACCTAACTATCTGCAAAAGTGCACCTTCAAATAAACAGATTTGCCCGATACTACACAATATTGTAGTATGAAAATACTGATAGGATTTTGGATCCACTTAGACCTTTAGACATTGGAGGGTGATGGTTGCTTTGTTTTGCCTCCCTCCCTTGAAGAAACAACAATGGCCCAGATGTTCTAAATATATGATTCTTACCATCAAGTTTAGATTCAAAACAGTTCATCATGGGATGGAGTAAGACCTTGATCTTCAGCACCACAGGTGGATATGATGGTAGAAAAAGGAAGAATTAACTAGTCCTCCACAGATTGGAGAGAGTTTCCTGTGTTTGATTATTAGCAGAAATATTGCTCGTTTATTCCTAAATTAATTCGTAAAATGCTGCCTTTAATTTTAATTTTGTTTTTTGTACAGATAATTTCGACACTTATGCACACACCTAATCTAGGTGTTCCATGCACTTCAGGTGGAGGTGAGCTACCTTGATGGTTGAACTTGAGATCTTTGTTTTTGCTTACACAAGTTGGGTTTTTATGGATAACCCATTAGCGCCTCAAACTCATGACCTAAGCACAGGAAAGGCCTTCTTGTACCAATGTATTACCTTTTAGCTTAGACATGGGAACCTATCAAGATGAAGGCGCCTTTTCGAACCACTAAGCTAGAAGGCTTTTGCTCCCTAAATATCCTGATTTACGATCTCCTTCCGTGCTACATACATTTGTCACTGTGTTTCCAACATGCTAATCAATTCCTTATCTAATTCTTAGTGCTGCTTACAGTTAATTTTTCTGATTAATATAACGAGGAAATGCCCACCCTCTCTCTTTTTTCTTCCATCACCCAACATGTTTAGAGGGGGTATTAAAGATAAGTGAGTATCTAATTTTTCTTAGATGCACATGATTGTCGTTGTTGCTGTCTTGGAAGCTGCAGGTTGGCATGATTCTTACCCAGGACTGCAAGAGAAAGTCTATAGTTCACTTATAAAGCAGGAAGATGCTTTCCTGTTCTAAGTCACTGGTTCAAGTTGCTCGTTGGCGTAGGTTTGTCTAAAAAACCCCGCTTGCCTATCCCAATAAGAGGTCATTTATCAGTAAAATATGAGAATTCTACCAACCCATCCTCTATTACACTTGCGGTTTATAGACCTTTGGAGCTCCACTGGTCCTGGTCCATAAGCAGTAATCACTACCCTATGAAGACTTTGGCCATTGACTGGTAGTAATGATGCAAGATCGTTAGTCGATCTTTCCAGAATTCTCTCTGCTGGTTTGAAATGGGCAAAACTATAAGGGCAGTCCCAGTGCACGAAGCTCCTGCCTATGTGGGGTCTAGGGAAGGGACGGACCACAAAAGCCTAAAGTACACAGCCTTACCTTGCATTTGCAAGAGGCTGTTTCCACGTCTTGAACCCATGACTTCAAGGTCACATGCCGACAACTTTAACTGTTGCACTAAGGCTCCCCTTCTAATTTTAGTCAATTGATCAGAAAATGGTAAGAATATCTTATAACTTCAGGGATAAAAATGGCTAATTAAAATGATTTTATCAATTAATAACCTCCTAAATACTTGACTAGACATTGAATGAAGAGGAATATGAAAACGTAGACAGGAAAAGAAAAAAGGAAACATAGTGCTTGACCCTACCCATTTAAGAAGTAGCTTTTCAGAAGGTAACTAAACTGATACATGTAAAGGTAACCCATTATTGCGTGTAACTTTAAAAGAAACAACCCATGAATTTCATATAATGGACAACTTGAGTTGGCTAGATTTAAAATAAGCCATAGCCTATTATTATATCTCGTATGGGAAAAAAACAAAGAAGAGGTTAAGTTTAGGTGTAATCTTTAGAGATTACACAATATATAACAGAATTTTTTTTCACAAATTCATCTAATTACTAAGTAAGATTTTCTTTTTTTAGTTTCTATGAATAGGTTTTATAGTAGACGACAAAGACCCAGGAAGTTGGTAACTGTAGCATCCCTTAGACACCCATAATGTGACTCCTTAGCTGAATTGAAAGATGACAGGATTCATGGTGAGCTTCCTTTGACGATCCAAGGGTTGAAGTTGTCTTATATGCTCAAAAAATGGTGTATCAAAATCATCAAGGAATAATATAGATGCATGAAAAACAATTAAATGCTTGTTATCAATTTTGTCTCTGATTCATATTTACTCTTAAATGAGCTGTGCATCTACGGGCACCTGAATCCCACCCGTAGAAACTTCCACTTTCCCACCCGAACAATGTTTATCCTCAGTGATTTTGTGCCAAATGCCTGTTTGTCTTCTCAAAATATTGTTACCGTTTTGTTCCAATGATTAACTATGGTAATTTTTTCTTCACTAATTCCTCATTTGTTCCCAACGAGCTTCTAGGGGTATCGCCTTCACCAGTGGCTGATGAGTGAAAAAAGTCTCAAGTTACAAGTTGAGTCAGGACAAGTGCCAGACCAAAAAGCCACGGATGGAGTCTTTTGTAATTTAATGGTCATGTAAATGCTACTAATTTTATGTTTAAGTGTCATTCGCCATCCAAGATTCTCCTTAAAGACCTGCAATGATGATATTGACCAGTATGAACTATTCGAGGGTATTTCTAAAACATGCACTGAAGGCTTCAATGGTTTGAAATGGAGAACAAGAAAGGGGATCTAAAAGCACAACGAATGGTGGAGAGAATGATTAGAGATTCATATAGATGCAAAGATTGGAAATCCTTGAACAGCTTGATGGATCTCGTCGAGGTTCACCATGCAATGTGCCTTTCAATTAAAAGTGAATTACCTGTCCCTGTGGTGCCTTATTCTTTCCTTCATGATGAGTAGCTTGGTTGTTGCTATTTATTCTTCTCTGTTCCACTTATTTTTCTCATCATTTTATTCTTTGAAGTGTTATGTATGTGTATTTGTGCATACATTATTTGAACTTGCCAACTTTGCATTGTCTTGTCACATACATTTACTTCATCTAACTTCTGTTTAATTCTTGGCACTTAGATTTACATACTTCATTTAAGCGTCCCTGCCATTCTTAACATTGTCTTGTATAGGATCAGTTGGTCCAGAATCATGACATTTATTTATGAGGAGATGGAAGTGTGTCAGTACAGCCTGCTTTAAAGGACATGGTGAACTCTCAAAATGGACCAACTATTTTGAACCAGAGAAATAATCCTAGTCTAGGTGGTCTGGTAATGTTCTAACTAATATATTTGTGCCTGATAATGCTCAGAGTAGCAGCACTTCCCTTAGCAAGTAATATTTTTGGAAGTACCTTAATCCGTCGATGTTGTTGCTCACTTACCGGCCAGTTCCATGATCACAAGAATTGTTTTGCTAAATCCTGCAGGAAATGCATGTACAAGTGGAGTAAAAATTTGGTCATAAGTATGAGCCAAAGGAATTGAAGTCGTGGCAGCCACTTACACAAGAAGAACACTTTCTTCTCAAAGTCACCGAGTATCATCAATTCTTGGTCTGGCAGTCTTTCTTAAACTGTACTAGCAGCATTAGCATTAACTGCAAATATACTTCGGCAATCTTCTCCTTTCACACACACTCAGAGTAAGGGAGGGAGATTACTTTCCGTTTCTCCCCAGTACTGACACACATGTTGTCACTGTTATAGAGAAGCTGCTAACCGATTCCCCAAAGAAAACAGATGCGTTTGCGCGATCTTATGACGCCTAGGAACAGTTCGATAAGCTTTCTTCGGTTGGTTTTTATACATAAATTTTGTTTTGCAGATGAGTACCATAGCTGCAGTTGGGAGCTCAGCTTTTGACAGATTCACAAGAGGGCACAGTTTCAGCTTAGAGATCATTTGCTGCAGGTGTATTTTATTTCAAGTATTCAGGTTTTCTATGAAGGGGAGCCTTGGTGCAACGGTAGAGTTGTCGTCGTGTGACCTTGAGGTCATGGGTTCACAGCATGAAACAGCCTCTTGCAAAATACAAGGTAAGGCTGCGTGCTATTGACCCTTGTGGTCCATCCCTTTCCCGGACCCTGCATACGCGGGAGCTTTGTGAACCAGGGCTCCCCTTTGTTCAGGTCTTCTATCAAGTAGAACTTGGTCTCTTTCATTTGATGAAAGAGTCCACTACTGCCCATAAAACCAGAGGAGGAAGTTGATAAAGTGAAGCTTTATGGAAACCCATGCCTCTACTAGTCAGAAGCACCAACTTGCAATACAGAAGAAAAGCAAAAGAGAAAAAGGAAGAGAACAACTCAGATGATTCACTCTGGAATGTACACAAGATGAGTTGTGATTTCTTTCTACTTTGCCTATATTAGGATAATTGTCCGGTGTATTGCAGGTTATCAAGACAGTCTCTCCTTGCGCATCAAAAGAGTTCTTTGGCTTTTGCTGGTTGCTAGTTCTGTTTCTTCGTTGAAAAGGTGGCTTGAAACTCAGCTAGTATCAGTAATGCTTTTCACTGTCTAATATTATTTCATTTCCTTGTAATGCAGAGAAATTTCTAGTTGAATAATAGAGAATTCTCCTTGTATGGCTTCATCTTATAATTAATTTATCCTCCAACATATATGATAACATTTGATATTATTGCTCCAAAAAAATGTTAAACTGTGGGTAATCTAATGTGTTTTTCATTTCTATATGTTCACCTGCAAGCAGTCTTGCTGGTGCGCCCATCCGCTGGTGCTTGTTGACCTTTCATCTTGGGAAGGTGTTGGGATCTTACCCAGAACTCAGATAACTTTGCAACATCTAGAGAACCAGGTGGTTTATGATTTAAACAAAATAGTTGATTGGTAGAACCACGTAGAGTTTCATTACGTTGTCTAGTGGCCATTACTCCATCAATTTCACAGCAATCTTTTGGTCTTCTTAAGCAATTCCCTGTTCAAGACAAGGTCTTTTTCAGAATTTCAACGATAATTTCCTTTCCTACTAACGCTATTTTCTTTTGTTATGCTAGGGGGGATGGGTTCAAGTAATACATGAAATTAAATTTTCTAGGTTGTGCACCTGGAATTTCCTAAAAGGTAAACTGATTGGATTGGTTTAGATTACGTAGCTTTCACTGAAAATCTAACTTCATTGAATGCAAAGTGCACAAACCACCCCCACTAAGTTTTAATTTCTTCCAAAAAATGACATCCTCAACTGTTTTCATCATGGCATCCCTCCCTTCTTGACTGCTGATTGTATATTTGATAGTCACCCAAAACTATCCGAAACCAATAAGAAAATCGCTCACTAAAGAGAGAAGAGGTAGAGAGTGGGCACCAATTTTCTGCTTTAGTTTGATTCTAAAATTGACTTGTCAGAGATTCCCGATGATTTGTCCATATACAATGCCTGTTTGGTTGGCAGGACATTGATTTACCATCAGAAAAGGAATTTTCCTTGGAACTTGTTCTACGGGAATGAAATTATGTCAAAGACTCTTTGGCATAATTCAATTTCTAGCTGTAAAACACTTTTCTCATGGAATTTCTTTCTCTGTTGCAGTCAATGTCTGTTCATTTCCGGTCAACCAAACAGGTCATAATTTTTTAATTCTATGTAGACGTTTCCAGTAATTATACAGCAAAGGGCCAACAGAAACTTTTATCGCGAGTTGCAGCGGGAATCTGTGCCCATGTACCCCTTGTCTCAATCATGTCACTCTTTGTTATGTATTTCTGGTTGACCGCACAGGGCAAAGTCTTCTCAAAGAGCTAAACAAACAGCCAATGACGAGATAAAACCACAATGGTGAGAAGGCTTTTGCCTTGGTAGAAAAACGAGAAAGATTATTAGGCCCCTGATTCTGGTTCTTCCAATACGAACACAAGCACTTGCCTTCGCTAAAGGCAGAAACCCTCCTTATAAGTCTAGCTTTTATCCCATAAGGGGAGGGTTTGTGGTTCTCTCTCCAACAGTCATCAACACTTTCATGAACAAACATGCCCACTCGACACCCTCTCAAACAGACATTGACATTCTCACTTCCGCTTCATCCACATCCACTCATGCGGGAGCTTCCATCAAAGCAAAACGCTCCCCTACCAATGCATTTTGACATCCCACAGCTTGCAACCATCTAAAAGTCCTGCACAGCATCTGTGCTTAATAGGTTTGACACTGAATAATCAACTGTATGCCAGACATATCATCGCCCCATCCCACATGCAATTTATGTGAAACCATAAGGTTGAAAGCAAACGATCACAAGATGCAGGTATAATTTCCCTTTAATTGATTAAGAAGAGAAACAAAATGAAATGAAGGTAAAGGCTTAATGGTGCATGCAGTAAGTCATTGGTATGGAAAATGACACATCCATCTGCACCAACCATGAGAAGACATAAGTGTTAGTACTTAGCAGCATGGTTGACACACATCAAGATAACAGTTAACGATAGAACAAAGTGCATAAAACTAAATCAAAATGGAAGAATCCAACGGAGTATATGCCTCCAAAGGCCACTGTAAATGGTAAAATGCAAAACGTACTAACAAATCCTTCAATGAAAGAATTTTGTTTGCTATACAAACACAAGAAATTACACGACCAAGTATGGACAAGTAAATACTATGTTGATTGTATACTGTGGTATGTTGATTGTATACTGTGGTCGGTGCATGTAACAACAAGAAAACGTGACAGCTTTTGTTATTTACATAAATGCAGGAATACATATCAGCTTCAGACACTCGAGATGAAGCTTATGATACTCGTATTTACAGAAGATTGATAAGCTGCAGAGTTCTGACAGAAAAATATCACCTTCCGATGATTTGTTTCTGGTGGTTGAATGGTATTGATATGCTCCAGTGGTATCGAGAATCCCATGAGATAAATCACTGAACTCTGCTTGGAACTTGCTGAGACAGAATGACAAAGTTAGGGTTTCTTAGGTGATCTAACATTCTTAAGTGTCATTACGAGTTTTTGCCTCTCTCCTTCCACCTCTGCAAACTGCAGACTGAGTTCTGAGTAGCGCTCATGCATCTCTTTCAGTTCGATCTCAGCAGCACCATACTTCCTCTTTAATTCTAGCATGTCTTTGATCAGTTCGTTGATGTCTCTGAAACTCTGGAAAACTGCTTGTTCATCATTATGTTGTTTCAGAAATGAGCTGCACACAAAAAGAGGAGGGAGGAAAGTTCATTCAATGAGTTAAAAAATGGATATGATCCGCATGGTAACTCTCATTTTCCTAGTGGAGTATCAAAAGTCAATGACCCTAGTCATGGAATAACAGTTGATGGAATTCTCAAAACTGTTTTGGTGCATTTGCAATCCCAGGTGTGCAATTTAAGGCAGTTCTGGGGACTATCAAGTTCTATTTGTGATGCTTAATAGCATTATTCCATGGTGAAGAATGCATCATGGAAACTATATATTGAAGAGATACCAAGAGAACACACTTTTGTTGCACCTAAGGTAAAAAGGCAGCCTGCTTCCTTCCCAAGCCAGATATACCTCTGCAATTGGATGCTGGATTTCTTCTTGGCCTGCAATGTTTCTGCAAGCTCAACTTCCAATGCCAACACCCTCTCCAATGGGTTTCCGCCACCTGAAAAATTGTTAAACAAAGGAAATATGCTCCCCAATCTTTCATTTGCCTGTCAAAAGGAAGACAGAATGATATAGGAGTTCAAGAAAGGAACCGTGACTAAGTAGGCTAGGCAAAGAACGGTCATGCATACCATGTCTAGTTGCAACAGTTGTCTTTGTAAACCTTCGGAAGTTGGGTCCAATTCATGCTCACGTGGGAGAACAGTGGCCAAGTTCTCCTCTTTCAACCTTTCCAACTGCAAGTACACAGGAGAAGTTCAAACCAGCGCTAAGTGAACATTCTAATGTTTGTGGCAAACATTTATGATACATAACCCAAACGCAAACATGTAACATATAAAGGTTCCTGCATGCTTATCACAAAACAATAATGAACTCCTGTAAGACACAAAAACACCTATCAGAGAATACTGATATCGCCCATTCAATGATTGATTAGAGATCAGATGCCAAACATAATATGGCCACAATAAGAAATTAAGGATTAAGTCTCTGGAAATATGAAAAGGAAGAGATTCTGTTGCGTCTATTCAGAGACCATCCAGCATTTCTAGAAGGAGACCCAAGCCCAACTAACAGGCTTGAGATCTAGAAGAAACTACTTCAAGACAGACTAAAAGAAAATAAATGAAAGGAAAAATGTCATCAAACAAAAGGACAAAAAGAGAACCATAACTACAGTACCTCTTTATGCAGACAGTCCATGCTGGACTTCAGTTGTTTCTCTCTGAAATGTTCATTAATGAGAGCAACATGCTTTGCATCATTTTGGGGCATGTCCTCTTGACCAACGAGCACTTCTCTAGAAACTTCAAGTGCATTTTTTAGTACAGCAGCATCCTGTTAAATATTCTAGAAATTATTAATGAGAACCACAATCAAACCAAGTGGCTGGAGGCTTATGTATGCGGCTAATTGGCAGTGTCAGTAGAATAATGCCAAAGTGGCAGCTGTAGGTATCAATCATTTCAAGGCCTGAGCAATAATAGGTCCACAAGGTTGATAATTCAGCCAAGGGCCCCAGAGGTGCAATAAAAGAATGTCCATGTGCAGGTGAGGCATGCACTAGATCCTCTTAAGCTTCGAACATTTTTGCTATCTGACTTATCACACCTGAAGGGCCTATGCTTTTATAGTCTGTGTACAGGTTTTACATGGTGGAATGCAAGGTGTTCTCCTTTAGATCTTCAACTAGGTAGAACCTAAATGAACAGAAAAATCAAGAACTAAAATTTGCTCCCATTGGAGGCCAGGGAGAAGTTGACGCACAATATTAATTGTAGACAGCAGACTTGAATGGAGAAGCACTTTCGAAGTGGACAATGGCCAAGCAAAGCTGATGCCTTCAGATAGTAATGCTCTCATCAAGAACCTAGAAGTTCTAAGGTTCAAGGAATTTCCCAATCCAAAGTTCTCTCTATGAGACCTTAGAAACTTAAAGAGCCTGGCAGAGTTCTTCAAAAATGGGGCAAAAATATAACAAGAAAAGTGCTTTTATGATTTCACTTGCTTCTTGATTTTGCAGGCATCCAGAAACAATGGTTGCTAGTCTTTTTAGGTCATGTGGTGACTGGGGATCTGATTGACTCCTGCTTGATCACTTGGTCAATGGTCACTCCCTGTTCTAAAACTCTAATGACATCTCATGATTTTCAGAATTGTGTGCATAAAACTTTTTGAGATGAAATGCCAATACAAGCAAGAAGCCTGTGAAATCAATAAATAATACAGAAAGCAACAGAATATTTACCAGAACTAGTTGATGATTTCCTTCTTGGATATGACCTTCTAAAATTTTACTTCATACAGGAAGAGTAGTCGATGGTGAACATTAAAATAAACATATACTTACATGTGCACTCCACCGAATGCACACATAGCACATGCAGATGTATAGTATGCACATCAGTATATTCATACATAATTAAAACAAGTTAATAAATATCCATGTAATTTGAAGGCCCATTTCTTGTATTCTAGTATTGACGATAGATAAAAGGAATGGAAAACAAACAAGACCCCAGCCCTAGACACTACGTGCTGTGTGCATAAACAGAGGGACAAAAGCATCAAACCTAATCTCTTGACCTGTCTCCACAAATCTACATATTTATTGAAGATCTTGCAGCTTATACCATGGTGAATTTAAAGAAACTCGTGTACTTCATACTTTTACTGCTGCCCATCCAATCAACTCTTAATAAATGCAGAAGTTACATGAACTGGGATGTTATTTTGTTCGTTGAAGTTCAAGACATCATTCTGCTATAGAACTATCATGACTCATGGTATATAATGTGCTAGATGTAATCATGAGTTATGATCTACAGTTTAAGACTTTGCTCAAAAATGAGTTTATCCAAACATAAATGTCCTCAAACTTCTGCTAATTCTCTAATAATAATCATCAATTTGCCTCAGTTTCATCTCCATCTAGTAGTATGTTTACTAGCCAAAAGGCATAAGATGAAAGGTAAACACTGTCATAGATCCAACACTTTTCATCATGTGTTATACATATACTTTTTTAAAAGGGCAGCCCATTATGTGGGGTCCGGAAAAGGGGCGGAGCACAAAGTGTCAATAGTATGCAGCCTTACCTTGCATTTTGCAAGAGGCTGTTTCTACGCCTTGAACCCATGACCTCAAGGTCACACAACGACAACTCTACTGTTGCGCCAAGGCTCCCCTTCTATATTCACCTTAGTGGTGTGCAAAAAGTTACAAGCATTTTAAAGAATAAATGAGATAAAATATTAAAACTTCAGAGCAGTTACCTGGATGGATTGTGATTCACTAGCCTGCACACATGAATGTTTGCTTTCATTAGTGGAAACAGGGGACAGATCTTCCACTTCTCTGCTGGAACTCAGCATGCGATGCAAATCAGAGACTTCATGTTTATCCATATTATTTACATTGCCAGCAGCAGAAAGTTCTCCTGTATCATTTCCAAGGCAGGAACCACCTGCAGCAGGTGTTTCTGGTCGAAAGACTGATAACATAGAACTGGAATTTTCTAAGAGCGGCTCAATTGACATGGAATTCAGAGAACCAATTTCATGATTACCTTTCTCTTGATCATTTGCAGTGGATGCTAACCGTTCTTTGACCAAGTTTAGTTCAGAAGCAGTTCTGGTCCTTTCTTCTATGCATTCTAGCAAAGAAGCTTCAAGTTTTTGTTTTTCTTCCTTACAACAGTTGAGACTGATAATAGAGCATCCTAATTCAGCCTTCATTCTGTCATAAGCGTTGGCTTTTTCTTGCTTTTCTGTCAGAACTGTCCGCAGCTCAGCTTCCAATTCCAAGATTTTCAGTGATAGCCCTTGATTTATTTTCACATGAGAAGCTTCACTTTTCTTTCGACTCTCAATCTCATCAAGAGCATTTTGAAATTTCAGTAGCATCTCTTCCCCATGTTTTTTGGAGACATAAAGCTGACTTCTTAGTTCTTGCAGCTTGGTTTCACATTGTCCTCGGATAAAAGCAATTTGCAGTGACTCTTGCATAACAACTGATGGGCCTTCATTATCTTTTCTTTCACAAGCCTGCATATAGCCGGTATTTGCATTTTCTTTGAGCTGTGTTAAACAGATAGAGAGGTTTTTGAACCCTTCCGTCTTCAGAATCTGATCCGAAAGCTTCTGAGTAATCTCATTGTGCTGGTTCCACAGCTTCATCAGCTCATCATCATATTCTTGCAACAATAGTATCTGGGTACGCTGTTCATCCAGCTTGGATTTGAGGACCATAACTGTAACTTCTAGTTGATCCCTTGAGGACCTCAGGTTATCTATCTCTTCTTCTGCACTCACCATCATGCTTTTCAGGTTTTCAATCTCAACTTCAAGCCCATGCCTCTCTTGACTATTGTCATGTTCCACCATCAGTTCCCCAGTCTTACTGTTCTCAAGTTCAGTCCACATAGCATTTCTCTTATCTACATAATCCTCTAGTTCTCTTTTCTCACTAACAATAGTTTTGAACTCAGACTTCAATGACTGAAGTGCTGTCATCAGTTGTGCATTTTCTTCAAAATGTTGCGCTTCCCTAGCCATGCAACTGTCGAGCCTTGCAACTATGTCCAGATGCCTAAAATGAAGGTCTGTTCTGTATGACTCCACCGATTTAAGTTGGTCGATAAACTCCTGCCCCTTGACATGGAACTGATTCTTCATAAAAGTCACTTCAACATCAGCAGCTAATGAATATGCATGCATAGCTGCTAAATGGGTTTCCAGATCAGTAACCCGGAGGCGAAGGAAGGAAGTATCATCTTCTGCCTTTCTTTGTGATTCCTCATACTGCAGCAAAAGATGCCTCAGATTTGACTTTTCTATTTCAAGATCTGATACTTGTTGCCTGAAATCAAGCAGTTCTGCCTTTTGACAATCAAAAGAAAGAACCCGCTCTTGCATATCATTCAGTTGAGAAGTAAAAGCTTCAATATGTTCATATTTCTCATTCAAATGGAAAGTAAGATCTGTCACCATAGCCTCCAATTTGCCTCTCCAGCCTCTTTCAGACTGCAACTCTGCACTTGTACATCTCAGTCTTTCTTTCAAGCCACTCAGCTGATTTTGCATCAGCAAAGATTCCTCATTACCAGCCTTTAAAGATAACATTAATGTTCTGTTTTCCTGCATATAATCAGCAACATTTTTCTTAGTCCTTTCAAGTTCCTCATTGACACTCTCAAAAGTCAGAATTTTTTGGGCAAGATCCCTATTTTCACTAGTAACATTTTGCAACTCGATTTCCAACTCTGAGAGTTTTGATAACAGGTCTCTGTTTTCATGCTTATAATCGGCAACATGCTTTTTAGTCCCTTCAAGTTCCTCGCTGACACACTCAAATTTCAGCATCTTTTGGGCAAGATCTCTGTTTTCACTAGTAACATTTTGCAACTCGATTTCCAACTCTACGAGTTTTGAAGACAGGACTCTGTTCTCCTCTGCGAACTTTTCTTCAACTTCTGAGCTATTCCTAAGTTTACACGCAAGATCTTGGAGCCCTAGCTGAAGTTTCTCCACTAGTGCATTGGCTCCATTTAACTTTTCTTTGATATCTTGTACATTAGAATCAAACTTCCGACCCATGGAAAGAATTTGTGATTCTGCTGTACTTATTGATCCTTGAGCAATATCCTTTTGTTCCTCCAGGTCCTTCTCTTGTTTGAGTTGAAGAATTTGGTTGTACGCATTCCGCTGAAGCTCCTCCAATTCTATGAAAGTACCTGCGAGGTTCTTGTTCTCCAACTCTTGAGCAGGACAGTTACTAGCACCATTCTTTCCATTGATGTGTTCAGTGAAAGAAAGCATGCTAAAACTTAAGTACTCAAGCTTCACATGCAGAAAAGTCACAGTTTTTTCTAACTCTTCCTTTACAGCAGATTGTTTGTCTACTTCTGCTTTTAAGGATTCTAGTTCATTAACCAGAGAGTTAATCTCAGTTTGAAGATTCCTCTTCTCAACCATTTCTTGTTTCAGCACATTTTCCAGGTCACTTTTTTCTGCAGTGCAAGTCTTGTACTTGTTTCTATAACTCCTGCATTCTATGATTACTGCTTCACATTCTGCAACTCTTTCACTAAGAAGGTATTTTTCATTCAAGGCATCTCGTAAATTTCCTTCAAGGATCTGGCTTTTCAATGTCAAATCATCACATTTGGCAATAGATTTCAATTTAGACTCCCTCAGTTCTTCAAGATCACCCAAGGCATTCTGCAACTTAGGCATCAAAAGTTCATTAAGCTGATTTGAATGCTCTAGCTGCTTTGCAAGTTCATCAATCTTTTCTTTCAAGAGCTTAATCCTGTTATTTGCTTCATGCAGAGTTTGTTGCAAAACACTTGAAAATATGTTCAGTTGTAAATTTACCAAATGCATTTCAGAAAGTTCAGCTTCCGCCTTCAGATGGAGCTCTTGTTGCAATTGACATGCCCTTTCCTTTTCCTTTTCAATAAACAAATGTTTCTTTGATTCTACCTTCTGACTGTGAGACACCAGGGTTTTGATGGGATCAAATTCCGGTGAACACAACGTGGACTCAAGAGTGCACCTCACAGGAACTTCTTCCTTTGGATGGGTCAGTCGACCACCCAAATCTAACAACAGCTCGGTTTTCCCGGGTATATTAAACTCTACTGTGGCCCCTTGAACACTTGTTTGGTGCTGCTCTTTCCTGCTTCCAGTCCCTAAATCATCTTTAAGTGAGCATGAGGTTAACTCTTCAGAATGGCCTTCAATATACTCATGAAAACATAGTTGAGAAGCTTCGGTAAACGCCTGCTTTGCAAGATTCTGATTAGTCTCAAACATGGACAAAACCTGGAAAGAAAGTAATTCGAGGTCTTTCTGTAGCTGATCAACTGCAAGTGAGTAGTTCCAGCGGAGCCTTTTAAGAACAGTTTCTGATGTGGTAGCTTTTCTCTCGAGTTCCTTGTTCAGATACTCTAGCTCACATCTGTCTTCAGCAAACCTTGCAAACTGCACATTCATGTCTAGCTGCATGTTTTCCATCTGGTTTTCAAGAGTAGAAACTGTGAAATGACAAGTAGAATGTTCATTCCTAAGGTTCTGCAACTCATGCAGCATTTGTTTCTGGTTTTCCTCAAGCTCCTGAATAAGAGCTTCATAGTAGCACTCCATCTGGTTCATCTTTTTCAAGAGACCTTCATGTTCAGTTTTTGACTCTTCTAACTCACTTAATAGTTCACACACCTTTGCTCTCGTCGCTTCAGCGATAGCCAGGTTATGTTCTGAAGGGTTGAGGTTAACAGGAAATTGACCAGGCTGACTTGAGCATTGAATCAAGCCTTCTGTAGGATATAAATCTGCATCACCTGCCTCCAAGCCATCTTGTGGCATAAACTGCTCAGACAGCATTGTACTTTCTGCTGGTTCAAAATTTACCACAGAAGTTGCTCCTGAGGTTACTTCTTTAAGATCCAGCAGTAAACACTCCAGAGCCTTCAGGTCGGGGTAAAGGAAACTGAGGTCCTTATCCTGGTGTCTTAGACATGTCTTATCATGAATGGCCCTCACTTTGTCCTCCATAAGCAAAAGACCCTGCATCCATCTCCTCTCCTGATCATGCAATAAGTGATCCTGGTTTTCTCCATTAGCATTCTCCAGAAGCATGATGTCAGAATCAGCAACATTTTCCAGACCAGACTTCATTTCTTCAGGCTGAACTTGAACATGGGGAGATAGCAAACTGGAAGATTTCTGATGATCTGTGACAGGTCCTACTTCTGTACGCACAATTACGGTCCCGAGTGCATCCGTGTTGAATGATTCAGTTTTCATATTAGTAAAATACGGGATTCCTTTGGAATGTTTATGTTGCTCAAAATTCTCTTTGAGTTTTGAACACTCTGATTTCAAAAGTGAAACTTCTCTTGCCAACTCTTCCCCTGATGCAATCTCTTCCTCAAGTTGCCTGGCTAACTTTTGTGTTTCTCCACCGAGTTCATCAGCATGACTTTGTAAGGAGCTTAGTTCCAGCTTCAGCTCTGAAATAGCTGCCTCAGCTACCTCCAGGCTTCCTCTAAGTCTATTGTTCTCCTCATAAGCAGGGGATAAATCATTATCCATGGAATAGTCTGAGCTCCAACCATGAACCCAATCACTGGTTCCTTGTGTCAAAAGTTGAGGATCACATTGGTCCCCCTTTTCAGGGTGAAGGCTTTGACCTAGAGAATATTCACCAGACATGGCGCTCTTGAGGCTATCAATCTCATTGGTACTCGAAATATCATGCTTTTCAGCATCTAAACTTTCTGAAGTATGGGAGGACCCATCCATGCCAACAGCTGAATCTGCATATTCTTCATTCAGTTCTCCCTCATCGAGTGAAGGAAGCTCTGTTGAGTCAGATTTGAATCTAACTCTTGCACTCACCTAATTCACAGTGAAGAAGTCAATGAATAAATAACCCCATAATTAATGCAAAATTTACAGATGAGATATAACAAAGCTTTAACAGAATGAGCCTCGTGGAGCATACTTAGAAGCACCTGTGAAGGACAAGCTGATTAAGAACTATTTACAAGGACTACAGTCACGAAGTTCAAAATATTCTTGATGAACCAATAAACACTAAGTGCATAATTCAGACTTTTCAGATTGTGATACAAGCAAATACACACCATTAAAGCCTGAGACATAATGCCATTGCTAATTCTGTTGACATCTTTAAGGTTTTCAAAAGCATCACGTGTGTAATTGAGACCTTCCAATTTTCAAGTGCTCTATCACTTCACTATGCCTTGATGCACCATACGAACCAACTAATGCAGAAAGAGAGTGGAAGTTTGTTAATCCACTCTAACAGAAAGAATGGTCTCCAGATTTGAACCAATTGGCACGTTAAACTCATTATACTTTCAAACTTTACAAAAGGTCACAGCTGTAACTAAAAAGGGTTTGTCCTTCAATTTTCACTATTTAGTTAATATATGATATAGCTAGAGCAATAACAAACTTGTACCATATCATGAGCACAGGGCATCTTTTAGATATCTCATCAGCCCACAAACATCCAGCTCGTGACCTTAGCCGATACAAAGGTATATGATAGCACCCAATTTTTCCGATTCGGCAGTCAAATTATGCAAGAACCTAGTTGATGAACCTGCTTTTCCTGATGTGAGATACTTGAATGAAAACCCCACAAAGGAAGATGCACTGTTTGAAGAATATATAATATCATGAATATTGCCCAGATGTGCACTGGTCCTACTGGTTTTCAGTCTGGGCCATAGAGAACATATACTGTATCAGAATCTTGTATGTACCACCTGCACAATGCATTGTTGATTGCAATGATGATATAATGTTCCTATTAGAGACCACACTTATGACCACAAACTCGTTTGCTCTGAAGCATATTTGCAGCAAGGCTTTCTCCAGCACTTATTAAGTAAGAGTACTGGAAAATCATCCAAAATGTTATATTCCAAAACACGATGACAGACTTGTACCTTTGTTTTTTAATTGAACTTAATTGCCATCAGTGCCTTTGAAAATAGCAGAGACACCAAAAGTGTTGAGCTACTTGTGCTTTGAACAAAATATCAGAGAAGAACCTAGAAATGAGCAAATGAAATGTCTTTAAAGGCCATGCTGTCCATACAGATTTAGTTCCTAAATTTATCTAATCACGCATACTGTACTCTATGATGCAGACAACAAGCCCAGTCTAGGCCTCGGCCCACCTAGGCCTTTGACCAAATCAAGACCAGGATGGGTCAGGACCTCGTCAAATCAGTTTTCAAGGCTACATTTTGCAGTTATAGGGCTAGGCATGTCACCCTGTTCTTTTAAGAAATTTGATTTGTTTCCCTAGTTGTTAGGATCTTTTTTACTACATAATTGGCTTGATTTATTTCCTTAGTTCTTAGGTTCTTTTTTCTTTATTTTGTTAAGTAATCTATTTGATTTGTTTCCTTAGTTCTTAAGAACTTTTTATGTAATCTGTCCAAGTAGGATTTCCTTCAAGGAGATGACCTGTTTTTTTTTCTTTTCTTTTTTCTTTGTAATCTTCAAGATTTGAAAATAAACCCTCTATATATATACCTTGGATGTGCTACCTAAGGAACAAAGTCTAACTTGAGTAAAAAATTCTCATTTCTTTACTACTCTTCTGTTGAATCAAGAAGACCTCTGAAGATAGAGGGTGGGTGGGATGCCGACTTCCCTCTGCCAGTGTTCTCTAATGTTGCTCCATGGAAGCGAATGTGTACTGATCTAAAGGTGGAGATATTTGTCTCTTGGAGTGGTGTGGATAATTTTCATATTCTATCTTACTTGAATTTTTCAACCTTATCGTTGCTGCCCCTTTTTTATAAACAAACTAGCCTGACATTACTTTGATCAAACCAGCCTACAGTTCCCTTTGTTTTGCCCCTTTCATTTGCAACCCTAGCTGTGGGTATTGGCTGTCCACTGAATGTTAACAGTGGTGGGCTTTCTACAGGTTAGGCGGTAGGTTTGGCAAGATAGTTTTTGTAATGGCTGACATTTTTGGGAAAATAAAATTTGTTATTTTGCAAATTTTGAAATTAAATAAGTTAATTGTTGGGTATTAAGGTGTAAAAATAAGTTAAAGTAAAGCGAGAAGCAATTGACAAAGTATAGTTTATTAAATTAGTTATATGTTATAAGTGTTGTAGTTTGGTTAATGGGCTAATAAAATTATGGTTTGGCAAAACATGACAACCTAAGCTAAGTGGTTTCAAGGACAACTTATCAGGTTGAGGTCTAAACTTCAAGTCAACTCCCTAACAACTTTTTGGAAGAAAATCACATTTTAATTATTAATTATATATTTTTTAACATAAAGACATGAAATGTGAGAAGTCAAATGGATTGAGAACTGTTATAAAGAATGACCATTAGATAATGATCCAACGGTTACTAATGAAGGGAAATGAACAATTAAGTGTTACAAATGAAATAAACAATAATGTATAAGTTACATATCAAAGTTGTTAAGTGATGATCCAACTGTCAAAATTAAGCTAAGAAGATGTGTAGTAATCTAATTAAAAACAGCCACAGCAAGAATCCAAAAAGATAAAGAAAAAAAGGGGGCCAGCCCAGTGCATGAAGCTCTCGCGTATGTAGGGTCCTTGGAAGGGGCGGACCACAAATTGCCTATAGTAGGCAGCCTTACCTTGCATTTTGCAAGAGGCTGTTTCCACCCCTCGAACCTGTGACTTCCAGGTCACACGGCAACAACTCAACAGTTGCACCAAGGCTCCCCTTCTAAAAAGATAAAAAAAACATAAATAATTTTAATGACAAAGACTTTACAAAGGGAAACTTTTATAAAAAGGATGTTGAGATAGGAAACAAAGCCTTTCTTACATGGAATGGTTGGAGAGGAAAAGAGGAGTGGGTGAGAAAGAGACAAGAAGAAGGAGAAAGAGAAAGAGAAGGAAGAAAATTTGGGCCAGAAAGAAACCTTGGATTGCAGGTGAATAAGGAGAAGCAAAGCAATGATTAACATTATAAGGTAGGGGATCTCAAACTAGATTTCGATTTTGTCTTTAAAAAAAAAAGATACTAAATTGTGTTCATGATTCTATAATGATTTCGTACCCAATTGTTGTATTTAATATGTTTTGATTTGCTAGCAATTTAGCCAATTATTTATGTATTAGAATCTTGTTTTACAACTTGGAATTTGACACATGATTCACAGATGAAATTGCTGCATATGTTTTCTTGAAAATTCAATGGTATGAATTGTTTTTATTTAGTTTATTGCATGAAACTTTATAAACCATGATGTATGTGCATGACCTATCTAGGCATTTTAAATTAAACTTCGGATGTTCCAATTTAAACTTGTACATATCTTTTATTAGCATGTTCTTGTAAGGTTGTAAATTATTTGGACGGATTCTCTCAATCTAGATGAGCATGATGCTGAAAATTATGGATGTATCATTGGTCCTTTTATTTTCTTGTTCACATGTACAATATGCTGGTATTTGAACTAAATTGTTAATTTAATCCATGATCAAAACTTAGACGAAAATAGGTATATTTGGATTGAAGTTTGAAATGCTTTAAACTATGATTGTATACCATAGTTTAATAGTGAACTAGAAGATACTGTGAGCATGAATTATTTATGAATGCATGGCAAATTCATTGGACAAAAGCTTTTGTACTATTTAACACATGTATATGACGTATGAACTAACACTCATTTCAATTGACTTTCAATACCTTATCTTTAGTCACTTATGAGTGACTTTATAAACAAATCTTTTTGAGAATAAAAGTTTAATCCATATACCATGCACTAAGCCATGCTTAGAGGGTCCATGAAGTCATGCTTGGAGGGTGGCACATGGAATTATATTAGCCAGCCATGGTCAGGCATGTAGCACTAGGTTATTTGACATTGATTAAGTACATGACATCAAACAACTGATTAGTGATTAGATGCATGGCTCCTTAGAAATGAAATTGCATAATACATCAAATAAGATAAAAATTGCTTACACCTTAGTTAAGATAATCCCACCATTCATTTCATTAATGCTAAAACATCAGATATGCTATTCAATACTCAGGCACATAGTGTGCCGAATGAGACTCAGATGCACTATGAACAAAGTATGGGGTAGACAAATGGTGCATTAGACTTTTAAAAAATGCACCATGCACCTAACAATCTGCAGGTGTGTGGCGCATTATTCATGGTGGCTGCACCATACACCTGGCAACCTGTAAGAACATGGCGTAACCAGCATGAGCCAGCCACACTATGCACTTAACAGTTTGCGGGTATGTGGCACACTAGACTCAAAGGTTGCACCATGCACTGGACTTGATTGTAATATTTCACACAATATGATCTGTTATTGTGTGGCGTGCTGATTATGATCAGGCGCAAGGCACCGAACAGTCTGGCACTGACCAGGTACAAGGCACCGATCAACCTAGTAGTGACAAGATGCAAGGCATTGAGCAGCCTAGCACTGACCATGAGTATGATATCTAGTCATTTAATGATCATCATGCACATTACCTCAAATGACCTATGTAGTGACTAGATGCATAAAACTAAATAGCCTAGTAGGAACTTAATTTATGACACACTAGGCATTTCACATGCACTGAGTACCTAGCAATGTTTAGACACATGATGCACCAGACAAAACAGATTGTCATGTGTCAAACATTGCTAAGGTTCTCAACACGCTGGATGATGCTCAGGTATAAGATAATTTAAAATATGATATATCATATTGTGTGATAAATCACGGAAAGTAAACATTGGTTGTTACCTTTGCATGATTGTAGTGATAGACACATGTCAAGCTATAGTGTTTAGATACATGACATTGGATAATACTAAGTCAAAAAAAAAAAATTAGCATAGCATGTGTAATAACTAGTGATAAATGTGTACTTGCACGCCACGGTCCATGCTACACCATTAAAATTGGCACACTGAGTATATAGTAATATAGTTAATATGACACCATGCAATATGTTATAACTTAGTATAATCTAAATAGCAATCAAACTTACAAAGTTGATCTATCTAATAGAAACTTAAAGCTTAATACAATGGGCCTTTTACATGAACTGAGTATATTGTGATATAGTTAGTATAATAAAGAACTATCAATATGACACTCCCTATACCATGCTATGCGTATTACAAATAGATCACCAACTCTAAAACAGAATGAACTAATTGTAATTCTGTTGTCCACTAAACCATACAGCTTCATGACCTCAAGATGGTGCCTAAAATATTAAACCAATGATTATGTTTTGTTTTTTCTTTTTATGAATGAATTGCATGGAATCATTTGATTTTTCTCCTAACTAAGATGAAAAGAGTTAGTTCAGTACATGGATATGAAATGAGCATTTAACAATAAATAGATTGTTTGATAGTTCGTGAGTACTTTTACTTCTCTTGAAGGATATAATCATTCATGCATTCACAATGCTATTTATGAGATTAAATTTGTTATTAAGAGAAGCATGTGTACTTATGCATTGGTTTGGTTTGAAAGTACTTTGGTATCATATATTGATCTATTGGCATTCTTTTTTTTTAACCTGAAGGGTTATACATATGTTTTAGAATAGTAAGGACGGTAAATCCGTATTACTTTTTATTATGCATTCCTTATAATTTTGCACTTTTGGGCAACTAAACTTGACTAAGAAATCAGGAGACTCTTAAGAGTTGATCCTGACTCAAGGATTTCATGTAAAACCCCAAGGTTGTTATGCTAAGAAGTCAGTTGGCCGCTAACTTCTAAATAGGTACCAACCTATAACAAGCACGTTTGACGAAGGTATGTTACATGGGAGGACTACCTTGTATAGGATTGACCCGGTTGTCTCATGCAGTCGGTGAGGTACCCACTGATGAATGCATATTTGACTTTGGTGTCGCTGCGTGCATTGTTGACCTTATCTATTTGGACATGGGTTGATACATCAGTCATTCTGGAAAATATTGACCAATGTCTGTGGCAGGACGGTAAGTGCCATTTAGCTACAGACTGATCATTGAATGGATTGATTGATGAATTAATCATTCAATGGATGTGGATTGAATTTGACTCAGATCGTTATATGCCTTAAATATTATTTATATTATCCAATATTATGTTATTTTGATTATTATGTAACTGTTCGATATGAATTGAGATGCTGCGATTTGATGATGGCATATTTAATAGTACATGTATACACTTAAATTTAAAAACTTTCATAGCATGATTTTCATAGTTTTGGCGAGTTTTAGATTCTCTACTAGGTATTTCATATTACTCACCAAACCATCCCACAGGTGAAGGATAGAAGGAATAGCTTTGGATTGATGTGCAAGAGATTGAGAAGACTTTGTGCTTTAAAGTATGAAGAATTAGGAATTGTTTTACTTTATTTGAAGAATTTAGTTAGTTTGTAATAAATTATAACTTTTGAACTTTATATTGTGATTGAACTTAGTAGTATTTGAGCTATG